>JAUKNX010000035.1:290000-1565000 GCA_030762935.1 Hymenopus coronatus | reverse complement strand
CCGCACATGCAGTAGGATTGTCGCCTAGCAGGGTGGGGAGGTCAGGAGGCAGAGTCAGGGACTAACGCAGAACAGTAAAAAGGCGACACTCCAATAAAAACTGAGGCACCGTGAAAGACTCGTTACACGGAGCATATTGAGGAGCGGCTTTCCCACGTAAAAGGTACTCATGGCTAAAACGGCAATGTCCAATACGCAGTCGCGCTAAAATCACTTCATCGCGGCGAGATGCACGCGAAGAAGTAGCCCAGGCGACAGTAAGGGACTTGACCTCTCTGAGTTTGTTCCCACGCACCCCGGCCCATTCCGCGAACCAGCGCGAAAGAATTGCCCGGCTCAGGAGGACACGAGCATCATTGAGAGGAACAGTGGAGCTAAAAACAGTAGGATTTAAAATTGCAGACTTGGCAGCTTCGTCCGCTTGCTCATTCCCGCTCACACCTACGTGGCCAGGAACCCAAACAAACGACACGCTGACGCCAGCATCAGCGAGCGAATGCAGGCGATACTGAATACGCTGTATCGAAGGATGGTATGGATACAGCTCACGCAGGCCCTGTAGTGCACTGAGGGAATCGCTACACATAACAAACTGCCTAAAATCCTGTCCCCGGATAAAAACAAGAGCTTGATAAATACTGAAAAATTCGGCGGAAAAAATTGGACACTGCCCCAATTTGTGAAACGCGTAACTCAGCGAATTAAAAACAAAAGCACATCCCACACCACGGTCATCCTTTGAACCATCCGTGAAAATAAAACAATGGTTGGGAAACTCGGCCTGCAAATCTACGCTTCGGAAGACCGAGGGCGGAGTAACCGATTTCAGCATGGATACCAACCTAGGTGGACCGGGGTGTCGCAGCGTAACCAAGGAGGGGATGAACATTCCTCCAGAGACAGCAGATCCGGTAACTGAACATCCAAGAGGCGAAGCAGTTCACGAAAGCGAACCCCGGCAGGAAGCATGGCCAGCGCACTAACAGCATATTGACGGTCAAGAGACTCGTCAAAGAATAACTTGAAAGACGGGTGATCCGAAATTGCATGGAGGCGGAGAGCATATCTGCAAAGAAGGACCTCACGCCTATGGCACATCGGAGGTTCAGCAACCTCAGCAGACAAATTAATAACTGGGCCGTTGGAAACGCACCCAGTGCCAGGCGAATCCTTCAGTGGTTAACGGGGTTTAAACGACGTAAAACTGAACGACATGCGAAGAGTACACAATGCACCCTAATCAAGTTTAGAGAGAACAAGCTAACGATATAGCTGTAATAGTACTGCTACCCAGGATATGCCACATAAAACACGTAAAATATGAAGTGCTCGATCACATCGAGCCCTCAGTGAAGAAATAGGAGACGACCGGCTAAGCTTCCTGTCAAACACTAGGCCAATAAAATTCAGTTTCGGCGAAGGGCAGCGGTACCGGCCCAATGTGTAGGGAAGGCGGCGTGTAACGTTTCCGACGCCAAAAACTGACACAAACGGTTCTCTCGGCAGAAAAACGGAAACCGTTTGCAACGCTCCAACTCTGCAGACGGTCGAGACAAGCCTGAAGGCGACGCTCCAAAAGGCATGTGCGCCGAGAGCTGCAATAAGTTGCAAAGTCGTCAACAAATAAGGATGAGGAAATTCCAGCAGAAAGACAATCTGCGATAGGATTGATGGCGATGGCGAAGAGGGTGCAACTGAGAACCGAACCTTGAGGTACCCATTCTCCTGACTAAATACGCGGGAGCAAACAGAACCCACAAGTACACGAAATACTCGCTTCTCCATAAACTCCCGGAGGAAACTGGATAACGGCCAAGGCAGTCCCACCTATGTAACGTACGCAATAAGCCAGCCATCCAGCAGGTATCATAAGCTTTCTCGAGATGGAAAAATATGGCCACACTTTGGCACTTGCGCAGAATTCCATTCAGGATATGAGTCGAGAAGGAGACTAGGTGGTCAGTCGGGCAGCGGTATCGGCGAAAGCCGCACTGGATATTGCAGAGCAGTTTATCAGACTCGAGCCACCATCGTAACCGCCCATTGATCATGCGCTCCATCACCTTACAAACAGCACTGGGGAGGGACCCCCCAGGGGCCTACTACGGTAGGTACGGGTTAGGCGTACCCGGGGTCCCGAGCCACCTTGACACCCTCTGTGGGCAACCTCAGAGTGGTGAGGGAGTCAGTAGGTCAAAATGCCCACCCACGTGTAGGCCGTGCGTGGAGACCCGTGTCGGTGAAAAGGAATATCCTGGTTGGTTGAGGGTTGCGTACCTGAGCCTGGGCTTCTGTCTTTCAGTAACTGGGGAGGGTGCGCAGCCTAATACACCGCTTTGGTTTCTGATTTGCCTAAACGGGAGGCTAGGGACTAACCCACCCCTAGTCAATCGGCCAGGACTAGGTATTACACCGAACTCCAGGGTGAGTGGGACGGCGAGCCCGCTATATCCCCTGTCTAGCCCTGTCACCCCAGTGGGATGACCCCTCGTTGGGCTCCGTGGTGGGTGGGGAGCACTGGGGGATGAATTTATACCATTTTTTCTATGGCACCAAAACTAAAACCCCTTAATAAAGACGTTGGAAAGGAAGTAGTCGAGTCATGTGGTCCTCGCTACTTGGTTATTCATAGGACAGAGGAAGGTAAGAAGTTCCTTACGGTGAGCCCTTTTACTATCCAAAAGGGTCTCGATGCCATTGCTGGTCCGGTCAAATCTTGCGTTCGAGCTCGCAATGGTACACTTCTTGTCGAAGCCAACTCCGCCTCGCAAGCTGCAAGGATACTTAAAGCCACCATGTTAGCCAGCTATCCAGTGAAGGTCGAGGTGCACAAGTCGCTGAACTCCTCCCGCGGTGTAGTAAGAACCCGCGCGTTGGACGGTTTGTCTATTGAGGAGATCCAAGAAAATCTTGCGACTCAGGGTGTCTCAGCTGTTTATCGGGTACAACGTAAGATCAACGGCGAATTCCTGCCTACTCGTACCCTGTTTCTTACTTTTGATCGGGTTGATCTGCCTCAAAAGATTAGAGCAGGGTATGAAGCCATCGAAGTTAGGCCTTATATACCCAATCCGCTGAGGTGCTTTAAATGCCAACGTTTAGGTCACACTAGTGAGTTATGTACCGGCAAGTCCACCTGCGTCCACTGCGGTGACATCTCCCACGATGGGGCTTGTGCTTCAGCTCCATCGTGTGTGAACTGTAACGGGGAACACCCATCTAGTTCCCGAGACTGCCCCCGTTTTGCAGAGGAACGAGCGATCCAGGAGATACAGGTGAAAGAGAAGGTGTCCTTCTTGGAAGCCCGGAAGCTCCTGCGACTCCGCCAACCCTCTGCTCCGAGGTCCGGTACCTATAGCTCAGTAGCAGCTAAACCGGTACCGCGACGGGAAATCGCAACACAGACCGGCGATATGAACGGGGCTACAATTGCGGAAAAGGTTATTTTAGCCCAAGCGCTGCCAAAGCCTTCGGCACCTATACCCAAGTTGGTATCAACATCTGCCAAATCCGCCAGCTTACAGAATAGTCCTTCACACTTGTCACCTAAAGCCTCGACCTCGGGAACTAAAGCTGGTAAATTCACGACGTCTTCTGCCCCGGAAAAACAGTTTAAGACCAAGTATGTACGACAAGACTTCTTGAAAGAGAATGTGCAATCTATTACCAAGTCATCTAAGGGTAAGAAAAGTACACGCAACTCCACACGTGTGTCCTCCTCTGAAGGGTCATCTGGGGAGGAGGGCGTGAATCGGCGACGGCCGTCTTCGCCGATCAGCACATCCAATCGGTTCGAACTACTCGAACCGAAATTTGCTCTTGAAAAAGGGACCTCCCTTGTGGAGGAAATGGACTAGGAGGATTCTGCCGCCACTGCCAGAGGGACAGTGCGGAAACGGCAGGATCGTGCTCCTGAAAATAGTACTAGCCCAACGCCTAAGAAGAACAAATTGAACCGACCAGCTAATCCCAATCTGCAGAAGCGTCTTTCGATTTGAAACTTATCCCATAATATACTCAATGGCTATCCTCCATTGGAACATACGCGGAATTCGACCACATCGACTAGAGCTTGACTTGTTGCTGCGCCAGCATGAACCCTTGGCTGTATGCTAACAAGAGACGAAGCTCCGTCCACAGGACACCGTTACCATCAGGCAGTACTCCACCGTACGATGTGATTTATCCCCGGAGGACGGTGTCCCGGCACATGGGGGCACTATGATGCTTATTCGGGATGATATTTTTGCTAACTCCGTACCCATACAATCTGCAATCCAGTCCGTTGCTGTCAGCATTAAGCTACCCTCCGCTTCATTCACCATTTGCAGTATCTATGTGCCTCCATCTGCGGACCTCTCGCACAGCGACTTAGAATACCTCATTTCGCAGTTGCCACCACCCTTTTTATTGGTAGGCGACGTGAATGCCCATCACCCTCTTTGGGGCTCTCCTCGGGCTTGTGCGAGAGGTACGCTACTTAAAGACTTCTTGGATAGTCAGAATCTTGCTCTCTTGAACACCGGAGAGCCCACCTTTCTATCTGACGCATTTTATAGTTTTTCACACATTGGCATTGCAATTTGTTCCCCTCAGCTGGCAGTCACCTTATGCTGGAATATCATCTCGGATTTGCATTCTAGTGACCACTGTCCTTGTCGTATTAGTGTCTTGACACCCGTTGTATGTTCCACCCGTTTACCTAGTTGGCGCCTAGACCACGTCAGCTGGGAACTGTACTCCCACTTGGCTGAATTTAGCTACGAAGAGCACGACTCTGTGAATCACTTGGTCGAACATCTCACAGGGACCATTCTTTCTGCTGCTGAGCAATCCATTCCGCGTTCGACTGGCTACAGCCGTCGATTTCCGGAACCTTGGTGGACCGCTGACTGTCGGGATGCTATTCGCGCTCGCAGACGAGCTCTACGGGTTTTCCAGCGTTTTCCTACACTGGATAACCTGATACACTATAAACGGATGCGTGCACATTCTAGGCGGCTTATTAAGGATAGCAAAAAGATGTCATGGAATAAATTCGTGGGTTCCTTTAATCGACATACACCTTCCTCTGTCTTATGGGATAAGTTAAGACGTGTGGCTGGGAAACCGAACCATATGCCCATCGCCGGTCTCAAAACACCTACCGGAGCTGTTGTTGATACATTTGACGTGGCGAATACTTTAGGCAGTGCTTTTGCTCAGGTGTCTAGCTCAGGCAATTATTCCCCTGAGTTTCTTACAGTTAAGAATCAGGTGGAATCTCAAGAATTCTCGTTTCTTTCTGGCAACCTTGAGGATTATAATCGCCTTTTCACCCTGGCAGAGCTAGACAATGCACTCTCCTCTTCACGACACTCAGCACCAGGTCCAGATGGTATCCACGTCCAAATGTTGCAACATCTCTCTCCTGATGGCAAAGATTTCCTACTCGAGGTCTATAATCGTGTCTGGGTTGATGGCATTTTTCCAGACAAGTGGCGGGAGGCCACCATCATACCCATTCTTAAACCTGGAAAGGACCGCCATCTTCCTTCCAGTTACCGTCCTATTTCCCTCACCAGTTGCGTGTGCAAGGTGATGGAACGCATGATCAATGGACGGTTGGTGTGGTGGCTGGAATCCCACAATCTTCTGACGAACATTCAGTGTGGCTTTCGACGACGACGTTAAACTGCTGACCACATTGTCTCTCTGTCAACTCAGATTATGGACGGGTTTCTTAAGAACAGCCCCACAGTTGGGATATTTTTTGACCTCGAGAAGGCCTACGACACGTGTTGGCGGGCGGGAATATTGCGTACTCTGCAAAACTGGAACATACGTGGACGCCTACCGTTGGCCATTCAGGAATTTATGCGGGACCGCGTTTTTCGAGTGAGGGTGGGCTCGGTTTTTTCTAACCATTTTATTCAAGAGAACGGAGTGCCGCAGGGCTCGGTACTCAGCGTGACTCTATTTGCTATTGCGATAAATTCCATATCACTATGTGTGCCTCAAGGTGTCTCTTCCTGTTTATTCGTGGACGACTTTGCCATCTTCTGTACTTCTCAGCGTACACCGTTTTTGGAACGCCGTCTCCAGCGGTGTTTGGACAATCTCTATGTTTGGAGCTCGAAACACGGTTTTCGTTTCTCCGCTGAGAAGACAGTCTGCGTTAACTTCTGGCGCCGTAAGTGGCAAATGCCGCCGTCTCTTCGACTCGGGCCAGATTTACTTCCTTTCGCAGACGAGGCGAGAGTCCTTGGTTTGATCTTCGATCTGAAACTTTGTTGGGCACCACAAATAGCACAGCTTAGAGCACGATGTGACCGTTCTGTAAATCTTTTACGGATACTAAGTGGCAAGTCTTGGGGTGCGGATCGGACGGCATTGCTCCGTCTTTATCGTGCTGTGATTCGTTCGAAGTTGGACTATGGCAGCATTGTGTATTCTTCAGCTCGACCTTCAGTGCTCAGAAGGTTAGACACAGTCCATAACCAGGGCATCCGTGTGGCCGTTGGAGCTTTTCCAACGAGCCCAGCTGTTAGCCTCTACGCCGAATCGGGAGAACCTGCTCTGCGTTGTCGGCGTGATGTCCTGCTTGCTAATTATGGCTGTGGGCTGAAGTGTATGCCTGGGCATCCAACTTATCACGCGTTTTTCTCCCCTGAGCTGCACGAGCGATACTGCCTCCGCTCTCTGAGCCCCAGGCCAGCAGGTTTTCGTTTCCGTGAGCTTCTAAGCCAGCACCATGTTGACATTCCTCGGCTGTTATCCAAGGGAGAGAGTCTACACCCCCCTTGGTTACGCGCTACCTCCCATGTCGATCTCGGGATGACGCTCTACGGGAAATCTGTTACGCCTCTTGATAGTATTCGTCGTTGCTTTTTAGAATTTTTATGCAAATACAGTGGCCGTATTTGTATTTACACCGATGGTAGTAAGAGCCCCGACGGTGTTGGATGTGCCTTTGTCACTGGCACCGCAACTTCTACTTACGGTTTGGCTAGTTGCACACCTATATATTCTGCCGAGCTATATGCTATTTATCAAGCCCTTCTGTATATTCGACGTCGAAAATTAGGTGACTGCCTTATTCTTAGTGATTCCCTTAGTGCCCTTCAGAGCATTCGTGAGCTGTACAATTACCATCCTTTGGTGCAGCGCATCCAGGACGTTCTCCACATTTTGCACGCTTCTGGTTTTAATGTGGAGTGCGCATGGATTCCTGGACACGTTGGCTTGCCAGGGAATGACACGGCGGATTTGGCAGCGAAATCGGCAGTCACAGCGCCCAGTGTTACGATTACCCATTCATCAGCAGAAGATTTTAGAGTGGCTGTACGGAGAGCCGTTTTTTCGACTTGGCATGCGGAGTGGTCGGCTCTCCGTGGTAATAAGCTGCGAGAGGTGAAGGACCTCCCTGTCAACTGGGTAACCTCCTCTCGTTTATTCCGCCGGGAGGAGGTAGTACTAGCTCGGCTAAGAATTGGCCACTGTATTTTTACTCACAGTTACCTTTTTAAACGTGAACCTGCTCCTGTCTGTGCGCTCTGTGGGGAGGCACAGACAGTTCGTCATGTGTTGCTGGAATGTGGTCACCTGGCACACATTCGGTCATCTATGGGCATGCCGGCCTCTCTTGCTGAGGTCCTGGCAGATGACCCAAGAGCAGTGGACAGGGTTTTTAAATTTTTAGCAAAACTTTCTTTTACCTTGACGTTTTAGTGTGATAGCAGTTTTTTTTAAACTCTTTTAATTTTATTGTGTTGATTTTAGATGGAGTTTTATATCCAGCTCTGTTTAGAGGGCTGGACAGTTCTGTTACTTCCTTTTCAACTGTGTTAGCTCTTTTACTTGTGTTTTTTGGTATTTTCTTACTGCCTGTTGCCAAGTTTTAATCGTAAGGGCGCTTATGACCTCGGCAGTTGAGCGCCCTTAAACACCATTATCATCATCATCAGAGAGTATAACGTAGTTAAAGTGTTCAAGCATATGGTCAACCGCGTGGAACTGACGGTCGCCAAACACAGCCAGAGCGGAAAAGAGAGCCCAGTCCGGCTTAGACAGGTGCCAAGTGCTCGCACGCGATGAGGGAATGTGGTGTGAAATCAAGGTGAGGACACAAGGACAATGATCGCTGGACTGAGTGTCAGATACTACGTTCCATTAGAAGCGGTGAGCAAGCTTTGCTGAACAAACAGAAAGGTCCAGGTTGGAAAGCGTGGCAGAAGAATCGGAAATGAAAGTAGGTTCACCGGTGTTCAAAACAGCGATTCTATATTGATCCAAAAAGTCAGCAAGAATAGTCCCCCGCGTACAGGCCCTGGATGGATGGTTCCCTTTACAATGGACACAACAAGGGTCCCGAGCACAAGCAGTGTCTCCATGAGCAGGTTGGCCGCAACGCTCACATGTAGCATCGAAGGTGCACCGGCTTTCGTGTGACCAAACTTCTGACAGCGGAAGCAACGCAAAGGGTTCAGTATATACGGCCCCACAGCAGCACGTTCATATCCACAGTAGAGTGCCTCAGGTAAGGTGGTGCCTTTGAACGTAAGGAATACCGTGTGCAGCGCAACCGACTGACCATAACGTTTACCTAGAAGACGGTACGCCTGACATACACCCTGGTCGGAGAGGTTGGAAACAATGTCTGTATCTGAAAGACCGTCTAGGCAGTTGGTGGTCACTACGCCTCTACAAGTATTCAAAGTATTATGTGGGGCTACCTTTATTGGGTAGGAACCCAAAAAGCCGGCTTTCAGGAGCTTCTTTGACTGGTCTTCGGTCTAGATTTCTACTAACAGCGTACCGTCTCTGGTCATGGTTGCGTTGCCTACTTTGCCACAGATTCTGTCAATTTCACGTTGGATATGAACTGGGTTAATATCTCTCATAGTTTTTTATTCACAAACCAAAGTCACTACCAAAAAGCGGTCAAATGGAAGAGTATTGCGCGGAGGGATCATGATGATATAGCTCCCTTCCGGTACTGTCGGCTTCAGCCTGCCTTCCGGGGGAAAGAAAAAAAGACACCAAAAATACTTTCTGGTCTGTGCCGCCTGCGAGACCCCTTCCAGACCGAATTTCACGGAGTACTTAGGAAGAGTTACCCTCCAGCCTACACTGCTGGTCCATATGGGTGAGCCCTTCACCATGCACAACCCGGCTTTATGCCCCTACCACAGGTATAACCACCTGTGGCCCCCCACTTTAGGCCATGGTGTGTAATGACACATCCATGGATTCAGGGGACTTGTGGTTGATTACACCGGGTTTCCGATAGCGGTAACACGTCTGAGCCTTGATTCTAACCTGACGACCTGCGTTCGCCGGGAGATTAACACGGGCAGGGCTCCCAGAGAAGCTACGTGGGTGTAGATATCGGTATGGACGAGCTCCGTACCTAAGACTTACACAAAGGGGCAGTGTGAAGGGTCCACTCAACCGTCACGCCTGAGACCTCCGAAGAGCACACAAGTTGGAAGCCGCGCTGGAACCGTGGGGCACGAACCACGGAGACAGAAGAAAGATCTCTGTTGGTGAGGCAGGAATTAATAAACCTAAAGCCTTAAAACTAAATATATAGGAAGTAAGCCTAGAAGAGGAAGAAGATGAGGCGAGTAAACTCGCACCCACAATAACATACACAAACAAAAGCGCATACACACGCAGACACGAACACAAAACGTGACCAGTGGATGGCGATGGGGAGGATGATATGGCGGCGAGTGGCTCGGGAACACCGGGTACGCCAAACCCGTATATACTGTAGTAGAACCCTGGGGGGTCAAGGCCACTGATAAACCTTCCAAGTCCCGTTCTCATTCTACGAGCCGTAGGGGATCTTCCGCATCCCGAACATCAGCGGATAGCGCCGACGAA
Source organism: Hymenopus coronatus (assembly GCA_030762935.1). Taxonomy (NCBI): domain Eukaryota; kingdom Metazoa; phylum Arthropoda; class Insecta; order Mantodea; family Hymenopodidae; genus Hymenopus; species Hymenopus coronatus. The sequence goes on along the minus strand of JAUKNX010000035.1, from coordinate 1,555,130 downwards.
GGTGGCTATACCCTTGTGGGTCCTAAATGTGCAAAGAAGAAGAAACGCCCACCTTAACTGCATCTAATTCGTTTGCATCCCAGCTGCAAACTCATAGTTTGATTCATCGATAATCTTTCCCGCCTCTAACTGTGCTTCATGGCTCTCCTGACGTGGAATATCCGCGGTATGCGTACCCTTAGTGCCGAATTGCAGCTGTTACTACGATGCTATAACCCTCTAGTTCTGTGTCTGTAGGAGACAAAGCTTCGCCCCCACGATGCCTTTGCCCTGCACCAATACCTTCCCGTGAGATTTGATGTTACACCGGAGGAGGGGTCTGCTGCTCATGGGGGTGTTATGATCCTAACGCGCAATGACATTTGCGGTCAGCCGGTCTCACTTACCACTATCTTGCAAACTGTTGCTATCCGACTTACTCTTCCTGGTTTCTCCTTCACTGTATGTAATGTCTAAATTCCGCCTTCATTCCCCCTCTACACCGCTGTATATCACCATTTTTGTCTCAGCTCCCGGCACCTTTTCTTTTGTTGGGTAATTTTAATGCCCACCATCCCCTATGGGATGCGTGCGGGGGACTATTCTTGCTGACCTATTCGTTCAATCTAGTCTCTCTGTTGTGAACACCGGTTAACCTACTTTCATTTCCGATTCTTCTGCCACGCTCTCCCACCTGGACCTTTCTGCTTGCTCTGCACAGCTTGCTGGCCGTTTTCAGTGGAACGTAGTGTCAGACACACATTCCAGTTATCATTGCCGTTTTGTCATTACTCTATCACACCACGTTTCCTCCTCGCGTGCGATTTCTTGGCAGCTATCTAAGTCGAATTAGGCTCTTTTCTCCGTTCTGGCTGTTTTAAGCGACCGCCTATTCGACTCCGTTGACCACATGGTCGAACATTTCAACTCTGTTGTGACTTCCGCTACCGAGCAGTCCATCCCGCGGTTGTCTTCCTATCCTAGACGTTTACCGGTCCCATGGTGGACTACCGAGTGCCGCGATGCAATAGATGCTCGCAGGAGGGCTCTTCGGGTATTTCGCCATCACACTACCTTGGAGCATTTGATCAATTTTTAACAAACACGCGCCCCTGCAAGGCGCATTATTCAAGATAGCAAACGGGCTTCCTGGGCTTCGTTTGTTGAAACATTCAGTTGCACAACACCTTCATATGTTGTGTGGGAGAAGCTCCGCCGTGTTGCCGGTAAGCAGACTGCTACTTCCATACCTGGGCTTCTCGTGGAAACTCGCACCGTCATTGACCCGGTTGCTATTGCAGATGCCCTTGGTAGCACGTTTTTAACTGCGTCTAACTCCGCCAATTATCACCCAGCGTTTCGTGCCATTAAGGTGGACGTGGAGTCTCAGAGTCTCTCTTTCCGGTCCTGGGATTCCGAGTGCTATATCTCGGATTTTATCATACGGTAGCTGGATCCATGTTTAGTATCCTCTCGAAACTCCGCTCCAGGACTCGCCATGCTACAGAACCTCTCTTCTGACAGTAAGGAATATCTCTTGAACCTGTACAACCTCGTTTGACGCGAGGGTGCGTTTCCTACAGCTTGGCGCGAAGCCATCATTGTTCCAATTTTAAAACCGGGGAAGGACCGTAGTCTTCCTCATAGTTACCTTCCTGTCTTCCACACCAGTGCCGTTTGTAAGGCGATGGAACGCCTGATCAATAGACGGTTACGATGGTGGCTTGAGTCTGAGAAACTTCTGTGCAACATACAGTGCGGCTTTCGCCGTTAGCGCTCCACAACTGACCATCTTGTCTCCCTGTCGACTAAAATCCTGAATGATTTTCTTCGGAAGTGTCAAACTGTGGCCATACTTTTCGATCTGGAGAAAGCTTATGACACTTGTTGGAGGGCTGGCTTCCTGCGTACCTGGCATAATTGGGGCTGCCGTGGCCGCCTTCCAGTGTTTCTCCGGGAGTTCGTGAAGGACCAGGAGTTTCGTGTGCGTGTGGGCTCTGGTTTCTGTAGTGTTTTTAGTAAGGAGAACGGAGTGCCTCAAGGGTCGGTACTCAGCGTCACGCTCTTCCCTGTTGCCATCTATTCCATTGTCGAATGTGTTCCTGCTGGTATCTCCTCCTTATTTGTGGACGATTTTCCAATTTATTGCAGTTCTCGGCGAAGGTGCCTTTGGGAGCGTCGCCTACAGGCATGTCTTGACCGTCTACATACTTCGTGTCAAAATGGCTTCCGTTTTTCTTCCGAGAAGACAGTTTGTGTCAGTTTCTGGCGTCAGAAACCATACGAACAGTCTTCTCTACATCTTGGGACCGAACCGCTGCCCTTCGCCGAAACTGTAAAGTTTCTTGGCATGGTGTGCGACAGGAAACTTAGTTGGTCGTCCCATGTCTCTTTTCTGAAGGAGATGTGGTCGTGTACTTAATATGTTACGTGTTTTATGTGGCACATCCTTCGGAGCAGACCGCACCGTTCTATTACAGCTTTACAGTTCGCTTGTTCAGTCTAAACTGGATTACGGGTGCATTGTATACTCTTCGGCTTGTCCTTCGGTTTTACGATGTTTAAACCCAGTCCACCATCGTGGGATTCGTCTGGCGCTGGGTGCGTTTCCGACTAGCCCAGTTATTAGTTTGTCTGCGGAGGCTGCTGAACGAGCCATTGGCGGTGCGTCATCTTTTATTGGTGCCATCTTTATACTGTGCTCTGTGCATCCTTGCGTCTTCCTACTGACATCCCCAGTCTTCTGGGCGACAACCCTGTATGTTCTGACACACTTTTTAAGTTTCTCTGCCGCTGCGGGATGTACAGTAGGGTTTAATTTTATCTCTGGGTTTTAGTTTTTACCGAGTTATGTTTTTAGTGCCTTGATTTTAGTGTGGCTTTGGTAGCCTTTTTATGCTTTCCCTGGTTTTAACTCGTGTGGTACTCCTGTTTTAGTGGTTTTTATGCCTTTTAATATTTAGCTCTTTTAATTACCCTACGGCGCTAATGACCCTTGCAGTTGTGCGCCCTAAAACCATATTACTTACTTACTTACTTGCTCATGGGGGTGTTACGATACTAACGCGCGATAATATCTGCGGTCAGCCGGTCTCGGTTATCACTGCTTTGCAAGCTGTTGCTGTCCAACTAACTCTTTCTGGTTTCTCTGTTACGGTTCTTAATGTCTACCTTCCGCCCTCGTCTACCCTCTGCGTCGCCCACATAGTCCATCTTAGGTCTCAGCTCACGACACCTTTTCTTCTGCTGTGTGATTTCAATGCCCACCAACCCCTTTGGGGTTCTCCTAGGGCCTCCGCGCAGGAGACTGTCCTTGCTGATCTTTTCGATCAATACAGTCTCTGTTTTAAACACCGGTGAACCTACCTTCATTTCCGATTCTTCTGCCACGCTATCCCACCTGGACGTTTCTGTTTGCCCAGCACAGCTCGCCCACCGCTTCCAATGGAATGTAGTATCTGCACTCATTCTAACGATCATTGCCCTTTTGTTCTCACCCTGCTTTCACATCACATTCCCTCATCGCGGTCGGGTACCTGGCAATTGTCTAAGTCGGACTGGACTCTCTTTTCCGCTCTGACTGTATTCAGTGACCATCAGTTCGACGCGTTTGACCACATTATCGAGCACTTGGATTCTGTTGTCATATCCGCTGCCGAGCAATCAATTCGCCGATCGTCTTCCTACCTTAAAAGGGTACCGGTCCCGTCGTGGACTGCTGAGTGCCGCGATGCCATTCGTGCTCGCAGGAGGGCTCTTAGGGTATTTCAACATCATCATACGCTGGAGCATTTGATCGCCTTCAAACAAAACCGCGCCCGGGCACGCCGCATTATTCAGGACAGCAAACGGGCTTCCTTGACTTCGTTTGTGTCTACCTTTAATCGCAAAACACCTTCATCCGTTGTGTGGGAGAAGCTCCGCCGTGTTGTCGGTAAGTAGACTAGTTCTGCAATACCGGAGCTGCTCGTGGGAACTGACCCCATCGTTAACCCGTTTGCTGTTGCCGACGCCTTGGCAGCACATTCGCCAATGTGTCCAGGTCCACCAATTATCACCCGGCGTTTCGTGCCATTAAGGCGGAGATTGAGTCTCAGGGGTTCTCTTTCCGAGCAGCAGCAGCAGCAGCAGCAGTAGCAGTAGCAGTAGCAGTAGTGGTGCTTTATGGCGCACAACTACATCGGTTATTAGCGCCCGAAAAAGGTGATGCGATAATAAAAGAAAAGCTAAGGACTAGGCCCACACACTAAAATCGTGGGGAACCCGCACCTCAATGTGCTTCATGTAATGAGCCTTTATCGGTGCGCCATCTTTTATCGGAGTGTCGCCTTTTCACTGTGCTGCGTGGATCTTTGTTGTTGGCCGCCGATCTTCCCACACTGCTAGGTGACAACCCTAGTACTTGTGAGGGCTTTTTACTCTTCTTCGCCACTGTGGGATGTACAGTCGGGTTTAATTGTATCTGGGGGTTTTATAATTTTACCGACTCGTCTTTTCAGTTACTTTTCGTGTTCCCTCAGTGGCGGTATCCTGTGATATTCCAGTCCCTCGGTTTTAGTCTCACCTTGGTCGCTTGTTATGTTGTCTCCATGATTTTAACTCTTGTGTGGTAGTCCAGTTTTAGTCTTTTTCATTCTTTACAATTTTAATTATTAACCCTAGGGCGCTAATAACCTTAGTAGTTTTGCGCCCATAAACCACCACCACCACCACCACCTGCATTGCCACGCTGACCCTGGCGTCGGTGTGTCATTTGTTTGGGTTCCTGGCCACGTAGGTATGAGCGGTAACGAGCAGGCGGATGCTGCTACCAAATCTGCCATTTTATTTCCCTACTGTTTTTAGATTTATGGTTTCTCCAGATGGTGTGCGTTCTCACCTGCGCCGGGCCATCTTTTCGCGCTGGTTCGTGAAATGGTACGGGCTGCGTGGTAATAAACTTAGAGAAATCAAGCCCCTTCCTGTCCCCTGGGCTACTTCCTCGCGTGCTTGTTGCCGCGAAGAAGTGATTTTAGCACAATTGCTAAATGGGCATTGCCTTTTTAGCCACCAGCATCTTTTACGTGGGGAACCCGCACCTTAATGTGCTTCATGTGATGAGCCTTTAACGGTGCGCCATCTTTTATCGGAGTGCCGCCTTTTTACTGTGCTGCGTACATATTTGTTCCTGGCCGCTGATCTTCCCACTGCTATGTGACAACCCTACTCCTGGTCGCTGCGGGATGTACATTCGGGTTTAATTTTATCTGAGGGTTTTATAGTTTTACCGACTCGTCTTTTCAGACTTCTCGTGTTCCCTCAGTGGCGTTATCCTCTGTGATATTCCAGTCCCTCGGTTTGAGTCTCACCTTGGTCGCTTTTTATGTTGTCTTCATGGTTTTAACTCTTGTGTGGTAGTCCAGTTTTAGCCTTTTTAATTCTTTTCAATGTTAATTTTTAACCCTAGGGCGCTAATAACCTTAGTCGTTGTGCGCCCATAAACCATACTACCACCACCATGACAGGGCCAGTATAAAAGTGTTGTGCAATCTCTAGAGTCCTTTGCAAAGGATTATTCACTGCCCACTGAAGCATGGCTTTCTCGAGTTCAGGTATTCGCACAATACGCCTCCGTCCTTACCCATCTCCTCGTCTGTGTAATGATCCCCATTCGCTTAGTCTCTGATGAATACTGGCAAATGTCATATGATGAGGACACTGGCGGTTTGGAAATCTTTCGCCGGTAAAGCCAAAAGACCACATGTTAATGCTTCACCGTATACCAAATGCATGTCTGCCAATACATGCCATGTGTAACGTTCCATGTCTGCCGAACTTCCCAACATCACTGTTCTGTTCACACTGACAGACGCATTATATCTGAAGCAGTACATAGAGTAATAGTTAGAAGGGGAAGACTGGGAAATAAACAAACAGTCTGTAAACAATACAGAATGCTAGTGAGCTCAGGAAGTAAACAAACCTAGTAATAGTATTAATAACAAGCGCCTCTTGGACCGACACGAATGTACTCTGTTTTCTTCAATTTCTTCCTATTAATATCATCTAGCACTGAAATGAAGCGTCGCGGCCCATAGGTTACTTGACAAAATAGGATTCACATGAGGTTATCTATCTACTGCCAAGTTTTGTCGGTCTAATTTAGAAACATATATATACTGGCTCTCTTTCTTTCACAAAATCATGCCCCATGTAGACATTTTGTACAATGACCTACAGAAATAAGATTGCAAATCCATCTCTTGTTCTGACCCAGCTTAATACTTTTGAACAAGATGTGCCAAACGTAAAACATAACATGGAGTGTGAGGAGCTGCAGAAATTTGTATCCAAGAGGAGAAGAGCAGAAGACCAGAGTACTAAAAAGGGAAAAGCAAAGGATAGATTTAATTTCACAGGACATCTAGTAGCTGTCACTTTGTTTCATTCAGAAAAATTTTCAGAACATGACAACAAATTTCCAGAAGACTGTTTTAAACTGACAGTAAAAGCTTATCCTTTCATCTATGAAAGAAAACTTTGCACAGAATTGTCTGTAAGTTACATACACCCAAGAGAAGTTCCAAAATATGTCTGGTGCCTTGTGCTTAATGGAGTTCATTTGAGAAAACAATGTAAGTGCTACTTTTAGTGAATGTGTTAAACTCTGTAGAGTTCTATTAACTATGCCAATGCCTACTGCAGAAGCAGAATGGTGTTTCTCAGCCCTAAACAGAGTAAAGACATTTCTGAGGAACACCATGTCTCAATATAGATTGTCAGCCTTGGCAATTACCAATATATTGAATGGCAATTCATGATGGAGATCAATGATTTTGATCAAAGTTATATACAAATTCGCGGTGCAGAAAGAGGAGAGCAGAATTCTTGTATAAATAGGCGAGACATGAATAATTTATAAATACATCATGGGTAATTTTGTTTAGTTTTGTGCACCACCTTGCTTCTAAGCCACCAGCTGATCCTTCCGTATAGCATTTTTGGTTCCACCACCATATAATACATTTTTTCCAACCACTTAAATCCATTGTTTGGTATTCTGTGCTTACAACTTCTGAATTCTCGCATGGTTCTGTTTCCTTATGTCAGTATTAGTTTTTGTTTTTCTCCACCCCCATCTCCTATCTATTTTAATAAGTATATTCTAGTACTACTTCGTAGTCCTTATTCCCTTTTCCCACTTTTCATATTTACTCAATTTTGCCCTCTTCTTATGTGCCACTATTTGGGTTTTCTTTTTTATCCCCCTTATGCACAGTTATGTTCCATTCGTTACACTAATATCTATCTCCTGAAGTGCTTTATTCAGATCATCAATTGTATTTGATTCTATTACTATATTAAAGAATTACAATATTAGCCAAATATATAAAAAGCAGTGTATTTTATTGCATCAAACCACCTAGAAATTATCATTAAAATATAATCTCCACATCAACTTGGCCTGGCCCACCTTATTAGAACTGTTAGTGGATAAACCCAAAGGAAGCATGTGGCAGAAATATATGTGCCTTTTAGTAAATTTTGTTCAGCCTGCCTTTTAAATTGCATAATATATAAGTTTCATTAAGTAATATATTATAAGAATGAAATTGGTTCTTTGCTTTCAAGAGGCTGGGTAAACTCAGATGATATAGTATATCCAGGATGTTTAAAGAGCAATTACAAATAAATGTTAAAATATAATATACATATCTGAAAAGGTCATTGTTCCTCAATAGCTGAAGGACACTACTGCTATATTCTATACAGGCTTGAACCATGAATTTTAAGAATGAATTCCAACAGAATGTTTGAAGTTTGGTGTATATATTCATAATTGCTCCAAAAATATCCCAGATGAGATATGAAGGGAATGCACAAATAACACTTCTGAAATGCAAAATTGTTATAGTGCATCAAGAGGCAAACAAAAGAGAGACAAAAGAAAAGGCATACACAAAATGCAATATCATACTTCAACAGTTCATAGTCATCAACATCACATTTATTACACAAAATGGTGCTTATAAATATTGTTTTACAGGTACATACATTACTGACCCTGCACCTCAAAATAACCTCTGAACTTTGGAGCTGTACAGCCTCCATATAGTAAGAAATATTTATGTCAAAACAACAAAGTGTACAACAGCAATAGATAGTAAAAATAAACAGGGGTTTGGACATTATAAACACATTTAATAAGCTGGGTATATTGCACCAGTGATATCACAGAAGGTTTCTATAGAAAGGTGCAGTTACTTTTGGTAACATACATGGAATGAACAGTGATTGTCCACATGTTATGATTTATGATTTGATTATTTTTTTTTTTTTTTTTTTTTTTTTTTTTTTTTTTTTTTTTTTTTTTTTTTTTTGAGAGAGAGAGTTTTGAAAAATGCATATTAAAAATAGTCTGCTATATGTGTATATGCAAGTTTTACATGGATATAAATGAAATGCTCACATAAATAATGAATTTTTCAGATGATTTACATCTATGTCTTTTGTAATGAATGCATTGTGAACCTTGAAAGAGAGATAAATGACATTGACCCTTTCACTGCACTGCTTGTGGGGATTTAATTCTAACAGTGTTATGGTTGTCACTGTAACGGTTGAGACTATTCACTAGAAGCAGCATTTGTTACGCACTGAAGGGAATTTTTTAAATGCAGTTGTAATTGAAGGAACATGTTCTGCCAACACCTAGTATTATGAAGAAGCAGTTTCACAGATATCTCTGCCATATAGTTCTTGAAGAGAAAAATTCAAGGGCTTGCATTTGCAGTCACTCTGGAACGAGATGCAGCTTGTGTCAGTTTGTGTGATACCGGGATTCATTGGTATCTCATAAAATAGGGGTGGTCCCAGCAGACATGTTATATAATGATAAATTACTGGCGGAATTTTATGCGTTGCCATTTGATGTCAGTGATGAAGAAAATGAAATTACTGACAGTGCTGCCAGGGAAATAAATGATGATGTCAAAAATTATCCACAACAAGAAGCAGCACAACATATAAAGAGATGACAGGTTGCTAATCATTTGTTTCAGTGGCTGAGGGGCAAATTTGTTCCTCAAAATCAAGGTTTTGTTGACCAAACTTCAGCTATTTTGGCCAATTTGGATGAAAATTTCACAGTTTTGTATGTTTTCAAACTAGTTTTTCTTCATATTATGCACTTCATAGCTAAAGAAAAAATAGATATTACCATTTTCTTAGTTAAAAATTACAACCTGGTCTGAAACTAAACTTAAAGGACTTTACATTTTCTATGACCAGAGTAGAGAAAATTACTCGTGCAGAATATTGGTCAAAGCAGGCTCTAATTTCTACCCCACCCCACAACAATTTTTTTTAAAGTACATGTCATGAGACTGATATTTTATGCTATTTGGACTTCATTTAAATGGCATTGATGCACATAATCAAGGAGACAAATTGCATAAAGTACATGTTTTGTTGGCCACCTGAGGCACAATTTTAGTATTTTTTTCCATTCCTTTTTAATATCTATGCATTGACAAGAGCCTAATATTTTTCAAGCACTTCTTCCCATCCAAAAGGCACAGACTTGGCATAAAAGTTTATCTGTTTTGTAACTTTTAGAGTGTATAAACTGGATTTCATTTTGTGTACAGGAGCAAGCACAGACATTGAGGACCATGAATTAGGGATTTCTGTTGCAGTATACAAAGCCTTATGATTAAATACCTATACAATATGAAAAGGACAAAAATATTACTCTACAATTTTGAAATTTCTCTCTTCAGTGAAATATTTCTGAAGTTCCAGATACCAAGAAGGATTAGAAAATCTGGATGACAATCTCCATAGACTTACAGAAAGACACTTTTCAATAGCTGTACCACCCACACCAAACAAATCCAAGCCTGCTAGAAAATGTCATGCGATTTCAAATACCACAATGAAGCCCTAAAAAAAGGAAGATAGAAAGCTATGGGTGCAAAATGCTACATCCATTTAGTATTTACCCCTGTTTTCAAATATATCACATAAAAACAAAATTCTAACTACTGGGAAGTGGTAGTTTCAAAGAATATGTTTCTATTGTTTCATGAAAATGCTATTGGATATTGTATAGGTTTCAGAAAAATATTTGAATTTGAAATATATTCAATAAAGCAAAATTTGGCTAAACCTCATATAGTTATATTTTCATTGTCATCACTTCTACATTTTAGTAGAAACAATGCTAAAAGGCCAGGTGTCACCAATTCGCTTCATTTTGTGCCATAGCAAGCAGGCTTGCGCTGTGCATGCTGTGAGTAACTATTCCATGTAAAGTGTCCTGCGTCAGTATACTATGTTAGGAACAGAAAGCAAGCCATTGACTCCCATATTTATGTCTGCCTAAGAGGAATCTTTATTTATGCACATTGGTGAAATAAGTGTTTAGTTTGTGACAATGTTCTACACTCAAGAGTATTCAACTTGCAGCATTATTAAGCAACCCGTGAAAATAGGTAAGACAGTTATTACTGAAGAGAAGGGCATTTCTTTCAAATTCTGATCAATCCCAATTAATTACCAAGATGCTTGCTAATATTCTCTAGTGTAAACATGAATATTTTGATTACAAATTAATGCTCATACTAGCAATTAAATTAAAATGATAAAAACCAAGTTAAGAAGCTTGTTCTTTTATTATGTTAATAGTATAATAATTGTTATATTTTGTACAGCTATTTGTAGTACAATTACCACCAAACCTATAGAAATATGTATGTGTTCATATCCAAAGTACAAATACTAATGCAAGCGGCATAACAGAGCATTTTTCTACCAACCATGAATCTACAATAGGTGTATTTCAAACATAAAATGTTGCATACTGCTACATCATTGAACATTCTTACTCCTCATGTAGTTTGACACACAGTTCACACTAGGTGATTTGTAGGAGCATCTAGCAAATTTGCTCTCTTTGTTATACTCAAAGGACACCCCTGATCTAGAATCAATCTGCACCCCTTTGCTGAGTATTACAAAATATTTCTATGTGTAAATAAGTGCATTTTAAAACTGAATAAAATACCTTAGCAGGTGAGAAATATCTCAGCAGTGAAAGGGTTCAAGACATTGTACCTATGATACATGTAAAATATTATTGATATGCAAGATTACAAATTAATATCTCAACAATAAAGGTGTATTGGGGGTGAGGAGAGTTAGAAAGAGAATTTATTCACAAAGAATTTAAATCACATAGATTAAGAATGGGAATACCTGTACAGAATGATTATGAAACAAAAACAAAAAAAAATGAACAATAAACTGTTTCATAGCATTATGTAATTTCAGGATCAAATATTTGGCATTTGTTTTGACACACATTGAAGGAAATTATGTACACAATTAGCTACATTCTTGATTTGAATCACTATGTTACATGACAAAAACATAATACCCAGTCCTTACACCTACAAAGATATACAAAAATACATAAAGGTTGTGCAGAATAGTTATAGAAGAAAACTTCACATAATGCACAATAATCCACAGAAAAGCTTTTAAAAGCATTCTTTTACCTGGAATGTTATTTGCTTAACCCACATGGAAATGCATTACTCCTAAAACTTAATCCCACATATACATATGAAAGTTGCTGGTTCACATATTTTGTAGGATATCTGCATTCAACCGGATTAATATCCTTGTATATGTTGAACGCTTCAAAAGCCTCTTCATTTCAACATATCTGATGATTTCATTTCTTATTATTTCTATAGCAACGATTCGAGCATTTATCAATTCATGATCTGTAGGATAAGTTCTGTACAAAATAATTTGTTTTGCAAACATTTCTGCCAAGCTGAGCGCAGCCTGGCACTTCCGAGTTACAAAATTTAAACCACTTGACACATTAAGCACCATTCATATACAAAAATTAATTACATTTTTAAAATCAGTTTAAAATCTACCATCTAATGAAGATGAAGGCAGCCTTTCCTTTGCATGCTGCCTTTTTTAAAATTAAATCATTAGTAAAGAATTGCTGTAGTACATAATTATATTTAACCCGGTTTAAGTATGTATTTTACACAAAGACATCATAGAACTTCTGTTCATGTGGCCATATTCCATCTCTAATAACAAAAAATATGTTTTACCAGTTGCAGTATCCCTGAAAGTATGCCCATTCAAAATACAAACATCTGGGGTTTTTTTTTTTTTTTTTTTTTAACCGTTTCATTTGTTTAGTCCCATTTAATTTCTATGGTCATATTCGGGGCTTTGACGTCTGAAATAACTCATACCTTCACTGTAGGGTATTGCTATTAGGTTAATAATTTTATAACATTAAAAAAATCTCTCTCGCGCGCGCTCTCTCTCTCTGATAGGGAATAATTCTGGACAGTTTTGTTTCACATAAACAGATGATGTATGATTTTGTTGGCAATTACAGTACAGGATAGTCCTCGAGATGTGTGATGATACACAGTAGAATGTTTGACATTGCAGTACAACATAGGAAATTTCAGTACTCCTATCTTCAAATCAGTAAAATGCTTTACATAAAAAATGATAAGATTGCCTAGAATAACATGGACTCGAGGTACATCCAAGCATTAATTCTACTCCAGTTATATTTTAATCAAACAACATTAATGTTTGGTATAGAATCAAGGAGCATCAAGTGCTTTCACAGCATACAAATCAACAATGAGGTCAGACAATACTTTTTTTTTCTTTCTTTTACTATTAATTATATTTCATAGTTACGGAACTTATTAACGACTTCACTAGGTGCTTCAGAATCCCACTGGACATTGCCTCGGGCACCCCAGTGAATGTTTGCGACTCCCTCAGAAGCTCTACGATGAGCTGCAGAAGTGGCTCCACCTTCTGTTTCAGGAAGCATACGGTCCTTAGTCTTGTAGGTAGACCAATGCATTGACTGCAGTTAAAAAAAAATGAATAAATAAGGAAGATCATAAAATGATAATCCAGGTTTGGCTATATAGATAAAGGTGAAGGCTTATTATTATTCACCAAATATTAATTCTACATGCTAAGATGGCAGTGTGCTTTGAAATGATATAAAATGACATTCTGAAATGTTAGCTTTGCACAAATCTGTAGGCTTCTAGTTTTAGAACATAATATTTTGGAAAATTTGAAACAATTATAGTTAATAAGCTGTTGTTTTAAATACCAAACATGCTATTTACATGGCTATGACATAGCAGTCTTTAAACTCAATTTTCTGAAACTTATACTTTTGTACTTTATATACCATTTTCTCTGGAACTAATTAACAAAGTGTCTACTGCACATTAAAAATAAAAATTTCTTAGCTTTTAGTTTCCTTTTGTTACAACAGAAGGGGCATTCTCAATATGTCTAGGTAGGTAGGAGGGTGCTTTATGGCGCACTACCGCATAGGTTATTAGCGCCCTAGGGTAAATAAAAGAGCTAAAACTTAAAAGGCATAAAAACCACTAAAATAGGAGTGCCACCCAAGAAAGGCCACCAAAGCCAGAATAAAACCGAGGTACTGAAAACACAAGTCTGTAAAGAGATAAAACCCTGAGATAAAATTAAACCCTACACTGTACATCCCGCAGCAGCGAAGAAAAGTAAGAAGTCAATCACAAACCCCAGGGTTATCACCCAGCAGGGTGGGAAGGTCAGTGGGCAGACACAGTAAAAAGGCGGCACTCCATTAAAATATATGCACCGTCAAACGCTCGTTACACGAAGCACATTGAGGAACGAGGTTCGCCACATAAAAGAAATTCATGGCTAAAAAGACAATGTCCAATACGCATTCGCGCTAAAATCACTTCAGCGCGGTGACATGAACGCGAGGAAGTCGACCAGGGGACAGGAAGGGACCTAACCTCTCTCAGGTTGTTGCCAAACCCGGACCATTCCGCGAACCAGCGCGAAAGAATGGCCCGGCACAGGTGAACACGAACATCATTTGGAGGAACAGTGGGGCTAAAAGCATTACGCAATAAAATTCCAGACTTGACAGCTGTGTCCGCTCGTTTATTTCCGCTCACACCTACGTGACCGGGAACCTAAACAAACGACACGCTGACGCCAGCATCAGCGAGCGAATGCAGGTGATTCCGAATACGCTGTATCAAAGGTTGGTATGGATACAGCTCACGCAGACCTGGTAGTGCACTGAGGGAATCGCTACAGATAAACTGCCTTAAATCCTATCCCCGGATAAGAACAAGAGCCTGATAGATACTAAAAAGTTCGGCGGTAAAAATCGAACATTGCGCCAAAAAATGAAATGTATAACTACGCGAATTAAAAACGAAAGCACATCCCACACCACGGTCATCCTTGGAACCATCCGTGTAAATAAAGCAACGGTTGGGAAACTCCGCCTGCAACTCTAAAAATGTGGAACGGAAGACTGAAGGTGGAGTCGCTGATTTCGGCATGGATGCCAACCGAAGGTGGAACGGGGTGTCGCAACGTAACCATGAGGGAAATGAATATTCCAGGATCCGAAGAAGCAGACGAAAACGAACTCCTGCATGAAGCAAAGCAAGCGCGCTGACAGCATATAGATGTTCAAGAGACTCGTCAAAGATTAACCTGAAACACGGGTGATCTGCCTAGGCAAAGAGGCGGAGAACATAGCTGTAAAGAAGCAGGTCACGCCTATGAGACAGCGAAGGTTCAGAGGCCCCCACAGACAAACTAATAACCGGGCTAGTCGGAAACGCATCCAGCACCGGACGAATCCCTCGATGGTGAGCTGGATTTAAACGATGTAAAACCGAAGGACATGCACCCATAATAAAGTTTAGAGCGAACAAACGAACGGTAAAGCTGTAATAGCACGTTGCGATCTGCTCCCCAGGAGGTACCACATAAAACACATAAAATATTAAGTGAACGATCCCATTTTGCCTTTAGTTTGGTCAGGACTCCGGCGCTGTATACCTTATTTACATCCCCCCGTATGATTACTGGTTTTACTGTTCCTTTACAAACATATTACACCCATGCCCAAGGCGGGACTCGAACCCACGATCCCCTGCCCATGAAGCACCAAAGCGAGCGTGGCCATGGGGACCGGCGCCTTTAGAGAAGACATATAGGACGAACAGCTAAGCTTCCTCTCGAACTCCAAACAAAGGAACTTCACAGTTTCGTCGAAACGCAGCGGTTCGGGTCGGAGATGTAGAGAAGGCGAATCGCGTGGTTTCCGACGCCAGAAGTTGACACAAACTGTCTTGTCGGAAGAAAAACAGAAGCCAATTTCAACACTCCAAGCATGTAGACGGCCAACGCACGTGCGCCAAGAACTGCAATAAATTGCAAAATCGTCCACACACAAGGAGGAGCATAACCAGCAGGAAGACACTCAACAATGAATTGATGGCAACAGCGAAGAAAGTGACGCCGAGTACCGATCCTTGAGGTTCTCTATTCTCCTGACTAAAAACACGGGAGCAGACCGAGCCCACACGTACACGAAACACTCGGTTGTTCATAAACTCCCGGAGGAACACTGGAAGGCGGCCCTGCCAGCCCTCCAGGAAGTGTCATAAGCTTTCTCCAGATAGAAAAATATGGCAGCAGTTTGACACTTCCGAAGAAAACCATTCAGGATGTGAGTCGAGAGGCAGACAAGGTGGTCAGTCGTGGAGCGGCATCGGCGAAAGCCGCAGTGTATGTTGAACAGAAGTTTCTCAGACTCGAGCCATCATCGTAACAATGGGATCATGCGCTCCATCACCTTACAAACTGCACTTGTGAGGGAGATGGGACGGTAACTGGAAGGAAGACTACGATCCTTCCCCGGCTTTAAAATGGGAACAGCGGTGGCTTCGCGCCAAGCCGTAGGAAACACACCCTCGTGCCAAACGCGGTTATAGAGGTTCAGGATATAAAGCTTACTGTCGGAAGAGAGGTTCTGTAGCATTGCGATATGGAGACCATCGGGTCCTGCAGCGGAGTGTCAAGAGGATGCTAAACAGGCATCCAGCTCCCGCATGCTAAATAAGAGTTATAGAGGATGATGATGGTCGGTGTTTAAGAGCGCTCAACTGCTGAGGTTCTTAGCGCCCTCAGAAAACTAGGTTAAATAAAACACCAAAGGTAAAAAAAAAAAAAATACAAAAACAAATGTCACTAAAGACCAGAAGGTAAAAACTGTTGGCTAAAAGACAAACAGAAATCTAAAATATTTAAAAACGGAGCGAAAAGAATACCTAAAACGTGTTCGACGGGTTAAAATGAATTAAAAACGAACGTCAAAATTCATTAAAACCCATGAAGCCCCTCTCCATTAAAAGCGATAAAGATAGAGGAAATCCTAAAAAAATAAATCCTTATCGTAAACGTCAAATTAGATAGTTTTACTACGATGGGAATTGTACAACACCTCCATCTTGTGCGAGTTGCAGCGGCGAACATACATCTACTTCCCGAGATTGCCCTCGTTTCACAGAGGAAAGAGGTATCCAGAAAATACGGGTGAGGGAGAAGGTGCCCTTCTCGGAAGCCCGTACGCTCCTGTGTCTCCGCCAACCCTCTGTCCTGCGCTCCGGTACCTATAGCTCAGTCGTAGCTAAATCGGTACCGAGCCGGGAAATCGCGACTCAAACGTGCGATATAAACGGGGCCACCATATCAGAGAAGATTCTCCTCGTAGCCCGGTCGCTACCAAAGACTTCAACATCTATGTCTACGTCGGCACTACCACCTGCCAAATCCGCCACTATAAAGAGCAGTTCGACATTTGTTTCACCCAAACCATCGACCTCTGTCAAGAACACCGGTACCCTAGCTAAGACTTTCAGGACCCGTTTATCTGCTCCTATTTCCTGAAACAAAGTGCCAAGTCCTCTCCCATAACATCTAAGGTAAGGAAAAATCGACGAAAGTCTCCGTGTAGATCCTCGTCTGCGGAATCCTCTGGGGCGAACACGGATCGGCTGCCGCCATCTTTGCCGATCAAGACTTCTAATCGGTTCGATTAGAAGGGGTCCTCCCCCGTGGAAGAAATGGAACAGGAAGATTTTGCCCTCACTTCCAGACGAACAGTGCGTAAGTCGCCGGATCACGCTCCTGAAAACAATGTTAGTCCCATGGCCAAAAAGAAAAAATTAAACCGACCACTACAACCGAATCTGCAGAAACGTCTTTCAATTTAGTACTTATCCCATACTATTAACTATGGCTCTCCTACAGTGGAACGTACGCAGCATTCGACCACATAGAACAGAGTTTGAACTGTTGCTCAACCTCTAGTCGTTTGCCTACAGGAGACAAAACTCCGTCCGCAAGATGTCACATTCAGACATTATTCTTCTGTACGGTGTGATTTATCACCGACAGAAGGAATTCCAGCACACGAGGGCACTATGATGCTCATCTGAGATGACATTTACGCTGATTCTGTCTCCTTACAGTCTGAAATCCAGTCAGTTGCTGTGAGGATTACGCTGCCATCTGCCAGATTTACCATTTGTAGTATCTATCTGCCTCCCTTTTCGGACCTCTGGCGCACTGATTTAGAAGACCTCATATCCCAGTTATCAACACCATTCCTGTTGGTAGGGGACGTAAATGCCCACCACCCACTTTGGTTCTCACCACGGGCTTGTGCGAGAGGTCACGTACTCGCCGATTTCTTGGACACTAATAACGCATCCCCCCTGAATACCGAAGAGCCCACATTTCTTTCTGACACCTTCAATAGTTTCTCACTCCTGGATGTAGCGGTTTGTTCTCCACAGCTGGCAGTTTCATTCCAAGGGAATGTACTCTCTAATTTACATTCTCGCGACCATTTTTCTATTCTCATTAGTCTGCATGTTCCTCTGGTTTACCTAGATGGCGCATCGGTAAAGCCAATTGGTTCCTCTATTCCAGCTATAACGAGCACGGCTCTGTGAGTCTTTTAGTCGAACACCACACAGAGACTATTCTTTCTGCTTCCGAGCTTTCTATTCCGCGGTCAACTGGACAACCCCGCCGTTTTCCTGTCCCATAGTGGACTGATGACTGCCGGAATGCTATTCGTGCTCGCAGACGTGCTCTCAGGGGTTTCCAGCATCGCCTACGCTGGATAATCCCATACAATATAAACAAATGCGTGTCCACTCTAGACGAATTATTAAGGATAGCAAAAAGACATCCTGGAGCCAATTTTTTTTTTTGGGTAGTGTTTAACGCCCGCTTTAACTACTAATGGCATCGCAGGCGGTGACACTGATGATACATGAATGATGATGGAGCACCGGTGGAATGCGATGGCGGGGGAAACCGGAGTACCCGGAGAAAACCCGCCCCAGCGCCGCTTTGTCCACCACAAATCTCACATGCGGTCGCTTGGGATCGAACCCCGGCCGTCTAGGTGAGAGGCTAGTGGTCTAACCACTCGGCCACGGCGCGGCCCATGGAGCCAATTGGTAGCCTCTTTTAACCGACATACACCTTCCTCTGTCGTATGGGATAAGTTAAGACGTGTGGCCGGAAAATCGACCCAAATACCCATTGCCGGTCTCAAGACACCTGCCGGAGCTGCTGTTAATACGCTTGACATGGCGAACACCTTAAGCAGTGCATTCGCTCAGGTGCCTAGCAGAGACAATTATTCTCCTGACTATCTTACAGTTAAGGCTCAGGTAGAATCTTGAGGATTCTCCTCTTGTTCTGGAAGCCTTGAGGATTATAATCGCTTTTTCACCATGGCAGAGCTAGACAATGCACTTCCATCTTCGAGACACTCTGCACCAGGACCAGATGGTATCCACTTCCAAATGCTGGAACATCTCTCTCCTGATGGTAAGGCTTTCTTACTCAAGGTTTATAATCGTGGCTGGGTTGACGTCACTTTTCCAGACAAGTGGGCGTAGGCCATGATCATACCCATTCCTAAACCTGGAAAGGACCGCCATCTTCCTTCCTATTTCCCCCACTAGCTGCGTCTGCAAAGTGATGGAACGCATGATCAATGGACGGTTAATGTGGTGGCTTGAATCCCAGAATATTCTGGCCAACATACAATGTGGTTTTCCAAAGCGTCGTTCAGCGGTTAACCACCTTGTGCCACTATCAACGCAGATCATGAATGGATTTCTTCAGAATTGTCAGACGGTTGGGATCTTTTTTGACCACAAGAAGGCTTATGACTCGTGTTGGCGGGCAGAGATCTTTAGTTCCCTCCACAACTGGAATATATGTGGACGCCTACCGTTATTCCTTCAGAATTTTATGAGGGACCGCGTTTTCCAAGTCAGGGTCGGCTCGGTTTTTTCTAACCATTTTATTCAAGAGAACGGAGTGCCGTAGGGCTCGATACTAAGCGTGACGCTATTTACTATAGCGATTAATTCCATAACGCAATATGTTCCCCCAGGTGTCTCGTCCTGTTTGTTCGTAGATCACTTTGCCATCTTCTGCACTTCTCAGCGTACGCCGTTTTCGGAACACAGTCTCCAGCGGTGTTTGGACAATCTCTATGATTGGAGCGCAAAAAACGGCTTTCGTTTTTCACCTGAGAAGACACTGTGCGTTAATTTCTGGCGCCGAAGGTGGCGACCGTCACCTTCTCTCCATCTCGGGCCAGTTATACTTCCCTTTGCAAATAAGGTGATATTCCTGGGGTAGATATTCGATCGAAAACTATGCTGGTCATCTCATGTAGCACAGCTTAAAGCGCGGTGTGGCCGTTCTCCGAATATTTTACGGATACTAATTGGCAATTCTTGTGGAGCAGATCGAACGGTGCTGCTCCGTCTTTAGCGTGCACTGATTCGTTCCAAGTTAAGACTATGGATGTATAGTATATTCCTCAGCTCGACCGTCTGTGCCTAGAACATTAAACACAGTCCATTATCAGGGCATCCGTGTGGCTGTGGGATCGTTTTCAACCACCCCAGTTATAAGCCTTTACGCAGAATTGGGAGAACCCCCTCTGCGATGTCGACGTAGTATCTTGCTTGGCAATTATGGCTGTGGGCTTATCAGTTTTCCTTCGCATCCAAAGTTTCCCCCTTTTTTTCAATGCCGTGCTCGATGAACGATACGGAAACTTGTCACTCAGTCCCAGGCCTGCAGGTTTCTGTTTCCGCGAGCTGCTTCGGAAACACAATATCGCGCTTCGTCGCAAGGTTTTCCAATGGAGAGGGTGTACTCCCCTTGGTTGCGTGCTACATCTCACGTAAATCTCGGGATGACGGAGTACGAGAAATCTGCGATGCCTGTCTCTAGTATCCGTATTTGTTTTTTCGAATTTTTATCCCAATACAGTGACAACTTTTATTTACACCGATAGCAGTAAGTGCGCCGAAGGTGTTCGATGTGCCTTTGTTACTGGGACGGAAACATATACTTTTGGTTTACACAGTAGCACATCTATTTACACTGCCGAATTGTATGACATTTATTGAGTCATTCTGTATGCTCGCCGTTGAACCTTGGGTGACTGCCTTATAATGCATACAGAATGGAAAGCCCTGCGCAATAACAAGCTTCGCATGGTGAAGCACGTCACTGTCAGCTGGGTCACCTCATCCCGCGTATCTCGTCGGGAGGTGGCATTGTCGCGCTTACGTATCGGTGACTGTTTTTTCAGCCACAGCTACCTCTTTAGGAGGGACCTCACTCCTATCTGTCCAGAATGTGGACAAGAATTGACGGTCCACCATGTTCTAGTAGTGTGTGCTCATATAGCACGTTTACGAGCCACTCTACAACTACCAGCGTGTACCCAACAAATTCTGGCAGATGATGCCAGAACGGTGGAACGGCTTTTTAAATGTTTATCATGCCTACCTTTTATATCATTTTAGCTTTGTTTTATTTTTCTGGTATGCTGTTGGTGTGGTGGCTGCGATTCTTTTAACCTTCTCGATTTTAGCTACATGTGCCTATTGTATTAGGTATTTGATTTCAGTAACACTTTTTAGCTCAGTATTGTTTTAGGTCTCTGCTTTTAGTTGCACCTTTTAGCTCCCATGTTTTTATTCTCTTAAACTCCCTTTACTGTTCTAGCATAGGAAGTTTTATTTGCTTTGAATTTTAATTGACGTTTTAGTCCCTTTTTAATACTCATTCCTTGCTTATTTTTAATCTTTGATTTAATCACTTGGTTTTAGTATTAACTGTTTCTGGTGGACGTTGATGACCCAGCCGTTGAGCGCCCTAAAATCTACTCATCATCATTACCAGGTTTTAAGATTGGGACGATGGTGGCTTCGCGCCAGACTGCAGGAAGCACTCCATTGTCCCAAATGCGGTTGTATAGAAATAAAAGAAAAAGTTTGCCGGCAGGAGAAAGATGCCGGAGCATGGCGGTATGAATACCATCTGGTCCGGGAGCAGTGAGCCTAGAAAATGATAGGGAGTTTTCAAACTCCTGGGTACTAAAAATCGATTTATAGCACTCATTGTTAAAAGAGCAAAAGGAGAGAGCCTCAGATTCCCCCTCAGCCTTGGTAGTACGAAAAGATGTATCATAATTTTGGAGCTATATACAGACGCGAACGTACTACCAAGGACGTCAGCAACAGCTACCGGATCGACGACGATAGCAGATCCCATTTTAAGTCCCGGTATGGACGAGTTGGTCTGCTTACAGTCAACACGTCGTAGCTTTTCGCAGACAACCGAAGAAGGCGCTGACCGATTAAAAGTTGCAACAAACGAAGCCCGTTTGCTATCCTGAATAATGCAACAGGCCGTGCGCGGGCTTGTTTGAAGGAGATCAGATGATCCAGCGTAGGGTGATGTTGAAATACCCTAAGAGCCCTCCTGCGCGGACGAATAGCCTCGCGGCACTCGGCATTCCACCAAACAGCAACTGTCTGGGATGGGAAGACGACCGAGGAGTAGACAATTCGGTGGCAAAGAGAACACAGATATAACATGTTCTACCATCTGATCGATTGTGTTCAACTCACGGGACGTAAAGACCGCTTTTGCTGAAAACAGGGCCCAATTTGTTTTATCCAACTACCAGGTTGCTGCTCGCGAGGAAGTAACACGGCGTGAGAGCAAACTCAGAACACACGGGCAATAATCGCTGGAATAGGTGTCAGACACCACATTCCATTGTAACCGGTGAGCAAGCTGTGCTGAACAAATAGAAATTCCAAATCAGAGAGCGTACCAGAAGAATCAGAAATAAAAGTGAGTTCAGCAGTGTTCAAAACAGTAAGTCTAAAATTTTCAAAAACGTCAACAAGGAGCGTCCCTCGCACACATTTCCCAGAGGAACCCCAAAGTGGATGATGGGCATTGAAATCGCCCAACAAAACAAAAGGGTCCGGAGTTGAGACAGCAGTGTCAACTTGTCGGCCGTATTGAGGATAGCTGAAGGAGGAACGTAAACGTTACATACTGAAAAGTTGAAACCCGGAAGAACAAGATGGACAGTAACAGCTTGCAAGGCAGTGGTAAGCAAGAGTGACTGACAATAGACATCATCGCGCCTATCATGACACCCCCATGAGCAGGAGAGCCCTCCTCCGGAGTAAGATCCAAGCGAGCTGGGTCGTAGCGGTGGACTACAAAAGGATTGTGAGGGCGAAGCTTTGGCTCCTGTAAACAGACAATCAAAGGGGCACAAGACC
Organism: Hymenopus coronatus; assembly: GCA_030762935.1. NCBI lineage: Eukaryota > Metazoa > Arthropoda > Insecta > Mantodea > Hymenopodidae > Hymenopus > Hymenopus coronatus. Next base: position 1,532,580 of record JAUKNX010000035.1, on the reverse strand, counting down.
TCAGCAATAACTGCAGTCCAGTTTTATGGGAGCGAACACCGCGAATGTTCCATTTCAGCAGAGCCATGGCACAAAGATAGAAGCTAGAAACGTGAGATAGTCGAGGAAGAACAAAAAAAACTCTGTCGTTTAAATGTCCGTCAGCTTCTATAGACACTGTTAGGGGGGCCGGTTGAGTTTCACGGACTACTGGCCCAAAAAAGGACGGTCTGTGTCCCCGTCGGATTCCTCAGATGGTCAGGATCCGGTAGACGCTCTCCGTAGAGCGTGAATGGGAATTTGGTTTATCCGCCGCCTTGTGCTTCTTACGGGAACGCTCATGAGAGGCGGCGACAAACGGGTGGACTAGGTGAGGGCGGGCATACGGTTTTAGAAGGAGGGTTAAGCTGAAGTGGAAGCTTTCGAAGCTGGTGGTGCAGGTCGTTCAGGCAAGACGGCAGAGTTGAGCGACAGCTCCGTTTGAGTTGACGCTTCAGCAACCGGTGCAGTTTGAAGGGTAACAGAGGTACCAGGATGGCTGCAAACAGCGGAGGCGTAGTCTAAGGCGGTCGCAGGCTGAAGCGGCTGATAGCGGCGTCGGGCCTCCGGAAAAGTTAGATGTTCCTTGATTCTTAGTTTCTGAATGGCTTTTCCCTCCAAAAATCGTGGACATAGACGTAAACTAGCAGAATGGCTCCCGCGGAAGTGAACGCAACAAAGGTCTCATGAACAGACAACTTCATCATGAGCAAGCTGGCCGCACCGTTCACAGGTGGCATCAAACGTGCACCGAGTTTGCGTATGAAAACAGCGCATTGGGTTCGGCATATATGGCCGCACAGAGACGCGTTCATATTCACAATAGAAGATATGGGGTAATGTGGTGCCCTTAAAAGTTAGAAATGTCGTACGCGATGCCACTGATTGCCCATCGCGCTTGCCGAGCAGGCGGTACGCTTGGCACACACACCTTGGTCAGATAAATTGGTGACAATACCTGCCTCGGAAAGACCGTCTACATAAGAAGTATTTACAGCGCCTCAAAAGGTGTTCAAAACCTTGTGAAGAGCCACGGTAATGTTGTAGGAACCCAACAAGCTAGCTTTCAAAAGTTCCATTGACTGGTCTGCCATCTTCGTTTCAACTAAAAGTGTACCGTCGTGCATTCTGGTGGCGTTGGTCACTTTAGCGCATATCCTGTCAATCTCGCGTTATATATAAAACGGACTCATATTCGCATAGTTTTCTTTTCGCAGGCCAAGGTCACAATTAAATATGGTCAAATGAAATGGATTTGCGAGGGGATAACATCATAAAGAGACCCCCCTTCTCTGACCGTCGGCGTCAGCCTGCAATCCGGGGGTAGAGAAGAAGACACCATAATACTTTCCGGCCTGTGCCGCCTCGTAGACTCCTATCAGACCGATCTCAAAGAGTACGTCTAAAGGAGTTACCCTCCAGCTACTATTGCTGGTCAATACGGGTAAGCCATTCACCATGCCCCCCCCCCCCCCAGGAGCCTACTATGGTAGGTACGGGTTTGGCGCACCCGGGTTCCCGAGCCACTCACCGCCATCTCATCATCCCAATCGCCACCAACTGAGCCACAGTTTGTGCTTGTTTCCCTATTTGTTTGTGTCTGTGTCTGTTTTTGGAGGAGCAAATTTACTCGCCTTGTCTTCTTCCCCATCTAGGCTTATTCTTTACATATTTAGTTTTAAGGCTTTAGATTTATTAACTCCTGCCTCACCAATAGGGATCTTCATTCTATCTCCGTGGTTCCTGCCCCACGGTTCCAGCACCCTTTCCAACATGTGTGCTCTTCGGAGGTCTCAGGCGTGAAGGTTGAGTGGACCCTTCCTACTGCCCCTAGGTGTAAGCCTTAGGTGCGGAGCCCGTCCATACCGTTATGTACACCCACGTAGCTTCCTTGGGGGCCCGGTCCGTTTTAATTTCCCGACGAGCGCTGCTCGTTGGGTTAGAGTCACGGACCGGTCGTGTTACCGCTAACGGAAACCCGTTGTAATCGACCACAAGTCCCCTGAATCCATGTCTGCTTTATTACGCAGCATGGCCTAAAGTGAGGAGTCACAGGTGGTTATACCTATGGTAGGGGCCCAGAGCCGGGATTTACATGATGAAGGGCTTACCAGTATGGACCAGCAGTGGTGGCTGGAGGGTAACTGCTTCTGAGGTATTCCTTGAGATCGGTTTGGTAGGTGTCTACCAGGCGGCACAGACCCGAAAGTATTTTGGTGTCGTTTTTTTCTCTACCCCCGGATGGCAGGCTGACGCCGACGGTTCCGGAAGGGGGTCCTTGCATCATGCTATCTTCGCGCAAATCTACTTCGTTTGACCGCATTTTAGTTGTGACCTTCGCCTGCGAAAAGAAAACTATGCGAGATATCAGTCCGTTTTACATATAACGCGAGATTGACAGGATATGTGGTACAGTGACCAATGCCACCAGAACGCGAGACGGTACACTTTTGGTTGCAACTAAAACGGAAGACCAGTCCAAGAAACTCATGAAGGCCAGCTTGTTGGGTTCCTACCCCATAAAGCTGACCCCCACAAGACTTTGAACTCCTGTAGAGGCGTAGTATCTACCTTTTGTTTAGATGGTCTTTCCGAGGCAGATATTGTCTCCAACTTATCTGACCAGGGTGTATGCTAAGGGTAGCGTTTGCTCGGCAAACGTGATGGTGAATCAGTGGCATTGCGTACGGTATTTCTTACTTTTAATGGCACCACAATACCCGAGGCCTTGCATTGTGGATATGAACGCGACTGTGTGGGACCTTCTGTGCCGATCCAATGCGCTGTTTTCGGTCATACGCAAATTCGGTGCACGTTTGATGCAACATGTGAACGCTGCGGCTAGCCTGCACATGGTGAAGATGTCTGTTCACGAGAACTTTGTTGCGTCCACTGCCGCGGGAGTCATATCGCTAGCTCCCGGCAATGCCCACGATTTTTTTTTTTTTTTTTTTTTTTGAGGAAAAGGCCATTCAGGAACTAAGAATCAAAGAATGACTAACTTTTCAGGAGTCCCGGAGCTACTATTAGCAGCTTAAGCGTGCGACCACCTTAGGCTACGCCTCCGCTGTTCGCCGCACTCCTAGTGCCTCTGTAGCTCTTAAAACTGCACCGGCAGCTGAAGCGTCCACTCAAACGCAACTACCGCTGACCTCTGCCGTCTTGCCTGAACGACCTGTACCTCCAGCTTCGAGAGCTTCCACTTCAGCTGACCCTCCATCAAAATCTGTACGCCAGCCGTCACCTAGTCCACCACCTATTGCCGCCCCTCAGGAGCGTTCTCGTAAGAAGCACAAGCTGGCGGATAAACCAAAGTCCCGTTCACGTTCTACGAGCCGTAAAGCGTCTACCGGATACCGACCATCAGAGGAGCCCGACGGGGACCCAGGGCGTCCTTTTTTGGGCCAGAGATCTGAGAAACTCAATTGACCACATTAACAGTGCTTGCTGTTTAACTGTACATCAGTTCCTATTGAGAGTTAACCTTTATTCCACCTCGCTTCTCCCACGTTTCTCGCGTCTTTCCTTTTGCCATGGCTCTGCTGACATGGAACACTCGCGGTGTTCGCTCCCATAGAGCTGAACTACAGTTGTTGCTGCGGTCTTATGATCCCTTGTTCGTCTGCTTCTAGGAAACGAAGCTTTGCCCTCACGATCCTTTTGTAGTCCAACGTTACAACCCGGCTCGTTTCGATCTTACCCCGGATGAGGGTTCTCCTGCTCCTGGGGGTGTCATGATACTCACGTGCGATGATGTGTATTGTAAGACACTATCGCTTACCACTGCCTTGCAAGATGTTGCTGTCCATCTTGTTCTTCCTGGTTTCACCTTTTCAGTCTGTAGCGTTTACATTCCACCTTCAGCTACCCTCAGTTCAGCAGATATGGTCACACTCCTTTCTCAACTTCCGGCCCCTTTTGTCTTGTTGGGTGATTTCAATGCCCATCATCCACTTTGGGCCCCCCAGGGGCCTACTACGGTAGGTACGGGTTAGGCGCACCCGGGGTCCCGAGCCACCTTGACTCCCTCTGTGGGCAACCTCAGAGTGGTAAGGGAGTCAGTAGGTCAAAATGCCCACCCACGTGTAGGCCGTGCGTGGAGACCCGTGTCGGTGAAAAGGAATATCCTGGTTGGTTGAGGGTTGCGTACCTGAGCCTGGGCTTCTGTCTTTCAGTAACTGGGGAGGGTGCGCAGCCTAATACACCGCTTTGGTTTCTGAATTGCCTAAACGGGAGGCTAGGGACTAACCCACCCCTAGTCAATCGGCCAGGACTAGGTATTACACCGAACTCCAGGGTGAGTGGGACGGCGAGCCCGCTATATCCCCTGTGTAGCCCTGTCACCCCAGTGGGGTGACCCCTCGTTGGGCTCCGTGGTGGGTGGGGAGCACTGGGGGATGAATTTATACCATTTTTCTATGGCACCAAAATTAAAACCCCTTAATAAAGACGTTGGAAAGGAAGTAGTCGAGTCATGTGGTCCTCGCTACTTGGTTATTCATAGGACAGAGGAAGGTAAGAAGTTCCTTACGGTGAGCCCTTTTACTATCCAAAAGGGTCTCGATGCCATTGCTGGTCCTGTTAAATCCTGCGTTCGAGCTCGCAATGGTACACTTCTTGTCGAAGCCAACTCCGCCTCGCAAGCTGCAAGAATACTTAAAGCCACCATGTTAGCCAGCTATCCAGTGAAGGTCGAGGTGCACAAGTCGCTGAACTCCTCCCGCGGTGTAGTAACAACCCGCGCGTTGGACGGTTTGTCCATTGAGGAGACCCAAGAAAATCTTGCGACTCAGGGTGTCTCAGCTGTTTATCGGGTACAACGTAAGATCAACGGTGAATTCCTGCCTACTCGTACCCTGTTTCTTACTTTTGATCGGGTTGATCTGCCTCAAAAGATTAGAGCAGGGTATGAAGCCATCGAAGTTAGGCCTTATATACCCAATCCGCTGAGGTGCTTTAAATGCCAACGTTTTGGTCACACTTGTGAGTTGTGTACCGGCACGTCCACCTGCGTCCACTGCGGTGACATCTCCCACGATGGGGCTTGTGCTTCAGCTCCATCGTGTGTGAACTGTAACGGGGAACACCCATCTAGTTCCCGAGACTGCCCCCGTTTTGCAGAGGAACGAGCGATCCAGGAGATACGGGTGAAAGAGAAGGTGTCCTTCTTGGAAGCCCGGAAGCTCCTGCGACTCTGCCAACCCTCTGCCCCGAGGTCCGGTACCTATAGCTCAGTTGCAGCTAAACCGGTACCGCGTCGGGAAATCGCAACACAGACCGGCGATATGAACGGGGCTACAATTGCGGAAAAGGTTATTTTAGCCCAAGCGCTGCCAAAGCCTTCGGCACCTACACCCAAGTTGGTATCAACATCTGCCAAATCCGCCAGCTTACAGAATAGTCCAGCACACTTGTTACCGAAAGCCTCGACCTCGGGAACTAAAGCTGGTAAATTCACGACGTCTTCTGCCCCGGAAAAACAGTTTAAGACCAAGTATGTACGACAAGACTTCTTGAAAGAGAATGTGCAATCTATTACCAAGTAATCTAAGGGTAAGAAAAGTACACGCAACTCCACACGTGCATCCTCCTCTGAAGGGTCATCTGGGGAGGAGGGCGTGAATCGGCGACGGCCGTCTTCGCCGATCAGCACATCCAATCGGTTCGAACTACTTGGACCGAAATTTGCTCTTGAAAAAGGGGCCTCCCTTGTGGAGGAGATGGACCAGGAGGATTCTGCCGCCACTGCCAGAGGGACAGTGCGGAAACGGCAGGATCGTGCTCCTGAAAATAGTACTAGCCCAACGCCTAAGAAGAACAAATTGAACCGACCAGCTAATCCCAATCTGCAGAAGCGTCTTTCGATTTGAAACTTATCCCATAATATACTCAATGGCTATCCTCCATTGGAACATACGCGGAATTCGACCACATCGACCAGAGCTTGACTTGTTGCTGCGCCAGCATGAACCCTTGGCTGTATGCTAACAAGAGACGAAGCTCCGTCCACAGGACACCGTTACCATCAGGCAGTACTCCACCGTACGATGTGATTTATCCCCGGAGGACGGTGTCCCGGCACATGGGGGCACTATGATGCTTATTCGGGATGATATTTTTGCTAACTCCGTACCCATACAATCTGCAATCCAGTCCGTTGCTGTCAGCATTAAGCTACCCTCCGCTTCATTCACCATTTGCAGTATCTATGTGCCTCCATCTGCGGACCTCTCGCACAGCGACTTAGAATACCTCATTTCGCAGTTGCCACCACCCTTTTTATTGGTAGGCGACGTGAATGCCCATCACCCTCTTTGGGGCTCTCCTCGGGCTTGTGCGAGAGGTACGCTACTTAAAGACTTCTTGGATAGTCAGAATCTTGCTCTCTTGAACACCGGAGAGCCCACCTTTCTATCTGACGCATTTTATAGTTTTTCACACATTGGCATTGCAATTTGTTCCCCTCAGCTGGCAGTCACCTTATGCTGGAATATCATCTCGGATTTGCATTCTAGTGACCACTGTCCTTGTCGTATTAGTGTCTTGACACCCGTTGTATGTTCCACCCGTTTACCTAGTTGGCGCCTAGACCACGCCAGCTGGGAACTGTACTCCCACTTGGCTGAATTTAGCTACGAAGAGCACGACTCTGTGAACCACTTGGTCGAACATCTTACAGGGACCATTCTTTCTGCTGCTGAGCAATCCATTCCGCGTTCGACTGGCCACAGCCGTCGATTTCCGGTACCTTGGTGGACCGATGACTGTCGGGATGCTATTCGCGCTCGCAGACGAGCTCTACGGGTTTTCCAGCGTTTTCCTACACTGGATAACCTGATACACTATAAACGGATGCGTGCACATTCTAGGCGGGTTATTAAGGATAGCAAAAAGATGTCATGGAATAAATTCGTGGGTTCCTTTAATCGACATACACCTTCCTCTGTCGTATGGGATAAGTTAAGACGTGTGGCTGGGAAACCGAACCATATGCCCATCGCCGGTCTCAAAACACCTACCGGAGCTGTCGTTGATACATTTGACGTGGCGAATACTTTAGGCAGTGCTTTCGCTCAGGTGTCTAGCTGAGGCAATTATTCCCCTGAGTTTCTTACAATTAAGAATCAGGTGGAATCTCAAGAATTCTCGTTTCTTTCTGGCAACTTTGAGGATTATAATCGCCTTTTCACCCTGGCTGAGCTAGACAATGCACTCTCCTCTTCACACTCAGCACCAGGTCCAGATGGTATCCACGTCCAAATGTTGCAACATCTCTCTCCTGATGGCAAAGATTTCCTACTCGAGGTCTATAATCGTGTCTGGGTTGATGGCATTTTTCCAGACAAGTGGCGGGAGGCCACCATCATACCCATTCTTAAACCTGGAAAGGACCGCCATCTTCCTTCCAGTTACCGTCCTATTTCCCTCACCAGTTGCGTGTGCAAGGTGATGGAACGCATGATCAATGGACGGTTGGTGTGGTGGCTGGAATCCCACAATCTTCTGACGAACATCCAGTGTGGCTTTCGACGACGACGTTCAACTGCTGACCACCTTGTCTCTCTGTCAACTCAGATTATGGACGGGTTTCTTAAGAACAGCCCCACAGTTGGGATATTTTTTGACCTCGAGAAGGCCTACGACACGTGTTGGCGGGCGGGAATATTGCGTTCTCTGCACAACTGGAACATACGCGGACGCCTACCGTTGGTCATTCAGGAGTTTATGCGGGACCGCGTTTTTCGAGTGAGGGTGGGTTCGGTTTTTTCTAACCATTTTATTCAAGAGAACGGAGTGCCGCAGGGCTCGGTACTCAGCGTGACTCTATTTGCCATTGCGATAAATTCCATATCACTATGTGTGCCTCAAGGTGTCTCTTCCTGTTTATTCGTGGACGACTTTGCCATCTTCTGTACTTCTCAGCGTACACCGTTTTTGGAACGCCGTCTCCAGCGGTGTTTGGACAATCTCTATGCATGGAGCTCGAAACACGGTTTTCGTTTCTCCGCTGAGAAGACAGTGTGCGTTAACTTCTGGCGCCGTAAGTGGCAAATGCCGCCGTCTCTTCGACTCGGGCCAGATTTACTCCTTTCGCAGACGAGGCGAGATTCCTTGGTTTGATCTTCGATCGGAAACTTTGTTGGGCACCACAAATAGCACAGCTTAGAGCACGATGTGACCGTTCTCTAAATCTTTTACGGATACTAAGTGGCAAATCTTGGGATGCGGATCGGACGGCATTGCTCCGTCTTTATCGTGCTGTGATTCGTTCGAAGTTGGACTATGGCAGCATTGTGTATTCTTCAGCTCGACCTTCAGTGCTCAGAAGGTTAGACACAGTCCATAACCAGGGCATTCGTGTGGCCGTTGGAGCTTTTCCAACGAGCCCAGTTGTTAGCCTCTAAGCCGAATCGGGAGAACCTCCTCTGCGTTGTCGGCGTGATGTCCTGCTTGCTAATTATGGCTGTGGGCTGAAGTGTATGCCTGGGCATCCAACTTATCACGCGTTTTTCTCCCCTGAGCTGCACGAGCGATACCGCCTCCGCTCTCTGAGCCCCAGGCCAGCAGGTTTTCGTTTCCGTGAGCTTCTACGCCAGCACCATGTTGACATTCCTCGGCTGTTATCCAAGGGAGAGAGTATACACCCCCCTTGGTTACGCGCTACCTCCCATGTCGATCTCGGGATGTCGCTCTACGGGAAATCTGTTAAGCCTCTTGATAGTATTCGTCGTTGCTTTTTAGAATTTTTATCCAAATACAGTGGCCGTATTTGCATTTACACCGATGGTAGTAAGAGCCCCGACGGTGTTGGATGTGCCTTTGTCACTGGCACCGCAACTTCTACTTATGGTTTGCCTAGTTGCACATCTATATATTCTGCCGAGCTATATGCTATTTATCAAGCCCTTCTGTATATTCGACGTCGAAAATTAGGTGACTGCCTTATTCTTAGTGATTCCCTTAGTGCCCTTCAGAGCATTCGTGAGCTGTACAATTACCATCCTTTGGTGCAGCGCATCCAGGACGTTCTCCACATTTTGCACGCTTCTGGTTTTAATGTGGAGTGCGCATGGATTCCTGGACACGTTGGCTTGCCAGGGAATGACACGGCGGATTTGGCAGCGAAATCGGCAGTCACAGCGCCCAGTGTTACGATTACCCATTCAACAGCAGAAGATTTTAGAGTGGCTGTACGGAGAGCCGTTTTTTCGACTTGGCATGCGGAGTGGTCGGCTCTCCGTGGTAATAAGCTGCGAGAGGTGAAGGACCTCCCTGTCAACTGGGTAACCTCCTCTCGCTTATTCCGCCGGGAGGAGGTAGTACTAGCTCGGCTAAGAATTGGCCACTGTATTTTTACTCACAGTTACCTTTTTAAACGTGAACCTGCTCCTGTCTGTGCGCTCTGTGGGGAGGGACAGACAGTTCGTCATGTGTTGCTGGAGTGTGTTCACCTGGCACACATTCGGTCATCTATGGGCATGCCGGACTCTCTTGCTGAGGTCCTGGCAGATGACCCAAGAGCAGTGGACAGGGTTTTTAAATTTTTAGCAAAACTTTCTTTTACCTTGACGTTTTAGTTTGATAGCAGTTTTTTTTAAACTCTTTTAATTTTAATGTGTTTATTTTAATTGCAGTTTTATATCCAGCTCTGTTTAGAGGACTGGACCGTTCTGTTACTTCCGTTTCAACTGTGTTAGCTCTTTTACTTATTGCCAAGTTTTAATCATTAGGGCGCTTATGACCTCGGCAGTTGAGCGCCCATAAACACCATTATCATCATCATCATCATCCACTTTGGGGTTCCTCTCAGGCAAGTGAGCGAGGGACGCTCCTTATAGACCTTTTCGACCAATTTCGGCTTGCTGTTTTGAACACTGATGAATCCACTTTTATTTCCGATTCTTCTGCCACGCGCTCTCATTTGGGCCTTTCTGTTTGTTCAGCACAGCTTGCTCACCGGTTACAATGCAACGTGGTATCCGACACCCATTCCAGCGATCATTGCCCATGTGTTCTTAGTTTGCTCTCACACCGTGTATCTTCGTCACGAGCAGCAACTAGGCAGCTAGGTAAGGCTAACTGGACCCTCTTTTCAGCAAAAGCTCTTCTCTCGAACTGTGAGTTCGAAGCGGTCGATCAGATAGTGAAACATTTTATTGCTGTTGTTCTCTCAGCCACCAATTTATCTATTCCTCGGTCGTCTTCCCATCCCAGACGATTGCCAGTTACTTGGTGGAATGCTGAGTGCCGAGAGGCTATTCGTGCGTGTCGGAGGGGTCTTAGGGTATTTCACGGTCACCCTACTCTGGAACATTTGATTTGTTTCAAACAAGCCCGCGCAAGGGCCCGTCGCGTTATTAAGGATAGCAGACGGGCTTCCTGGGCTGCGTTTGTTGCCAGATTCAATCAAGTAACGCCTTTCTCGGTTGTCTGGGATTAGCTATGACGGGCTGCCGGTAGGCAGCCCAGTGCTTCCATACTGGGCCTTCACGTGGGATCTGCTACCTTCGTCGTTCCGGTAGCCGTTGCTGACGCCCTTGGTAGTACGTTCGCCTCTGCGTCTAGCTCCGAGATCTATGATCGAGATTTTCTGATTACTAAGGCTGAGGTGGAGTCTGAAACTCTCTCTTTTCACTCTTTTAACAATGAGTGCTATAACTCTAATTTTAGTATCCAGGAACTTGAGAACTCCCTATCGTCCTCTAGGCTCTCTGCTACCAGACTAGATGGTATTCATGTCGCCATGCTCCAGCATCTTTCTCCTGCAGGCAAACTCTTTCTCTTGTTTCTCTACAACAGCATCTGGGGCGAGGCCACCATCGTCCCAATCTTAAACCCTGGTAAGGATGGTCAACTACCTTCCAGCTATCGTTCTATCTCCCTCACCACTGCACTATGCAAGGTGATGGAGCGCATGATCAATGGACGGTTACGATGGTGGCTCGAGTCTGAGAAACTTCTGTGCAACATCCAGTGCGGCTTTCGCCGATACCGCTCCTCGTCTGACCACCTTGTGTCCCTCTCGACTCACAGTTTTAATGGCTTTTTACGAAGGTGCCAAACTGTGGCCATATTTTTCGATCTGGAGAAAGCTTACGACACCTGCTGGAGGGCTGGCTTATTGCGTACGTTGCATAAGTGGGGCTGCCGTTAAGACGAAGGTGGTGTCTCTGAGTCTCTCTTTCTGGTCCTCTGACACCGAGTGGTATAACACATTTTTTAGCATGCGAGAGATGGATGCCTCATTAGCATCTTCTCGGCATTCCTCTCCAGGACCTGAAGGTATCCACATCGCAATGCTGCAGCACCTCTCCTCTGATGGTAAATTCTATCTCCTGAGCCTATATAACCGCGTTTGCCAAGAGGGTGTGTTTCCTACGGCTTGGCGTGAAGCCACGGTTGTTTCCATTTTAAAGCCGGGAAAGGATCGTAGACTTCCTTCCGGTTACTGTCCTATCTCCCTCACCAGTGCTGTTTGTAAGGTGATGGAGCGCATGATCAATAGGCGGTTACGATGGTGGCTCGAGTCTGAAAAACTGCTGTGCAATATCCAGTGCGGCTAATACCGCTCCTCGACTGACCACCTATTCTCCCTCTCGACTCACATCCTGAATGGATTTCTACGCAAGTGCCTTTCGATCTCGAGAAAGGTTAGGACTCTTGCTGGGGAACTGGTTTATTGCGAACCTTGCACAAATGTGACAGCCGTGGCCGACTTCTAGTGTTACTCCGGGAGTTCATGATGAGTAGGGTGTTTCGTGTGCATGTGGGTTCTGTTTGCTGTCGCGTTTTTAGTAAGGAGAACGGAGTACCTCAAGGGTCGGTACGCAGCGTCACTCTCTTTGCTGCCGCCATCAATCCCATTGTCAAGTGTGTTACTGCAGGTATTTCCCCCTCCTTTTACGTGGACGATTTTGCAATTTATTGCAGCTCTCGGCGCACTTGCCTTTTGGAGCGCCGCCTACAGGCATGTCTTGATCGCCTACACGCTTGCAATGTTGAAAATGGTTTCCGTTTTTCACCCGAGAAGACAGTTTTGTGTAAACTTCTGGCGTCGGAAACGTTACGATCCGCTTCTTTAATCCTTGGGCCGGAACCGCTGCGCTTCGCCGAAAAGGTGAAGTTTCTCGCATTGGTGTTCGACAGAGAGTTCAGCTGGTCATCATATATCTCTTCGCTGAAGGCTAGATGTGATCGTTCACTAAATATTTTACTGTTTTATGTGGCAAATCCTGGGGAGCAGATTGCACAGCGTTGTTACAGCTCTACCATTCGCTTGTCCGCTCTAAACCGGATTGCGGGTGCATTGTGTACTCTTCGGCATGTCCTGCGTTTTTACGACGTTTAAACCCAGTTTACCATGGCGGGATTTCTCTGGCCGTAGGTGCTTTTCCAATTAGCCCGGTTATTAGTTTGTCTGCGGAGGCTGCTGAACCTCCGCTGTGCTAAAGGAGTGAGGCGCTTCTTTGCAGCTATGCTCTCCGCCTCTTTGCCTTGCCAGATCCCCTGTCTTTCAAGTTATTCTTTGATGAGTCTCTTCACCGTCAATATGCTGTCAGCACACAGCTGTCTGCTTCAGGCAGAGGTTCGTTTTTGTCTGCTTCTTCGGCTCTTGGATGTTGTAGAGTGGCTCGTAATGGTGCTAGACGAGCACACTCCACCAAGACATGACGGACAAAAAGCGCCTTGCCGCAGAGCGGACGGATAGGTGGAGGTTCCTTCCTAAATAAATGCTAATGAGTAAAAATACAGTGGTCAATGCGCAAACGAGCCAAACTAACCTCCTCATGACGAGATAAACGTGAGGAGGTAACCCAGATATTAGGGAAGTTAAATAACCTTCCGAAGCTTATTCCGACGGAGAGCCGACCAATCAGCGTACCAGCCAGATAAAACATCTCTCCGCAGGACTATTCTAAAATCCTCAGCTGTGGCTCCAGTTATTGTCAGACTGCGCTCCGTAATTGCCGACTTTGCCGCCAAATCCGCCAGTTTATTGCCCGGCAGGCTAACGTGTCCAGGAACCCATGCGCACTCCACATTGACATCGGATGCGTGCAAAATGTGGAGGACGTCCTGAATGCGCTGCACTAAAGGATGGTAATTGTACAGCTCACGAATAATCTGAAGGGCACTGAGGGAATCACTAAGAATAAGGCAGTCTGCTAAGATTCGACGGCGAATATGCAGAATGGCTCGGAATGTAGCATAGTTCTACAGAAGAAATTGATGTGCTACTGGGCAAACAGAAAGTAAAAGTTTCTGTCACAGTGACAAAGGCACATCCGACACCGTCGGGACTCTTACTGCCATCGGTATACAAACGCGGCCACTGTAGTTTGATAAAAGTTCTAAAAAAAAAAAGGTACGGATACTGGACGCAGGTGTAGCAGATATCTCATAAACCGTCATCCCAGGAAAGACAATGAAATTTAAACTTGCAGATACTCTTAAGAATGTGTCACAATAGATGCTACCAGTATCATTAAGAAATCTGACATGGGCTACAATTATTATAAAACTCAAAACTGTTGGAAGTGCACGATGTGCAATTATAAGACCTGTAATCAGCATTTTGAGCCAAATGCTTGACATACTGAATCAAATTTGAGAGTTACTCAATCAAATATATTCATTAGTAGATGAAAAGAAACTAGAAATATTGGCGCTTTATTGAAATTTACTTAAGGAGGGTTAGAACTAGTTCCACTAACATCACTTAATTTTACTCATTTAACATATTTCAGGAAACAGAAGGTTTCTGACCTGAGGTACAACCATTTCCCAAAATATGTTAAGTGAGTAAAAATAAGTGATATAGTATTACTAGTTCCAATTGACCTTAAGTAGATTAAAAATTATATTATATTCAGCTCAGAGTGTTGATTAGAGACATTATAGCTGCCACAATGTTTGTTTCAGACAATCTTGGTGCCGGACAACAATAACATGCAAGTTTTCAGGCTCATGAGCTAATCTGCTAAAAGTATTATTGTAGGGTATGTCAATGAAAGATAAATAGTAAAGTATCAACATTTGCCTATGAAGTTTCTAATACCTCATTTGATTCAAATTCTGTAACATTTATGCTAGTATATACCTGATGGACATGTTCCTTCATTCCGAACCATTGTTTATAGCTTATAGCAATACCACTCTTGCGCCATTTGTCATAATTCTTTCTCTTTTCCGGATCAGATAGGGTCTCTTTTGCTTCCTGAAACATCCAAAAGAAATATTTTTCACTATAGCTTGTGTTTTTAACTGAGCTTTGTGTGTAATACAGCAAAGCTTTTAAGAGCTCAAATTAAAGAAATGAGAGCATATATTCAGAATGCCCCAAGATTCAGCAACACAAATTAACCCTTTAAGTGCCAGCCCAAATAGCAAAATGCAATTTTAGATAAGAATGCAGGGTTTTAAATTATTAGTAATAAAATGAGTACCAAATGACTTAAGAAAGCTGAAACTTTTTTTTTTCATTTTTGATAAATCCTTTTGTCTACTGTATAAGATGCATATTATGGTCTCTTCAATACTTTTAAAAGACTAAAAACAAAAGAAAATTTTAAAATAAATTTAAAAATCCCAAAATAACCAATAATTAGGCATAGAAAACCTTACTACATAGAAAGTTCAGGCTAATTAAATGAAAGTGCAGATATGTCTTTACTAAAACAGCATCCTAATTTGGTCTGGTGTTTTGTTTTTTAAAATACAAAAATTAACTCGCATAATCTGAGTGCTGAAAATTAAAATAAATAAATAAATGAAATAAAAAAAAAATCACTAAAACACACACACACACCCACATAAGCATGATACCACTATTAATGAAAATGGCTTAAAGTAATAGGATACAAATGTAACACAAATTACCTTACAATTTAGCACTTGTATTGTTGCTTAGCTGAATGTGTAGTATGTGTAGTCTGGTTACACTTCCGTACACCGGTTATTTGAATATGTTCAAGAACCTTGATATCAGATGTATTTTCATTGCTGAAGCTAGAGTATATATCTTTCTCTCTGCGTCAATGCCAGAAATGCTTTCATCAAGGTCTGAAAATACAAAATTACTTATTTTGTTCTAATACATCGTGAACTGCAGCATTTACTTATCTCTTCGATTTGTAGCATTAGCCTAGACGACACCATGTTTCAATGAACATAACCAAACACTGGCTAGAGAAATAAAATTTGGAGCTACTTTAGCACTTTGGAATGTAAAGATAAGGTCCGGCGATGCTACAGAAAACCATTTTTTATTGCTATGACGTAGGAAGTACACAAACCTTCCCGCTGGAAAGAGTCAAAAGGTATGAAAATGGCATTAAGATTAGATCATGATTGGCATTTCTCACAGAATTTTCAGTTTTATGATTAGATCCTGATTGCCACCAAAAGAATTACACAGATGGTGGAGGCATCCTACATAAGCATTAGGAGACTTAAATCTGTGGTTTCTAAATTCTATGCAATAGCATACGATCAGCTAATAATCAGCATGCCACTGACCAAACCTCAACTGAATGTGAGAACATGACAGATGCCTATCTACTTCAAGTTACTGTCACTCAATAGCGCTGAGGTTAAAACATACGTTAGGATAAAATCATTCGTAATGGAAGCATTTTAAACAAACCTGTGTAACCATCTTTGTTTATTCTTTAAATATATTTATTATTGTAGTCACCATTTTGCTCCCCCCCAGGGGCCTACTACGGTAGGTACGGGTTAGGCGCACCCGGGGTCCCGAGCCACCTTGACTCCCTCTGTGGGCAACCTCAGAGTGGTGAGGGAGTCAGTAGGTCAAAATGCCCACCCACGTGTAGGCCGTGCGTGGAGACCCGTGTCGGTGAAAAGGAATATCCTGGTTGGTTGAGGGTTGCGTACCTGAGCCTGGGCTTCTGTCTTTCAGTAACTGGGGAGGGTGCGCAGCCTAATACCACCGCTTTGGTTTCTGATTTGCCTAAACGGGAGGCTAGGGACTAACCCACCCCTAGTCAATCGGCCAGGACTAGGTATTACACCGAACTCCAGGGTGAGTGGGACGGCGAGCCCGCTATATCCCCTGTGTAGCCCTGTCACCCCAGTGGGGTGACCCCTCGTTGGGCTCCGTGGTGGGTGGGGAGCACTGGGGGATGAATTTATACAATTTTTTTTTATGGCACCAAAACTTAAACCCCTGATTTCAAATAAAGACGTTGGAAAGGAAGTAGTCGAGTCATGTGGTCCTCGCTACTTGGTTATTCATAGGACAGAGGAAGGTAAGAAGTTCCTTACGGTGAGCCCTTTTACTATCCAAAAGGGTCTCGATGCCATTGCTGGTCCTGTTAAATCCTGCGTTCGAGCTCGCAATGGTACACTTCTTGTCGAAGCCAACTCCGCCTCGCAAGCTGCAAGGATACTCAAAGCCACCATGTTAGCCAGCTATCCAGTGAAGGTCGAGGTGCACAAGTCGCTGAACTCCTCCCGCGGTGTAGTAACAACCCGCGCGTTGGACGGTTTGTCTATTGAGGAGATCCAAGAAAATCTAGCGACTCAGGGTGTCTCAGCTGTTTATCGGGTACAACGTAAGATCAACGGTGAATTCCTACCTACTCGTACCCTGTTTCTTACTTTTGATCGGGTTGATCTGCCTCAAAAGATTAGAGCAGGGTATGAAGCCATCGAAGTTAGGCCTTATATACCCAATCCGCTGAGGTGCTTTAAATGCCAACGTTTTGGTCACACTAGTGAGTTGTGTACCGGCAAGTCCACCTGCGTCCACTGCGGTGACACTTCCCACGATGGGGCTTGTGCTTCAGCTCCATCGTGTGTGAACTGTAACGGGGAACACCCATCTAGTTCCCGAGATTGCCCCCGTTTTGTAGAGGAACGAGCGATCCAGGAGATACGGGTGAAAGAGAAGGTGTCCTTCTTGGAAGCCCGGAAGCTCCTGCGACTCCGCCAACCCTCTGCCCCGAGGTCCGGTACCTATAGCTCATTTGCTGCTAAACCGGTACCGCGTCGGGAAATCGCAACACAGACCAGCGATATGAACGGGGCTACAATTGCGGAAAAGGTTATTTTAGCCCAAGCGCTGCCAAAGCCTTCGGCACCTACACCCAAGTTGGTATCAACATCTGCCAAATCCGCCAGCTTACAGAATAGTCCTGCACACTTGTCACCTAAAGCCTCGACCTCCGGAACTAAAGCTATTAAATTCACGACGTCTTCTGCCCCAGAAAAACAGTTTAAGACCAAGTATCTACGACAAGACTTTTTGAAAGAAAATGTGCAATCTATTACCAAGTCATCTAAAGGTAAGAAAAGTTCACGCAACTCCACACGTGTATCCTCCTCTGAAGGGTCATCTGGGGAGGAGGGCGTGAATCGGCGACGGCCGTCTTCGCCGATCAGCACATCCAATCGGTTCGAACTACTTGGACCGAAAACTGCTCTTGAAAAAGGGACCTCCCTTGTGGAGGAGATGGACCAGGAGGATTCTGCCGCCACTGCCAGAGGGACAGTGCGGAAACGGCAGGATCGTGCTCCTGAAAATAGTACTAGCCCAACGCCTAAGAAGAACAAATTGAACCGACCAGCTAATCCCAATCTGCAGAAGCGTCTTTCGATTTGAAACTTATCCCATAATATACTCAATGGCTATCCTCCATTGGAACATACGCGGAATTCGACCACATCGACCAGAGCTTGACTTGTTGCTGTGCCAGCATGAACCCTTGGCTGTATGTTTACAAGAGACGAAGCTCCGTCCACAGGACACCGTTACCATCAGGCAGTACTCCTCCGTACGATGTGATTTATCCCCGGAGGACGGTGTCCCGGCACATGGGGGCACTATGATGCTTATTCGAGATGATATTTTTGCCAACTCCGTACCCATACAATCTGCAATCCAGTCCGTTGCTGTCAGCATTAAGCTACCCTCCGCTTCATTCACCATTTGCAGTATCTATTTGCCCCCATCTGCGGACCTCTCGCACAGCGACTTAGAACACCTCATTTCGCAGTTGCCACCACCCTTTTTATTGGTAGGCGACGTGAATGCCCATCACCCTCTTTGGGGCTCTCCTCGGGCTTGTGCGAGAGGTACGCTACTTAAAGACTTCTTGGATAGTCAGAATCTTGCTCTCTTGAACACCGGAGAGCCCACCTTTCTATCTGACGCATTTCATAGTTTTTCACACATTGACATTGCAATTTGTTCCCCTCAGCTGGCTGTCACCTTATGCTGGAATATCATCTCGGATTTGCATTCTAGTGACCACTTTCCTTGTCGTATTAGTGTCCTGACACCCGTTGTATGTTCCACCCGTTTACCTAGTTGGCGCCTAGACCACGCCAGCTGGGAACTGTACTCCCACTTGGCTGAATTTAGCTACGAAGAGCACGACTCTGTGAACCACTTGGTCGAACATCTCACAGGGACCATTCTTTCTGCTGCTGAGCAATCCATTCCGCGTTCGACTGGCTACAGCCGTCGATTTCCGGTACCTTGGTGGACCGATGACTGTCGGGATGCTATTCGCGCTCGCAGACGAGCTCTACGGGTTTTCCAGCGTTTTCCTACACTGGATAACCTGATACACTATAAACGGATGCGTGCACATTCTAGGCGGGTTATTAAGGATAGCAAAAAGATGTCATGGAATAAATTCGTGGGTTCCTTTAATCGACATACACCTTCCTCTGTCGTATGGGATAAGTTAAGACGTGTGGCTGGGAAACCGAACCATATGCCCATCGCCGGTCTCAAAACACCTACCGGAGCTGTTGTTGATACATTTGACGTGGCGAATACTTTAGGCAGTGCTTTTGCTCAGGTGTCTAGCTCAGGCAATTATTCCCCTGAGTTTCTTACAATTAAGAGTCAGGTGGAATCTCAAGAATTCTCGTTTCTTTCTGGCAACCTTGAGGATTATAATCGCCTTTTCACCCTGGCAGAGCTAGACAATGCACTCTCCTCTTCACGACACTCAGCACCAGGTCCAGATGGTATCCACGTCCAAATGTTGCAACATCTCTCTCCTGATGGCAAAGATTTCCTACTCGAGGTCTATAATCGTGTCTGGGTTGATGGCATTTTTCCAGACAAGTGGCGGGAGGCCACCATCATACCCATTCTTAAACCTGGAAAGGACCGCCATCTGCCTTCCAGTTACCGTCCTATTTCCCTCACCAGTTGCGTGTGCAAGGTGATGGAACGCATGATCAATGGACGGTTGGTGTGGTGGCTGGAATCCCACAATCTTCTGACGAACATCCAGTGTGGCTTTCGACGACGACGTTCAACTGATGACCACCTTGTCTCTCTGTCAACTCAGATTATGGACGGATTTCTTAAGAACAGCCCCACAGTTGGGATATTTTTTGACCTCGAGAAGGCCTACGACACGTGTTGGCGGGCGGGAATATTGCGTTCTCTGCACAACTGGAACATACGTGGACGCCTACCGTTGGTCATTCAGGAGTTTATGCGGGACCGCGTTTTTCGAGTGAGGGTGGGCTCGGTTTTTTCTAACCATTTTATTCAAGAGAACGGAGTGCCGCAGGGCTCGGTACTCAGCGTGACTCTATTTGCTATTGCGATAAATTCCATATCACTATGTGTGCCTCAAGGTGTCTCTTCCTGTTTATTCGTGGACGACTTTGCCATCTTCTGTACTTCTCAGCGTACACCGTTTTTGGAACGCCGCCTCCAGCGGTGTTTGGACAATTTCTATTCTTGGAGCTCGAAACACGGTTTTCGTTTCTCCGCTGAGAAGACAGTCTGCGTTAACTTCTGGCGCCGTAAGTGGCAAATGCCGCCGTCTCTTCGACTCGGGCCAGATTTACTTCCTTTCGCAGACGAGGCGAGATTCCTTGGTTTGATCTTCGATCGGAAACTTTGTTGGGCACCACAAATAGCACAGCTTAGAGCACGATGTGACCGTTCTCTAAATCTTTTACGGATACTAAGTGGCAAATCTTGGGGTGCGGATCGGACGGCACTGCTCCGTCTTTATCGTGCTGTGATTCGTTCGAAGTTGGACTATGGCAGCATTGTGTATTCTTCAGCTCGACCTTCAGTGCTCAGAAGGTTAGACACAGTCCATAACCAGGGCATCCGTGTGGCCGTTGGAGCTTTTCCAACGAGCCCAGTTGTTAGCCTCTACGCCGAATCGGGAGAACCTCCTCTGCGTTGTCGGCGTGATGTCCTGCTTGCTAATTATGGCTGTGGGCTGAAGTGTATGCCTGGGCATCCAACTTATCACGCGTTTTTCTCCCCTGAGCTGCACGAGCGATACTGCCTCCGCTCTCTGAGCCCCAGGCCAGCAGGTTTTCGGTTCCGTGAGCTTCTACGCCAGCACCATGTTGACATTCCTCGGCTGTTATCCAAGGGAGAGAGTATACACCCCCCTTGGTTACGCGCTACCTCCCATGTCGATCTCGGGATGACGCTCTACGGGAAATCTGTTACGCCTCTTGATAGTATTCGTCGTTGTTTTTTAGAATTTTTATCCAAATACAGTGGCCGAATTTGTATTTACACCGATGGTAGTAAGAGCCCCGACGGTGTTGGATGTGCCTTTGTCACTGGCACCGCAACTTCTACTTACGGTTTGCCTAGTTGCACATCTATATATTCTGCCGAGCTATATGCTATTTATCAAGCCCTTCTGTATATTCGACGTCGAAAATTAGGTGACTGCCTTATTCTTAGTGATTCCCTTAGTGCCCTTCAGAGCATTCGTGAGCTGTATAATTACCATCCTTTGGTGCAGCGCATCCAGGACATCCTCCACATTTTGGACGCTTCTGGTTTTAATGTGGAGTGCGCATGGATTCCTGGACACGTTGGCTTGCCAGGGAATGACACGGCGGATTTGGCAGCGAAATCGGCAGTCACAGCGCCCAGTGTTACGATTACCCATTCAACAGCAGAAGATTTTAGAGTGGCTGTACGGAGAGCCGTTTTTTCGACTTGGCATGCGGAGTGGTCGGCTCTCCGTGGTAATAAGCTGCGAGAGGTGAAGGACCTCCCTGTCAACTGGGTAACCTCCTCTCGTTTATTCCGCCGGGAGGAGGTAGTACTAGCTCGGCTAAGAATTGGCCACTGTATTTTTACTCACTGTTACCTTTTTAAACGTGAACCTGCTCCTGTCTGTGCGCTCTGTGGGGAGGCACAGACAGTTCGTCATGTGTTGCTGAAGTGTGGTCACCTGGCACACATTCGGTCATCTATGGGCATGCCGGCCTCTCTTGCTGAGGTTCTGGCAGATGACTCAAGAGCAGTGGACAGGGTTTTTAAATTTTTAGCAAAACTTTCTTTTACCTTGACGTTTTAGTGTGATAGCAGTTTTTTTTTAAACACTTTTAATTTTAATGTGTTGATTTTAGATGGAGTTTTATATCCAGCTCTGTTTAGAGGGCTGGACCGTTCTGTTACTTCCTTTTCAACTGTGTTAGCTCTTTTACTTGTGTTTTTTTCCTTTTTTGGTATTTTCTTACTGCCTATTGCCAAGTTTTAATCGTAAGGGCGCTTATGACCTCGGCAGTTGAGCGCCCTTAAACACCATTATCATCATCTCATCACCATTTTGCTCAGAACGGCTAGTTCAATCTAAAGAAGTATGCGAAATAAATCTGGAATGCGTTTGACGGTAAAGTCATGAATCACAATTAAATCATTTGTAGTTAATTGTTCCTTCACATAAACAAGCCATGTTTAGGACAACGTTAAAAAGGTAGAATCAAACTGAAAAATTTGTGACACAGCTGGGATTTGAACCATGTATCTGTAGCTCTCTGTGTGGTTGCTCTAATCAAGTCAGCTAGCCTGACAGTATGCCCACATGACATTAAACTCCCAACTGACTCACATTTCATTACATTTAATAATATGCTGGCATATTGCCAGGGTAGCTCAATTGGTTACAGCAGTCGTATGGGGAATGAAAAATCTGTGGCTCAAATCCTGGCTATGGTACTGAATTTTTCACTGTGATTGTACGCGGGTTGTACTTAAATTATTTAGCCGCCTAAACTGGAACTCTGGGAACAATGGAGTTCTTTTATTTTGAAAGAGCAATGATTTTTGGCCTTGAAGAGTGCCTGGGATATTTCCCCACCGCAGGATTTCAGATAATGCTAAGGACAGTCTGCAAAGGCGCTCGCATTGCAGAGTCAGACATAGTGGTAGACGGAACTACTGTGCCACATTTTTATTGTAATTGTACATTTACTTACTTTTAAGGGCTTCTCCATTCTTCAGCAGATGCCCAGTTTTCCCAATCTCCACTCTTCCTGAATGAAAAGTGATCCTCCTCCAGGCACCCATCATTCATCAAGTCTGTAAATTTGTCCTCTTGAGGCGGGAACCTGGGACGTACCTAATGTACTGGTCTGCGAAGCAACGACTGGTCCTCTCTCTCTCCCTTCCTCTCAACGGAGTTGCAGCTGGAGCTGTGATTTTGGGGGGGGGGGGGGGCGGGCGACGGCTATCCTTACTCAGCGGCGAACAATGTCAACCCATTTATTTTTCCTAAGGTAATAAGCGGACGGAGATCTCGGGGAATTGGTACGGGAACTTCTCACACATTGACCGGCGGCACTTGTATTGGGTTAATGGCTTTGTTTGTTTACTCATACGTTCGAGTAGAAAGTTCCTGGCGCGTTTCAACACAGTCAATTCTCTCACAAGAGACCATAAGCACGCACAAAAGAAACTTTAATTTACGCGGCACTAATCACAATTATTAACATTCAGAACATTAGTGGATACTTCACTTTTTGGCGCGGATTTCGTATTCAAAACGAAACAGGTTTCGCGTGGTGTTACCTCATCACTGTGTGTGAATTTGGGCAAACACTCTACATTTATACCAAATTTTACCGACGCGCAAAACTCTAAACTAGCAATTTCATTGGCTCGTTTTGGCGAGAAAGATGGCTTGGAGTGCGCTTTGGACGTGACCTAACTATTTGTGGTTGCTCTATCCATTTCACGTGTCCCCCCAGAGCCCTACTACGGTAGGTACTGGTTAGGTATACCCGGGGTCCCGAGCCAACCTTGACTCCCTCTGTGCGCAACCTCAGAGTGGTGAGGGAATCAGTAGTTTGAAATACCCACCCACGTGTAGGCTGTGCATGGAGACCCGTTTCGGCGGAAAGGAATGTCCTGGTTGAGGTTTGCTTATCTGAGCCGTGGCTGCTGATCTTCAGTAACTGGGGAGGGTACGCAACCTAATACCACTTCGGTTGGGCTCCGTGGTGGATGAGGAGCACTGGGGGATTTTTTTGTAGTAGTGTTTAACGCCCGCTTTTACTGCTCTGGCACCGCAGGTGATGACACTGATGATACATGAAGTTGGAGCCCCGGTGAAATGAGAATCCGGAGAAATCCCGCCCTTGCGCTGCTTTGTCCACCACAAATATCACATGCGGTCACTTGGGATCGAACTCGGGCCGCCTAGGTGAGTGGCCTGACCACTCGGCCACGGCACGGCACGGCCCACTAGGGGATGAATTTATATCTGTCTTTATGGCACCCAAAATAAAAAATTCAACTTATGTCAATTTAGGAAAAGAAGTAGTCGAGTCCTGTGGTCCTCGCTACTCGGTTGTTAATATAACAGACAAAAGCATACATTTTTCTACTGTCAGCCCTTTTGCCATTTAAAAGTGTCTTGATGCCATAGCTGATGGTGATGATTGGTGTTTAAGGGCGCTCAACAACTAAGGTCATTAGCGCCCTGAGAGAAAGAAAAACTACGCTAAAACCAGAAATAAATAACACCATGACAATAAAACCGATAAAACCCTGGGCAAAAACCAGAGAGAAATAAAACTCCAATAAAACCAAGGGAAGAGTAAAATAGTCCAAGTGACAAATAAAACCCCGGGAAAAATAACCATTAAAACGGACACCTGAGTTAAAGTTTTAAAACACAATGGAGGCAAACGTTAAGAGTAAAATGAAACCCACAACCACCGGGCATAGCTGCCGGTGACAACATTTAAAAGTAGAGTGAAAAGCAAAACCTTGACTTATCGCTCCATTGCCAGTGGTTACAAAAATAAAAGTCGTTAAAACCAGATTCGTAAAGCAACTGTCACTTGCGATAAAATCTAATAACCTTCTCCACCGGTCCGGGATCATGGGCCAGAACCCCGAAAGCGTGGCCGGTAGTTGCAGAATGGGTCGTAGAGCCGCCAGACGAGCACACACTATCAAGAGATATCTGACGGCAAAAACGTGCAAGTTCCCTCTTAAAAATATGTCTATGATTAAAAATACAGTGGCCAATATGTATTCTAGCTAAAATAACTTCCTCACGACGGGACAGACGTGAGAAATTCACCCAGTGCAAAGGGATCTCCTTCACCTCCCTGAGTGTGTTGCCGCGAAGAGAGGACCACTCACTAAGTTAGTGGTAACAATGGCCCAGATGATGTCTTCTTTGCCGCCAAATCCGCCAGTTCATTCCCCGGCACGCCGGCGTGTCCAGAAACCCAGGCGCACTCCACATTTACACCCGAAGCGTGCAAAATATGGAGGATGTCCTGAATGCGCTGTACAAGAAGATGGTAAACGTACAGTTTCCGAAGTCTCTGAAGTGCACTAAGGGTCACTCTCAATAAGGCAATCACCCAAGTTTTGACGGCGAATATATAAAACGGCAACGTAAATAGCATACAGCTCTGCAGTGAAGATTGGTGTGCTACTCGGCAAACCGAAAGCAAATGATTCGGTTCCAGTGACAAAGGCACATCCAACTACATCGGCCCCCCCAGGGGCCTACTACGGTAGGTACGGGTTAGGCGCACCCGGGGTCCCGAGCCACCTTGACTCCCTCTGTGGGCAACCTCAGAGTGGTGAAGGAGTCAGTAGGTCAAAATGCCCACCCACGTGTAGGCCGTGCGTGGAGACCCGTGTCGGTGAAGAGGAATATCCTGGTTGGTTGAGGGTTGCGTACCTGAGCCTGGGCTTCTGTCTTTCAGTAACTGGGGAGGGTGCGCAGCCTAATACACCGCTTTGGTTTCTGATTTGCCTAAACGGGAGGCTAGGGACTAACCCACCCCTAGTCAATCGGCCAGGACTAGGTATTACACCGAACTCCAGGGTGAGTGGGACGGCGAGCCCGCTATATCCCCTGTGTAGCCCTGTCACCCCAGTGGGGTGACCCCTCGTTGGGCTCCGTGGTGGGTGGGGAGCACTGGGGGATGAATTTATACAATTTTTTTTATGGCACCAAAACTTAAACCCCCGATTTCAAATAAAGACGTTGGAAAGGAAGTAGTCGAGTCATGTGGTCCTCGCTACTTGGTTATTCATAGGACAGAGGAAGGTAAGAAGTTCCTTACGGTGAGCCCTTTTACTATCCAAAAGGGTCTCGATGCCATTGCTGGTCCTGTTAAATCCTGCGTTCGAGCTCGCAATGGTACACTTCTTGTCGAAGCCAACTCCGCCTCGCAAGCTGCAAGAATACTTAAAGCCACCATGTTAGCCAGCTATCCAGTGAAGGTCGAGGTGCACAAGTCGCTGAACTCCTCCCGCGGTGTAATAACAACCCGCGCGTTGGACGGTTTGTCCATTGAGGAGATCCAAGAAAATCTTGCGACTCAGGGTGTCTCAGCTGTTTATCGGGTACAACGTAAGATCAACGGTGAAATCCTGCCTACTCGTACCCTGTTTCTTACTTTTGATCGGGTTGATCTGCCTCAAAAGATTAGGGCAGGGTATGAAGCCATCGAAGTTAGGCCTTATATACCCAATCCGCTGAGGTGCTTTAAATGCCAACGTTTTGGTCACACTAGTGAGTTGTGTACCGGCAAGTCCACCTGCGTCCACTGCGGTGACCTCTCCCACGATGGGGCTTGTGCTTCAGCTCCATCGTGTGTGAACTGTAACGGGGAACACCCATCTAGTTCCCGAGACTGCCCCCGTTTTGCAGAGGAACGAGCGATCCAGGAGATACGGGTGAAAGAGAAGGTGTCCTTCTTGGAAGCCCGGAAGCTCCTGCGACTCCGCCAACCCTCTGCCCCGAGGTCCGGTACCTATAGCTCAGTTGCAGCTAAACCGGTACCGCGTCGGGAAATCGCAACACAGACCGGCGATATGAACGGGGCTACAATTGCGGAAAAGGTTATTTTAGCCCAAGCGCTGCCAAAGCCTTCGGCACCTACACCCAAGTTGGTATCAACATCTGCCAAATCCGCTAGCTTACAGAATAGTCCTGCACAGTTGTCACCGAAAGCCTCGACCTCTGGAACTAAAGTTGGTAAATTCACGACGTCTTCTGCCCCGGAAAAACAGTTTAAGACCAAGTATGTACGACAAGACTTCCTGAAAGCGAATGTGCAATCTATTACCAAGTCATCTAAAGGTAAGAAAAGTTCACGCAACTCCACACGTGTATCCTCCTCTGAAGGGTCATCTGGGGAGGAGGGCGTGAATCGGTGACGGCCGTCTTCGCCGATCAGCACATACAATCGGTTCGAACTACTTGGACCTAAAACTGCTCTTGAAAAAGGGACCTCCCTTGTGGAGGAGATGGACCAGGAGGATTCTGCCGCCACTGCCAGAGGGACAGTGCGGAAACGGCAGGATCGTGCTCCTGAAAATAGTACTAGCCCAACGCCTAAGAAGAACAAATTGAACCGACCAGCTAATCCCAATCTGCAGAAGCGTCTTTCGATTTGAAACTTATCCCATAATATACTCAATGGCTATCCTCCATTGGAACATACGCGGAATTCGACCACATCGACCAGAGCTTGACTTGTTGCTGCGCCAGCATGAACCCTTGGCTGTATGTTTACAAGAGACGAAGCTCCGTCCACAGGACACCGTTACCATCAGGCAGTACTCCTCCGTACGATGTGATTTATCCCCGGAGGACGGTGTCCCGGCACATGGGGGCACTATGATGCTTATTCGAGATGATATTTTTGCCAACTCCGTACCCATACAATCTGCAATCCAGTCCGTTGCTGTCAGCATTAAGCTACCCTCCGCTTCATTCACCATTTGCAGTATCTATTTGCCTCCATCTGCGGACCTCTCGCACAGCGACTTAGAACACCTCATTTCGCAGTTGCCACCACCCTTTTTATTGGTAGGCGACGTGAATGCCCATCACCCTCTTTGGGGCTCTCCTCGGGCTTGTGCGAGAGGTACGCTACTTAAAGACTTCTTGGATAGTCAGAATCTTGCTCTCTTGAACACCGGAGAGCCCACCTTTCTATCTGACGCATTTCATAGTTTTTCACACATTGACATTGCAATTTGTTCCCCTCAGCTGGCAGTCACCTTATGCTGGAATATCATCTCGGATTTGCATTCTAGTGACCACTTTCCTTGTCGTATTAGTGTCTTGACACCCGTTGTATGTTCCACCCGTTTACCTAGTTGGCGCCTAGACCACGCCAGCTGGGAACTGTACTCCCACTTGGCTGAATTTAGCTACGAAGAGCACGACTCTGTGAACCACTTGGTCGAACATCTTACAGGGACCATTCTTTCTGCTGCTGAGCAATCCATTCCGCGTTCGACTGGCTACAGCCGTCGATTTCCGGTACCTTGGTGGACCGCTGACTGTCGGGATGCTATTCGCGCTCGCAGACGAGCTCTACGGGTTTTCCAGCGTTTTCCTACACTGGATAACCTGATACACTATAAACGGATGCGTGCACATTCTAGGCGGGTTATTAAGGATAGCAAAAAGATGTCATGGAATAAATTCGTGGGTTCCTTTAATCGACATACACCTTCCACTGTCGTATGGGATAAGTTAAGACGTGTGGCTGGGAAACCGAACCATATGCCCATCGCCGGTCTCAAAACACCTACCGGAGCTGTTGTTGATACATTTGACGTGGCGAATACTTTAGGCAGTGCTTTCGCTGAGGTGTCTAGCTCAGGCAACTATTCCCCTGAGTTTCTTACAGTTAAGAACCAGGTGGAATCTCAAGAATTCTCGTTTCTTTCTGGCAACCTTGAGGATTATAATCGCCTTTTCACCCTGGCAGAGCTAGACAATGCACTCTCCTCTTCACGACACTCAGCACCAGGTCCAGATGGTATCCACGTCCAAATGTTGCAACATCTCTCTCCTGATGGCAAAGATTTCCTACTCGAGGTCTATAATCGTGTCTGGGTTGATGGCATTTTTCCAGACAAGTGGCGGGAGGCCACCATCATACCCATTCTTAAACCTGGAAAGGACCGCCATCTTCCTTCCAGTTACCGTCCTATTTCCCTCACCAGTTGCGTTTGCAAGGTGATGGAACGCATGATCAATGGACGGTTGGTGTGGTGGCTGGAATCCCACAATCTTCTGACGAACATCCAGTGTGGCTTTCGACGACGACGTTCAACTGCTGACCACCTTGTCTCTCTGTCAACTCAGATTATGGACGGGTTTCTTAAGAACAGCCCCACAGTTGGGATATTTTTTGACCTCGAGAAGGCCTACGACACGTGTTGGCGGGCGGGAATATTGCGTTCTCTGCACAACTGGAACATACGTGGACGCCTACCGTTGGTCATTCAGGAGTTTATGCGGGACCGCGTTTTTCGAGTGAGGGTGGGTTCGGTTTTTTCTAATCATTTTATTCAAAAGAACGGAGTGCCGCAGGGCTCGGTACTCAGCGTGACTCTATTTGCTATTGCGATAAATTCCATATCACTATGTGTGCCTCAAGGTGTCTCTTCCTGTTTATTCGTGGACGACTTTGCCATCTTTTGTACTTCTCAGCGTACACCGTTTTTGGAACGCCGTCTCCAGCGGTGTTTGGACAATCTCTATGCATGGAGCTCGAAACACGGTTTTCGTTTCTCCGCTGAGAAGACAGTCTGCGTTAACTTCTGGCGCCGTAAGTGGCATATGCCGCCGTCTCTTCGGCTCGGGCCAGATTTACTTCCTTTCGCAGACGAGGCGAGATTCCTTGGTTTGATCTTCGATCGGAAACTTTGTTGGGCACCACAAATAGCACAGCTTAGAGCACGATGTGACCGTTCTCTAAATCTTTTACGGATACTAAGTGGCAAGTCTTGGGGTGCGGATCGGACGACATTGGTCCGTCTTTATCGCGCTGTGATTCGTTCGAAGTTGGACTATGGCAGCATTGTGTATTCTTCAGCTCGACCTTCAGTGCTCAGAAGGTTAGACACAGTCCATAACCAGGGCATCCGTGTGGCCGTTGGAGCTTTTCCAACGAGCCCAGTTGTTAGCCTCTACGCCGAATCGGGAGAACCTCCTCTGCGTTGTCGGCGTGATGTCCTGCTTGCTAATTATGGCTGTGGGCTGAAGTGTATGCCTGGGCATCCAACTTATCACGCGTTTTTCTCCCCTGAGCTGCACGAGCGATACTGCCTCCGCTCTCTGAGCCCCAGGCCAGCAGGTTTTCGTTTCCGTGAGCTTCTACGCCAGCACCATGTTGACATTCCTCGGCTGTTATCCAAGGGAGAGAGTATACACCCCCCTTGGTTACGCGCTACCTCCCATGTCGATCTCGGGATGACGCTCTACGGGAAATCTGTTACGCCTCTTGATAGTATTCGTCATTGCTTTTTAGAATTTTTATCCAAATACAGTGGCCGTATTTGTATTTACACCGATGGTAGTAAGAGCCCCGACGGTGTTGGATGTGCCTTTGTAACTGGCACCGCAACTTCTACTTACGGTTTGCCTAGTTGCACATCTATATATTCTGCCGAGCTATATGCTATTTATCAAGCACTTCTGTATATTCGACGTCGAAAATTAGGTGACTGCCTTATTCTTAGTGATTCCCTTAGTGCCCTTCAGAGCATTCGTGAGCTGTACAATTACCATCCTTTGGTGCAGCGCATCCAGGACGTTCTCCACATTTTGCACGCTTCTGGTTTTAATGTGGAGTGCGCATGGATTCCTGTACACGTTGGCTTGCCAGGGAATGACACGGCGGATTTGGCAGCGAAATCGGCAGTCACAGCGCCCAGTGTTACGATTACCCATTCAACAGCAGAAGATTTTAGAGTGGCTGTACGGAGAGCCGTTTTTTCGACTTGGCATGCGGAGTGGTCGGCTCTCCGTGGTAATAAGCTGCGAGAGGTGAAGGACCTCCCTGTCAACTGGGTAACCTCCTCTCGTTTATTCCGCCGGGAGGAGGTAGTACTAGCTCGGCCAGAATTGGCCACTGTATTTTTACTCACAGTTACCTTTTTAAACGTGAACCTGCTCCTGTCTGTGCGCTCTGTGGGGAGGCACAGACATTTCGTCATGTGTTGCTGGAGTGTGGTCACCTGGCACACATTCGGTCATCTATGGGCATGCCGGCCTCTCTTGCTGAGGTCCTGGCAGATGACCCAAGAGCAGTGGACAGGGTTTTTAAATTTTTAGCAAAACTTTCTTTTACCTTGACGTTTTAGTGTGATAGCGGTTTTTTAAACTCTTTTGGTTTTAATGTGTTGATTTTAGATGGAGTTTTATATCCAGCTCTGGTTAGAGGGCTGGGCGTTTCTGTTACTTCCGTTTCAACTGTGTTAGCTCTTTTATTTGTGTTTACTTTTTTGTTTGGTATTTTCTTACTGGCTATTGCCAAGTTTTAATCATAAGGGCGCTTATGACCTCGGCAGTTGAGCGCCCTTAAACACCATCATCATCATCTTCAACTACATCGGCGCACTTACTGCCATCAGTATATATATAGACTACGGTCACTGTATTTTTATAAAAATTCTAAAAAACAAGAACACACTAAACATAGGCGTAGAAAATTTAGCGTAAGCCATCATCCCGAGATCTACGTGGCAGGAAGCACGTAACCAAGTGGGTGCACCTCCTCCCCCTTTGGAAACGTGTCAGGCGTTTGAAGACCGTGCGTTCGAAGCAACTCCCGGAAGCGAAATCCTGCAGGTGTTGGACTACGTAAGATGATTCTATAATGTTTGTCCAATCCAGAATTAAAAAAGGGAGGGAATGATGGATGAGTAGAAATGCACTTAAGTTTACAGCCATAGTAGGTCACAACTGGCCTAGTTGGAAATGCTCCAAAGGCCACACGGATGCCCTGATTGTGGACAGTACCCAAGTTTCACAGCACAGATGAGCGTGCTGAAGAATAAACAATACATCTATAATCTAGTTTTCATCGGATGATGAATGGGGTTTAAGGGCGCTCAACTGCTAGGTTATCAGCGCCCATAACATAAAACTGAGGAATTAAAACACCTGAGGTGAAGTATGCTAAAAGGGATCTCTATTAAAAGAGCTAAAATATAGACAAAAGCAGCATAAACAACTAAAACCAACATAAAATAACTGTCCAGCCCTGAATCCAGAGCTGGCGATAAAACTATGACACTAAAACTACTAAAACAAGAGGAAAAATAAAAAAATAGTGACTAAAGGTTTCAAGGGTTATACAAGATTTCAAAAACCTCACGTATCACTGAAGTATCTCCACCAAATCTATAACAGCAAAAATAAAACTAGATACTTAAGGCGCATGTCACTTTAGATAAACATTTTAAAACGTTCTGCACCGCTCCGGGATCATCGGCCGAAAGCCTGGCCGGCACTCGTAGAGTGGTTTGTAGTGCTGCTAATGGAGCACACTCTAGAAGTACGTGCCGGACTGAAAGCGTTTTGCCACAGAGCGGGCAGACAGGTGGAGGTTCCCTCTGCAATAAGTGGCTATGACTAAAAATACAGTGGCCAATACGCAATCTTGCTAAAAATAACTTCCTCACGACGAGAGCGACGTGAGGAAGTCACCCAGTGTATAGGGAGCTCCTTCAGCTCCCGAAGTCTGTTGCCGCGAAGAGCGACTACTCTCCATGCCAGATCGAAATTACTGCCCTGCGGACAAGTCTAAAATCTTCGGCCGTCACAAAGTTAGTGGTAACATTAGGCGCAGATGATGCCAACGTGTCCAGGAACCCTACATGAAGCTTCTGCCCTCCCATATGTGGAAGATGTTATTAGGCGCCGGGCTCAAAAATTCTACGCCAGATTGGGCGACCATGAGAACGCACTTGTCTGATCTCTGAGGGAGTACTTACCCTCTGAACGCCGAAAGAGGCGGTTCCGAGTTCCCCGCATGGCTTGTGGGCACCCCCGGTAACAACGGCTTTAAACCAGCCAACAGCGTAATAGCTGAACAAAGCATTCACTCCTCCCTTTGGGAGAGGTCTATCAAAATTCACCACCATAATTAAATAAAAAAGAAACACCAGCGGAGAAGGAAAGGATGTTGCTCCTGAAAATGCAACCGCTCGAGGAGCCTACTAGCGCTATCTCCTTAACACCAACACTCGAAAACACCAAAATAAATAAAACCTCAACCTTCACCTCATTCCTGTGGTTAAACCCTTACCAGGGTAGGTACACAGCAACAACACCTAGGCTCACCACGAGCCTACCTGACACGCACGTACGCACGCGTGTCCAGGAACCCAAGCGCACTCCGTTTGCAAAATGTGGAGGATGTCCTGAATGCGGTTTACTAGAGGATGGTAAACGTACAGCTCACGAAGGCGCTGAAGTGCACTAAGGGAATCACTCACAAGAAGCCAGTCACCCAAGTTTCGACAGCGAATATATAAAACGGCTCGGTAAATATCATACATCTCTGCAGAATAAATTGATGTGCTACTCGGCAAACTGAAACTAAATGGTTCGTTTCGAGTGACAAAGGTACAACTCAATCGGCGCACATACTGCCATCGGTATATATATGACTGCGGCCACTGTATTCTGATAAAAATTCTAAAAATCTTGAACGGCGTAGAAGATTTCGCATAAGCCGTCATCCCGAGATCTATGTGGGAGGAAGCACGTAACCAAGGTGGGTGAACATTCTCCCTCTTGGGAAACATGTCAGGCATTTCAAGACCGTGCGTTCGAAGCAGCTCCCGGAAGCAAAATCCTGCAGGTGTTGGACTACGTAGGAGGTTTTAATAACGGTCGTCCAATCCGGAATCAAAAAAGGGAGTAAACGATGGATGCGCAGGTATGGACTTCATGCTACAGCCATAGTTACATAGAAGAATATCCCGCCAACAAAGCAGACGGGACTCAGCGAATTCGGCATAGAGGCTCACAACAGGGCTAGTTGGAAACGCTCCAAAAGCCACCCGGAAACCCAGATTGTGGACAGTGTCTAACCTCCTCAGCACAGATGGGCGTCCTAAGGCGTAAACTGTACATCCATAGTCTAACATAGTCTAACTCTCCGATCTGCTCCCCAAGATTTGTCGCTTAGTATCCGTAAAATATTCAGAGAACGGTAACCGCGCTTTCAGCTGTGCTATATGAGATGATCAGCATAGTTTTCGATCGAATATCAACCTCAGAAATCTCACCTCGTCTGCGAAGAGAAGGATATCTGGCCCGAGATGAAGGGAAAGTGACATTCGCCATCTACGCCAGAAACTAACGCAGATTGTCTTCTAGGTGAAAAACGAAAGCCGTTTTTCGAGCTCCAATCATACAGATTGACCAAACACCGTTGGAGACGCCGTTCCAAAAACGCCGTACGCTGAGAAGTGCAGAAGATGACAAAGTCGTCCACGAACAGGACGACACACCTGGGAGAACACATACCGATATGGAATTAATCGCTTTAGCAAAACACCGTCACGCTTAGCACCGAGACCTACGGCACCGTCTCAAGCATGACGCTGTTTGTTATAGCGATTAATTCCATATCGCAATGTGTCCCCACAGAGGTCTTGTCCTGCTTATTCATATATGATTTTGTCCTCTTTTGTACTTCCCAGCGTCCGACGTTTTTGGAACTCCGTGTCTAGCAGAGTTTGGACAACCTTACTGCTTGGAGCTGGGAAAACGGCTTTCGTTTCTCAACTGAGAAAACAGTATGCTTTAACTTCTGGCGCCGTGGGTGGCGAATAGCGCCTTCTCTTCGCCTAGGGCCAGATTTACTCCCCTTTGCAGATCAGGAGATATTACTGGGGTTAGTATTCGATAGGAAACGATG
The DNA here is from genome assembly GCA_030762935.1 of Hymenopus coronatus. Taxonomy (NCBI): domain Eukaryota; kingdom Metazoa; phylum Arthropoda; class Insecta; order Mantodea; family Hymenopodidae; genus Hymenopus; species Hymenopus coronatus. The sequence goes on along the minus strand of JAUKNX010000035.1, from coordinate 1,498,584 downwards.
TAGGTCATCCGTTCTAAGTTAGACTTTGTCTGTTTTGTGTATTCTTCAGCAAGACCATCTGTGCTAAGAAGATTACACACAGTCCACAATCAAAGCCTCCGTGTAGCTGTTGGAGCTTTTTCAACCAGTCCAATAGTGAGCCTCTACGCTGAATCTGCAATGCCGGCGTGATATCGTTTTAGCAAATTATGGCTGTGGACTACAGAGCATGCCTACGCATCCATCCTTTTATCCCTTTTTTTAATACTGAACTGGACATTAGCTTAGGCACCTCTTACATAGCCCAAGACCAGCAGGTTTTCGTTTTCGCGCACTGCTTCGGAAGCACGGTCATGAACTGCCATGTTTCCCAAGGAGGAGAGGGTTCACCCACCGTGGTTCAGTGCTACATCCCACGTCGATCTTGGGATGGCAGTTTATGGTAAATATGCTACGCGTGCGACCAGTATCCGTACCTTTTTTTCTTCTTTTTTTGGCATTTTCTATCCGTCATGTCTTGGTGGAGTGTGCTCGTCTTGCACCACTACGAGCCACTATGCAGCTGCCGATGATACCAGAGCGGTTAATAAGGTTTTTAAATGTTTAGCCCAAGTGATATTTGCCCTCAGAATCTAGTTTTATTTTGCTTTTTAGGTTTTGACGGCAGACACTAAGTGGCATGTAAGGCTTTTAAATATTTTAGTGCCTTTGCCATTCTTAGGCCTCCATTTGAACTTTTTTTTAGGTCCTGTTCTCTTCATTGTCTGCTATATTTTTGTAGATTTACGTATGACTGTGGGGGTTAATTGTTTTCTTTTGAGCAGATTTTATGTCATTTTTATTCTCAGAGTTATTTTAATGCTGCTTCTAAATTCTGGTTCCTTTCGGGATTTTATCGATTTCTTTTAAAGGGTGATGTTTATTCCTCGTTTTAGCCACTATTTTATTTTCTGAGGGTGATGATAACCTTTGTAGTTGACCGTCCTTAAACCCTAATTATCATCATTATCATCATCACCACCACTACTACTTAAGAGTTTGCCCACACGGGGAAGTCGGGGTTAGCTCGAGCACCCCGGTTACGCCACACCTTCATACATTTAGTGATGATGATAATGGTGTTTAAGGGCGCTCAACTGCCGAGGTCATTAGCGCCCTTATGATTAAAACTTGGCAATAGGCAGCAAGAAAATACCATTGCAAAAAAAAAAAAAAAATAAAAAAGGTAAACACAAGTAAAAGAGCTAAAAGAGTTGAAACACAAGTAACAGAACTGTCCAGCCCTCTAAACAGAGCTGGGTATAAAACTCCATCTAAAACCAACACATTAAAACCAAAAGAGTTTAAAAAACTGCTATCACACTAAAACTTAAAGGTAAAAGAAACTTTTGCTAAAAATTTAAAAACCCTGTCCACTGCTCTTGGATCATCTGCCAGGACCTCAGCAAGAGAGGCCGGCATGCCCATAGATGACCGAATGTGTGCCAGGTGACCACACTCCAGCAACACATGACGAACTGTCTGTGCCTCCCCACAGAGTGCACAGACAGGAGCAGGTTCACGTTTAAAAAGGTAACTGTGAGTAAAAATACAGTGGCCAATTCTTAGCCGAGCTAGTACTACCTCCTCCCGGTGGTATGAACGAGAGGAGGTTACCCAGTTGACAGGGAGGTCCTTCACCTCTCGCAGCTTATGACCACGGAGAGCCGAACACTCCGCATGCCAAGTCGAAAAACGGCTCTCCGTACAGCCACTCTAAAATCTTCTGCTGTAGAATGGGTAATCGTAAAACCGGGCGCTGTGGCTGCCGATTTCGCTGCCAAATCCGCCGTGTCATTCCCTGGCAAGCCAACGTGTCCAGGAATCCAGGCGCACTCCACATTAAAACCAGAAGCGTGCAAAATGTGGAGAACGTCCTGGATGCGCTGCACCAAAGGATGGTAATTGTACAGCTCACGAATGCTCTGAAGGGCACTAAGGGAATCACTAAGAATAAGGCAGTCACCTAATTTTCGACGCCGAAAATACAGAAGGGCTTGATAAATAGCATATAACTCGGCAGAATATATAGATGTGCTACTAGGCAAACCGTAAGTAGAAGTTGCGGTGCCAGTGACAAAGGCACATCCAACACCGTCGGGACTCTTACTACCATTGGTGTAGATACAAGTACGGCCACTGTATTTGGATAAAAATTCTAAAAAAAACAACGACGAATACTATCAAGAGGCGTAACAGATTTTCCGTAAAGCGTCATCCCGAGATCGACATGGGAGGTAGTGCGTAACCAAGGGGGGTATATACTCTCTCCCTTGGATAACGGCCGAGGAATGTCAACATGGTGCTGGCGTAGAAGCTCACGGAAACGAAAACCTGCTGGCCTGGGGCTCAGAGAGCGGAGGCAGTATCGCTCGTGCAGCTCAGGGGAGAAAAAATCGTGATAAGTTGGATGCCCAGGCATACACTTCAGCCCACAGCCATAATTAGCAAGCAGGACATCACGCCGACAACGCAGAGGAGGTTCTCCCGATTCGGCGTAGAGGTTAACACCTGGGCTCGTTGGAAAAGCTCCAACGGCCACACGGATGCCCTGGTTATGGACTTTGTCTTACCTTCTGAGCACTGAAGGTCGGGCTGAAGAATACACAATGCTGCCATAGTCCAACTTCGAACGAATCACAGCACGATAAAGACGGAGCAATGCCGTCATATCCGCACCCAAGATTTGCCACTTAGTATCCGTAAAAGATTTAGAGAACGATCACATCGTGTTCTAAGCTGTGCTATATGTGTTGCCCAACAAAGTTTCCGATCGAAGATCAAACCAAGGAATCTCGCCTCATCTGCGAAAGGAAGTAAATCTGGCCCGAGTCGAAGAGAAGGCGGCATTTGCTACTTACGGCGCCAGAAGTTAACGTAGACTGTCTTCTCAGCGGAGAAACGAAAACCGTTTCGCGCTCCAAGCATAGAGATTGTCCAAACACCGCTGGAGACGGCGTTCCAAAAACTTTATACGCTGAGAAATACAGAAGATGGCAAAGTCCTCCACGAATAAACAGGAAGAGACACCTTGAGGCACGCATAGTGATATGGAATTTATCGCAATAGCAAATAAGAGTCTCGCCGAGTACCGAGCCATGCGGCACTCCGTTATCTTGAATAAAATGGTCAGAAAAAACCGAGCCCACCCTCACTCGAAAAACGCAGTCCCGCATAAACTCCTGAATGACCAACGGTAGGCGTCCACGTATGTTCCAGTTGTGGAGAGAGCGCAATATTCCCGCCCGCCAACACGTGTCGTAGGCCTTCTCGAGGTCAAAAAATATCCCAACTGTGGGGCTGTTCTTATCAAACCCGTCCATAATCTGAGTTGACAGAGAGACAAGGTGGTCAGTTGTTGAACGTCATCGTCGAAAGCCACACTGGATTTTCGTCAGAAGATTGTGGGATTCCAGCCACCACACCAACCGTCCATTGATCATGCGTTCCATCACCTTGCACACGCAACTGGTGAGGGAAATAGGACGGTAACTGGAAGGAAGGTGGCGGTCCTTTCCAGGTTTAAGAATGGGTATGATGGTGGCCTCCCGCCACTTGTCTGGAAAAATGCCATCAACCCAGACACGATTATAAACCTCGAGTAGGAAAGCTTTGCCATCAGGAGAGAGATGTTGCAACATTTGGACGTGGATACCATATGGCCCTGGTGCTGAGTGTCGTGAAGAGGAGAGTGTATTGTCTAGCTCTACCAGGGTGAAAAGGCGATTATAATCCTCAAGGTTGCCAGAAAGAAACGAGAATTCTTGAGATTCCACCTAAGCGAATGCACTGCCTAAAGTATTCGCCACGTTAAATGTATCAACAACAGCTCCGGTAGGTGTTTTGAAACCGGCGATGGGCATATGGTTCGGTTTCCCAGCCACACGTCTTAACTTATCCCATATAACAGAGGAAGGTGTATGTCGATTAAAGGAACCCACGAATTTATTCCATGACATCTTTTTGCTATCCTTAATAACCCGCCTAGAATGTGCACGCATCTGTTTATATTGTATCAGGTTATCCAGTGTAGGAAAACGCTGGAAAACCCGTAGAGCTCGTCTGCGAGCGCGAATAGCATCCCGACAGTCATCGGTCCACCAAGGTACCCCCCCCCCCCAGGGGCCTACTACGGTAGGTACGGGTTTGGCGCACCCGGGGGTTCCCGAGCCGCTCACCACCACTTTACCCTACCCATCGCCATTTACTGTTGCCACGTCTTGTGTACTGTATATTTCTTTCGTTTGTTTACATTTATACCCTCTTCCTCTTCTAGGCTTATGGAACTTAGTAGTTTGTAAGGCATTAGGTTTATTAACTCCTGTCTCACCAGCAGGGATCTTTCACTATCCCCGTGGTTCCTGTCCCACGGTTCAAGCGCGGCTCCCTATTTGTGTGCTCTACGGAGGTCCCAGGCTTGAAGGTTGGGTGCACTCTCCCCACTGCCCCTATGTGTAGCCTTAGGTGCGGAGCCCGTCCATACCGTCAAGTACATTCACGTAGCTTGTTAGTAAGCCCGGCCTGTGCTGGTGTCCCGACGACCGCGTTACGTCGTTGGGATAGTTTCACGGGCCGGACGTGTTACCGCTGACGTTGCCCCGGCGTAATCAACCACAAGTCCCCTGAATCCGTGCATATGTTCTATCGCTGCAGGGACTAGAGCGGGGAGCCACAGGCGGTTATTCCTGTGGTAGGGGCTTAAAATCGGGGCGTGCATGGTGAACGGTATACGCATATGGACCAGCAGTGGTGTTTGGAGGGTAACCCTTGTGACGTAGGCCTTGGGTATCGGTCACGGGATGGTTCCCGTGACGGCACAGACCGTGGAGATTTGGTGTCTTTTCTCCTTTAACCCCCGGATGGTAGGCTTACGCCGACGGTTCCGGAAGGGGGTCCTTTCAATATGTCAAACCGCGCACAGCGGTTATGGCGATGTTAAACGAGACTAAGAAATTCTGTGATATAAGTCCATTCTACATACAAAGGGAAGTTGACAGGATATGCGGCAAGGTTAAAAACGCGACAAGGCTGCGAGACGGTACGCTACTGGTGGAGGTCCACATTAAGAACAGTCGGCCAAATTACTTCTTGCTACTCTGTTGGGTTCGTACAGCGTCCAAGTTTACCCCCACAAGTCGAGGAACACCTGTAGAGGAGTTTGACCACCTCTAGCTTAGACGACCTGTCCAATGAGATATTGCCATCCATCTCTCCGAACAGCGAGTTTGTCAGGCGTGCTGTTTACATGGTAAACGTGACGGTAAGGAATGCCCATTGCGCACGATCTTTCTCACGTTCAAGGGTACTAGTGTTCCGGAGTTCATATACTGTGGTTACGAACGTGCTGCCGTCCGCCACGTATAAGCCGAACCCTATGCGGTCCTTCAAGTGCCAGCGCTTCGGGCATACCGAAGCCGCCTGTGCCCAACCCGCAACCTGCGATCGTTGTGGTCTAGTGGCACACGTTGACACCGTCTGTACGCGCGAACCGTGCTGTGTAAACTGTGAAGGCAGTCATCCGTCTAGCTCTCGACAGTGTCCCATGTACTTGGCAGAGAAAAGCATACAAGAAATACGTGTGAAGGAGCATCTTACTTTTTCTGAGGCGAGACGGCGCTTTGTGCATCTAAAGCCGGCCAACACCACAGGATACTCCTCAGTCGTTCGCCGTAAGCTTGTCCAATCCATCGGTTTACAGACTGTGCCTGTCGCGAATACGTCGACGCAAACTGACTTGTGCGAAGCCGCTCCTTTACGTGCTCAATCATCTGCATCTCAGTGTACAACTTCTGATGCACGGCAGCAATCTCAGCCGTCGACTAACCCATGTGCTCCTAGTTCATCCTTCGCCGGAGATCGTTCTCGTCAACGTAGTAGACCGACTTCGGCAACGTCCCGCTCTCGTTCTGCGAACCGAAAGACTTCTGACTCCCGACCACCAATGGAGTCTGAGGAAGACACGGATTTTAGGTTAGTTGGAGCTAAATCTGCTAAGGTGAGAAAGAAAGAAATTACACCACCTTAATTTCTATCTCACCATGGATATAATCCAGTGGAATGTCAATGGGATCAGGGCCCGTCTACCAGACCTTCAACTTATAATCAACAAGCGTTCACCCTCAATCCTCTGTCTCCAGGAAACCCACTTACATCCCCACCATACCCTTCCACTTCGTCATTTTCAATCCTTCAGACACGACTTTGTTGGTGGCCAGCGTGCTTGCAACGGTGTTCTTACTCTCGTGGCTCCTACCATCCTTGCCGCCAGTATTACACTCAACACCCCGCTACAAGCGGTAGCTGTGCGCGTAACATTGCCTTCCATCTCTTATTCTGTTTGCAATGTCTATTTGCCGCCGCACGATGTGATCTCAGACACTGAGCTTCGGGCATTGTTAGCACAAATTCCCCCGCCGCTGATCTTTTTGGGCGATGCCAATGCTTGCAATGTTCTTTGGGGTTCTTCTGCTGACGATCGTCGAGGTACAATAATAGCAGACGTTTGCGAAAGGTCTGGTTTATTACTCTTAAACTCCGGTGCACCCACATTCTTATCTTCTGCATATGGCACCCTATCCGCCCTGGATGTAACTTTCTGCAGCCCTGCTTTACTACCGTTCCTGGATTGGTCGGTATTTTCCGATCTTCTCGACAGTGATCATTTCCCCATTGACATTCGCTTTTCGGGACAACATCCCTTACCCACTCAACATCCCCGCTGGATTATCTCCAAAGCTGATTGGGAAAAGTTTTCCTCTCTGCTCAATCTCAATTCCGATGGCTGTACCTCCATAGAAGTCATGGTGGAGTATTTTACTTGCTCGGTTTTGCTCGCCGCAGAATCCAGTATTCCTCGGAGCTCTTCTACCCCTCGGCGTATTCCAGTGCCGTGGTGGACCAAGACTGCAACTTGGCATTAAGGGCACGTAAAAAAGCTCTTCGTCTTTTCCACCTACACCCGACGGCGGAGAACTTTGTTGCTTTCAAACGCGCCCGGGCTAAGGCGCGCTATATCGTTCGTAATGCCAAGCGGAATTCGTGGAAAGCATATGTCTCCTCGCTTTCTCGCAGGAGCTCCTCACAGAGAGTGTGAACTTCGGTGCGCCGCATGACCGGCAAATGTCTCAGGACATACATCCCTGGCCTTACCGTTCACGGCTCCACCTTCACCAGCGAACGGGATGTTGCCGACGCTCTAGCCACCTCCTTCGCTGCGACAAGTGCAACGGACAATTACGACAATGCATTTCTTCCCATTAAGGAAGCTGCTGAACGATTTCGCCTAGATTTTACTAGTGACTGTAGTGAGCCGTACAATGCACCCTTCACCCTTGCGGAACTAACTCATGCTTTACACGCTGCGAGGGACTCTTCTCCTGGTCCCGATGATATTCACCGACAAATGTTGCTTCACCTCCCACCTGCAGCCCTTACATTCCTTCTGGACCTCTATAACCACATTTGGTGCGAACAGGTTCTCCCGCCTAAGTGGCGAGAGGGTATTGTCATTCCTATCCCTCGTCCTGGCAAAGACCGGACCCTCCCATCCTCTTACCGGTCGATTTGCCTCACGAGCGTCGTTTGCTAGACCTTGGAACGCATGATCAGTATTCGGTTTACTAGGTGGTTGGAGGCGAACGAACTGCTCTGTTCCGAGCAGTCCGGATTTCGTCGCGGTCGTTCAAGCGTTGATAACCTGGCGCGTATGGAAGCTTATGTACGGAATGCTTTCCTTCTGAAGCAGCAAGTCGTGAGTGTCTTTTTTGACCTCGAGAGTGCTTACGACACTACTTGGCGATATGGTATTCTGCGTAATTTGCACAGTTCAGGGTTACGCGGCCATCTGGCCCTATTTCTGTGCAACTTTCTCCAGCTTTCGTGTCCGTATTGGCAATACTCTCTCGCGGGAGAAGATTTAGGAGAACGGTGTACCGCAAGGTTCCGTTCTTAGTGTTATGCTTTTTGCCGTGGCCATCAACGGCATTACTAGCGTAATTCGTAGTGGGATATCATCGTCACTGTATGTGGATGACTTTGCGCTGTACTATCGCTCCTACAGCACTGAACATCTCGAACGACAACTCCAGCTCTCCATAAACTCCATCGCTGGTTGGGCGCTTCGCAATGGTTTTCGTTTTTCCCCTACGAAAACTCAGTGCATACACTTCCACCGTCTTCGCGGAGTACACCCTCCTCCTGACCTCCAATTTAACGGTGTGCCACTGCCTTTCGTTCCGTCCTTGAAGTTCTAAGGTCTCCACCTAGACCGTGAACTTTCTTGGGTACCCCACATCCGATACCTTCGTGCCTCCTGTGACCGATCGCTGCGGATCCTCAAACTGCTTTCTGGTGTGTCGTGGGGCGGCGATCGTTCAGTGATGCTGCGTTTGTACCGTTCACTTGTTCGCTCAAAACTAGACTACGGTTGTTTTATTTACGGCGCAGCGACCGCCTCTAAACTTCGCCTTTTAGACACCGTTCATCATATCGGTTTACGTCTTGCATCAGGAGCCTTCCGCACTAGACGTGTGGAATGCTTGTATGCCGATGCTGGTGAACTCCCACTGGCAGTGCGTCGCTCATTTTTACTTTGTTCGTATGCTGCCAAGTTGTGTGCGAACCCCCGCCATCCTTGTTTTAACCCTGTGTTACGCCCGGAATATTCACACCGCTATCTGAGGAACGCCACTGCTTCACGCCCCTGTGGTATTCGGTTTCGTGAACTGCTCTCCGATAGGGGTCTCAGATTGCCTCCTGTGGAGCGTGTTTTTGTTTATCCGGAATCTGCCTGGCAACTGAGACGTCCCAGTTTCGACCTGACCCTCTCCAACCTTGTGAAACGTTCGACCGCTCCGGAGGTATTTCAGCGACTGTTTTACGAACTTTTAAGCAATTACCGGGCATATGCACCGGTATTCACTGACGGCTCCCAGCTGGCAGGAGCTACAGGTTGTGCCTTTTATTTCAATGGAGTAACACATAATTACCGCCTTGCGGACGCCAGTTCGGTATTCACCGCCGAACTGTACGCTATCTTTTACTTTCTAGATTTTATCTCGCTTTTAGCACCTGGTAGTTTTCTTGTTTGCAGCGATTCCTTGAGTGCCCTACAGGCTCTGCAGCAGTATAGTGGCTCCTCATCACTCGTTATGCGCATTCAATCTCGCCTTTCTGAATTGATTGCTTGCAGCTACCAGTTCATCTTCACGTGGGTTCCAGGTCATGTCGGTATTGCAGGTAATGAGGTAGCGGATAGGTCTGCCAAGGCTGCCTGCTCCTTGCAGGATTATTCGGAAGCGGCTGTGCCCTCAGGGGATGTTTCAGGTTACTTTCGCAGGTCTCTTCTTTTAGCTTGGCAGCAATCTTGGCAAAATTTAGCAGGTACACAGCTTCGCATACTCAAAGACACGGTACAGCCGTGGCTCACATCTTGCCAGCCAAACCGGCGCCGTGAGGTTATCCTTACGCGTCTGCGTATCGGTCACACGCGGCTAACACATGGCTACCTTCTACGCGCTGAGCCAGCTCCTATATGTCAGACCTGCGATGTTCGTCTCTCTGTGGCACATGTGTTGCTTGATTGTCCGAAATTTCATCGTGAACGGCAATCAATCGGCCTGGGTTCTTCCTTATCTGCCATTTTATGCGACGACGCCAATTCCGTCGATATGGTGCTACGCTTTGTTGCTTCTATTGGCCTCAGCAAAGACATCTGACCTGTTGCATGCGTGTGTGCAATTTTAGCCTTTTTAACTTTTTAGACTCTGACTTTTACCCTATGGGACCACTTTTTGTGTGTATGTTTTTAGTTTTTTAACCTTTTAGCCTTGGTTTTATCACCCGGGCCTTTTCTCGTGTATGCCATTGTAAGGGTTTTTAGCACATTTTAACTTTTCTTCTCTAGATTTGTTTTTAATGTGTTTTTCCTTTTCTTAACCTCGGGCCCAAATGACCTAGTTGTCGACGGGCCCTTAAAACACTACTCACTCACTCACCAAGGTACCGGAAATCGACGGCTATAGCCGGTCGAACGCGGAATGGATTGCTCAGCAGCAGAAAGAATGGTCCCTGTGAGATGTTCGACCAAGTGGTTCACAGAGTCGTGCTCTTCGTATCTAAATTAATCCAAGTGGGAGTATAGATCCCAGCTGGCGTGGTCTAGGCGCCAACTATGTAAACGGGTGGAACATACAACGGGTGTCAAGACACTAATACGACAAGGAAAGTGGTCACTAGAATGCAAATCCGAGATGATATTCCAGCATAACGTGACTGCCAGCTGAGGGGAACAAATTGAATTGTCAATGTGTGAAAAACTATGACAGTCGTCAGAAAGAAAGGTGGGCTCTCCGGTGTTCAAGAGAGCAAGATTCTGACTATCCAAGGAGTCTTTAAGTAGCGTACCTCTCGCACAAGCCCGAGTAGAGCCCCAAAGAGGGTGATGGGCATTCACGTCGCCTACCAATAAAAAGGGTGGTAGCAACTGCGAAATGAGGTGTTCTAAGTCGCTGTGTGAGAGGTCCGCAGATGGAGGCAAATAGATACTGCAAATGGTGAATAAAGCGGAGGGTAGCTTAATGCTGATAGCAACGGACTGGATTGCAGATTGTATGGGTACGGAGTTGGCAAAAATATCATCTCGAATAAGCATCATAGTGCCCCCATGTGCCGGGACACCGTCCTCCGGGGATAAATCACATCGTACGGAGGAGTACTGCCTGATGGTATCGGTGTCCTGTGGACGGAGCTTCGTCTCTTGTAAGCATACAGCCAAGGGTTCATGCTGGCGCAGCAACAAGTCAAGCTCTGTGGTTTAAGAGACCATTACTTGCTTTTCAGTCATCTGATGTTATTCTTCCTGTATACTATAAATTCAGTTGATAAAATCATTAGCAGAGGTAGATTCGTCGATGTGGTCGAATTCCGCGTATGTTCCAATGGAGGATAGCCATTGAGTATATTATGGGACAAGTTTCAAATCGAAAGACGCTTCTGCAGATTGGGATTAGCTGGTCGGTTCAATTTGTTCTTCTTAGGCGTTGGGCTAGTACTATTTTCAGGAGCACGATCCTGCCGTTTCCGCACTGTCCCTCTGGCAGTGGCGGCAGAAACCTCCTGGCCCATCTCCTCCACAAGGGAGGTTTCTTTTTCAAGAGCCAATTTCGGTCCGAGAAGTTCGAACCGATTGGATGTGCTGATCGGCGAAGACGGCCGTCGCCGATTCACGCCCTCCTCCCCAGATGACCCATCAGAGGAGGATACACGTGTGGAGTTGCGTGTACTTTTCTTACCCTTAGATGACTTGGTAGAAGATTGCACATTCTCTTTCAAGAAGTCTTGTCGTACATACTTGGTCTTAAACTGTTTTTCCGGGGCAGAAGACGTCGTGAATTTACCAGCTTTAGTTCCCGAGGTCGAGGCTTTCGGTGACAAGTGTGCAGGACTATTCTGTAAGCTGGCGGATTTGGCAGATGATACCAACTTGGGTGTAGGTGTCGAAGGCTTTGGCAGCGCTTGTGCTAAAATAAACTTTTTCGCAATTGTAGCCCCGTTCATATCGCCGGTCTGTGTTGCGATTTCCCGACGCGGTATCGGTTTAGCTGCAACTGAGCTATAGGTACCGGACCTCGGGGCAGAGGGTTGGCGGAGGCGCAGGAGCTTCCGGGCTTCCAAGAAGGACACCTCTTTCACCCGTATCTCCTGGATCGCTCGTTCCTCTGCAAAACGGGGGCAGTCTCGGGAACTAGATGGGTGTTCCCCGTTACAGTTAACACACGATGGAGCTGAAGCACAAGCCCCATCGTGGGAGACGTCACCGCAGTGGACGCAGGTGGACTTGCCGGTACACAACTCACTAGCGTGACCAAAACGTTGGCATTTAAACCACCTCAGCGGATTGGGTATATAAGGCCTAACTTCGATGGCTTCATACCCTGCCCTAATCTTTTGAGGGAGGTCAACCCGATCAAAAGTAAGAAACAGGGTACGAGTAGGCAGGAATTCACCGTTGATCTTACGTTGTACCCGATAAACAGATGAAACACCCTGAGACGCAAGATTTTCTTGGATCTCCTCAATGGACAAACCGTCCAACGCGCGGGTTGTTACCACACCACCGCGTGAGGAGTTCAGCGACTTGTGCACCTCGACCTTTACTGGATAGCTGGCTAACATGGTGGCTTTTAGAATCCTTGCAGCTTGCGAGGCGGAGTTGGCTTCGACAAGAAGTGTACCATTGCGAGCTCGAACGCAGGATTTAACCGGATCAGCAATGGCATCGAGACCCTTTTGGATAGTAAAAGGGCTCACCGTAAGGAACTTCTTACCTTCCTCTGTCATATGAATAACCAAGTAGCGAGGACCACATGACTCGACCAACGTCTTTATTTGAAATCAGGGGTGTAAGTTTTGGTGCCATAAAAAATGGTATAAATTCATCCCCCTGTGCTCCACACCCACCACGGAGCCCAGCGAGGGGTCACCCCACTGGGGTGTCAGGGCTACACAGGGGACATAGCGGGCTCGCCGTCCCACTCACCCTACAGTTCGGTGTAATACCTAGTCCTGGCCGATTGACTAGGGGTGGGTTAGTCCCTAGCCTCCCGTTTAGGCAAATCAGAAACCAAAGCGGTGTATTAGGCTGCGCACCCTCCCCAGTTACTGAAAGACAGAAGCCCAGGCTCAGGTACGCAACCCTCAACCAACCAGGATATTCCTTTTCACCGACGCGGGTCTCCACCTACGGCCTACACGTGGGTGGGCATTTTGACCTATTGACTCCCTTGCCACTCTGAGGTTGCCCACAGAGGGAGTCAAGCTGGCTCGGGACCCCGGGTGCGCCTAACCCGTACCTACCGTAGTAGGCCCCTGGGGAGTACATTTAGTGAGCCCCTAGGGAATAAACTCTGAAGTATATTTATTAAAAACACATATAGAATGTTTATTTACTTTACATCTTCAAAAGTCTTAGTGGAAAGAATGTCTATTTCACAAACACGGAAAAGAAATTAACAGCTGCAATTCCCTTTCACGTTTGTTGCTGTCATTTATGTAAAGATTATCCTGCTTTCTAGAAAGCTTGCTTCACAAAACGCTGAAAAGGTTTTGTAGTGAAGTCTTTAGTACTACAATAGCAACACCTTACACAACTTTGCTCTAAAAGTGGATGTAAACGGCTGCTTAGAAAACTTTCTTAGACGTCTTATTAGTAGATAAAATAATTCCATTTATACCGAGCTTCAACAATTGAGAAAAGTGTTCTATTGAGCTCTAATCATCAGATTTATCTACTCACCTGTAATTTTTGAAATTTTTCTTCAGCTTCCTTATCACCTGCATTTTTGTCTGGATGATACTGCAAGGCTTGTACCTTATATTCGGCATTAATCTGTTCTGCCTAAAAGCAAAGAAAACAAAATCATGTATAATTATATATGCAGTTGTTAACGTGATTTCAAACGAAAAAGGTTTATTTAAGTGTGATGTGGATTAAAAAAGGTAAAGTTTTGTGTTAAAAGAAGATGAAAACTATGATATAACATGCATTGCTTTACAGGGGCCAGATATTATTGCAAGCAATGGACTCTTGAGGTAATATTACACTGGTCTTTACAGTTAAGCCGAAACATTGGTCTGCGACATCTTGTCAGTATTTCATTTTGCAGTGTTGCAGCATCACCTTTGGTATGCAGCTACTACATCCTAGCACATGTTTATTAACCATTGACTGCATATACCATGCCTTGTCTCTTAGTTCCTGGCTGTGTGTTGCCATGTGCAAATTGCTTTGTCAATACATTCATGTCTCTCTGCCTAGGTGTTTTTTATTAGCCATGAAACTTCTACACATTGCACACCTAGTGCTTTATATTAAGTACTACTCATAATATTTTATAAGGTACAGTTTTATTAAAAATTGAGCTGAATGCCTGTCGCAACTGCATCTTAGAAGACGGACTAATATTGCTAATCTCTGATAAGATATTAGGGCAGTGATCAATCAAGAAATAGGTACCCAAACAGGAAAACGCTACCTAAGCAGATAATACAGTTCTGAGTGACAAGCCTGTGGAAAGTAAGACATCTTCCCAGTGTCCATTCTTCAAGGAAGAAATACTTTGACAATATTCAGGTTATCCTGATGCATCACAGGTGTTTAATTAATTTCATGCTCAAGTATACAAAATAACAGTCAGGAACATATATGTTGGTAAAGAATAGCGCTGAAATGGGGTATACTTGATTTCTGCCCTGGCAGCCTTGAAGAGGGTGCTATTTTTTTTATAGTGTTTAATGCCTTCTTTTACCAGAAATGGTTCTGCAGGCGAAAGAGTGCTAATGGCACAAAACGAAAGAAGAGCTATGGCTTTAGTTTTACAGCTCTTTTCTGTTAATTCATATGTAACTGTATGTTTACAACTAGTTACTATGACAAAGAACTGGAGCTTATTGTTCCATGTGTTACCAAAAAGACTGGTTTGAGGCTAAAGCCCCCCCTCAGAGGCCTACTATGGTAGGTAAGGATTTGACACACCCTGGATCCCGTGCCAACCTTGACTCCCTCTGTAGAATAGCTCTGAGTGGTGAGGGAGTCTATACGTCAAAATGCCCACCCACGTGTAGGCCGTGCGCGGAGACCCGAGTCAGTGGAAGGGGATATCCTGGTTGGATGAGGGTTGCGTATCTGAGCCTGGGCTTTGGATCTTCAGTAACTGAGGGTGAGCAACCTAATACACCACTTTGGTTTCTGCTTCGCCTAAACGAGAGGCTCGGGTCTAACCCATCCCCAGTCAATCGGCCAAGACTAGGCATTTACCGAACTCCAGGGTGAATGGGACGGCAAGCCTACTATATCCCCTGTGTAGCCCTAAAACCCCAGGGGTCTTTGGGCTCCGTGGTGGGCGGGGACGACTGGGGGATGAATGTATACCATCTGTTATGGCTTAAAATAAAACCAAATCTAATTTTGAGTTGGGAAAATAATTTATTGAGTCCAAATCTTCTCGTTACTTAGATATATATCGAACAGAGAAAGTAAATTTACGTCGATTAACCCTTTCGCCACCCAAAAGGATTTAGATAAAACTGCTGGTCCGGTTCACTGTTGTATTCGAGCGCGCAACGATAAACTCCTGGCAGAAGCAGTTTCAGCATCCAAGGCCGCGAAATTATTACGATCTCATATGATTGGCATTTACCCAGTTAAGGTGAAACTACATAAGACCTTAAACTCCTCGCGCGGTGCTATCACCACCTGTGCTTTGCATGGATTATCTAAAGAGGAGATTCAAGAAAATCTGGTGGACCAAGGCGCTACGTTTTTGTACAGGGTCCAACGGAAAGTGGATGGTGAATTTGTGCCTACCCGTACCCTGTTCCTTACCTTTGATCGGGTAGATCTCCTGCAAAGTATTATGGCAGGGTGCGTTAGGCCCTCTACTCCCAACTCACTCACATGCTACAGGTGTCAGCGCTTTCGGCACAAAAGTGAATTATGTGCAGGTCAGTCCCGTTGTGGAATCTGTGGAGAAGCCTGGCACGCCAGAGCATGTACTTCAACACCATCATGCGTTAATTGCGACGGCGACCATCCTTTTCCCGCGACAGTCCCCGTTTCGTAGAGGAGAGAGCGATCCAGGAGATACGGGTGAAAGAGGTGTCCTCAAAAGCTCCTGCATGTGCACCAACCCTGTGTCCCGCGCTCCGGTACCTACAGCTGAGTAGTGGCCAAGTCTGTACTGAGGCGGGAAATTGTAGCTCAGACCAACGATATTATTGGAGTTATCACTTCTGAAAGGGTTCTCACAGCCATACCACAACCAAAGTCCTTCAATGGTAGGTCTGCTTCGGCATCATCTGCCAAAGCCGCCAATAAAAAGAGTAGTGCCGAAAAAGTTTCAACAAAACCTTCGAGCTCGGTTACCAAGCCCGGCTCGTCCGCCGCAAATTCAGCACCGGCAAAATCATTTACAGTTTATGTCAGGACCGACTTCCTAAAGTACACTGTACAGTCTCCTCCCAGAACATCTAAGGGAAGGCACACTTAACGCCAACCTCCACCTAGATCCTCTTCGAAGGACTCTTCTGAGGAGAGTATAGATCGGCACGACCATCTACGCCGATCAGTACTCTAATTGGTTATAGGTTCTCGAACCAAAATTTTCTGTTGGTAGGCGGTCCTCCCCAGTGGGGGAAATGGAGCAGGAAGATTCTACCTTTACTGGCAGAGTGACAAAACAGTAGGATCGTGCTCCTGAGAATAGTATAAACACAAAACCTAAAAAGAACAACTTGTATACACCAGCTCAGCCCAATCTACAGAAATGCGTTTTGGTATAAACCTTATCTCATAATATAGACAGTGGCTATCCTACAGTGGTACAAAGACGGAATTGGACCACGTCGACCAGAGCTTGAACTGCTGATCTACCAGAGTCAATCTTTGGTCGTGTGCTTACAAGACACAAAGTTCCGTCCACATTACCTCGTCACCTTCAGGCACTACTGTGCTGTACGGTATGATGTAGTACCGGAGGTGTGTGTTCCTGCACATAGTGGCACTATTATGTCCAGCGGAGATGACCGTTATGTTTAATCCGTGCCGTTTGTAGTCCGGCATTCTGCCAGTCGCTGTCGGGATAACGTTGCCATATATCATTTTCACATTTTGTAGCATCTATCTCCCTCCATCTGCCGTTCTCTCGCGCAATGATTTAGAAGACCTAGTTTCTCAGCTACCAACACCTTTTCTGTAGTTCGGTGACGTGAATGCTCACCACCCACTTTGGTGCTCACCTCGGGCTTGTGCCAGAAATCACATAATTGCCGATTTCTTAGAGTCGCCACCTCTCTCTTCTGAACAACGGAGAGCCTACCTATATTTCTGACACCTTTAATAGTTTTTCGCACATCGACATAGCCGTCCGTTCCCCACACTTTGCAGTTTCCTTACAATAAAATGTCATCTGTGAACATCTCACAGCCACCATTCTTTCTGCTGCTGAGCAGTCTATTCCGCGATCGATTGGTCACCCTAATCGCTTTCCTGTCCCTCGGTGGAAACACAAAAGCGGCACTGCCATTCCTGGTCGCAGACGTGCAGGGTTTTCCAGCCTCACCCAACAGCGGAAAACCTGATACAATATAACATAACTGCGTGCATAATCTAGACAAGATATAAAGCATAGCAAGAGGACATCATGGAGCAACTTTGTAGCACCTTTTAATCGACACACACCTTCCTCTGGTTTGGCGCACCCGGGGGTTCCCGAGCCACTCGCCACCATATCTTCCTCCCCATCGCCATCCACTGCGCCGCGTTTTGTGTGCTTATCTGCGTGTCTGTGCGCATTTGTTTGTGTATGTTATTGTTTGTGCGAGTTTACTTGCCTCATCTTCTTCCTCTTCTGGGCTTATTCAATATATATTTAGTTTTAAGGCTTTAGTTATATTAACTCCTGCCTCACCAACAGGGATCTTTCTTCTATCTCCGTGGTTCCTGTCCCAGAGTTCCAGCGCGGCTTCCAACATGTGCGCTCATCGTAGGTCTCAGGCGTGACGGTTGAGTGGACCCTTCACACTGCCCCTATGTGTAAGCCTTAGGTGCGGAGCTCGTCCATACCGATATGTACACCATGTAGCTTCTCTGGGAGCCCGGCCCGTGCTTATCTCCCGACGAACGCAGGTCGTCGGGTTAGAATCACGTGTCGGACGTGTAACCGCTATCGGAAACCCGGTGTAATCAACCACAAGTCCCCTGAATCCATGGATGTGTCATTACACACCATGGCCTCAAGTGGGGGGCCACAGGTGGTTATACTGTGTTAGGGACATAAAGCCGGATTGTGCATGGTGGAGGGCTTACCCATATGGACCAGCAGTGTAGGCTGGAGTGTAGCTCCTCCTAAGTACTCCGTGAGATCGGTCTGGGAGGGGACTCCCAGGCGGCACAGATCGGAAAGTATTTTTGGGGTCTTTTTTCTTTCCCCCGGATGGCAGGCTGACGCCGACAGTACCGGAAGGGGGCTATATCATCATGAATTCTCCGCGCAAAACTCTTCTATTTGACCGCTTTTTGGTAGTGACTTTGGCTTGTGAATAAAAAACTAAGAGATATTAACCCATTTTATATCCAACGGGAAATTGACAGAATCGGTGGCAAAGTAGGCAACGCAACCAGGACCAGAGACGGTACGCTGTTAGTAGAAACCAAGACCAAAGACCAGTCTAAGAAGCTCCTGAAAGCCGGCTTGTTGGGTTCCTACCCAATAAAGATAGCCCCAAATAAAACTTTGAATACTTGTAGAGGGGTAGTGACCACCAGCTGCCTAGACGGTCTTTCAGATGCATACATTGTTTCGAATCTCTCCGACCAGGGTGTATGTCAGGCGTACCGTCTTTTAGGTGAACGTGATGGTCAGTCGGTTGCGCTGCGCACGGTATTCCATACGTTCAAAGGCACCACCTTACCTGAGGCAATCTACTTTGGATATGAACGTGCTGCTGTGAGGCCGTATATACCGAACCCTATGCGTTGCTTCCGCTGTCAAAAGCTTGGTCACACGCAAAGCCGGTGCACCTTCGACGCTACGCGTGTTGCGTCCATTGTAAAGGGAAAAATCCATCCAGCTCCCGGCAGTATCCGCGTTTTCTCGAGGAAAAGGCCATCCAGGAGTTGCGAGTTAAGGAACGCCTAACTTTTCCTGAAGCCCGGCGTCGCTTCCAAAAATTACAGCCTGCGACCATCTCAGGTTACGCATCAGGCCTCCGCCGCACTCCTGTTTTCTCAGTGGCACTACAAATCGTGCCCGTTGCCGACGCATTTGCACAAACCGACTAGTTCCTGACCACAACGACCTTGCAGCGTTCAACACCAATAGCTTCCACTCCCTCAGTTGATCTTTCACCAGAACCTGTTCGCAAGCGCTTAGTTAGGCCGACACCTTCTGCGGCTGTCTCTCAGGAGGGCAGTCGTAAAAAACGCCAGGCCGCTGATAAACCTTCTACATCCCTTTCTCGTTCTAGGAGCCGTAGATCTTCCGGCTCCGATACATCCACGGATAACGACGATGACGCTGGCTACACTATTGTGGGCCCTAGGTGCGCAAAGAACAAAAAGCGTCCACTTTAACTTCGTCTATTGTTTGCCGCCATTTGCTTGCATCCCAACCGCATTCTGAGACTCTGATCTACCGATTCACTGTCACGCCTCTACACCAGCTCCATGGCTCTCCTTACCTGGAATGTTCGCGGTGTCCGTACACATAGGGCGGAACTGCAGCTTTTACTGCGGTCCTATAATCTGTGTCTGCAGAAGACGAGGCTTCGCCCCCATGATACTTTTGTTCCCCACCAACACCTTCCGGTGCGTTTTGACCTCACACCGGAGGAGCGCTCTCCTGCTCATGGAGGTGTCATGATACTAACGCGCAATGACATCAGTGGTCAGCCGCTCTCGTTTACCACTGCTTGCAAGCTGTGACTATCCGACTTACTCTTCCAGGTTTCTCCTTCACGTATGTAATGTCTATGCTCCGCCTTCGTCTATCCTCTGCGCCGCTGATCTAGTCCATCTTATGTCTCAGCTCTCGGCATCTGTTCTACTGTTAGGTGATTTCAATGCTCACCATCCCCTTTGGGGTTCCCCTAGGGCCTGTACGCGGGGGACTATTCTCGCTCATCTTTTGGATCAATATAGTCTCGCTGTTTTGAACACCGGTGAAACTGCTTTCATTTCTGATTCTTCTGCCACGTTTTCTCACCTGGACCTTTCTCTTTGTTCAGCACAGCCTGCTCACCAACGTAGTATCTGACACTCATTCCAACGATGATTGTCCTTGTGTTCTCACCTTGCTTTCACACAACATTCCCTCATCGCGTATGAGCACTTGGCAGCTGTGCAACTCGGACTGGGCTCTCTTTTCCGCTCTGGCTGTGTCTGTTCCACACGTTTGACCATATGCTTGAGCACTCCTAACTACCTTATACTCTCTGCCGCAGAGCAATTCATACCCCGGACATCTTCCTACCTTAAACGCTTACTGGTCCCTTGGTGGACTGCTGAGTGCCACGATACCATTCGTCCTCGTAATAGGGCTCTTAGGATATTTCGCCATCGGCCTAAGCTGGAGCATTTGGTTATTTTTAAACAAACACGCGCACGGGCACGCCGAATTATTCAGGATAGCAAAAGGTCTTCATGGAATTCGTTTGAGTCTATCTTTAGTCGCACAACACCTTCATCCGTTGTGTGGGAAAAGCTCCGCCGTGTTGCCGGTAAGCAGGCTGGTACCTCCATACCGGGGTTACTCGTGGGCACCGACACCGTAGTTGATGCGGATGCTGTGGCACACTTCCTTGGTAGCACATTCGCATATGTGTCCAGTTCCGCCAATTATCACCCGGCGTTCCGTGCCATAAAGACTGAGGTGGAGTCTCAGAGTCTCTCTTTGCGGCCCTCTGACACCGAGTGCTACAACACATCTTTTAGCATGCGAGAGCGGGATGCCTCATTAGCATCTTCTCGGCATTCCCCTCCAGGACCTGATGGTATCCACATCGCAATGCTGCAGCACCTCTCTTCTGATGGTAAACTGTCTCCTGAGCTTATATAACCGTGTTTGGCGAGAGGGTGTATTTCCTACGGCTTGGCGTGAAGCCACGGTTGTTCCTATTTTAAAACTGGGAAAGGATCGTAGACTTCCTTCCAGTTATCGTCCTATCTCGCTCACCAGGTGATGGAGCGCATGATCAATGGGCGGTTACGATGGTGGCTTGAGTCTGAGAAACTGCTCGGCAATATCCAGTGCGGCTTTCGCCGATACCGCTCCTCGACTGACCACCTAGTCTCCCTCTCGACTCATATCCTGAATGGATTTCTGCGCAAGTGCCAAACTGTCGCCATATTGTTCGACCTCGAGAAAGCTTATACACCTGCTGGAGGGCTGGCTTATTGCGTACGTTGCATAATTGGGGCTCCCGTGGCCGCCTTCCAGTGTTCCTGGAGAATTTGTGGAGTTTATGGAGAAGCGGGTATTTCGTGTACGTGTGTGTTCTGTTTGCTCCCGCGTATTTAGTCAGGAGAATGGAGTACCCAAAGGTTCGGTTCTCAGTTGCATCCTGTTCGCCATCGGCATCAATCCTATCGCTGTTTGTCTTCCTGCTGGAATTTCCTAATCCTTATTTGTTGACGACTTTGCAATTTATTGCAGCTCTCGCCGCAAATGCATTTTGGAGCGTCGCCTTCAGGCTTGTCTCGACCGTCTGCATAGTTGGAGCGTTGCTAATGGTTTCCGTTTTTCTGCCGAGAAAACCGTTTGTGTCAACTTCTGGCGTCGGAAACGTTACGCGGCGCCTTCCTTACACCTTGTGCCGGTACCGTTGCCCTTCGCCGAAACTGTGGAGTTTCTTGGCCTAGTGTTTGACAGGAAGCTTAGCTGGTTGTCTCACATTTCTCCTCTGAGGGCTCGATGTGATAGAGCACTTAATATTTTACGTGTTTTAGGTGGCACATCCTGGGGAGGAGGTCGCACTGTACTACTACAGTTTTATCGTTCGCTTGTACGCTCTAAACTTGATTACGGGTGCATTGTGTACTCTTCGGCATGTCGTTTAGTTTTACGTCGTGTAAACACCGTTAACCATCGAGGGATTCGCCTGGCACCGGGTGCGTTTCCGACCAGCCCAGTTATTACTTTGTCTGCCGAAGCTGCCGAACCTCCGCTGTGCCATAGGCGAGAGGTCCTTCTTTGCAGCTATGCCGGATCATCGGTCTTTCAAGTTATTCTTTGACGAGTCTCTTGACCGTCAATATGCTGTTAGTGCGCTGGCCTTGCTTCCTGCCGGGGTTCGTTTTCGTGAACTGCTTTGGCTCTTGGATGCTCAGCTACCGGATCTGCTGTCACTGTGGGAATGTTTATCCCCTCCTTGGTTACGTGCGACACCCCGGTCCACCTAGGTTGGCATCCATGCCGAAATCAGTTTCTTTGCCCTCGGCTTTCCGCTCCGCTCTTTTAGAGTTGCAGGCCGAGTTTCCCAACCATGTTTTATTTTCACGGATGGTTCAAAGGATGATCGTGGTGTGGGATGTACTTTTGTTTTTAATTCGCGGAGTTACGCCTTTCACCCATTGGGGCAGTGTTAAATTTTTACCGCCGAACTTTTCGATATCTATTAGGCCTTTCTTTTTATCCGGGGACAGGATTTTAGGCGGTTTGTTATCTGTAGCGATTTCCTCAGTGCACTACAGAGCCTGCATGAGCTGTATCCATACCATCCTTTGATACAGCGTATTCAGGATCGCCTGCATTCGCTCGCTGATGCTGGCGTCAGCGTGTCGTTTGTTTGGGTTCCTGGTCATGTAGGTGTGAGCGGGAATGAGCAAGCGGACGCAGCTGCCAAGTCTGCGATTTTAAATCAGACTGTTTTTAGCTCCAATGTTTCTCCTAATGATGCTCGTGTCCTCCTAAGCCGGGCCATTCTTTCGCGCTGGTTCGCGGAATGGTCCGGTGTGCGTGGGAACAAACTCAGAGATGTCAAATCCCTTCCTGTCCCCTGGACTACTACTTCGCGTGCATCTCGCCGCGATGAAGTTATTTTATCGCGACTGCGTATTGGACACTGCCATTTTAGCCATTGAGTATCTTTTACGTGAGGAAGCCGCACCTCAATGTGCTTTGTGTGACGAGCCATTGACGGTGCGTCATGTTTTATTGGAGTGTCACCTTTATACTGTGCTGCGTGCGTCCCTATGTCTGCCTACTGACATCCCCACCTTTCTCGGCGAAAACCCTGTATATTGTGGCGGACTTTTTTAATTTTCTCCGCCGCTGCGGGATGTACAGTAGGGTTTAAATTTTTATCTGGGTTTTATTCTTTCCCGACTTGTGTTTTTAGTCCCTTGTTTTTAATCTGGCTTAGGTAGCCTTTTTATTCTCTGTCAAGTTTTAACCCTTGTGCGGTAATTCTGTTTGAGATTTTTATGCCTTTTAACTTTTGGCTCTTTAAACTACTCTATGGCGCTAATAACCAATGCAGTTGTGCGCCCTAAAGCCATACCACCACCACCACCACTACTACTTCCTCTGTCTATGGGATAAGTTCAGGCGTGCAGCTGGCTAAGCGACCCATACGCCGATCGTCGATCTAAAAACAACTGCAGAGACTATAGTTGATGCGTTTGGCCTGGCTAACACTACTAGCAGTGTTTTCGCTCACGTGTCTTGCTCAGACAAATATTCACCTGAGTTTCTTCCAGTTAAGGCTCAGTGGTTCGCCTTCCGTTCTGCAAACCTTGAACACTATAATCGTCTTTTCACCATGGCGGAGCTAGAACACGCAATTTCATCTTCGCAAAACTCTGAACCCGGGCCAGATGGCATCCCTGCCCAAATGCTAAAACATCTGTCTCCTAAAGGCAAGACTATCCTACTCGATGTCTGTAATGGTATCTGGGTTGATGCCACTTTTCCAACTCAGTGGAGGGCGGCCAAAACCATACCTATTTTGAAACCTGTAAAGGATAGTCAACTTTCTTCCAGTTACCGTTCTATTTCCCTCACCAGTTGCGTATGCAAGGTGATGTAACGCACGATCAACGGACGGTCGGTTTGGTGGCTGGAAACCCACAATCTTTTGACCAATATACAGTGTCGTTTCTGACAACGTCGTTCAGCAGCTGAATACTTTGTCTCGCTGTCAACTCGGATTTTTTATTGTTTTCTCAAAAAATCCAAACTGCTGGGATATCTTTTGTCCTCCAGAAGGCGTATGATATGTGTTGGCGAGAGGGGATATTACGTTCTCTCCACAATTGGAACATACGAAGATGCCTTCCATTATTCCTCCAGGAGTTTATGCGGGATCGCGTTTTCCGATTACGGGTGGGCTCGGTTTCTTCTAAACTTTTTAGTCAACAGAACGGAGTGCCGCAGGGCTCGGTACTAAGCGTCACGTTGTTTGCTCTACCGATTAACTCTATATCGCAATGTGTTCCCCCGGGTGTCTCTTCCTGTTTATTCGTAGACGACTTTGCCATCTTCTGTACTTCTCAGCGTACAGCGTTTTTGGAACGCCGTCTCCAAAGGTGTTTGGATAATCTCTATGATTGGAGCTTGAAAAACGACTTCCGTTTCTCCCCTGAGAAGATAGACTGTGATGGCCTCTGACGCCGTAAGTGGCAAATGGCACCTACTCTTCTACTCGGGCCAGATTTACTTACCTTGGCACACGAGGTGAGATTCTTGGGGTTGGCATTCGATTACACCTATACCTGTTACCACATATATCACAGCTTAAGGTGTGGGGTCACCGTTCTGTTAATACTTTTACGGACACTAAGTGGCAAAGTTAGGGGAGCGGATTGGACAGTAATGCTGCGTTTTTATCGTGCACTGATTTTAAACCTTTAATCAGCTCATTTGTCTTTTACCGACGTTTGTGTTATGTTTTAGTTCTTTTAATGCCATAGTTTTATTGCCAGCTCTGCTTTCAGAGCTGGAACTATGATTTAGCTTGTGTTAGTTTTATCTACTGGTGTTTATCTCTTGTTTTAGCTGTTTTACTGCCATGGTTTTATCGCCACCTCTGTGTTAGAGCTTTGCAGTTATTTTACCTTAGCTACCGTCTTTTTATACTGGTTTCATCGCTTATTTTAGCTGTTTTAACTGCGGTTCTTCTCAACGTGCACTTAAAATGCTTTTTTTTAATTCACTGTTTTATGTTAAGGGGGCTCATAACCGGGCAGTTTTGCGCCCTTAAAACCCAACCACCATCATCCTCTCTCCAACAGCGGATGCATCCAGGGAACAGATGCCATGGAAACTGACCTAGATAGACCTCTCTAAGGTCTGCAGGAGAAGATACTTATCACGGGTCGGGAAAAAAAACTACCAACCATACGACCCGGCCTTTCCCAGGGCGCCAAGCTTTAGGAGACGACGACGGGGAAAAAGAAAAAGGGAAAAGCCCCAGCAGGAAATAACAACTGCAACCACCGATCTGGGGGGAGGCATGTGGTGAACCACACAACTTTTTGGACAAACGCCGACCAGAGAGAGTGCCTATGCCCTTGTTCCCCAAAGGCACGCGCCCAGACAGTCCAGTCAATCTACGCACTCCGTCGGCTTATCTACACCGTCGTGCGTATCGAAAGATACCACGGCAAAGAAGGACCTGTGCAGTGCCATAGGTGCATGGGTTTCAATCCCTCCAGTAGTGTGTGCGAGCGCAAGCTCGCATGCCTGCGGTGTGCTGAAGCCCATTTACTGAGGGACTGCACAAAGCCCTATGATGCTCGCCACTGTGCGAACTGTATAGAGGCGCGTGTGGGCACATACAAAGGCTGTAAGGTGCGGAATCGCCTCGTTGAGAGCCGCCGTGGGGGCCCCCAGGAGCCAGCTAATGTGCGCCCTGGGGTGTCCTTTGCGTCGGCACTCAACCGCCCTGAGGGAACGCTGCGCGCCGCAGAAGCAGCAGCAACTGCGGGAGTCACTACAGAGACTGTGCCTGCTCCGTCCTCGACGGAGACCCCAACCCCCCAATCTGGTCCACCTACATCAACGGAGGAAGCCGCCCCGACGTCCTCGGCAGAGGGCCCACGCAGGATTTCTTCAAAAAATAAGTCCAAGAAGAGAGGGAAGAAGACCCGTCGGGCGTCCGGCCAGCCGGGCAAATCAGAGGCTCCCGCCTCTAAGAGACCCGAGGCAGCACACCAGCATCTACCAGTCGCGGAGGCTCCAGCAGCTCCCGCCACAATACCGACAGCGGTGACTCCAGCGGCAACCCCGCCGGTAGTCCCCGCCACAACCCAAGTAGTGGAGGCTCCAGCTGTAACCCCGCCGGTAGCTCCCGCTGCACCTACGACTACAGCGGCTTCCTCGGCCTTTACTGCGGCCATCCCACAGCGGACCTGGATGAACTTCAAGACCTAGCCCTGTGGTTCGGTGACCTCTTAAGTAAGGTCCTACCTATACTGCGAAACTAAGTCGCAATACAGTGACCCCCGACTCTCCCCCCTCCAGAAACACACCCTGTTCCTCCAAACGTTGGAGCAGTTGTACCCGGGTTCCGCTAAGTAATGGCCTCTAGATTCCTTCGGAGGCAATTGCGACAAGCATACTGGAACGCGAACGGTATCCGGGGCCAACGCCGAGGCGTTCTTGAGTTTGTACAAACCTATGGAATTGACATCCTCATGGTCTGCGAAACCCATCTGGATGCTGTTACTGACTTCTCGCTGCCTAGTTACGTCACCCATCGGTCTCATCGTGTCGGCCTACAGGGTGGCTGTACAGATATCTTCATAAAGAATCGCATAACTCGTACTCCTGTCCAACTCCCGGCACTATAGCACGTGGGGGCCCGCGCAACCCGGCTTGCCGTTGGCGGGCTCGACGCGCTGCTGATAGCTGCATATGACCCACCAAACCACCGCTTCCACAAAGCGGACTACATCACTCTACTGAACCTTCACCCAGTGGTATGCACCGCAGGAGATCTCAACGCGAAACATGCCCACTGGCATAGCCGCACCAACAGCCCCCGAGGCCGCGGGCTCTACCGCCTCATCAGCGGTAACCCCAGCCTCGTCGCGCACGGACCGAGAGGACCTACTTGTCATCTGGCTCGCGGCAGACCGGATGTTCTTGACATCATAATCACCAAGAATATACCATTTCATCTTGACCTCTCGGCGGTAAACGAGTTGGACTCCACTCGTGGTGGATACAACCGAGACCGTATCAGCTCTGGTAACACCAGACTGGATAAATGAGATCGACTGGGACGCAGCCGTCCTAGACCTAAACCAAACCGTGAACCCGCGACCTCGCATCGATTCCATCGAAGCGCTGCAAGAGGCTGCCACGGCTTTTTCCAGACAAATCCCGAATGTGGTACGCGCGCATACCTACCGCATCCCATCTGACAAACCTAACCCGAGAACCATACCTAACGAACTCCAACAGTTGCTAAAAGCCAAGGCAACCATACGGAAGCTATGGCAGCGCTTCCGCCATCCCAGGATCCAAGCAGTGTACCAGCGGTTCAAATCCCTGGCAAGGCGCCTGCTTCGCGCGCACCGCAAAACGGCCTGGGAACACACGAAAGCAAATGTAAACCTGGAAGAGAAACAACCCTGGAGGATCATCCGATCCCTCAGGAAAGATAAGTCAGTTCCAGCATCCCATCCATGGCACCCGAGGGAGAGGCTCTTTTGAGCCCCAGGATAAAGCCACGGATAAAATTTACCAAGTTTGATGCTGGGACTATGATGGGTTCATTATAAAATTAAGCATAAAATAAAGGTTGTTGTAACAAATGTTTATATTAGAAAAAAAACTACATGCCTGAAAAGTTAATGATTATACATTTTTTAAATTGTTCAAAACAAATCCCAGCCATCAATAGCATATAAGTCATATAATATTGAAATGATTTACATCAATGTTTAAAACATTTATTAAAGTGCAAATATTTCACAACTCTTTTTTATTTTTTTGAGTAAAAGTGATGAATAAAACTGTTATAACTTTGCTAGCAATTATGACTGACATCTGAAACAGATATTGGTTAAAATAGACAAGAGAGCACTTATGCCTTGTTCAAAAAATTCCCTGGAAGGACTTAAACAGTTTTTCTTTACTTCGGATAGAACATAAATTCTTCTGTTGCAGTAGTTCAGCTTACAACAGATAGGACACTGGTAAAAGGTATCCACAGCACATTAGGCCTTCTTGGATAGCTAAATGCTGGTGAAGCCCCTTGAGGATGAAGGAGTGCAACTTTAACATCTTTTTTTTTTTTTTTTTTTTTTTTTGCAGTAGATATGCAAGACACCAGTTTGTGCCATTAACAAGACATTTAATCCTTGCAATCTGTTAGTTTCAGTTGGTCTATTGACCTCGAAACAGATACTTGAAAGGAATTTGTTGCATCTGAAATGAACTTAACTGACAGTTTAGTTAGGCTTGAGGCTAGTGGTTTGAAGGTATGATATTGTTAGGTTCCTTTAATTGTGTGTGCTTCACTAAAACAATCTTTCAAAAATATCTCCGACAACACTTGTTCCTCCCGAGTACTAAAATTAAAACTTACTCCTGTGATATTTTTCACAGACCACTTGTACAACTCACATGGATTCAAGATTTGGATTTCCTATGGTTGTTGCTAGCTAGCCTTTGCAGCTAATCTCTTTAGTGTACTGCAGACTCTGTCGCATAGTCCTTTACCATGGGGCAGTAGCAGAAAAGTGCCATTCAGATGCAATGCCAAAGTCTTAGTTCATGATGGCATAGGTTGCCAAACATTATTTTATTTTTATATTGAGCACCAGACCCATCAGAAAAATAAATGATTTTTCTAGGAACTTCTCCAAACTTTGCCATAAAACAATGAATTAGTTTCTTTTGGAAAGTATAGTTATGCATAGCCACTGTGTTGTGTTCAAGACAATCTGAAATAACCACATAATTCAAGTCTTTGATTTTTTTCTTCCTCTTTGTAATAAATTGCTCTAGTGCTAAAAGCATGGGTTACAGAAACAGCAGAATAGACATTAAATCCCATCATTTGCTTTTGAGGGTTGTACCCCACCGCACTGTACAAGCATATGCACTTTTTTTTTGCACATAAAAGCAAAGAGTATCAAAATTAGTGTTTAAATGTATAAGTAATTACAATTTCATTATATGCAACAATGATGTAATGTCAGAAGATAGTTTTGTAACTATGGACATAACATTTACTACTAGTAATTATATAAAACTAAAATATGATTGTTGTATTATGTATTCTTCATAAATGTTAAAAATTAAAATACATATTTACAAATACATTATAGAATTTACAATGTAAAAATTTACACTTTTGTACTACAGTGCAAAATATCAAGGCATCAGGCTTTACAGACCTTATGACATTGCTAAATACTAAAAAATTCAATTGACACATTCCTGCAAGTCAAAGTATACAACAGTTTAATTTGAATATAAAAAACACATTCACTAATATACACAAAATGCAATACACTATAATACTTATAAATACAATGATTATTACCATATTGTCAAACAGATTTGTCACTTAAATATTCATCTACAGAGTAAAATGATTTATTGCAAAGATACTCCTTAAGAGAATCCTTAAAGCTCTAAATTACATCAGTGTTATATATAATCGGCATTGGGACGATGAATATATCCCTTTTGTCTAGTACTAACGTTATGAATTTCCATGTTTGTCGATTAACTGCATAGAATTTTAAAATGGATAATATATAAATGCAATGCCCAATTTTTTAAATAGTTCTTTGCATGACTGTCTGCTACAAGCATTACAGATTATTCATATAGCTTTCTTCTGTATTCGGAATATGCATTTACTATCCACTGAACTACCCCAGAATATTATTCCATACTCAATGACAGAGTTAAAGTAGGCAAAATACACCAATTTAAGTGTATTGATTGAGTGAAACTTCTCCAGTGCTCGGGAGCGCATAACAAAGTTTAGGTCTGATGTAGCTAATATGCGACTTCCAGTCCAAATGCTTATCTACCTGAAGGCTAAGAAATCTGACTTCATTAACCTGTTTTAACAATGTATCATTAATTCCTAATTCCATGTGTGTTTGTGGTGAGCGAGTACTTATAAATTTAATTCCTTTTGTTTTTTCAAGGTTTAGTGAGAATTCATTTGCTTTGAACCAATTTGACACACACTTTAGTACATAGTTTAATTTTACTACAGTCATTGAAATCCTTACTTGTTACTCTAGCACTAGTGTCATCTGCGAATAAATAAATACTTGCAATACTGTTAATGTATAATGGGATGTCATTTATGTAAACCAAGAACAAGAGAGACCCTAAGATCGATCCCTGCGGAACACTTTGTTTTACTGATTTACATTCTGAGGCACTGTTTTGATACCCATTGAAGTTATTAATTTCAACCCTTTGTTTTCTCTTCTCTAGGTATGAAATGAGCCAATCTAATATGTTATTCTTTATTCCATAGAAATGTAGTTTTGCTATCAGAATCTCAGGATTCACACAGTCAAAAGCTTTCGCTAGGTCACAAAAGATTCCACCAACATGTTATTTTTCATTTAATGCTGTTAACACTATGTGTGAGCTTATAGATTGCATTATATGTCGCTACCCCTTCTCTAAAGCCAAACTATTGTTTGGCAAGGAGTAGCTCTTTTCTAAGTAATTATAAAGCCTACTGAACATTACTTTCTCAAATACTTTTGACAATACAGACAAGAGAGATATAGGTGTATAATTTGAGATATTATCTTGTTTACCTTTTTTTAAAAAGTGGTTTGACAATAGAGTACTTTATTCTGTGAGGAAATATTCCACTCTTTAGCGATTCATTACATAAATAGCTAAGGGGAATGCTTATTAGGTCAGAATATGCTTTTAGGATTTTACTTGATATTTCACCATATCCAGAAGAATTTTTGGTCGAGTAAATTTATTATATTTTTTATTTCAGATGGTGTAGTCATTTTTACTTAATTCAGGACTCTACTTACAAAAGAAGTTTTCAAAAACTTAATGCTGATGCTTTACATCCATAATTTATAATTTGTCTGTTACATTCAAAAAGAAATTGTTGAAAATATCTGTGACATTTAGAGGACCATCAATTTTTTGATTACCGCAATTCAATGCAATTGAGCTTTCTTGAGAGCCTTTACCCATTTCTCTTTTTATTATATTCCAGATAGTTTTTATTCTATTCT
This sequence comes from Hymenopus coronatus, assembly GCA_030762935.1. Lineage (NCBI taxonomy): Eukaryota > Metazoa > Arthropoda > Insecta > Mantodea > Hymenopodidae > Hymenopus > Hymenopus coronatus. The sequence continues at coordinate 1,467,815 of JAUKNX010000035.1, read as the reverse complement.
GAGAATTGGATATCTTTATTATAATGCAATGTTTTAGCAACTTTTATTGTTTCTTTAACAATTTTACATTAACCTTTGTAGTGACATTCTAAGTTTGGAGTCTTAATATGTTTCAATTCTTGGTATAATTTTCACTTACATTTGCAAGAAATTTAAATGCAGATTGTAATCCAGGTGTTGTTTTCCTTCTGATCGTGTATTTTACGATATTTGACTGGAAAGGATGCTACAGAGTGAGAGTTGAAATGTCGTAGCAAATAATTGAACTTTTCATTTACTACATTTATTTCATAGATTTCAGTCCACGATTCTTACTGAACAGCATACTTAAACAATATGAGGGTGCTTTCATCTACTTCTAATGTTCTACAATATTCATAGTTAGGTTTTAACTTCTTCAGGTTAATCTCTTTAATTAGAAGTATTTGTGCCTCATGATCTGAAAGGCCATTTGCAAATGCCAAGGTTATTGAAGTTTTAATTCTATCTATATTTATGAATATGTTATCTATTGCTGAAGATGAGCTACCCTGAATTCTTGTAGGAAAATGTACTGTGTGGAACATTTATGTAAAAAAATATAGAATTGAGTTGGTCCTGTCGGAGACTAGGTATAAGATAATCAATATTAATGTCACCACAAATTATCAGTTCTCGTTTCGGTTTTAATATAAACTTTAAGGAACCATCTAACTGTTTTTTGAATACCTCATAGTTACCTAGTGGGGACAGATATAGAATTACTATTGCAAAATTTACTTGGTTTATGTTTAGCTGAACTGCACACATCTTTATATTTACTCAAAGCAAAACTTGTTAAGATTAATGATTTTATAAGGTGCATCATGTCTTACAAATGTGCAAACCTCTCCTCTTTTTAGATTTTTCCTGGAATATGCTGCTCCCAAAGAGTACCTACCCATGCAGTAAAATTGGCATGAATTCCTGTTGTGTTAAGTGATGTTTGGATAAACATAAAACATGTGGCTGTAATTTTTCAGAAGCAAGACTAAAAGAAAGTTCATCAACTTTGTTTCTTAAACCCCTAATATTTTGGTGAAATATACACAATGAGCTACTGCTATCATTTATCTTAATAGGATTACTGATATTTTCTGCGTTCTTAAAAATCTTTGTTGGTGAACTTCTATGTATTTCAATTGACTTGAGAGTCCTTTCATGGCTATTTTAGGGAATTTCCTTATTCAGATTCAGTTACTTTTTCCCTTATCTGAGTCAGGTATGTGGTTTGTTGCTTTGCGATAAAATCATGACGGATTAAGACTTAGCTTATTGCAGACAAGATCGATAAGCTCTATTGATAGTTTTTGTAATGCTTCTATCCTCAAATGATCTTTCTAAGGTTATTCTAATTTCTTTATCTCCTAGAGATGATTTACATTCGCTTATTCAACAGTCAATTGATGGGGGATTACATAGCATTTTTGCCACGAAATGTCAAAGTTTTTAACTCATGCTTCCCAATTTTGCATTTTCTATCATTAATTTCACATTATGATGTGTTGTACAAACATATACTCTGTGGGTTCCTGTTGAACCTGCCAAAACCCTGTGCTTAGGCCAAAGCTCAGTAAATTTAGAAAAACCTATTTGCATACACGGAAAAGTATATATAAATAGAGCATAAGTCTCTTTAAGGTGGCATAAAATTAGCCTTTTTGATGTTTTGGTTTTATTTCCACTTTTATCAATTATGGTAACACAGTCCTTCATTCCAGACATGGATCTGCTAACTTTATCATTTTCATAAAAGTCCTTGAATCTTTGAACAATTTCATTTAGTAAACTCTTACCCGGCTTTGGATTGGGATTTTCCAAATTTCCCTTTTCTTCAAGTAACCTTCTTGACTGATGGACCACATAATCAGGTGCATTAAACTCAAGAATGATTTTTCTGATGCCCCAAGTTAATGGAATGCAAGTTAAAATCAACTTTTTGTTCCTACTTTCAGAATTGGAAAATTGTGTCTTAATGTTTTGAAGAAAAGAACCAATTAAACCTTTCTGATCATCTTCTGAATCTTGTACAATTGATACAAAGGGTTTTCTTTTCATTGCATAGTCTACGAGTATATTTTTGACTTTCCTGGCAGCATAATTTTTTTATTTCAGTGTTTCATAATCAATAGGTGATTCACCTAGCTCTTGTAGAGATGTGCTTAATGTCTCAACCATGTGTGTTTCTGCTTGGAAACCAGGGTCATCAGAGTGGTGCTTTTTATTCATTTTGATATGTAATAGAACAAGCATTTCCATCATTTAAAGCTCATATTTCTTTCCTACTGCTATCACAAACTTTTGCGTTCTTTGAAATTTCAGGATACAATTTGCAAATCCAGTCTGTGATATTTATTAACTTCTTTTTATTCCTGGCATTATGATTAGTTTTTTTTTAAGAGGATTAGAACACTGCACATGCACAAATTTGCATTGGTTTGACATCTTCAGGTTAGCTAATACTTAAAAACGTATTTAAGATTATCACCAATAAACTTGAAATAAATATTTGAACTAAACTAATTAACATATTCTCAACTAAAAAATCTAATGTGAATCTACAAAACACTTGTATTAACACCAGCCACCATTGGCTTAAACTGTAGGCTGAACAGTAGCTGGAAAGGAGGAAGTGAGCCTGTCCCAACATTTAAAAAAAAAGAAAAGCATGCACCGACATGAACAGTAGGCACAAAAGTTAGGGATTGTGCATTGTAGCTGGATTGGAGGGAGGGATGAGACTGTCTGAAGTTGTATGTAAAGAACACTGCACAGACATGATGAACAATAAGTAGTAATGTAAGCATATGACATCATTGTCAATGCTATTAATTTTACTGTCTGTATTATATATTACTTATGATTTTTAATAAATGATTTAGGCTAAATTGTTTTTCATTCATTTTATGCTTTATATATTTTGACCTAAACTATTCTAGCTATAACTTATTGTCTAATGTTAAAACATGTTATGTGAGTAATAATATCAATTTTAAATTCTTTAAATTCTCAAATTTACAACCTTAAACTTGGTTCCAGTATAGATTTTGTAAAATCCAGTTAAAACCATATTTCATTGAAATTATTTTTGCAATGAACCCATCATAGTCCAACCATCAAACTTGGTACATGATTTAACAATAACATAACCTACTTCCTAAACATTTTTGAAAACCATTCAGAATGTGTGTTTTTCAAAATTTGGATTTAAATTTTTATTTTTGAATTTGAAAACAAAATTCTGCACAACCTATAGTTTGTCATATATCATATTGAAGGAATTTTAAAATGCTACAAAACGATGCCTCTATTATGATTCTAGCTCAATTAGTAGAAGATCTATGATGGTTTAAAAAGTTGGCCATCGTGCAATTTTGAACAATTTTTGGAAACTTTGCATACCTGTATTTTGGAAACCGTTTAAGATAAAGATATTCAAATTGGGTATGTTTCTTAGTTTTAACACCTACTTTGAGGGTATAAAATTACATAAAAGTCTGAGATGGTGAGGTAAAATTTTTATTTAAAGTGCGTTGATTTGACATGGAATGACCCATAATACAAAGCAGAAAGCACAACATAAAATACTGTTTATAGCTGTAGTTTGTTAGTATTTGCACTATGAAATGTGACAGTTCTTGTTGTGAACTTCTAGATGGCAGGTTCAATCATTCTTTACATTTTAGTCTTATTTTAAGAAAGAATAGCAGACTTGTTGCTATATTTGTAATTTCATCCTGAAATGTTAAAATCTGAATGACAAAGTAACTGATTTCATTGTTTTTTTATGTTTTGTAACTTTAACTCCTGATTTTCTCACATAAAAATTATAATATAGTTTTATATGCTAATAGCATGTTTCATTACTCTTCTAAAATGTTTATATACATTTTAAGATAACTGGCAGGTCTCGTAAACTGGTTTAGCTTTGGCCACCATATACATACGTATATAAACATTAGCGGAAATGATGTGATTCAGGACGAGGTGGCCTCAGTTGTTTAAATAATTTGTCGCACAACATGTCTGGATAATAATGGGGCAGATAGTGTTATACTTACTTTGTAAATCAGTATATCACTTTCTTAGCTAATATTATATTCTGAGCATGATTTTGGCATCATTTAAAGGAAGCTACCTACTATTTTAGTGGAATAAATAAAAATATAAACTCACACACAGATGGTTACTGTCCAAAAAGCAGGCTGGCATAGTTGCATTGCTAAGGTATTTAATTTGTAATAGGGTCTAGAGTTGGAAAACTAACAAAACATCCTTGGAACATGTAAAAACTGTTTAGTTTATCAAACAAAGGTCTTAGAAAAAAATAGTTTTTCTTTCCAAAATTTTCCTACATGCCCTCTTAGTACACTCTCTCCAGGCACCTATGCCTCAGATGTACAGGTAAGTATGTCTAATTGCACTGTATGATTAAATGCATTCTGCAACGAGTCATTTACTAATTATTTTTTCAACACAGTATATCAATTTAATCTCTTGTTTTTCCCCCCTTTCTTCCTTGCCTGGTGTTCACCATATATTTACAGAATGCATGCTTATTTTCTTATGTCACAATTTCAGTAATTTATGCCTCAATTTTTACATAAAAGGCAATCTTATGTAATGGCACTCCACCATATTAGCAAGGAAACTAATTAAAACAAGGTCTCACATAGCACCTAAGAAGTTCCAACATTCCCATCTTTAAAGGCAATATTTTGAAATTAAAAGAAAGAATTGTCCAGCTGGATTGATTTGATGCGCTGCTCATATTACAGATTAACTGATTGTAAAGTCTATTTAGGGAAATGTCTAAATAGGGAAATATTTCCAGTTTACATAATGTGAAAGGCATAAGAAGCAATTGTGTTCTACTACTTAGTGATCAGGCATTAATGCCACCTTACAAGTTTGTTATTATTCATCTCAGAGATTAAATGACTGGACAAGGTTTTTCTCCTGGAGCACTTAATAATATGACAGTATACTTAATTGCACTTATCATTACAAAGCACCTCATCATTTGAATCATATGTGGACTATTTTACAAAGAAGAAAAAGCAACACAGATACTACCAATACATTGTAAGCTTTAGAAAAGCAACCAAAAAGATATTATAGGGCTGCTGACCTCTTCCTAGCATAATTTTGCTTATAGAGTGAAGATATTCACTGGATTTCAGCATTCCTGCTTTAAAGGTACAAAATATTAAGCAACTCCACAGCATTCATCTTGTGTACTACTAACACTTATATTGAATGTTAACTTCTTTAGTTTGCCTTTCATGTAACATACAATTTTATTTTTCAACTGTATCCAAAAGGTTAGATGGGCTCAGTTGGAAATGTCATTACTTAGGTAAAGTATGATGTGTTTACAGAATGATTTTTATTTTCTGTGACAAATACATTTCCTCTGCATCCAAGATAATCTACAAATGTTTTTGAAAATCTCTCGCTCATTAGGTCATTCCATATGACTTTATGCATATAATATGCATCAGTTTGTGATTTCAGTTCTTAATTTCATAAAATCTAAATAGTTGTTTGACATATTTGGGCTTGTTAATTTTTGTGCTTCAGAGGAAAAGAAATACACACCAGGATTTTCTAAACACCAAATTTTGGAATTAGAACATTAAAAATCTGAGAACTCTTTTAGGAAGGTTCATATGGTTAATAATTATCCAGGTTAATCATCAGGTTCTCTGCTTTAGTTTATTTCAAACTAATATAAACCCAACATTTTGAAGACGAGAAATCAATACAGAGTAAAATATTATTAAAATACTTAATTTGGGTATAAATTGCGTTTAACATTGTTAGGCATAAAGCTTGTGCCTCTTTCAAAGTAAAGTTTCGATCCTTTAGTTGATATTAGCTATGTCCTTACTCCCCAGGATTTTTGTTCTTTCTTTTTAATCAATTTTCACAGCATGACATAGTTTGAGTAGATTCTGGTTAATTTTCATTCTGTTCTAAATTTTTATCTATTAAGTGTAGGCATACAACATTTTGATTGAGGCACAAGTATATTTAATACCAGAAAAAGCATTATTCTATGTAACATTGAAACCTGTAGGCTGTATTATACATAAATGAAGTTTTCATACCCAAAAAGTTACTTTGGAAGCATTTAAAATGATAGCTTCCATTAAACGTATGCACAAAGGTAATAAATATGTGCCGGTACATTAATGCACATAGATCCTCCATAGATAAAGCAAACATACAAGAAAACTTTTGTCATTATTTTCTCTAAGTAATAAACCAATATTAAAACTAAATGCTTTCAAAACATTATACATTAAGAATGTAAGAAATTCTTGTTCCTCCAGAGAGCAGAACACCCTGCATACATATTCTTGTCACACTACACCTGAAGGACTCAGACAAAAGATCTACCACTTTTACTTGAGAACTGTAAGCTGCTGAAATCATGCAAGTTAATCAGTGAGTCCCATATACCTCATTCAGCTTTGTTTGCTGCATAGGAAATTCACATTTATTCTCTAAAATTAAATTGAAATGGAATGCATGCCAGTCTTTACATTAACAAATACATAATTAAATGATAAAAAAGAAGCATAATTTATATGCATTAAAATTAAAATCAAGATAATGCTAATTAAAGATAATATATAATTTAAATGTTACTATGCAAAACCTAATATTGAAATAGGTTTAATATAAGGAGTAAATAAATAATTACTTAGAAGAAATATATGATACTACAGATTTATTTTAATTTTTATATTATGAAGAGAGGCTGCAATATAAAACTTAGGCTTTCATATCTTATATTTTCTTTCAAATTATTTTTCTGGTAATTTGGCATGGTTAGTTGGAACCAAATTAATACCACTTAAAGAACAGAAAAGGGCAATCTTCTCAAAATTATAGGTATCTAATTTGAGCTTAGAGTGGGAGTATTTTAGGTAATTCTGCGTTCCGGCCCTAAATATTAATGCGTCTGCCAGGAGACGAAATAATATTTAGAGCCGGAACGCAGAATTTCCGTATTTTAACCATCGCCACCAATTGAATTATTAAACAAATGTTTGCATCAATAGTCATAAGAAGCGGTGAACACTTTAATAAATTAATTTACATGTCACAAGCCCATTTTGCTTTGAGGTAAATATAAGTTCTGATAAAATTAATCAAAATAGCAACACACAACATAAAGGATGTAGAGAAAGAAAAAAGTGCTCCAAATCATCCCCCCCCCACTCTCTCTCTCTCTCTCTCTCTCACACACACACACACACACACAAATTCGCGGGAGATTTCACAACTATTACCGATCATGAATTGTCCCTTTTCTTATTGCACATTCAGCAATGAATGGTCTTGTTCAATATTTTAATTAAATGTTTTGGATCTTTATTGATAGATTTATAGGCTTAGTAGTCTTCAGCCCCAATTTGGTAATTATTATTATTGAATTTTTAGTTTTACTTTTGTCTAAACATTACACTTTCCCTAAAAGAAGATTTTATGTCAAAAAAAATATAGTGCATATAAAATCCCTGTAGGAGCAAGGTCTTGGCTAGAAAATATAAATCTTTATTCCGGAACAGACATTTCTACCAGCGCACTACTTGAAAAAATAGAAAGTGTAGTTTACGCATACAACGATGGACCGCGTCGCATTATGTCACATATGATCTTATATACAAGAAGAAACTCCAAATTTAATAAAGAAGTTGCGCTATTATGGTGACATTACTGATATTTACTCTCACAACCGTATTTAGAGATTTAAGCAGACAAGTATAGTAATAATAATCAATGAATGCAACAATATGAGATAACCATTCTATGACCTATATATTTATGTAACATATTTATTCGCTGGTACGTACCGTAGCAGATTCATCACAACCCAATATGGCATAGTAATCTTCCTCTTCTTTGCGACTGTAGTTCATAATGCCATCAACATTGGTCATATTGTTACAGCTGGTTGCTTCTCTCCGGGATCACCTGTTGCCTTTACACACCTGACTATACTTGTGCAGCCAGAACATAGAGGCAGACAGCTTGCCGAGAATCAGCTGGGAAAATCCCAGGGCTGCGTCAAAGAGTAGTAAAACCCACAGACATTACACACTCGTCTGTTAAGCATAACTACCTCAAGCCCACATGTTACTGGCACACCTATTGGTCAGAATACTAATTTAGTCAACCAATAAACGAACGGTCTACGTAAATCAGAAAGGGCCGATCGCTAAAACGTGGCGTAAACCATGGCTTGGGATCATGGGTTTCAGGACATGATCGGTAACTCAAACTGTGTTGAGTTGTTAAAACGAAGACAGGACATGTTGCAGCCAACAGGCAGTGTCTCTGATTTTACGTTTGGCAACACCGGTTGAGCAGAAGAAAAAACAATGGTGTTTCAAAAATGCTGCGAGAATTAATAAGTTGTGGTTATGTAAGACGGAACGTAAATTCATCAATATTATGCGCCGAAAATGGTAAGTTATGATTCGCATTAGAGTCTAAGAGATAAATAACTATGTAAAACCATACCTAACCTGTGGTAATAAAGAAATCAAATGCAAATATTAGTAGATTACGGTAAACCAAAGGAGGTGCATTTTAAAACCAGTCCATCATATAATATAACTATATTCCCTCCATTTTAACAGGGAAACTGTATTTGGAGCAGGTAAAATGTGTACCATGTCACAAACATACCTAGCATATTATGTAAACCCCTTGCTGTTCTTGCTAATTGGTTTGGTTGGTGAGATGTGCATTGGGTAAAATTAAACAAAGGCCCAATGCATTTAGTTATATGAATATTATGCAGAATGGTAATTTAATTATTAATCTGCTTGTTCTGGCACTGAATTTTTATTTTCTGCTTGAATTGCAATATGATCAGAGATTAAAATTGTCTAATGTAATACTTAGGAAGATTAAAACACTAATTAGAATTACTAATTCAGAATATTCTCTCTAATAATTTTAATTCATTTTGAAGTTCTGCGGCATGAGCATTCCCATTTTCGTTACTTTAAATCGTATTTACATTCCAGGACCTAAAAGGTGTAATAGCTGATCATATTCTTCTTCTAGAATGTAATGTATAAATATACATGGAAACTAGAGTGTATGGTTCATCATGACTAATAACATTAAACAGATCATTAGAAATGAGAACTATTACTGTAATTGATTGCTGCATGCAGTCTAAAGAGGTCACAATTTTACATTAAGTGAATGCTGAGGATTCAAAACAATTGTGTTCTCATTAGTGAACCTCATATGAAATTTTCTCTAGCAGCAAGCACTGTTATGTACTATTAGAGATGTAATTTGCAATACAGTTTAAACTCCTAATTGAAGTTCTGAAAACTAAATACTGAGTTGTGAATTGTGTAAACTTTCTGTTCTACACATTTGGTTCATGCCTAGTCAAGACGTTCCTTTAACATGTTTCTAACACATGCAGATATGTTTTGACATTCTTGCATAATAATTGTGTACATGATTTTGTTCTCTTAGTGTGTGGTTCAATTTTGTACCATTCACACATTCGCATGACTGATTGATTCATGGAAAGCTGTTGCAGTAATTAATTCTGCAACAAATATTGATTCAAATAGCTTTACAAACAGTGGCGCTTATTGATATGGAGCCACTTATATACATACGTCTTAACCCCTATCATAAAATACATTTATGTTTAACTTAACATTATAGTTAAGTAATTTTATCCTTTGCAATGACATAGCACATATTCTTCGACCTAAAGTTTGTAATGATTACATGGAATTGCAAGAGATTAACACTGATATTCATCAGAGAGTCTTGGTAAACTTATTTTTCTTAAAATCAGTGCATATGACATACACAATGTTTACAAGCATTCACCAAATAATTATTATATTTGAATATTTCTTTCCTTTCTTAATAACATATGATTTATTGTATCCAACTCAAGAGTTATTAATTAATACACTCAGAGCAGTTTGCCAAACGTTTCCCTCAGCGCATAATTATCAGTTTCAATTCCCTTAGTGCATACATTGTATTAGGTATACTATAATTGATCATAACATTAACAGGTACCTATGAAATAAGATTGATGTGTAATTGAGTAAAAATGTACTATGGGTGGATACACAAACACACAGCACCCTTAGGAAGTAGTTTAAGTAATAGGTGAAACTTCCACAGGCGATCCATATTTGAAAGTTTTGAAAATATCTTGTTCAAATGTGAAATGCGCCAGATAACCGAGGTTTTGACTTATTCTTGGGATCATTCGAGTTTTAGCTTCAAAGATCCCTCAGCTACGCCCTATCGTCCTTCCGCAGCTGCGGCCGCACTCCTCTGCTCGTAGAAAACATCCCTCGGCTAGGTTTTGCGGCTTGGAGCCCAAAACGTTTATAACTGCCCAGTAAATGACAACAAAGTGGCTCTAATGACAGAATAACAAAAGTACCCACCAAATACAGATCTCGTATTGAAGTAATGCCAAGTGGTGTAACCAACGTATATTAAATACTTTATTACAGTTGATTGACATAAATGATACATTATCACGAAAATAAAGTTAGCTTTCTGCTTAAACTTGAAGTCTAGAACATACTTAGATTGGAATAATATAAAGAAAATGATTACACGTAGCTCGAGAACTTCATACACTTAGAACAGTTTGATAAATGTCGCTCTGAGCACATAATTATCCGTATGAATTGCTTTGTTACATATAATAAGCAATTAAACGTTAATCGATAGGAAATGAGATTATACTACTTTGTTGTAGTTGGTCACCTGACAAAAATATTAAATTAGTTTCATGATATGTGAAGCTAACGAGGTTAGCTCAGTCTTATGGAATTTCAAATATTTAAAATGTCCGTGAAATACACCGAAGAAAAACGAAACGAGTTAAAGCACCTGCAAATATTAGGTTATTTTACTGTAAAACGGTCCCATATCTGGGGAGGCCACGCCTCAGACTTACCCTTGCCATGACTCCACTTTTTCGACACGTATACATGCCATGTCTTGTGATTTGGCGGGAAACCGCGTTTTAACAACTGAATCAGGGGTTTAAACCACGGCAATGGTTTACGCCACGTTTTAGCAATCGGCCCAAAATGTTGATATCATAGCATCCTCGCTGAAGTCCAACTACTGCAGATTTCTCTCCCTTTGTGAGGCCAATCGAGATTACGCCGCGTTATTCGAACGAAGAATTTAGTCCACTGTAGTTATATTATTGTTGGCATTAGTAAGCTGTAGCAGGCACACTACTATTCAAATCATTTCATTGGACTATTTGTAAACTATGCTTGGGATATTACCGAAAATATTCATACCATTTAGATCATAATAATGCTAAATTGGTTTAAATATAACTTTTGTGACAACAATTGTTTAAACACTTCAATTAAGTATAACCGTCTCCATACTATGGAGAGGATACAACTTTCTATAAAATATAAACAAAAATAAAATAATGTTCATAACCACTACAATCTCTGGCCTTTCAAGAAAGAGAGGGAAGGAGATGTAAAGTTTTAATGAATGCGTTTCAAACTATGCAGATGCTCAGTTTTAAGAGATGATATGCTTTGGGACTTTATAAATAATAGAAGAAAAACCATGCACATTGATTGACAAACGGCGTTATCATTTTCTTTCTTGATTTTCTAATATTATGAAAATAAAAATGTTGATAGATCTAAGTACAGCTAGAATAAGGATTCCTGGGCTGCCTCCGTGCTGGACTGGTCAGTGAGTTGACTTCATCCGGAGCTTCCTAGTTTAATTGCTGGCTATGGTCAGGAATTTCTCTTTAACCGGAACCATTCTCTATCCACCACAACCTGCTAGTGGGAGTGAATATGCATATGTCTGAAGATAGACAATTATTAAACCAAAGTTAACTGTCTACATTCAACAACGTGTTTCACAATTTAAAGCAGCGATATGGCCATATAAGCTAAAGGTGGCTGTGCAAATGACAGTATTAGTAAACAGACGCTTCTGAAGCAAATATTTCAATTTCTCTATGCCGCAAGTTGGTACTAATATCATACGTGGGCGGTTCAATGAGCGCCCGAGTTAGGAATGAAGACGCCACATTTTGCAAATACAAATTATTTATTTCTCAACATAGTAGTGTTTTAGAGATATATGCTTCACCCAAGGTTTCGGCCATTTTTAACTCCTCCAAAAGTAGGAATTGTCAGGCCCTAGAAAATACGCTTCTCTCTCAACGACTACTTCATTGACCAAATTTTATTCCTGCGAACCATTTCTTCATTTTGGGAACAGGAAGAAATCGCAGAGAGCCAGGACAGGCGAAAATGCGCAGCACAGAAGCTATTCATGCGGTTTGGAGGCGATACATCCGGATGAATATGTTGGTGCGTTGTCGTGATGAAACATTTCTTTCTTATTCGTCAAATGGGGCCGTGTGTCCAATATTTTGTTGAATCGGGTTAATAACTCAGCATTCTATTGTCCAGTAATTGATTTTTCTTTGTCCATGAAATCAGTGCAAATGAATGCCCAAAAAATTGTCGCCATTATTTTCCTGGTCAATGGGTCCATATTTTCCTTCTTTGGCGGTGATTCATCGGAAGCAACATATTGTTTCGATTAGTGCTTGATTTCTGCAGTATAATTGTGAATCCAGGTCTCATCGACGGTAATAACTCGAACCAAAAAGTCCTTCGGATTTCACTTAAACGGCTCCGAACACAGTTTTGAAGCTGAAACCCGTATCCGCTTGTTGTTCTCGCGGGAGCCATCGGGCAAACGTTTTATCATCAACTTGTCATGCAAATATATAAATTACCGTATCGTTGATAGCGACTATGATCTCTTCCACTTCCCGAACTTTTGTTTCATGATCAGCGAGAATCATATCATGAACTTTTTCAATGACTTACCCGGTAACTACATCTGCCGGGCGTCCTGGGCGCTCCTCATCAAATGCCTGTGTTCGACACGTTTAAAGTCGTTGAACCAATATTCGACCCTTGTAATAGAGGTAATGGATTCCTATTAATAGCATCGAATTCTGCTTTTATTTCCTGGAAGTTCTCCCATCCAAATGTAAAAAGCGAATCGCTAAACCATGTTGCAATTTTTTGTTGTCCCTCCTCCTTTTTAGCGAAAATTCGTTGCACGACGAGCTGAAAATCCTACTAAATGCAAACTAACCTAAGAATCAGTACCAAATTCTTTCAGGTGACTGTAATTTACAGGATGTTTCAAAAATACGGGGCATAATTTCAGGTTTGTATTTCCCACATGTAGACAATCAAATTAGTTCATTATAACATGTGTCCGGAAATGCTTCATTTCCGAGTTATGGCCTTCACAACATTGAAATTCACTGGAACGTTTTTCTTTCCGCAGGTTGTTGTCATTACAGAAGATGTTCAAAATGTCCACCTCCTGCTTGAATACAGACCTCACATCGATGTCTCATTGACCTGCGAACACGATCCCAAACTCCAGGAGTATTCCGTATGTCCTCACAACTTGCCACAATTCGATTCCGAAGGGATTCCAAATCCGGCACCGAAGACAAATAAACCAATGATTTTAAATGGCCCCACAAGTATAAATCGAGAGGGTTCAGATCAGGTGAGCGTGGAGGCCAAGCAATTGGGCCACCTCTACCTATCCATCGATCAGGAAACCTTCGATCCAAGTAACGGCGAGCCGTAAGACTGAAGTGTGCAGGAGCGCCATCATGCAAGAAATGAATGTGCTGATGATTGATCAGTGGAGTGTCTTCGAAAACGTCAGGTATGGTGTTTTCCAGGAAGTTTGTGTACGCCTGCCCCGTAAGTCTGTTTACAAGTACATGGGGTCCAACTAATCGATCACCAATGATACCGGCCCACATGTTGAGGGAGAACCGCACCTGGTGATGAGATACAACAGTTGCACGTGGGTTTTCATGCGACCATACATGCTGATTGTGGAAATTTGTTATGTCATTTCTTGTGAACTGTGCTTCATCTGTAAATAATACGACGGCAGAAAAGTTCGGATGTACACCACACTGCAGCAAGAACCACTGACAGAACCTAACTCGTGCAGGGTAATCTGCTGGTGACAGGGCCTGTACACGTTGCAAATGATAAGGACACAATTGATACTCGTTCAACTTTCTCCAGACAGTCGTATGAGGAACATTGACTTGCAACGCTAACCGTCGTGTGCTGATAGAAGGAGTCCTGTCCACAGCCTCCAGAATCTCCTCCTGCACTTCTGGAGTTGTAGATCTTGGTCGTCCCCTTCCCAAATCAGGAGAGGTGAATGTTCCATACTCGCACAGACGGGAATGGAGACGTACAAATGTCTTCCGATCTGGACATTGTCGCTGTGGGTACCTCTCCTGGTACAAACGACGAGCCAGCGCAGCATTGCCGTCCGCCTTACCGTACATGAAGTGTATCTCTGCCAGCTCTTGATTTGAATACATGTCGCACAGTCTTAACACCTAAAGAACACTGAATGTAACCTTCCTCAGAATGAACTATCAGAGCGCCCTCCTAATGTCTCCTTTGACGGCAAACACCTGCGGAAAGAAAAACGTTCCAGTGAATTCCAATGTTGTGAAGGCCATAACTCGGAAATGAAGCATTTCCGGACATGAACTATTTTGATTGTCTACAGGTGGGACTTTCAATGTTGTAAAGGCCATAACTCGGAAATGAAGCATTTCCGGACACATGTTATAATTAACTATTTTGATTGTCTTCATGTGGGAAATACATACCTGAAATTATGCCTCGTATTTTTGAAACGCCCTGTATAATAACGGGTCATCAATAACTTCCTCCGCACCTTGCTGCTGGCCACCGCTTGATAAAAGGTTGGCGTCCCTAGGTTTATCGCATTCGATTCCAACGGAATATTATGATTATCGGCGTTATCAGTGGTTGCGAGCGCTTGAGTTATTTATTGTGTTGATTGGTATGGTCTACTATGCTGTGAGTTGTGACGTGTGCCTGAAGCGAGGTCAATGTATACTACAGAGGAACGCGTGTTTCTAGTGGAAAAGTTTTTAATGAACGTGGAAATTATACTGAGAAAGTGAAACAAGAGTTCGTTGTCAGGTTCCCTAACTCAAAACTACCGCACCGAGATACTGTGCCTGATTTAATCAATAAATTTCGGGAATCAGGTTCCGTGCATGATGTTGCTAGAAGTGGAAGACCCAGTATGCTAACAGAAGAAAAACTGTGGGATATATCGGATAGAATGCTTAAAGGTCCACAGAAATCAATAAACAAATTGGCCCAACAATATGATATTTCCTACAGTTCAGCATACAAAGCAGTCAAAAAAGAACTAGGTTTGTATCCATATAAGGTATCAGTCGTCCACGAGTTAAAACACACAGATCATGGAAAAGGAGTTCTGTATTGTGAATGGTTCGAGGTTTATTTTGCATCATGGAATTGACGTGCTAGATATGTCATTTTTTACCAATTAGGCTTGGTTCCACTTATCAGGATACGTAAATTCACATAATACGCTAGCATGGTCTATTGAAAATCCTAATGCATTCAGGAAACGCTTTTACATTCAGAGAAAATTGGTGTATGGTGTGCGATCTCTCGCTTTCGAATTATTGGGCCAATTTTTCCATATCTCAATTAGTTTAGATGTTTATTGCTCGGATATTCTTTTTCCGTTTATTTCACAGCTAAATGAAGATGAAGTGAACGGTGCATTTTTAAACAAGATAACATAACGTCTGTAACAAAGGAGACATTAATTAGTGTCGAGAATAAATTAAAACGAGTGAATTTGTCTTGAAGAAAATGGTGACATCTTCTTTAAACAGATTAGTTGCGTATTATTTTCTACATTACCTTTCATGCATGAATATAGTGAACTTAGCAGTTACCAGCGGAACGTTTTCACCATACGCTCACGTCAGCCAGTGCTGCCACTAGAATTCTCGACTATAGGGGAATGTTGGTTACACGGGAGGTGCGGAGCGACTTCTCAATGTTAGTAGATCTGCACGATGGTATCGCCAACTTGCCTTAGTATCATTATCTACTATCTATTTCGAAACTTGTGTACTTGTTGAACAGTCCTCGTACTCTGCATGTAAATTAAAAATAATAAAGGTCAAGTAAGAAAATATTGCAAAGCAAATAGCGCCAAAACGATAGGAAAAAACACCTCGGCTTAATTGCTTCTATCAATCCATTACAGATTTTTGGTCAGTGGCAGAACCTTCTCTACAAAAATATCGTTCTTTATTGTTATATTTTTGCAGCTTTCATCTGAGTCTCCGCATATAATTAGTTTATATTAATATTGCTTATCCCCTGGTATCCTCTTCTGCTCCTAATTTCTTTCATTCGCAATTCCTTCATTACCTTTCTTCGCAAATAGCTCCTAGGGGCATACTACGGTAAGTAGGGGTTTGGCGCACCCAGGGTCCCGAGCCAACCTTGCCTCCCTTATGTGGGCAACTTGTGAGTGATGAAGGAGTCAGTAGGTCAAAATGCCCACCTGTAGGCCGTGCGTGACTCAAGTAGGTGGAAAGGAATATCCTGCTAGGTTGAGGGTTGCGCATCTGTGTTTGGGTCTTCTGACCTTCAGTAACTGCCAGCCTAATATACCGCTTTGGTTTCTGGTTCGCCTAAACGGGAGGCTAGGGACTAACCCACACTTAGTCAATCGGCCAGGAGTAGATTTTATACCGAACTCCAGGGTGAGTGGGAAGGCGTGCCTGCTATATCCCCTGTGTACCCTGTCAACCCAGTGGGTTTGTCCCTCGTTGAGATTTGTGGGGGGGGGATGAAATTAGTAATAGTAATAAATTAGTTATTGGAACAGCAGTAGTTGAGAGCAGTGGTCCTCGCTACTTGGTCATCACTCGGACAGAGATAGGTCGGAAAGTTAAATCGGTTAGCCCTTTTTCTATACAAAAGTGCCTGGACAAAATGCTGGTTCGGTTCACTCCTGTATTAAAGCGCGAAGTGGCACCCTTCTGGTAGAATCATTTACGGAATCCCAGGCAGGCAGAATACCGAAGTAAAAAATAATAGGCAGCTACCCCGTTAAGATCTAACGTCAAAGACCTTGAACTCCTCGCGCGGCGATATCACCACCGCACATTGGACGGTTTGTCTTATGAAGAGCTTCAAGAGGCTCTGGCAGACCAGGGCGTCCCATCTGTGTATAGGCTTCAACGGAAAGTCAATGGTGAACTCGTTCCTTCCCGTAGCTTGTTCCTTGTCTTTGTTCGGGTGGATTTACTAAAAGGATTAAACCATCGAAGTTAGACCCTATATTCCAAACCATCTCTGATGCTACAAGTGTTAGCTGTTTGGGCTTATTAATGATTTGTGTACTGGTCATTCTACCTGTGTTATCTGTGGAGAGGAATCACACGATGAAGTTTGTACTATCAGTCCATCTTGTGTGGATTGCAGCGGTTAACACCCATCTTGTTCCCGTAATTGCCCTCGTTTTATGGAGAAGAGACTGATCAAGGAGTTACGGGTGAGAGAGAGAGAGAGAGAGAGAGAGAGAGAGAGAGAGAAAAGATGTCCTTCTCAGAAGCCCGTAAGCTCCTGCTCTTCCACCAACCCTCCATCCCGTGCTCCGATACCTATAGCTCCGTTACAGCTAAACCGGTACCGCGTCGGGAAATCGCAACTCAGAACAGCGATATAAATGGGAACACTATCGCAGATAAGATTATGTTAGCCAGGCCACTACCAAAGACTTTAACATCACCGTCTACGTCAGTGTTACCGTCTGCTAAAACCGCCACCGGAAAGAGCAAGCCCGCAACCGTGTCACTGAAATCGGTGATCTTGGGCATTAACACCAATACCCCCGTAGGACATTCTGCAATTGCCAGAAATTTCTGGTCTAGCTACGTCAGAACGGACATCTTGAAAGATAGTGTAAAATTCTCTCCCAAAACATCCATGGGAAGGAAGAGTCCACGCCACTCTCCACGAAGATCTTCTGAGGACTCTTCTGTGGGGAGCACAGATCGGAAACCGTCATCTCCACCGATCAGCGCCTCTAATCGGTTCGAAGTGGTCGAACCGAAACTTTCTATTGATACGGGGTCCTCCTCTGTGGAGGAGATGGAACAGGAGAATTCTTCCATCACTCACAGACGGCCAGTGCAAAAGTGGCAGAATCGTGCTCCTCAAAAAAGTGTTAGTCCGAGGCCAAGAAAAATATATTCAGCCGACCAGTACATTCGAATATGCAGAAACGCCTTTCTATTTAAATCTTATCCCACACCATTGGCCATGACTACTTGCAGTGGAACATATGTGGCATTAGATCAGGTTGACCAGAGTTGGACTTGTTGCTTCCACAGCGTCACCCTTTTGTCGTATGCCTGCAAGAGACCAAGCTCCGTCCCCATGATCATTTTACTCTCCAGCAGTACTCTTCTGCCCGGTGTGATGTACCACCGGCCGCTGATGTTGGTGCACATATGGTTACCATGATTCTTAACAGAGGTGATATTTTCGCTGCATCTGTTCCCATTCAATCTAACATGCGGTCCACTGCCGTAAGGATTTAGCTACCCTGCATTAACTTCACAAATTGAAGTATATATGTACCTCCATTTGATGGCCTGTGGATTATCATACTTGATGTACACTCTAGCGACCGCTTTCCTATTCTTATTTATCTCTTAGCACAGGATATATGTTCCACTCGTTTACATAGGTGGCGGTTAGACCGGGTCAACTGGAGCCTTTATTCCCGTTTGACCGTTTTTCACTACGAGTACGACTCGTGGATTTTTTAGTCCAAAGCCTCACCGAGGCAATTATTTCTGCTGCTGAGCTTTCTATTCCGCGGTCCACTGCAAAAACCCTGTCGCTTTTCTGTCCTTTGGTTGAGAGATGAATACCAAAATGCCATTCGTGCTCGTAGGCCTGCTTTCCGGGTTTTCCAGCGTTGCCTTACTTTGGATAATCTCATTCATTTTAGAAAGCTTCAATGTGGTAACGGATAGCAAAAATACGTCATGGAGGTAAGTTTGCCGCATCTTTTAATCGA
This sequence comes from Hymenopus coronatus, assembly GCA_030762935.1. Classification (NCBI taxonomy): domain Eukaryota; kingdom Metazoa; phylum Arthropoda; class Insecta; order Mantodea; family Hymenopodidae; genus Hymenopus; species Hymenopus coronatus. The sequence goes on along the minus strand of JAUKNX010000035.1, from coordinate 1,448,735 downwards.
CATACTCCTTCCGCTGTCGTATGGAATAAGTTAATGCGTGTGACCGGAAAAGCGACCCATATGCTTATCGCCGGTCTATAAACAGCGGCAGGCGCTATAGTTGAAACGTTTGCGTGGCAAACGCTCTTGGCAGTGCCTTCGCTCAAGTGTCTAGCTAAGACAAGTTTCTTCCTCTTAAGACTCAGGTCGAATCTCAAGGGTTTGTCTTCCGCTCTGGAAACCTTGAGGACTACAATCGTCTTTTTACCATGGCGGAGCTGGACAATTTACTCTCATCTTCGCAAAACTCTGCATCAGGACCATATGGTATTCACGTTCAAATGTTGCAATATCTCTCTCCCGCAGGTAAGGCTTTCCTAAACGAAGTGTATAATTATGTATCTGGGTTGATGCCACCTTTCCAATTCACTGGCGGGAGGCCATCATCATATCTATTTTTAAACCTGGAAAGGACCAACAACTTCCTTCCAGTTACCGTCCTATTTCCGTCGCCAGTTGCGCCTGCAAGGTGATGGAACGCATTATCAATTAACGGTTGGTATGGTGGCTGGAATCACACACTCTTCTGCGTAACCTTCAATGTGATTTTTAAAGTCGTCGTTCAGCAACTGGTCACCTTGCCTCGTTATCAACTAGGATCATGAACGGGTTTCTTAAGGACAGCCAAAAGAAGTGATGTTTTTTAACCTCTAAAAGGCCTAAGATACATATTACATTCTCTCCACAACTGGAATTTCTCTGGACGCCTACCGTTGCTCACCCAGGAGTTTATGCGGGTCCGCGTTTTCCACGTACGGGTTAGCTCGATTTTATCTAACCGTTTTATTCAAGAGAAGGGAGTGCCGCAGCTCTCGGTACTAAGCGTGACGCTGTTTATTATAGAGATTAAATCCATATTGGAATGTGTTCTCCTAGGAGTTTCGTCCTGTTTATTCGGTAAAGACTTTGCTATCTTCTGTACCTCTCAGTGTACACCGTTCTTGGATCGTCGTCCCCAGCGGTGTATGGACAACCTCTATGATTTGAGCTGGAAACTCTGATTTCGTTTTTCACCTGAGAAAACAGTCTTCGTTAACTTCTGGCAGCATAAGTGGCGAATGGCACCTACTCTTCCATTCGGGCCAGTTTTCCTTCCCTTCGCAGAAGAGGTGAGATTCCTGGGGTAGGCCCCCCAGGGGCCTACTACGGTAGGTACGGGTTTGGTGGACCCGGGGGTTCCCGAGCCGCCGCTCACTGCCACTTCACCCTGCCCATCTCCATCCATTTAGCCACGTTCTTTATACTGCGTCTGTTTTACTTGTTTTTTTTTTTTACGTTATCAACCTCTTTCACCCAGGGGCCTATTTCGGTAAGTAAGGGTTTGGTGCACCCTTGGTTGCGAGCCACACGCTACATCTCCGTCTCCCATCCCGCTTTGTTTATTCCATGCTCTTTTTTTAACACTTTCGTATCTTCTTTTCCTTCTCTTGGTTTGGTCTTTATTGCTGTTTCCTCCTGTCACATTTGCACTTCTCAGCAACATACTCCGACGTATGTCCTGTCAGTGTACGGAAGACAACAGCAACACCTGTGTTGCTCTACATCATTCACTGAGGTATCTTCTTTATGTACTGTCATAGCCATACCTTTTTATGAAGCTTAAAGCACCTTCGTCTTCTAGGTTTATTATATACTTATATTAGGCCAGCTATCTAGGATTATTAACACCTCCTTCACCAACAGGGATTTTTCCTATCTCCGAGGTCCTTTTCCACGGTTTCTGCGTGGGCTCCGACTTGTGTCCTCTTCGGAGGACTCTTGAATGAAGGTTGAGTGAACCCTTCTCACTGCCCCTCTTTATAAGTCCAGGTGCGGAGCCCATACCATAAGTCAGGTACACCCACGTAGTCCTTATTTAGGCCCGCTTCTCCTCAGATGTCTCTTTGACTGCATGTCAAGGGGACAGATTTGGAGTTGCGACATGTTACCGCTGACTGGAGGTGCAATGTAATCATACACAAGTCTCCTGAAACCCCCTGACCCTGTACGGCCAGGGGACGTATAGCGGAGGGCCACAGGCGGTTATGCCTGTGGTAGAGGCCTAAAGTTGCACTTGCCGATGGTGCAAGACTTACACTGGGAATCCGTAATGATGGTTGAAGGGTAACCTTTCTGAAGTATTCTTAGGGCTCAGGCGTAGCGGAGGTCCCTGCGCCGGCACAGACCGGGAGGTTAGGGTGTCTTTCTTTCTTCACCCCCTGATGGCAGGCTGACGCCGACAGTTCCGGACGGGGGTCCTTTCATCATGGCTACTCCGCGCACTTCTTTGTCGTCAGAGAGTGGGGCTGTCTCTGGCACGGCTCCTCAGCCGCAAATTGACGACCTTGCAATGAAGGCGGCCTCTTCCCCACGTCCCGCTTCCAGTAAGAAGCCCTGCCTCGACAGTTTTGACCTTGCTACAGTTTTTGGCACACCTAAAAAACCACGGTTTCTTGTAATAGGTTGTTCAGAGGAGGGCAAGTGCATGCATAATGTTAGTGCATGTCGATTAGCCCGCTCTCTTGATTCACTGGTAGGTCCCCTGTGTACGGTAACCCGACAACGTAATGGCACGCTACTTCTCCAGGCGAAGACCGATAAGCTGGTCGACTTGCTGATGTCCCTCAAATCCATAGCTGGTATTTCTGTGACCGTTACTACACACCCTACCTCGTATTTGTGTAAAGGTGTGGTCACCCACGAGGTTTTGCCAACGAGACCGATGAGGACCTGAAACTCTTCTTTGAACCGGAGGGTGTTGTTGATATTTACCGCGTAAAACGCAAGCCATAGGGATAGTTGGTCCCCACCTCCAACCTCATTTTGACATTTAATATGTCGTCATTGCCTAAACGCATTTCCATTGGCTTTTTTAACCTCCGTGTACGCCCGTATATCCCCAACCCCGTGCGGTGCTTCAAACGTCAGAAGTCTGGTCACACCTCCCAGCATTGTCGCTCTGACGCAGCTAATGTATGTTATGTGGTGAGAAGGCTCACGACTCTATTGCCTGCAGTGCTCCACTCTACTGTGTTAACTGTGACGGTGCCCATTCTTCAAATTCTAAGGACTGTCCTAAGTGGCAAATCGAAAAGAAGATACAGGCTCTTCGGGTCACCGAAAAGTTGTCGTTCTCCGAGGCACGTCAACAGTATAAACTTCGACATCCTGTTGAGCTTATACACCGTTACGCTACAGTTAGCGCCAATCTGACTCCAGCTTCTGAATTGCGAGCCCGGCATCCATCCATTGAACCTCGTATCGGTCAGCCTACTAGGCCTCAAACCCGCTCCTTACACTGTCAGACAGGTGACCACCTGACCTCATCCTCTTCCGATACTTCATCGTCGAAACTAAAGGTTATCATACCCAGTAAATATAAGCAGGTTGTGGCAAGTTCCAGTTCCACTGTCCCTGTAAATCCGCCGTCTACCAGTAGCTCTCGGCCTCAGGGACGCGGTGGTCGGAAGACATTGCTCTCCCCTGCTTCCAGCACTAAAATCAGCAAAGCTGTCCAGCGGATATCCTCTGACAGTGATGCCGAATCTTCATCAATGGACGTGACTGGGGACTCCGGTTTTCAACCTGCGAAACACCACTCCCGTCCGAAACTCAAACCCTGACCATGAGTTTTCTGTCCTGGAATCTCAATGGCTACCGCTCCCATGTTGAAAAGTTGCAACTTCTTATCTTCCGACACGCTCCCCTTCTTCTCTGTCTCCAGGAAACGCGCCTATCAGAACAGCCACTGTGTTTGCGTGGATACACAACCTATCGCAGTGACCTTAATGATGGGCTCCGTGCCCACGGTGGCGTTGCTATATTGGTGAAAAATTCCACCTTCTCTAGGCAAGTGACTCTTACTACTACCCTTCAGTCTGTTTGAGTTGAAGTCTTCTTTCCCACCCTAACTCTCACAATATGCAACACGTATGTGCCGCCTGGTATTACCCATCTCTGTCACTGACCTTGGTAACATGCTGTCTGCTCTCCCTACTCCTTGTATGGTAGTTGGGGATTTTAACGCCCACAATGCTATTTGGGGTTCTCACCGCACTTGTGTTAGGGGGACATTGATTGAGCGGCTCTTAGACATGCACAACTTTGTTCTACTATATACAGGAGATTCCACACACCTCTGTCTCTCCTCTGGGTCTTTCTCAGCTATTGATTTAGCGTTCTGCAGCCCTTCTGTTGCGCCATCTTTTGAATGGGGCGTCTTTCAGGAACCTTATGGCAGTGATCACTTTCCCATACTTCTTCATTTTCTAGCATCACCTCAGCCTTCTCTCTCTTCTCCAAAGTAGCGTTTTTCGAACGCTGCTTGGACTGTGTTTCAACAGTCTTTCCGTCTTTCTGACGGGTGCTTTTCCAACGAGGACGATATGGCCACTCATTTTACTGAGGCTGTCCTCTCAGCCGCCTGCTCTTCCATTCCACAGTCCTCTGGAGGTAGCAAACGACTATCCGTACCATGGTGGAATATTACATGCGCGAAAGCCGTTTGTGCTCGAAAAACTGTCCTTCAGCACCTTAAGCGCCATCCTACGATGCAAAATTTAATTACGTACAAGAAACTCAAGTCTCAAGCACGAAAAACCATTAGGGAGAATAAAACCACCTCTTGGAATGTTTACGTTTCCTCTATTTCGTCCAACACCCCTTCCTCGGAAGTTTGGCGTAAGGTTCGCAAACTCAAAGGCCGTTCCTCTCCTCTTTCTGTCAGTGGGTTGCTGCACAAGTGCTCCATTGTATCAGTACCAGCAACTGTTGCCGAAATTCTTGCCTCTCACTATGAGACAGTCTTGAGTTCTGGAAATTACACCCCGGAATTTCTGGCATATTGAGCATTGGAGGAACGGCGTTCACTGGACTTTTCCTCTCGTACCACCGAGGATTACAATGCGGACTTTACATTGCCAGAGCTTCAGGCAGCACTCAGTTCCACCAAAACTTCTGCTCCTGGACCTGATGGTATTCACAATGTCATGCTGCATCATCTGTCACCGTGTGCTCTTGTTTTCCTTGTACGGCTCTACAATAAAATTTGGACTGACCATACTCTTCCTACTTCACGGCGTGAGGCCTTGATAATCCCTATTTCCAAGGAAGGGAAGGACCGCTCTGTAGCTTCCAATTATCGCCCCATTTCCCTGACGAGCTGCTTATGTAAGCTGCTGGAGGGCATGGTAAATCGTCGCTTATTATGGGTCCTCGAACAACGGAAACTATTGTCCACTTTTCAGTGTGGGTTTCGACCAGACCGCTCGACGTCGGACCATATCGTTTCCTTGGCCAATGCAATTTCCCGGGCCTTTGCGATGCGGCAGCACCTAGTGGCTATTTTCTTTTATATCGACAAGGCTTTCGACACAACTTGGATGCATGCAATCCTGCGCACGTTACATTCTTGGGGTTTCCGGGGCGTACTTCCCTTGTTTCTCCAAACCTTCCTCTCGGAGCGGAATTTTCGGGTCAAACTTGGAACTGTGTTGTCGAGGAGACACACTCTCGAAAATGGTGTTCCGCAGGGCTCTGTTTTAAGTGCCATTCTATTCTCCATTGCCATTAACAGTATTGTGGACACCGTTCACCTACCAGTCCGCGCCTGCCTATATGTTGCTGACTTCGCTATTTACTGCTCATCCACTGGCATTCCAGTCATCGAACGCTAGTTACAGCTAGTTTTGACCAGACTTTCTGCTTGGAGTGCTCACAGCGGCTTTTGGTTTTCCACATCGAAGTTTGTGCGTGTTCACTTCTGTAGGACGCGTACCTTACACAATGATCCATCTCTTTCTCTTGAGGGTAACTTTTTGCCATTTGTCCCCACTACCAAATTTCTTGGACTTTTCTTCGACCGGTCGCTTACCTGGAAGCCTCACGTGTCTCACCTACGGAAACAGTGCACTTCATCGCTGAATCTGCTTCGGGTGTTGAGTGGGCCCCAGTGGGGAGCTAGTAGAGTGTGTCTTCTCCGCCTGCATCGCTCTCTTGTTCGCTCCAGTTTAGATTATGGGAATGTCGCTTATGGCTCTGCCACTCGTTCAACGCTCAAGCCTTTGGACTCTGTTCACCATACAGGTATTCACCTGTGTACCGGAGCTTATCGCACTAGCCGAATAGAGGCGTTGCTTGCTGAGGCTGGTGAACCTTCTATTTCTCTACGCCGCGAAATTTTATTGGCCAAATATGCTACAAAGCTTAGTGCGTTGGTTGACCATCCTACACACGGTGTGCTTAAACCTCTCTGTGCCTCTTCTTATGCGGATCGGCCTACCCTCCCACGCACATTAGTTATACATTTTCGCTCCCTGTTGGACAGCCTCAGTGTGACCCTGCCAAAGACGCTACCCACGGTACGCTGCCCATCCGTACCATGAAAACGCCTCCACCCAGTCATAAACTTCGACCTCTCCGCCTTCAATAAACATGATACCGCTCCATTCTACTACCGGCTCTCTTTTGAACAGCTTAAATCCTTATCCACGGTTTCAGTTTATATACACAGACGGTTCCTCTATTGGCACCTCAGTGGGTTGTTCATTTCATACTACCCGTGACACACAGTACTACAAGCTTCACTCTTTTAACAGTATTTTTACGGTCAAACTGACAGCTATTCACCAGGCTCTGCTGTATTTGCAGTCTTCTGCTGACATTCGATATGTCATCTGCACAGAGAGCCTCAGTGCTCTACAATCTATCTCTGTTTTGAATTCTACACATCCCCTTGTACAACGAGTGCAGTTATTAATCCACTCGCTACTACAACACCGCTATGCAATTGTACTGTTGGGTACCAGGTCACGTAGGCATATCAGGAAATGAAGCAGCAGATAGAGGCGCAAAACAGGCACTAGCGAAAACTTATATTGATATATCTCAGGTGCCACCTCAGGATGTGCAGCACTACCTTCAGCGTCAGCTATACTCGCGATGGCAATCGAATTGTGCAACAACATCTTATAAACTTAGCGAAATCAAGCACACTATAAGTCCTTGGAAAACGTCCTGCCGTAAGAATTGTCGCGAGGAAGTTGTTCTCTGCCGCCTCCGGATTGATCACGCACACTTGACGCACAGACATCCCCTCCAAGGTAAGGATCAACCGCTATGTTCATTTTGTACGCTGCCCATCACCGTGAAACATCTTCTCCTCGGCTGCCACAATTTCACTGGAAGTCGTAACAGACACCGGTTGTCCCCCAGTCTCAAAATAATTTTATCCGACGACGATGACGTCATTGCACGAATAATTTTATTCTTACGCGAAAGCGGACGTTACAGTTTTATCTGATTTCACGTTTCCTCGTCTTTTACTTTCCTGCTATTTTAGTTGCCCCTGACTGCTGGTCGCCTCCTTAGGAGGTGCATGTAGTTTTTATCTGTTTTTACTGAACTACTATTCATGGGCGCTAATAACCCCAGCAGTTGATGCGCCACTTATGCTAAGTGGGAAATCTTCGGGAGCAGAACGGACAGTGTGCTGCGTCCTTTTCGTGCACTAATCCGATCCAAGTTAGACTATGGGTGCATTGTTTATTCTTCAGCACGATCAACTGTGCTGAGAAGATTAAAAACAATCCATAATCGTCTGTCCATATTGCTATTGGGGTTTATGCAACCGGCTCAGTTATTAGACTCTGTGCCAAATCGGCAGAACCCGCTTCGCGATGTCGACTTGAAGTCCTGTTATGTAATTATGACTGTGGGTTTTAAAATATATCTTCACATCTCTCGCTTACCCTGTTTTTCCTCACCGAGCTGAAAGCCCGTTATAGAAACTTTTCACTTGATCCCAGATCTGACGATTTCCCTTTCCGGAAACTGTTTGGAAACACGATATTGTTATGCATAGCATGTTTCTCATGATGGAGAGGATGCTTCCTGCTTGGTGCTACATCCCATGTAGATCTGGTAATGACAGCATACAGAAAATCTACGATACCTGTAGTTAATATCCGTTCCTGTTTCTTAGAATTCTTATCCCAGTAGAGTGACCGCCTTTTTGTCACAACCCATGGCAGTAGCAGTAGTAGCAGTAGTAGTAGTAGTAGTAGTAGTAGTAGTAGTAGTAGTAGTAGTAGTAGTAGTAGTAGTGGTGATAGTAGTAGTTGTAGTAGTAATAGCAGTAGTAGTAGTAGTAGTAGTAGTAGTAGTAGTAGTAGTAGTAGTAGTAGTAGTAGTAGTAATAGTGGAGCTCTAGAGGCACAACTGCAACGGTTATTAGCCGCCGAAAAAAGTGATGGGATAATAAAAGAAAAGCTAAGGACTAGGTCCGCACATTAAAATCTAAAAACACAATAAAATGTGGCTAAAACGTTGTCAGCTACTACGGAAAGTAATCACAGCGGGGTCTCAACCAAACAGGATAATCCTTTCGATCGACACAGGTCTCTACTCACGGCCTACACGTAAGTGGGCATTCTAATGGACCGACTGCCTCGCCACTCAACGTTGCCCACATCAGGGAGTCAAGATTGGATCGGGAATCCACGGTGGTAGTGGTGTTATTGCTCAAAGTTTACGGTTTGGGTGACGTTGCTACCGGGGCGCTTTTTACGATAGCAGATTTCGAAACTGTTAAAGAGTTTGAAGTTTTTGTTAATGGACTCGTATCGATAGCCTTTTCTGCAATATTGGCTCCAATTATATAGCTTTTCCAACGAGCCCAGTTGTTAGCCTCTACGCCGATTCGGGAGAACCTCCTCTGCGATGTCGGCGTGATGTCCTGCTTGCTAATTATGGCTGTGGGCTGAATTGTATGCCTCGGCATCCAACTTATCACGCGTTTTCCTCCCCTGAGCTGCACGAGCGATACTGCCTCCACTCTCTGAGCCACTGGCCAGCAGTTTTTCCTTTCCATCAGCTTCTACGCCAGCACCATGTTGACATTCCTCGGCTGTTACCCAAGGGAGAGAGCGCTACCTCCCATGTCGATCTCGGGATGACGCTTTACGGGAAATCTGTTACGCCTCTTGATAGTATTCGTCGTTGTTTTTTAGATTTTTTTATCCAAATACAGTGGCCGTATTTGAATCTACACCGATGGTAGTAAGAGTCCCGACGGTTTTGGATGTGCCTTTCTCACTGGCACCGCAACTTCTACTTACGGTTTGCCTAGTAGCACATCTATATATTTTGCCGAGCTATATGCTATTTATCAAGCCCTTCTGTATATTCGGCGTCGAAAATTAGGTGACTGCCTTATTCTTAGTGATTCCTTTAGTGCCCTTCAAAGCATTCGTGAGCTGTACAATTACCATATTTTGGTGCAGCGCATCCAGGACGTTCTCCACATTTTGCACGCTTCCGGTTTTAATTTGGAGTGCGCATGGATTCCTGGACACGTTGGCTTGCCAGGGAATGACACGGCGGATTTGGCAGCGAAATCGGCAGTCACAGCGCCCAGTGTTACGATTACCCATTCAACAGCAGAAGATTTTAGAGTGGCTGTACGGAGAGCCGTTTTTTCGACTTGGCATGCGGAGTGGTCGGCTCTCCGTGGTAATAAGCTGCGAGAGGTGAAGGACCTCCCTGTCAACTGGGTAACCTCCTCTCGTTTATTCCGCCGGGAGGAGGTAGTACTAGCTCGGCTAAGAATTGGCCACTGTATTTTTACTCACAGTTACCTTTTTAAACGTGAACCTGCTCCTGTCTGTGCGCTCTGTGGGGAGGCACAGACAGTTCGTCATGTGTTGCTGGAGTGTGGTCACCTGGCACACATTCGGTCATCTATGGGCATGCCGGCCTCTCTTGCTGAGGTCCTGGCAGATGATCCAAGAGCAGTGGACAGGGTTTTTAAATTTTAGCAAAAGTTTCTTTTACCTTGTAGTTTTAGTGTGATAGCAGTTTTTTTTTTAACTCCTTTGGTTTTAATGTGTTGGTTTTAGATGGAGTTTTATATCCAGCTCTGGTTAGAGGGCTGGACAGTTCTGTTACATTTGTTTCAACTCTTTTAGCTCTTTTACTTGTGTTTACTTTTTTGCCACGGTATTTTCTTACTGTCTATTGCCAAGTTTTAATCATAAGGATGCTAAGGACGTCGGCAGTTGAGCGCCCTTAAACACCATTATCATCATCATTCCGTCTTTCTGACGGGTGTTTTTCCAACGTGGACGATATGGCCATTCATTTTACTGAGGCTGTCCTCTCAGCCGCCTGCTCTTCCATTCACAGTCGTCTAGAGGTAGCAAATGACTATCCGTACAATGGTGGAATACTACATGCGCTAAAGCTGTTTGTGCCCAAAAAACTGCCCCTCAGCACCTTAAGCGCCATCCTACGATGGAAAATTTAATTAAGTACAAGAAACTCAAGTCTCAAGCACGAAAAACCATTCGGGAGATTAAAACCACCTCTTGGAATGTTTTCATTTCCTCTATTTCGTCCAACACCCCTTCCTTGGAAGTTTGGCGTAAGGTTCGCAAACTCAAAGTCCGTTCCTGTCCTCTTTCTGTCAGTGGGTTGCTGCACAAGGGCTCCATTGTATCAGTACCAGCAACTGTTGCCGAAATTCTTGCCTCTCACTATTAGACAGTCTCGGGTTCTGGAAATTACACCCGGGAATTTCTGGCTCATAAAGCATTGGAGGAACGGCGTTCGCTGGACTTTTCCTCTCGTACCACTCAGGAGTACAATGCGGCCTTTACCTTGCCAGAGCTTCAGACAGCACTCAGTTCCACCAGAGCTTCTGCTCCTGGACCTGATGGCATTCACAATGTCATGCTGCAACATCTGCCACCGTGTGCTCTGGTTTTGCTTGTACGGCTCTACAATAACATTTGGACTGACCATACTATTCCTACTTCATGGCGTGAGACGTTTATAATCCCTATTCCCAAGGAGGGGAAGGATCGCTGTCTACCTTCCAATTATCGCCCAATTTCCCTGACGAGCTGCTTATGTAAGCTGCTGGAGCGCATGGTAAATCGTCACTTATTATGGGTCCTAGAACAACGGAAACTATTGTCCGCTCTTCAGTGTGGGTTTCGACCAGCCGGTTTGACGTCGGACCATATCGTTTCCTTGGCCAATGCAATTTCCCGGGCCTTTGCGATGCGGCAGCACCTAGCGGCTATTTTCTTTGATATCGACAAGGCTTTTGACACAACTTGGAGGCATGGAATCCTGCGCACGTTACATTCATGGGGTTTCCAAGGAGCGCTATTTTCGGGTCTAACTGGGAACTGTGTTGTCGAGGAGACACACACTCGAAAATGGTGTTCCGCAGGGCTCTGTTTAAGTGCCATTCTATTCTCCATTGCCATTAACAGTATTGTGGACACCGTTCGCCTACCAGTCCGCGCCTGCCTATATGTTGATGACTTCGCTATTTAATTCTCATCCGCTAGCATTCCAGTCATCGAACGCCAGTTACAGCTAGTTTTGAGCAGACTTTCTGCTTGGAGTGCTCACAGCGGCTTTCGGTTTTCCACATCGAAGACTGTGTGTGTTCACTTCTGTAGGAAGCGCACCTTACACGATGAGCCATCTCTGTTTATTATTATTATTATTATTATTATTATTATTATTATTATTATTATTGTTGTTGTTGTTGTTGTTGTTGTTGTTTTTGGAGGGGGGCGCCCAACTGCAAGGTCATTAGCGCCCTTCTAAAATCTGTTGCAAACAAAAACCAAAAGTTAAAAAGAAGCTAAAAGCACTAGGAGTAAAACAATTGCTAAAACGATGCAGAAAAGTGAGTGTTAAAAATAAGATTCAAAGATGAGTAATAAAACCAAATGTGTCTAAAGTAGACCTATAGGACTGCTTAAACGAAGAATTTAATATAAACCATAAAAGGGACACATAAAAAGTCAAGTGGCCTCCAAAATGTAAAACAACAACTACACGCGCTGTGTGAAAGGTACATTTGCTAAAAGATTAAAAACCCTATCTACGCCTCTGTCATCGTCTGCCTCAACCTCGTCAAGGCTTGCCTGCAGTTGCAGGGATGTGCGAATGTGTGCTAGAGGAACACACTCTAGCAACACGTGACGGACGGTCAACGGCTTTCCACAGAGTGGACAGACAGGCGGAGGCTTCTTCACAAACAGATATCTATGTGTAAAATAACAGTGACCATTTCGCAATCGAGCCAACATTACCCCTTCACTTCCAGATTTTCGTGAGGAGGTTGCTCAGTGTAAGGGGAGCTCCTTCACCTCCCTAAGCTTGTTCCCGCGGAGAGCTGACAACTCGGCATGCCAGGACGAAAACACCGTTCTCCGGACAACAAGCTTAAAATCGTCGGATGATACGCAAGTAATTGCTACACTGGGTTGGCTGACCGCGCTCTTCGCTGCCAAATCCGCACGTTCATTTCCCAGTAAGCCAGTGTGTCCAGCAACCCATGCACACTCCACATTAACGCCAGAAGCGGATAAAATGTGGAAGGTATCCTGGATGCGCTGTACGAGAGGATGGTTGGTGTACAGCGCACAGATGCTCTGAAGGTCAGTAAGGGAATCGCTGAGTACAAGGCAATGACTCCAATTTCGACAGCGTTTATAGAGAAGGGCGCGGTATATGGCATAAAACTCTGCACAGTAAATAGATGTGCTGCTAGCTAAACCGAAAGGAGAGGTTTCTGACCCAAATACAAACGCACATCCAACGCCGTCGGTACACTTACTACCATCGGTGTACAGACGAATATGGCCACTGTATTTTGATAAAAATTCTAAAAAATAAGAACGGATACTAGACACAGGCGTAGCAGATTTCGCGTAAGCTGTCATCCCGAGATCTGCGTGGGAGGAAGCACGTAGCCAAGGTGGATGCACCCTCTCCCCCTTGGGAAACATATGTCAGGCATTTCAAGACAGTGCGTTCGAAGCAGCTTCGGTAAGCGAAATCCTGCAGGCGTTGGACTACGTAAGAGGTTTCTATAACGATCGTTCAAACCGGAATTAAAAAAGGGAGTAAACGATGGATGCGCAGGTATGCACTTCAAGCTACAGCCATAGTTAGAGAGAAGAACATCACAAAGGGGGCTTGGCAGATTTGGCATAGAGGCTCACAACTGTGCTAGTTGGAAACGCTCCAACAGCCACCCGAATTCCCCTATTGTGGACAACATCCAACTTTCTCAGCACAGATGGGCGTGCCGAAACATAAACAATACATACATAGTCTAACTTTGATCGGATCAGTGCACGATAAAGACTCAGCAGTACTGTCCGATCTGCTCCCCAAGATTTGCCACTTAGTATCCGTAAAATATTCAGGGAACGGTCACACCGCGCTTTAAGCTTGCTACATGGGGTGACCAACATAGTTTCCGATCGAATATCAACCCCAGGAATCTCACCTCATCTGCGAAGGGAAGTATATCTGGCCCGAGATGAAGAGAAGGTCACATTCGCCACCTTCGGCGCCAGAAATTAACGCAGACTGTCTTCTCAGGTGAGAAACGAATACCGTTTCTGGAGCTCCAATCATAAAGATTGTCCAAACCGCTGGAGACGGCCTTCCAAAAACCGCGTACGCTGAGAAGTGCAGAAATTGGCAAAGTCGTCAACAAATAAACAAGAAGAGACACCTGGGGGAACACAGAGCGAGATGGAATTAATCGCTATCGCAAACAGCGTCACGCTGAGTACCGAGCCCTGAGGCACTCCGTTCTCTAGAAAAAAATAATTAGAAAAAACCGAGCCCACCCTTACTCGGAAAGTCCGGTCCCACATAAACTCCTGAATGAACAACGGTAGACGTCCACGTATATTCCAGCTGTGGAGGGAGCGCAAAATGTATGCCCGCCAGCACGTATCATAAGCATTCTCGCAAAAAATATCCCAATTGTTGGGCTGTTCTTCAGAAACCCGTCCACGATCTGAGTTGACAGCGAAACAAGGTGGTCAGTTGCCGAGCGACGACGTCGAAAGCCACACTGGATAGTGGTCAGAAGGTTGTGGGATTCCAACCACCACACAAACGGTCCATTGAGCATGCGCTCCATCACCTTGCATACGCAACTGGTGAGGGAAATTGGACGGTAACTGGTAAGAAGACGGCGGTCCTTTCCAGGTTTAAGAATGGGTATGATGGTGGCCTCCCGCCACTTGTCTGGAAAAGTGGCTTCAACCCAGACACGGCTATAGACCTCGAGTAGGAAAACCTTACCGTCAGGAGAGAGATGTTGCAGCATTTGAACGTGGATACCATCTGGTCCTGGAGCAGAGTGTCGCGAAGACGAAAGTGTATTGTCTAGCTCTACCATGGTGAAAAGACGGTTATAGGCTTCAAGGTTCCCAGAACGAAAGGAGAGTCCTTGAGATTCCACCTGAGTCTTAACTGTAAGAAAGTCAGGGGAATAATTGTCTGAGCTAGACACTTGAGCGAATGCTCTGCATAAGGTGTTAGCCACTGCAAACGTATCAACATCACCGGCAGGTGTTTTGAGACCGGCGATAGGCATTTGAGTCGATTTTCCGGCCACACGCCGTAACTTATCCCATACGAGAGAGGAAGGTGTATGTCGGTTAAAAGATGCTACAAAATTACTCCAGGATGTCTTCTTGCTATCCCTAATAATGTGTCTAGATTTCACACGCAGCTTTTTATATTGTATTAGATTATCTAGTGTAGGGCGACGTTGGAAGAACCTGAGAGCTCGTCTGCGAGCACGAATTGCATTCCGGCAGTCATCAGTCCACCAGGGCACTGGAAAGCGACGGGTTTTGCCAGTCGAACTCGGAATGGATTGCTCATTAGCAGGAAGAATTGTCTTGGTGAGATGGAATTCACGGAGTCGTGCTCATCGTTGTTGAAGTTAGCCAAGCGGGAATACAGGTCTCAGTTGGCGTGATCTAAGCGAAAAATAGGTAAGCGAGTTAAACAGGCAACGTGTGTCCGGAGACTAATAAGACAGGGAAAGTGGTCACTAGAGTGCAAATCAGAGATGATATTCCTGGATAATGAGACCGCTGACTGTGGTGAACAAATCGCTATGTCAAGGTGTGAAAAACTGTGAAAGGCGTCAGAAAAAAAGGTTGGCTCTCCGATGTTCAGGAGAACAAGATTCTAAGTGTCCAAAAAGTCGGCAATCAGCTGATCTCTCGCACAAACCCGAGGAGAGCCCCAGAGTTGATGGTGAGCATTCACGTCCCCCACCAACACAAATGGCGTTGGTAGCTAGGAAACAACGTCTTCCAACTCGGTGCGCGAGAGGTCATTAGAGGGAGGCAAGTAGATACTACAAATAGTAAATCTGGCAGATGACAGTGTGACCTTTACAGCAACTGACTGGAGGTCAGACTGTAAGGAGACGGAATCAGCATAAATATCATTCCTGATGAGCATCATAGTACCCCCGTGTGCGGGAAAACCTTCTGTCGGACTGAAATCAAACCGAACAGAAGAATAGTGCCTGAAGGTAACATTCTCTTGTGGAAGGAGCTTTGTCTCTTGTAGGCAGACGACTAGAGGTTGATACGCGTGGAGTAACAGTTCAAGCTCTGTTCGATGTGGTCGAATGCCTCGTATGTTCCACTGTAGGATAGCCATGGTCTTTAATATGGAATAAGTTCTAAATAAATAAACGTTTTTGCATACTGGTCGGTGCTGTTCGGTTTAGTTTGTTGTTTTTAGCCGTCGGACTAACACTTTTTTCAGGAGCACGATCCTGTCGCTTACAGACTGTCCGTTTGGCAGCCGAGGCAGGATCATCCTGTTCCATTTCCTCCACAGGAGAGGAGCCCTCACCAATAGATAACCTCGGTTCGAGGACCTCGAACCTATTTGAGGCACTGATCGGCGAAGATGGACGTCGCCGATCGGAGCTCCTCCCAGAAGATTCCTTCGAGGAGGATCCACGAGGAGAGTGACGTGGAGGTTTATCACCCTTGGATGTTTTGGGTGCAGGCGAAACACGCTCTTTAAGGAAATCAGTCCTAACATAGCTGGTCTTGAAAGTTTTCTGTGGTGCAGAACACCCTACGGTTTTACCGGTCTTATTGCGTGATGTGGATGGTTGGGCGGACAATTTTCCTGGATTATGCTTTACGTTGGCGGATTTGGCAGATGGTGATGCCGACACTGACGTAGCTGTAGAGGTCTTCGTACTAGTCCTGGCAACGATAATGCTTTCGGCAATAATGGCTCCGGTGATATCGCAGGTCTGTGTTGCGATCTCTCGCCTCGCCACCGGTTTAGCTGCAACAGAGATATAAGAACCGGAACGCGGGACCGAGGATTGTCGGATTCGCAGGAACTTACGGGCTTCGGAGAAGGACACCTTCTCCTTCACCCGTATCTCCTGGATCGCTATCTCCTCAGCAAAACGTGGGCAATCTCGGGAACTAGATGGGTGTTCCCCGCTGCAGTTCACACAAGTTGGAGGGGTGCCGCAATCCCCATCGTGCGAAGCATCACCACAGGTAGCACAGGTGGTCTGACCAGCACAAAATTCGCTCGTATGACCAAATCGCTGGCACTTGTAACAGCGTAAGGGGTTCGGAATATAGGGCCTAACCTCGATAGCTTCGTACCCGGCCTTAATCCTTTGAGGGAGATCTGCCCGGTCAAAGGTAAGGAACAGGGTACGGGTAGGCACGAATTCACCATTTACTCTCCGTTGAACCCTATAAACGGATGATACACCTTGGTCTGCCAGTTCTTCCTGAAGCTCCTCATTGGACATACCCTCCAATGCGCGGGTGGTGATAACGCCACGCGAGGAGTTCAAAGTCTTGTGCTTTTCCACCTTTACTGGGTAGCTGCCTAACATTTTAGCTCGACGAACTTTTGCTGCCTGGGAGGCTGAAATTGCCTCAACCAGAAGAGTACCATTTCGAGCTCTAACACAAGAATTAACCGGGCCAGCGATGTGGTCTAATCCCCTTTGGATAGCGAAAGGCCTCACAGATGAAAACTTTTTTCCTTCCTCTGTCCTAGATATAACTAAGTAGCGAGGACCTTGAGGCTCGACTACTTCTTTTCCACGCATATTTGACTTCGGTTTAGGTTTTTCCATAGAAAACAAAAGGTGTAAATTCATCCCCCAGTGCTCCCCACCTACCACGGAGCCCAACGAGGGGTCACCCCACTGGGGTGACAGGGCTACACAGGGGATATAGCGAGCTCGACGTCCCACTTACCCTGGAGATCGGTGTAATACCTAGTCCTGGCCGATTGACTAGGGGTGGGTTAGTCCCTAACCTCCCGTTTAGGCAAATCACAAACCAAAGCGATGTATTAGGCTGCGCACCCTCCCCAGTTACTGAAAGACAGAAGCCCAGGCTCAGGTACGCAACCCTCAACCAACCAGGATATTCCTTTCCACCGACATGGGTCTCCACGCACGGCCTACACGTGGGTGGACATTTTGGTCTACTGAATCCCTCACCACTGTGAGGTTGCCCACAGAGGGAGTCAAGGTGGCTCGGGACCCCGGGTGCGCCTAACCCTTATCTACCGTAGTAGGCCCCTGGGGGGTCTCTCTGTCTCTTGAGGGTAACTTGTTGCCATTTGTCCCCACTACCAAATTTCTTTGTTTTTCTTCGACCAGTCGCTTACCTGGAAGCCTCACGTCTGTCACCTGTGGAAACGGTGCACTTCATCGCTGAATTTGCTTCGGGTGTTGAACGGGACCCAGTGGGGAGCTAGTAGAGTGTGACTTCTCCGCCTGAATCGCTCTTTTGTTCGCTCCATTTTAGATTATGGGAGTATCGCTTATGGCTCTGCAGCTCCTACAACGCTCAAGCCTTTGGACTCTGTTCACCATACAGGTATTCGGCTGTGCACTGGAGCTTATCGCACTAGCCGAATAGACGCGTTGCTTGCTGAGGCTGGTGAACCTTCTCTTTCTCTATGCCGCGAAATTTTATGGCCAAATATGCTACAAAGCTTAGTGCGTTGGTTGACCAACCTACACAGGGTGTTCTCAAACCTCTCTGTGCGTCTTCTTATGCGGATCGTTTTTCCCTCCCTAGCCCGTTAGGAATGTGTTATTGCTCCCTGTTGGACAGCCTCAGTGTCACCCTGCCAAAGACGCTACCCATGGTACGCTGACCATCCGTACCCTGGAAACGCCTCCACCCGGTCATAAACTTCGACCTCTCCGCCTTTAATAAACATGATACCTCTCCATTCATCTGCCGGCTCTCTTTCGAACAGCTTAAATCCTATTACCCACAGTTTCAGTTTATATACACGGACGGTTCCTCTAATGGCACCTCAGTGGGCTGTTTATTTCATACTACCCGTGACACACATTACTACAAGCTACACTATTTTAACAGTATTTTTACGGCCGAACTGGCAGCTATTCACCAGGCTCTGCTGTATATATAGTTTTCTGCTGACACTCGATATGTCATCTGCACAGATAGCCTCAGTGCTCTACAATCTATCTCTGCTTTGTATTCTACACATCCCCTTGTACAACGAGTGCAGTTACTAATCAACTCGCTGTTACAACAACGCTAAGCAACTGTACTGTGTTGGATACCAGGTAACGTAGGCATATCAGGAAACGAAGCAGCAGATAGAGGCGCAAAACAGCCATTAGCGAAAACTCATATTGATATATCTCAGGTGCCACCTCAGGATGTGCAGCATTATCTTTAGCGTCAGCTATACTCGAGATGGCAATCGAATTGGGCAACATCATCTTATAAACTTAGCGAAATCAAGCACACTATAAGTCCTTGGAAAACGTCCTGCCGTAAGAACCGGCGCGAGGAAGTTGTTCTCTGCCGCCTCCGGATTGGCCACACACACTTGACGCACAGACATCTCCTCCAAGTTAAGGATCAACCGCTGTGTTCATTTTGTACGCTCCCCATCACCGTGAAACATCTTCTCCTCGACTGCCACAATTTCACTGGAAGTCGTACCAAACACCGGTTGTCCCCTTGTCTCAAAATAATTTTATGCGACGACGATGACGTCATTGCACGTCTAATTTTATTCTTACGCGAAAGCGGATTTTACAGTTTTATCTGATTTCACATTGCCTCGCCTTTATTTACCTGCTATTTTAGTTGCCCCTGACTGCTGGTCGCCTCCTTAGGAGGTGCATGTCGTTTTATCTGTTTTTACTGAACTACTATTCATGGGCGCTAATAACCCCAGCAGTTGGTGCGCCCTAAAACTGCTACTCTACTACTACTACTACATCTGTTGGGCAATTCTAATGCCCACCATCCCCTATGGGGTTCTCCTAGGGCCTGCGAGCGGGGGACTGTTCTTGATGACCTTTTCGTTCAATATAGTCTTCTCTGTTCTGAACACCGGTGATCCTACTTTCATTTCCGATTCCTCTGCCACGCTCTCCCACCTGGACCTTTCCATTTGCTCTGCACAGCTTGGTCACTGCTTTCAATGAAACGTAGTATCAGACACTCGTTTCAGTGATCATTGCCTTTGTGTCATTACTCTGCTATCACACCACCTTTTCTCCTCGCGTGCGAGTTTTTGGCAGCTGTCTAAGCCGAATTGGGCTAATTTCTCCGCTCTGGCAGTTTTCAGCGACCGCCTGTTCGACACCGTTGACCACATGGTCGAACATTTCAACTTTGTCATGACCTCAGCTTCCGAGCAGTCCATACCGCGATCGGCATCCTACCCTAGACGCTTACCGGTCCCTTGGTGGACTACAGTGCCGCGATACTATACGTGCTCGCAGGAGGGTTCTTAGGTTATTTCGCAATCACTCTACTTTGGAGCATTTGATCAATTTTAAACTAAAAAGCGCCCGGGCACGGCGCATTATTAGAGACAGCAAACGGGTTTCCTGAGCTTCGTTTGTTGAAACATTCAGTCGCACAACACCTTCATCTGTTGTGTGGGAGAAGCTCCGCCGTGTTGCCGGTAAGCAGGTTGGTACTTCCATACCGGGCCCTCTCGTGGGAACTGTCACCATCGTTGATCCTGTTGCTACTGCAGACACCCTTGGTAGCACGTTTGCAACTGTGTCCAGCTCCGCCAATTAACACCCAGCGTTTCGTGCCATCAAGGCGGACGTTGAATTTCAAAGTCACTCTTTCCGGTCCATGGATTCCCAGTGCTATAATTCGGATTTTAGTATGGGGAGCTGGATGGCTGTTTATGATGATGATGATAATGGTGTTTAAGGGCGCTCAACTGCCGAGGTCATAAGCGCCCTTACGATTAAAACTTGGCAATAGGCAGTAAGAAAATACCAAAAAAGGAAAAAAACACAAATAAAAGAGCTAACACAGTTGAAATGGAAGTAACAGAACGGTCCAGCCCTCTCAAGAGAGCTGGATATAAAACTCCATCTAAAATCAACACATTAAAATTAAAAGTGTTTAAAAAAAACTGCTATCACACTAAAACATCAAGGTAAAAGAAAGTTTTGCTAAACATTTAAAAACCCTGTCCACTGCTCTTGAGTCATCTGCCAGGACCTCAGCAAGAGAGGCCGGCATGCCCATAGATGACCGAATGTGTGCCAGGTGACCACACTCCAGCAACACATGACGAACTGTCTGTGCCTCCCCACAGAGCGCACAGACAGGAGCAGGTTCACGTTTAAAAAGGTAACTGTGAGTAAAAATACAGTGGCCAATTCTTAGCCGAGCTAGTACTACCTCCTCCCGGCGGAATAAACGAGAGGAGGTTACCCAGTTGACAGGGAGGTCCTTCACCTCTCGCAGCTTATTACCACGGAGAGCCGACCACTCCGCATGCCAAGTCGAAAAAACGGCTCTCCGTACAGCCACTCTAAAATCTTCTGCTGTTGAATGGGTAATCGTAACACTGGGCGCTGTGACTGCCGATTTCGCTGCCAAATCCGCCGTGTCATTCCCTGGCAAGCCAACGTGTCCAGGAATCCATGCGCACTCCACATTAAAACCAGAAGCGTGCAAAATGTGGAGGACGTCCTGGATGCGCTGCACCAAAGGATGGTAATTGTACAGCTCACGAATGCTCTGAAGGGCACTAAGGGAATCACTAAGAATAAGGCAATCACCTAATTTTCGACGTCGAATATACAGAAGGGCTTGATAAATAGCATATAGCTCGGCAGAATATATAGATGTGCAACTAGGCAAACCGTAAGTAGAAGTTGCGGTGCCAGTGACAAAGGCACATCCAACACCGTCGGGGCTCTTACTACCATCGGTGTAAATACAAATTCGGCCACTGTATTTGGATAAAAATTCTAAAAAAACAACGACGAATACTATCAAGAGGCGTAACAGATTTCCCGTAGAGCGTCATCCCGAGATCGACATGGGAGGTAGCGCGTAACCAAGGGGGGTGTATACTCTCTCCCTTGGATAACAGCCGAGGAATGTCAACATGGTGCTGGCGTAGAAGCTCACGGAAACGAAAACCTGCTGGCCTGGGGCTCAGAGAGCGGAGGCAGTATCGCTCGTGCAGCTCAGGGGAGAAAAACGCGTGATAAGTTGGATGCCCAGGCATACACTTCAGCCCACAGCCATAATTAGCAAGCAGGACATCACGCCGACAACGCAGAGGAGGTTCTCGCGATTCGGCGTAGAGGCTAACAACTGGGCTCGTTGGAAAAGCTCCAACGGCCACACGGATGCCCTGGTTATGGACTGTGTCTAACCTTCTGAGCACTGAAGGTCGAGCTGAAGAATACACAATGCTGCCATAGTCCAACTTCGAACAAATCACAGCACGATAAAGACGGAGCAGTGCCGTCCGATCCGCACCCCAAGATTTGCCACTTAGTATCCGTAAAAGATTTAGAGAACGGTCACATCGTGCTCTAAGCTGTGCTATTTGTGGTGCCCAACAAAGTTTCCGATCGAAGATCAAACCAAGGAATCTCGCCTCGTCTGCGAAAGGAAGTAAATCTGGCCCGAGTCGAAGAGACGGCGGCATTTGCCACTTACGGCGCCAGAAGTTAACGCAGACTGTCTTCTCAGCGGAGAAACGAAAACCGTGTTTCGAGCTCCAAGCATAGAGATTGTCCAAACACCGCTGGAGGCGGCGTTCCAAAAACGGTGTACGCTGAGAAGTACAGAAGATGGCAAAGTCGTCCACGAATAAACAGGAAGAGACACCTTGAGGCACACATAGTGATATGGAATTTATCGCAATAGCAAATAGAGTCACGCTGAGTACCGAGCCTTGCGGCACTCCGTTCTCTTGAATAAAATGGTTAGAAAAAACCGAGCCCACCCTCACTCGAAAAACGCGGTCCCGCATAAACTCCTGAATGACCAACGGTAGGCGTCCACGTATGTTCCAGTTGTGCAGAGAACGCAATATTCCCGCCCGCCAACACGTGTCGTAGGCCTTCTCGAGGTCAAAAAATATCCCAACTGTGGGGCTGTTCTTAAGAAATCCGTCCATAATCTGAGTTGACAGAGAGACAAGGTGGTCAGCAGTTGAACGTCGTCGTCGAAAGCCACACTGGATGTTCGTCAGAAGATTGTGGGATTCCAGCCACCACACCAACCGTCCATTGATCATGCGTTCCATCACCTTGCACACACAACTGGTAAGGGAAATAGGACGGTAACTGGAAGGCAGATGGAGGTCCTTTCCAGGTTTAAGAATGGGTATGATGGTGGCCTCCCGCCACTTGTCTGGAAAAATGCCATCAACCCCGACACGATTATAGATCTCGAGTAGGAAATCTTTGCCATCAGGAGAGAGATGTTGCAACATTTGGACGTGGATACCATCTGGACCTGGTGCTGAGTGTCGTGAAGAGGAGAGTGCATTGTCTAGCTCTGCCAGGGTGAAAAGGCGATTATAATCCTCAAGGTTGCCAGAAAGGAACGAGAATTCTTGAGATTCCACCTGATTCTTAATTGTAAGAAACTCAGGGGAATAATTGCCTGAGCTAGACACCTGAGCAAAAGCACTGCCTAAAGTATTCGCCACGTCAAATGTATCAACAACAGCTCCGGTAGGTGTTTTGAGAACGGCGATGGGCATATGGTTCGGTTTCCCAGCCACACGTCTTAACTTATCCCATACGACAGAGGAAGGTGTATGTCGATTAAAGGAACCCACGAATTTATTCCATGACATCTTTTTGCTATCCTTAATAACCCGCCTAGAATGTGCACGCATCCGTTTATAGTGTATCAGGTTATCCAGTGTAGGAAAACGCTGGAAAACCCGTAGAGCTCGTCTGCGAGCGCGAATAGCATCCTGACAGTCATCGGTCCACCAAGGTACCGGAAATCGACGGCTGTAGTCAGTCGAACGCGGAATGGATTGCTCAGCAGCAGAAAGAATGGTCCCTGTGAGATGTTCGACCAAGTGGTTGACAGAGTCGTGCTCATCGTAGCTAAATTCAGCCAAGTGGGAGTACAGTTCCCAGCTGGCGTGGTTTAGGCGCCAACTAGGTAAACGGGTGGAACATACAACGGGTGTCAGGACACTAACACGACAAGGAAAGTGGTCACTAGAATGCAAATCCGAGATGATATTCCAGCATAAGGTGACTGCCAGCTGAGGGGAACAAATTGCAATGTCAATGTGTGAAAAACTATGAAATGCGTCAGATAGAAAGGTGGGCTCTCCGGTGTTCAAGAGAGCAAGATTCTGACTATCCAAGAAGTCTTTAAGTAGCGTACCTCTCGCACAAGCCCGAGGAGAGCCCCAAAGAGGGTGATGGGCATTCACGTCGCCTACCAATAAAAAGGGTGGTGGCAACTGCGAAATGAGATGTTCTAAGTCGCTGTGCGAGAGGTCCGCAGATGGAGGCAAATAGATACTGCAAATGGTGAATGAAGCGGAGGGTAGCTTAATGCTGACAGCAACGGACTGGATTGCAGATTGTATGGGTACGGAGTTGGCAAAAATATCATCTCGAATAAGCATCATAGTGCCCCCATGTGCCGGGACACCGTCCTCCGGGGATAAATCACATCGTACGGAGGAGTACTGCCTGATGGTAACAATGTCCTGTGGACGGAGCTTCGTCTCTTGTAAACATACAGCCAAGGGTTCATGCTGGCGCAGCAACAAGTCAAGCTCTGGTCGATGTGGTCGAATTCCGCGTATGTTCCAATGGAGGATAGCCATTGAGTATATTATGGGATAAGTTTCAAATCGAAAGACGCTTCTGCAGATTGGGATTAGCTGGTCGGTTCAATTTGTTCTTCTTAGGCGTTGGGCTAGTACTATTTTCAGTAGCACGATCCTGCCGTTTCCGCACTGTCCCTCTGGCAGTGGCGGCAGAATCCTCCTGGTCCATCTCCTCCACAAGGGAGGTCCCTTTTTCAAGAGCAGTTTTCGGTCCAAGTAGTTCGAACCGATTGGATGTGCTGATCGGCGAAGACGGCCGTCGCCGATTCACGCCCTCCTCCCCAGATGACCCTTCAGAGGAGGATACACGTGTGGAGTTGCGTGTACTTTTCTTACCTTTAGATGACTTGGTAATAGATTGCACATTCTCTTTCAAAAAGTCTTGTCGTACATACTTGGTCTTAAACTGTTTTTCCGGGGCAGAAGACGTCGTGAATTTACCAGCTTTAGTTCCAGAGGTCGAGGCTTTCGGTGATAAGTGTGCAGGACTATTCTGTAAGCTGGCGGATTTGGCAGATGTTGATACCAACTTGGGTGTAGGTGCCGAAGGCTTTGGCAGCGCTTGGGCTAAAATGACCTTTTCCGCAATTGTAGCCCCGTTCATATCGCCGGTCTGTGTTGCGATTTCCCGCCGCGGTACCGGTTCAGCTGCAACTGAGCTATAGGTACCGGACCTCGGGGCAGAGGGTTGGCGGAGTCGCAGGAGCTTCCGGGCTTCCAAGAAGGACACCTTCTCTTTCCCCCGTATCTCCTGGATCACTCCGATGGCTGTTTAGCATCCTCTCGACACTCTGCTCCGGGACCCGATGGTCTCCATGCTACAGAACCTCTCTCTGACAGTAAGCAAATTCTCCTGAACCTGTACAACCTCGTTTGGCGCGAGGGTGTGTTTCCTACAGCTTGGTGCGAAGCCACCGTTGTTCCCATCTTAAAACTGGGGAAGGACCGTAGTCTTCCTCCCAGTTACAGTCCTATCTCCCTCACCAGTGCGGTTTGTAAGATGATGGAGCGAATGATCAATGGACGGTTACGATGGTAGCTCGAGTCCGAGAAACTTCTGTGCAACATACAGTGTGGCTTTCGCCGATACCGCTCCACGACTGACCACCTTGTCTCCCTCTCGACTCACACCCTGAATGGTTTTCTTCTTAAGTGTCAAACTGTGGCCATATTTTTCTACCTGGAGAAAGCTTATGACACTTGCTGGAGGGCTGGCTTACTGTGTACCTTGCATAGTTGGGGTTGCCGTGACTGCCATCCAGTGTTCCTCCGGATGTTCATGAAGGACCGGGTATTTTGAGTGCGTGTAGGATCTGTTTGCTTTCGTGCTTTTATTCAGGAGAACGGAGTGCCTAAAGGGTCGGTACTCAGCGTCACTCTCTTCGCTGTTGCCATAAATCCCATTGTGGAATGTATTGCTGCTGGTACCTCCTCCTCCTTAGTTATGGACGTTTTGCAATTTATTGCAGCTCTCGGCGCACGTGCCTTATGGAGCGTCGTCTATAGGCATATCTTGACCGTCTACATGCTTGGAGTCTTACAAATGGCTTCCGTTTTTCTTCCGAGAAGACAGTTTGTGTCAACTGCGGGCGTGGGAAACCATACGAACCGCCTTCTCTACATCTCGGGACCAAACCGCTGACCTTCGGCTAAACTGTGGAGTTTCTTGGCTTGGTGTTCGACAGGAAGCTTAGCTGGTGGTCCCATGTCTCTTCTCTGAAGGCTTGATGTGATCGTGCACCCAATATTTTACGTGATTTATGTGCTACATGCTGGGCAGCACATCGCAATGTGCTATTACAGCTTTTCAGTTTGCTTGTTCGCTCTAAACTTGATTACGGGTTCATTGTGTACTCTTCGGCTTGTCCTTCGGTTTTACGACGTTTAAACCCAGTCCAACATCGAAGGATTTGTCTGGCGCTGGGTGCGTTTCCGACTAGCCCGGTTATTAGTTTGTCTGCGGAGGCTGCTGAACCTCCGCTGTCTCATAAGCGTGACCTGCTTCTTTGCAGCTATGCTATCCGACTCCTTGCCTTGCCAGATCACCAGTCTTTCAGGTTATTCTTTGACGAGTCTCTTGACTGTCAATATGCTGTCAGCACGGTTGCCTTGCTTCCCGCAGGAGTTCGTTTTCGTCTGCTTCTTCGGCTCTTGGATGTTCGCCTACCGCCTGTGTTTCCACGGGGGGAATATTTATTCCCCCCTTGGTTACGTTGCGACACCCAGTTCCACCTTGGGTTGGTATCCATGCCGAAATCAACGACTCCACCTTCAGTCTTCCGCTCCGCATTTTTTAGAGTTTTAGGCCGAGTTTCCCAACCTTTGGTTTATTTACACGGATGGTTCCAAGGAACACCGTGGTGTGGGATGCACTTTGGTTTTTAGTTTGCGGAGTTACACATTTCATTTTTGGGGGCAATGTTCGATTTTTACCGCCGAACTTTTTAGTATCTATCAGGCTCTTGTTTTTATCCGGGGACAGGATTTAAGGCAGTTTGTTATTTGTAGCGACTCCCTCATTGCATTACAGGGCCTGCGTGAGCTGTATCTATGCCATCTCTTGATACAGCGTATTCAGGATCGACTGCAGTCGCTCGCTGACGTTTTCTTGGGTTCCTGGTCACGTAGGTGTGAGCGGAAACGAACAAGCGGACATAGCTGCCAAATCTGCAATTTTATTCACTAATTTTTTTAGCACCACTGCTCCTCCAGGTGATGTTCGTGTTCACCTGCGCCGGACCATTCTTTCGCGCTGGTTCGCGGAATGGTCCGGGGTGCGTGACAACAAACTGCGAGCGGTCAAGTCCCTTCCTGTCCCCTAGCTTACTTCCTCGCGTATATGTCGCCGCGATGAGGTGATTTTAGAGCGAATGCGTATCGGACATTGCCGTTTTAGGCACCAGCATCTTTTACGTAGGGAACCCGCACCTCAATGTGCTTCGTGTAACGAGCCATTGGCGGTGCGTCATCTTTTATTGGAGTGCCACCTTTATACTGTTCTGCGTGCATCCCTGTGTCTTCCTACTGACATCCCCAGCCTTCTGGGCGACAATCCTGTATGGTGTGACGGACTTTTTAATTTTCTCCGCCGCTGCGGTATGTACAGTAGGGTTTAATTTTATCTCGGGGTTTTATATTTTACCGACTTGTGTTTTTAGTCCCTCGGTTTTAGTCTGGCTTTGGTGGCCTTTTTATGCTCTCTGTGGTTTTAACCCTTGTGTAGTGTTTCTATTTTAGTGGTTTTTATGCCTTTTAACTTTTAGCTCTTTCATTTACCCTAGGGCGCTAATATCCAATGTAGTTGTGCGCCCTAAAGCCATAATACTACTACTACTACTACTACTACTACTACTGAGTTGCTTAAACATCACTAAAGTTATCTTTAAAAGGATACGAAAACATCGGCAACTGACGTTATATATTTCTACCACCATCCTGAAATGCTGGTAAATGTGAATTCAAAATTACTGAAAAATCTTTTAAATCTGTTAAAATCCTTTAAACCATGGGAATAAAATAGCCAAAAGTGGGCAATTTAGCGGTGTACGGGAATTCCCGTATCTTAACTAAGACTCCGAAACCCTATTTTTTCACTTTTGTGTCCTTAACTAACAAAAGCACCCATCGAACACCGGAGTATAAAACATTGTTTAGTTCCCTTAATGGACTTTCGGCTCTTCTTTGTGATACTTTGTACAGCCAAATGGATATCTGAAAAACTTGCTGCTTCAGGGGTACATCACAACGGGTTTCCCAAGAAACTATCTCAAATAGGAGAAGCTTTTAGGAGGAAAAATATCAACTATAAACACTTATGTTCGAAGTGCTTTTTTATAATGTTGGTAACACCTGGATGAAGACTTCCAGATTATTTTAAACTGAAAATTGTAAATGTTTTTTCATATGAAAACTATGGAAAAACATTCTAACAATTCCCAAAAACAGATTTCAATGTTTCCTAGATGCATATGAAGGGCTCTTTGACGGCATTCGATTGAAAAATGACCGGACTAAAGTGTACGGTATAAAAATAAAACTATTTAACTATGAGTAAATATACAAAATCATGGAGCACTAAATGAGTTATAACCAAAATGTTCAGCAGATTGATATGTTAGTGTCATTATTACACACAATAACTGTGAGTTTTTGTTCAATAGAAAGCTCCTTTTCAGCACCGAAGAGAATAAACATTGCTCTCGAAATGCATTGCTTTTCAGGAGAAGAATGGGACTATATTTCTATTTATCTTATAGAGGTGACCTAATAAAGTATCAAATACTAATTTAAATCCAAAAACATTTTACTTACAGTAACTTAATTAAGTATAAATGTATATTGGATCTATTTACTTGAATAATTGCTATTTTTATACCACTACCATTCGGATTTTTATTTTAAGGATTTATTCTTCTAAGAAAAATATAAGTGTTCACATTATCAGTGCCAGTATGTTCTTTGATTTACTACTGTTTACTTATAACAGTAACACTCATTACTTCGGCTATCTGAAATATCACCGCACACCACGGCGAAATGATTTCTGCTGACACATGCATATCTGTGAGATTGTCGAAAGTTGCTGAAAAAGGCATCAAGACAATACTTTCTTTAATGCGGGTGAATGGGGGAAAAACAAGGGTGGAGGGAAAGAAAAAACATTTGCCGGTAGCGAATGGGCTGGCTGGCATCCCTACTCCAGTGCCAGGGATTTACTGACAAGACGCGGCGTTTCTTCATCAGATGTTCAGTGCCTTAAGCGCAAGAGAGACGACTACACGCCTCCATTCGATAAACTTTCTACATGCTTCTGTCGTTCGCTTCCGCTGACGGTCATCTACTCCATATAAATACCACTTTCAGACGCTTTACGGTTGTTACTGAAATATAACGCGGAATTCATAATTACCCTTTTTTCTTAATTTTTAATATTTCGTGTATCCTCGTAGCGTTTGTTAAGGGAACGTAGAATGACACGTTGTAAGAGTATGTTTCCTTTTTAAGAACTCTTACGCTCCCGTGATTTGAGAGATGATAGGAGCAAGGATTTCTCCAGTTGCCGTGGATTTTAATGCGCGCTCAAACCAGCCACTATACCTGTAAGGATTTACTGCTGCCGTAATGTGGAAA
Organism: Hymenopus coronatus; assembly: GCA_030762935.1. Taxonomy (NCBI): domain Eukaryota; kingdom Metazoa; phylum Arthropoda; class Insecta; order Mantodea; family Hymenopodidae; genus Hymenopus; species Hymenopus coronatus. The sequence goes on along the minus strand of JAUKNX010000035.1, from coordinate 1,419,590 downwards.
GGATTACGTCGCTTGCATTTCTAATGCAATTTGTAGAGGCGCTTGTGACAACAAAACAAAAGAAGAAAAGCCTCACGTCTGAATCTTCTTCAAACGGACGTGACCAGAGTTGTTTATGATTGGCAAGACAATGGAAGCTTTGGGTAAGTAAGGCTATCGAGATGGCAAAATCCACATTTTTGGAGTTATTAATGTGTTTTAATGTGAGTAAGAAGCAATTTGAGAGCGATGGTGAAGTAAGAAAGATGTCAAGTTGTAAATCTGGCATATATAAGTCTTCCAGGCATATCCTGTGTTCTTCCTTAGCTTGAGCCTCATACCACTGGGGAGGGGGGTTAATTTCCTGCCTGCCTTTCCTCCGCCTCTCATAAGTGCCATGTGTACTCGCCCTAGCTCCCTAGCATTCAGTAGAAATCATACGCTTGTTTGCCAGCGACCTTCGTTTCACTGGTGTCTCCCCGGTTACAGTTCTGGCAGGTATGTAGCGATATTTTACAGAATACTTATAGATTGTGCCAGTATTTACTGTGAAATGTGTCAATAAAAATTGGTTATAGATGCTGTTGGGGTAGCTTTGTTTAAGTATATTGCGTAATATGTATTTGAATAAACAGGTACCTTTTTGGTGATTAAAAAAGGGAAAAACAAGGAAATGTCTTTGTTTAAGTTTTCCTAAACACGTTTTCGATTTTAGAGAAACATGTAGTTTAAAATTGCAAAAGCTGTCGTTAATACTTTGAGACAAGATAAGGTTAGCACATCTAAATCTTGAAAGTTAAGACGCTTTATATTTCTAAGAAACTCACACGTCATAGAAACCAGGGGATATATATATATATATATATATATATATATATATATATATATATATATATTCGAATATATGACGAGAAATATTTCCTCCGTGCGGAAAAATTGAGTTATCTATGTTTTAAACAACGAGTAGCAATTATGTGCAACGTTAACTCTAATATGAATTTAAAATTAAGTGTGTTTATTGAGCTGATCAGGAATAGTTCTCAAACTTATATATCGGCTTTTATATTACAACACATTTATAGGTGCAGAACGGCAGCTGCGACAACGCTTACACGTGATGCAAATTTGATGTGTAATATGTATTATATTAAATTTTTCATATTGCGAACTATTAGATGATAACTCTTAGCTTGAATGCACATTTTATACAAGTTATTAACCAACTGGCTGATATATCCTTTCTCAAATACTTAGTTGATGTTTCGCTCTTAAAAAGTGTCTCCCTTCACTTGTAGGGAAACTTGTTAGTTGATGTTAATTTAATTGTTTTTTTCATACAAGCCGTGTAGGACAGAAGTTGGATAGAAGGAGTCAAACCGAAAAATTCTTCTATAGCTGAGATTTGAACCACAGATCTCCCGATCTCTAGCCGGTCGCTCTAATCACTGAACTACCATGACAACATGCTGTCACGGTATTAAATTCCTGAACTAACTCGCATGTTTCCCGGTAAACCACAAGGTGATCTCAAATTATTTTGAGATGACATACCGCAATGGCGACTTACTATGTCGTAAGTACTTTAAGTCCCGGGATTCATAGTTCAGCCAAGTATTATGGACAATTAGTGTTAATTTAATTGTCATTATTCATGAAACTTAATCCACTTTTATTTAATATTTCGAGTCTCTTTCTGCATTCCTAAGATTATAATCTCACATTTTATATCTTTCCTTATTTCTATTATTATTATTATTATTATTATTATTATTATTATTATTATTATTATTATTATTATTATTATTATTATTATTATTTTATATTAATCTATAAATGCGTGTTTTCAATAAGTATAATGCCTAAACATAAATTTTGTTTTTATATGCTTTCCTATAAGCCGCTAACTTTTCCCTTGGTAAGTGCGATGAATGAATTTTGGACAAAGCTAAGAAACGCCATAGCTCGTATATATTGATGTAGTCTAAATATACAATTCATGTCTTTTAAAAGGTAAGAACAGTAGTGTAACTGATAAGAAGAGCAGAATTTTCCTCAAGCTTTCAAGAGCAAAGTGAGATATTGAGATCCACGCTTTTGGAACGGCTTAATTTCAAGAAGTTTCAGCAAATAAACTGCAGGATTTCTATGACTTAAGATGAATATTTTGCATATAGATATTAAAGTCTTCATAAAGGTATGCTGTACCATATTTTTTCTTCTTCACCAGGAATAAATTTAATTGGACATTAATGAGAATTTTTGCTTCATGGATTCATCATTTTAGCGGTGGTTCTTGAAGATGAACCGGGTGCGGTTGACAGGGTTTTTAAATTTTTCTCAACCATTAGTTTTACCGTCAGGATCTAGTTCTTTTCAGTTATCATCGTACTAGGGCTTTAGTTTTACCTACCTTTATCTCCTTTTACTCTCCATTGTTTTACATGTTTTTTTTGGGGGGGGGTTGTGGTTTTATCAATGGATATTATTTACAGTTCTTTTTACGACTAAATTTAGCTCGCATTTTATCCTTTGCTGATTTTAAAGCTATTTTAATCCTGGTCTCTTGCCATGTTTAGTTTTCTAAGGGCGCTGATAATCTAGTAATTGACGCCCTTAAACCCAAATTACAATCATCATCTTGCTTCATGGAAGAACTAAGTTCTTTCAATTCAGTCAATAGTTTAGCCAATATTCTGCTAATGAGCTTCGAAGTCATTTGGGATTGCACTATCACTTATTACTGCGATATTTTGATGTTTATTTTGCAGTAGTGACCTCACATGCTTACCGCTACATTAATGTTGCCGGTTTTGTTTCTCCGATCTAAATCAAAAGTTGCTCCACCAGGAATATTACCTACTGCACCACCGAGAACACCTGAAACTCACCTATTCTCTCAACCCTTATGACTCTTCTTGTTCTTCTTCAACTTCCCCAGTCTACTACTATCGTGGTGTTAAGGGAACGTCTCGGATACATTTCCTGAACACAGTTCTATCCTCTGCAATCTATTAAACTGATCCCAAGTCTTGCCCCTATTTGCTACCACTTTTTTGATCCCTTCTTCCCATGTTATCCTTGGTCTTCCTATCGGATATCATTCCAGTGGTCTTACTCTCATAATATGATATGACTCTTCTCCCAAATATAAAAGCAGTGTATTTTCTATAGGTCGTGTAATTCGAAGCAAAGAATCCCTCACTTAAAATGCGCATTCGATTCATTAAAAGACTGTCGCACCATTTCGCTTTTGACTATACAAACATTACATCACCGTCCCCATAGCGCAGTGGTAGCGTGTCTACCTTTATCACGGGAAACCCGAGTTCAATTCTCAGTGAGGATGGGGGGATTTTTCCCCGCTGCTTCCCAGATTTGGGTGTTGTGTCCCTTCACTCCATCCCGCGGAGGGAAAATGACAAATCACCGCGGTAACGTCCTACTTAGACGCTGGGGTCGTCGTCATCATCATGAGCATCATCATCATCATCATCATCATCAAGCATTGCATACAACATAAACGGCTGGTGAAGTAGTTTTCTTTAACATCACTTACAGCAATAACAACAATAATATTAATGATAATGATGATTATATAATCATAACAACAATAATAATCAAGAGATATCTTGGTTCGACAAACAGAAGAAGCTGTAGCTATCATCATGGATTTTGATGCAATGAATTGTTTGAATTTATCAATCATTTGAAGATAAATATTGCAGTAACATTTAATTCAGTTCATCCTAACCTTGTTAAAAACGGTATGTAATTAGCTTTGCAATAAGCGTAATTTAGCATAAACCTGTACTGAAATGAAACGATATCAGCTGAAAGGTGTTTACTTTTTCTAGTAAAACGTAAACTATATATGTTGGCCACAGTATTCATCTTGCGGGAAAAGTCGCCTACCGTGGTGTAATGGTTACCATGTTAACTTTATATACCCAAGGTTGCAGGTTCAAACCCGGCGGAGGACGATGGATTTTTTTCAGCTGTAAAATTCCTTAGCATGGCTTCCTTTGGAAGGGAAGTTAAGCCGTTTGTCCCGTGTCGTAGATTTACGGCACGTCAAAGAACCTCAAACCTAATAGAAAGGTCTCTGAGCAAAATTAAGCAGTGCTTTACGCCCATTTTAGAATGGGAGACCCTTGATAATGGAATACTTTTATATGACCTTGAGAGGCAGCACTGCAATTTTTTTTTCGGATGACTCAGACGTTAACATCTGTGGCCCGTATTCGGGATGCCCGAGGTTTGATATCCGGCGTCTGCCCACTTTGTTCCAAGAATTTTAGGTGGTTTTTCCGGGACGGCAGGCGCGTGCTTGGGCTGTTCATCTTGTACCATGTGTTTCTTATCCATTATTTTCTGTACCCGTTACTTCCTTGTCACCTACTTAAGGCCCAGCCGACGATGTCCCGCAGTCTGCATCTGGGAGGAGGAGGCCTATGCTCTTTACGGGGGTTTCCCTGGCAGAACCTCTTTTTGGGAGTGCCACCGGAGTTGAGGGATCTGTGGTGTGCGCCGGGTAAGTGGGTGCGTTCTAACTGGAAACGTTAGTGACCGCGTCCATGCTTGCGCTCGTCTTCATCCGGATCTGATCATTCTTCAGGTCTCTCCCACCATCCTTCTCTCCCTTCCTCCTATGGGCCACGTAATCCGAAAAGGGCCAGAGCGACCTCAGCCTCAATGGATGAGGGCTCCAGCCACTACAGCCCTCCGCATGCGGTGCCATAAGTAGTTAAAGCGGGCGTTAAACACTACAAAAAAAAAAAAAAAACTACAGCCCTAATTGTTTTTAATCAAAGGAAGTTGTCTTTTGCCCCACTATATAAGAAGTGCTCCATTCGCCGGGTGGGGTGCGGGCTGTAACAATTTTCACATTATAGCAAAATTTTGGACGTGTAATTCTTCATAAGACGATATCAACAAATCATCATCAAATCACTATTCCTTGCTAAATTTCTCTTACTAACCCTTTGAGAATGTTAGTTTTAAGAGGTGCAGCGGGCCACTTATATCATCTTGATATGTATGTACTTTAGTTCCACCAAGACTCTTCCTTCTCAAGTAAATCTGTTGCTTTTAAATAAATACAACTTCTGTATTATATTTGCTAAATATAAACGTTTATTGGTCCTACCACTTTCACAGTATATGTTTTACTTTTTCTAGAATGTAGATGTATATAATACACTTAGTAGGTGGAGACGGAATTGCAATCCAAGATATTGATTCCTAGATTTTATCAAAATACATGTTTGGAGGGCCTTGACTAACAAACAATTAGGAAAAGGTCCCTGTGTGTATGTGTGGACAGCACAACTGAAAAACGAAAATTTCGGTAAAATACCTAACTTGATATTTAACTTAAGTATCTCCCAAAGTTGCAACCCAAAAATTTTCAAGAAAGTCTCCCCACCTCCATCTATTCTTCATATGGAACATTTTTTATTACAATTCTGATTTTTTCATAAATGGATCGAACGATTTTTATTAAAGTACCAAATGTTTACTGTATTTTCTGCACAAACGAATCGTAAATCTTGAATTCCTGGCGATAACATTTGAAAATTTCTTCGGTTTTGGGTGAGTTTTGCACAATTGGTAAACCTTATAACAGATACTCAAAGGCTTAATATACAAAAAATATAGGTCTCATTAAAACACACAATTTATGTCATACATATTTTGTACTGGTTTCAATCTTAAACCACTTAAACATTTCTCAAACAGCAAATCATCTTTCGTTTCATATCTCTTTTGTTTTACTTTTAGCTAGGCGAAGAGAACCAAACTTAAACTGTTTCACACAGCAACCAGCTTTTTTTTTTTTTTTTAAATTTCTCTAGTGCGCATGCTCATAAAATGTACGTAGTAGCTAGAGTAGGCACTGTGTTGCACCCAAAAATTCGATACTGATATTTCACAGAAAATACATGTTTTATAGTACGCTGAATAAAAAAAAAATTCTTAGATAAAGGTGCATATGAATGTACCTTTGGACAGCATAACTCAAAAACGAAAAGTCGGTTAAGTACCAAACTTGGTGTTTAAGTTGAGTATCTTCCAAAGATGCTACAAGAAGATTTTCCGGAAGATTCCCCCCACCTCAACTACTCTTTATATGGCAGTTTTCGAAATTTTGGTTTTACCAAAAATTACTCTAACGATTTTGATTAAAATACCATAGGTATTTTTAAGGTATTTTCATGACAAACGAAATGTATATCTTGAATTTTCTAGGATTAACCTCTGAAGACCTCTTTATTCTGGATGACTTTTGTCTAACTGGTATACAGAAATAGACAAAGAGTTACTACAAAAAGTGTAGATATCATTAAAACAAACAATGTATGCCATGTATATTTTTACTTTCTCTATACGTGCTATGTGCATAGTGTATAGAGGAAGTATTGTATTCCACCCAAAAATTCGATCCGAGATTTCACCGGAAATACATGTTTTAGGACTCCCTGAATCCAAAAAAAGCATTTTCAGAAAAAGGTCCGTGTGTATGTGTATCTGTCTGTGTGTGTCTGTGGACAGCAGAGCTCAAAAACGAAAAGACCGTTAAATACTAAACTTGGTATTTAGGTTTGGTATCTTCCAAGGATGCGACACAAATATTTTCAAAAACCCCCCCGCCCCAACTACCCTTTATATGGAAAAATTTTCGAACATTTTGATTTTATAAAAAATGGCTCTAACAATTTTAATTAAAATCCCGTATATTAAAGATATTTACATACCAAATAAAATGTATATCTTGAATTTTCTGGGAATAGCCTCTGGAGAGCTCTATATTCTGGATGAATTTTGCTAAATGCTGCTTAACTCTTAAACGGTAAGAGATAGACAAAAGCTTACTACACAGAACATGTTGATGTGATCAAAACACACAATATATATCCTTTACAGCTTTGTTGTGGAGGTAACCGTTTTCGAGATATTCCTTGTTTTTGGTTTCAGTTGTGAGTACTTATACTTTTCTCAGACAGGAAGTGTCCGATTTTCTTTTGTTCTACTCCTGGTCAAGCAAAGAAGCGATTTGCAATGACAATCGAATAACGACAGATTTTAAAACATTTGACTATCGGTTTAGCCTAGTGTGTTCCCTTATTTTCTTTCTACTTATAAGGAACTAAGTAGTAAGAACATTCTGCTAATGATTATCTCGATTAGCAAGGTGCAGAAATAAGAATAATCTTATGTAAGAAGTTTGTGGAAGAGCTAGCGAAATCATGTGAGTGTAACACATCAGATTTTTTTTTGTTTTTTTGTCTGTAAAGTTAACCGTTTGCAAGATATTATTTGTTTCAATTTTAAACTACTTAACATTTTCTCCAGAGGGAAGTGAATTTTCGTTTCAACTCTTTTGATTTATCCCAGGATTGCAAAAGAGAAGCGAATTTCAATTGTTTCACATAGCGATGAGCTTTTAAAAGATTTTATAGCGTTTTAGGGTAGTGTCTTACTTTATTTCTGTTCTACTTTCAAGGAAGCAAGTAATAAGATCAATTCTGCTTTTTATATCGAAAAGCATAACGTAGAATACTATTTTGTATCTAAGGAAAATTTGTTTGTGGAATAGCTAGAGAGAGTCATGTGAATAGAACGTATCATGATTTTGACACATATGTTAGCCTTCAGCGCTGATCTAATTGGCCATCGGGGAAGAAAGACTGACTTAGCTAGAATACAGACACAGAGACACACCAGGAACTCCCATTCGCAAGGCGGAACTCGAACCCGCGATTCCCTGCACCATGAAGTACCAAAGCACTTTAGCCAGCGCGGCCATGGAGACCGGCGTTTTAAAAGGTCTGATTATCGGTTTCGCAATGTATATTTCCTTTCTACTTCAAGGAGGTAAGTAATTACACAATTTCTGCTAATGTTAATCTCGACTAAAATGATGTGGATAAAGGAATAACCTTTTGTAAGAATAGTTGTTTGCATAAGAGGTAGAGGAAGTCATGTTATCTTTTTAAATTGTGCTGTCTCCTTATCGGCTGTTGGTTATATCCATAGGGAATTTAATAATTTACTCGCGATACGAGAATTCCATTCCTGTTCATGGAAAATATGTATCACACTGTTGCTATTATTATGATTATTATTGTTTTTGTTGTAGTTATTATTATTATTATTATTATTATTATTATTATTATTATTATTATTAAAATTTTGCATAGCGATGCTCATCGTTTACTTCCACGTTTTCTTTGAGGCATAAGCTCCATCTAAACTTCCACCCCTACTTGCCTTTACGAATGATGATTGGTGAATTTTATTTTAATATTTTCAACTGGCTAACAAATTTACATCTCTTCTTAGATATTGAAGCTGCTCACAAAGAAGTCTTAAACATATTAAATATTGTACTTGACGTGCTATCCCATAATTTTGCAAGCTTGTATTTGGGTTGCTCTATGAACTCTCACTGTGACTCAACTCGCATACCGATTTTGCAAACAACAATTATAAAGATATTTGTTCTACTGTAGTATACAAGCTGGGAGACTATCTACTAGCTACCCTACTAGTTATAAGGGCTAAACGCTTATTTTGTGCCTGTTCGTCCGAGAAGCATAAGAGTTCCGATATTACTTCTTAAAGCATATAAGTTGATATAGCACAAGTGCATAAGTGTTGTTATTCTTACAAAATGATCCACTCGTACTCTTATATAAGAATGGGTCAAATGTTATATTTTTCCCTTCATCATGTGTAATCATAAAACTTGCCAAGGATAAAAGTAAAATGTGTGTCGATTCTGGAATTTAGAATAGGGCCGCTATAATTTATCTACTCCTGTAGGTGCATATGTCAAGCAGGTATCTAGATAGAAAAAGTGTGGCCTATTCCCCCTGTTTAAAACTCACAGCAGTACGTACCAATGATGTTGAAGTGTGAGCAGTGTTGAACCAACAGGTGTGGGACCGGGGATTACCTCCTGTTATCTGGGGTCTGTATCAATTTTTCAGTAGCTTCCAAGTTCATACTCGGATAATGCTACGAAATTTCGTGAAAATAACAGTGGGTAGGATTCGGGTACATTTGGTTCTCAGCAATTTGCAATTTGGCTTTCCCGCCTACATTTTTCCAGTTTAATAGTTGAATGAGAGTAAGTAAAATTATGGCGTGAACAATATCAGGTTATTCTCTCCTCCCCACAGAGGAAGCATAAGTGTACTTCCTACTTATTCCTTAACAGAAAGTGTGCATAAAATAATAAAAGAAAACATAGTAAAGGAAATCGGAAGAAAAACAAACAATAAAATGGAAAAAAAGAGAACATTTCTGGCAGGGGAATAGGCCTGTGTGTAAATAAAGAGGTAAAGAGCGATAATGCAAATCTAAGCAGTAAAAGTTTTTGTCGGTGTAAAGCTAATCAATTAGTGACCGTCGGCGGGGGGAGGATGCGCTCTAACCGGTAAACCCTTTGAATTCAAGGTGCGGTCTGATCAGTAGCTCACCAGTCAACATCACTGGCTTGCAGTGTGAACTTCCAGAGAATGCGCTCGCTCTTTGTATGAGTATATTAACTTATTATAAGTACCTATAGAAGTAAAACATAAAAATAAATTCATGCTAGTAAACGCCAGTAAGGTTCTACTGAAGGCCGTATCCTTGTAGTGCTATACTAGCCATGTTCAATGTAACTTTTCTCTTAATGTAGTTGCTTCGAAAGTAAATACTTTACAGTTGTAAAGTTGTGGTTTCTCCTCAGCTTAAGGGATAAGCCTTTGAAATATTTTCTTTTTCTATTAAAATATACTTTTATTAGAATAGGTTTTCTTCCTTTTCAGTATTTTTGTGAAAACTTGGAAGTAATAGATCTTAAAAATTCTGTTTAAAATGGTGTAATAAACATGTCCTGAAAGTTTCAAAACAGTATCTCTTTCAGAAGCTTCATATGTCAAAAATTCTAATATGGAAAAAGGTGTTTGATTTTTCGGTACAGACCTGATCTGCATCTTGAGTCATCCTCGATTTCATCCTACAATATCCTCAGGCACTCTCTTCGCGCTGCCTTGCTCTTTGTCCTATTGCTCTGATGGCTATATAGACCTTAGTTCTTTATTTGTCTGATTTAGACACCGATTTTATTGTATTATTATTATTATTATTATTATTATTATTAGCGCACCTTGAAATTCCCATTTTTGTAGCACAGTGCACCATATATAATGTCACAAGTATTGTCATAATACAATATACATTAGACCTCCGCTTAACCGAAACAAAATCGCCCTCCGTGGTGTAATGGTTATTATGCTGACTTCATATACCCAAGGTCGCGGGTTCAAACCCGGCGGAGGACGATGGATTTTTTCGGGTGTAAAAATCCTTAGCATGGCTTCCTTCGGAGGGGAAGTAAAGCCGTTGGTCCCGTGTCGTAGATTTAAGTCAAGTAAAAGAACCTCAAGCCTGATAGAGAGGCCTTTGAGCAAAATTAAGCGGTCTTTCACGTCCAGTTTAGCATGGGACGCTGAGAACCACAGCAGTTAAAGAACGTCCATAAATAACACGCCATTTACATTTTTTAACCGAAACAAAGGGGACAGAGACTAATGTCTTGCAATGCTTGAACCAGGTAAGGGAAACCAAGACAGGCCAACGTGAGCTTTGCTGTATATGTAACAACAAAGCGTATTAGTGAAGCTTGTAATATAAAATGTACCAGCGCAGTCAAATTCGTTCAAAGGGACATACTCGAAGCGAAATATACTGAATGAAATGAATGACATTACTTAATTTATTGCAATCTATTTAGTTCATTCAAAGCTGTGTAAACTCTTAAATAATTAGGATAAGAGAGATCTGGTTCAGGGGCAAGTGAGCATACATGGGAAAGATAGGGAATTCAACGGGCCATGATAGAGCGAGGGGGAACCTAACCTCGACTCAGATTATTAGGTGTATTTTTCAACTCTTAATCGTCCTTAGGTCATATGCTTTGTTTTACAGTTGCCAAAATTCTGAAAAAAAAATACAACAACATAGAACATGTTTTGACGATTTTTTCTATAGTGGCGTGCTAGTTAAAGGCCTCATTAATCATTATTTTCCAGTATTTGGCCCTACTTTTTGAGTGTGTACAGATCCTTTAAGCACGTTTTAAGTCTATTTTTCAGTAATTGTAGTGCTTTGACATAAATTTTTCAGGATTTTAAGACGATTTTAGGTTTGTGACAATTGTTTACATAACTTTTAAAGGTGTTCCATGCCATATAGAGAAATGTATATGCCTCTACTACAAATAGTTTTAGAACACTCGTGAGACATTTTAGCAAAACTAAAAATCCTGGAAAATGATGTGAAAGCACTATAATCGTTGACAGATTGTGTGCCAAAACGTGTTAAAATGTTGACGTACTCACATGCGTTCCAGGATTGGAACGGATTTTCGTTAGTGCATACATAGCTTTATAATTTTTCTTATAGAAAATAAAAACCTTGTCCATCTAATTTTAGGTTATTGATTCCACATTTATGCATTAATATAGTAAGAACCTTTTAAAGCTGTGTAGGCACATGTTGTGTAAATTACAGTACTGCGTGAACAAATTGTGTAACAAATGTACAATTCTCAAATGTCGCAATACTGCAACTATAACATGATCAGGGCGTAGTGAAGTGTCAGATTTTATACTATATAACGATTAATGGACATCATCATCATCATCATCATCACAAACAATAATTTCATTTGGGACAATGACTTCCTTCTTGGCATCAGGAAGAGGAAAATTATTATTTTCAACGCCAAATGTATTCTTGAAATCCTCTTTAAAAGCAGCTCTTGAGATTTTCCAAGAACTTTGGTTCTTCAGTACTTCCACAAGTTTATGTGCAACCTTACATTTTATTATAACATTTAGGAATAAATTGATTACATCTTCCGAGTTTTTCATTGTCTTATAGATCTATGTTCTGGATTAATTGATGTCTTAAACTCATATTTATGATTATGTTGTAATTTCCTTGTTTGGTAGTGTTAGATTGCGAGATGCGGACTATTGGTTAACAAAAAAAAAAAAAAAAAAAAAAAAAAAAGCTTTATTCTTTTTAAATAATTTGTCCTGCATTCACTATTATCTTTCAATGTCTTTCGTCCCGATTCAACGTTGGATTATTTCATTCGTTTGGTATATTTTCACACGGTGGGGTATTTTGCAATGCATTTATATTTTGAAAATTATCTTCCACATTTTGTCAATCTTATCTTTGCACGCAGATTAGAGAGTGTTTCAGAATTATTAAAGCATTATGAGCGTTCCGTAGGTTAGTGTTTATTTCCGAAGTCAATTTACATAACTTGCTGCATATCGGGCAGTGGGATATTTAATTTTCGTCAGTAATTGCATTTTAACGAGCAATTAAGTAGTATAGATACTTGCTATCAATAATATTTCCATTACTTGAGATATTATTATTATTATTATCATCATCATCATCATTATCATTATAATTATGTGGCTCTTGTGAAACTGACTTCACACTACATGAATATTAATTCCTATCATAGTGAAATATTGCGCATACCTGACAATCAGTTAAGCTAAGAGATTTGGTTGGTGATGTTTATTCCCTCCGAGGTTACGCCGACACTATCAATAATTATTATAAAGATAGTTTAGGCATCACTTGCCACAAAAACGGGTGTAGCCATGTAAAATATTCAAACTCAATTTTTCACGAATTTGTAACTTTGAAATTTTCATTAAAAGCAAACAAGATCAAACAGCATCGTAGAAACACTTGCACATGCATATGAGCATCTATTTCATCTTCTGAAGTAGTAATGGCATACGAGTATAATAATAAGTATTTCCTTTTATTTTAGTAAGTTGTAAGTAACGCGAATATCAACCTAATCTACTTTTGAGTTTCCTTGGGATGTATCGAATAAGATTTTCCCTAGTATTGGAGTTTCGAAAATATTCGTTAATTTACATTTTAGTTTTTCAATGCTAAAGACTAGATTAGCTACTGCCTATACCCATTTAAAACTACCAAACTTCTTCACGTGAATTCGTGGCAGGAAAGTAACATTTGATATGGACAGCTTCAATGTCGTTGCATCTTCTTGCATGAAATTAAAGAATAATATAACATAGTTGTATACATTTGAAATAATTTTTAAAAAGTATTTAATCCATGACTAAAGAAAAGGCATATGAAAATGGTTTTTAAACTGATACAGTAATATATGAGAGGGGTATATGGACTTAGATGTGGTGAGAGGAAGTTATGAATGTTGCAAGACATCTATATTATAGTAATACTGTGTCTATACTCCCGAAAATATTGTTGCTTCCTCGTCTTTGACACTATTCTATCTTCTATTAGAAGTTTTAGTGTAATTTTATTTTTCTGCACGTTTACAACAAAGTCTAAAGGATGACTGTCATGATGAAGTTGCTGTTGTCGAAACAGAAAGTCAGAAAGGTGTTAGCTGATGTCGTCCAGCCTCACAAAGCAGGTAAATGCATTTGCTCCTGGCCTTGCCAACTATGCGGTAAAAACTTCCGCTTCCCAACTATGAAAATATTATGTGGCTTCAAAGAAAATTGAAAGCATCTGTACGATCCGTTGCACCGTGCTTGCTAACTTGCCCACTGGTAGGTCATGTCCGTTGATATATGTATAAATAATATGTAACGTGTTCTAAAATGTCATTGGACAACAGTTGCTGATTGCGTTATAGCAAGATGCGTTCCAACACGCAAGATGCCTTTTCCACAGGATTTTCCGACATTTCAGCTTCTGCAACAACAAACAAAACACTACAGCGTTACCAATAGTAACAGACGAAACTTTGAGAGTTTCTCAACATACCTGCAAAATAATTAGGTTGCTATCTCTAATAGTTTTGGTTTTACAGGCAGTTGAAGTTGTCTATTTCTTTTGTAGTAACCCTGTATGTATATATATATTCTTTGTATGGCAGAATGGTTTGAGTGTATATAACCTGAAGTGAACTACTTAAGAATTCCTACACCGTTTAAATACTATAGAAGAACATTGTGTAAAACGGGAATTTTGTGGAATTTAGTAGTTCTAAGCATCATTTATAAATCGCTTTCATAGAACGTTGATTTATAGAATGTAAAATATAACACAATTCTTGCTATAACACATAGTGAGAATGCGAAACAAACACAAAAACTGTACAGTCATTGCCATCGCTGATTTTCGGTGTCTACTTTTTAGACAAGCAAGAAATTCGGCATTCTACCAAATATGAAACCCTGTAAAGAGAGCGATACGTATTAAAACAAAAACACACAAACAGACTAATGATTGGATATATAGCCATATTACCTAAGGAAGGTTAATGAAATTTTAACATGTATTGGCGAAATTTTAGATCAAGCTGTTTCTTGAGGATTACAAAATTAGTATTTTACAATAATGGCAGGTGAAGGAATAAATGGAAATAATATTTCCAAATTAATTTGGATTATTCCCTATGTGGGTCACAAGGATTAGAGAAAATTTTTAAGATTGGTTGCTTTGAAACATTCCTTTGCCGCAACAATTATGGAAATTAGTATGTAGGGACTGTCAAAAAGAAAGGCAAAAAATGATTTGCATAAAGTGACTGATTGTTCTTTTGATGGGCAAAAATGTTGTAGTACAACGTAAGAGTTAGATGGTACTTGTCAGAACTAGTTAAAAGAGTGTGAATGGTCGCTATTATCTCTAGCTTTTTATTAGATATATTCGCCTTCAGGCGTAACATACGCAGCCATCAGGAAGATAGAATGACTACATGGTACGGAAATGCACGACACTAAATATCCATACCCATAATGGGATTCGAACCTGCAACCCCTTCGCGGCAGAACATCAATGCCAATCACGTCAACGACAACAAGTACCGGGGCCGGCTGTTTCTTGGTTGTCTGTCAGCGGCTGACCACCTTGTGTTACAGTCGACGCAGATCATGGACGGATTTGTTACGAGCCGTTAAACGTTACAGCCTGACCTCTTTCTGTGTACTATTTCCCGAAGTACTCTCGTACAGTTCTTGCTACATTACCTTCTCCTCTAACTCTGCACACGCCGTCCTCCAAACAGTGGGTTTTATATAAAACTGACCAATGCTTTAGAACATCCAGGATGATAAGTACGGTCAGTAAATGACGTACGCAATGAACTTTCACCACATTGCCTGCAAGTTTGTATAATTGCTCAGGGGCGTGTGATTCACTGTCCCTGCTGCCTGTTTATTCTATCAATAGTAGCTAAGGCGCCACTATGTCACTCTTAATTACGGGCAGGCTTTTCGTTGTGGTATCACAATACATAAGTAATATAGCTTATTCAAATGAAATACAATTCAAACACAATAATACACCTTAAATACTCCGTGTACATTAATATCACCCTCACACAACACTTTTTTTTAATGTCAAGAGAACTTTAATCGGGAAGATATTTGCTGCGTGCAGTAATACAACAGTTGGAATATTCTTTGATCTGGAGAAAGCTTGTGGTATATGTTTGGGGAGTAGGGAGAAGTTAAACAGTTGGAATATTCTTTGACCTGGAGAAGGCTTATGATACGTGCTGGAGAGGAGGGATGTTACGTTCTCTCCTGAACTGGTATATACTTGGACGCCTGCCGTAATTTCTTAAGCAGTTTATGAAGGACCGCATCTTCCAAGCAAGGGTGTGCTCTGTATAGGGGAACGGTATGCCACAATGCTTAATTCTGAGCGTGACGATGTTTGCTATAGCTATTAATTCTGTCTCAAAATGTTGTCCCCCAGGTATCCCATCCTGATTGTTCGCAGGTGACCTTGCCTTATTTTGTACTTCTCAACTAACGTCGTTTTTTGAAACGCCCCCTTCAACGGTGTTTGGACAATCTTTATGATTGGAGCTTGAACAATGGCTTTCGTTCTTCAACTGAGAAAACAGTGCGCGTTAATTTCTGGTGCAGTAGGTGGCGAATGGCGGCATCTCTTCGACTCGGGCCAGACTTTCTTTCCTTCGCAGATCAGACGTGTTTCCTAGGGTTGATATTCGATCGGAAATTATGCTTGTTACCTCATATAGCACAGCTTAAAGCTCAATGTGACCGTTCTCTGAATATTTTACGGATACTAAGTGGCAAATCTTGGGGATCAGATCGGACAGTTCTACTTCTTCTTTGTCGTGCGCTGATTCAATCCCATTTAGACTAAGAATGCATTGTGTATTCTTCAGCACGACCATCTAGTTTTAGAAGATTAGACACAGTCCGTAATTAAGGCTTCCGTGTGACTTTTGGGGCTTTTCCAACCAGTCCAGTTGTTAGCTTCTATGCCGAATCGGCAGATGTCGGCGTGATGTCCTGCTAGGTAATTATGGCTGTGAGCTTAGCAGCTTCCCTACGTATCCAACGTGTACCCCTTTTTTCAACGCCATGCTAGACGAACGATACGGAAAGTATTCACCAAGTCAAGGCCTACAGGTTTCCGTTTCCGCGAGCTCCCTCAGAACACGATATCGCATTGCCTCGCATTTTTACCAATGGAGAGAGGATGATTGGTTAGTGCTACATCCCACGTAGATCTCGGGATGAGGGTTTTCGAGAAATCTGCTATGCCTGTATCTAGTATCCGTACTTGTTTTTTTGTTTTTGTTTGTTTAGTTTTTATCTAGCTACAATATCGCCTTTGTATATACACCAACGCTGTAAGTGCGCCGAAGGTGTTGGATTTGCCTTTGTTACTGGGACCGAAACATTTACTTTTGGTTTTCATAGTAGCATATCCACTTATACTGTTGAACTGTATGCGATCTATCGATACATTTTGTGCGTTCTTCGTCGGAATTTTGTGAGTGACTCATTATGAGCGATTCCGTTTGTGCCCTTCAGAGCGTTCGTATGTTGTACAACCAGCATTCTATCGTGCAGCGCATTCAGGACCTCCTTCACATTTTGCACACTTTTTGTGTTAATGTGGAGTGTGCATGGATTCCTGGTCACGTCGGCTTGTGGGTAAGGAAATTGTGGATTTGGCCGCTAAGACGGCAGAAAAGCAGCCCAGTACCATGATTCCACATACGACCTTGACGAACTTTAGCCTTGTTATGCGCAAGGTAGAGATTTTGTGCTGGTGAGACGACTGGTCCTCCCTTCGCATGAACAAGCTCAGAGAAATTAAGGATCTCCCTGTAAATTGGGTCACCTTTTCTCGTTTATCTCGTCGGCAAAATGACGTGCTGGACGAACAATACGGAAACTTGTCATTCAATCCCAGTCCTGCAAGTTTTCGTTTCCGCGAGCTGCTTCGGAAACACAATTAAGCATCGCTCCGCAAATTTTCCAATGGAGAGAGGGTATACCCCTCTTGATTACGTGCTACATCTCATGTAGATCTGAGAATGACGGTGTACGAGAAATCTGCGATACCTGTATCCGTACTATTTTTTTTAGAATTTTTATCCCAGTACAGTGACCGCTGTTGTACATACACAAACGGCAGTAAGTGCGCCAACGGAGTTGGATGTGCATTTGTTACTGGGACCGAAACCTATGCCTTTGTTCAGCATAGTAGCACATCCATTTATACTGCTGAACTGTATGCCATCTATTGAGTCATTCTGTAGGTTCGCCTTCGGAATTTGGGTGACTGTCTCGTAAAGAGCGATTCTCTTGGTGCCCTTCAGAGCATTCGTGAGTTTTACAACCACCACCATATCGTGCCGCGCATCCAGGACCTCCTCCACATTTTACACACTTCCAGTATTAATGTGGAGTGTGTGGGATTCCTGGTCACGCCGGATTACGGGGTAATGTATTGCCGGATTTGACAGCTAAGACAGCAGCAACGCAAACCGGTACTGTACTTTCTTTTGTAATGTAACCACTTCGGACGTCCGGCTTGTGTTGCGGAGAGCAGTGATTTCGTGCCGGCATGAAGAATGGTCATCTCTGCGCGGGAACAAACTCAGCGAAATGAAGGATCTCCCTGTAAACTGGGTAACCTTCTCTCAAAAATCTCGATTGGAAGAGGCGTAATTGACTTGTTTACGGACCGGACACTGTATTTTTACACACGGTTATATTTTAAAGAAAGATCATGCTCCTATGTGCCTGCTCTGTCGGGAGATAATATCAGTCCGTCTTCTCACGGCGATTTTGGCGTACGACGAAAGTGCGGTGACTACGGATTTGAAATTTTTATTGCAATTGAGTTTTAAAGTAAGCATCTAGCATTCTGTTGTACTTCATTTGTGTTTACCGTGTGCGCTATTGTTCAAGCAGAAAATGTGTTTTTAAATTTTTAATTTTTATCGATTATGCCTCACATAATGCTTTAGTTTTAGCTTTCTATTCGGTTAAGCTACGTTGTTTTTATTAGTTTTAGTGACGTATGATTCAGTCAGTTATTCCCCAGGGTAGTTTTACTCAATCTGGATGTTATTTCTCCTCTTAGTCGTGATTTTATTAATGGATTTAAGCTCTTGCTTTTAGGCTCATTTGTTTTTGAGCGGCGCTGATAGTCACGAAGTTGAGCTCCCTTAAACACCACCCATCATCATCATCGCCGTCGGTGGCAGGGGGTGATATTGACTCGTTTGCGGACTGGTCACTATATTTTCACACATAGTCACATTTTAGAAAAAACTGGCCTCTATCTGCCCGCTCTGTGGAGCACATATTCTGTAGGGCCCTTCATTCATCTTTCTCGAGGAGATTCTTGCCGATGACCACAGAATGTTAAAAAGGCTTTATGTCCTTTATTTCAGGTGACAATTCCCAGTAAGGATTTAGATTTTATTTCTTTTATCCTGATAGTTTTAATGGAGTGGCATTTATTGCATTTTAAATGTTTTATCATTAGTTCTTCTAACACAGAGTCTGGTTTTCAGTCACCGTTTCTGGTTTGTTTGCTCCTATTTTTTATTCAGTTAGGAGCTGAACTTTGGCTTTTGCCATCAGTAGTTTTATTCTCTGGATTTATAACTTACCCTTTATTTTCTCGTTTTGATTTTTCATGGTTTTTGCTGTGGTGTATTTATTGGACTGTTTTTATAAGGGCGCTAATGGCCATAGTAATCGAGCCCACCTATAAACACAAATCACCATCATAATGACTCACCCGGGATCTCGAATTAACCCTGACTCCCTCGAGTAGGTAACCTTCGAGTGGTGTAGGATTCAGTCCATCAAATTGCCCACTCACGGGTAATCAGTGAAAAGGAGACTGATGTCGGTGGAAAGGGACATGCTGTTCGTTGAGGGCTGTTCATCGGAGCTAGGACTTCTAAACTTCAGTAACTGGGAAGGGCGCGCAATCTACTACACCGCTTTGGTTTCTGCTTCACCTAAATGGGAGGCTACGAAATAACCCAACCCTTGTCAATCTGCCAGGATTAGGTGTTACCCCGAAATCCACGGTGAGCCTGTTATACCTTTGTTTACTCCTGTCACTTCAGTGTGGCGACCCCTACGTGGGCCCCGTGGTGGGTAGAATACACTAAGCATGAGTTTATACGTTTTGTTCATGGCAAGAAACAAAAGCTCCCCTACTGTCAATCGAAAAGAAGTAATAGAGTCTAGTAATCCTCACTACCTGATAATAAGTAGAAAGGAGGAAGGCAAGACATTTTCGTCGGTTAGCTCTTTTGTTATTCAAAGAGTTCGGATAAAATGGCTGGTCCCGTTAAATCTTGCTTTAGATCCGCAAAGGCACACTCCTGGTTGAGGCACTTTCAGCTTGGTAAGCAGCAAAATTACTGAAAGGCAATATGTTAGGCTGTTATCCGATGCAGATCGAGAAGCGTACGTCCTTGAACTGCTCGTGCGGCGTTAACACCACCCGCGCTTGAAGGGTTTGTCTCTTGAGAACTTCAAAAGGACCTGGCAGAACAATGTGTAACATGTGTTTAAAGCGTTCAGTGGAAAGTAAATGCTGAATTCTGCCCACCCATATCCTATTCCTTCTCCGTGATAGAGTAGATTTACCCCAAAGTATTAAGGTTGGGTACGAAGCCATTGAGGTTAGACCATATCCAACCCACTTTGATGATACAAATGCCAGCGGTTTGGGCATACTAGTGACTTTTGTACTGGTTACTCTCTATGTGCTATCTGTGAAGCCGCATAGAATGATGGAAGTTATAGTACCACTGCATCGTATGCTAACTGCAGCGTGGATCATTCATCTAGTTCCCGCAATTATTCCGGAGAGAGAGAGAGAGAGAGAGAGAGAGAGAGAGAGAGAGAGAGCGATCCAGGAGATACAGGTGAGGGAGAGGGTATCCTTCTTTGAAACCCGTGGACTCTTGCGGCTCTGACAACCTCCTGACCCCTACTCTGGTAGCTACAGCTCAGTTGCAGCTAAACCGGTACTGTCGCGAAACCCGATTCAGACCTGCTATATAATTGGAGCCAATATTGCAGAAAAGGTTATCGATACGAGTCCATTAACAAAAACTTCAAACTCTTTAACAGTTTCGAAATCTGCTATCGTAAAAAGCGCCCCGGTAGCAACGTCACCCAAACCGTAAACTTTGAGCAATAACACCACTACCACCGTGAGTTCCCGATCCAATCTTGACTCCCTATGTGGGCAACGTTGAGTGTGAGGCAGTCTGTCCATTAGAATGCCCACTTACGTGTAGGCCATGAGTAGAGACCTGTGTCGATGGAAAGGATTATCCTGTTTGGTTGAGATCCCGCTGTGATTCTTCAAATATCAACACTTTGGGCACAATAACGAGTTTTGTAGTGGTCGCTCTACAGCGTGCCAATCGTGAAAATGTCACGCACGATGGACGTTGTATATCGACTCCGTGATGTGTTACCTGCGCCGGTGAGCATACATCTATGGCTCAAGTCACAGTCATCAAGCATTCTGCACCAGCGGAAGCCTTTCAGACCTAAAAAATCCAGACCAATTTCCTGAAAGAGAAGGCAAAGTCCCTTTCCAAAACATTTAAGGGAAGGAAAGGTTCACGCCACCCGCCGTGTAGATCGCCTTTTGAGGAATCTTCTGGAGAGAGCACAGATCGGTGCACGCCACTTTTGCCGATAATCACCTCCAATGGGTTAGGGTTTCTCGAAATTATAGAAAAGGAACTAAAACTGACCAGTAGAGCCGAATCTGCAAAAGCGCCTTTCCATTTAAATCTTACCCCATACAACTGATGATGGCTATCCTGCAATAGAATATACGCGGAATTAGATCAAACGAACCAGAGCTTGACTGGTTGCTCCACCAGCATCAGCCTTTGGCCGTATGCTTGCAAGAGACCAAGCTCCGTCCCCAACATGCCACCAACAGGTAGTACTCTTCTGTCCGGTGTGATATATCACCGACGGATGGAGTTTATGCACATGGGAGCACCATGATTCTTATCAGATGTGATATCTTCGCTGAATCTCTACCCATTCAATCTGACATACAGTCCATTGCTGTAAGGATTAAGTTATGCGTCATTTGATTCACGCATTGTAGTATATATTTACCTCTATCTGGTGGTCTCTCGCGCAGTGTTTTAGCAGACCTATTCTCCGAGCTGGCAACAGCTTTTTATTGGTAGGGGACGTGAAAGACACCGACGCACTTTTGTACTCCCCTCGAGCTTGTGCAAGAGGTTTACTAATCGCCGATTTGTTGGATTCTATAAATCTATCTCTGCTGAACACCAAAGAGCTTACATTTCTTTCTGACGCGTTCAGTAGATTTTCTCACCTTGATATAGCAGTTTTTTCTCCAATTTGGGGATTGGCTTACAATGGAATATTATCTCTGATTTACATTCTAGTGACTACTGTCCTATTCTTATTTATGTCATAGCAAAGAATGATGATGATGGTTGGTGTTAAAGGGCACTTAACTACTGAAGTCATTAGCGCCCTCAAGGTTAAATAAAAACACCAAAGGGAAAAAAAAACAATATAAAAAAAATATCACATAACACCAGAAGGTAAAAACTCTTGGCTAAAAGACAAACAGAAATCTAAAATATTTAAAAACGGGGCGAAAAGGATATAAAATACTTAAAACGTGGTCGACAGGTTAAAACGAATTAAAAACGAACAACGTCAAAATTCATTAAACCCCATGAACCCCGCTGCATTAAAAGCGATAAAGACAGATGAAATCCTTAAAAATTAAATCCTTATCGTAAAGATCAAATTAGATAAAAATTTAAAAACTCTAACGACCACCCCGTGGTCGTCTACAAGAACCTCCACGAGGGAGGCCGGCAGGTGTGACTCAGATCGAAGGGCTGCTAGTGCGATACAGTCCAGCAGGACATGACGTACCGACAATAATGCCCCACAGAGCGGACAGTTAGGCACAGGATCTCTCTTAAAAACATGACTATGCGTAAAATTGCAGTGACCGATTCGCAAGCGAGCCAATTGCACCTCCTCCCGACGGGATTTACGAGAGGAGGTCACCCGGGTAACAGGAGCGCCCTTCACTTCCCTGAGCTTGTTCCCGCAGAGAGACCCCCACTCCGCGTTCCAGCCGGTGTGCACCACTCTCCGAACAATAAGTCGCAAGTCCGCAGCGCAGTGACGAAAGGAAGCGCAATACAGGGTTGTGTGGCCGCCATCCTAGCTGCCATATCCGCCAGTTCATTACCTGTAAGCCGACATGCCCAGGAATCCAAGCACACTCCACATGAATACCGGCAGTGTGTAAAAAGTGGAGAAGGTTCTGGATGCGCTGCACGAGGGGATGGTGGTTGTATAACTCCCGAACGCTCTGAAGGGCAATAAGAGAATCACTTAAAATAAGGCAGTTACCCAAATTTCTGCGGCGAACATACAGAATGGCTCGTTAGAGGCATACAGCTTGGCAGAATAAAGGATGTGTGAATATGTAACCCGAAAGTATCTGGTTCGGTACCAGTAACAAAGGCACATCCAACACTCACTGCACTTACTGCCATCGGTGTAAATAAAAGATCGGTCACTGGAAGAGGATAAAAATTCTAAAAAACATGTACGGATACTAGACGGAGGCAATGCCGATTTCCCGTGAGCTGTCATCCCGAGATCTGCATGGGAGGTAGCACGTAACCAAGGTGGGTGTAACCGTTCCCCCTTCGAAAACATGCGATGCACTACAATGTTGTGTTTCCGAAG
The DNA here is from genome assembly GCA_030762935.1 of Hymenopus coronatus. Taxonomy (NCBI): domain Eukaryota; kingdom Metazoa; phylum Arthropoda; class Insecta; order Mantodea; family Hymenopodidae; genus Hymenopus; species Hymenopus coronatus. Next base: position 1,396,485 of record JAUKNX010000035.1, on the reverse strand, counting down.
AAGCTCACGGAAACGGAAGCCCGCAGGGCTTGGGCTATGAAAGTGATTACGAAAGCGTTCGTCCAGCTCGGTACAGAAGAAAGGGGTAAACGTCGGATGCAAAGGCATGCAGTTAAGTGAACAGCCATAATTTCCTAACAGGACATCACGCCGACAACGCAGAGGGGGTTCTGCCGATTCAGCGTAGAGACCAACAACTGGGCTGTTTGGAAAAGCCCCAACAGCTACACGGATGCCCTGATTGTGCACAGTGTCTATGCGTCTCAGCACAGATGGTCGTGCTGAAGAATAAACAATGCATCCATAGTGTAACTGGGATCGGATCAGTGCACGATAAAGACGCAGCAATACTAGCCGACCTGTTCCCCAAGATGTACCATTTAGTATCCGTAAGATATTGAGAGAAGGTTCACAGCGCGCTTTAAGCTGTGTTATATGTGAAGACCAGCTTAAGCGCCGATCGAATATTAATCCCAGGAATCTGACTTCATCTGCGAAAGGAATAAAATCTAGCCCAAGTGTAAGAGTAGGAGCCATTCGCTACCTACGACGCCAGAAGTTAACGCAGACAGTCTTCTCAGGCAAGAAACGAAAGCCGTTGTTCAAGCTCCAATTGTAAAGATTGTCCAGACACCGCTGGAGACGGCGTTCCATAAACGGTGTACGCTGAGAAGTACAGAAGATGGCAAAGTCGTCCACGTATAAACAGGAAGACACACCTGGGGGGAATCATTGAGATACAGAATTTATGGCTATAGCAAACAGCTTCACGCTTAGTACCGAGCCCTGCGGCACTCCGTTCTCTTGGTTAAAATAGTGAGAAAAAACCGAGCCGACCCTTACTCGAAAAACGCGTTCCCGCATGAACTCCTGATGAACAAAGGTAGACGGCCACGTATATTCCAACTGTAGAGGGCGCGTAAAATCCCTGCCCGCCAACACGTATCATAAGCCTTCTCGATGTCAAAAATATCCCAACCGTCTGACAATTCCGAAGAAAGCCGTTCAGGATCTTCGTCGATAGTGACACAAGGGGGTCAACCGCTGATCGACGTCTTCGAAAACAACATTGGATGTTGGTCAGAAGATTGTGGGATTCCAACCACCACACCAACCGCCCATTGATCATGCGTTCCATCACCTTGCATACACAGCTGGTGAGGGAAATTGGACGGTAGCTGGAAGGAAGATGACGGTCCATTCCAAGTTTCAAAATGGGTATGGTGGTGGCCTCCCGCCACTGAGTTGGAAAAGTGGCATCTACCCAAATACGATTATAGATCTCGACGAGGAAAGCCTTACCCGCAGGAGAGAGATGTTGTAACATTTGGACGTGGAAGCTATCTGCACTTGGCGCAGAGTTTCGAGAAGATGAAAGGGAAAATTCTATCTCTGCCATGGTGAAAAAGTGGTTGTAGTCTTCAAGGTTTCAAGAGCGGAAGGCAGAATTTTGATATTCAACCTGGGCCTTAACTGGAAGAAACTCAAGCGCATAATTATCTGAGCTAGATATCTTGGTGAAAGTACTGCCCAGAGTGTTAGCAGCATCAAAGATGTCAACCACGGCGCCTGCCACTGTTTTAGACCGGCGATCGGCATATGGGTCGTTTTTCCTGCTACCCGTCTTAATTTATCCCATACGAGAGATGAAGGTGTATGACGGTTAAAGGAGCATACAAACGGGCTCCATGATTGCTTTGTGCTATCCTTAATAACTTGTCTAAATTTTGAGCACATCTTTTTATATTGTATTAGGTTATCCAGCATAGGGCGACTCTGGAAAAAACCGTCAAGCACGTCTGCGAGGACGAATGGCATCCCGACATTCAGCGGTCCATCAGGGAACCGGAAAGCGGCGGGAGTGGTCAGTCGACCGCGGAATGGACGTTTCAGAAAGAATGGTAGCTATGAGGTGTTTGACAAAAAAATCCACTTAATCGTGCTCGCATCAGTTAAAAACAGCCAAATGGGAATAAAGATTCCTGTTGGCTCGCTCTAAGCGCCATCTAGGTAAGCGCCTGGAACATACGTCGTGTTCTAGTAGACTTAGAAGACCTGGAAAGGGGTCACTAGAGTATGGATCAGAGATGACGGTCCACTGTAAAGATACGGTTAACTGCGGAGAACAAACATCTGTATCGATGTGTGAGAAACTATTGAAGGCGTCAGAGAGAAAGGTTGGCTCTTCGGTATTCAGGAGAGAGAGATTATGACGGTCCAAAAAATCGGCAATTAGATGACCTCTCGCACAAGTCCGAGGGGAGCCCCAAAGTGGGTGGTGGGTATTCACGTCCCCCAGCAACAGGAAAGATGTTTGTAGCTGGGAAACTAAGTCGTCTAAGGCAATGCGAGAGAGTTCAGCAGATGGAGGCAGATAGATACTACAAATTGTGAATTTGGTAGACGCCAGCGTAATGCTGACAGCAGCGGAATGGATGCAAGACTTTATAGGTACGGATTCTGCATAGAGATCATCTCTGACGAGTAGCATAGTGCCCCCATGGGCAGGAACACCCTCCTCCGGTAATAGATCACACCGTACAGCAGAATAATGCCTGAATGTGACTATGTCATGGGGACGGATTTTGGTCTCTTGTAAGCTGGCGACTAATTGTTGATACTGGTTGAGCAACAGTTCTAGCTCTGGTTGACGAGATCTAATTCCGCGTATGTTCCACTGTAGGATAGCCATTTTCTATAATATGGGATAAGGTTTATATCGAAAGACGTTTCTTCAGATTGAGCTGTGCTGGTCGGTTCAATTTGTTCTGTTTTGGGATTGGGCTGGTACTGTTTTCAGGAGCTCGATCTTGCCGTTTTCGCACTGTCCGTCTAGCATTGGGGGCAGCATCCTTTTGTTCCGTCTCCTCCACAGGAGAGGATCCCTTTCCAATAGAAAATTTCCGTTCGAGAACCTCGAACCGATTTGAGGTGCTGAACGACGGAGATGTTCGTCGTTGATATACACTCCCACTAGAATATGTTGAGTTTTCAATCCCTTCGATGGTTTGGGAGGAGACTTTACATGGTCTTTTAAGAAGTTGGTCCTAACGTAACTGGTCTTAAAGTTCTTTACTGGCGTAGAACTGGTGGCAGGTAAGCTGATCTTGGTGCCCAAGTTTGAAGGCTTGGGTGACACTTTCGCTGTATTACTCTTTAAATGAGCGAGTTTGGCCGAAGTTGTTGCCGGAACAGTCGTAGAAGTTGAGGAGCGTTGGTGCGGCATAGCCGTCAGAATCTTTTCAGAAATTGTGGCCCCGTAAATATCGCCAGTTTGAGTTGCGCTTTTTCGCCTCAGTACAGGTTTAGCTGCAATTGAGCTGTATATACCAGAGCGCGGGACAGAGGGTTGGCGATTCCGCAGGAGCTTCCGGGCTTCAAGGAAGGACACCTTCTTTTCACCCGGATCTCCTGAATCGCTCTTTCCTCTGCATAACGGGCACAGTCGCGGGAACTAGGTGAATGTTCGCCGCCGCAGTTAACGCGCGATGGAGGGGAAGTACAAGCTTCATCGTGCGCGGCGGCTCCACAGAGTGCACATCTAGACTGACCAGTACAGAATGCACCTGTGTGCTCAAAGCGTTGACACTTGTAGCATCTGAGTGGGTTGGGAATGAAGGGCCTAACCTCGATGAGTTCGAACCCAGCCCTTATCCTTTGGGGGAGATCTACCCGATCAAAGGTAAGGAACAGGGTAGGGTAGGCATGAATTCACCATTTACTTTGCGCTGGACCCTATACACAGAAGTAACGCTTTGTTCCGCCAGACTCTCCTGAATCTCCTCTGTGCTCAAGCCGTCCAAAGCGAGGGTGGTAACAACACCGCGCGAGGAGTTCAGGGTTTTATGTTGCTGTGTTTAACTGGGTAACTGCCTAACATAGTGACTCGTACTAATTTAGAGGCCTGGGTTGCTGACACTGCCTCTAGCAGGAGTGTACCGTTTCGCGCTCGTATATAAGATTGAACCGATCCAGCAATTTTATGTAAGCCCTTTTGAATGGCAAAAGGCCTGACCGACGTGAAGCTTTTACCTTCCTCCGTTCGAGCGACAATTAAGTAGCGAGCACCACATGACTCAACTACTTCTTTTCCTTGGACATTAAACGATGGTTTAGGATTTCCCATAAAAAAGGGGTATAAATGCATCCACCAGTGCTCCCCACTCACCACGGAGCCCAACATGGGGTCACCCCACTGGGGTGACAGGGCTACACAGGGAATATAGCGCGTCCCACTCACCCTGGAGTTCGGTATAGTACCTAGTCCTGGCCGATTAACTAGGGATGGGTTTGTCCCTAGCCTCCCGTTTAGTCAAAGCAGAAACCAAAATGGTGTATTAGGTTGCTTACCCCCCCTCCAGTTGCTGAAAAACAGAAGCCCAGGCTCAGATACGCAACCCTCAACCAACCACGAAATTCCTTTTCACCGACACGGGTCTCCACGCACGGCCTACACGTAGGTGGACATTTGACCCACTGACCCCTCACCACTCTTGAGGTTGCCCACAGAGGGAGTCAAGGTGGCTCGGGACCCCGGGTGCGCCTAACCCGTACCTACCATAGTAGGCCCCTGGGGGGGGTAGCAAAGAATGTATGTCCCTCCCGTTCCACCTTGGTGACTCTTAGAACGGGCCAAATAGAGCCTTTATTCCCGATTGGCCGTTTTTCACTACAGCTAGCAGACCTGGTGGATTTTTTAGTCCAACACCCTCCCAGGCAGAGGCCTGCGACGGTAGGTATGGGTTTGGCACACCCGGGAACCCAAGCCCAACGTGAGTCCGTTAGTGCGCAACCTCTGAGCGGTGAGGGAGTCAGTAGGTCAAAATTCACACCCACGTGTAGGCCGTGCGTGGAGTCATGTGTCGGCGGAAAGGAATATCCTGGTTGGTTGAGCGTTGCGTATTTGAGCATGGGCTGCTGCTTTTCTATAATTGGGGAGGGTGCTTAACCTAATATATCAGCTTGGTTCCTGCTTTGCGCAAACGGGAGGCGAAAGGCTATCCTACCTCTAGTCAATCGGCCAGGACTAGTTATTATTCCGAACTCCAGGCGGAGTGGGACGGTATGGCCGCCATATCCCCTGTGTAGCCCTGTCATCTCAGTGGGGTGAAGTGTCGTTGGACTTCCGTGGTGGGTGTGGAGCACTGTGAGATGACATATTTTACCATCCTTATGGCAAAACAAAAAATAAAAAAGCAAAAACAAAAACAAAAAATAGAAGGGCGATTGGAAGAGAAGCAGTTGAGTGCAGTGTTCCTCGCTACTTAGTAACAACTAGGACAGAGGAAGGTAGGAAATTTACGTCCGTCAGTCCTTTTGCTATACATATGGGTCTAGACATTATTGCTGGTCCGGTACACCCTTGTCTTAAAACATGAAATGGCAACCTCCTCGTAAAGAGCTTTACGGCATCCCAGGCAGAAAAACTACTGAAGTCCAAACTGCTAGGCAGCTACCCGATTAAGCTCGAACAGCACAAGACGTGGAGCTCCTCACGCGGCATTATCACCAACCACTTCAGAGACGGTTTGTCCAATGAGGAGCTTCAAGAAGATCTGACAGGCTATTCTGTTAAATCTGTTTATAAGGTTCAACGTAAGGTAAATGGTAATTTGTTCCTACCCGTACACTGTTCCTTACCTTTGATCGGCTAAATCTCCCTCAAAAGATTAAATAAAGGTATGTAACCATCGAGTTTAGAACCTATATTCCCAATCCACTTAGAATACACAATAGCCTGCGGTTTTATCACACCAGTGTGTTTTCTCCTGGACCTTCTACATGTGCAATACGTGGAGAAGCATCGCACAATGGAGTTTGTGCGGCCATTCTATCTTTTGGTAATTGCTGCGTGGAATACCCATCTAGGTCCTGAGATTACCCCCTTTTGCAGAGGAACCAACGATCCAGGAGATACGGTTGAGAGAGAAGATGTCCTTCTTAGAAGCCCGTAACTTCCTGAGTCTCCGGCAACCCTCTGTCCCGCTTTAGGTACATATAGCTCAGTTGCTGCTAAATCGGTACCAAGGTGGGCAATCGTGACTCAAACTTGCGGTATAAACGGGACAAGAATTTCTGACAGGGTTCTCATAGTCAGACCAGACCCAAAAGCCCTCCACCTCTAATTCTACATCGCCATAAACGCCAGCCACCACCAATGTAAAGCGGAATCCAGAAATGTACCACCCAAACCTTTGACTTCGGGCACTAGGACGGGCTTAACGTTACGTATTCTGCGCCAGAAAAAAAATTTAAGACAAGTTATATCAGGACCGTCTTCCTGAAAGAAATGTTAAGTCTCCTCCCAGAACATCTAAGGGAAGGAAAAGTCCAGGCCATTCTCCAGGTCGATCCCCTTCGGAAGAATCGTTGGGGGTGAGGGTACAGATGGGCGTCGACCATCTGCGTCACCGTTATGGAGCAGAAAATTTCCATTGGAATCGGATAGTTATGAAACAGCAGGGGATCGGGCTCCTGTAAACAGTGTAAGTCCAACACCTAAAAAGAACAAATTGCCTGAACCAGCACTGGCAAGTATGCAGAAACGTCTTTCCATTTAAATCTTATCTCATACCATTCACCATGGCTGTCCTGCAGTTGAAAAACGCGGCTATATACCACATTGACGAGAGCATGAGCTGTAGTTCCGCCAGACCCAACCTCAGGTTGTTTGCTAACCAGAGACTAAGCTTCGACCACATGACGTTACCTTCAGGCACTAGTCCGCTTTATGTGGTGATTTGTGCCTGCTCTTTGTGGTACTATAGTTCTCGTCAGGGATGATCTTTAAGCTGAATCAGTGCCCTTACAGTCTGACATCCAGGCGGCCGCTGTAGGACTCACGCTGTCACCTACCAGCTTCACCATCTGCAGTATATATCTGCCTCCCTCTTTTGACCTTTCGCGCACTGATTTTAACGACCTAATTTCCCACTTAACAGCAGCATTTATGTTGGTGGGAAACGGGAATGCCCACCATCCGTTGTAGGGTTCACCTCGGGCCTGTGCGAGAAGTCTTCTATTTGCCAATTTCTTTGACAGCTATCAGCAATCTTTCTTGAACACCGGAGGGCCTACATTTTTTTCTGACGCCTTCAACAGTTTCTCACACTTAGACATAGCTGTTTGTTCTCCACAATTGGCGGCTTCCTTACAATGGAATATCATCTCTGACTTACATTCCAGTGACCGCTTTCCGATTCTTATTAGTCTCTTGGCACAGACTTTATGTTCCCAAAGTTTACCCAAATGGTGCTTAGAACGAGCCAACTGGGATCTTTTTTCTTGTTTGGCTATTTTGAGCTACAGCGGGCACAACATTGTGGATTACTTAGTTGAACACTTCACCGCAACATTCTTTCATCTTCTAAGCAATCCATACCGCACACCTAGTCGGTTTCCTTTTCTTGGTGGACGGCTGACTGTCGGGAAGCCATTCGCGGCCGAAAACGTGCTCTTCAAACTTTCAGGCGTAGCCCTATGCTGGTTAACTTAATACAATATAAGAAGATGAGTGCCAAATCCGGACAAGTTATTAAGGACAAAATAAGAAATCCTAGTGCGCGTTTGTCAGCTCCTTTAATAGACATACCCCTCACCTCTGTTGTATGGGATAGCTTAAGGCGTGTGGCCGGTAAATCAACCCATACTCCAATCGACCCACCTACTTTCGCTCAGGTCTTTAGCACAAACAGTTTTTCCGCTGAAGTTCTTGCGGTTAAGGCTCGGGTGGAATGTCAAGGCTTCTCTTTTGTTCCGGAAACCTTGAGGAATAACATCGCCTGTTCACCATAGACCATGCACTTTCATCTTTTGGTAGTGTTTAATGCCCGCTTTAACTACTTATGGCACCGCAGGCGGTGACACTGATGCTACATGAATTAAGAAGGAGCTCCGGTGGAATGCGGTGGCGGGGGAAACCGGAGAACCCGGAAAAAACCCGCCCAGCGTCACTTTGTCCACATGCAGTTGCTTGGGATCGAACCAGGGCCTTCTAGGTGAGAGGCGAGTGGTCTAACCACTCGGCCACGGCGCGGCCTCATCTTCGTTAAACTGTGTAGCTGGTCCAGATGGTATGTCCATGTCGAAATATTGAAACATCTGACTCCTGAAGGCAAGGCTTCCGTGCTCCAGGTCTATAATCGTGTCTGGGTTCGCCATCTTTTCATATAAGTTGCGGGAGGCCACCAAAATTCCAAATTTGAAGCCTGGAAAGGACCATGAACTTCCGTTCAGCTACCGTCCTATTTCCCTCCCCAGTTGTGTTTGCTAGGTGATGGAACGGATGATCAACGGGCGGTTGATGTGGTCCGAATCCCAAAATTAACTGGCCAACACCCAGTGCGGTTTTCGCAGAATTCGTTCAGCAGTGGAACACCTTGTGCCGCTGTCGATGTAGATCATGAACAGCATTTTTTTGGAATTGTCAATCAGTTGGTACCTTCTTTGACCTGGAGAAGGCGTTTGGTATGTGTTGGCGAGCAGGGGTCTTGCATTATTTCCTTAACTGCAATCTACGTGGACGTTTAACGTTATTTATTCAGGAGTTTATGGGGGACCGCGTTTTCCGAGTAAGGGTCGGCTCGGTCTTTTCTAACCTTTTTATTCATGAGAACGGTGTGCCACAGGGTTTGGGTTTGAGCGTGAGGCTGTTTATTTAGCGATTAAAGCTATCCCTCAATGTGTTCCCAAAGTTTTTTGTTCTGCTTATTTATAGACGATTTTGACATTTTCTGCAACTTCTCAGCGTACGTCTGTTTTGTAACGCCGTCTTCAGCGGTATTGAGACGCCTTTAATGATTGGAGCTCACAAAACTGCTTACGTTTTTCCGCGGAGAAGTCAGGCTTTGTGAGCTTCTGGCACCATAAGAGCCGGCTTTCGCCTTCTCTTCGTCTCGTGCAAGATTTACTTCCGATCGCAGATAAAGGGAAACTCCTGGGGTTGGTTTTCGATCGGAAATTACGCATATAGCCCAGCTGTAAGCAGGGTATGACTCTTCTCTGAATATTTTACGGATATTATGTGGCGATGATCGGACAGTGCTCCTCTATCTTTGTCTTGCGCTGATCCGATCCAAGTTAGACTGCGGATGCATTGTTTATTCCTCAGCGCGAGCATCTGTGCTAAGACGACTAGCCACGGTCCATGATCAGGGCATCCTTGGTGCTGTTGGAGCTTTTCCGATTAGCCCAGTTTTGAGCCTCTCTACGTCGAATTGGCAGAACCTTCTCTGTGCTGTTGGCGAGAGGTGTTATTAGCCAATTATGGCTCTGGGATTAGGTGCTTGCCTGCGTATATAACGTTTACTACTTTTTTCTCCACCGAGCTACACGAACTTTATCGGAAACTTTCACTAAGCTCCAGGTCTGTAAACTTCGTTTCCAAGAGCTGCTTCGGAAACACGATATCGACATGCCTAGCATGTTTGCCAAGAGGGAGAGGCTGCACTCACCATGGTTGCGTGTTTCCTCCAATGTGGATCTCGGGATGGCGCCTTACGTAAAATTTATTACGTCTGTGTCTAGTATCCGTTCTTGTATTTTAGAATTTTTTGCCAAGGTGCAGTGGCCGTATTTGTGTAAATGCTGATGGCAGTAAGAGCGCTGACGATATTGTATGTGGCTTTGTTTCAGAGAACGAAACTTTAACTTAGGGTTTTCAGGTAGCACATACATTTACATTCCTCCTATGGGCCTACTACGGTAGGTACGGGTTCGGCACACCCGGGGTCCCGAGACACCTTGACTCTCTCTGTGGGCAACCGCTAAGTGTTGAGAGGGTCAGTAGGTTAAAATGCCCACCCACGTACTGGCTGTGCGTGGAGACCCGTGTCGGTGGAAAGGAATATCCTGGGTGGTAGAGGATTGCGCACCTGAGCCTGGGCTTCTGACTTTCAGTAACTGGGGAAGGTGCGCAGCCTAATACACCACTTTGGTTTCTACTTCGCCCAAATAGGAGGCTGGCGACCAACCGACCCCCAGTCAATCGGCCAGGACTAGGCATTATACCAAACTCCAGGGTGAGTGGGACGGCATGCCCGCTATATCCCCTGTGTAGTCCTGTTACCCCAGTGGGATGATCCCTTGTCGGGCTCCGTGGTGGGTGGGGAGCACTGAGGGATGAATTTCTATGCAGCTTTATGGCACAAAGGGCAACAACCAAAAACCTAACTGCTAATAATATGGGAAAAGAAGTAGTCGAGTCTTGTTATCCTTGCTACTTGGTGATAAATCGGACAGAGGAAGGAAGGGAGTTCTTCACGATGAGCCCTTTTATAATTCAAAAGGTGCCAACGCCCTCTGAAATCCTGTATTAGAGCCCGCAATGGCACGACGCTGGTTGAGACCATGTCCGCATCCCAGTCTGCCAAAATCCTGAAAGCGAAATTGTTAGCCAGCTTCCCCGTGAAAGTCGAACTGCATAAGGCGTTAAACTCCTCACGCCGTGATATCACCACCCGCGTTCTTGACGGACTAAGTACTGAGGAGATTCAGGAGAACATGGCGGATCAAGAGGCAATATCTTTGTATCAGGTTCAGCGTAAAGTCAACGGTGAATTCATGCCTATGCGTACCCTGTTCCTTACTTTAGATCGGGCGGATCTCCCGCAAAAGCTTAAGGCAGGGTACGAAGTCATCGATGTTGGGAGTTAGATACCGAACCCGCTATGGTGCTATAAGTGTCAACGTTTTGGCCACATGCGAGATTTTTGTAAGGAGAATCCCCTTGCGTCAACTGTGGTGACGTATTCCACGATGGTGTGTGTAGTTCACCTCCATCGTGCGTGAATTGTGAACATTCATCTAGTGCCCGAAGCTGTCCCCGTTTTACAGAGAGGGCGATCCAGGAGATTCGGGTGAAAGAGAGGGTGCCTTTCTTGGAAGCCCGGACTCTTTTGCGGCTCCGCCAACCCTCTGTTCCGTGGTCCGGCACGTTTAGCTCTGTTATAGCTAAACCGGTGCCGTGTCGAGAAATCGCAGCGCAAACTAGCGATATAAACAGGACTACTATCGCAGAAAAGGTCCTTGTAACCAGGACAGTGCCCAAGCTTACGTTACCTTCCAAGTCGGCACTAACACCTGCCAAATCTGTCAGCCTACAGAGCAGTTCAGCAACCTTCTCACCTAAAGCTTCGATCTCGGGAAATAAAACATCTAAGCTTGCAACGTCATCTGCACATGCTAAGCACTTCAGGACCAGCTATGTCAGGCAATACTTTCTGAAATATAGTGTTATGACCGCTCCCAAAACATCTAAGGGAAAGCAAAGTCCACGATGCGCTCCACGGAGATCCTCTTCTAACGAATCTTCTGGGGAAAGTACCGATCGGCCGCTACCATCTTCGCCGATCAGTACCTCTAATCGGTTCGAGGTTCTCGAACAGAAATTTTCTATGAGAAAGGGATCCTCCCCCGTGGAAGAGATGGATCAAGAGGATTCTGTCGTCAACAGCAAACGCACAGTGCGTAGACGACAGGATCGTGCTGCCGACCAAAGTTTTAGTTCGACACCAAAAAAAGAATAAATTGAACTCACCAACACCGCCCAATATGCAGAAACGGCTTTCAATTTGAACTTATCCCACCATAAAGATTATAGCTATCCTACAATAGATCATATGTGGAGTTAAATCACATTGACCAGAGCTTGAATTGTTGTTACATCAGCATCAGCCTTTGGTCGTATGTTTACAAAAGACAAAACTCCGTCCCCAGGACACCGTTACCACCAGGCAGCACTCCTCCGTACGATGTGATTTATCATCGGATGAAAGTGTTCCAGCACATGGCGGCACTATGGTGCTTATCCGAGAATATGTATTTGCCGAATTCGTACCCTTACAATCTGACATTCAGTCCGTCGCTGTCAGGTTTCAGTTTCCCTCCGCTATTTTCACCATTTGTAGCATGCAATTACCTCCATCTGCTGACGTCTTGCACACGGAATTAAAGATCTAGTTGCACAGCTGCCTCCAGCATTTCTGTTGGTAGGAGATGTGAGTACCCATCACACCAACTTTGGGGCTCACCTCGGGTATGTGCGAAAGGAGAGCTCATTGCAAACTTCTTGGATAGTAATAATTTAGCTCTCTTGAACACCGGAGACCCTAATTTCTTTCTGACGCCTTCCATACTGTTTCATACCTTGATATAGCTATTTGTTCACCCCAGTTAGAAGTTTCTTTAAGTTGTAATATCATCTCTGATTTGCATTCTAGTGACCACTTCCCATGTCTTATTAGTCTCGCGTCCTGTATGTTCCACCCGTTTACCAAACTGACGTTTCGACCAAGCCAACTGGGATCTGTATTCTCGCTTTGTTGTTTTTAACTATGCTGAGCACGCCTCTGTGAACTATCTAGTCGAACACCTCACAGAGATAGTTCTATCCTCTCCTGAGCCATCCATTCCACGTTCCACTGGCCGAACTCGTCGATTTCCGGTACCTTGGTGGACCGACGAGTGCCGGACTGCTATTCGTGCCCATAGGCGTGTTCCCAGGGTTTTCCAGTGTCGCCCTACACTGCAAAACCCGACAAGTTATTAAGGATAGCAAAAAGGCATCCTGGAGCAGCTTTATAGCTAAGTTTAATAGAAATTACCCTTCCTCTGTCGTATGAGATAAGTTAAGGCGTGTGGCCGGCAAATCGACCCATATGCCAATCGCTGGTCCCGGAACAGCTGCCGGTGTTATTGTTAACACAGTTGACATGGCTAACACTTTAGGTCGCGCTTATACTTAGGTGTCTACCTCAGAAAATTATTCCCCTGTTATTCTTAGAGTTAAGGACCTGGCAGAATCTCAGGTGTATTGCCTTTGTCCTGGAAATCTTGAGGATTACAACAGCCTTTTCGCCATGGCTTATATAGACCATGCACCTAAATCTTCGCGGAAGTCAGCCCCTGGTCCAGATTGCATCCACGACCAAATGTTGCAACATCTCTCTCCTGATGGTAAGGTTTTCCCACTCGAGATCTTCAACCGGTTGTGGATTGTTGCCAGTTCTCCAGACCGATGGTGGGAGGCCACCTTTATACCTAATCTGAAACCTTGGAAGGACCGTCATCCTCCTTTCGGCTACCATCCTATTTAGCTCACAAACTAAATTTGCAAGGTGCTGGAACGCATGATCAATGGACGTTTGGTTTGGTACCTAGAATCCAACAATCTATTGACTAATGCCCAGTGCGGTTTTCGATGGTGTCGGTCAGCACCTGACTAGTTTGTATCGCTATCGACGCAGATTATGAACGGTTTTCTTAAAACGTGTCAAAGGTTTGCAATAATTTTGACCTTGAGAAGCTTATGATACGATTTGGTGAGCAGGGATATTACGTTCCCTCCACAACTGGTATTTTCGTGGACGCCTACCGTTGTTCATTCAGGAGTTTGTGCGGAACAGCGCTTTCAGAGTAAGGGTCGGCTCGGTTTTATCTAATCATTTTATTCAAGAGAACGGTGTGCCGCTGGTCTTGGTACTAACCGTGACGCTGTTTACTAGAGTGATTAATTTCACATCGCAATGTGTTCCCCCAGGTGTCTCGTCCTGTTTATTCCAGGATGACTATGTCATTTACTGTACTTATCAGCGTACGCCGTTTTTAAAACGCCGGCTTCAGCGGTGTTTGGACAATCGCTATGATTGGAGCAAGAAATCTGCTTTCATTTCTCACCTGAGAAGACACTCTGCGTTAACTTCTGGCGTCGTAACTGGCGATATCCGCCGTGTATTCGCCTAGGGACACATTTACTTCCTTTCCCAGATGAGGCGAGATTCCTTGGGTTGATCTACGATCGGAAACTTTGTTGGTCATCGCAAATATCCAGTTGAAAGCGCGATGTCGCCTTTTTCCCAATATTTTACGGGTACTAAGCGGTAAATCGGGGGAGCGAATCGGACAGTTTTGCTTGTCTTTATTGCGCACATATTCGATCGAATTTGGACCTTGCCAGCCTTGTTTGTTCTTCAGCACTTCCAGCGGTGCCCAAAAGATTAGATAAAGTCCATAATCAGGGCATCCGTGTGGCTGTTGGAGCTTTTCCAACAAGCCCAATTATTAGCCTCTACGTCGAATCGGGAGAACTCTGTGCTGTCGGCGCGATGTCTACTAGCTAATTATGGCTGTGGGCGCTAGTGCAGGCGTGGCTATCCATTCAACGGAATTTCTCCCCCGATTTGGACGAAGGGTATCGCCACCAGTCCGTATGTCCAAAGCCTGCAGGATTTCGTTGTTGTGAGCTTCTTCGGCAGCATGATATTGATATGTTGAGGCTGCTTCCCAAGGTAGAGGGGAGGTTCCCTTCTTGGTTAGGTGCTGCCTCTCATGTCTATTTCGGGATGACGGTTAACGGGAAATCTGCTGTGCCTGTTTATAGTATCCGTAGAGTTTCTGTTTTTAGAATTTTATAAAAATTCAGTGGCCGTATTTGTATATATATAATAAAATACAATAATATATATGTATGTATATATGTGTGTGTGTGTAACCTGCTACTCCAATTTATACTATACGTAGTAATTTTTTTTTAATTTTATCAAATTACAGTGACCATATTTACATTTATACCGATGGCGGTAAGTGCCCCTTGCGGTGTTGGATGTGCCTTTGTCACTGGTACCGCAATTTCTACTTACGATTTGCCTAGTGGCACATCTACTTATTCTGCCGAGCTATATCCTATTTATTGAGCCCTTCTGTTCATTTGCCGTCGAGAATTAGGTACTGCGTTACTCTTAGTAATTCCCTTAGTACCCTTCCGAGCATTCGTGAGGTGTACAATTATCATCCTTTGCTGCAGCACATTCAGGACGTTCTCTACATTTTGCAGAGTTCTGGTGTAAAGTGCGCATGGATTCCTGGACACGTTGGCTTGCCAGAGAATGAATTGGTGAATTCGGCACAGGTATCGGAAGTCACAGAGCTCAGTGTTACTATTACCGGTTCAACACAAGATTTTAGGGTAGTTCTACGGAGAAAAGTATTTTCGGATTGTCAACTGTCCGTGGTAATAAGCTGAGAGAGGTGTAGGGCCGCCCTGTAAAGTGGGTAACTTCCTCTCGTTTATGCCGCCGGGAGGAGATAGTATTAACGCAGCTACGAATTGGCCACTGTATTTTTATTCGCAGTTATCTTTTAAGCGCGAACTTGCTCCTGCCTCTACGGTCTCTGGTGAGGCACAGTCAATTTGTTATGTTCTGCTAGAGTGTGGTCACCTGGCACACATTCGATCATCTCTGGGCATGCGGGCCTCCCTTGCCGAGGTCCTACCAGATGACCCAAGAGCAGTGGACAGGGTTTTTAAATTTTAAGCAGAAGTTTATTTTACCTCAAAGTTTTAGTCTTATCGGATTTATAATGATGAATGATTTATAACTTTTAATTAGCTTTTTTTAATCTTTTAGTTTTAACGTATCAGTTTTACACGGAGTTTTATCTCCAGTTCTGGTTGCATGGGTAGTCGGTTCTTTTGCTTACGTTCCATACTGTGCTAGCTCTACTTCTACCTGTGTTTTATTTTTAAATTGTGTTTTATTACTGATTATTACCAAGTTTTTTTTTCATAAGGGCGCTCTTGACCTCTGTAGTAGAGCGCCCTTACACATCATCATCATCTGAGCTTGATCTATTGATCTTCAGTAACTGGGGAGGGTGCGCAGCAAAATGCACCGTTTTGGTTTCTGCTTCGCCTAAACGGAAGGCTAGGGATTAACTCATTCAGGGTCAATCGGCAAGGACTAGGTATTATACCAAACTCCAGGATGTTTGGGAAGGTGAGCCTGTTATATTTCTTGTATAACCCTGTCACTATTGTGGGGTGACCCCTTGTTGGGCTCCGTGGTGTGTGAGGAGCACTGGGTGGTATGCTTTTTTATGGCAAAATCAAATAATCTAATACTGTTGATGGAAAGAAGTAGTTAAGTTCGCGGTCCTCGCTACTTGGTAATAACTAGAAGGGAGGAAGGGAAGATATTTACGTCGGTTAGCCCTCTTGTTATCCAAAAGAGGTCTGTTAAGATTGCTGGTGCCATGAAATTTTGCATTAGCGCACGCAATTGCACACCCCTGTTTGAGGTACTTTCAGGCCTCCAGGCAGCAAATCTTATTGAAGGCCAATATTTTGGGTAGCTGTCCGATTCATATTGCAAAGCACAAGGACCTTCAACTCCTCGCGTGGCTTTATCACCACCGGCGCTTTGGACGGTTTGTCCAACGAGGAGCTTCAGGAAAATCTAGCGGGACAAGGTGTAACATCTCTTTATAGTGTTCAGCGGAAAGTAAATGGTGAGTTTATGCCTACCCGTGATCTGTTTCTTCCCTCAATCGATTAGATCTTCCCCAAAGGATTAAGGCAGAGTACGAAGCCATCGAAGTTAGCCCCTTATACCCAACCCACTCAGATGTTACAAGTGCCAGTGAGCATACCAATGATTTTTTTACTGGCCATTCTACATGTGCTACCTGTGGAGCCGCATCGTAATATGGAAGTTGTACTACCACTCCATTGCAATGGGAAACATCCATCTATTTCCCGCGATTGTCCCCGTTTCACAAAGAGGAGTGCGATACTGAAGATACTGGTGAGGCAGAAGGTGTCCTTCTCTGAAGCACGTAGGCTCCTGCGTGTTCGCCAACCTTCTGTCCCGCCCTCGTATACCTATAGCTGGGTTGCAGTTAAATCGTTTCCAACCCAGGAAATCACCACTGAGACCTGCGATATAAACGGGGCCAATATTGCTGAAAAGATTATCATTGTCAGTTCAATAACAAAGCCCCAAACATGTAGATCGGCCGCAGGCCCTACGAAATTTGCCATCGTAAAGACCTCTCCCGCAGAATTGTCACCCAATCCGTCAATCTCGGGGAATAACACTGCTACACTCGTAGAATAGTCTGCAAAGATAAAGACAGGTTAGACCAGCTATGTGCTAACCGACTTCCTAAAGCAAAATACAAGATCCTCTCCTATCGTACCTACGGGAATGAAACGTCCACGTCATTCTCCACTCAGATAGTAGTTTGTGGAAATTTCTGCGAGGAGGACTGATCGGCGACGACCATCTTCGCCGATCGATTCCCCTACTCGTTTCGAGGTTCTCAAACCGAAATTCTTAATTGGACAGGTGTCCTTCCTTTTGGAGGAGATGGACCAGGAGGATTCTGCCATTAAGCCAGATGGGAGGTGCGTAAGCGGCAGGATCGTACTCCTGAAAAGAGTTAATCCTACGGCCAAGAAGAATAAACTAAACCGACTAGCACAGCCAAATGCGCAGAAACGCCGTTCCATTTGAAACCTATCCAATACCATTGCCGATGCCTATTCTACATTGGAACACACGATGAATTAGATCACATCGACCAGACCTTGAATTGTTGCTCCACGAGTAACAGCCTTTGGTCGTATGTTTGCAAGAGTCCAGGGCCCGCTCCGAAGACAACCTTAGTTTAAGGCAGTGCTCTTCTGTCCGGAGTGATTTGTTGCCGGCAGATGGTGATCCTACACATGGGGGACCCTATGATTCTTATTAGATTTTATATCTTTGCTAAATTTTTACCCTTATATTCTTACAGTCCATCGCTGTACGGATTATGCTACCCTCCGTTAGCTTCCCCATTTGAAGTATGTATGTGCCTCCCTTTGATTACCTCTCGTGCACTGATTTATAAGACCTCTGTTCCAGTTACGAATATCTGTTCTGTTAGTAGGGGATGTGAATGCCTACCATCCACTCTGGGGGAGGGGGGGGTCCCGGGCTTGTGCGAGAGGTCAACTGATTACTGATTTCTTCGATAATATTAATCTATCTTTTGTGAACACCGAAGAGCCTCCTTATTTTTCAGATAACCTCATTAGTTTTTCTGACCTGGATATAGGAGTTTGTTCTCCACCGCTGGCAGTTTCCTAACAATGAAATAGCATCTCTGAGAAACATTCTAGTGAACACTTTTCTATTCTTGTTTGTCTCTTGGCACAGAATGTATGTTCCACACGCTTACCTAGATGACACTTAGAGCGAGCCAACTGCAACCTTTATTTCAAATTGGCCGTTTTTCATAATAACGAGCACGACTTAAAGGTTTGTTTAGTCCAGCTGCTCACTGAGGCAATTATTTCTGCTTCTGAGCTTTCTGTTCCGCCGTGGACTACTTTTGCTCAAGTGTCTAGGTCACAGAACTATTCCCGTGAGTTTGCTATTGTCAAGGCTCAGGTGGAATTACACAGGTTTGCCTTCCGCGCTGGAAACCTTGAAGAGTACAGACAACTTTTCACCATGCTGGAGCTAGACCTTGCACTTTCATCTTCGCAAACCTCTGCCTAGGTCCAATTGGTATCCACGTCCAAATGTTGTACCATCTCTCTCCTGAAGGTAAGGCTTTTCTGCCCGATTTCTATAATCGTATCTGGGTGAATGACACTTCCCCAAATAAATGGCGGGAGACCATTATCATTCCTATTTTGAAACCTGTAAAGGACCGTCACCTTCCTTCTAGTTACCGTCCTATTTCCCTCTCCAGTTCGTCTGCAAGGTGATGGAAGGCATGATCAATGGGCGGTTGGTATAGTGGCTGCAATCGTAGAATCTTCTGACCAACATGAAATGTGGTTTTTGAAGGCGTCGTTCAGTGGTTGACCATCTTCTATCGTTATTGACGCAGCTCATGAACGGCTTTCGTCAGAATTGTGAGATGATTGGGATATTTTTGACCTTGAGAAGGCTTATGATACATGTTGGTGGGCAGGGCTTTTACGTACCCTCCACAACTGTAATATACATTTATGACGGACCACTTGTGCCGTGTAAGGGCCACCTCTGTTTTTTCTAACCATTATATTCAAGAAAACGGAGTGCTGATGGGCTAGGTACTAAGCGTGACGTTGTTTGCTATAGCGATTAATTCCATATTGCAATGTATTCCCCCAGGTGTCTCGTCCTGTTTATTCGTGGACGACTTTGCCATCTTCTGCATTTCTCAGCGTACCCCGTTTTGGAACGCCGTCTCCAGCGAAGTTTAGATAATCTCTTTGATTGAAGCTCGAAAAACGTCTAGTGCTTTTCACTTGATAAGACAGTCTGCGTTAATTTCTGGCGCCGAAGGTGGCGAGTGACACCTACTCTGCATCTCGAGCCAGATTTACTTCCCTTCGCAGATGAGGTGAGATTCCTGAGATTGATATTCATTCGGGAAATATGCTGGTCAGCTCATGCAGCACAGATTAAAGCGCGGTGTGACCGTTCTCTGTATATTTTACGTTATATATGTTTTATATTGCGAATCAGATCGGATAGTACTGCTTCGTCTTTATCGTGCACTGATCCGATCAAAGCTAGACTACGGATGTATTGTTTATTCCTAAGCACGCCCATGTGTGCTGAGAAAGTTAGTGTCCACAATCGGGAAATCCGGTTGGCTTTTGGAGCGTTTCCAGCTAGCCCAGTTATGAGCCTCTACGCCGAAACTGCCGAATCCCCTCTGCGATGTTGGCGGGATGTTCTTCTATCTATCCCACCAGGGGCCTACTACGGTAGGTACGGGTTAGGCGCACCCGGGGTCCCGAGCCACCTTGACTCCCTCTGTGGGCAACCTCAGAGTGGTGAGGGAGTCAGTAGGTCAAAATGCCCACCCACGTGTAGGCCGTGCGTGGAGACCCGTGTCGGTGAAAAGGAATATCCTGGTTGGTTGAGGGTTGCGTACCTGAGCCTGGGCTTCTGTCTTTCAGTAACTGGGGAGGGTGCGCAGCCTAATACACCGCTTTGGTTTCTGATTTGCCTAAACGGGAGGCTAGGGACTAACCCACCCCTAGGCAATCGGCCAGGACTAGGTATTACACCGAACTCCAGGGTGAGTGGGACGGCGAGCCCGCTATATCCCCTGTGTAGCCCTGTCACCCCAGTGGGGTGACCCCTCGTTGGGCTCCGTGGTGGGTGGGGAGCACTGGGGGATGAATTTATACCATTTTTTCTATGGCACCAAAATTAAAACCCCTTAATAAAGACGTTGCAAAGGAAGTAGTCGAGTCATGTGGTCCTCGCTACTTGGTTATTCATAGGACAGAGGAAGGTAAGAATTTCCTTACGGTGAGCCCTTTTACTATCCAAAAGGGTCTCGATGCCATTGCTGGTCCTGTTAAATCCTGCGTTCGAGCTCGCAATGGTACACTTCTTGTCGAAGCCAACTCCGCCTCGCAAGCTGCAAGAATACTTAAAGCCACCATGTTAGCCAGATATCCAGTGAAGGTCGAGGTGCACAAGTCGCTGAACTCCTCCCGCGGTGTAATAACAACCCGCGCGTTGGACGGTTTGTCCATTGAGGAGATCCAAGAAAATCTTGCGACTCAGGGTGTCTCAGCTGTTTATCGGGTACAACGTAAGATCAACGGTGAATTCCTGCCTACTCGTACCCTGTTTCTTACTTTTGATCGCGTTGATCTGCCTCAAAAGATTAGGGCAGGGTATGAAGCCATCGAAGTTAGGCCTTATATACCCAATCCGCTGAGGTGCTTTAAATGCCAACGTTTTGGTCACACTAGTGAGTTGTGTACCGGCAAGTCCACCTGCGTCCACTGCGGTGACATCTCCCACGATGGGGCTTGTGCTTCAGCTCCATCGTGTGTGAACTGTAACGGGGAACACCCATCTAGTTCCCGAGACTGCCCCCGTTTTGCAGAGGAACGAGCGATCCAGGAGATACGGGTGAAAGAGAAGGTGTCCTTCTTGGAAGCCCGGAAGCTCCTGCGACTCCGCCAACCCTCTGCCCCGAGGTCCGGTACCTATAGCTCAGTTGCAGCTAAACCGGTACCGCGTCGGGAAATCGCAACACAGACCGGCGATATGAACGGGGCTACAATTGCGGAAAAGGTTATTTTAGCCCAAGCGCTGCCAAAGCCTTCGGCACCTACACCCAAGTTGGTATCAACATCTGCCAAATCCGCTAGCTTACAGAATAGTCCTGCACAGTTGTCACCGAAAGCCTCGACCTCTGGAACTAAAGTTGGTAAATTCACGACGTCTTCTGCCCCGGAAAAACAGTTTAAGACCAAGTATGTACGACAAGACTTCTTGAAAGAGAATGTGCAATCTATTACCAAGTCATCTAAAGGTAAGAAAAGTTCACGCAACTCCACACGTGTATCCTCCTCTGAAGGGTCATCTGGGGAGGAGGGCGTGAATCGGCGACGGCCGTCTTCGCCGATCAGCATATCCAATCGGTTCGAACTACTTGGACCTAAAACTGCTCTTGAAAAAGGGACCTCCCTTGTGGAGGAGATGGACCAGGAGGATTCTGCCGCCACTGCCAGAGGGACAGTGCGGAAACGGCAGGATCGTGCTCCTGAAAATAGTACTAGCCCAACGCCTAAGAAGAACAAATTGAACCGACCAGCTAATCCCAATCTGCAGAAGCGTCTTTCGATTTGAAACTTATCCCATAATATACTCAATGGCTATCCTCCATTGGAACATACGCGGAATTCGACCACATCGACCAGAGCTTGACTTGTTGCTGCGCCAGCATGAACCCTTGGCTGTATGTTTACAAGAGACGAAGCTCCGTCCACAGGACACCGTTACCATCAGGCAGTACTCCTCCGTACGATGTGATTTATCCCCGGAGGACGGTGTCCCGGCACATGGGGGCACTATGATGCTTATTCGAGGTGATATTTTTGCCAACTCCGTACCCATACAATCTGCAATCCAGTCCGTTGCTGTCAGCATTAAGCTACCCTCCGCTTCATTCACCATTTGCAGTATCTATTTGCCTCCATCTGCGGACCTCTCGCACAGCGACTTAGAACACCTCATTTCGCAGTTGCCACCACCCTTTTTATTGGTAGACGACGTGAATGCCCATCACCCTCTTTGGGGCTCTCCTCGGGCTTGTGCGAGAGGTACGCTACTTAAAGACTTCTTGGATAGTCAGAATCTTGCTCTCTTGAACACCGGAGAGCCCACCTTTCTATCTGACGCATTTCATAGTTTTTCACACATTGACATTGCAATTTGTTCCCCTCAGCTGGCAGTCACCTTATGCTGGAATATCATCTCGGATTTGCATTCTAGTGACCACTTTCCTTGTCGTATTAGTGTCTTTACACCCGTTGTATGTTCCACCCGTTTACCTAGTTGGCGCCTAGACCACGCCAGCTGGGAACTGTACTCCCACTTGGCTGAATTTAGCTACGAAGAGCACGACTCTGTGAACCACTTGGTCGAACATCTTACAGGGACCATTCTTTCTGCTGCTGAGCAATCCATTCCGCGTTCGACTGGCTACAGCCGTCGATTTCCGGTACCTTGGTGGACCGCTGACTGTCGGGATGCTATTCGCGCTCGCAGACGAGCTCTACGGGTTTTCTAGCGTTTTCCTACACTGGATAACCTGATACACTATAAACGGATGCGTGCACATTCTAGGCGGGTTATTAAGGATAGCAAAAAGATGTCATGGAATAAATTCGTGGGTTCCTTTAATCGACATACACCTTCCTCTGTCGTATGGGATAAGTTAAGACGTGTGGCTGGGAAACCGAACCATATGCCCATCGCCGGTCTCAAAACACCTACCGGAGCTGTTGTTGATACATTTGACGTGGCGAATACTTTAGGCAGTGCTTTCGCTCAGGTGTCTAGCTCAGGCAACTATTCCCCTGAGTTTCTTACAGTTAAGAACCAGGTGGAATCTCAAGAATTCTCGTTTCTTTCTGGCAACCTTGAGGATTATAATCGCCTTTTCACCCTGGCAGAGCTAGACAATGCACTCTCCTCTTCACGACACTCAGCACCAGGTCCAGATGGTATCCACGTCCAAATGTTGCAACATCTCTCTCCTGATGGCAAAGATTTCCTACTCGAGGTCTATAATCGCGTCTGGGTTGATGGCATTTTTCCAGACAAGTGGCGGGAGGCCACCATCATACCCATTCTTAAACCTGGAAAGGATCGCCATCTTCCTTCCAATTACCGTCCTATTTCCCTCACCAGTTGCGTGTGCAAGGTGATGGAACGCATGATCAATGGACGGTTGGTGTGGTGGCTGGAATCCCACAATCTTCTGACGAACATCCAGTGTGGCTTTCGACGACGACGTTCAACTGCTGACCACCTTGTCTCTCTGTCAACTCAGATTATGGACGGGTTTCTTAAGAACAGCCCCACAGTTGGGATATTTTTTGACCTCGAGAAGGCCTACGACACGTGTTGGCGGGCGGGAATATTGCGTTCTCTGCACAACTGGAACATACGTGGACGCCTACCGTTGGTCATTCAGGAGTTTATGCGAGACCGCGTTTTTCGAGTGAGGGTGGGTTCGGTTTTATCTAACCATTTTATTCAAGAGAACGGAGTGCCGCAGGGCTCGGTACTCAGCGTGACTCTATTTGCTATTGCGATAAATTCCATATCACTATGTGTGCCTCAAGGTGTCTCTTCCTGTTTATTCGTGGACGACTTTGCCATCTTCTGTACTTCTCAGCGTACACCGTTTTTGGAACGCCGTCTCCAGCGGTGTTTGGACAATCTCTATGCATGGAGCTCGAAACACGGTTTTCGTTTCTCCGCTGAGAAGACAGTCTGCGTTAACTTCTGGCGCCGTAAGTGGCAAATGCCGCCGTCTCTTCGACTCGGGCCAGATTTACTTCCTTTCGCAGACGAGGCGAGATTCCTTGGTTTGATCTTCGATCGGAAACTTTGTTGGGCACCACAAATAGCACAGCTTAGAGCACGATGTGACCGTTCTCTAAATCTTTTACGGATACTAAGTGGCAAGTCTTGGGGTGCGGATCGGACGGCATTGCTCCGTCTTTATCGTGCTGTGATTCGTTCGAAGTTGGACTATGGCAGCATTGTGTATTCTTCAGCTCGACCTTCAGTGCTCAGAAGGTTAGACACAGTCCATAACCAGGGCATCCGTGTGGCCGTTGGAGCTTTTCCAACGAGCCCAGTTGTTAGCCTCTACGCCGAATCGGGAGAACCTCCTCTGCGTTGTCGGCGTGATGTCCTGCTTGCTAATTATGGCTGTGGGCTGAAGTGTATGCCAGGGCATCCAACTTATCACGCTTTTTTCTCCCCTGAGCTGCACGAGCGATACTGCCTCCGCTCTCTGAGCCCCAGGCCAGCAGGTTTTCGTTTCCGTGAGCTTCTACGCCAGCACCATGTTGACATTCCTCGGCTGTTACCCAAGGGAGAGAGTATACACCCCCCTTGGTTACGCGCTACCTCCCATGTCGATCTCGGGATGACGCTCTACGGGAAATCTGTTACGCCTCTTGATAGTATTCGTCGATGCTTTTTAGAATTTTTATCCAAATACAGTGGCCATATTTGTATTTACACCGATGGTAGTAAGAGCCCCGACGGTGTTGGATGTGCCTTTGTAACTGGCACCACAACTTCTACTTACGGTTTGCCTAGTTGCACATCTATATATTCTGCCGAGCTATATGCTATTTATCAAGCCCTTCTGTATATTCGACGTCGAAAATTAGGTGACTGCCTTATTCTTAGTGATTTCCTTAGGGCCCTTCAGAGCATTCGTGAGCTGTACAATTACCATCCTTTGGTGCAGCGCATCCAGGACGTTCTCCGCATTTTGCACGCTTCTGGTTTTAATGTGGAGTGCGCATGGATTCCTGGACACGTTGGCTTGCCAGGGAATGACACGGCGGATTTGGCAGCGAAATCGGCAGTCACAGCGCCCAGTGTTACGATTACCCATTCAACAGCAGAAGATTTTAGAGTGGCTGTACGGAGAGCCGTTTTTTCGACTTGGCATGCGGAGTGGTCGGCTCTCCGTGGTAATAAGCTGCGAGAGGTGAAGGACCTCCCTGTCAACTGGGTAACCTCCTCTCGTTTATTCCGCCGGGAGGAGGTAGTACTAGCTCGGCTAAGAATTGGCCACTGTATTTTTACTCACAGTTACCTTTTTAAACGTGAACCTGCTCCTGTCTGTGCGCTCTGTGGGGAGGCACAGACAGTTCGTCATGTGTTGCTGGAGTGTGGTCACCTGGCACACATTCGGTCATGTATGGGCATGCCGGCCTCTCTTGCTGAGGTCCTGGCAGATGACCCAAGAGCAGTGGACAGGGTTTTTAAATTTTTAGCAAAACTTTCTTTTACCTTGACGTTTTAGTGTGATAGCAGTTCTTTTTAAACACTTTTAATTTTAATGTGTTGATTTTAGATGGAGTTTTATATCCAGCTCTGTTTAGAGGGCTGGACCGTTCTGTTACTTACTTTTCAACTGTGTTAGCTCTTTTACTTGTGTTTTTTTCCTTTTTTGGTATTTTCTTATCGCCTATTGCCAAGTTTTAATCGTAAGGGCGCTTATGACCTCGGCAGTTGAGCGCCCTTAAACACCATTATTATCATCATCATCTTCTATCTATGGTGGTAGCCTGAAGTGCATATCCCGCAACCATCGTTTACTCATTTTGTTGATTCTGGATTGGTCAACCGTTATAGAAACCTCTTAGGTAGTCTAACGCCTGCAGGATTCGCATACGGAAGCTGCTTCAAACGCACGATCTGAAAAGCCTCACATGTTTCCAAAGGGGGAGGGGGTCCACTTACCTTAATTACGTACTTCCTCCCACTTTGATCTCGGGATGACGTATGCAAATATATATATATATATATATATATATATATATATATATATATATATATATATATATATATCGATGGCAGTAAGTGCGCCGATGGTGTTGGACGTGTCTTTGTCACTGCTACAGAACCATTTACTTTGGTTTTGCCCAGTAGCATATCAATTTATTCTGTAGAGCTTTTTGCTATCTAACGAGCCCGTCTGTATATTCGCCGTCGAAATTAGGTTTACCGCCTTATTGTGGGTGATTCCCTTAGTGCACATCAGAGCTTTCGTAAGCTTGTAAATTTACCACCCTCTAGTACAGCGCATTCAGAACATCCTCCTCATTTTGCATGCTTGGGGTATAAACGTAGAGCGCGCCTGGTTTGTTGTTCTCTTTGGCTTGCCGGGAAATTAACTGGCGGATTTGGTGGCAAAAAAGGCATCCACTACATCAAGTGTTACCAATACCATTGTCACGGCTGAACATTTTAGACTTGGATTACGAAGAGCGGTAATTTCGAGCTGGCGTGGTGGGTAATCCTCTCTTTGCGGCAACAAATGTAGGGAGATGAAGGAGCTCCCTCTACACTATTTCCCTCGCGAGTTGCATTTGCAAGGTAATGGAACGCATGATCAATGGACGGTAAGTGTGGTGGCTCGAATCCAACATTCTATTGACTAATACCCAGTGTAGTTTTCGAAGACGTCGTTCAGCAGCTGACCATCTGGTATCGGATTCGACGCAGATTGTGATCGGCTTTCTTAAGAACTGTCAAACAGTCGGAATACTTTTTAACCTTGAGATAGCTTATGACACATTTTGGCGAGCAGGGATATTGCGTCCCTCCATAATTGGAATATACGTGCACGAGTAAATTGTTCATTCAGGAGTTTATGAGTGTCTGCGTTTTCGAGTGAGGATCGGCTAGGTTTTTTTCTAACCATTTTATTCAAGAGAACGGATTGCACCAGGGCTCCCGAACTAAGCGTGACGCTGTTTGCTGTAGCGATTAATTCCATAGCGCAACGTGTTCTCCTAGGTGTCTCGTCTTGTCTTCCTGGATACCTTTTACATACTATGTACTTCTCATCGTGTATCGTTTATGGAACGCCGTCTTCGGCGGTGTTTGGTCAATCTCTATTATTGGAGCTCGAAACACGGCTTTCGTTTCTCCGCTGAGAGGGCAGTCTGCGTTAACTTCTGCCGTCTATTCACCTCGGACTAGGCTTAATTACTTTTACAGATGACCTCCAGGGGCCTTCTATGTTGGGTATGGGTTTGGCGCACGCGTGGGTTCTGGAGGCAACCTTGACTCCCTCGTGTGGGCAACCTCCGAGTGGTAAGGGAGTCAGTCTTTCAAAATGCCCACCCAGGTGTAGGCCGTGCGTGGAGACCCTGTCGGTGGAAAGGAATATACTGGCTGTTTGAAGGTTGCGTATCTGAGCCTAGGCTTCTGTTCTTCAGTAACTGGGGAGGATACGCAACCTAACACACCTCTTCTATTTCTGCTTCGCCTAAAAGGAGGTTTTTGACTAACCCACTCCTAGTCAATCGGCCAGGACTAGGTATTATACCGAACTCCAGGGTGAGTGGGACGGCGAGCCTGCTATATCCCCTGTGTAGCCCTGTCAACCCAGTGGGATGACACCGTGTTGAGCTCCGTAGTGGGTGGGGAGCACTGGGGGTGGATTCTATCCATTTCTCTTGGGCCCAAAAACCAAATATGATAATTATGGTACAACTTTAATAAACTATGTAGTCGAGTCTTGTGGTCCTCTCTACTTAGAGGAAGGGCGGAAGTTTTCCATGGTGAGCCCTTTTCAAACACAAAAGTGTGTCGATGCGATAGCTGGTCCTGTAAAATCGTGTATCAGAGCCTGTAACGGCACGCTCTTGGACGACATAACATCTGCCTCTCAGGCTGCGAAAATACTCAAGCCTAGACTTTAGCCAGCTGCCCCGTGAAATCGAAGTCCACAAGACATTAAACTCCTCACGCGGTGTGTTAACTACCCGCGCTCTTGACCGTCTTGGCATCGCGGAAATACAAGAGGATCTGGCTATACAAGGCGTAACATCTGTCTATCGGGTACAACGTAAGGTAAACGGTGAATGCATTCCTACCCATGCCCCGTTCCTTACTTTTGTTCGAGTATACCTCCCTCAAAAGATTAAGGCAGGGTATGAAGCAATCAAGTTTAGGGCTTATATACCAAACCTCGTAAGGTATTTTAAATACCAGCGTTTTGGCCATGCTCGTGATTTCTACAATGCGAATAATGCTCTGCCAATTGTGGTAACATCTCCTAGGATGGTGTATGCACTCTTTCTGCATCATGCGTGAACTTTGACGGTAAAATCCTTGCAGCTCCCGCGAGTGCCCCCGTTTTGCAAAGGAGAAAGTGATCCAGGGGATAAGGGTGAAAGAGAAGATGTCCTTCTCGGAAGCCCCTAAGCTTCCTCGTATCCACCAACCCTCTGTACCGAAGTCCGGCATCTATAGCTCAGTTAAGGGTAAAAATCTGTGCCGAGTCGGAAATTCACTACTCAGACTGGTGACACCAACGGCTGCAACATTTCGGACAAGGTTATTGTAGCCCGAACGCAGCGTATGCCTTTGACCTCTACTTCCAAGTCGGTCCCAACACCTGGCAAATCTGCCAGCATACGCAGTAGTCTAGCACGATTGTCACCCACGCCTTCTACTTCAGGAAGTCTCACTGGTAAATCCGTGCCGTCCTCGGAAACGGAGATAACTTTCAAGACCAGTTACGTTAGACAAGACTTCTTGAAACAAAGTGTAAAGTTTCCTCCTAAATCATCTCAAGGAAGGAGCAATGTGGGCCACTCTCCACGTCGATTCTCTTCTGAGGAATCTTCTGGGGTGATTATAGATAATCGACGCCCATCTTCGCCGACCCAGACCACTAATCGGTTCGAGCACCTCGAACCGAAATGTTCTACTGCAAAGGGATCTTGCACCCTAGAGGAGATGGATCAGGCGGATTCTGCTCTCACTGACAAAAGGTCTGTACGTAAGCAACAGGATCGAGTTGCTGAACAAAGTTTGTACTACGGCCAAAAAGAACAAATTAAACAGACCAGCACAGCCCAGTTTACAGAAACGTCTTTCTATCTAATACTTATCTCATGACACAGACCATGGCTATGCTACAGTGGAACATACGCCTGATTAAACCAAACCGACCATAGGTTGAACGGGTGCTGCAGCGGTGTCAACATCTGGTGGTATGCTTGCAAGAGACTAAGGTCCCTCCAGCGGACAACATTACCTTCAGGCAGTACTCCTCTGTACATGAGCGCACCATGATGCTCCTAGGAGATGGTAAGTTTGCTGCATCTATGCCCTTACGATGTGACATCCAATCAGTTGCTGTACGGATTAGGCTCCCGTCAGTTCGCTTCACCCTGTGCTGCATATATCTAGACAACCTACTTTCTCAGTTCCATCCCCTTTTTTACTGGTCGGCGACATGAATGCCCGCCACCTACTTTGGGGTTCACGTTGGGCTTGTGCGTGAGGTAGGGTCAATTCCGAGACTTGAAACATTCACAGCCTAGCCCTCCTGAATACCGGAGAATCTATATTTTTTCCAGACGCCTTTAGTATCTTTTTTCACCTAGATATGGCACTTTGTTCTCACAGTTGCTGTTTCTTTACACTGGAATAGCATCCCTGATTTATACTCGAGTGACCACTTTGCTGTTCTTGTCAGTTTCTTATCCCAAAATGTATGTTCTACAAGTTAACCCAGATGTCGCTTAGATCACACCGATATGGACCAATACACCCGCTTGGCCAATTTTAGCTACAGTGGGTATTAATCTGTGAATTTGTTAGGCGACCATCTCACAGAGATCATTCCTTCACTTACTGAGATTTGTATTCCACGGTAGTCTGGACACTCTCGTCGAGTTGCTGTCCCTTGTTGGACTGAGGAATGCCGGACTGCTATTCGTGCCCATAAGCGTCCTCTTAGAGCGTTCAAGCGCCGGACTACACTGGATAATCTAGTTAACTATAGGAAAATGCGTGCCACCTCTAGGCAAGTCATTAACAATAGCAAAATGACGTTTCGGAACTGATTTTTCGCTTCATTTAATCAAAGTATCCCTTCGTCGGTCGTATGGGATAAGTTGAAGGGTGTGGCCTGGAAATCGACCCATATGCCAATTGCCGGTCTCAAAATACTTTGCGGATCTGTTGTTGATTGGTGCGACGTGGCCGACACTTTAGACAGTGCTTTTGCTCAGGTCTATTGTTCGGGGAATTATTCGACTGATTTTCTTACCATCAAGGCTCAGGTGGAATCTCACAGGTTCTCCTCTCATTCGGGGAACCTTGAAGTATAAATAGGCTTTTCACCATGGCGGAGCTAGACCACGCACTTTGGTCTTCGCGAAACTCTGCACTAGGATCAGATGTCATCTATGTCCAAATGTTCCAGCATCTCTCTTCTGAAGGTAAGGCTTTTCTACTTGAGGTCTATTGTCGTGTCTGTGTTGACGCCACTGTTCCCGACAGGTGGCGGGAAGCTACAATCATCCCTATTCTAAAACCTGGAAGGGACCATCATCTATCTACCTTCCAGCGACCGTCCTATTTCCCTCGCCAGTTCGGCTTGCAAGGCGATGGAAGGAATGCTTAATGGGCGGTTGGTGTGGTGGCGGGAATTCCACAATCAGCTAACTAAGCTCCAGTGCGGTTTTCGACGACGTCGATCAGCAGCTGGCCATCTTATATCGGTGTCGACACAGAGCATGAACAGCTTTCTTAGGCACTGTCAAAGATTTGGAATTTTTTTTCCTCGAGAAAGCTGTGTTGGCTAGCAGGGATATTAAGCTCCCTCCACAACCGGAATCTAAGTAGACGCCTACCTTTATCCATTCAGGAGGTTATGTGGGGCCGCGTTTTTTGATTAAGGGTCTGTTCGGTTGTTTCTAACCTTTTTATTCAAGAAAACGGCGTGACTCGGGGATCAGTTCTGAGCGTGAAGCTGTTTCTATAGAGATTAATTCTATATCGCAGTGTGTTCCCCCAGGGGTCTCGCCCTGCTTTTTGTAGAGGACCTTGCCATCTTTTGTACTTCTCAGCGTATACGCCATTTTTGGGACGCCGTCTCCAGCAGTGTTTGGACAATCTTTCAGCTTGGAGTTCCGAAAACGGTTTTCGTCTCTCAGCTGAGAAGTCCGTGAGTGTTAACTTCTGGCGCCGTAAGAGTCGATTGCACCCTTCTCTTCGACTAGGGCCAGATTTCCTTCCATATGCTGATGGGACGAGATTCCTTTAGTTGGTACCTGAGCAAAAGCTTTGCTGGTCAGAACATGTAGCACGGTTGAAATCGCGATGCGCCTGTTTTCTTAATATTTTACGGATACTAAGTGAGACATCTTGGGGAACGGATCCGACATAGTTGCTACGTACTCATCGTGCACTGATCCGGCCCAAGTTAGACTATGGCTGCTTTTTTTATGCGTCAGCAAGACCATGTGTGCTGCGAAGATTGGACAGTATCCATAATCAGGGCATCCGTGTGGTATTTGGAGCCTTTCCAACCAGCCCAGTTGTTAGTCTCTATGCGGAATGTGGTGAACCTCGTCTGCGATGCCGGCGTGATATCCTGCTAGCGCATTGTAAATGTACGCTTAAGTACATGCCTACGCATCCAACGTTTACTCCTTTCTTCTCTCCCGTGCCGGACGAACATTATCGCAACCTCTCACTTAGTACGCAGCCTCCAGGCTTTCGCTTCCGCGAGCTCCTTCGAAAGCACGTTATTGAAATGCCTAGATTGTTTACCAAGGGAGAGAGGGCGCTCCCACCTTGGTTACGTGGTATTTCCCACGTGAATCTGTGGATGACAGCCTCCATGAGGTCAACCGCACCGTCTATTTTCGATTTCCCTAGAAGCACATCCATCTATTCCTCAGAGCTTTCCGCCATATATCAAGCCATTCTGTATGTTCGTCGTCGAAAACTGGCGATTCCCTTAATACCCTTCAGGACATTCGTGAGCTGTACAACTACCATCCTCTTGTAAACTTATCCAGGATGCCGTCCACATTCTATACGTTTCTGGGGAACGCGATGGGACCCCTGCTCACTTTGGACTTCCGGGGAACGAACCTGCAGATCCGGTGGCGAAGACGGCATCCATAGATCCCAGTCGTGCTATTCACTGTGTCTCATCAAAGGATTTTTGGCTTGTTTTGCGGAGAGTGTCTGTTTCCGGCTGGCACGAAGAATGGTCAGCTCTTCGTGGAAACAAACCCTCGGGAAGTGAAAGACCTCCCTGTGGCATGGGTAACCTCCTCCCGTTTATCTCGTTGGGAGAAAGTCATGTTGGCTCATCTGCGGATCGGTCACCTTAATTTTACGCATAGTTATATTTTTAAGAGGGACCTTGTTGCTATCTGCCCGCACTGTGGAGATGCATTGTCGGTTTGGCATGAGATGATAGAGTGCCCTGCTCTAGCAGCTCTTCGTTCCGCCTTCCAACTGCCGGCTTCCCTCGTGGAGGTACTTGCCGATAACCACAGAGAGGTCGACAGAACTTTTAACTTTTTATTGAATTTGACCAGCCCATTCAGGTTTTAGTCTGCAACTTACTTTTTAGCAATGGGTGGTAAGGAAGCGAAAGTCTTGGGTTTTTCAAAATTTTAACTGTTTTTTGCTGTGCTCATTTTACCCAATTGAACGAGTTTTTAGTATAATAACGCCATTTTCGCTCATTTTTGCTGTATTTTACATTTTCTACAGTTTTAGCAACAATTGGTTTTATTTCACAGCTTTACTTGCCCTTCCTCTTTAATTTATTTTATATTGTGTTTGATCCCTATTTGTTTTATAAGGCCACTAACGACCATAGTAGTTGAACGCCCTTAAACAAAACCAATCAATCATTTTGCAAACGAAGCGATATTCCTTGTGTTACAGATACTACTTGGCAAAACTTGGTTGCGGATTGGGCAGCGTTGTCTCGTCTCTATCGTGCACTCATTCGATCGAAGTTACACTATAGCTGCATTGTTTATTCTTCAGCGCGACCATATGTACTAATGGTATTCGACAGTCAATAATCAGTGCGTCCGTGTGGTGGTTGGAGCATTTCAGTTGCTAGACTCTATGCCAAACCGAGAGAACCCTCTTTGCGATGTCGGCGTGATATCCTGCTAGCTAATTATGGCTGTGGGCTTAAGTGCATGCCTTTTCATGTGTTGTTCTCCCCCGAGCTGGGCGAGCGATATGTCATAACTCTGAGTCCAAGGCCAGCTGGTTTTCGATTCAGTGAGGTTTTTCAGCTGCATAATATTGACATGCCTAGAATGTTTCCAAGGGAGAGAGTATGTACTGTGCTTGCCTACGTTCTACCTCACATGTCGATCCCAGGATGACGGTTTAAGGGAAATCTGCTACGCTTGTTTATAGTATCCGTAGTTGCGTTTTAGAATGTTTATCTAAATACAGAGGCCGTATTAGTATATATACAGATGGTAGTAAGTGCCCCGGCGGAGTTGGATGTGCCTTTGCCACTGGGACCGAAACTTCTATTTACGGTTTGCCTAGTAGCACATCAATTTATTCGGCCGAGATGTATGCTTTGTCATTCTGTATATTCACCGCAGCAAATTAGGTGACTTATCCTTATTGATAATCTTAGTGCCTTGATAGCATTGGTGAGTTGTACAGCTACCATCCTTCAATGTAGAGCATTCAGGGTGTCCTCCACATTTTGCGCGCTTCTGGTGTTTCTGTGGAGTGCGCATGTACTCCTGGACACGTTGGCTTGCCGGGGAATGTGTTGGCGGTACTGACAGTGAAATCAATAGTCAAAGAACCCAGTTTTACTGTTACTAGTTTAGCAGCGGAGGACTTAAGGGTGGTTGTGCGGAGATCTGTCTCTTCGGGCTGGTATGCGAAGTGGTCGGCTCTCCGCGGTAACAACAAGCTTAAGGAGATCTTCCTATCAACTGGGTAACCTCCACTCGTTCATCCCGCCGGGAAGAGTTAGTATTAGCGCGACTATGACTTGGCCACTGTATCTTTACCCACTGCTACTTTTTTAATCACGAATTTGCCCCTATCTGTGCGCTTTGTGGGGAGTTAGTTCGTCATGTTTTGCTAGAGTGTGATTCACCCGGCACACATTTTATCATCTTTAGGCATGCCGGCCTCCCTTGTCGAGTTCCTGACAGATGATCCAAGAGCAGTGGACAGAGTTTTTAAATGTTTAGCAAATGCTTCTTATACTTTGAAATTTTAGTGTGGTAGCTGTATGCCGTGGTAATAATGTGGATTTTTAACTTTCAATTAGGTGGTTTTTATTCTTTTAGTTTTAATGTTATAGTTGGAGTCAGTTTCAGCCATCTCTGGTTTCAAGGCTAGCTAGTTATTTTTCTTTGAGTTTATACTGCTTTTACCTTTACTTTCACCTTATTTTAATTATCAAAGATGTTTCATTACTAGTTATTGCCAGAATTTTATCATAAGGGCGCTAATGTCACTGGCAGTTAAGAACCCTTAAACATCATTATCATCACCATCATCATCATCATCATCATCTTCATCTTCATTTTTGCTCTTAGTCTGGCATTTCAGTTTTCATCAGGGATTGTTTTAGCTTTGCTCTTAAACAGCTTTTGTCTACAGTTTTTATTTTTAATTATTATTCTCTAAGATTGCTATTATTGATAGACATAGACTGTTGTGTTTTAAATAGCGCTAATAACCTAGCAGTTGAGCGCCCTTAAACCTCAATCATCATTTTCGTCATATTTTAACCGACATAAATATTCCTCCGTTGTATTGGATAAGTTACAGCTAGTGACCGGAAAACCGATTTAATTCAGTCGCCGGTCTAAAAAGAGCGGCAGGTGCTGTAATTGAACCTGGCGACGTGGCTAACACTCTTGACAGTGCATTCGCTCAAGAGTCTAGCTCAGATAACTATTCTCCTGTTTCTTCGTGTCAAGGCTCATTTGGAATCTCAATCGTTCTCCTTTCGTTCTGGTACCTTTAAGACTGCATTCGCTTTTTCACCATAGCTGAGCTAGATCATGCACTTTCATCTTCGCGAAACTCTGCACCCGGTCAAGATGGCATCCACGTCGAAATATCATCTCTCCTGAAGATAAGGCTTGCCTACTCCAGGTCTATACTCCTGTCTGGGTTAATATCAGTTTTCCAAAGAAGTGGCGGGAGGCCACGATTATTCCAATTTTAAACCTGGAAAGAATCGTTACCTTCCTTTCCAGTTACCATCCTATTTCGCTCACCAGTTGTGACTGCAATGTGATAGAACGCATAAAAATGGGCGGTTGTTATCGTGATCGGAAACTCAAAAATGTTTCACCAACACTTTGTGAGGATTTCACCGACGTCGTTCTGCAGCTGAATATCTTGTATCGTATTGGATTAATTGTTTTTTCACACAAGCCGTGTGTAGGACAGGAGTTGGATAGGTAGAGTCAAACTGAAAAATTCAACGCCATAGCCGGGATTTGAACCACGGATCTCCCGATATCTAGTCGGTTGCTCTGCCACTGAGCTACCATGGCAACATGCCGGCATAACATTGGTGAAAAAACGCATGTGTGAAAAACAATTAATCCAATATCAATTGACCATAACGGTTCACCATACTATGAATACTGGGACTTAATTACTTGCAACATTGTAAGTCGCCATTGGGGTTATCATCTCAAAATAATTTGAGAGCACCTTGTGATTTACCAGGAAACATGCGAGTCAGTTGAAAAATTCAATGGCATTCAGTGGCAGAGCAATCGGCTAGAGATTGGGGGATTCGTGGTTCAAATCGCGGCTATGGCGTTGAATTTTTCAGTCTGACTCTACCTATCCAAATCTTGTATCGTGGTCGACGCAGATCATGGACGGCTTTCCTAAGAACGTCAAGGAGTTGGAATATTCAGTAGCTGTAGACTTTCACGGCCGGAGTCCAAATTATAACCAGAAGTATTTTCCGGGCTGAGAAGCCGTGGTCTGTTGGAGTTTTCAGGTCCCGACGTTTCGTTCATAACAGCGGTGAACATCTTCGGTGGCGTAATCTAAGTCTTCTCGGTGAAAGTATCACCGCAGTCGTGAACGAAACGGCTGGACCTGAAAGCTCGAGTAGATCACGTCTTCTCAGCCCGGAATTTTTTTTAGTTATAGTGGGAATATACTTTTACTTCTAGTCTTTTGATACGTATCAGTGAGCAGGAATCTTACGTTCCCTCCTCAGCTGCAATCTACGTGGAAATGACCGCTGTTTATTGAGGAGTTTATGCAGGACCGGTTTTGTGAGTATGGGTGGGCTCGGGTGTTTTAATCTTGCTATTCAAGAGGACGGTGTGCCGTAGAGGCCCGTTCTGGGCGTTATGCTGTTTTGCTATAGCGATTACCTCTATATATCAATGAGTTCCCCTAAGGGTCTCGTCCTGCTTTAACGCCTTTGTCATCTTTTGCACTTCTCAGCGTACACTGTTTTTGGAACGCCGTAACCAGGAGTGTTTAGTTAGTTTTTATGATTAGGGCTTAAAAAGGGCTTTCTTTTTACAGCTGAGAAGACTGTTTGCGTTAAATTCTGGCACCGTATGCGGCAAATGGCACCTACTCTTCACCTCGGGCCAGATTTGCTTCCCTTCGCCGACCAGGCGAGATTCCTGGGTTTGGTATTCGATGAGAAGCTATGTTGGTCACCACATGTAGCACAGATTAAAGCGAGGTGTGACCGTTCTCTGAATATTTTACGGATATTAATGGCAAATCTTCGGGAGTAGATCGGACAGTGGTGCTCTGTTTTTAACGTGCGCTGATTCGATCCCTGTTAGATTGTGGTTGTATTGTGTAATCTTCAGCCCGACAGTCCATAATCAAGACATCCATGTGGCTGTTGGGGCTTCTTCAACAAGCCCAGTGGTTAGCTTCTACGCCGAAGCGGCAGAACTATCTCTGCGAAGTCGGCGTGATGTCATGTTAGGTAATTATGACTGTGGGTTTAACTGCACTCCTTCGTATTCTACTGTTGGCGGACAGGGATTTTACGCTCTCCGCATTGCTAGAATACATGTGGACGCCTACCATTGATCATTCAGGAGTTTATGTGGGACCGCTCGGCTTTTCCTATTTTATTTAAGAGAACGTAATGCCGCAGGGCTCGGTATTGGCGTGACGCTGTTTCATATAGTGATAAATTCCCTATCGCACTGCGTTCCCCAAGATGTCTTTTCAATATATTCGTGGACGACTTAGCATCTTCTGTACTTCACAGCGTACACCGTTTTTGGGACGCCGTTTCCTCCGGTGTTTGAACAATCTTTATAATTGGAGCTCGAAAAACAGCTGTCGATTCTCGCTCCTGAAGACAGTCTGCGGTACGTTCTGGAGTCGTAGGTGGCGAATGGCTCCTGCTCTTCAGTTTGGGCTACATTTACTGGCCTTCGCAAATGAGATGAGATACCTGGATTTGGTATTCGATCGCAACCTATACTTTTGACCAAATGAAGGACAGGTTAAAGTGAGCTGTGATAATTCTCTAAATATTTTACGGATACTAGGTGGCAAATCTTGGAGTGCAGATCAGAGAGCACTCCTGCGTCTTCATCATACACCAATTCGATCCCATTTAAACTATGGATGCATTTTTTATTCTTCAGCTTGACCATCTGAATTGTAACGATTAGACAGTGTCCATAACCAAGGCATCCATGTGACTATCGGGGCTTTTCCAACCACTCCAGTTGTTAGCCTCTACGCCGAATCGGCGGAATCCTCTCTGTGGTATCGACTTGAAATACTGTTAGGAAATTATGTGTGTACCCTTCAGTGCATGCATTTGCATCCTTCGTTTACCCCTTTGTTCATTTCCGAGCTGCCCGTGCCCTGTATCCATTCTAGCATTTTAGACATTTTATCTCAATACAGTGACCGATTTGATTGTACATCGAGGGTGCAGGATGGGCCTTTTTTATTGGATACGACACATAAACTTTTGGTTTACTCGTTATCATATCCGTTTATACTGCAGAGCAGTACCGAGCCCTTCTGTATGTACGCCATCGAAACTTGTGTGACTAACTTATTATGAGTGATTCCCTCAGTGTCCTTAGAGCTTCCGAGAGCTGTACAGTCAGCATCCATTCGTACAGCGCATCCAGGATCCACTGCTTATTTTGCGCGCTACTGATGATAATATGGACTGCGCCTGGATTCCTGGACACGTTGTGTTATCGAGGAATGAGTTGGAAGATTGGGCAGCAAAGCTGTCGAGAACTACAGAACCCAGTGTTCCGTGAATTCTTAAACTGCTGAAGACCTTATAAATTTCGTGCGCTGAGCAGTTGTTTCACGCTGGCATACGGAGTGGCCAACTCTACGCGGAGGGAGGCGAGGACCTTCCTATCAACTGGGTAACCTCTTCTCGTTTATCCCACCAGGAGGAGGTAATATTGGCTCGACTACGACTAAGCCACTGTATTTATACACACTGATACCTTTTAAACGAGAACGTAGTCCTATCTGTGAGCTCTTTGTGAAGGCACAGTCAGTCCGTCATGTGTTGCTAGAGTGTGGTCACCTGGAACAAATTTGATCATCTTTGAAGAAGCTGGCCTCTCTTGCCGAGGTTCTAGCAAATGATTCAACAGCAGTGAACCGGGTTTTTAAATTTTTAGCACACGTTTCTTTTACCTTGTGGTTTTAGTCTATGGTAGCTGTATACTGTGTCAATAAAGCGGATTTTCAAATTTTTAACAGCTTTTTTTATATCTAAGTTTTAATTGTTAGATGTATCCTTTATCGCCAATTTTGCTTTATGATACTTCTCGTTTTAGCCTATTAATGCTATGGTTCTATCGCCAGCACAGGTTTCAGGTCTGGCCAGCTATTTTACCATGGTGTTCTTTTTTATACTCGTTTTACGTCTTGTTTTAGCTGTTATAGTTGCAAATCTGTTTAGCATGATTTTATCTCTGGTGTTTTAACTTCACAGTTTTATGTTAATGGTGCTGATAACCAAGCCGTTGATCGCCCTTAAGCCTCAAACATCCTCATCATCATTCCTAGGGTAGATATTTGATCGGAACTAAGCTGGTCACCTCATGTAGCATAGCATACGTTTGCTGAATATTTTACGGATACTAAGTGGGAAGACTTGCGGAGCAGAT
The DNA here is from genome assembly GCA_030762935.1 of Hymenopus coronatus. Lineage (NCBI taxonomy): Eukaryota > Metazoa > Arthropoda > Insecta > Mantodea > Hymenopodidae > Hymenopus > Hymenopus coronatus. The sequence goes on along the minus strand of JAUKNX010000035.1, from coordinate 1,357,709 downwards.
TGGACAGTACTGCTGCGTCGTTATCGTGCACTGATCCGATCCAAGTTGGGCCATGGGTGCATTGCTTATTCTTCAGCAATCCCATCTGTGCTGCGGACTTAAGATACTGTCAAAAATCAGGACATCCATGTGATTGTTGGAGCTTTTCTAACCAGCCCAACTGTGTGCCTTTACGGCCAATCAACGTAAACGCCCCTTCGATTTCGGAGTGATGTACTGCTAGGAAATGATGGTTGTGGGATTAAGTACATGCCTTACGCATTCAAGGTTTACGCCTTTTACCTCTACTGCGCTATAGTACGTTATCGTTGCGTGACACTCAGGCCAGCATTTCTCGCAGAGCTATTGACCGATGACCTCAAAGCGGTGTGCAAAATTTTCAAATTTCTATCCAAAAATCCTTGAACACCCTGCCAATTGGATGGTTATACTGTATTTTTAGGTGGTTAAATTTTCTTAATTTGGGTCTGTTTAATACAGCTATATTACTGATTTTGTATTGCTCTTTTTAATCCTTTTAAATTGTTTTATAACCACTCCAGGTTTTCTAAAAGGATAAATGGTGCTTTTGCCAGGGATTTTAGTTATTTTTTAGCTCCAATTTTATTGCTGGTTAACTTCATATCCGTGTTGGCTCTTTATACGACTAGATTTTTTTAAGGATAGATTTTGAGCCGTTTTAAACCCCCATCATCATCATCATTATTATTATCATGCATCAGCACCATTATCTGATAAGTTCACCATCGTAAAGAGCTACCCCCACTTTCAGGTGCCTATTACGGTAGTTATGGGCTTGGTGCAACTGATTTGCCTGAGGCAAACGTGACCCTCTCTTGTGGGCAAACTCCGTGTGGTGAGCATGGCAGTTCATCAAAATGCCCACCCACGTGTAGACAGTGAGTGGAGATCTGTGTCGGTGGAAAGGATATTCTGGTTGGTTGACGGTTGCGCAATTCAGCTGGAGCATCCTACCATCAATTACTGTTGAGGGTTGATAATCTAATACGAGGGCTGTAAAGAAAGTAGTGGCTACATGGTCCCCACATTCACAGGAGAACGGGTATGAGCCATTAGGATATAAGAGGGATCAGGTGACTAGTGTCGATGTGTGGTGTGCATTGGTCGGGCTGCCAGTTGAGAGTGTGTTGTTGCTGTGTGGCGTTGAAGTGAACAGTGTCAAGTGCACCGCTCTAAAGCATGTTTACCAAAGGCATTCAGCGTTCTTGGATTAAAATCGAGGTTTTCCGTGGAAAAAATGCAACAATATGTTATCGAGGATTATGTGAAGGATGTGGCGGGAATGCATTGCCGTACAGGACGGTTGCACAATGGGTCAAGGCGTTTCGTGCAGGTCGGATTGAGACTGCGCATTTGCACCGCACAGGTCGGCCGTCCATTCCGCAAGATCAGATTGACATCGTGAGTGGTCTCGTTGCCATGGACCATCGATGGACTGTCCGGGAGTTATCCGTAGAGGTTGGTCTCAATCATCAAACTGTGTGGCATATCCTGACGAAATGTATTCACCTGAGGAAAATTGCGTCCCGTTGGGTTCCACATTGACTCGCTGAGGTTCAGAATATGCACCGGTATGCACTGGTTCTCATCCACCTGGACAGATATCGCAACGAAGAAAACGCATTTTCTACAGCGTATTGTCGCTATTGATGAGACGTGGGCACGGGCCTATGAGCCGGAATTGAAGCGCGAGTTGAATGAATGGCGTGACCCAGGTTCACCAAGTCCACAGGAAGTTTGACAGGAACCGAGTCGGGTGAAGCAGATGCTGGTTGTGATATTCGACTACGAGGGGATTATTCTTACGCATGCTGTGCTTGAGGGACAGACCGTCAACAGTGACTACTATTGCCGATTTCTGGCAATTCTGGTACGTTGGTATGTCGCAAACAATGTTAAGCTCTTATTGCAACGGTGGCATGGGAGGTTTTAGAACATCCTCTGTCCTCCGTGCTCATCAGACATGAATTCTTGTGACTTCGACCTGTTTTCGAAGTTGAAGGAGCCCCTCTGAGGCCACCGATTTCCTGACGTGGCATCTTTAGTCCGCGCAGTATGGCACTCCGTCGCAGTCATCAACAGAGACCGCCTTGCTAACGGTCCCCAAAGGCTGCCCTACATTTGGCAAAAGATCAGGGACTTCGCGAGTGATTACATCGAAGGAATGTAATGCAACTGTACTTGTGAGTTCAATAAATATTGTGCTCTGTCAATGTTGCCACTACTTTATATACAGCCCTCGTAGACCACCTTGGTTTTTGCTTCGCCCAAACAGGAGGCTAGGAAATAACGCACCCCCAGTCAATTGGTCAGGACTAGGCACTATATCGAAGCCCAAGGTGATTGGGACGGCGAGCCTGGTATATTTCCTTGTAGCCCTGTCACTCAAGTTGTGTGACCCCTCTTAGGCTCCGTGGTTGGTGGGGACCACTGAGGACTGAATTTATACCACATTCTTACGGCAAAAATAAACTAAATCTAATATGTGTGGAAAATATGTAGTCGAATCTAATGGTCGTCGCTAGCTAGTTATATCTAGGACAGAGAAAGAAAGAATATTTACACCTGTTAGCTCTTTAGCCATTCAAAAGGGCTTAGATAAAATTTCTAGTCCAGGCATTTCTTGTATTAGAGCCCGAAAGTGTACCCTGCGGGTTGTGGCAATTTCAGTAGTCCAGGCAGAGAAAAACTTTCGGGCGAAAATGTTAGGCAGCTACCTGGTTACGCTGAAAGGCACAAGACCTTGAAGTACTCGCGTGGCGTTATGAGCTCTCGCGCATTCGACGGTATGTCCAACGAGGACCTTCAACAAGATCTGGTTGAACAAGGTGTAACATCCGTCTATAAGGTTTAATGGAAAGTAAAAGGTGAATACGTGCCTACCCATTACCTTTGATCGTAGATCTTGCTCAAAGGATTAAGGCAGGGTACAATGACGTTGTGGTTAGGCTCTACATACCAAAGCCTTTACGATGTTACATGTGATATCAGTTGGTATATAAGCGAATTTGGTACTGGCCAGTCTACATGTGCTATCTGTGGTAACGCATCGCACGATGAGGATTGTAATACCCCTCCATCTTGAGTGAACTGAAGCGAGAAGCACCCATATACTTCTCGAAGTTGCCCCCATTTTGTTCAGGAGAGAGCAATCCAAAAAATTCGTGACAGAGGTGTTTTCCTTCTCGGAAGCTGGTAAGCTCCTGCGTATCCGACAACCCTCTGTCCCGCAGTCCAGTTCTTATAGCTCTGTTACAGCTTAATCTTTAGCGAGACGGGAAATCGAAACACAGACTTACGGTATCAATGGGACCAACATGTAGAAAGTGTAGTCACTCCCAAACACTTATGAAAACCTCAACCACTACGTCTATATCGTCATTACCATCTGCCAAACCCGCCAATGTGAAGCATGTTCCAGCACTATTTTAGCCCCAAAAGTTGACTTTGGCAATTAAATAGAATATCGGTTTCGTATTCTGCACCAAAGTAGCAATTCAAGACAATGCTAGGAGCATTGCAATTCAATGCAATCAAGCTATGTTAGGATTGACTATCTTGAAGATAGTGTTACGACGTAAACCAAAACATTCAAAAGTAGATAAGTCCACCTCACTCTCCACCCGGTCCTGTTCTAAGGAATCTTCTGGAGGGAGCTCAGATCGGCGACGTTTATCTTCGCCTTTCAGTAACTTAAATCACTGCGAGGTTCTCGAATCGAAATTTTGTATTAGTAAGGGGTCTTCCGCTTTGGAGCAGATGGGACAGGAAGATTGGGCCCTCACTGCCAAACGCACAGTTCGTAAGTGGCAGGATCCTTCTACTGCAAAAGTTTAAGTCTAACCGCCCAATGTGTAAAACGTCTTTCTATTTAGAACATATGCCATTGTATAGAGCATGGTTATCATACAGTGTAACATATGTGGCATTCGACCACATCGAGCAGAGCTTGAGATACTTTTCGACTAAACCACTCTCTGGTCACCTTTCTACAAGAGATAAGGCTCCCTCTACAAGATAATGTTACATTCAGGCTCTATTGCTATGTTCCTTTTGATTAATCATTGGAAGGAGGTGCACCAGCCCACGGGGGCACCCTGATGCTCATAGGGGATGCCATTTATGCTGATTTCGCCTCCTTACAATCTGGTACCTATTCAGTCTCTGTAAGGTTTACGCTGCCTTCTGTCAGATTTACTATTTGTAGTATAAATCTGCCTCCCTCTATCGGTCTCTCGCGCATTGATTTCGAATACCTCGTCTCCGAGCTTCCAACATCATTGCTGTTGGTAGAAGACCTGAATGCCCACCACCCATTTTGGGACTCACCTAGGGCTTTTGCGAGAAGTAGCGTACCCGCCTATTTCTTGGACACTTATAACCTCTCTCTTTAGAATGCCGAATGACTCAGAATTCTTTCTGACGCCTTCAATAACTTGTCACACCTGGATAAAGCGGTTTGTTCTCCACTGATGTCAGTTTCCTTACACTGGAATGTTATCTCTGATTTTGCATTCTGTCGACGACTTACGAATTTTTATTAGCCACTAAGCACAAGAGTGTGCTCCGTACGTTTGGCGAAGTGGCGCTTCAATCATGCGAACTGGAACCTTTATTCTTACTAGGCCGTTTTTAACTACAACGAGCACGACACTGTGGATTTTCTAGTCGAACACCTCGCAGGACAACTTTTTAATCTGCCGGGCTGTCTATTCCGCGATCAGCTGGGCAAACCAAACGATTTCCTGTCACCTGGTGTACCGAAATGCCCATCCTGCTCGCCGACATGCTCTGACGGTCTTCCAGTGCCATCCTTCACTTGATAATCTAATAGAAAAAATTGTTGCGGGCGAAATCAAGACGCATTATAGAGGATACCAGAAAGACATCCTGGAGCAAGCATTTAGCCTGTTTTAACCGACATAAACCTTCCTCTGTCGTAGGGGAAAAGCTGAGGCGCGTGGCCAGAAAAGCGACCCATATGGCAATCGCCGGCAAACGCTATAATTGACTTTTTGAAGTAGCTAACCCCTTGGCATTGCTTTCGCTCAAGTTCTAGCTCAGAGCTTCTGCCTGTCAAGGCTCAGGTGGAATCTTTCGTTCTGGGAAAACTTCAATCGGCTTTTCACCTTGACGGAGCTTGACCATGGCCTTTCATCGTCACCAAACTCTGCACCCGGTCGAGATAGCATCCACTTCCAAATGTTACATCTCTTACCTGAGGGTAAGGCTCTCCTACTCTAGGTCTATAATCGTATCTGCGTTGATGGCAGTTTTCCAGAGAAGTGGCGGGAGGCGACCATCGTTCCCGTTTTGAAACCTGGAAGAGGTTGTCTCCTTCCTTTTGGCTGCTGAACTATTTCCCTTATCGGTGTCGTCTGCAAGGTGCTGCAACGTATGGTATATGTGCATTTGGTATGTTGGGTTGACACTAAAACTTTTTGACCAAAACCTAGTGCGGCTTTCGCCGACGTCGGTCAGCAGCTTACCATCTAATATCACTGTTGACGTAGAACATGAACGGATCTCTTAAGACATGTCAAACAGTAGGAATATTGTTTCACCTGGAGAAGGCTTATGATGAATGTTTGCGAGCAGGGATCTTAGTTTCCCTCTGCAAAAGTAATCTACGCAGATATCTACCGTTGTTTATTCAACAGTTTATGAGAGACCGCGATTTCGAGTACGGTTCAGCTCGCTTTTTGGAACCTTTTTATTCCAGACAACGGTGTGCCACATGGATTGGTTTTAGCGTCACACTGTTTACCATAGCGACTAATTCCATATCTCCAGGTGTTCCATCAGGTGTCTCGTTCTATTTATTCGTAGACGAGTTTGCCTTATTTTGTACTCAGCGTACGTTCTTTTTGGTAGCGCCGTCTCCAGTGATGTTTGGTCAATCTTCATGATTGGAGCCTAAAATACGACTATCGTTTCTCAATTAAGACGTCACTCTTCGTAAATTTCTGGTGCCATAGGTGACGATTGGCACCTTCTTTTCAACTCCGAATATATTACTTCCTTTCGCAGATGAGGCGAGATTCCTGGGGTTGGTATTCCATCGGAAACTGTGCTGGTCACCACATATAGCACAGCTTAAAGCGAGGTGTGACCGTGCTTTGAACATGCTACGGATACTAGGTGACAGATCTTGGGGAGGAGATCAGACAGTGTTGCTCCATCTTTATCGTGTGCTGATTCGATCCAAGTTATACTAGGGATGTATTGAGTATTCTTCCGTACGACCATGTGTACTGAGAAGTTTAGGCACAGTCCATTACGAGGTCCACCTTGTGGCATTTGGAGACCTGAAATATTTTTGCTCTGAGATGAATTAATTGACAGGAGTACTTACTGTTACACTACTTCAATCTAATAGTCTCCCTTAAGTATGAGTTTTTTCTAAATGTTTGGCAGGCGTCGTATACCATCCGCGTGTCTAATTCTGTTGATATCCAGCATTGGCCACTCTATAACGGGGATACTATCTCTCATGTTGTATCGGACTTCTTGTAATGGTTCTTTCACTTTGGCAAAGAGATCGTAATCACAAGGATTATCGTCACCCTTGGTGATACTGTGTAATGCGGTTTTATCCCATAGATGTCATAAGTCACAATGAATATTACTTTCACATTATTTTGTTTAGCGCAAACTTTCTTTGGATGAGAAGAACCTTGAAGCTTGCATTCATTGAGACAATCCCCCCCTCCAAAGGCCTACTACGGTAGGTACAGATTTGGCGCGCCCGGGCTCCCTAGCTACCCTTGACTCTCTCAGTAGGCAACCTCTAAGTGGTGAGGGAGTCTGTAGGGAAAACTGCCCACCCATGTGTAGGCCTTATGTGGAGACCCGTCTCGGTAGAAAAGGATATTCTGGTTGGTTGAGCTCCTGAACCTGGCCTTCTGATCTTCAATAACAGGGGAGGGTGCGCAGCCTAATACACCGCTTTGGTTCCTGTTTCGCCTGAACGGGAGGCTAGGGACTAACTGACCCCTAATCAAGGACTAGGTATCATACCGAAATCCAGGGTAAAAGGTACGGCGAGCCTGCTATATCCCCTGTGTAGCCCTGTCTCCCCAGTGTGGTGACCCCTTGTTGGGCTCCGTGGTGGATGGGGATCAATGGGGGATGAAATTTAATACTCTTTTTTATTGCAAAGGCAAAATTAAGATAGTCGTTGGAAAAGAAAATATCGAGTGTAGGGTCCTCGCTACTTAGTTGTAGCTAGCAGAGACGTAAGAAGAGCATTTACGTCCGTCAGCCCTTTCGCAATCCAGAAGCGTGTCGACAAAATTGCTGGTCTGGTTAAATCTTGTGTTACAACCCGAAATGGAACACTCCTGGTCGAAGCAATTTCAGCATCCCAAGCAGCGAAAATACTTAGGGCGAAACCTTTAGGCAGCTATCCATTTAATATGGGAAAGCACAAGACCTTGAACTTTTTGCGTGACGTTATCACCACCCGCGCATTGGACGGGTTGTCCAATGAGGAGGTTGAAGAGGACCTGACAGAGCAAGGCTTAACATCCGTTTACAGGGTTCAGCGGAAACTTAGTGGTGATTATGTGCCAACCCGTATCGTGTTCCTTACCTTTGATGGCGTAGATCTCCCTCAAAAGATTAAGGCGGGGTACGAAGCCATCGAGGTTAGGCCCTATATTCCAAACCCCTTACGATATTACAAGTACCAGCGGTTTGTTCTGTTCGGTCTATGTGAGCAATTTGTGGCAACGGATTCCATGATGGGGATTGCGCTACCCGTCTATCTTGTGTGAACTGCAGCGGAGAACATCCATTTAGTTCCCGAGATTGCCCCCGTTTTGCTGAGGAGAGTGCCATCAAGGAGATTCTGGTGAAAAAGAAGGTGTCATTCTCCGAAGCCCGTAAGCTCCTGCGTATCCGAAAACCTTCTGTCCGGCGGTCCGGTTCTTACTGCTCTATTAGAGATAAACCATTACCAAAGCGAGAAATCACAACGCAGAACTGCGATATTAAAGGGGCAAGAGTTGCGGAAAATATCATCGTCGCCTAGCCTCAATCGAAGGCCTCAACATCCACGTCCACGTCGATATCACCGTCCGCCAAATCCGGAAATGTTAGGCAAATTCGAGAACAATTGTCTCCCCAACCTTCGACATTGGCAAAAAGACCGGCAAAACCGCAGCATATTTTGTACCAGCAAAGAATTTCAAGACGAGCTATGTTAGGACTTACTTCCTTATAGGGCGTGATACGCCTACACCCAAAGCGTAGTAAAAGTCCTCGTCATTCTTCACGTAGATCCTCTTGTGAGGAATCTTGTGGGAGGAGCTCCGATCGGCGACGTCCATCTTCGCCTGTCAGTACGCAAAATCGGTTCGAAGTCCTCGATCCGAAATGTTCAATTACTAAGAGGTCCTCCCATGTGCAGGAGATGGAACAAGAGAATTCTTCTGTCACAGACAGGGGAAAAGTGTGTAAGCGGCAGGACGGTGTCCTGAGAAAGGTATTAGTCCAACGGCTAAAAATAGTAAATTAAATCAACCAGCACCGTCCAGTATGCAGAAACGTCTTTCTATCTAGAACATATCCCATCACAAAGACCATGGTTATCTGACAGTGGAACATAGAGCTTCAACTGTTGCTGAACCTGCACCAATCTTTAGTGGTCTATCTCCAAGAGATAGAGCTCCGTACAGGAGATGTTACATTTAGGCACTATTCTTCTGTGCTGTTTGATTTACTACCGGCAGAAGGTGTTTCAGCCCATAGGGGCACAATGCTGTTCATCAGAGGTGATATTTATGTTGATCCCCTCTCCTTACAGACTGACCTCCAATCAGTTGCTGTAAGGATTACGTTGCAATAGGTCAGCCTTAAAATTTGTAGTATCTATCTACCTCCTTCTAATGACCTCTCGCGCACGGAGTTAAAAGACCTCGTCTTCCACGTAACAAAGAATTTCTGTTGCTGGGGGACGTGCATGCCTACCACCCCCTTCGGGGCTCCTCTCGGGCTTGTACGAGAGGTAAACCAACTGCTGACTTTTTGGAACACAGTAATCTAGCCCTCCTGAACACCGGAGAGGCTACATATTTATCAGATGCCTTTCACTACTTTTCCCAACTCGATATAGCGTTTTGTTCTCCACAGTTAACAGTTAGTTTTTGCTGTAATATCATCTCTGGCTTTCATTCTAGTGACCACTTTCCCATTCTTATAAGTTTCTTAACACAACACGTATGTTCCACATGTATGTTTAGGTGGCGCATAGATCAAGTCAATTGGAACCTTGTTTTCCTGCTTGGTTATTTTTACTTACAACGAGCATGATTCCGTAAATTCCATAGTCGAAAACCTCACAGGAAGAACTATGGCCACTGCTTCGCAATCTGCCGCACGATCGACTGGCTTACCAAGTCGATTACCGGTTTATTGGTGGACCGATGAATGCCGGAATACCGTTCGTGCTCGTGGGCGTGCTCTAAGGCTTTTCCAGCGCCGCTCTACATTGGCGAACCTGATACAGTAAAAGAAAATGCGCGTCAAATCTCGCAAGTTATTAAGGGATACCAAAAAAAAAAAAAAAAAAAAAATCGTGGATCAAGTTTGCAGCTTCCGTAAATCGAAATACACTTTCCTCTGTTGTATGGGATCAACTGAAGCGTGTGCTGAGAAAATCGACCTATATGTCCATCGCCGGTCTCAAAACACCTGCGTTCGCACATGTGTCTAGCTTGGACCATTTTCCCCCTGAGGTTTTTACAGTTAAGGTTCAGCTGGAATCTCAAGATTTCTGTTTTCGGTCTGGAATCCTTGAAGACTATAATCGTCTTTTACCCATAGCGCATGTGCTTTCATCTTCGCCACACTCTGCACCAGGACCAGATGGCATCCACGTCCAAACATTACACCATCTCTCGCGTGATGGCAAGGCTTTCCTTCTCGAGGTCTATAAACTGGGTTGACACCTCTTTTCCAGACAAATGGCTGGAGACCACTGTCATACATATTCTTAAACCTGTAACGACTGATACATTCCTTCCAGCTACCATCTATTTCCCTCACCAGTTGCGTTTGCAAGGTGATGGAATGCATGTTCAATGGACGGTTGGTGTGGTGACTAGAATCCCACAATTTACTGACCAACACTCAATGCGGTTTTCTAAGACCTCATTTAGCGGTTGACCAGCTTGTTACGCTATCGACACAGATTACGGTCGGCATTCTCAGGAACAGTCAAACAGTTGCATTTCTTTTTACCTCGAGAAAGCTTATGACACATGTTGGCGAGCAGTATATTACGGTTCCTCCACAATTGTAATATCCGTGGGCGTTTACCGTTTTTATTCGGGGGTTTATGAGAGACCGGGTTTTCCGGTAGGGTCGGCTCTGTTTTTTGCGCTCTTTTATCCAAGATAACGAAGTTCAACAGGGTATGTACTAAGCGTGAAGCTATTTTCTCTAGCGATTAATTCTATATTGCAATGTGTTCCCATAGGGGTCTCGTCCTCCTTATTCATAGATGATTTTGCCATCCTTTATACTTCTTAGCGGATGCCGTTTTCGGAACGCCGTTTCCAGCAGTGTTTGGACAATTTTCTGCATGGAGCTCGAAAAACAGCTTTCACTTTTTAACCTTGAAGTCACTCCGTGTTAAGTTCTGGCATCGTAGGTGGCGAAAGGCACGTACACACAGACTCGGGCCGGATTTACCTCCGCAATTCAGGCCAGATTCCGTGGATTGGTATTCAGACGCAAACTTTGCTGGTCACCACATATAGCACAGCTGAAAGCGAGATGTGACCGTGCTCTTAGTCTTTTACGGATACTAAGTCGCAAATCTTGGGGAGCGGATCAGACAGTGTTGCTGCGTCTTTATCGTGCACTAATCCGACCCAATCCGTGTGGCTGTTGGAGCTTTTCAGACAAGTCCAGTTGTCAGCTTCTACGCCGAATCATAAGAACTCCCTCTGCGAAGCCGGCGGGATGTCCTACGCTCTAACTATGGCTGTAGTCTCAAGTGCATGACAGCGCATGCAACGTTCACCCCCTTTTTACTACTGCATTGGACGACCGCTACAGATATCTCTCATGTAGTCCAACGCCTGCGGGATTTCGTTTCAACGATCTGCTTCGATGGCACGATCTTGCAATGCCTCATATGTTTCCGAGGGGGGCAGAGGGTTCACCCACCTTAGTTGCGTGCTTCCTCTTACGTGGATCTCGGGATGACGGCTTACGGGAACTCTGATACGCCCCACCGGCTTGTTTTTTATTTAGTTTTTATCAAAATACAGTGACCGCATTTACACACACACACAAACACACACACATAGCAGTAAGTTCTTCGAAGTTGTTGGGTGTGCCTTTATTACTGGAACCGAACCATTTACTTTAGGTTTGCAGAGCAGTACTTCAGTTTATTCTGCAGAGCTCTGTGTCAATTAACGAGCCCATCTGTGTATTCGAGACGAAACTTGGGTGACTGCTTTATTCTGAGTAATTCAATAAGTGCACTTCAGAGCCTCGTGAGCTGTACAGTTACCATCCCTTAGTGGAGCACATTCGGGACATGCTCCACATTTTGAATGCTGCGGGTGTTAATGTGGAGTACGCATGGATTCCTGGTCACGTAGGCTTGCTAAGAATGAACTGGCGGATTTGGCGGAAAAGAAAGCATCCACTGCGCGGAGTGTTACCAATACTTTTGTCACGGCCGAGGATTTTAGACTTGTACGGAGAGTGGTAATTTCGAGCTGGCACGGGGAGTGATCCGCTCTTCGCGGCCACAAACTTAGGTAGGTAAAGGAGAACCCTGTAGACTGGGTGACTTCTTCACGTCTATCTTAGTGTGAGGAAGTAATTTTAGCTAGATTATGCATCGGCCACTGTATTTTTAGTCATAGTCATTTATTTAAAAGGAATCCTTTACCTATGTGTCCGCTCTGTAACGTGACGCTTTCTGTCCACATCTTGATAGAGTGTACTCATCGAGCTCCACTTCGAGCCACTCTGAAACTGCCGGTCAGTATTTCGGAGGTCCTGGCCCATGATTCCGGAGAGGTGGATAATTTATTTAAATTTTTATCCAAAGTGACATATGCATAGTTTTCTTTTGATCTTATCTATTTTGGACCAGGTAATTGTGTAATAATTGAGGTTTTTAATTCTTTTATCACCTTTGACACCTTTCACCACTATGGTTTTTTTCCTCTTGTTTTAGCTCCTTTAGTGTCAGGTTTTATCGCCAACTCTGGTTTCACGGCTGGATAGCTATTTTATCGATGCTTTAGTCTGTTTATACTGATTTTTATCTCTAGCTTTAGTTGTTTTGATTGCGAATCTTCTTAGCATAATTTTATCTCAGCCGTTTTTAACTCCCACGTTTTATGTTAAGGGCGCTGATAACATATCTCTTAAAGCCCATTCATCATCATCATCATCATCATTGAGACACTGCATACTACTACACGTTCGTGCAACGTCAGGCGAAAACGACGACAATTCATGGAAGAGCACCCTATCAATTTTCACGACAGCACAATGTGCCTCACTGCTGGTTATGTCCAGGTCCTCTTGTGTCACTGGAAATGGGTGATTCTGGAACATTCACCGTACTCACGCGACATGAGCCCTTGTGATTATGATAAAAAGATAAAGAAGCATTTCAAGAGATCCGATAGAACAACAGAGATGACAATGTCTATGCTATACGCCGGTCAATAGGGATATCAGCAGAAATAGACGAGCAAATGGTTTGCAGTGCCTCCCGACTATTTCGCAAAAGGTCAAAATTAACGGACGTAATTATATTTAAGTGGTGTAAAAATAAGTACTTCTGTCAATGTAGTAATTTCTGAGAAAAAATATAGTTCTCATTTCTTTTTATCCAAGCCTTGTAGATAATTACAGCTATGGATTTAAATGCATCCCTTCACTTGCACCGTTTATCTTTTGCTGTTGAATAACATATTACACGTTTGAATGGCCAACCCCGCAGATTTCCGGTGCCATGGAGGCGATTGAATGCCAGAATGCCATACGTGCTCTAAGACGTGCTCTTCGGATTCTCCGGCGTCGGACTATGCTGTATAACCTCTAACAATATAAGAAGATGCTTGCCAAACCTAGTCAAATTATTTAGGATAGAAAAAGCAATCATTGAGCCAGTGTGTAGGCTCCTTTAATCGACATACACCTTCCTCTGTCTAGTCGCTAAGTTAAGGCTTATATTTGGGAAACCGACCCATATGCCGATTGCCGGTCTGATAACTGCGGCAGGCTCCGTGGTTGATACTTGCGACGTATCTAACACTCTGATCAGTGCTTTCGCTCAAGAATCTAGCACAAAAAAGTATTTGCCTGAGCTTATTCCAGTTAAGGCTAAGGTTGAATCTCAAGAACTTGCTTTGCGCTCTGGAAACCTTGAAGACCACAACTGTCTTTTCACCATTGCGCAGTTAGACAATGCCCTCACATCTTCTAGAAGCTCTGCTTCCGGTCCAAATGATATCCACGTCCAAATGTTGCACCATTTGTCTCCTGAGGGTAAGGCTTTCCTCCATGAGGTCTGGGTAGCTGGCACTTTTCCAACTCAGTGGCACGAGGCCACTATCATACCTATTTTGAAACCTGGAAAGGACCGTCAGCTTCCTTCTAGCTACCGTCCAATTTCCCTCACCAGCTGTGCTTGTAAGGTGATGTAACGCATGATAAATGGGCGGTTGGTGTGGTGTTTGGAATCGCACAATCTTTTGACAAACATCCAATGTGGTTTTCGAAGACCTCGATCAGCGGTTGACTATCGGCGCTGATCATGTGCGGCTTTCTTCGTAATTGTAATATGGTTGGGATATTTTTCCACCTCGAGAAGGCTTAGGATGCGTGTTGGCGGGCAGAGATTTTACGCCCCCTCCACTGCTGCAATATACATGGACATCTACCATTGTTTTTTCTGGAGTTTATGTGGGACGGCGTTTTCCAAGCAAGGGTCGGCTCGGTTTTTTTTTTATTTTACTCAAGAGAACGGAGCGCCGCAGGGCTCGTGACTAAGTGTGACGTTGTTTGCTATTTCGATAAATTCCATATCACAATATGTTCCCCCAGATGTCTCTTTCTGTTTATTCGCGGAAGACTTTGCCACCTTCTGTACTTCTCAGCGTACATCGTCTTTGGAATGCCATCCCAGCGGCGTTTAGACGATCTTTATGATTGGAGCCCGAAAACGGCATTCGTTTCTCGCCTGAGAGGACAGTCTGCGTCAACTTCTGGCATGGTAAATGGCGAAGGGCTCCTACTCTTTAACTTGGGTCAGATTTACTTCCCTTCGCAGAAGAGCTGCATTCCTGGGGTTGGTATTAGCTGGCAACTTCTGCTGGTCACCACATATAGCACAGCTTAAAGCGCAAAGTAACCGTTCTCTAAATATTTTACGCATACTAAGTGGCAAATCATGGAATGCAAATTGGACAGTGCTGCTGCGTCTTTATCGTGCACTGGTCCGATCCAAGTTAGACTATGGATGCATTGTTTATTCTTCAGCACGACCATCTGCGCTGAGAGGATTAGACACGGTCCATAATCAGGGTATCCATGTAGCTGTTGTGGCTTTTCCAACCAGCTCAGTTGTTAGTCTGTACACCGAATCGGCAGAAGCTCCTCTGCGGTGTCAGCGTGAGTCCTGTTAGGAAATTATGACTGTTCCCTTCAGTGCATACCTTTGCATACAATGTCTACCCCTTTCTTCTGTACCGAGGCGGACGAACGATATCGCAACCACTTATATAGTCATCAGCCTGCAGATTTCCGCTTCCTCGAGCTTCTCTGGAAACACAATATTTTAGTGCCTCGCATGTTTTCGAAGAGGGAAAGGATGTAGCCACCTTGGTTACGTGTTACCTTGCACGTAGATCTCGGGATGACAGCTTACAGAAACACTGCGTTGCCTGTGTCTAGTTTCCGTACTTGCTTTTTAGAATTGTTATCCTCTTGCAGTGGTTGATCTTTTATTTAGACCTATGGCAGTAAGTGTGATAGTGGCTTTGTATGTGTCCTTGTAATGGTAACGAACCTTTTACTTTCGGTTTGCATCGTAACATATCCATATACACTGATGAGCTGAACGCCACATACCTAGCAATTCTTTATGTGCGCCTTCGACGTTTGGGTGACTGGCTTGTTATGAGTGATTCCCTTAGTGCACTCCAGAGCGTTCGTGAGCTGTACCATTACCATCCTAATTCGCAGCTGATTCAGGATGACCTCCACATATGGTAAACTACAGGGGTTAATGTGGAATTTGCGTGGATAGCTGGTCACAATGGCTTACCGAGAAATCAACTGGTGGACTTAGCATTGAAGGCGGTAATCACACAACCTAGTGCTACTTTTCCTTGTTTGACAAATGAAGGTTTTAGGCTCGCCGTTCGGGGACTGGTTTTTTCTTGCTGGCATGATGAGTGATCAGCGTTCCGAAGTAACAACCTCAGAGTAGTAAAGGAACTTCCATTAAACTGGGTGACTACTTCTCGAGCATGCCGTCGAGAGGCGGTGATTTTAGCACGCTTGCGTATTGGCCATTGCTTTTCTACCCATCGCTAACTGCTTAAGGGGGAACCAGCTCCCATTTGTCCACTGTGTGCACAAGGATTGTCCGTCTATCATGTTTAGCTGGAGAATGTCAGCTTCGCGCATATTCGGGCCTCCCTGCAGCTGCCGGTCTCTCTTAAGGAAGTCCTGGCGGATAATACCATAGCAGTGGACCGAGACTTTAAATTTTTATCAGCGGGGTGACTTAATTTCACGATTTAGTTTTTACATTGGTTTTATCCTTATGTCACCAGCATGAAGGGGCAGCTAGTGTTTTTTTATTACTATTTTTTGTTTACCTTTTTAACTGACATGAGTTTTAGCTAAGCGCCTTTAGCTTTCGTTTTAGGTTTTCAGCTTTGTCTTTTTTAACTGTTTTTAGTTCTTGACTTTGTGCTATGGGTAGTGTTATGTTACCCGTGGCTTCTGTTTTAATGCTTCGGTTGATTTTATTTACGTTCCATAGCTGCTTGCGATGGTTTAGCCACTTCTTTTTTACTGTGCCTTTAAGTTTGAGAGTGCGGGCCTAGTGTTTCGTTTTTTAACACCTTGTTGTTCGGGCATTAATAACTGCTTTAGTTGAGCGCCGTAAAACCCTACTACTCACGCACAACTTTCTATGTACAGGGAGGGCAATAGGTGCACCGACATTGCTCTCTGTACCTTTGTCTTTGAAACCACAGGATTCTAATTCGGTTTGCATAACAGTAGCTTAGTTTATACCGCACAACTCTATGCCATAGATCCCATAGGAGTCAGTAGGCAAGAATGTCCACCCACGTGTAGGCCGTGCTTGGAGATCCGTGTCGGTGGAAAGGAGTATCCTGGTTAGTTGAGGGTTGCGTATCTGAGCCTGGGCTTCTGTGTTTCAGTAACTGGGGAAGGTGCCCAATCTAATACATCACTTGGACTTCTGCTTCACCTAAACGGTAGGCTAGTCAATCGGCCAGAACTAGGTATTATACCGAACTCCAGGGTGACTGGGACGGCGTGTCCGCTATATCCTCTGTGTAGCCCTGTCACTCGTATGGGGTGACCCCTCGATGGGCTCCGTGATGGGTGCAGAACACTGGGGGATGAAATGTGTTCCCATTTTTATGGCAAAACAAACATTAGAAAATAAATAGCGATTGGAAGAGAAGTAGTTTAGTGCCGCGATCCTCGCTGCTTAGTAAAAACTAGGACAGAGGAAGGCAGGAAATTTACGTCCGTCAGCCATTTTGTTATACAAAAGGGTCTAGACCCTATTGCTGGTATGGTACACTCTTGTTTTAAAACAGAAATAGAAACCTCCTGGCAGATACAATTACGGCCTCCTAGGCAGCAAAACTACTGAAGGCCAATATGCTAGGTAGCTACCCGGTTAAGGTCGAACAGCACAAGACGTTGAACTCCTCACCCAGCGTTATCACCACTCGCACATTGGACGGTTTGCCCAATGAGGAGCTTCAACAGGATCTGGCAGACCAAGGTGTCAGGTTTGTTTATAGGGATAACGAAAGGTAAATGGTGAATTCGTTTCTACCCGTACCCTGATCCTTATATTTGATCGGGTAGATCTCCCTCAAAGGTATAAGACAGGGTATGAAACATCGAGGTCAGGTCCTATATTCTCAACCTACTCAGTTGTTAAAGGTGCCAGCTGTTTGGGCACACCAGTGAGTTTTGTTTTGGTCATTCTACTTGTGCAATATGTGGAGAAGCATCTCATGATAAGCTTGTACGGCCAGTCCATGTTGTGTTAATTGCATCGGGGACCACTAATCGTGTTCCCAACATTACCCCGTTTTACGGAGGAACGAGTGATCCAGGAGATACGGGTGCGGAAGAAGGTGTCCTCAGAAGCTCGTAAGCTCCTGCGTCTCCGCCGACCCTCTGTAAAGCTCAGTTGCATCTAAATCGGTACCGAGGTGGGAAATCGCACCTCAAATATCGACATAAACAAGACAACAATACATGTAAAGGTACTCAAAGCTAAACCACACCTAATTCCTCCATCTCTAAGTCAACATTGGCATCAACGTCAGCCACCACTACCAATATCCAGATAAGATGTCGCTCAAACCTTTGATCTCGGGCAGCAAGACCGGGTTATCCGATACGTTTTCTGCAGCACCCAAACATTCAAGACAATTTATGTTATAATTGACTTCCAGAATGGAAATGTTAAGTCACCTCCCAAAACATTTAAAGTGAAGAAAAGTCCCAGTCAGTCTGCACGTCAATATACTTCGAAGGCATCTTTAGGGGAGGGGAGTACAGATCAGCGATGACCATCTGCGTTGATCAGCACCTCCAATCGGTTAGCCGTTCTAGAACCGAAATTTTCCGTTGGAAAGGGGACCTCCACCGTTGTAGGAAATGGAGCAGGAGGATACTGCTCCCACTTCCGGGAAGACAGTGCCCAAGCGGCAAGATCGATCTCCTGAAAACAGTGTAAGACTAAAACCTAAGACCAGCAAATTGCACCGACCAGCAATGCCAAATATGCAGAAATGTCTTTCAATTTAAATCGTATGCCATATAAGTTACCTTGGCTGTCCTGCTGTGGAACATACGCGGCATTCGACCATATCGTCCAGAGCTTCAACTGTTGTTGCACCAGAATCAACCTCTGGTTGATTGCTTACAAGAGACTAAACTCCGACCACATGACAAAGTTACCTTCAGGCACTACTCCCTGTTCGGTGTGATTTTTCACCGGAAGAGGGTGTGCCTGTTCATGGGGGCATTATTATACTCGTCAGAGATGGTGTTTTGTGCTGAATCCGTGTCCTTGCAGTCTAATATCCAGTCGGCCGCTGTACGGATCGCGCTGTCAGCTACCACCTTTTCCATCTGTAGTATATATCTGCCTCTCTCATTTAACTTATGGCGCACTCATTTGGACGATCTATTTTCCCAGGTGCCAGCACTATTTTTGTTGGTGGGTGACGTGAATGCCCACCACTCACTGTGGGGCTCACATCGAGCTTTTGTGAGAGGTCCTGTAATTGCCGATTTCTTGGATAGTTTTCACCTAACTCTCTTGAACATCGGCGAGCCTACATTTGTTTCTGACGCCTTTCACAGTTTTTCACACCTGGACATAGCTGTTTGTTCTCCGCAATTGGCAGTTTCCTTTCACTGGAATATTATCTCTGACTTAAATTCTAGTGACCACTTTACCATTCTCATTAGTCTCTTACCACTGTTTGTATATTCCCCACATTTGCCTCAATGGCGGCTTAATAAAGGAAACTGCAACCTTTTCTCCCGCTTGGCTGTTTTGACTGTAACGAACACGACTCGTTGAACTCCCTAGTTGAACAACTGGCAGCCACAACTTTTTCTGCTGCTGAGCAGGCTATTCCGTAGTCGACTTGTCAACCTCGTCGGTGTACTATTTCTTGGTGGACAGATGAATGTCGGGATACCATTCATGCCCGCAGACGTGTCGTTCCGCTTTTCCAGAGTCACCCTATTTTGGTTAACTTAATATATTATAAGAAGATGCCCGCTAATACAGACAAGTTGCTAAGGACAGGAAGAAGCAATCATAGAGGAAGTTTGTAAGCTCCTTTTAATCGACATACATATTCCTTTGTAGTGTGGGATAAATTAAGGCTTGTGGCGGGTAAATGCACCCATCAACCAAACGCCTGCTGGAGCTGTTGTTGACACATTAGCCGTGATGAACGCGTTAGGCAGTGCTATCGCTCAAGTTTCTGGCTCACACAGTCTTTCTTCTGTGTTTCTTGCCGTTAAGGCTCAGGTGGAATCACAAAGATTCTCTTTTAGTTCCGGAAACTTTGAGGATTACGGTCTGCTATTCAGCATGACTGAGTTAGACCACGCACTTTTGTCTTCGCGAAACTCTGCGTCAGGTCCAGATGGAATTCACGTCATGATGCTGCAACATATATCTCCTACGGGTAAGGCTTTCATTCTCGAGGTCGACAATCCTGTCTGGGTAGATGCCATTTTCCTCGAAAAAGTGGCGGGAGGCTACCATTATACTTGTACTTAAACCTGAAAAGAACTTTGCTCTTCCGTCCAGCTACCGTCCTTTTCCCCTCACCAGTGGCTTTTGCAAGGTGATGGAACGCATGATAAATGAACGTTTGGTGAGGTGCCGGGAATCCCACTATTTATTGACAAACACGTAGTGGGTTTTCGCCACCGTCGGTGAGCGGCAGACCTTATTGTATCGCTCTCGACGGAGATCATGAACGGCTTTATTAAGAGCTGCCAAATAGTCTGGATATATTGTGACCTCGAGAAAGCTTGTGATACGTGTTGGCGAGCACGGATCTTACGTTCCCTCCTCAACTGGAATATACGGGGACGCCTACCGTTGTTTATTCAGGAGTTTATGAGGGACCGCCTTTTCCGAGTAAAGGTCGGCTCTTTATTTTCTAACCTTTTAATTCAATAGAACGGTGTGCCCAAGGGATCGATTCTGAGCATGCCGCTGTTTGCTTAAGCGATAAATTCTATATCCCACTGTGTTCCGCCAGGTGTCTCGTCCTGCTTATTTGTAAACGACTTTGTTATCTTTTTTACTCCCGAAGGCTTTTTTTTTGTTGGAACTCCGTATCCAGCGTTTTTTGGACAATCTTTATAATTGGAGGTCGAAAAACGGGTTTCGTTTTTCAACTGAGAGAGCAATCTGTGTTAACTTCTGGCGTCGTAGGTGGCGATTGGTACCTTCTCTTGGCCTTGTGCCTGATTTACTTCCCTTCGCAAATGATGCAAGATTCCTGGGGTTATTATTCGACAGGAAACCCTGCTGGTCACCATATATAACATAGCTCACAGCCCCGTGTGACCGTTCTCTGTACATTTTACGGATACTAAGCGGCAAATCTTGGGGAAGCGATCAAACAGTGCTTCTCCATATCTATGTGTGCTGATCTGATCCCAGTTAGACTATGGATGCACTGCGTATTCCTCAGCTCTATGCATATAGTATGTTATTGTGCTTTAATTGTATTTTGTTTGTACTGTTTTTTTATTGTATTTTATATTCTGTTTTATTGTCTTATATTTACCGGAACGTCCCTTGGTGAACCGTTTAATGTCGTAAAATTTTTTAAACGTTTATATTTTTACTGCCTGTGTCTCACAGAAAGCCTTAGTTGTAGCTTTTTATTCCTTTTTAGCTGCTTTGGTCTTACTGGTTTTGTTTTATCTTTCTTTTACCCAGAGTTTTCCTCAGAGTGGTTTTGTTTTATCTGGATCTAACCTCATTTAGTCATTTTTTATTGTTGGATTTTATCTCATGGGCACGTTTGTGTTTTGGAGGGCGCTGATAACCTCGAAGTTGAACGCCCTTAAACGGCATTCATCATCATCAGCTACCGGTTGGGCTTTTCATTTCAATGGCAAAATACAGATTTATCGCCTTGCAGATGTTAGTTCGGTATTCATCGCCGAAGTGTACGCTATTTTTACTTTCTGGATTTTATCTCGTTTTTAGCACGTGGTAGTTTTGTTGTTTGCAGCAATTCTCTGAGTGCCCTACAGGCACTACGTCAGTATACCGGCTACTCGTCATTTGTTTTGCACATTCAATCCGCATTTCTGAGTTGTTTGAATGCTGCTACCAGTTCGTCTTCACATGGGTTTCAGGTCATGTCGTTAGTGCAGTTAATGAGATAGCGGACAGGTCTGCTAAAGCTGCCTGTTCCTTGCAGGGTTACTCGAATGAAGCTGTTCCCTCAGGGGATGTTTCACGTCAGTTTCGTCGGGCTCTTCTTTTAACCTGACAGCAATCGTGGTAAAGTTTAGCAGGTACCCAGCTTCAAACAATCAAAGATACTGTGCACCCATGGTTAATAGCTACTCCGGGTCGACTGACTAGGCCTGGGTTAGTCCCTAGTCTCCCGTATATGCGAAACAGAATCCAAAGTGGTGTATGAGGTTGCGCACCCTCCTCAGTAGCTGAAAAGAGAAGCCCAGGCTCAGGTACGTAACCCTACACCATCCAGGCTATCTTTTTCCACCTACACGGATCTCCCTGCCTATGCGTGGGTGGGCGTTTTTGATGAACTGACTCCCTCACCACTCAGAGGCTGCCCAAAGGAGGGTGTCAAGATTGACTCCAGACCCCGGGTTCACTGCACCCGTACCTTCCGTAGTAGGCACCTGGGGGGAATACCCTTTGCATAATATCGTTATACATAGTGGTTGCTGGTGAACTTATATGTTAGAGCATTTGCAGTGGTGTTGGTTATTTCAAAATAATGCGATAAACTGGCAGTTATTAAGTGTAGCATAAAAATAAACTCTGTATGTATGCATTCACCTCACTTATACAAAATATAAAGTTTCTCCAGCATGTAGCTACGATTATGCTTTTTCTTTGCACTCGACTAAATTGTATTAAATAAAAAGAATGGGAAAAATTAGTCAATCCTTCATGAAGTATGTTAACATGCTTACAATTCACTTTGATATGAAAATAGTATATATTTTTTTAAAGTATTGGTATATCTTTTAAACCATATTTCCTATTCTGGAGTTCAGAAATACTCCATACTTGTAACAAATTACTATAATCTGTCGCATCAACAAACGCAAGAACTCTCCTGTATGTGGAAACTGTTCCCTGGCGTACAGTAGTACTCTGTTAGTGCAATCAAAATCAGTAAATAGAAGATAATCTTGCAAAAATATAATATTACATCAGATTTTGGCTACCTAGAATAAATTATTATGCCCAACACTGTAAAATATGTGAACTCTCAACAAATGTTAGTATTTTGTCTTAAGAAACTAATGAATACATCTACTGTACAGTTACAATAATTAACAATGTGGTCGAGGTGTAGAACCAGGGGCTGGGGGCGGCGAGAAATTGTTTCCTGTCCTTTCTTGTGTGATATGCAAAGACCTGGTTGATGTTTCAGGGGCTCAACTGCATTTTTATAAGCGCCCGGCGCATGGGTAATTTAACCCTACCTATCAACTTCCATTCATTCGCCTTCTCACCGCCAGCAAAATGCACAGTACAAAGTCAAATGTTGCTCAATTAGCGAATTTACACAGTTAACCTGAAAGAGGAGGCCTCCCGAATGGATGTTAAGTCCGAGGCGTCTAAGAAAATATTAAATATGTCAATGATTCAAATAATCCTTCACAACAACAAAATATATTGTGTTGCAATGGGAGTGCTGCTTCTTGCAATGTAGAAACAGAGGTAATGCTTATCCGCAGTAAGAACATGCTGTTCCCCGAGAGTTCACGTATTCACTTTTGAACAGAAACTCTTCATACCACAATGATTAGCTCTGTCAGATAATCTCCCTTCAACAGAATATCCTACACACAGAAACAGCGGTATCGGCCCTTCACGGCATAAAACTCATTTGTTTGCACATACTGACAATCCTTGACCAGATTGGATACACACAGGATTAGAGGTGCCTGTCATGCTCGGTAGATCCCACTATTCGTAAGATTTTGGAATGTCACGACAATCGGTCTTCACGAGGGAGTAAAAACAGGCCACTACTGCAGGTGAATTATTTACTTATCGGGTACGCACCTTTGCTAACCGGATATCCTACACACAGAATTAGAGGCGCAGCTCATCCACGATAGAAGATTTAACGTTTTCTCACACAATGTACCCCCTCTCACTTAGGCGGCACGGGTTCATCCAAAGCGACCGCATGTGGGATTTGTGGAGGACAAAGCGGCGCAGGGACGGGTTTTCTTCGGGTTCTTCGGTTTTCCCCAACATCACATTTCACCGGTGCTCCATCTTCATTTCCATGCATCATCAGTATCATCACCTGCGGTGCCATGATAGTAAAAGTGGGCGTTAATCACTATCCAAAAGAAAAACAATCCAATACGGTTGAACAGAGATAATGACCACATAAGGCAGAAGCCCTGTGTGTTCACTTGATACTGAATCTTACCGACAGGGTACTGCGCGGGGAGCAAAAGTAGCGGTTGTTTGCAGTTTAAGACCTACGTGGCCGCCTGAAATTGACCATCCGCGACATAAGTATCAGAAAATGTGTCTAAGAACACAAAAATGTGTATATGGACGATATATCACACCTTCTGGATACTGAGTACCGATAAACATTTTAATCGGTATCCGCGTTATACAAATATACATATGAGAATGTGTTCACTGAATTAGTCTTTATTAGTAATTTTCTGTGTATAAAGGCATGTAACAAATTTCCAATCGTATGTTAACTACAAAATTGCTTCTGTTTGCCAACCTCCCATTGGCTGCAGTATGTTAATCTAGATAATATCAATTTATATATGTGGTAATTTTCTGACGTTTAAGTTGTGATTTGCATCTGCTGAGCTCACATATTTGGGTCACCGGAATAGGTAAATGTAACCAGTTAATTACAGAAACATGATTTAGTGTGCCAGCTAACTCAGCCAAGTCACAACTCGGTTAGCGCTGCATGTTACATGAGTACCTGCACTTCTACTTCCACATCGCCTTTTAGGTTTTCGTTTAGACACAAGAGTGTATGCAACATTGAATTCAATTCACCCATAGAAAACCGGTCAATATTTATCAAATCCAGCTTCAGAGACACATGCGAGGCAATAACGTGGAGACTCGACTCTTCTCATTCCTTATCTATATAAAGTTAAACGTATAAGATTGCCATAAATGAAAGACATATATTTAAAAGCATTAAATAGTATCGAAGGTATATCCCAAAGTACATATTAGACATACTTCGATAACACCGATTATTGAAAGTACAATCCGCAATATATTTGCAGTAATTTTGTCTTTGATAAGCTGTTCCATTCAAACAGCGATATAGGTATCGAAACTATGCATAATGCTAGTCAGAATTAAGAACTCCTAGTTAAATTTTGAAAGATGTGACATTCAGAATTTATAGAGCAGAAACGATATTTCTGTTTACAAGAGTTAACGTGGGAAGCGTACTATAAATATTAAGCTAAAATATTTTCTTAAAGAACCTCGGAGGAATTCCTTACCATAAATTCCCGAATATTTAGGGTTATTAACGAATGGGATTTAGGTGTTACGTTTAATTAGATACCAGTTTTTTAACAAGCTGATACTCAGGCTTTAAAAACTGTATAAAGTCTGAAAACTGGATACCTTCCCTGTTTTGGCAACTTACTATCAATAGGGGTCAATGAAAGAAGCAGTCGTGTGTAGCAATGATCTACTTGGGCAGATTGCAACTGAATTATAATGCGCTCACTTGCTCTCAGATAGCAAGGCTGTATAACAGTCAGAGAACAAGTTTGAATTGTTTCAATCAGTTTTAAGGAAGGTTAATTCAACTGTTGCCGGAGAGGTCGTACAGGGGAGCGTCTATCTAGTATGGAAAAACCATATGTGCTTGTGCGGCAGCGTTGCCAAAACTACTAACTACTAAGGGCATGCGTATGGTAATCTAACGAGTTTGGAATTCCGCAAAATTTGTTTTGCACAACTTCTGTACCTTCTTTGGTCATTTTCTTTTTGTCTACGTATAAAATCTTGCTCATAAAACACTAGAAATAGCAGATCAAACTACAATGTTTTAGCGAAGGACGAAAACATGAAATTCACAATAAACTGAGAACGGAAAGACAATATTGATAGATAACTGGTATAACGAAAAGAATTTAGAAATTCATTTTACACTTTCTGATCTAATATGTGTATTAATGAACAATGAAAATGTTTATACTTTGTGAATCAGTCAACATGATGCACATTGACTTGCTTAGAAATACATTACTTATGTCTTTGTTTTAATAAATAAACCTGACCTTTTTAAGCGAGTTGAACCTCAAGTCTACCCCTCCCAGTTTCATCTGCACAAAATCACGCGTTTTCTTGGATTCTCTGACTTTGTAAACTTGAATCGTTAAAAAAAAAAAAAAAAAAGGATCATTTGAAGAATAAGGTTTCATCGCACTACATGATGCCAAGGTGTACTTAAATTATGACTAAATTGAAGTATAGGTGCAACAATTTGTTGCACTTTAATATTATTATATGTGTGAGAAAGGTTAAGACTGTCACGGTTATAGTGCGTAAACGATTATCGTAACATTGTTACCAGTAACATTGAGGTTTTTTTTTGTTTTTTTTGTACCATTTAACGCCTGCATTTACTACTTATGGCGCTGCAAGCGACATTAAATTTTTTGAAATGGTTATTACGTTGTCAGTTACATTCCAAGTGACTGTTATCAGCAACGGTTAGGTTGCTTGTTCTAATACTTATTGCGTTCGGAGCTACGTTGTAATAATGGATACCAGTAACGGTTACCTATAACTATAATTCTATAGGAGCGATGTCTGCACAGACTTGCTTTGTTATTTGACGCAATCTAAAAGAAGTTTCTCGACCGTGACCACACCTTGTTTATCTGCGACTTCAAAATGTATTCCCATTTGCCTTCATATTGCTGCGCGCGCAAGTGCGCACGCACGCACCAAAATTTAATCCTTCGAGTTTCCTTCTCCTTAATTACATACCGTGTTCCCGCCTTCAATGCACTTCTCTTAGCATGTGAGATGGAACAACTCCCTAAAATCATGCAAATCGAGATCGGGAGATTGCAGCTGTACAATATTAATAAATGATATTCAACTTAAAATTATGAGTCGGCTGGAAGTGAAACACATTCTCACCGCAGCCTTACGACATGTGATTCGATGCCTACGCCCAATGCGATTGATCGAATGGAGCTAAAAGTCTTAAACAGTACAATGGATCCCAATGAATTATTAGTAAAAATTTATGTAAGAAGAAATGAAAAATTAGATTTGGAAGAAGTTTATAAACACTTTGTGCTCTGTTATGGGCGCCTTGCCTTTAACAGCGCTCAGAGTTGGCCAAATTGTTACGCGGTAATTAGGCACGGTTCGCTTGATTACCCTAAAATTGAAGAAAAGAAATGAACGACACCAATATTCCCAAAAATTGACCACGTTAATCAAAATTTTTGCCAAACCAACCTACAACTGTCCTCAAAACCAAATTCCACTGCAAATCCTGAACCCAAATCACAAATCAAACATACTCATCCTAAATGCCCCCATTTCAAAATTCAAAAAACAAAAGAACGGAGAAAACATCCAAGGACACCTGTAAACCAATAAAAAATAAGAACAGTACAGCTAAACATAACTCAAGACTAGGAAGACAGCCACTGCCCACTGTTGAAGGCTACGTGTTAACCAGACGCTCTGATGGGCGCCTGGAAGCGGTGTTTGCAAGAGACGAGAACTACGTTGCTAGTTGTTCTCCAGGACAATTTGATAATGAAATTAATGACAATATCGAAAATAATGAAAACAGCGCAAATTAATGCCCATAATAGTAAGCTGGTTATGTCAGAGCTAAAGAAAATATTAGAAGATTTAAGCTTGGATATTTTATATATCCAAGAGCCCTATACACATCAGAGCCTATACATATTTACCAGTTATGGCAAGGGCCATTATTTCTGGCCATGCACCACAGGCTGCCATTATAATCAATAATCCACACCTACAAATTACTAATATAACTCAACTAAGCGATACACATACCAACTGTATTCAAGTTAACCATGAGGATGGGGAGCTTATTTTATCTAATCACTATTTTCAATTCAGTGAATCAATAGACTTGTATTTAGAGAGAAAAAAAAAACCAAAACAAACAGAATTTTTAGTGACAAAGAAATTATTTACACCAGGGACGCCAATGCGAAATTCAATTGGTGGTTCACTACATACAAAGATGATAGAGGAGAAAAGTTGGAGGAGAAAATCGCAGAACTGAACCTAGTTATACACAACACCGCTAACAATCCAACAACTTTCGAAAATAGTTTGGGGGCTAACTCCAACATTGATTTAACAATCGGAAACTATAACACACTTAACAAGATTGTAAATTGGAAAGTTGGTCAGGATTTGGCTACGAGTGACCATAGACTAATTTACTTTGATTACGTACCAAGCTACAACTCTGAAACTAGGATCAAAACGGAAATTCAAATGAACTATAAACAAGCAAACTGGGAAATAACCAGAGACATTTTTGCTATATGCGCACTCGACTATAAAGGAGAAAATTTAAATTACGAAGTGGAAAAATTAGAAGATAAAATAAAATGGACGCTTAATACTTCAATACCAAAAAGAAAATATAAAAAAATATACGAATAGTGTTTGGACCGAAGAGTTAACCAAATTAAGGAGAAAAATGCGTAAAACAAGCAGAATCTATCACAGAACTATTGTCGCACAAGAAAGGGAGCGAAACTTAAACATTTATAGAAGAGCTAAGCAGAAATTTAAAATTACCTTAAAAAAACGCAAGGGAGAAATCATGGAAGAATTTTGTTGAATTCGGACTAAGTAAAAACATTTGGGGCCTACCAAACAAAATTATAATGAAAAAAAAAAAAAAAACCAGAGACGTTGAATACATTACGGAAGGATGGCAATATGACTAATTATTGGGAGGAATCCGTGAACGAGCTTATATTTAGACTGTTACCAAACGACAAAGAAGAGGACGATAACTTTAACAGAGAATTGAGAAACAAGCTTAATCAGACTTATAATAACGAAGGCATAATTTATCCATTTTATGAATCAGAAGTTAAACTAATAATTCAGAATCTAAAAGCTAAAAAAGGTGTTGGCCCAGATGGGATTAAAAATGAAACCTTATTAGCACTGGAAAATAGCTTAACCCCATTTTTATATACATTATACAATGACTGCATTGGCAGAGGAGTCTTTCTAGACCGGTGGAAAGAAGCCAAGCTTATTATTTTAAAAAAGAGTCTGGACAAGGACCCAAGTGATCCTAAGTCATATTGACCTATTTGTTTCTTAAATACCATGGATAAAGTGCTTGAAAGCTTACTGAACAAACGAATCACAGAATATAGGCTCCTAATTGGCACCAATGCAAACCAATATGGCTTTAAAAAAGGACGGTTGACAGAAGATGCATTAAATGTTGTGTTAGCATCTGTACACAGCTCAACATTTAAATATGTACTGGTAATTTCTATTGATATCTCTGAAGCATTTGATAAGCTTTGGTGGCCGTTTTTCTTCAACAGGCTGAGAGAATGTAGATAAGCAAATACGCTTTATAATATACTTCTTGATTGCTGTAAAAATAGAAAAGTTTATCTGATTGGTAGAAATAAAGTTATCACAAAAAATTTCAAAAGAATGTTCCCAAGGTTCAGTCCTAGGGCCAACCTTTTGGGACATTGTGTTAGAAACACTATTAGAAAAAGTAAACAACAACAACCGCAGTAATACAATAGCATACGCGGTTAACGTGATTTTTATTATAGAAGGAAACTCCCGAAACGAACTGGAAATCAAAGGAAACAATTTGATGGTGCACAGAAATGAAAATGAAGATTTCTCCACAAAAATTTGCAATTCTATTATTAAAAGGTACCCTAAATAGAAATCCAATAATAAGAAAGTTAGGTAATGGTATAAAAAGATGTCTGGTTATGAGATATTTAGGAATAAAATTAGACGAAAAAAGACATTTTAAGGACCATGTGAATTTCGTAAGATTTAAAGCTGAAAACATTTTAATGAAATTATCTAGAATTGTTCAGTCCAAATTTAAAATACCACTACCAACTATCGGCTGCTATCATACCAGTATTTTCACATGCATTATAAATTATGAAGCTGGTGTTTGGGCGGACAAAGCCCATAAAAGTTCAATTAAATTATTACTTAGAAGATCTCAAAGAAAAATTCTACTGCGCTTTACAGGTGCAATGTCCACAACCCCAACTATGGCTCTGTTAATCATAACAGGCACTTGGCCAATTGCTTTAATACTTCGTATGAGAGGACCTTGTTACTGGTTTAAGAAGGAAAATAATATTAAAGTGCAACAAATTGTTGGATGTAACTGTCAAACTAATCTAGATATTAAGAACAGATTAATGCAAGAATGGTAAAAGGAATGGGAACAGACTGAAACAAGTAGAAGAACGTGTTCATTTTTCAACAGCATTAAAGAACGGTTAAAAGTAAGGCATATAAATGCCTCAAAAGGCTCAATTCACTATTTATCGGGTCATGGTCCATATTATACTTACTGGAAGAAAATAAATAAAATACTGAATGAAAATTGTGAAATTTGTAATGTTCCGGGAACTCCGGAACATTTATTGTTTAAATAAGTAAAGCTCACAAGAGTTTAGGAAAGAGAGAGAAGCACTTAGAGGTTGTTTTATAAACGAAATTTTACGAAATAAAGATTTATGCACCCATTTGGAACTTTTAGCGAATAAAGTAAGTAATAAGGGTTGGGAGGAAATGATTATTCCAATAGATCAGAGAAATGTTCAATTGAATTTAGACAGAACACATGAAATCAGGTTAAGACCCAGAAATATTTTACAAGTAGCCGATTTAGATGTAATAAATACCATTTAAGGGTAAAGTTAATTGTTAGCTAAGAGAGGGCAATTGGATGGCATGCAGAGAAATATTTAGCGGCCCCTGCGACACCAAAAGAAAAAGATACTAGAATGAGAATAATAATTAATAACAACAAGCGCACCTATTATTGCATATATTTAGAGAAGGACAAGAAGAAACAGAGTACAGGTAAATATACATTTAGGGAAAGTGGCGATGAAGCAGAAGAAGATCATATGCGCTGGAAGATGTAGGTTAGATGAAGATAGCGTTTCTGGGAAGAAGGTAGAAGAAGTGGGAAATGGGGGATTGGGATGAAGTGAAAAGCTGTGGCTCCCAGGAAGAAGTGAGAAAATGGGGGACTGGGACGAAGTGAGAAGATGGGGTTCCCAGGAAGAAGCGAGAAAATGGGGGACCGGGACGAAATGAGAAGATGGGGTTCCCTGGAAGAAGTGAGAAAATGGGGGACTGGGAGGAACTGAGAAGGTGTAATTAAGTGTGATATGAGATAAATAGTGTAGAAAGTATAATATTAAAATTAAGCACCAAATAGTTATACACAAATTTGTATAGGAGTATAGTGAAATAAAAAGTTATAGTTATAGAAGAATACAATAAGTGAGTTTTACAGAATTATGATGAATATTGAATGTTGACAATGTTGGTTACCAACACTTATACCGCCGGTTACCGGCGGCTATAGGTAGAATAGTGTAGTTGAACGTTAACTTATAATAAATAACTGGACACCAGTTATTTTAATTACTGGATACCAGTAATTTAAAATTATTAGATTTAAATTTTAAATGTTAAAGTAAACTCTAAATTTGATTAAATTGAAATATTTTAAAATGTTTTAATTAAATTGTAAAATTTTTAATTTATGTTTTGAATTTTGGGTTTAATGTAAATTTAAATATAATATAAATTTACATTGAATATGTATGGTTTTGAAATTTGTAGATAATATAGTTATTTAATTTCAAAATTTTGGGATTTTGAAATAATCGGAAATAATTATAATATTAGGTTTTAGAAAAATAAAATAAATATAAATGTGAAGTTAAAAATAATTATAATTTCGTATTTTTTGGTAAAATTTATGAAGTAATATTTTTTTTATTTTAAATTTTATAAATAAAATAGTAATTATATGTATGTAATTTTAAGTATTAATATATAATAGTAAGAGTAATATAATTAAATTATTTAATAGATTAATTATTAAAATAATAAAATGGTTTTTGAAACAAAATGTGTATAATAAAAATAAATTTTAATTAATAATAATAATAGTAAATAGTAAAATTATTTATTAAAATTAAATATAAATTATTAATAAATATTAAGAATACGAACTTATAATAATATTAATATTAATTTAAATTTAAATTGTATGAATTAAATATTAACACACAGTTTAATTGATAATAATTATGGCTTTAATTGGTATTTATAAAAAAATTTAGGCTAAGTTAGGTTAAGTTTATATCTGTAAATTTAAGTAGTATAATTAAATTTGTAATTGATATAAGTAGTATTAAATATATAAAGTTTGGGATATTTGACTCTGGCTTTAGAAATTAGTTATCAGGGTTTAATATACAGATTTTATTTTATTTTATTTTTATTTTATTTTATTTATTTTATTCCAACTATTGTCCGATCTCTCTCACCAGTTGCCTTTGCCAGGTGATGGAGCGCATTATTAGTGGGCGATTGTGATGGTGGCTTGAATCCCATAGTCTGCTTTCTAGCGTCCAATGTGGCTTCCGTCGTTACCGTTCCACGGTGGACCACTTGGTCTCGTTATCGACATACATAATGGATGACTTTTTGCGGCAGAGTGTAACAGTCGCGGTATTTTTTGACATAGAAAAGGCTTATGATACCTGTTGGAGGTATGGTACACTTCGTACCTCTTACAACTGGGGCATCCGTGGTCGCCTGCCCCTTTTTATCCAGGAATTTATGAAGGACAGAGTCTTTAGGGTACGAATAGGCTTGACTTTGTCTGGTGTTTTTACTCCAGGAGAACGGAGCAACGCAGGGTTCGGTGCTTAGTGTCACATTGTTTGCTGTTGCCATCAATTCTATTGCAGAGTGTGTTCCGCCTGGCGTCTCCTCTTCATTGTTACTGGATGATTTCGCCATTTACCTTAGGTCTCGGCGGTCTTGCCTACTAGAACGCCGCCTCCAACTGTGTCGTGACCGCCTTCACCATTGGAGTCTGGATAACGGTTTTAAGTTCTCCGCTGAGAAAACTGTGTGCGTTAATTTCTGGCGAAGGAGGGCCTTTCCTCCCGCTTTTCTACATCTTCGTCCAGATGTTCTTCCTTTCGCGGAGGAGACGACATTTTTAGGTTTGATTTTTGACAGGAAACTCAGTTGGTCCTTACATATATCATACTTAAAGGCAAGATGTGACTGTTCTCTTAATATTTTACACGTTTTAAGTGGCGCATCATGGGGGGGGGGGCTGTTCGGTCTACCCTTCTACGGCTATTTCGTTCTCTGGTCCGGTCAAAACTCGACTTTGTTTGTATTGTTTATTCTTCGGCCCGACCGTCAATTTTTGCTCGTTTCAGTGCTCCCCATCATCGTGCTATCCGATTGAGTATTGGCGCCTTTACCACCAGCCCCGTTCTCAGCCTTTGTGTGGATGCTGCTGCACCTCCGCTGCCATATCGACGTGAAGTTCTGCTTTGTAGTTATGCCTGTAGTCTTCTCAGTCTACCCGAACATCCGTCTTTTAACTTGTTTTTTAACGAATCCTTGGATTCCTGATACTCAAATAACTCCCTGGCCTTACTTCCACCTGGTGTTCGTTTTTTTCAGCTCCTTCGGCTCTTGGACATCGATCTACCGACAATCTCTCCCAGATGGGAGGCTGTTTTTCCCCCGTGGCTCAACCCCGAAACCTGCGTGGATCTCGGGTTACTCTCCAAGACGAAGTCAGTGACGCCCATTTAGCTTTTCATTCCGCCTTTGTAGCCCTCAAAAAGCAGTTTGGTAGTTGTAATGTTATCAAGTCTGATGGTTCAAAGGACGCTACGGGAGTAGGATGTGATTTTATTCATAATCGGCAGAGTTTTAGATTTCGACTTTTACGCCCTGCTTGATTTTTACAGCTGAGCTTTTTAGTGCTTACTTTATATGTTCAAAGACAAACGTTTAATAGGCGGGTTGTGTGCTCAGATTCCTTGAGTGTTCTGCAGAGCCTTAGGGCGCTGTACAGTTTACATCCCCTCGTACACGTGTCCAGAATTGTCTACACTCGCTCGCCGAATCCGGCTCTTGTGTCACCTTTGTGTGGGTTCCTGGCCACGTTGGTCTCCCGGGTAATGAGACTGCCGATGCCGCTGCGAAGGCAGCCAGCTCAGCCTCCGGGGATTTTAACTCCTTTGTGACCTCTGATGATTTCCGCGCTGTTTTACATCATTTTATCCTTTCGCGCTGGAGTCCTGAAAGGGCTGATCTGCAAGGGAATAAACTTAATCAGGTGAAGTCCCTCCCTCTCGACTGGAACACTTCCTCTCGTGCAAGACGTCGCGAAGAGGTGATTTTAGCCTGACTCCGAATAGGGCACTGTCGTTTTAGTCACAGTCATTTGTTGACCGCGGACCCTGCACCGCGCTGTACTCATTGTCGTGATCCGTTGACTGTGAAGCATGTTTTAATCGAGTGTCAGTTTTTAGCTCCCTTGCGTTTGTCCGCCGGTATGCCGGCAGCTCTTTCTCAGGTGCTGGCGGACAAACTCGTTGCTGTGGAACAAGTTTTAGATTTTATGTCTGATGTTGATATGAGGCATCTTGTGTGATTTTGAGTGTTGTGACTTGTATTTTTTATTAGCTTCGTGACCTTCTGGTACCGTTTTTCGGTGGCTCGATATTTCATTTTACTCTTGTAATCGTTCTACTTTCCGCCGCTACTGACACTGTTTTAGCAAGATTATTATAGTGATTTTGAAGTTAATTCTGTGGGTCTAGTACCTAGTTTTTAACCCCCACCCCCTTTTACCTCCTAGTTGCTCGGGCGCTAATATCCCTTGTGGTTGAGCGCCCTGAAGCCCAACTACTGCTATTGCTCCTGCTCCTACTCCTACTCCTGCTCCTGCTCCTGCTGCTACGTGTGGGTACTATGATTCTTATTAGAGAGGATATATATGCTGAATCTCTTTCCCTACAGTCTGACATATAGTCAGTCGCTGTAAGAATTAAGCTGCCATCTGACACATTTACCATTTTTGTCATATCTCTCTCCATCTCATGGCCTCTCGCGCACTGATTTAGACGACCTATTTTCGTCCCAACCAACCACAAATCTGTTTGTAGGGGACGTGAATGTCCACCAAGAACTTTCAGCTATCCTCAGGCTTGTGCGAGAGGTGAAATACTGACCAATTTCTTGGACAGAAATAACTGCTCTCTCTCTCCCCCCCTCAGGGGCCTACTACAGTAGGTACGGGTTAGGCGCACCCGGGGTCCCGAGCCACCTTGACTCCCTCTGTGGGCAACCTCAGAGTGGTGAGGGAGTCAGGGGTCAGAATGCCCACCCACGTGTAGGCCGTGCGTGGAGACCCGTGTCGGTGAAAAGGAATATCCTGGTTGGTTGAGGGTTGCGTACCTGAGCCTGGGCTTCTGTCTTTCAGCAACTGGGGAGGGTGCTCAGCCTAATACACCGCTTTGGATTCTGATTTGCCTAAACGGGAGGCTAGGGTCTAACCCACCCCTAGTCAATTGGCCAGGACTAGGTATTACACCGAACTCCAGGGTGAGTGGGACGGCGAGCCCGCTACATCCCCTGTGTAGCCATGTCACCCCAGTGGGGTGACCCCTCGTTGGGCTCCGTTGTGGGTGGGGAGCACTGGGGGATGAATTTATACAATTTTTTTATGGCACCAAAACTTAAACCCCTGATATCAAATAAAGACGCTGGAAAGGAAGTAGTGGAGTCCTGTGGTCCTCGCTACTTGGTTATTCATAGGACAGAGGAAAGTAAGAGTTCCTTACGGTGAGCCCTTTTACTATCCAAAAGGGTCTCGATGCGATTGCTGGTCCGGTTAAATCCTGCGTTCGAGCTCGCAATGGTACACTTCTTGTCGAAGCCAACTCCGCCTCGCAAGCTGCAAGGATACTTAAAGCCACCATGTTATCCAGCTATCCAGTGAAGGTCGAAGTGCACAAGTCGCTGAGCTCCTCCCGCGGTGTAGTAACAACCCGCGCGTTGGACGGTTTGTCCATTGAAGAGATCCAAGAAAATCTTGCGACTCAGGGTGTCTCATCTGTTTGTCGGGTACAACGTAAGATCAACGGTGAATTCCTGCCTACCCGTACCCTGTTTTTTACTTTTGATCGGGTTCACCTCCCTCAAAAGATTAGGACAGGGTATGAAACCATCGAAGTTAGGCCTTATATACCCAATCCGCTGAGCTGCTTTAAATGCCAACGTTTTGGTGACACTAGTGAGTTGTGTCCGGCAAGTCCACCTGCGTCCACTGCGGTGACATCTCCCACGATGGGGCTTGTGTTTCAGCTCCATCGTGTGTGAACTGTAACGAGGAACACCCATCTAGTTCCCGAGACTGCCCGCGTTTTTCAGAGGAACGAGCGATCCAGGAGATACGGGTGAATGAGAAGGTGTCCTTGGAAGCCCGGAAGCTCCTGCGACTCCGCCAACCCTCGGTCCCGAGGTCCGGTACCTATAGCTCAGTTGCAGCTAAACCGGTACCGCGTCGTGAAATCGCAACACTGACCGGCGATATGAACGGGGTTACTATTGCGGAAAAGGTTATTTTAGCCCAAGCGCTGCCAAAGCCTTCGACACCTACACCCAAGTCGGTATTAACATCTGCCAAATCCGCTAGATTACAGAATAGTCCTGCACACTTGTCACCGAAAGCCTCGACCTCTGGAACTAAAGAAGATAAATTCATGACGTCTTCTGCCCCGGAAAAACAGTTTAAGACCAAGTATGTAGGACAAGACTTCTTGAAAGAGAATATGCAATCTTCTACCAAGTCATCTAAGGGTAAGAAAAGTACACGCAACTCCCCACGTGTATCCTCATCTGATGGGTCATCTGGGGAGGAGGGCGTGGATCGGCGACGGCCGTCTTCGCCGATCAGCACATCCAATCGGTTCGAACTTCTCGGACCGAAATTTGGTCTTGAAAAAGGGGCCTCCCTTGTGGAGGAGATGGACCAGGAGGATTCTGCCGCCACTACCAGAGGGACAGTGCGGAAGCGGCAGGATCGTGCTGCTGAAAATAGTACTAGTCCAACGCCTAAGAAGAACAAATTAAACCGACCAGCTAATCCCAATCTGCAGAAGCGTCTTTCGATTTGAAACTTGTCCCATAATATACTCAATGGCTATCCTCCATTGGAACATACGCGGAATTCGACCACATCGACCAGAGCTTGACTTGTTGCTGCGCCAGCATGAACCCTTGGCTGTATGCTTACAAGAGGCGAAGCTCCGTCCACAGGACACCGTTACCATCAGGCAGTACTCCGCCGTACGATGTGATTTATCCCCGGACGTCGGTGTCCCGACACATGGGGGCACTATGAAGCTTATTCGAGATGATATTTTTGCCAACTCCGTACCCATACAATCTGCCATCCAGTCCGTTGCTGTCAGCATTAAGCTACCCTCTGCCTTATTCACCATTTGCAGTATCTATTTGCCTGCATCTGCGGACCTCTCGCACCGCGACTTACAACACCTAATTTCGCAGTTGCCACCACCCTTTTTATTGGTAGGCGACGTGAATGCCCATCACCCTCTTTGAGGCTCTTCTCGGGCTTGTGCGAGAGGTACGCTACTTAAAGACTTCTTGGATAGTCAGAATCTTGCTCTCTTGAACACGGGAGAGCCCACCTTTCTTTCTGACGCCTTTCATAGCTTTTCACACATTGACATTGCAAATTGTTCCCCTCAGCTAGCAGTCACGTTATGCTGGAATATCATCTCGGATTTGCATTCTAGTGACCACTTTCCTTGTCGTATTAGTGTCTTGACACCCGTTGTATGTTCCACCCGTTTACCTAGTTGGCTCCTAGACCACGCCAGCTTGGAACTATAATCCCACTTGGCTGAATTTAACTACGAAGAGCACGACTCTGTGAACCACTTGGTCGAACATCTCACAGGGACCATTCTTTCTGCTGCTGAACATTCCATTCCGCGTTCGACCGGCTATAGCCGTCGATTTCCGGTAC
This sequence comes from Hymenopus coronatus, assembly GCA_030762935.1. Lineage (NCBI taxonomy): Eukaryota > Metazoa > Arthropoda > Insecta > Mantodea > Hymenopodidae > Hymenopus > Hymenopus coronatus. The sequence goes on along the minus strand of JAUKNX010000035.1, from coordinate 1,320,471 downwards.
CTTGGTGGACCGATGACTGTCGGGATGCTATTCGCGCTCGCAGACGCGTTTTCCTACTTTGGATAACCTGATACACTATAAGCAGATGCGTGCACATTCTAGGTGGGTTATTAAGGATAGCAAAAAGATGTCGTGGAATAAATTCGTGGGTTCCTTTAATCAACATACACCTTCTTCCGTCGTATGGGATAAGTTAAGACGTGTGGTTGGGAAACCGAACCATATGCCCATCGCCGGTCTGAAAATACCTACCGGAGCTGTTGTTGATACATTTGACGTGGCGAATACTTTGGAAAGTGCATTCGCTCAGGTGTCTAACTCAGGCAATTATTCCCCTGAGTTTCTTACAGTTAAGACTCAGGTGGAATCTCAAGAATTCTCGTTTCTTTCTGGCAACCTTGAGGAGTATAATCGCCTTTTCACCCTGGCAGAGCTAGACAATGCACTCTCCTCTACACGACACTCAGCACCAGGGTCCAGATGGTATCCACGTCCAAATGTTGCAACATCTCTCTCCTGATGGCAAAGCTTTCCTACTCGAGGTCTATATTCGTATCTGGGTTGATGGCATTTTTCCAGACAAGTGGCGGGAGGCCACCATCATACCCATTCTTAAACCTGGAAAGGACCGCCATCTTCCTTCCAGTTACCGTCCTATTTCCCTCACCAGTTGCGTGTGCAAGGTGATGGAACGCATGATCAATGGACGGTTGGTGTGGTGGCTGGAATCCCACAATCTTCTGACGAACATTCAGTGTGGCTTTCGACGACGACGTTCAACAACTGACCACCTTGTATCTCTGTCAACTCAGATTATGGATGGGTTTCTTAAGAACAGCCCCACAGTTGGGATATTTTTTGACCTCCAGAAAGCCTACGACACGTGTTGGCGGGCGGGAATATTGCGTTCTCTCCACAACTGGAACATACGTGGACGCCTACCATTGGTCATTCAGGAGTTTATGCGGGACCGCGTTTTTCGAGTGACGACTTTGCCATCTTCTGTACTTCTCAGCGTACACCGTTTTTGGAACGCCGTCTCCAGCGGTGTTTGGACAATCTCTATGCTTGGAGCTCGAAACACGGTTTTCGTTTCTCCGCTGAGAAGACAGTGTGCGTTAACTTCTGGCGCCGTAAGTGGCAAATGCCGCCGTCTCTTCGACTCGGGCCAGATTTACTTCCTTTCGCAGATGAGGCGAGATTCCTTGGTTTGATCTTCGATCGGAAACTTTATTGGGCACCACATATAGCACACCTTAGAGCACGATGTGACCGTTCTCTAAATCTTTTACGGATACTAAGTGGCAAATCTTGGGGTGCGGATCGGACGGCATTGCTCCGTCTTTATCGTGCTGTGATTCGTTCGAAGTTGGACTATGGCAGCATTGTGTATTCTTCAGCCCGACCTTCAGTGCTCAGAAGGTTAGACACAGTCCATAACCAGGGCATCCGTGTGGCCGTTGGAGTTTTTCCAACGAGCCCAAATGTTAGCATCTACACCGAATCGGGAGAACCTCCTCTGCGTTGTCGGCGTGATGTCCTGCTTGCTAATTATGGCTGTGGGCTGAAGTGTATGCCTGGGCATCCAACTTATCATGCGTTTTTCTCCCCTGAGCTGCACGACTGCCTCCGCTCTCTGAACCCCAGGCCAGCAGGTTTTCGTTTCCGTGAGCTTCTACGGCAGCACCATGTTGACATTCCTCGGCTGTTATTCAAGGGAGAGCGTATATACCCCCCTTGGTTACGCGCTACCTCTCATGTCGATCTCGGGATGACGCTTTACGGGAAATCTGTTACGCCTCTTGATAGTATTCGTCGTTGTTTTTAGAAGTTTTATCCAAATACAGTGGCCGTATTTGTATTTACACCGATGGTATTAAGAGCCCCGACGGTGTTGGATGTGCCTTTGTCACTGGTACCGCAACTTCTACTAACGGTTTGCCTAGTTGCACATCTATATATTCTGCCGAGCTATATGCTATTTATCAAGCCCTTCTGTATATTCGACGTCGAAAATTAGGTGACTGCCTTATTCTTAGTGATTCCCTTAGTGCCCCTCAGAGCTTTCGTGAGCTGTACAATTACCATCCTTTGGTGCAGCGCATCCAGGACGTTCTCCACATTTTGCACGCTTCTGGTTTGAATGTGGAGTGCGCCCGGATTCCTGGACAGGTTGGCTTGCCAGGGAATGACACGGCGGATTTGGCAGCGAAATCGGCAGCCACAGCGCCCAGTGTTACGATTACCCATTCTACAGCAGAAGATTTTAGAGTGGCTGTACGGAGAGCTGTTTTATCGCCTTGGCATGCGGAGTGGTCGGCTCTTCGTGGTAATAAGCTGCGAGAGGTGAAGGACCTCCCTGTGAACTGGGTAACCTCCTCTCGTTCATTCCGCCGGGAGGAGGTAGTACTAGCTCGGCTAAGAATTGGCCACTGTATTTTTACTCAAAGTTACCTTTTTAAACGTGAACCTGCTCCTGTCTGTGCGCTCTGTGGGGAGGCACAGAGAGTTCGTCATGTGTTGCTGGAGTGTGGTCACCTGGCACACATTCGGTCATCTATGGGCATGCCGGCCTCTCTTGCTGAGGTCCTGGCAGATGACCCAAGAGCAGTGGACAGGTTTTTTAAATTTTTAGCAAAAGTTTCTTTTACCTTGAAGATTTAGTGTGATAGCAGTTTTTTTAGCTTTTTTAGTTTTAATGTGTTGGATTTAGATGGCGTTCTATATCCAGCTCTGGTTAGAGGGCTGGACAGTTCTGTTCCTCTTGTTTCAACTCTTTTAGCTCTTTTACTTGTGTTTACTTTTTTGCCATGGTATTTTCTAAGTCTATTGCCAAGTTTTAATCATAAGGGTGCTAATGATCTCAGCAGTTGAGCGCCCTTAAACACCATTATCATTATCATCATCATCATCTCTCTCTCTTTCTCTCTCTCTCTATCTCTATCTTCTGAGCACCGGAGAGCCTACATTTCTTTCTGATGCCTTCAATGGTTTCTCACACCTGTTCTATAGTTGTTTATTATCCTGAGTTAGCTCTTTCCTTACAATAAAATACCATATCTGATTCACATTCCTGTGACAACATTCCTATTCCTATTAACCGCCTTCCACAAGTTCTATGTTCCACATATTTACTTAGATGACTCCTGGACCGAGCTCTCTGGAATATTTTTTCGCGCTTAGGCGTTTTATACATTACAAACACGACTTGATTGATTTTCTAGTCCAACACCTCAAAGCAAGAGCTCTTTGTGCTCCTGAGCGGGCCATTCCGCGGTCTACTGTCCAATGTCGTCGATTTCCGGTTCCCAGGTGGACAGATCTATGCCGGAATACCATGCTCACAGGCGTGCTCTCATAGTGTTCCAATGTTTCCCCTTGCTGGCTAACCCAATAACATGTAATGATGCTTATCAAATATAAAGAACTTATTAAGGGTGGCAAAAGACAATCATGGAGCAAGTGTGTCACGTCCTTTAATGGACATGCATCTTTCTCTGTCGTATGGGATCAGTTGTGGTCGGAAAATCGACCATATGCCCATTGCCGGTCTCAAAATTCCTGCCGAGGTGGTTGATGCTTTTGACGTGGTGAACACCTTAATCCGTGCTTCAGGCTCTGACAATTATTCCCCTGAGATTCCTACCGTTAAGGGTGAGGTAGAATCTAAAAGTTTTTCTTTCGTTCCCGAAATCTTGAAAATTACAATCGCCTTTCACCACGGTGGAGTTAGACCCTGCCTTTGTATCTTCGCTAAACGTTGCACCTGGTCCAGATGGCATCCACCTCCAAATGCTAAAAATCTCTCTCCTAAGGTTTAGCCTTTCCTACACGAGGTTTACAAACTTGTCTGCCATCTTTACCGGAAAGTGGCGGACGGCCACCATCACACCTAGTTTGTAACTTGGAAAGGACGTAAACTTCCGTCCAGCTACCGTCCTATTTCCCTCACTAATTACGTTTGCAAGGTGATGGAACGCATGATCTATGGGCGGTTAGTGTGGTGATTGTAATCCCACAATTTACTGACCAGCACTTAATGCGGTTTTTGACGCCGCCCAATAGCGGTTGACCACCATTTATCGCTTTCTATGCCGATAATGGACGGGTTTCTTCAGAAATTCCAAAGAATTGGGACATTTTTTGACGTTGATACGTGTTGTCGAGCTGGAATCTAACGTTCCCTCCTCAACTGGAATATACGTGGAAACCTACACTTGTTTATTTAGGAGTTTATGTGCAACTGCCTTTTCCAAGTAAGGATGGGATTGGTGCCTTAAAATCCTTTTATTCTAGAGAACGGAGGGCCAAAGGGCTCTGCGCTATGTGTCACGCTGTTTGCTATAGTAAATATTACTATATCGCAGTGTCTTCCCGCGGATGTTGCCTCCTGCCTGTTTATAGACATTGTCATATTTTGGACTTGTCTTTCCCAGGGGCCTACTACTGTAGGTACGGGTTAGGCGCACCTGGGGTCCCGAGCCACCCTTGACTCCCTCTGTGGGCAGACTCCGAGAGATGAGGGAGTCAGTAGATTAAAATCCTTACGCAGGTGTAGGCCGTGCGTGGAGACCGGTGTCGGTAGAAAGGAATATCCTGGTTGGTTGAGGGTTGCGTACCTGAGCCTGGGCTTCTAATTTTCAGTAACTGGGAAGGGTGCACAATCTAATACACCACTTTGGTTTCTGCTTCACCTAAACGGGAGGCTAGAGACTAACCCACTCCTAGTCAATCGACCAGGACTAGGTATTCCACCGAACTTCAGGGTGAGTGTGACGGCGATCCTGCTATATGCCCTATTTAGCCCTGTCACCCCAGTGAAGTGACCCCTCGTTGAGCTCCGTGGTGGTTGGGATGCACTGGGTGTTGAAATTTGTTACCATTTTTATGGTAACCAACAACCCAAAAGCTAAACTCTTAACTGGAAAAGACGCAGTCAGGTCTCATGGTCCTTGCTACCTAGTTATATCTAGGACGGAGAAAAGCAGAAAATTTATATCTGTGAGCCCTTTCGCCACCCAATAGGGATTAGATAGCATAGTTGTCCGGTTAATTCTTGTGTTAGAGCCCGAAGTGTTACCCTCTTGGTTGAGACAATTTCAGCATCCCAGGAAGTGAAGATCCTTCGAGCGAAAATGTTAGGCAGCTACCAGGTTAAGGTCGAAAAGCACAAGATCTTGAACTCCTAGTGCGGCGTTACCACCACCTGCGAATTGGACGGTAAGTCCAATGAGGAGCTTCAAGAAGATCTGGCAGACCGCGGCTAAACATCCGTCAATAGGGTTCAACGGAAAGTACATGTTGAATTTAGGCCTACCCGTACCCTGTTCCTTACTTTTGATCGGATAGATCTACCTCAAATAATTAAGGCGGGGTACGAAGCCATCGAGGTTAGGCCCTACATTCCAAACCCCTTAATGCACACAAGTGCCAACGGTTTGGGCATACCAGCGAATTTTGTACTGGTTAGCCCTCGTGATCTATTTGTGGTGACGTTTCGCATGGTAGGGATTGCAGTACCTCTCCATCTTAAGTGAACTACAGCACGGACCACCCATTTAGTTCTGGAGATTTCCCCCGTTTTGCTGAGGAGAGAGCGATCCAGGAAATTTGGGTGCAAGGGAAGTAGTCCTTCTCCGAAGCCCGTAAGCTCCTTTGTATCCGACAACCCTCAGTCTTGTGGTCCGGTTCTTATAGCTCTGTTGCAGCTAAATCAGTGCCGAGGCGGGAGATTGCAACACATGCCTGTGATATCAACGAAGCCATTATTACCGAAAAAACTTCGTTGCTACGACTCCTATGAAGACCTCAACAGCTACGTCAGTGTCGGCATCACCATGTGCCAAATCCGCCACCGCAAAGCATACTCCAGCAAAATTGTCAGTCCAACCGTCGACCTCAGGAAATAAGACCGGCAAAACCGTAGAGTATTCTGCACGAAAAGACCAGCTATGTTCGGACTGACTTCCTTAAAGAGCGTGTTGCGTCTGCACCCAAAACATCCAAAGGTGGTAAAACTCCATGTCACTCTCCCCACAGATCATCTTCTGAGGGATCTTTTGTGAGGAGCCCCGATCGGCGACGTCCATCTTTGCCGATCAGTACCACAAATCGATTTGAGATCCACGAACCGAAGCTTTCTATTGGTAAGGGATCCTCCCCTGTGGAGGAATTGGATAATATGAGGATTCTTCCTCAACTGCCAAACGGAAAGGCCGCAAGGGGCGGGATCGTTCTCCAGAAAAAAAGTGTTAGTCCAACGGCAAATAATAAATAAATAAATAAATAAAAAACAAAAAATGTAAAAAAGTCCTTCTATTTAGAACTTACCCCATAATATAGACACGCGGCATTAAACCACATCGACCAGAGTTTGAGCTGTAATTCCACGCGTATCAATCTCTAGTCGCCTGCTTACAAGAGACAAAGCTGCGTTCACAAGTCAATGTTACATTCCTGCACTATTCTTCTATACGGTTTGATTTCACTCCGACAGAAGCTATTCTCGCACTCGGGGGCACTATGATGTTCATCAGACATGATATTTATGTTGATTCCGTCTACTTACAGCCTGATCTCCAGTCAGTTGCTGTAAGGATGACGCTGCCATCTGCCAGATTTTCCATTTGTAGTATCTATCTGATTCCCTCTATTGACCTCTCGGGCAACGAGTTAGAAGACCTTTTTTCCCAGTTACTCCACCTTTTAGGTTGCTGGGGAATCTCAATGCTCACCACCCACTTTGGGGCCTCCCCTTGGCATTGTGCGAGAGATCAGTTACATGCAAACCTCTTGGACACTAAGAATCTCGTCCCCCCTGGGGCCTAATACTGTAGGTACGGGTTTGGTGCATCCGGGGGTTCCCGAGCCCCTCGCCGCCATCACAACATCCCCATCGCCACCAACGAGCCACGTTTTGTGTTTGTGTGCCTATTTGTTTGTGTCTGTTTTTGTGGGAGCGAGTTTACTCGCCCCATTTTCTTCCCCATGCTTAGTCGTTACCTATTTAGTTTAAAGACTTTAGATTTATTAACTCCTGCCACACCAACAGGGATTTTTATTTTATTTCTGTGGGTTCCTGTCCCACGGTTCCAGTGCGGCTTCGGACATGTGTGCTCTTCTGAGGTCTCAGGCGTAAAGGTTGAGTGGAACCTTCCTACTGCTCCTATATGTAAGCCTTAGGTGCGGATCCCGTCCATACTGTTATTTACAACCACGTAGCTTACTTCGTAGCCCGGTCCGTTTTAATCTCCCGACGAACGCTGTTCGTTGGGTTAGAATCATGGACCAGTCGTGTTGCCACTAACGGAAACCCGGTGAAATCAAACACAGGTCCCCTGAATCCATGTCAAATTTATTACGCAGCATGGTCTACAGTGGGGAGCCACAGGTGGTTATACCTGTGGTAGGGGCTTAAAGCCGGGTTTTACATGGTGAAGGGCTTACCCGTATGGACCAGCAGGGTGACTGAAGGGTACCTCCTTCTGAGGTATTTCTTGAGATCGGTCCGGTAGGGGTCTACCAGTCAGCACAGACCGGAAGGTATTTTGGTGTCTTTTTTCTCTACCCCCGGATGGCAGGCTGACGCCGACGGTTCCGGAAGTGGGTCCTTCCATCATGCTATCTCCGCGCAAATCTACTTCATTTGACCGCTTTTTAATTGTGACCATGGCCTGCGAAAAGAAACTATGCGAAATATCAGTCTGTTTGATATACAACGTGAGATAGACAGGATATAAGTAAAGTGACCAATTCCACCAGAACGCGAGACGGTACGCTTTTAGTTGAAACGAAGACGGAAGACCAGCTTGTTGGGTTCCAACCTCTTAACGATGGCGCCCCACATGTTTTTGAATACCTTTAGAGGCGTCGTAACTACAGCTTGTTTAGACGGTCTTTCCGAAACGAATATTGTCACCAATTTATTTGACCAGGGTGGGTGCCAAGCGTACCGTTTGCTCGGCAAACGTGATGGTCAATTAGTGGCAATGCGTACGGTATTTCTAACTTTTAAGGGTTCTACAATACCCGAGATCCTGTATTGTGGATATGAACGTGTTTCCGTGCGATCATATGTGCCGAACCCAATGTGCTGTTTTCGGTGCCAACGGTTCGATCACACGCAAACTCGGTGCACGTTTGATGCAACATGTGAACGCTGCGGCCAGCCTGCACATGGTGAAGGTGTCTGTTTACGAGACCCTTCTTGCGTCCACCACTGCCGCGGGAGTCATACCGCAAGCTCCCGTCAATGCCCACGATTTTTGTAGGAAGAGACCATTCAGGCATTTAGAATCAAGGAACGATTAACTGTTCCGGCGCCGCTATCAGCTGCTTAAGCCTGCGGCCACCGCCGTGCTCCTGGTACCTCTGTGGCCCTTCAAATTTTACCGGTTGGTAAAGGGCCCACACAAACGAAAGTGTCACTGACCTCTGCCGTCTTTTCTGAACGACCTGAACCGCCAGCTTCGAAAGCTTCCAATTCAGCTGACCCTTCGTCAAAATAGGTGTGCCAGCCATCACCTAGTCTACTACCTGTTGCCACCTGGCAGATAAACCAAAGTCCCGTTCAGATTCTACGAGCCGTAGAGCGTCTTCTCGATCCCGACCATCAGAGGAGTCCGACGGGGACACAGTCCGTCCTTTTTTGGGCCAGAGGACTGTGAAACTCAACCGACCATCTTAACAGTGCCTGTCGTTTAACCGTCCATCAGCTTCTATTGAGAGTTTCCTTTGTTCCACCTCGTTTATCCAACGCTTCTAGCATATTTTCTCTGCGCCATGGCTCTGCTGACATGGAACACTCGCGGTGTTCCCTCCCATAGAGCTGTCCTGCAGTTGATGTTGTGGTCTTATGACTTCTTGATCGTCTGTTTACAGGAGAATAAGCTTCGCCCTCACGATCCTTTTTCAGCCCACCGTTACGACCGGTTTGCTTCAATATTACCCTGGAGAGGGCTCTCCTGCTCATGGGGGTGTCATGATACTCACGCGCGATGATGTCTATTGTAAGCTACTATCGCTTCCCACTGCCTTGCAAGCTGTTGCTATCCATCTTGTTCTTCCTGGTTTCACGTTTTCGGTCTGTAACGTTTGCGTCCCTCCTTCAGCTACCCTCATTTCAGCCGACATGGTTACACTCCTTTCTGAACTCCCGTCCCCTTTTGTTTTCTTGGGCGATTTCAATGCCCATCATCCATTTTGGGGTTCCTCTATGGCAAGTGAGAGAGGGACACTCGTAGACATTTTCGACCAATTTCGGCTTACTATTTTGAGCTCTGGTGAACGCACTTTTACTTCCAATTCTTCTGCCACACTCTCATTTGGTCTTTTCTGTTTGTTCACCATAGCTTGCTCATCGGTTTGGTGGAATGTGGTATCCGACATCCATTCCAGCGACCATTGCCGGTGTGTTCTCAGGTTGCTCTCCAACCGTGTATCCTCGTCACGAGCAGCAACTTGGCAGCAAGCTAAGGCGAATTGGTTCCTCTCTTCAGCAAAAGTTGTTTTCTTTGACCGTGATTTCGACATGGTCGATCAGATAGTGGAACATTTTATTTCTGTTCTCTTGGCCACCGGCTTATCTATTCCTCGCCCGTCCTACCATACCAGACAATTGCCTGTTCCTTGTTGGAATGCTGAGTGCCGAGAGGCTATTCGTCCTCACAGGAGGGTTCTTAGGGTATTTCACCTTCACCCTACTCTGGATCATTTGATTTGTCTCAAACAAGCCCGCGTAAGGGCATGTCCCGCTATTAAAGATATTAAACGGGCTTCCTGTGCTGCGTTTTTTGCCACCTTCAATCGAGTAACGCCTTCCTCGGTTGTCTGGGAACAGCTACGACGTGTTGCCTGTATTCAGACCAACACTTCAATTCCGGGCCTTCACGTGGGATCTGTTACCGTCGCCAATCCGGTAGCCTTTGCTGACGCCCTTGGTAGTACGTTCGCGTTTGCGTCTAGCTCCGAGAACTATAATCGAGCTTTTCGTATTACAAAAACTGAGGTGGAGTCTGAGGCTCCCTCTTTTCGCTCTTTTAACAATGAGTGCTATAACTCTAATTTTAGTATCTAGGAGCGTGAGAACAACCTATCGTCCTCTAGGCTCTCTGCTCCCGGACCAGATGGTGTTTCTATCGCCATGCTCTGACATCTTTCTCCTGCCAGCAAACTTTTTCTCTTATTTGTCTACAACCACATCTTGGGTGATGGAGTGTTTCCCGCAGACTGGCGCAAGGCCACAATCATCCCAATCTTAAAACCTGGTAAGGATCGTCATCTGCCTTCCAGATATCGTCCGATCACCCTCACCAGTGCACTATGTAGGGTGATGGAGCGCATGATCAATGGACGGTTACAATGGTGGCTCGAATCTGAGAAACTTCTGTGCAACATCCAATGCGGCATTCGCTGATACCGCTCCTCGACTGACATCCTTGTCTTCCTCTCGACTCACATTTTTAATGGATTTCTAAGAAAATGTCAAACTGTGGCCATACTTTTCGATCTCGAGAAAGATTATGACACATGCTGGAGGGCTAGTTTAATGCGTAGCTTGCATAAGTGGGGCTGCCCTGGCCACCTTCCAGTGTTCCTCCTAGTGTTTATGGAGAGGTGGGTGTTTCGTGTGCTTGCGAGCACTGTTTGCTCCCGTGTTTTTAGTCCGGAGAATGGATTACCTCAAGGGTCGGTTCTCAGTTGCACTCTCTTCGCTATCGCCATCAATCCCATCGCTGATTGTCTTCCTGCAGGTATTTCCTCATCCTTATATAGTGACGACTTTGCAATTTACTGCAGCTCTCGGCGAAAATGCCTTTTGGAGCGTCGCTTTCAGACTTGTATCGACCGTCTTCATAATTGTAGCGTTGCAAATGGTTTCCGTTTTTCTGCCAAGAAGATCGTTTGTGTTAACTTCTGGCGTCGGAAACGCTACGCACTGTCTTCTCTACACCTTGGGCCGGTACCGTTGCCCTTTACCAAAAATGTGGAGTTTCTTGACTTGGTGTTTGACAGGAAGCTTAGCTGGTGGTCTCATATCTCTTCTCTGATGGCTAGATGTGATCGAGCACTTAATATGTTACTTGTTTTATGTGGCACGCCGTGCTATTACCGCTATACCGTACGCTTCTTCACTCTAAACTTGATTATGGGTGCATTGGGCACTCTTCAGCATTTCGCTCAGTTTTACGTCGTTTAAACCCAGCTCACCAGCGAGGGATTCGCCTGGCGCTGGGTGCGTTTCCGAGGAGCCCAGTTATTAGTTTGTCTGTGGAGGCTGCTGAACCCCCGCTGTGCCATAGGCGTGAGGTGCTTCCTTGCAGCTATGCTCTGTGCCTCCCTGCGTTGCCAGAGTTTCAAGTTATTCTTTGACGAGTCTCTTGACCGTCAATATGCTGTTAGTGCGCTGGCCTTGCTTCCTGCCGGGGTTCGTTTTTGCTAGCTGCTTCCGCTCTTGGATGTTCAGCTACCGAATCTGTTGTTAGTGTGGGAATGTTCATCCCCTCTTTGGTTACACTGCGACACCCCGGTCCACCTTCGGTTGGCATATATGCCGAAATCAGTTACTCCGCCTTGGGTTTTCCGCTCCGTTTTTTTAGGTTTGAATGCCGAATTTCCCAACCATTGTTTTATTTTCACGGATGGTTCAAAGGATGACCGTGGTGTGGGATTTGCTTTTGTTTCTAATTCGCGGAGATACGTTCTTCATCTATTGGGGCAGTGTTCAGTCTTTACCGCCAAACTTTTTAGTATCTATCAGGCTCTTCTTTTTATTCAGAGGCAGGACTTAAGAGAGTTTGCGATCTGTAGCAATCCTCTCAATGCTTTACAGGGCCTGCGTGAGCTGTATCCATTCTATCCTTTGATACTGCGTATTCCGGATCGCCTGCAGTCCCTTGCGGATGCTGTCGTCAGCGTGTCGTTTGTTTGGCTTCCGGGCTACTTAGGTGTGAGCGGGAATGAAGAAGCGAACGCAGCTGCAGAGTCTGTAATTTTAAATGCTACTGTTTTTAGTTCCCCTTTTCCCCCAAATGAGGCTCGTGTCCATCTGCGCCGGGTCATTCTTTTGCGCTGGTTCGCGGAATGGTCCGGAGTGCATGGGAACAAACTCAGAGAGGTCAAATCCCTTCCTGTCCCCTGGACTACTTCCTCGCGTGCATGTCGCCGTGTTAAGTGATTTTAGCGCGACTGCGTATTGGACATTGCCGGTTTAGCCATCAATACCTTTTACGTGGGGAACCCGCTCCTCAATGTGCTCCGTGTAATGAGCCTTTTAACGGTGCGTCATTTTTTATTGGGGTGCCGCCTTTTTACTGTGCTGCGTGCGTCCCTGTGTCTGCCTACTGACATTCCCACCCTGCTAGGTGACACACATATTATTTTTCGCCGCCGCGGAATGTAAAGTGGGTCAAAGTTTATCACGGGGTTTCATCCTTTTACCGACTTTTCAGTTCCTCGGTTTTAATCTGGTTATGGTACCCTTTTATAATATCCCTGATTTTTACGCTTCTGCGGTACTCCTGCTTTATTTGTTTTTATGACTTTTAATTTTTTGCTCTTTTGTTTACCATAGGGCGCTAATAAACCGTGCAGTTGTGCGCCCTTTAGCCCTACTACTACTACTACTACTACTACTACTACTACTACTACTACTACTACTACTACTACTACTACTACTACTACTACTACTACTACTACCACTACTACTACTACTACTACTACTACTACTACTACTACTACTACTACTACTACTATTACCTACAACACCACCACCCCTCCACTTCCTCCTCCTGCAGCTTCTGCTGCCAAAAATCTCCCTTTCCTGAACTCCGGGGACCCAACCTTTTTTTCTGACGTCTTTCACAGTTTTTCACACCTTGATATAGCCATTTGTTCATCACAGTTACTGGTCGTTATCCCGGAATAGTATCTCTGAATTGCACTCTAGTGAGCACTTTGCATGTCTTATTAGTCTCTAGACACACGCTGCATGTACCACTCGCTTACCTAGCTGGCACTTAGATCACTGGGAACTGTATTCCCGTTTGCCTAAATTTAACTTGGATGAGCACGACTCTGTGAATTATTTAGTCGACCGTCTCACAGAGATAATCCTTTCTGCGGCTGAGCAATACCCCCCAGGGACCTACTACGGTAGGTATGGGTTTGGCGCACCCGGGGGTTCCCGAGCCACTCGCCGCCATCTCATCATCATCGCCACCAACTGAGCCACGTTCTGTGTTTGTGTGCATATTTGTTTGTTTTGTGAGAGCGAATTTACTCGCCTCATCTTCTTCCCCTTCTAGGCTTATTCTTTACAAGTTAGTATTAAGGCTTTAGATTTATTAACTCCTGCCTCACCAACAGGCATCTTTATTCTATCTCCGTGGTTCCTGTCCCACGGTTCCAGCGCGGCTTCCAACATGTGTGCTCTTCGGAGGTCTCAGGCGTGAAGGTTGAGTAGACCCTTCCTACTGCCCCTATGTGTAAGCCTTAGGTGCGGAGCCCGTCCATACCGTTATGTACACCCACGTAGCTTCCTTGGGGGCCCGGTCCGTTTTAATTTCCCGACGAGCGCTGCTCGTTGGGTTAGGTTTACGGACCGGTCGTGGAATCCATGTCAGCTTTATTACGCAGCATGGCCTAAAGTGGGGAGCCACAGGTGGTTATACCTGTGGTAGGGGCTTAAAACCGGGTTGTACATGGTGAAGGGCTTACCCGTATGGACCAGCAGTGGTGGCTGGAGGGTAACCTCTTCTGAGGTATTCCTTGAGATCGGTCTGGTAGGGGTCTATCAGGCGGCACAGACCGGAAAGTATTTTGGTGTCTTTTCTCTCTACCACCGGATGGCAGGCTACCGCCGACGGTTCCGGAAGGTGGTCTTTCCATAATGCTATCTCCGCGCAAAACCTCTTCTTTTGACCGCTTTATAGTTGTGACCTTGGCATGTGAAAAGAAAACTATGCCAGATATCAGCCCGTTTTACATACAACGCGAGATTGACAGGATATGGGGTAAAGTGACCAATGCCACCCGAACGCGAGACGGTACGCTTTTGATTGAAACGAAGACGGAACACCAGTCCAAGAAACTCCTGAAGGCCAGCTTGTTGGGTTCCTACCCCATAAAGGTGGCCCCCCACAAGACTTTGAACACCTGTAGAGGCGTCGTAACTACCTCTTGTTTAGACGGTCTTTCCGAAGCAGATATAGTCACTAATTTATCTGACCAGGGTGTATGCAAGCGTACCGTCTGCTCGGCAAACGAGATGGTGAATCAGTGGCACTGCGTACGGTATTTCTGACTCTTAAGGGCACCACAATACCCGAGACCCTATATTGTGGATATGAACGCGTCTCCGTGCGACCATATGTGCCAAACCCAATGCGCTGTTTTCGGTGCCAACGGTTCGGTCACAGGCAAACTCGGTGCACCTTCGACGCTACCTGTGAACGTTGTGGATAAGCTGCCCACGGAGAAACTGCTTGTGCTCGAGACCCTTGTTGCGTCCATTGTACAGGGAAGTATCCATCTAGCTCCCGGCTATGTCCACGTTTTCTCGAGGAAAAGGCCATCCGGGAGCTGCGAGTTAAGGAACGCCTGACTTTTCCGGATCTCAGGCTATGCCTCAGCGCTCCGCCGCACTCCTGTTTCCTCAGTGGCACTACAAACCGTGCCTGTAGCCGACGCGTGTACTCAAACAGAACAGACGCCGACCACAACAACCTCGCAGTCTTCAACATTCACACCACCCACTGCCACAAGTTCTATTTCTCCCGAACCTGCACGTAAGCCGCTCCTGAGACCGACACCATCTGTCGCTGCTCCTCATGAGCGCAGTCGCAAGAAACTCAAGGCCACTGATAAACCTTCCAAGTCCCGTTATTGTTCTACGAGCCGTAGGGGATCTTCCGCATCCCGAACATCAGCTGATAGCGCCGACCATGGGGTTCTCCTAAGGCCTGCGCGCGGGGGACTGTTCTTGCTCACCTTTTCGATCAAAATAGTCTCTGTGTTCTGAACACCGGTGAACCTACTTTCATTTCCGATTCTTCTGCCACGCTTTCCCACCTGGACTTTCTGTTTGTTCAGCACAGCTTGTTCACTGCTTCCAATGGAACGTAGTATCTGACACTCATTCCAGCAATCATTTTCCCTGTGTCCTCACCATGCTTTCACACCACATTTCCTCATCGCGTGCTAGCACTTGGCAGCTGTCTAAGTCTAACTGGGCGCCCTTTTCCTCTCTGGCTGTGTTTGGTGACCGTCAGTTCCACACGGTTGACCATATGCTTGAGCACTTTAACTGTGTTATACTCTCTGCCGTAGAGCAAACAATGCCCGGACATCTTCCCGACCTAAACGCTTACCGGTCCCTTGGTGAACTGCTGAGTACCGCGATGCCGTTCGTGCTCGTAGAAGGGCTATTAGGGTATTTCGCCATCACCCTAGGCTGGAGCATTTGATCATTTTTAAACAAACACGCGCACGGGCACGCCGAATTATTCAAGACAGCAAAAGGTCTTCATGGAATTCGTTTGTATCTACCTTTAACCGCACAACACCTTCATCCGTTGTGTGGGAGAAGCTACGCTGAGCAGCTAAGCAGACTGGTAACTCCATACCGGGGCTACTCGTGGGCACCGACACCGTAGTTGATCCAGTTGCTGTGTCAGACGTCCAAGGCAGCACATTCGCAAATGTGTCCAGTTCCGCCAATTATCACCCGGCGTTCCGTGTCATTAAGACGGAGGTGGAGTCTCAGAGTCTCTCTTTCGGGTCCTCTGACACTGAGTGCTATAACACATCTTTTAGCATGCGAGAGCTGGATGCCTCACTAGCATCTTCTCGGCATTCCGCTCCGGACCCGATAGTATCCACATTGCCATGCTGCAGCACCTCTCTTCTGATGGTAAACTCTATCTCCTGAGCCTATATAACCGTGTTTGGCAAGAGGGTGTGTTTCCTGCGGCTTGGCGTAAAGCCACGGTTGTTCCCATTTTAAAACCGGGAAAGGATCGTAGACTTCCTTCCAGTTACCGTCCTATCTTCCTCACCAGTGCAGCTTGTAAGGTGATGGAGCGCATGATCAATGGGCGGTTACGATGGTGGCTCGAGTCTGAGAAACTCCTCTGCAATATCCAGTGCGGCTTTCGCCGATACCGCTCTTCGACTGACCACCTAATGACCCTCTCGACTCATATCCTAAAAGGATTTCTTCGCAAGTGCCAAACTGTGGCCATATTTTTCGATCTCGAGAAAGCATATGACACCTGCTGGAGGGCTGGCTTATTGCGTACGTTGCATTAGTGGGGCTGCCGTGGCCGCCTTCCAGTGTTCCTCCGCGAGTTTATGGAGAATCGGGTATTTCGTGTACGTGTTGGTTCTGTTTGCTCCCGCGTATTTAATCAGGAGAATGGAGTACCTCAAGGTTCGGTTCTCAGCTGCACCCTCTTTGCCATCGCCATCAATCCTATCGCTGATTGTCTTCGTGCTGGAATTTCCTCATCCTTACTTGTTGACGACTTTGCAATTTATTGCAGCTCTCGGCGCACATGTCTTTTGGAGCGTCGCCTTCAGGCCTGTCTCGTCCGCCTGCATAGTTGGAGCGTTGCGAATGGTTTCCGTTTTTCTGCCGAGAAAACCGTTTGTGTCAACTTCTGGCGTCGGAAACGTTACGCGGCGCCTTCCCTACACACTGGGCCGGTACCGCTGCCCTTCGCCGAAACTGGGAAGCTTCTTGGCCTAGTGTTTGACAGGAAGCTTAGCTGGTCGTCTCATATTTCTTCGTTGAGGGCTCGATGTGATCGAGCACTTAATATTTTACGTGTTTTATGTGGCACGTCCCGGGGAGCAGATCGCACTGTACTATTACAGCTATATCGTTCGCTTGTTCGCTCTAAGCTTGATTACGGGTGCATTTTGTACTCTTCGGCATGTCGTTCAGTTTTACGTCGTTTAAACCCCGTTCACCATCGAGGGATTCGCCTGGCACTGGGTGCGTTTCCGACGAGCCCAGTTATTAGTTTGTCTGCTGAGGCTGCTGAACCTCCGCTGTGCTATAGGCGTGAGGTCCTTTGCAGCTATGCCCTCCGCCTCCATGCAATGCCGGAACACCCGTCTTTCAAGCTATTCTTTGACGAGTCTCTTGACCGTCAATATGCTGTTAGTGCGCTGGCCTTGCTTCCTGCCGGGGTTCGCTTTCGTGAATTGTTACGCCTGTTGGATGTTGAGCTACCGGCTCTGCTGTCACTGGGGGAATGTTCATCTCCTCGTTGGTTACGCTGCGATACCCCGGTCCACCTACGGTTGGCATCCATGACGAAATCAGTTACTCCACCCTCGGCCTTCCGCTCCGCTTTTTTAGAGTTGCAGGCCGAGTTTCCCAACCATTGTTTTATTTTCACGGATGGTTCAAAGGATGACCGTGGTGTGGGGTGCGCTTTTGTTTTTAATTCGTGGAGTTACGCGTTTCACCTATTGGGGCAGTGTTCAATTTTTACCGCCGAACTTTTCAGTATTTATCAAGCTCTTGTTTTTATCCGGGGACAGGATTTTAGGCAGTTTGTTATGTGTAGCGATTCCCTCAGTGCACTACAGGGCCTGCGTGAGCTGTACCCATACCATCCTTTGATACAGCGTATTCAGGATCGCCTGCATTCGCTCGCTGATGCTGGCGTCAGCGTGTCGTTTGTGTGGGTTCCTGGTCACGATGATGTGAGCGGGAATGAGCAAGCGGGCGCAGCTGCCAAGTCTGCGATTTTAAATCCCACTGTTTTTAGCTCCACTGTTCCTCCCAATGATGCTCGTGTCCTCCTGCGCCGGGCCATTCTTTCGCGCTGGTTCGCGGAATGGTACGGGGTGCGTGGGAACAAGAGCTCAAGTCCCTTCATGTCCCCTGGACTACGTCTTCGCGTGCATCTCGCCGCGATGAAGTGATTTTAGCTCGACTGTGTATTGGACACTGCCGTTTTAGCCATGAGTACCTTTTACGTGGGGAAGCCGCACCGCAATGTGCTTCGTGTAATGAGCTTTACTTTTGGCTCTTTTAACTACTCTACGGCGCTAATAACCAATGCAGTTGTGCGCCCTAAAGCCATACTACTACTACTACTACTACTACTACTACTGCTACTACTACTGCTACTACTACTGCTACTGCTACTGCTACTGCTACTGCTACTGCTACTGCTACTGCTACTGCTACTGCTACTGCTGCTGCTGCTGCTGAGCAATCTATTCCGCGTTCGACTGGACAAACCCGTCGAATTCCGGTGTGTTAGTGGATCAATGACTGCCGGACTGCTATTCGTGCTCACAGACGTGCTCCCAAGGTGTTCCAAAGTCTCCGTACACTAGATAATCTAATACAAAATAAAAATCTGCCTGCCAAATCTAGACATACTATAAACGATGGAAAAAAATACATCCTGGAGTAAATTTGTAGCATTTTTTAACCTAATCCCAGGAGCCTACTGCTGTAGGTACGGGTTTGGTACACCCGCGGGTTCCCGAACCACTTGCCGCCTCTTCACCCTGCCCATCGCCATCCACTTTTGCCAAGTTTTTTCTGATTCTGCTTAAATTAAAATGGACAGAGAACAGATTAGACTAAGGATTGCACAAATAAATGCACAGAGGAGTAAATTAGTACAACAAGAATTATGTAGGTTGGTAGATGAATTAAAAATAGATATTTTATATATTCAAGAACCTTATACGAGTAAAGACAAATATATTTATAAAACTGTAAGATCACGAATAAGAGTATATGGAGAAAAACCCATGGCACCTATTTTAATAAATAATAATGAAATCCAGGTGGTTAGAATACCACAACATAGCAAGGGACATGTTAATGTAATAGAAATAGCATATAAAGGAAATAGCTGTATTTTAGTAAATCATTATTTTCAGTATATGGATGCAATAGAAGTTCATTTAAATGTAATTTCATCAATATTGGCGAATTATGAACGAAGATCATTAATATACATGGCAGATGTGAATGCCAAATCCAGTTGGTGGCATAGTTCTTTTGTGGATGAAAGAGGTGAAAAGCTGGAGGAGGTTATTTCAGAATATCAATTACAAGTACTTAATAAACCAAACAATCCTAAAACTTTTCATAATAGAGCAGGAGCAGCTGAAAATATTGACGTGACCTTGGCGACACAAAACATAGTACACAAAGTAAAAGATCGGAAAGAAGCGCAAAATTTGACTACAAGTGATCATAGTTTGATATATTACAGCTATATTGTTAAAGCGAAAAGAGATACCATAGTATATAATAAAGAATTTTTTAGATATGATATTAAATCGGCTGATTGGAATTCTATGACATGTATTTTACAGATGCCCCAAGAAATAGAATATGGGCAACATGTAGAGCATAAGGCCCGAGAATTAACCAACGCTATTAAATTTACCATGGATAAAACATTACGTAAAATTAGAATAAAAGATAGTAGATGTAGTGGGTGGACACAAGAGCTACAAAAATTGAGAACCAAAGTGAAAAAAGCAAGACGTAGTTATCAGAGGAGTGTATTGGAAAATGAATGAATTTTGAATTTAGCCATACATAGAGAATTTAAACAGAAGTACAAAATTAAAATTAAAGATACTAGAGAGAAATCGTGGGAACAGTTTGTTGATAATAATTTAAAAACGAATGTATGGGGAATTCCCTATAAAGTTGTCATGAATAAAATAGGATGCCCCGAAATTATTTCAACCTTGGATAAAGGAAATGGTGAATGCACAAAAGATTGGCAACAATCAATTAAGTTTTTATTGGATAAATTGTTGCCGGATGATGTAAATGATGATAAAAATGAACATCATGATTATTTAAGAAGATTGTGGAGTATTGAAACTGAAAATGAGAGAATAATTTATCCCTTTGATGTTATGGAGGTTAAATTGGCGATTAGAACTTTTTGTAGTGCCAAAGCACCAGGACCGGATGGGATCCAAGCAGAGGTATTGCAAAATTTAGAAGATATTATTGCTCCTTATTTATGCAAGTCGCTTAATGAATGTTTATGGCAAGGAAAATTCCCAATATGTTGGAAGGAATCAATTGTTACGATATTAAAAAAAGGAGAGCATAAAGACCCCTGTAATGCTAAACCGTATCGGGCAATATACCTTATAAATACGTTTGGAGAATTGTTTGAAAAGTTAATATATAAAAGTATTTGGGAATTTCAAATTATCATGCAGGTAACAGAAAAACAATTTGGATTTAGAAAAGTAAGGTCCATTGATGATGTAATTAATACAGCAATGAAGGCTATAGAGGTTACAACCAAGAAATATATAATTGGCATTTTTTTTTACATATTTGGAGCATTTGATAATTTGTGGTGGCCAGCTTTATTTAAGACATTAAGAGATAGAGAGTATCAAAAGACCCTGTATAATATATTAAAAGATTACTGTAATGATGGAATAGTAATTGTAAGAGGAGAAGGAGGTAATATCAGTAAGTATATTAATAAAGGTTGCCCACAAGGCTCCGCATTAGGCCCCCTTTTTTGGGACCTAATGACGGAACCATTATTAAATAAATTACAAATTTTGGAAGAGGTGATGGAAGTGGTGGTCTATGCGGATGGCTTATTAATTATTTTAGAAGCAGATAGCAGGAATGAAATTGAGCAAAACGCCAACATTATAACGACATATGTACTAAATTGGTGTGATAATGTAAAATTAAAAATTGCACCCCAAAAATCGGCGTATATGTTATTGAAGGGTAATTTAAAGAGGGATCCTACTGTAAAAATTGGCAATATTAATATAAGAAGACAACACAATTTTAGATATCTTGGATTGCATATAGATGAACGTCAAAATTTTATTTATCACCTAAATGAAGCAAGAAGAAAGAGCAAGAATATTATGATGAAATTTGTTTCCCTAGAGAGAAGAGATTTTAAAATTTCTACAGCACATATAAACATTTACCATACTAGTATTATGGTTTGAATAATGGGATTTGGTTCCAGTGTATGGGCTGAGAAAGCAAGACAAATTCAGGTAAAAAGATTGCTTAGAAGATTGCAAAGAAAAATATTAATTAGGCTTACAGGTGCAACAAATACATCACCAACAATGGCATTATTTGTAATATTAGGAATATGGACTGTTGATTTTGTGATTAGATTAAGAGGAGCAATTTATTGGCTTAGGAAAGGTAATAGAGAAAAAAATGTATAGTATTATTGGATCACATTGTGAAACTGTTAAACAAATAAAAACAAAACTATTCGAAGAATGGCAAAATGGATGGGAAAATATGGATGAAGGAAGAAGAACATTTGAAATATTTTCCCAAATTAAAGAACGTTTAGTAATGCTTCACCTTCAACCACAAAAAGGGATGATACATTATTTAACAGAGCATGGACCATTTCAAAATTATTTGCATAGATTTGGAAGGAAGGAAATGCCAGAATGTAATCAAGGCAATACAATAGATACCCCTGAGCATGTATTTTTTGAATGTGTTAAATATAGTAATGTATTAGAAGAATCAAGAATGAAATTGGAGGGTAAACAAGTTAGCAATATTATACGGAACAAAGAAGATTTTATTATTATGAATAATATGACAGAAAATATATCAAAAATTGCAAAGGAAATATGTTAAATGATATAAGAGAAAGAAATGAAAGGACGATATTAAATTTAACAGAAAATGTAGCTGATGTTAGACTTAGAAGATTAAGATACGCAAATCAACAGCAGTGAGAAGAGGAAACAGATATTGTTACCGAATGTGAGGCAGTAGTAAATTTAGAAGATGATGGAGGGGACAGTGATATAGATGCAAGGTATGGTAATAGAAGGAGATATTACACAATATCAACTGGTAGAATGGAGGCTGCAGAGAGAAGGAGACAACGGGGAACAGCAGTAAATGTAGAGATGGAGGAAGCAACGGAGGCCAGGGACGAGGAATTAGAGCGACAGCAAATTGACTGCACATCAGATAGGGACTGATAATAGATAGCAGTCAGCGAATTCTACGTTCTCCAAAGCCGGGAGCAATCCATGGATTCCGGAGAATGAAGAGAAGTAAGTGAAAGTGAAGTGGTTTTTATTATTATTATTATTATTATTATTATTATTATTTTATTTTTTTTTAAGTAAATTCAGTGTAAGTGCATTTTAGAATTCTAATTTTAGGCAAGAATAGTGATGGATAGTAGATGAAAAGGAATTTTATATGTTAAGAGATGTTTATGTGATTGAGTGATTAAGTATAAACTTAGTTATGCAAGAATTTATTGTTTATATTTTTACAATGACAAGTTGTGAATATCGAAGGTAGATATTATGAACAGTGCAATCAGGAATAAAATGGTTTAAGATTATGGATATAAAAATGTTAATTTTAAATTTAAAGAAAAATGTATTATATTAACAAAGAAATGTGAGAAAAAAATTGCTATTGAAGAGAATTGAAATGTATTATGGTAATTTAATGGTCTTATAAATGCTTTGAGCTATGTAATAGAAACTGGTTATGGATATGTGAATCTTAATATATATAACTTGTAATGCAAATTATTTGAAAAAAAAATTAAAATGTTATATAAAAAGTGATGATAAAATCATAGTTAACTGCATTAATTTGTGGAATTTATATGTTTTAAATTGAAATTAAATAGTCAATTGTTAAATTTTGTTTTGAAAACGATTGAATTTATTGTATTATACATTTTTTTTATTGATAGAGAGAGATTAAGTTTATTTATTATAGAACCAAAGAATAGTTTTTGAAATATTTTAAATAGAAAATTTGTTATATTGTAATTGAAAAGAATTTGGAAAGAAATGAGAAATAGTAAGAAAGAAAAGTAATTTGTTGCTTAAGCTGATATATTGGAAATAGGTAAAGAAAGATTTTGTTTTTAAAGTTGTTTTGAATTAGCTAATTATATAGTGAAATATTGAAATATTGTTTTAACTTTAATAATTAATATTTTAATATTGTAAAATATTATAAATATAAACTATATTATTGAAGTTGGTAAATGCTGGATTATTAATTAATATTTTATAACATTTTTTTATTTTAATCTAAAATATGTTTTATTGAAATAGGTGAAGGAAAGTTTTAGTTTACTGGAAATTTTTTTTATTATTAAATATGGTATAATTGTGTGAAGAGTGAAGATTATAAGAACTTGAATTACTAAGGTAATTGAAAATGAATAAATTATAAAGAACTTATTATAAAAGAAGACTTATTAATCAAATAGGCGTGGCTACTGGAAGCCAGTAGCATTTAGTGGTTAGTAAATTACTGAAAGCCAGTAGTTTTAGGTTATTAGTAGGTAGAATAGTTTATTTATAAATCTGATGTAACTTATAAAATTTTTGTAAACATGTTTTATGGCAATAAATGAAGTGTGGCAACTATGTCCTGACCTAGGTAACAAGATATCAGGACAGAGGAGTCAGAATTTTATGTATGTATGTATGTATGTATGTATGTATGTATGTATGTATGTATGTATGTATGTATGTATGTATGTATGTATGTATGTATGTATGTATGTATGTATGTATGTATGTATGTATGTATGTATGTATGTATGTATGTATGTATGTATGTATGTATGTATGTATGTATGTATGTATGTATGTATGTATGTATGTATGTATGTATGTATGTATGTATGTATGTATGTATGTATGTATGTATGTATGTATGTATGTATGTATGTATGTATGTATGTATGTATGTATGTATGTATGTATGTATGTATGTATGTATGTATGTATGTATGTATGTATGTATGTATGTATGTATGTATGTATGTATGTATGTATGTATGTATGTATGTATGTATGTATGTATGTATGTATGTATGTATGTATGTATGTATGTATGTATGTATGTATGTATGTATGTATGTATGTATGTATGTATGTATGTATGTATGTATGTATGTATGTATGTATGTATGTATGTATGTATGTATGTATGTATGTATGTATGTATGTATGTATGTATGTATGTATGTATGTATGTATGTATGTATGTATGTATGTATGTATGTATGTATGTATGTATGTATGTATGTATGTATGTATGTATGTATGTATGTATGTATGTATGTATGTATGTATGTATGTATGTATGTATGTATGTATGTATGTATGTATGTATGTATGTATGTATGTATGTATGTATGTATGTATGTATGTATGTATGTATGTATGTATGTATGTATGTATGTATGTATGTATGTATGTATGTATGTATGTATGTATGTATGTATGTATGTATGTATGTATGTATGTATGTATGTATGTATGTATGTATGTATGTATGTATGTATGTATGTATGTATGTATGTATGTATGTATGTATGTATGTATGTATGTATGTATGTATGTATGTATGTATGTATGTATGTATGTATGTATGTATGTATGTATGTATGTATGTATGTATGTATGTATGTATGTATGTATGTATGTATGTATGTATGTATGTATGTATGTATGTATGTATGTATGTATGTATGTATGTATGTATGTATGTATGTATGTATGTATGTATGTATGTATGTATGTATGTATGTATGTATGTATGTATGTATGTATGTATGTATGTATGTATGTATGTATGTATGTATGTATGTATGTATGTATGTATGTATGTATGTATGTATGTATGTATGTATGTATGTATGTATGTATGTATGTATGTATGTATGTATGTATGTATGTATGTATGTATGTATGTATGTATGTATGTATGTATGTATGTATGTATGTATGTATGTATGGTTTGCTTTACCACCCTTTTCCTCTTCTAGGTTTATGCCGAGTATTAGTTTTAAGACCTTAGGATAAGTACCCCCAGGACTCAGTTTATGTGGGTACTTGTTTGGCGTTTCCGGGGTGCCCACGCTACTAGCCGTCATTGTCAATATCTCACTGAAATCCGTCTCAGCCACGATGAACTCCATATCAATTTACACGTTTATATTCCCAAGTATGATAGGGTTTTACTCTTCTAGGTTTATAAACCTCTTAGGTTTAATGTCTTTAGGTTTATGAGTTCCTGTTTCACCAACAGGGATCTTCCCTATATCCGTGGTTCCCATCCCACGGTTTCGGCGCAGCTTTCAACTTATGTGCTCTACGGAGGTCTCAAATGTGAAAGTTGAGTGCACCCTCCTTACTACCCGTTTCGTGCGACACTAGGTGCGGAGCCGTTCCGATGTCATGTACACCGACGTTGCTCCCAAGGTGCCGGGTCCCCTTGAGCAGCTCGTCAACCGTGAGTGGCTGGATTGATCGGGGGGACCCGACGTGTTACCGCTGACTGAGGCCCGATGTAATCAACCAATAGTCCCACGAATCCGCGCTGACTCCGTTGATGCAGCATGGCCTATAATGGGGAGCCACTGGCGGTTATTCCAGTGATAGGGGTATAAAGGGTGCCCGCCTTCGGTTAAATTGTCACATACCGGTTAGTAGTGATAGCCGAAGGGTAACTCCTCCGAGGTACTCCTTGAGATCAGGCCTGTAGCGGGAGTTCCAGGCCGGCAGAGACCGGATCACTTTCTCCTTTATCCACCGGATGGCAGGCTGACGCCGACATTTCCGGAAGGGGGACTATACTATTATGGCTCCTCTGCGCAAAGAGAGCTTAATTTTTCAAGCAACACGGAAGAGCTATTTAAAGCTCAACCCGAACACTACCTTGAATTATTCTGCTGCTGTCCGCCAGCCAATGCAGAAACAGGATGCAATTATTCAGACCATCCGTGGTGCCTGTCCCCGTATGTCTAAAGTTGTACAGACAGAATCCTCCTCCGACAACGTTTCGTTTCCAAAGGTCACTCCAAATCACCCTCTTTCTTCTTTGCCATCTACTTCTTCTGCCACTCTTCATGCTCGTACAACACATAAGTCGCTCATTCGTTGCCCTACAAGTCGTTCTCGCTCTCGTAACCTACCGAAGCGAATTATTCGGATAGCGATACTAGTGATGTCAAACCAGAAACATTGAGTCCTAGCCCCACAAAAAAGAAAAAAGAAAAACTACACCAAACCCCTCCCGCCCCGCGGTGCATCAGTGAATTGATACCTTAACCTCCCCTAGGGACCTCCTTCGTAGTCACAAGTTAGGTGCACCCGGGGTTCCGCGCCACCTTTTACTCCCTTTATGGGCAACCTCTAAGTGGTAAGGGAGTCAGTAGCTTAAAACCCCCACCCACGTGTAGGCCCTACGTGGAGACCCGTGTCGGTGGAAAGGAGTATCCTGGTTGGTTGAGGGTTGCATTTCTGAGCATGTGCTTCTGATTTTCAGTAATTGGGGAGGGTGTGCAACCTAATATACTACCTTGGCTTCTGCTTCGCCTAAACGGGGGGCTAGGGACTAACCCACCCCAAGTCAGTCGGCTCGCACAAGGTATTACACCGGACTCCGGTGTGAGTGGTAAGGCGAGCCCGCTATGTCCGATGTGTAGCCCTTTCACCCCATTAGCGTGACCCCGCGTTGGGCTCCGTGGTGGTTGGGGCGTATTGGGGGATGAATTTAAACCATATCTTTATGGAAAAACGAAAACCCAAATCTAACATTCATGGAAAAGTAGTCGAGTCAAATGGTCCTTGCTACTTAGTTTTATCCAGCACAGAGGAAGGAAGAAAATGTTCGTCTGTGAGCCCTTTCGCCATCCATAGGGGATTATACAACATCGCTGGCCCGGTTATTTCTTGTGTTAGAGCTCGAAATGATGCCCTCCTAGTTGAGGCAATTTCAGCCTCCCTGGCAGCAAAGATTCTTCGAGCAAAAATGTTAGGCAGCTACCCAGTGAAGTTGGACAAGCACAAGACTTTGAACTCCTTGCGTAGCGTTAACACCACCCACGCATTAGACGGTATGTCCAACGAGGAGCTTCAAGAAGACCTGATAGGCCAAGGCGTATCATCCGTCTATATGGTTCAAGGAAGGTAAATGGTGAATTCGTGCCTACCCGTACCCTGTTTATTACCTTTGACCGGGTAGATCTCCCTCAAAGGATTAAGGCAGGTTAAGAAGCTATTGAAGTTAAGCCCTACATTCTGAATTTCTTACACTGTTACAATTGCCAGCGATTTGGGCATACGAGCAATTTTTTAGTGGTAGGTATACCTGTTCTACCTGTGGTGATGGTTCAAACGATGGGAATTGCAGCAACCCTCCATCTTGTGTGAGCTACAGCGGGGAACACCCTTCTAGTTCCCGAGATTGCCCCCGTTTTGCTGAAGACAGGGCGATCCAGGAAATCCAGGTGAAAGGGAAGGTGCCCTTCTCGGAAGCCCGGAAGCTTCTGCATATCCGACAACCCTCTGTCCCGCGCTGTGGTACCTATAGCTCTGTTGTTGCTAAGCAGGTGCCAAGTTGGGATATCGCCAATCAGACCAGCGATATTAACGGGGTTACAATATCCGAAAAGACCCTCACAGCTAGTTAGCATCCAGTCGTCAACATCTACTTCTACTACCAGGTATGTCTGGAACGATTTCCTTCAAGACAACGGAAAGTCTCCTCCCAAACAATTCAAGGGACGGAAAAGTCGATCTCAATATCTACGTACATCCTCTTCGGAGAAATCATCGAGGGGTAGCGGGGGGGGGGGGGATACAGATCGGTGACAAAGGATAGCGCGGAAACGGCAAGAATTGGCTATCCTACCGTGCTACTTACGCGGAATGAGGCCACGTCGACCGGAGATTGAACTGTTTCTCAGCCAGTATCAACCTTTGGTTATCTGCTTGCAAGAGACCAAGCTCCGTCCACATGACAACGTCACCTTCAGGAACTACTCTGCCGTGAGATTTGATTTATCACTGGAGGAGGGTGTTCCTGCGCATAGGGGTACTAAGCTGCTCGTCAGAGATGACATTTATGCTGACTCTGTGCCTTTACAATCTGGCATCTAGTCCACTGCTGTCAGCTATCAAATTCACCATTTGTATCATCTATCTGCCTCCATCTGCCAACCTCTCGCACACCGATCTAGACGACAGAGTTTCACAGTTACCATCACTTTTTCTGTTAGCCGATGACGTGTATGCCAACCAATCAATATGGGGTTCACCTCGGGCTTGTGCCCCCCAGGAGACTACTACGGGTTTGGCGCACCCGGGGGTTCCCGAGCCGCTCACCGCCATATCATCATCCCCATCACCACTAACTGTGCCACGTTTTGTGTTCGTGTTCGGTGTGTGTGTGTGAGCAGTCGTCATTCTGTGCGCGTGTGTACTTGCCTCATCTTCCTCTTCTAGGCTTATTCCTTATATATTTAGTTTTAAGATTTAGATTTATTAACTCCTGTCTCACCAACAGCGATCTTTATTCTATCTCCGTGGTTCCTGTCCCACGGTTCCAGCGCGGCTTCCACCTTGCGTGCTCTTCGGAGGTCTCAGGCGTGACAGCTGAGTGGACCCTTCTTACTGCCCCTATGTGTAAGCCTTAGGTGCGGAGTCCGTCCATAGCGTTATGTGCACCCACGTAGCTTCCTTGGGAGCCCGGTCCGTATCACGGACCGTTCGTGTTACCGCTAACGGAAACCCGGTGTAATCAACCAGAAGTCCTCTGAACCCATGTCTGCTTTACTACGCAGCATGGCCTAAAGTGGGGAGCCACAGGTGGTTATAGCTGTGGCAGGGGCTTAAAGCCGGGTTGTACATGGTGAAGGGCTTACCCGTATGGACCAGAGTAGTAGCTGGAGGGTAACTCCTTCTGACGTACTCTTTGAGATCGGTCTGGTAAGGGTCTACCAGGCGGTACAGACCGGAAACTTTTTTTGGTGTCTTTTTTACTCTTCTCCCGGATGGCAGGCTGACGCCGAGGGTTCCGGAAGGGGGTCCTTTGAACATGCTCTCTCCGCGCAAACCTACCTACTTTGACCGCTTTTTAGTTATGACCTTCGCATGCGAAACGAAAACAATGAAAGATATCAGTCCTTTTTACATTCAACGCGAGATTGACAGGATCTGCGGTAAAGTGACCAATGCTACCAGAACGCGAGACGGTACGTTGCTCGTTGAAACAAAGATGGAAAACCAGTCAAAGAAACTCCTGATGGCCAGCTTGTTGGAGTCTTACCCCATAAAGGTGGCACCTCACAAGTCTTTGAACACCTGTAGAGGCGTGGTGACTACCTCTTGTTTGGACTGTCTTTCCCAGGCAGATATTGTCACCAATTTATCTGTCCAGGGTGTGTGCCAGGCATACCGTCTTCTTGGCAAACGTGATGGACAGTCAGTATCACTGCGAACAGTATTTCTAACTTTCAAGGGTACCACAATACTCGAGACCTTGTATTGTGGGTATGAACGCGTATCTGTGCGGCCGTATGTACCGAACCCAATGCGCTGTTTTCGGTGCCAGCGGTTCGGTCATACACAAACTCAGTGCACGTTTGATGCAACATGTGAACGGTGCGGCCAGCCTGCACATGGTGATGTTGTCTGTTCCCGTGACCCTTGCTGCGCACACTGCCGCGGAAATCACACCTCTAGTTCACGGCAATGTCCCCGATTTTTGGAGGAAAAGGCCATTCAGGTGTTGCGAATCAAGAAACGCCTAACTTTTCCTGAGGCCTGGCGGCGCTATTAGCAACTTCAGACTGCGACTACCTTAGGGTACGCCTCCGCAGTTCGTCGCACTCCTGGTCCCTCTGTGACCCTTCAAACTGCTCTTGTTGTTGACGCGTTCACACAAACGCACCTGTCCCTTATTTCGACCACCTTGCCTGAGCGACCCAAACCGCGACCTTCGACAGCCTCCCCCCAGGGGCCTACTACGGTAGGTACGGGTTAGGCGCACCCGGGGTCCCGAGCCACCTTGACTCCCTCTGTGGGCAACCTCAGAGTGGTGAGGGAGTCAGTAGGTCAAAATGCCCACCCACGTGTAGGCCGTGCGTGGAGACCCGTGTCGGTGAAAACGAATATCCTGGTTGGTTGAGGGTTGCGTACCTGAGCCTGGGCTTCTGTCTTTCAGTAACTGGGGAGGGTGCGCAGCCTAATACACCGCTTTGGTTTCTGATTTGCCTAAACGGGAGGCTAGGGTCTAACCCACACCTAGTCAATCGGCCAGGACTAGGTATTACACCGAACTCCAGGGTGAGTGGGACGGCGAGCCCGCTATATCCCCTGTGCAGCCATGTCACCCCAGTGGGGTGACCCCTCGTTGGGCTCCGTGGTGGGTGGGGAGCACTGGGGGATGAATTTATACCATTTTTTCTATGGCACCAAAACTAAAACCCCTTAATGCAAATAAAGACGTTGGAAAGGAAGTAGTCGATTCATGTGGTCCTCGCTACTTGGTTATTCATAGGACAGAGGAAGGTAAGAAGTTCCCTACGGTGAGCCCTTTTACTATCCAAAAGGGTCTCGATGCCATTGCTGGTCCGGTTAAGTCCTGCGTTCGAACTCGCAATGGTACACTTCTTGTCGAAGCCAACTCCGCCTCGCAAGCTGCAAGGATATTTAAAACCACCATGTTAGCCCGCTATCCAGTGAAGGTCGAGGTGCACAAGTCGCTGAACTCCTCCCGCGGTGTAGTAACAACCCGCGCGTTGGACGGTTTGTCTATTGAGGAGATCCAAGAAAATCTAGCGACTCAGGGTGTCTCATCTGTTTATCGGGTACAACGTAAGATCAACGGTGAGTTCCTGCCTACTCGTACCCTGTTTCTTACTTTTGATCGGGTTGACCTCCATCAAAAGATTAGGGCAGGGTATGAAGCCATCGAAGTTAGGCCTTATATACCCAATCCGCTGAGGTGCTTTAAATGCCAACGTTATGGTCACACTAGTGAGCTGTGTACCGGCAAGTCCACCTGCGTCCACTGCGGTGACATCTCCCACGATGGGGCTTGTGCTTCAGCTCCATTGTGTGTGAACTGTAACGGGGAACACCCATCTAGTTCCCGAGACTGCCCCCGTTTTGCAGAGGAACGAGCGATCCAGGAGATACGGGTGAAAGAGAAGGTGTCCTTCTTGGAAGCCCGGAAGCTCCTGCGACTCCGCCAACCGTCTGCCCCGAGGTCCGGTACCTATAGCTCAGTTGCAGCTAAACCGGTACCGCGTCGGGAAATCGCAACACAGACCGGCGATATGAACGGGGCTACAATTGCGGAAAAGGCTATTTTAGCCCAAGCGCTGCCAAAGCCTTCGGCACCTACACCCAAGTTGGTATCAACATCTGCCAAATCCGCCAGCTTACAGAATAGTCCTGCACACTTGTCACGCAAAGCCTCGACCTCGGGAACTAAAGCTGGTAAATTCACGGCGTCTTCTGCCCCGGAAAAACAGTTTAAGACCAAGTATGTACGACAAGACTTCTTGAAAGAGAATGTGCAATCTATTACCAAGTCATCTAAGGGTAAGAAAAGTACACGCAACTCCACACGTGTATCCTCCTCTGAAGGGTCATCTGGGGAGGAGGGCGTGAATCGGCGACGGCCGTCTTCACCGATCAGCACATCCAATCGGTTCGAACTTCTCGGACCGAAATTTGCTCTTGAAAAAGGGACCTCCCTTGTGGAGGAGATGGACCAGGAGGATTCTGCCGCCACTGCCAGAGGGACAGTGCGGAAACGGCAGGATCGTGCTCCTGAAAATAGTACTAGCCCAACGCCTAAGAACAACAAATTGAACCGACCAGCTAATCCCAATCTGCAGAAGCGTCTTTCGATTTGAAACTTATCCCATAATATACACAATGGCTATCATCCATTGGAACATACGCGGAATTCGACCACATCGACTAGACCTTGACTTGTTGCTACGCCAGCATGAACCCTTGGCTGTATGCTTACAAGAGACGAAGCTCCGTCCACAGGACACCGTTACCATCAGGCAGTACTCCTCCGTACGATGTGATTTATCCCCGGAGGACGGTGTCCCGGCACATGGGGGCACTATGATGCTTATTCGAGATGATATTTTTGCCAACTCCGTACCCATACAATCTGCAATCCAGTCCGTTGCTGTCAGCATTAAGCTACCCTCCGCTTTATTCACCATTTGCAGTATCTTTTTGCCTCCATCTGCGGACCTCTCGCAGAGCGACTTAGAACACCTCATTTCGCAGTTGCCACCACCCTTTTTATTGGTAGGCAACGTGAATGCCCATCACCCTCTTTGGGGCTCTCCTCGGGCTTGTGCGAGAGGTACGCTACTTAAAGACTTCTTGGATAGTCAGAATCTTGCTCTCTTGAACACCGGTGAGCCCACCTTTCTTTCTGACGCATTTCATAGTTTTTCACACATTGACATTGCAATTTGTTCCCCTCAGCTAGCAGTCACGTTATGCTGGAATATCATCTCGGATTTGCATTCTAGTGACCACTTTCCTTGTCGTATTAGTGTCTTGACACCCGTTGTATGTTCCACCCGTTTACCTAGTTGGCGCCTAGACCACGCCAGCTGGGAACTGTACTCCCACTTGGCTGAATTTAGCTACGAAGAGCACGACTCTGTGAACCACTTCGTCGAACATCTCACAGGGACCATTCTTTCTGCTGCTGAGCAATCCATTCCGCGTTCGACTGGCTACAGCCGTCGATTTCCGGTACCTTGGTGGACCGATGACTGTCGGGATGGTATTCGCGCCCGCAGACGAGCTCTACGGGTTTTCCAGCGTTTTCCTACACTGGATAACCTGATACACTATAAACGGATGCGTGCACATTCTAGGCGGGTTATTAAGGATAGCAAAAAGATGTCATGGAATAAATTCGTGGGTTCCTTTAATCGACATACACCTTCCTCTGTCGTATGGGATAAGTTAAGACGTGTGGCTGGGAAACCGAACCATATGCCCATCGCCGGTCTCAAAACACCTACCGGAGCTGTTGTTGATACATTTGACGTGGCGAATACTTTAGGCAGTGCTTTCGCTCAGGTGTCTAGCTCAGGCAATTATTCCCCTGAGTTTCTTACAGTTAAGAATCAGGTGGAATCTCAAGAATTCTCGTTTCTTTCTGGCAACCTTGAGGATTATAATCGCCTTTTCACCCTGGCAGAACTAGACAATGCACTCTCCTCTTCACGACACCCAGCACCAGGTCCAGTTGGTATCCACGTCCAAATGTTACATCTCTCTCCTGATGGCAAAGATTTCCTACTCGAGGTCTATAATCGTGTCTGGGTTGATGGCATTTTTCCAGACAAGTGGCGCTGACCACCTTGTCTCTCTGTCAACTCAGATTATGGACGGGTTTCTTAAGAACAACCCCACAGTTGGGATATTTTTTGACCTCGAGAAGGCGTACGACTCGTGTTGGCGGGCGGGAATATTGCGTTCTCTGCACAACTGGAACATACGTGGACGCCTACCGTTGGTCAATCAGGAGTTTATGCGGGACCGCGTTTTTCGAGTGAGGGTGGGCTCGGTTTTTTCTAACCATTTTATTCAAGAGAACGGAGTGCCGCAGGGCTCGGTACTCAGCGTGACTCTATTTGCTATTGCGATAAATTCCATATCACTATGTGTGCCTCAAGGTGTCTCTTCCTGTTTATTCGTGGACGACTTTGCCATCTTCTGTACTTCCCAGCGTACACCGTTTTTGGAACGCCGTCTCCAGCGGTGTTTGGACAATCTCTATGCTTGGAGCTCGAAACACGGTTTTCGTTTCTCCGCTGAGAAGACAGTCTGCGTTAACTTCTGGCGCCGTAAGTGGCAAATGCCGCCGTCTCTTCGACTCGGGCCAGATTTACTTCCTTTCGCAGACGAGGCGAGATTCCTTGGTTTGATCTTCGATCGGAAACTTTGTTGGGCACCACAAATAGCACAGCTTAGAGCACGATGTGACCGTTCTCTAAATCTTTTACGGATACTAAGTGGCAAATCTTGGGGTGCGGATCGGACGGCATTGCTCCGTCTTTATCGTGCTGTGATTCGCTCGAAGTAGGACTATGGCAGCATTGTGTATTCTTCAGCTCGACCTTCAGTGCTCAGAAGGATAGACACAGTCCATAACCAGGGCATCCGTGTGGCCGTTGGAGCTTTTCCAACGAGCCCAGTTGTTAGCCTCTACGCCGAATCGGGAGAACCTCCTCTGCGTTGTAGGCGTGATGTCCTGCTTGCTAATTATGGCTGTGGGCTGAAGTGTATGCCTGGGCGTCCAACTTATCACGCGTTTTTCTCCCCTGAGCTGCACGAGCGATACTGCCTCCGCTCTCTGAGCCCCAGGCCAGCAGGTTTTCGTTTCCGTGAGCTTCTACGCCAGCACCATGTTGACATTCCTCGGCTGTTATCCAAGGGAGAGAGTATACACCCCCCTTGGTTACGCGCTACCTCCCATGTCGATCTCGGAATGACGCTCTACGGGAAATCTGGTACGCCTCTTGATAGTATTCGTCGTTGTTTTTTAGAATTTTTATCCAAATACAGTGGCCATATTTGTATTTACACCGATGGTAGTAAGAGCCCCGACGGTGTTGGATGTGCCTTTCTCACTGGCACCGCAACCTCTACTTACGGTTTGCCTAGTTGCACATCTATATATTCTGCCGAGCTATATGCTATTTATCAAGCCCTTCTGTATATTCGACGTCGAAAATTAGGTGACTGCCTTATTCTTAGTGATTCCCTTAGTGCCCTTCAGAGCATTCGTGAGCTGTACAATTACCATCCTTTGGTGCAGCGCATCCAGGACGTTCTCCACATTTTGCACGCTTCTGGTTTGAATGTGGAGTGCGCATGGATTCCTGGACACGTTGGCTTGCCAGGGAATGACACGGCGGATTTGGCAGCGAAATCGGCAGTCACAGCGCCCAGTGTTACGATTACCCATTCAACAGCAGAAGATTTTAGAGTGGCTGTACGGAGAGCCGTTTTTTCGACTTGGCATGCGGAGTGGTCGGCTCTCCGTGGTAATAAGCTGCGAGAGGTGAAGGACCTCCCTGTCAACTGGGTAACCTCCTCTCGTTTATTCCGCCGGGAGGAGGTAGTACTAGCTCGGCTAAGAATTGGCCACTGTATTTTTACTCACAGTTACCTTTTTAAACGTGAACCTGCTCCTGTCTGTGCGCTCTGTGGGGAGGCACAGACAGTTCGTCATGTGCTGCTGGAGTGTGGTCACCTGGCACACATTCGGTCATCTATGGGCATGCCGGCCTCTCTTGCTGAGGTCCTGGCAGATGACCCAAGAGCAGTGGACAGGGTTTTTAAATTTTTAGCAAAAGTTTCTTTTACCTTGACGTTTTAGTGTGATAGCAGTTTTTTTAAACGCTTTTAATTTTAATGTGTTGATTTTAGCTGGAGTTTTATATCCAGCACTATTTAGAGGGCTGGACAGTTCTGTTACTTCCGTTTTAACTGTGTTAGCTCTTTTACTTGGGTTTACTTTTTTTTTTTTTTTTTTTTGGTATTTTCTTACTGCCTATTGCCAAGTTTTAATCATAAGGGCGCTTATGACCTCGGCAGTTGAGCGCCCTTAAACACCATTATCATCATCATCATTCGACAGCCTCCGCTTCAGCTGAGCCTCCGACGACAACAGTGCGACAATCCTCGCCTTGTGCACCACCTGTCGCCGCCTCTCCTGAGCGGTCTCGTAAGAAGCACAGGGGGAGGAAAACGCCTACAAAGTCCCATTCGAGATCTAAAAGTCGTGGAGCATCTTCCGGATCCCGACCTTCTGAGGATTCCGATGGGGACACAGGCCGTCCTTTTCTGGGTCAGAAATCTGTTAAACTTAACAGGCCACCTTAGGAGAGTTCGTTAATTGTCCATCACCCGTTTTAGAGAGTTTGCTTTCATCCACCTCGCCTATCCCAGGATTCTAACATTCTTTTACCATGGCGTTGCTGACGTGGAATACTCGCGGTGTTCGCTCCCATAGAGCTGAACTGCAGCTGTTGCTACGGTCGTATGACCCCTTGATCATCTGTTTACAGGAGACGAAGTTTCGCCCTCATGATCCTTGCGTTGTACCCCATTATGTGCCGGGTCGTTTCGATCTTACCCCGGAGGAGGGCTCTCTTCCCCATGGGGGTTATGATACTCACGCGCGATGATGTCTGTTGTAAGACACTCTCGCTTACCACTGCCTTGCAAGCTGTTGCTGTCCATCTTGTTCCTCCTGGTTTCACCTTTTCAGTTTGTAACGTTTACGTTCCTCCTTTAGCTACCCTCAGTTCAGCCGACATGGTCAAACTCCTGTCTACGCTCCCGGCACCTTTGCTTTTGTTGGGGGATTTCAATGCCCATCATCCACTTTGGGGTTCCGCTAGGGCATGTGAGCGCGGGATGCTCCTTGTAGACCTTTTTGACCAATTTCGGCTTGCTGTTTTGAACACCGGTGCACCAAATTTTCTTTCTGATTCTTCTGCCACGTTCTGCCATTTGGACCTTTCTGTTTGCTCAGCGCAGCTTGCTCCTTGGTTGCAATGGAACGTTGTATCTGACACCCATTCTAGCGATCATTGCCCGTGTGTACTGACTTTGCTTTCACACCACGTTTCGTCCCGCGAACAGCAACTTGGCAGCTAGCGAAAGCGAATTGGGCCCTTTTTTCACAGAAAGCTGTTTTCAGCAACAATGAGTTC
Source organism: Hymenopus coronatus (assembly GCA_030762935.1). NCBI lineage: Eukaryota > Metazoa > Arthropoda > Insecta > Mantodea > Hymenopodidae > Hymenopus > Hymenopus coronatus. The sequence continues at coordinate 1,283,881 of JAUKNX010000035.1, read as the reverse complement.
GCCACTGTCGACAATATGGTAGACCACTTTCATTCTGTCGTTTTCTCTGCCGCCGAATTGTCTATCCCTCGGTCGTCTTCCCATGCCAGACGCTTGCCGGTTCCTTGGTGGAATGCGAAGTGCCGCGAGGCAGTTCGTGCGCGCAGGAGGGCTCTTAGGGTGTTTCACCATCATCATACATTGGATAACCTGATCCGCTTCAATCAAGCTCGCGCAAGGGCCCGCCGCATTATTCAAGATAGCAAACGGGCTTCCTGGACTTCGTTTGTTGGTACGTTTAATCGATCCACGCCTTCATCTGTTGTGTGGGAGAAGCTACGACGTGTTGCCGGTAAGCAAGATAAGTCTTCCATACCAGGACTTCACGTGGGATCTGCTACCGTTGTGGATCCGTTAGCTGTTGCTGACACCCTTGATAGCACGTTCGCGTCGGTCTCAAGCTCCGGAAACTATGACCCAGCTTTTCGCACTACTAAGGCCGAGGTGAAATCTCAGGCTCTCCCCTTTCGCTCTTTTAATAATGAGTGCTATAACTCGATTTTTACTATACAGGAGCTAGAAACCTCCGTATCGTCCTCTAGACTTTCTGCTATTGATGAAATTCATATCGCCATGCTCCAGCATCTCTGCCCTGCCAGTACACTCTTTCTCTTGGGGCTCTTCAACCGCATCTGATGCGATGGAGTGTTTCCTACAGTCTGGCGCGCGGCCACCATCGTTTCCATTTAAAAACCGGGTAAGGATCGCCATCTTCCTTCCAGCTGTCGCCCGATCTCCCTCACCAGTTGTGTCTGCAAGGTGATGGAGCGCATGATTAACGGGCGATTAAGATGGTGGCTTGAATCCCGCGATCTGCTTTCCAGCGTCCAATGTGCCTTCCGTCGTTACCGTTCCACAGTCGACCACTTGGTGTCCCTGTCCACGTCTATCATTGATGGATTTTTACGGAACAGTCCGACGGTTGCGGTATTCTTTGACCTGGAAAAGGCGTATGATACCTGCTGGAGATACAGTATACTTCGTACTCTTCACAATTGGGGAATTCGAGGTCGTCTGCCCTTTTTTATCCGGGAGTTTATGATGGATAGAGTTTTTAGGGTTCGGGTAGGCTCGATTTTACCGGTGTTTTTACTCAGGAGATCGGGGTAACGCAGGGCTCGGTGCTTAGTGTCACTTTCTTTGCTATTGCCATCAATTCTGTTGAAGAGTGCGTTCCATCTGGCGTTTCCTGTGCATTGTTTGTGGACGATTTCGCCATTTACATTAGTTCTCGGCGGACCTGCCTTATAGAACGCCGCCTCCAACTTTGTCTTGACCGCCTGTACCTTTGGAGTATAGAAAACGGCTTCAACTTCTCCGCCGAGAATACTGTCTGCGTCAATTTCTGGAGACGTAAGGCATATTCTTCGCCTTCTCTCCGTCTTGGTCCTGACGTGCTTCCTTTCGCCGAGGAGACGAAACTTTTAGGTTTGAATTTTGACAGGAAACTCAGCTGGTCTTCCCATATATCGTACTTAAAAGCAAAATGTGACCGTTCCCTTAATCTTTTACGCGTTTTAAGTGGCACATCCTGGGGGACTGATCAGACTACCCTTCTACACTTTATCGGTCTCTGGTCCGCTCAAAAATAGATTATTGTTGCGTTGTATATTCTTCGACCCGCCCGTACATTTTAGCTCGTCTCAATGCTACACATCATCGTGGTATCCGGTTGAGTATTGGTGCTTTCCCCAGGAGTCCGGTTCTCAGCCTTTGTGAGAGGCTGCAGAACCTCCGCTGTCGTATCGACGTGATGCTCTCCTTTGTAGTTATGCCTGCAGTCTGCTTAGTTTACCCAGACATCCGTCTTTTACCTTGTTTTTTTTTAGTGACTCTTTGGACCGCCGATACTCAAGTAAATCCCTGCCCCTCCTTCCACCTGGTGTGCGCTTTCGGCTGCTCCTTCGGCGTTTCGACGTCACTTTGCCAGCCGTATATCCCAGAGGGGAGACTCAATTTCCTCCGTGGCTCCACTCCCAGCCCCGCATTGATCTAGGGTTGCTGTCCATGCCGAAGTCGACGACGCCCGATTATCTTATTCATTCCGCCTTTTTAGCCCTCAAAGAGCAGTTTGCTACATGCAATTTTATTTACACAGATGGCTCCAAGGATGCTAGGGGAGTAGGATGTGCTTTTATTCATGACCAAGCGAGTTTTAGATTTCGACTTTTACCGCAGTGCTCGATTTTTACACCTGAGCTCTTTAGTGTTACACAGGCTCCTTTACATATTCAGCGGCAAGGATTTCCTGAGTGGGTTGTGTGCTCTGATTCTTTGAGTGCTCTGCAGAGCCTTAGGTCGCTGTACAGTCCACAAGCCCTCGTATAGCGTGTCCAGGATTGTCTTACCTCGGTCGCCGATTGTGGCTTCCGTGTTACTTTTGTGTGGGTTCCTGGCCACGTCGGCCTGCGCGGCAACGAGGCTGCTGCTGCTGCAGCGAAGACTGCCGTGTCAGCCCCTAGGTGTTTTAGCTCTTCTGTGACCTCTGCGGACTTAGGTACCTTCTTATGTCGTTTAATCCTTTTGCGTTGGAGTGCTACAGGGCAACAAACTTCGGGAGGTGAAGTCCCTCCCTGTCTGCTGGCGCACATCCTCTCGCGTGTGCCGTCGCGAAGAGGTCATTTTAACTTGACTACGTATCGGGCACTGTCGTTTTAGTTATAGTCATTTATTGTCTTCGGTCCCTGCACCGTTTTGTGCACATTGTCAGGAGCCGTTGACTGTGAGGCATGTTTTAATCGAGTGTCAGTTTTTATCTCCCTTACGTTTGTCCGTCGGATTACCAGCTGATATTTCTTAGGTACTGGCGGACAAACTCATTGCTGTGGAACTCGTTTGAGATTTTTTGCGATTAGTCGGTATGAGCCACCGTGTGTGATTCTAACGTTTTACGTTCTGTGTCCTACTTTACGTACTACTTCGTGGCATTGGTTGTCTTGGTGGCTTTTATGGCTTTTATTTTTTACGTTCCTTAGTAGCTGACACTGTTTTAGCCACATTTTATTGTGTTTTTCGATTTTATTGTGTGGACCCTTTTACCGTTTTTATCTTTAATTGCCGTAGTAGCTGACAGTGTTTTAGCTACATTTTATTGTGTTTTTAGATTTTAGTGTAGAGACCTAGTCCTTAGCTTTTCTTTTATTATCTTATCACCTTTTTCGGGCGCTAATAACCGATGTAGTTGTGCGCGCTAAAGCTCCTCTACTACTACTACTACTTCTACTACTACTACTACTACTACTGCTGCTGCTGCTGCTGCTACTACTACTACTGCTGCTGCTGCTACTACTACTACTACTACTACTACTACTACTACTACTACTACTACTACTGCTACTACTGCTACTGCTGCTACTACTACTGCTGCTACTGCTACTACTACTACTGCTACTACTACTACTACTACTACTACTACTACTACTACTACTACTACTACTACTACTACTACTACTCGGGCTTGTGTGAGAGGCCATCTAATTGCCGATTTCTTGAACAGTAAAATCACCTCTCTCTCCTGAGCACCGGAAAGTCTACCTTTCTATCTGACGCCTTCCATTGTTTCTCCCGCCTCTGTATAGCTGTTTGTTCTCCGCAGTTAGCAGTTTCCTTACAATGGAATGTCATCTCTGATGTATATTCTAGCGACCACTTTGCAGCTATTATAAGTCTCTTAGCATGCCCTTTATGTTCTACATATTTTCCTAGATGGCGCTTAGATAAAGCCCACTGGAACCTTTTCTCAAGTTCAGCGGTTTTAGATCGTACCGAACACGACTCGGTAGATATCTTCGTTGAAAACCTCAGAGCCACCATTCTTTCCGCGGCTGAGCAGTCTCTCTCGTGGTCGACTGGCCACCCTCATCGATTTCCGGTCGACCTACGCTGGATAATCTAATACAATATAAGAAGATGCGTGCCAAATCTAGACAAGCTATTAAGCATAGCAAAAACCAATCATTGAGCCGGTTTGTACGCTCCCTTAATCGACATACACCTTCCTCTGTCGTATGGGATAAGTTAAGGCGTGAAGCCGGGAAACCGGCCCATATGCCGATCATAGGCACTGTGGTTGACAGGTATGACATGGCTAAGTCTCTGGGCAGTGCTTTCGCTCAAGTGTCTAGCTCAGATAATTATTCGTCTGAGATTCTTCTAGTTAAGACTCAGCTTGAATTTCAAGGTTCAGCCTTCCGCTCTGGAAACCGAGAAGACTACAACCGCATTTTCACCATGGCGGTTCTAGACCATGCTCTCTCATCTTCTCGAAAATCTGCGCCTGGAGCAGATGGCACCCACGTCCAAATGTTGCAACATCTCTCTCCTGCGGTAAGGCTTTCCTTCTATACAATCGAGTCTGTGTAGATGCCACTTTTCCAACTCAGTGGCGGAAGGCCACCATCATACCTATTTTGAAACCTGGAAAGAACCGTCACCTTCCTTCCAGCTACCGTCCAATTTCCCTCACCAGCTGCGTTAACAGTTTGATGGAACGCAGGATAAATGGGTGGTTGTTGTGTTGGTTAGAATCCCCTGATCTTCTGAGCAACATCCAATGTGGTTTTTGAAGAAGTCGTTCAGCGGTTGACCACCTTGTGTTTCTATAGACACAGATGCTGAACGGCATTCTTCTGAATGGTCAGACAGTTGGGATATTTTTTTACCTCGAGGAGGCTTATTAAACGTGTTGGCGGTCAGGGATTTTAAGCTCCATCCACGGTTGGAAAACCCGTGACTTTTGCCGTTGTTCATCCAGGAATTTATGCGGAACTGCGTTTTTCAAGTAAGGATCGGTTCGGTTTTTTTTTTTTTTTTTTTTTTTTTTCCATCATTTTAATCAAGAGAACGGAGTGCCGCAGGGCACGGTACTAAACGTGACGCTTTTTGCTATAACGATAAATTCCATATCGCACTGTGCCCCCCCAGGTGTCTCGTCCTGTCTCTTCGACGACTTGGCCATCTTCTGTACTTCTCAGCGTACGCCGTTTATAGAAAGCGGTCTCTAACGGTGTTTCGACAATATTTATGATTTGAGCTTGAAAAACGGCTTTCGTTTCTCGCATAGAAGACAGCCTGCATTAACCTCTGGCGTCGTAGGTGACGAATGGCTTCTACTCTCACACTTGGCCAGATTTATTTCCTTTCGTAGATGAAGTAAGATTCCTTGGGGTTAGTTTTTGATCCCAACCTTTGCTAGTCACCACATACAGCGCAGCTTAAAGCGGGATGTGACCGTTTTCTCAATATCTTACGGATACTCAGTGTAAATCTTGGTGTGCAAATCGGACAGTACTGCTGCGCCTTTATCGCGCAGTAATCCGATCCCAGTTAGACTATGGATTCATTGTTTATTCTTCCACACGACCATCTGCGCTGAGACGCTTAGACACTGTTCATAATCAGGGCATCCGTGTGGTTGTTGGGGCTTTTCCAACCAGCCCAGTTGTTGGTCTCTACGCTGAATCGACAGAACCCAGTCTGCGGTGTCGGCGTGATGTCCTATTGGACAACTATGGCTGTTACCTTCAGCGCATGCCATTGCATCTAACATTTGCCCCTTTCTTCTATGCCGAGCTGGACGTACGATATCGTAACCACTTTATTAGTCCACGGACTGCAGGTTTCCGTTTCCGTGAACAACATTGCAGTGCCTCACATGTTCCCGAGGAGGTAGAGTGTGTGCCTATCTTGGCTACGTGATACCTCGCACGTGGATCTCGGTATGACAGCTTACGGAAAATCTGCGCTGGCTTGTTTTTTAGCATTTTTATCCTCTTACAGTGGTCGATCTTTTATTTACACCGATGGCAGCAAGTGTGAAGATGATGTTGGATGTGCCTTTGTTCATGGTAGCGAACCTTTTACTTTCGGGTTGCATTGTAACACATCCATATACACTGCAGGGCTTTTCGCCATATACCAAGCATCTCTTTATGTTCGCCGTCGACGTTTAGGTGACTGCCTTGTTATGAGTGATTCCCTGAGTGCACTCCAGACCGTTCTTGAGCTGTACCATTACCATTCTATCGTGCAGCTTATTCGGGAAGTCCTCAACATGCTACACACTTCGGGGGTTAAAGAGGAGTTTGCGTGGATCCCTGGTCACGCTGGCTTCCGGTAAATGAACTGACAGATTTGGCAGCAAAGGCGGCTACCACACAATCCAGTGCTACTCTTTCTTGTTTGACGTATGAAGATTTTAGGCTCGTTATTCGGAGAGAGGTTTTTTCTTTATGGTATAATGAATAGTCAGTGCTCCGCAGTAACAAGCTCAGAGTAGTGAACGAACTTCCATTAAACAGGGTGACCTCGTCTCGCGTATCTAGCATGCTTGCTTATTGGTCTTTGCTTTTTTAGCCACAGTTACCTGCTTAAGGGGGAGCCGGCTCCCGTCTGTCCGCTGTGTAGACAAGGATTGTCGGACCACCATATGTTGCTGGAGTGCTTTGCTTTAGATCATATTCGAGCCTGTCTGCAGCTGCCAGTCTCTCTTGGGGAGCTCCTGGCGGATGATGCCAAAGCGGTGGAACGAGTTTTTAGATTTTTGTCAGCGGTGACCTTTAAACTCACGATTTAGTTTTATGACGGTTTTATCCTGTATGTCACTAGCATGAAGCGGTAGTCTGTGTTTTTACCTTTTTAACTAATGTGAATTTTAGCTACGAGAATTTAGCTTTCACTTCTAATTTCCAGTTCCTTTGTTTTTAACAGCTTTAATGTTCGACCGGCCCTGTGCTATGGTTTGTTTTATATTTACTAGCTTTTATAGCCCTGTAATCTCTGTTTGGATGCTCCCCGTGGTTTCATTTTCGTTCCACAGTTGTTGAAAATAGTTAATCTAGCTTTTTATTCTGTTTTTAAGTTTTATTGTATGGACCTAGTTCCTCGTACTTTAACTCCTAGTTACTGTCTGGGCGCTAATAACCGTTGAAGTTGAGTGCCCTAAAGCTGTATTACTACTACTACTACTACTACTACTACTACTACTACTACTACTACTACTACTACTACTACTACTACTACTACTACTACTACTACTACTACTACTACTACAACTACAACTACAACTACAACTACTACTACTAGTTCATAAGCAGGGCATCTGTATTACTGTTGAGGCCTTTCCAACCAGGTCGCTTCTTAACCTCTACTCCGAATCGGCGGAAACACCAGTGCGATGTCGGCGTGATGTCGTGCTAGGTAATTATGGCTGTGGGCTTAACTGTGTTTGCATTCTACGTTTACGCCCTTTACATCTAATGATCTGAACGGGCGTTATCGCAACCTGTCACTTAGTGCAAGGCATTGAGGTTTTCGTTTTCGTGAGCTATTCTAGAAGCTGAATACCGAAATGCTTAGTCTGTTTTCCATAGGGAAGAGTGTGTTCCCACGCTGGTAACGTGCTACATCCCACGTTGATCCCGGGTGACGGTCAACGGCAAATCTACGTTGCCCGTGCCCTGTATCCGTACTTGTTTTTTTGGAATGTTTATCTCATTACAGTGACCGAATTTTTACCTACAGCGATGGAAGTATGTGTACCGATGGTGCAGAATGTGCCTTTGTTATTGGAAGCGACACCTATTCTTTCGGTTTACCGATTAGCAAATCCGTTTATACTGCCAAGCTGTGTGCCATATATCGAGCCCTTCTTCATGTACGCCATCCAAACTGTTGTGCCTGTCTTATTATGAGTGATTATTTCAATGACCTTCAGAGACTCCGTGAGCTGTACAGCCATCATCCCATCCTACAGCGCATCCAGGATACGCTGCATGTTTTGCCCGCTTCTGGCGTTAATGTGGACTGCGCCTGGATTCCTGGGCACGTTGGGTTGTTGTAGGACGATTTGGCAGATTTGGCAGCAAAAATGGCGACTACAGAACCCACTGTTTCTGTTAATTCTGTAACAGCAGAAGACTAAACTTTTCGTGCGCCGAGCAGTGGTTTCATGCTGGCATAAGGAGTGGTCTGCTCTAAGTAGAAACAAGCTTAGGGAGGTGAAGGACCTCCCTGTCCACTGAGTAACCTCCTCTCGTGTGTCTCGCTAAGAGGAGGTGGTATTGGCTCGACTACAACTAGGTCACTGTAATTTTTAACAGAACTACCTCTTTAAATGCGAACCTGCTCCTGTCTGTGTGTTCTGTGGGGAGACACGGTCATTCCGTTATATGTTGCTAGAGTGTAGTTACCTAGCACATATTCCATCATCTTTGAACATTCCGTCCTCTGGTGCCGAGGTCCTGGCTAATGATCCAAGTGCAGTAGACCGGATTTCTAAATTTTTAGCCCAAGTTCCTTTTACCAAGCAGTTTTAGTCTGTGGTAACTGTATACCGTCATAATGTAGCAATTTCAAACGATTAATGAGCTTGTTTATAATCTCTAAGTTTTATTTGTTACAAGTGTCTTTTATCGACACTTTTGTGTGAAGTTTTTAGCTCTTCTAATGGCTGCTCCAGTTTTACCTTGGTGTTAGTTTTTTTCTACTGAGTTTTATCTCTTATTTTAGTTGTGTTAGTGCCAATTCTTTTATCGTCAGCTCTGGTCTTTTACCATCACTGTTTTATGTTAAGGGCGCTGATATCCGTGCAGTTGAGCACCCTTAAAACCCAACTATCATGATTTTCAGCGTCTCGGCCTGCGGCGTTTTTGTAACGCCGTGATCAGCGATGTAAAGACAATTTCTAGGATTGGTGCTCAAAAAACTGCTTTCGTTTCTCAACTGAGAAGACACTCTGCGTTAACTTATGGTGCCGTAAATGGCAAATGACGGCTTATCTTCTAGTCTGGCCACATTTACTTACTTTCGCTGATGAGGCGAGATTCTGGGGTTTGATATTCGATCGGAAATTGTGCTGGTTACTTCATATGACACAGCTAAAAGGGAGGTGTGACCATTCCCTGAATATTTTAGAGATAGTAAGTGGCAATCTTAGTGAGCGGGTAAGACAATGCTGCTCCATCTTTAAAGTGCACTGATCCGATCTAAGCTTGACTGTGGATACATTGCCTAATGCTCTTCAGGACTATCTGTGGTGAGAAAACTAGACGCTGTCCACAATCAGGGACTCTGTATGGTGGTGGGAATTTTACCTTTACGCCGAAACTTCAGAACCACCTCTGCGATGTCGAAGAGATGCCCTGTTAGGTACTGGTGGCTGTGGGCTTAAATGCGTGCCGCACATCGAAGGCTTTTCAATGCAGGGCTGGCGATCGTTACAGTAACCTGTCCCTTAATCTCAGGCCTCCTGATTTTCGTTTCCGCGAGCTTATTCGGCAACACGATATTGCCCTGTCTCACATGCTTCCCAAGCGGGAGAGGGTCACACACATTCGGTATGTGCTATATCCCACGTCTGTCTCGAACTAACGGTGTATGGGAAATCTGTTACGTCTAGTATCTAGTATATACATCGATGGCAGCAAGTACAACAACGAAGTTGAATGGGCTTTTGTTGCTGGGACCAAATTTTATATTTTTGGTTTATCTATCAGTATATTCTATTATACTGCAGAGCTGCATGCTATTTACCAAGCCATTCTGTATTTTTGCGTCAAAATTAGGGTGACTGCCTTATTCTGAGTGATTCCTATGTGTGCTTCAGAACTTTCGTGAGCTGTACAACTACCATCCATTAGTGCTACGCATCTAGGACGTCCTTCATATTTTGCACGCTTCCAGTGTTAATGTGAAGTCGCCTGGATTCATGGACGCATTTGCTTGCCGGGTAATGAACTGGTAGTTTTGGCAGCAAATTCGGCAGGCACAGTGTTCCTGTTACAAGTACAGCAGTGCAAGATTTTAGGGGGTTTCTGTGGAGAGCGGTGATTTCGGGTTGGCAAGCGGAGTGGTCGGCTCTTCGCGGTAACAAGATTAGGGTAGTGAAAGACCTCCCTATAACCTGCCAACTACCCTCATATGTCTCGTTGGGAGGAAAGCTCGGTTACGGATTGACCACTATATTTTTAGCCACCATTACGCTGTAAGCAGAGATCCTGCACCTATCTGATCAATTTATGGAGAATCCCTGACGTTAGAGCCTATGTTGCTATATAGCGTTAATCTGGAACTTTGTCGCAGATATCTGCATCTGGTGACTTCCCTAGCAAAGGTGCCTGCCGACGATCATGTGGTGGTCGCAAAGGTTTCTGGTCTTTATCACAGGTAATTTTTACACTTAAGATCTGATTGGGGTTTGGTAGTAATACTATTTTAGTGTACGATATAGTTCTCTTTTAATAGAGATCCTGCACCTCTCTGCCCGCTCTGTGAAGAGCTACTAACGATATCACATGCGCTGTTAGAGAGTGCTTCTCTAGTAGCTCCTTGCAGCACTCTCCAGGACCGGCCTACCTAGCGGAGATCCTGCGCGATGATGCCAGAGTTTGTTATCAACACTTGATTTTACCATCAGAATCTAGCTCCAATGTTTATCAACGAAATAGCCTTTCAGTTTTACCTACTTTTATCCCTCTTAACGGACCATTGCTTCACATGTCTTTATATTTTTATTTCTCGTTTAGCAAAGGATAGTTTTACCTTTTATCATAACTCTAGTCCTTTTCTGACTTTCATCCAATTTTAGTCTTGTCTTGTGCCCTTTTAGTTTTATAATAGGGTTGATAGCCTAGTAGTTGAGGGCCCTTAAAACCCAATCACCATCACCATCATCATCAGTATCCTACCCAGGGGCCTGCTACGGTAGGTACGGGTAAGGCGCACCCGGGGTCCCGAGCCACCTTGAATCCCTCTGTGGGCAACCTCAGAGTGGTGAGGGAGTCAATAGGTTTAAATGCCCACCTACGTATAGGCCGTGCGTGGAGACCCGTGTCGGTGGAAAGGAATATCCTGGTTGGTTGAGGTTTGCGTATCTGAGCCTGGGCTTCTCTTCTTCTGTAACTGGGGAGGATACGCAATCTAATATATCGCTTTGGTTTCTGCTTCGCCCAAACGGGAGGCTAGGGACTAGCCCACCCCTAGTCAATCGGCCAGGACCAGGTATTATACCGAACTCCAAGGTTAGTGGGACGGCGAGCCTGCTATATCCCCTGTGTAGCCCTGTCACCTCAGTGGGGTGACCCCTTGTTGGGCTCCGTGGTGGGTAGGGAGCACCGGGGGATGCATTTATACCATAATTTAAGGCAGCAAAACTCAGACCTCCTACTTCAAGTAAACACGTTGGAAGGGAAGTACTTGGTAATTCATGGAACAGAGGAAGGTAAGAAGTTCCCTTTTACTATCCAAAAGGGTCTCCATGCCATTGCTGGTCCGATTAAATCCTGCGTTCGAGCTCGCATTGGTACACTTCTTGTCGAAGCCAACTCCGCCTAGCAGGCTGCAAGGATACTAAAAGCTCCCATGTTAGCCCGCTATCCAGTGAACGTCGAGGTACACAAGTCGCTGAATTCCTCAATCGGTGTAGTAACACCCCGCGCATTTGACGGTTTATCCATTGAGGAGATCCAAGAAAATCTAGCGACTCAGGGTGTCTCATCTGTTAATCGGGTACAACGTAAGATGAATGGTGAATTCGTGCCTACTCGTACCCTGTTTCTTAGTTTTGATTGGGTTGACCTCCCTCAAAAGATTAAGGCAGGCTATGAAACCATCGAAGTTAGGCCGTATATATCCAATCCGCTCAGGTGCTTTAAATGCCAACGTTTTGGTCACACCAGTGAGTTGTGCACCAGCAAGTCCACCTGCGACCAATGCGGCGACATCTCCCACGATGGGGCATGCGCTTCTGCTCCATCGTGTGTGAACTGTAACGGGAAACACCCATCTAGTTCCAGAGACTGTCCCCGTTTTGCAGAAGAACGGGCGATCCAGGAGATACGGGTGAAAGAGAAGGTGTCCTTCTTGGAAGCCCAGAAGCTCCTAAAACTCCGCCAACCCTCTGTCCCGAGGTCCGGTACCTATAACTCAGTTGCAATTAAACAGGTACGGCGTCGGGAAATCGCAACACTGACCACCGATATGAACGGGGCTACTATTACGGAAAAGGTTCTTTGACCTCAAGCGCTGCCAAAGCCTTCGACACATACATCCAAGTCGGTATTAACATCTGCCAAATTCGTCAGCTTACAGAGTAGTCCTGCACACTTGTCACCGAAAGCCTCGACCTCGGGAACTAAAGCTGGTAAATTCACGACGTCTTCTGCCCCGGAAAAACAGTGTAAGACCAAGTATGTACGACAAGACTTCTTGAAAGAGAATGTGCAATCTTCTGCCAAGTCATATAAGGGTAAAAGAAGTCCACGTAACTCTCCACGTGTATCGTCCTCTGAGGGGTCATTTGGGATGGAGGGCGTGGATCGGTGACGGCCGTCTTCGCCGAGCAGCACATCTAATCGGTTCGAAATTCTCGGACCGAAATTTCGTCTTGAAAATTGGTCCTGCCTTGTGGAGGAGATGGACTAGGAGAATTCTGCCGCCACTGCCAGTGGGACAGTGCGGAAACGACAGGATCGGGCTCCTGAAAATAGTCCTAGCCCAACGCCTTAGAAGAACAAATTGAACTGACCAGCTAATCCCAATCTGCAGAAGGGTCTTTCGATTTGTAACTTGTCCCATAATATACTCAATGGTTATCCTACATTGGAACATTCGCGAAATTCGACCACATCGACCAGAGCTTGACTTCTTGCTGCGCCAGCATGAACCTTTGGCTGTATGCTTACAAGAGACGAAGCTCCGTCCACAGGACACCGTTACCGTTGGGCAGTAGTCCTCCGTACGATGTGATTGTTCCCCGGAGGACGGTGTCCCGGTACTTGACGGCACGATGATGCTTATTCGAGATGATATCTTTGCCGACTTGGAACCCTTACAATCTGACATCCAGTCCGTTGCTGTCAGGAATAAGCTACCCTCCATTCACCATTTGCAGTATCTATTAGCCTCCATCTGCGGACCTCTCGCACAGACAATTAAGAACACCTAGTTTGTCAGTTCCCAGCACCCCTTTTATTGGTAGGTGATGTGAATGCCCATCACCCTCCTTGGGCTTGTGCGAGAGGTACGCTACTTAAAGACCTCTTGGATAGTCAGAGTCTTGGTCTCTTGAACACCAGAGAGCCCACCGTTCTTTCTGACGCCTTGCATAGTTTTTCACACATTGACGTTGCAATTTGTTGCCCTCAACTAGCAGTCACGTTATGCTGGAATATCATCTCGGATTTCAATTCTAGTGACCACTTTCGTTGTTTTATTAGTCTCCTGACACCCGTTGTATGTTCCACCCGATTACCTAGCTGGCGCCTAGACCAAGCCAACTGGGAACTGTACTCCCACTTGGCTGAATTTAACCACGAAGAGCACGTCTATGTAAACCACTTTGTCGAACATCTCAAGGGAACAATCTTTCTGCTGCTGAGCAATCCATTCCGCGTTCGACTGGCCACAGCCGTCTGGTGGACCGATGACTGTCGGGTTGCTATTCGCGCTCGCAGACGAGCTCTGCGGGTTTTCCAGCGTTTCCCTACACTGGATAACCTGATACACTATAAACGGATGCATGCACATTCTAGGCGGGTTATTAAGGATAGCAAAACGATGTCATAGAGTAAATTCGTGGATTCCTTTAATCGACATACACCTTCCTCTGTCGTATGGGATAAGTTAAGTCGTGTGGCTGGGAATTCAGCCCATATATCCATCGTATGTCTCAAAACAACTACCGGAGTTGCTGTTAATACATTTGACGTGGTGAATACTTTAGGCAGTGCATTTGCCCAGGTATCTAGCTCAGGCAGTTATTCCCCTGAGGTCCTTACAGTTAAGACTCCGGTGGAATCTCAAGGATTCTCGTTTTTTCTGGCTACCTTGAGGATTATAATCGCCTTTTCACCCTGGCAGAGCACTTTCCTCTTGGCGACACTCCGCACCAGGTTCAGATGGTATCCATTTTCAAACGTTACAGCATCTCTCTCTTCATGGTAAAGTTTTCCTTCTCGAGGTCTATAATCGTGTCTGGGTTGACGCCATTTTTCCAGACAATTGGCGGGAGTCCACCATCATACCCATTCTTAAAACTGGAAAGGACCCCCATCTTCCTTCAAGTTACCGTCCTATTTTCCCCACCAGTTCCATGTGCAAGGTGATGGAACGAATGATCAATGGACGGTGGGTGTGGTGGCTGGAATCCCACAATCTTCTGACTAACATACAGAGTGGATTTAGACGACGATGTTCAACAACTGACCACCTTGTGTCGTTGTCAACTCAGATCTTGGACGGGTTTCTGAAGATCAGCTTCACAGTTGGGATATTTTTTGACCTCGAGAAGGACTATGACACGTGTTGGCGAGCGGGGACCTTACGTTCTCTCCACAACCGTAACATACTTGGACGCTTATGGTTGTTCATTCAGGAGTTTATGCGGGACCGCGTTTTTCGAGCGAGAGTCGGCTCGATATTTTCTAACCATTTTATTCAAGAGAACGGAGTACCGCAGGGTTTGGTACTCAGCGTGACGCTGTTTGATATTGCGATAAATTCCATATCAATATGTGTGCCCCCAGGTGTCTCTTCCTTTTTATTCGTAGCAGAATTTGCCATCTTCTGTACTTATCAGGGTACACCGTTTTTGAAGCGCACTGACTTTGAAGAACTGTTTTCTCCGCTACCATCACCTTTTCTACTGTAGGAGACATGAACACCCACCACCGCTTTTGAGGCTCACCTAGGGCTTGTGCGAGAGGTAAGCTAATTGTAGATTTCCTGGACAATAGCTTAGCTCTCCTGAACACCGCAGAACCTACATTTTTATTCGACGCCTGCCATAGTGTGTGTCACCTTGATAAAGCGATTTCTTCTCCGCAATTAGCAGTTTCCTTATGCTGGAATATCAACTGTGGCCTACATTCTAGTGACTAACTTCCCTGTCGTATTAGTCTCCTATAATATAATATATGTTCCAACTGCTTACCTAGATGGCTTTTAGATCAACCCAGCTGTGCCTTTTATTCCCGCTTGGCTGTCTTTACCTACGATGAGCGCGAGTCTGTGGATCTTTCCGATGACAAGTTCACGGTGACTATTCTTTCTGATGCTGTGCAGTCTATTCCGCGTTTGAATGGCCAACCGCGCATATTTCCGGTGCCATGTTGGACCGATGAATGTGGGAATGTCATTCGTGCTCTTAGCTGTGCTCTCAGGGTTTTGCAGCGTCGCCCCACACTAAATAACCTGATAAAGTATAAGAAGTTGCGTGCCATAGACAAGCTTTTAAGGATAGCAAAAAAGATAGCCCTTTTAACCAACATACAGCTTTCTCTGTCGTTTGGGATAAGCTTCGGCGTGTGGCCGGAAAATCGACCCATACTCCCATCGCCGGTCTCAAAATACCTGTTGTTGATCCTTTTGACTTTGCGATCGCTTTAGGCGGCACCTTTGCTCAAGTTTATAGCTCAAAGAATTATCCACCTTCTCGATTTTCATCTCGTCAAGGCTTAGGTGGAATCTCAAGGTGTCTCTTTCTGTTCCGGAAGTTTTGATTCGCTTTTTCACCATGGCGGAGTTAGGTCATGCAGTTTTTTCTCCGAGAAACTCTGCACTGGGTCCAGATGGAATCCACGTTCTAATGTTGCGCCATTTCTCTCCTGAAGGTAAGGCGTTCCTACTCACGTCTATAAACGTGTCTGAATAGATGCCACTTTTCCTGCACAGTGGCGGTAGACCACCGTCATACCTACTTTTAAACCTGCCAAAGCCGTCATCTTCCTTCCAACCGCCGTCCTATTTCCCTCACAAGCCGCATTTGCAAGGTGACGGAACGCATGAGCAATGGGCAGTTGGTGTGGTGGTTCGAATCCCACTGTTTCCTGAGTAACATCCAGTGCGGTTTTCGGCGCCGTCGTTCAGCAACTGTGCACCTAGTCTCGTTATCAACACAGACCATGGACGGATTTCTTAAGAACTGCCAAGCTGATATTTTTTTACCTCGAGGAGGTTTAAGATACATGTAGGCAAGCGGGGATATTACCCTCCCACTACAACTGGAATATATATGAACGTATACTGTTGTTCATTCAGACATTTATGCTGGACCGCGTTTTCCGAGTAAGGGTCGGCTCGATTATTTGTAACCATTTTATTCAAGAGAACGTTGTGCCCCAAGAATCGTTTTGAGTGTGACGTTGTTTAATATTACCATTAATTCTATCTCTCAATGCATTCCCCGGGTGTCTCATCCAGATTATTCGTTGATGGCTTTGCCTTTTTCTACACTGCTCAGCGTACCACTTTTTTGGAAGGCCTTCTTCAGCGGTGTGTAGACTATCTTCATGATTGGAGTTCACAAAACGGCTTTCGTTTTTCTGCTGAGAAATCAGTCTGCGTTAACTTCTGGCTCCGTAGGTTGCGTTCGCCACCATCTCTTCGACTTGGGCCAGATCTCCTTCCACCCGCAGATGAGGTGAGATTTCTTGGGATGGCTATTAATCGAACATTTAGCTGGTCATCACATATAGTACAGCTAAAAGCGCAATGTGACCGTTCTCTAAATATTTTACGGATACTAAATGGAAAATCTTGGGGAGCTGATCGGGCACAGTTTCTTCGTCTCTATCGTACTCTGATTCGGTCCAAGATGGACCTTGGATGCATTGTTTATTCTTCAGCACGACCATCTGTGCCTCAGAGACTAGACACAGTCCAAAATCAGGTCATCCATGTGGCGGTGGCAGCTTTTCCCACCAGCTCTGTTGTGAGACTTCACGCGGAATTCGCAGGACCCCCTCTACGATTCTGGCTTGATAACGTGCTTGGTAATGATGGCTGTGAACTTAGCAGCCAGCCTTCGCATCCATCGTTTACACCTTTTTTAATTCCGTGCTGGACGAACGATATGGCAACTTCTCACTCAGTCCCAGGCCTGCAGGTTACTGTTTCCGCGAGTTGTTTCGGAAACACGATATTGCACTGCCTCGCATGTTTTCAATGGAGAGAGGTTGGATCACGCTAGGTTTCGTGCTCCATCCCACGTAGATTTCGGGATGACGGTGTATGAGAAATGTGCGATAACCTGTATTTAGTATCTTTACTTGTCTTTTTAGAATTTTTATCCCACTACAGTGATCGAATTTGTATATACACCGACGGCAGTAAGTATACTGACGGTTTAGGATGTGCCTTTGCTACTGAGATTGAAAAATATACTTTTGGTCTGGATAATAGCAAACCCATTAATACTCCAGGGGCCAACTACGGTAGGTTCGAGTTTAGCGCACCCGGGGGTTCCGAGCCACTCGCCGCCATATCATTCTCCCCATCGACATCCACTGGGCCACGTTTTGTGTTCGTGTCTGCGTGTGTCTGCGCCTTTCTTTGTGTATGTTCTTGTGGGTGCGAGTTTACTCGCCTCATCTTCTTCCTCTTCTAGACTTATTCCCTATATATTTAGTTTTAAGGCTTTAGGTTTCATAACTCCTGCCTCACCAACAGGAATCTTTCTTCTACCTCCGTGTTTCCTGTCCCACGGTTCCAGCGCGGCTTCCAACTTGTGTGCTCTTCGGAGGTCTTAGGCGTGACGGTTGAGTGGACCTTTCACACTGCTCCTATCTGTAAGCCTTGGTTGCGGAGCTCGTCCATACCAATATGTACAACCACGTAGCTCCTCTGGGAGCCCGGCCCGTGCTAATCTCCCAACGAACGCAAGTCGTTGGGTTAGAATCGCTAGCCGGACGTGTTACCGCTATCGGAAACCCTGTGTAATCAACCACAAGTCCCCTAAATCCATGGATGTGTCATTGCATACTATGGCCTAACGTGGGGGGGGGGCACAGGTGGTTATATCTGTGGTACGGGCATAAAGCCGGCTGTTGTACGGGCATAAGCCGGGCTGTGCATAGTGGAAGGCTTACCCGTATGGACCAGCAGTGTAAGTACTCCGTGAAATAGGTCTGGGAGGGGTCTGCCAGGTAGGACAGACCGGGAAGTATTTTTTGGTGTCTTTTTTCCCCTTCCCCCAGATAGCAGGCTGAGGCCAACAGTACCGGAAGGGGCATATTTCATCATAATCCCTCCGGGCAAAACTCTTCCATTTGCCGCTTTTTGGTAGTGATTTTGGCTTGTGAATTAAAAACTATGCGAGATATTAACCCTTTTATATTCAACGGGAAATTGACAAGATCTGTGGCAAAGCAAGCAACGCAAACAGGGCTAGAGACGGTACACTGTTAGTGGAAACACGGACCGAAGACCTGTCTAAGAAGCTCATGAAAGCCGGCTTGTTAAGCTGCTACCCAATAACGGTAGCACCACATACGTCTTGGAATACTTGTAAAGGCGTGGTGACCACCACCTGCTTAGACGGTCTTTTAGATGCAGACATTGGTTCCAATCTCTCCCACCAGGGGGTATGTCAGGCGTACTGTCTTCTAGTTAAACGTGATGGTCAGTCGGTTGCGTTGCGAACGGTATTCCTAACTTTCAAAGGCACCACCTTACCTGAGGCTCTTTACTGTAAATATGAAAGCGCTGCTGAGGGGCCGTATGTACCGAACCCCATGCTTAGTTTTCGGTGTCAAAAATTTGGTCATATTCAAAGTCGGTGCACCTTCTACGCTACATGCGAACGTTGGGGCTACCTGCTCACGGAGAAACTGCTTGTGCTCGAGACCCTTGTTGCATCCATTGTAAAGGGAACCATCCATCTAGCTCCCGACAATGTCCACGTTTTCTCGAGGAAAAACCCATCCAGGAGATAAGGAACGCCTAAGTTTTCCTGAAACCCGGCGGCGCTTCCAACAACTGCGGCCTGCGACCATCTAAAGCTACGCATCAGCGCTCCGCCGCACTCCTGTTTACTCAGGGGCACTACAAACCGTACCTGTAGGCGACACGTGTACGCAAACAGAGCAGTCGCTTAGCAAAACAACCTTGCCGACTTCAATATCCATAGCATCCACTGCCTCAAGTTCTATTTCTCCAGAACCTGCTCGCAAGCCGCTAGTTAGACCGACACCATCTGTCGCCGCTCCTCATGAGCGCAGTCGCAAGAAACTTAAAGCCACTGATAAACCTTCCAAGTTCCGTTCTCGTTATACAGGCCGTAGGGGTTCTTCCGCATCCTCAACATCAGCGGATACCGACGATGAAAATAGCTATACTATTGTGGGTGCAAACTGTGCAAATAACAAGAAACGTCCACCTTAACTTTATCTACTTCGTTTCCGCCAGGTGTTTGCATCCCAACTGCAAATTCACAATATGATTAATCGATAACCTTTCACGCCTCTACTCCATGGCTCTCCTGACGTGGAATATCCGCGTTGTCCGTACCTATAGGGCCGAATTGCAGCTGTTACAAGGGTCCTACAACCCTCTGGTTCTGTGTTTGCAGGAGACACCGCCTCGCCCCCACGATGCCTTTTCTCTGCACCAATACCTTCCTGTGCGGTTTGATGTTACACCGGAGGTGGGCTCTCCTGTTCATGGAGGTGTTATGATCCTAACGCGCAATGACATCTGCGGTCAGCCGGTCTCGCATACCACTACCTTGCAAGCTGTTGCTATCCGACTTACCTATTATGGTTTTTGCTCTACTGTATGTAATGTCTACGTCCGCCTTCATCTATCCTCTGCGCCGCTGACATGCTCCATCTTTTGTCTCAGCTACCGGTATCTTTTCTTCTACTGGAAGATTTTAATGCCCACCATCCCCTATGGGGTTCCCCTAGGGCCTGCGCGCGGAGGACTCTTCTTGCTGACGTTTTCGTTCAACATAGTCTCTCTGTTCTGTACACCGGTGAACCTACTTTCATTTCCGATTATTCTGTCACGCTATCCCACCTGGACCTTTCTGTTTGCTCTGCACAGCTTGCCTACCGCTTTTAGTGGAACGTAGTTTCAGACACTCATTCCAGTGATCATTCCCCTTGTGTCATTGCTCTGCTATCCCACTATATTTCTTCCTCGCCTGCGAGTTCTTGGCAGTTGTCTAAGTCTAATTGGGCTCTCTTTTCCGCGCTGGCTGTTTTCTACGACCGCCAGATCAACTCCGTTAACTACATGGTCGAGCATTTCAACTCTGTCATGATCTCCGCTGCCAAGCAGTCAATACCGCAGTCGTCTCACTATCGTAGACGATTACCGGTCCCTTGGTGGACTACCGAGTGCCGCGATGCTATTCGTGCTCGCAGGAGGGCTCTTCGGGTATTTCGCTATCACCCTACTTTGGATCATTTGATCAGTTTTAAACAAACACGCGCCCGGGCACGGCGCATTATTCGAGATAGCAAACGGGCTTCCTGGGCTTCGCTTTTGGAAACATTCAGTCGCACAACACCTTTATCTGTTGTGTAGGAGAAACTCCGGCGTGTTGCCGGTAAGCAGACATGTACTTCCATACCGGGGCTTCTCGTGAGAACTGGCACCATCGTTGATAAGGTGGCTGTTGCAGACGCCCTTGGTAGCACGTTCGCAAATGCGTCCAGTTCCGCCAATTATCACCCGGTGTTCCGTGCCATTAAGACGGAGGTGGAATCTCAGGGGCTCTCTTTCCGGTTCTCTGACACCGAGTGCTATAACAAATTTTTTAGCATGCGAGAGCTGGATGCCTCCTTAGTCTCTTTTCGGCACTCCGCTCCAGGACCTGATGGTATCCTCATTGCCACACTGCAGCACCTCTCTTCTGAGGGTAAACTGTATCTCCTGAGCTTATATAAAACCGGGGAGGGATTGTGCTCTTCCTTCCAGTTACCGTCATATCTACCCACCAGTGCGGTTTGTAAGGTGACGGAGCTCATGATCAACGGACGGTTACGATGGTGGCTCGAGTCTGAGAAACTTCTGTGCAACATACAGTGTGGTTTTCGCCGATACCGCTTCTCGACCGTCCACTTTGTCTCTCTCTCGACTCATATCCTGAATGGTTTTCTTCTGATGTGTCTAGCCCTGGCCATTTTTTTTTTTTTTGATCTGGAGAAAGCTTATGATACTTACGAGAAAGCTGGCTTATTACATACCTTACATAATTGAGGCTGCCGTGGCCGCCTTCGTGTTCCTCCCGGAGTTTATGAAGGACCGGGTATTTCGTGTGCGTGTACGCTCTGTCTGCTCCCGTGTTTTTAGTCAGGAGAGCGGAGTACCTCAAGGGTCGGTACTCAGCGTAACTCTCTTCGCTGTTGCCATCAATCGCATTGTTGAGTGTGTTCCTGCTGGTATCTCCTCCTCCTTCTTTGTGGAAGATTTTGCAATTTATTGCAGTTCTCGGCGCACGTGCCTTTTGGAGCGTCGCCTACGGGCATATCTTGACCGTCTACATGCTTGGAGCGTTACAAATGGGTTTCATTTTTCTTCAGAGAAGCCAGTTTGTGTCATCTTCTGGCGTCGGAAACCATATGTACCGCGTTCTCTACATCACGGAACCGTACCGCTGCCCTTTGCCGAAACTGTGAAGTTTCTTGGTCTGGTGTTCAACAGGAAGCTTAATTGGTCGTCCCATATATCTTCTCTGAAGGCTAGATGTGATCGAGCACTTAATATTTCACGAGTTTTATGTGGCACATCCTGGGGAGCAGATCGCACCGCGCTATTACAGCTTTACCGTTCGCATGTTTGCTCTAAACTTGATTACGGGTGCGTTGTGTACTCTTAGGCATATCCCTCGGTATTACGACGTTTAAACCCAGTTACCATCGAGGGATTCGTCTGGCGCCGGGTGCCTTTCCAACTAACCCGGTTATTAGTTTGTCTGCGGAGGCTGCTGAACCTCCGCTGTCTCATAGGTGTGACCTGCTTCCTTGCAGCTATGCTATCCACCTCCTTGCCTTGCCAGATCACCCGTCTTTTAGGTTATTCTTTGACGAGTCTCTTGACCGTCAATAGGAAGTCAGCGCGCTTGCATTGCTTCCCGCAGGAGTTCGTTTTGGTCCGCTTCTTCGTATCTTGGATGTTCGCCTACCGATTGTGTTTCCCCTTGGTTACGTTGCGACACCCAGTTCCACCTTGGGTTGGCATCCATGCCGAAATCAACGACTCCACCTTCGGTCTTCCGCTCCGCATTTTTAGAGTTGCAGGCCGAGTTTCCCATGCATTGTTTCATTTACACAGATGGTTCTAAAGAAGAGCGTGGTGTGAGATGTGCTTTCTTTTTAATTTGCGGAGTTGTACATTTCATCCTTTGGAGCAATGTTCGAGATTTACCGCTGAACTTTTTAGTATTTATCAGGCTCTTCTTTTTAATTGGGGAGAGGATTTAAGACATTTTGTTATTTGCAGCGATTCCCTCAGTGCACTCCAGGGCCTGCGTGAGCTGTATCCATACCATCCTTTGATACACGCATTCAGGATCGCCTGCACTCGCTCGCTGATGCGGGCGTCAGCGTTTCGTTTGTATGGGTTCTTGGCCTCGTAGGTGTGAACGGGAATGAACAAGCGGACGCAGCTGCCAGGTCTGCAGTTTTAGACCCTACTGTTTTTAGCTCCACTGTTCCTCCCAATGAAGCTCGTGTCCACCTTCGCGCTGGTTCGTGGAAGGGTCCGCGGTGAGTGGGAACAAACTCAGAGAGGTCAAGTCCCTTCCTGTCCCTTGGAGTACTTCCTCGCGTGCATATCTACTACTACTACTACTACTACTACTACTACTACTACTACTACTACTACTACTACTCTTACTACTACATCCATTAATACTACTGAACTGTATACCATCTATCGAGCCATTCTGTTTGTTCGCTGTCGGAATCTGGGTGACAGATTTAAAATGGATGATTCTCTTAATGACCTCCCAGGGGCCTACTACAGTAGGTACGGGTTAGGTGCACCCGAGGTCCCGAGCCACCTTGACTCCCTCTGTGGGCAACCTCAGAGTGGTGAGGGAGTTAGTAGGTCAAAATGCCCACCCACGTGTAGGCCGTGCGTGGAGACCCGTGTCGGTGAAAAGGAATATCCTGGTTGGTTGAGGGTTGCGTACCTGAGCCTGGGCTTCTGTCTCTCAGTAACTGGGGAGGGTGCGCAGCATAATACACCCCTTTGGTTTCTGATTTGCCTTGTCAATCGGCCAGGACTAGGTATTACACCGAACTCCAGGGTGAGTGGGACGGCGAACCCGCTATATCCCCTGTGTAGCCCTGTCATCCCAGTGGGGTGACATCTCGTTGGGCTCCGTGGTGGGTGGGGAGCCTTGGGGGATGAACTTACACCTTTTGTTTTCAATGGTAAAACCTAAACCAAAGTCCAATATGCGTGGAAAAGAAGTAGTCGAGCCTCAGGTCTTCGCTACTTAGTTATATCTAGGACAGAAGAAGAGAAGAAGTTTTCGTCTGTGAGCCCTTTCGCTATCCAAAAGGGATTAGACAACATCGCTGGCCCGGTTAATTCTTGTGTTAGAGCTCGAAATGGTACCCTTCTGGTTGAGGCAGTTTCAGCCTCCCAGGCAGTAAAAATTCTTCGAGCTAAAATGTTAGGCAGCTACCCAGTTAAGGTGGAAAAGCTCAAGACTTTGAACTCCTCGCGTGGCGTTATCTCCGCGCATTGGACGGTATGTCCAATGAGGAGCTTCAGGAAGATCTGGCACAGATCATTCGTCTATAGGGTTCAACGGAGAGTATGTGGTGAATTCGTGCCCACCCGTACCTTGTTCTTTACCTTTCACCGGGTACATCTCCCTCAAACGATTAAGGCAGGGTACGAAGCTATATTTGTTAGGCTCTACATTCCGAACCCCTTACGCTGTTACGAGTGCCACGCGATTTGGTCATAGGAGCGAATTTATTACTGGTCAGTCCACCTCTGCTACCTGTGGTGACGCTTCGCGAAATAGAGTTTGCGGCATCCCTCCAAATTGTGTGAACTGCAGCGGAGAATACCCGTCTAGTGTCTAGTTCCCGAGATTGCCCCCGTTTTGCTGAGTAGAGAGCGAACCAGGAGATACGGGTGAAGGAGAAGGTGTTCTTCTCCAGAACTCTCTGCCCCGCGTTCCCGTTCTTATAGCTCTGTTGCAGCTAAACCGGTGCCGAGGCGGGAGATCGCAACACAGACTTGCGATATCAAAGGGGCCACTATTGCCGAAAGAATTATCGTTGCCAGGACTAGTACGAAGACCTCTAAAGCTGCGTCAGTGTCGGCATCACTATCTGCCAAATCCGCCAACGTAAAGCATACTCCAGGAAAATTGTCAGCCCAAGCATCGACTTCAGGCAATAAGATCGGTAAAACCGTTGAGTATTCTGCACCAAAAAAGGCTTTCCAGACCAGCTATGTTCGGACAGACTTCCTTAACGAGCGTGTTTCGTCTGCGCCCAAAACATCCAAGGGTGGTAAATCTCCATGTCCCTCTCCCCGCAGACCCTCTTCGGAGGAATCTGCTGGGAGAAGCTCCGATTGGCGACGTCCATCTTCGCCGATGAGTACCTCAAATAAGTTCGAGATCCTCGAACCTAGGTTCTCTATTGGTAAGGCCTCCTCCCCTGTGGAGGAAATGGAACAGGACGATCCTGCCTCGACTGCCAAACGGACAGTCCGTAAGCGCCAGGATCGTGCTCCTGGAAAAAGTGTTAGTCCGACGGCCACAAAGAACAAACTCAACCGACCAGCACCACCCAATATGCAGAAACGTCTATCTATTTAGAACTTATCCCATATTATAGACCATGGCTATTCTACAGTGGAACATACGTGGCATTCAAAAACATCGAGCGGAGCTTGAACTGTTACTCCACGCGTATCAACCTCTAGTCGTCTGCCTACAAGAGACAAAGCTCCGTCCACAAGACAATGTTACATTCAGGCACTATTCTTCTGTACGGTTTGATTTAAGTCCGACAGAAGGCTCTCCCGCACTCGGGAGCACTATGATGCTCATCAGAGATGATATTTATGCTGATTCCGTCTCCTTACAGTCTGACCACCAGTCAGTTGCTGTAAAGATCACACTGCCATCTGCCAGCTTTACCATTTGTAGTATCTATCTGCCTCCCTCTAAAGACCTCTCGCGCACCGAGTTAGAAGACCTCATTTCCCAGCTACCATCGCCATTTGTGTTGGTGAGGGACGTGAATGCCCAACACTCACTTTGGGGCTCTCCTCGGGCTTGTGCGAGAGGTCGCTAATTGCAGACTTTTTAGACACTAGGAATCTTGCTCTCCTGAACACCGGAAAGCCAACCTTTCTTTCTGACGCCTTTAACAGCTTTTCATACCTTGACATCGCGATTTGTTCACCACAGTTAGCGGTGTCGTTATCCTGGAATATCATCTCTGATTTGCACTCTAGTGACCACTTTCCCTGTCTTATTAATCTCCTGACACACGCTGCATGTTCCACTCGCTTACCTAGATTTCGCTTAGATCGCGCCAACTGGGACCTATAATCCCGCTTGGCTAACTTCAAATACGATGAGCACGACTCCGTGAACTATTTATTCGACCATCTCACCGAGACAATTCTTTCCGCTGCTGAGTAATCCATTCCGCGTTCGACTGTCAAAACCCGTCGCTTTCCAATACCCTGGTAGACTGATGACTGTCGGAATGCTATTCGTGCTCGCAGACGTGCTCTCAGGGTCTTCCAACGTCGCCCTACAATATAAAAAGCTGCGTGCCAAATCTAGACACATTTTAAGGGATAGCAAGAAGACTTCCCGGAGTAATCTTTTATCATGTTTTAAACGACATACACCTTCCTCTGTCGTATGGGATAAGTTACGGCATGTGGCCGGAAAATCGACTTAAATGCCTATCGCTGGTCTCAAAACACCTGCCGGGGATGTTGTTGTTACGTTTGACTTGGCGAACACCTTAGGCAGAGCATTCGCTCAGAGGTCTAGCTCGGAAAATTATCCCCCTAAATTTCTTACGGTTAAGACTCAGGTGGAATCTCAAGGATTTTCCTTTCCTTCTAGGAACCTTGAAGATTACAACCGTCTTTTCACCATGGTAGAGCTAGACAATGCACTTTCGTCATCGCGACACTCTGCACCAGGACCAGATGGTATCCACGTCCAAATGCTGCAACATATCTCTCCTGAAGGTAACGTTTTCCTACTCGAGGTCTATAACCGTGTCTGGGTTGAATCCACTTTTACAGACAAGTGGCGGGAGGCCACCATCATACCTATTCTTAAACCTGGAAAGGACCGCCATCTTCCTTCCAGTTACCGTCCTATTTCCCTCACCAGTTGCGTATGCAAGGTGATGGAACGCATGCTCAATGGACGGTTGGTGTGGTGGCTGGAGCCCACAATCTTCTGACTAATATCCAGTGTGGTTTTAGACGACGTCGTTCGGCAACTGACCACCTCGTCTCACTGTCAACTCATATCTTGGACGGGTTTCTGAAGAACAGACCAACAGTTGGGATATTTTTGACCTCGAGAAGGCTTATGATACGTGCTAGTGGGCAGGGATTTTGCGCTCCCTCCACAGCTGGAATATACGTGGACGCCTACCGTTGTTCATTCAGGAGTTTATGCGGGCCCGGGCTTTGCGAGTAAGGGTGGGCTCGGTTTTTTCTACTTATTTTATTCAGGAGAACGGAGTGCCGCAGGGCTCGGTACTCAGCGTGACGCTGTTTGCTATAGCGATAAATTCCATCTCGCTCTGTGTTCCCCCAGGTGTCTCTTCTTGTTTATTCGTTGACGACTTTGCCATCCTCTGCACTCCTCAGCGTGCGCCGTTTTTGGAACGCCGTCTCCAGCGGTGTTTGGACGATCTTTATGATTGGAGCTCCAGAAACGGCTTCCGTTTCTCACCTGAGAAGACAGCATGTGTTAACTTCTGGCGCCGAAGGTGGCGAATGTCACCTTCTTTTCATCTCGGGCCGGATATACTTCCCTTCTCAGATGAGGTGAGATTCCTAGGGCTGATATTCGATCGAAAACTATGCTGGTCACCTCATGTAGCACAGCTTAATGCGCAGTGTGACCGTTCCCTGAATATTTTACGGATACTAAGCGGCAAATCTTGGGGAGCAGATCGGACAGTACTGCTGCGTCTTAATCGTGCACTGATCTGATCAAAGTTAAGACTATGGATGTTTTGTTTATGCCTCAGCACGCCCATCTGTGCTGAAAAAGTTGGATACGGTCCACAATGGGGGCATCCGGGTGGCTGTTGGAGCGTTTCCAACTAGCCCAGTTGTGAGCCTCTATGCCGAATCTGCTGAGCCCCCTCTGCGTTGGGCGGGATGTGCTTCTCTCTAACTATGGCTGTAGCTTGAAGTGCATACCTGCGCATTCATCGTTTACTCCCTTTTTTGATTCTGGATTGGACGATCGTTATAGAAACCACTTATGTAGTCCAACACATGCAGGATTCCGCTTCCGGGAGCTGCTTCGAACGTACGGTCTTGAAATGCCTGACATGTTTCCCAAAGGGGAGAGAGTGCATCCACCTTGGTTACGTGCTTCCTCCCACGTAGATCTCGGGATGACATCTTACGGGAAATCTTCTACGCCTATGTTTTGTATCCAATCTTGTTTTATGAATTTTATCAAAACACAGTGGCCGGTGTCATATATATATACCGATGGCAGTAAATACGCCGATGGAGTTGGCTGTGCCTTGTCACTCGAAACGAATCGTTTAGTTTCCGGATGCCGAGTAGCATATCCATTTATTCATCAGAGCTGTATGCTATTTATTTATATATTCGCCGTCGAAACTTGGGTGACTGGCTTATTGTGAGTGTTGCCCTTAGTGTACTTCAGAGCCTTTGTGAGCTGTACATTTACCATCCTCTAGTATAGCGCATCCAGGACATCCTCCACATTTTGCACACTTCGGGTGTAAATGTCGAGTTCGCTTGGGTTCCTGGACACGTAGGCGTGCCGGGGAATGAACTGACGGATTTGGCGGCAAAGAAGGCATGCTCTGCGCCCATTGCTTGCACTAACTTTGTCACGGCCGAGGATTTTAGACTTGTCCGCAGAGCCGCAATTTTGAGCTGGCATAGAGAGTGGTCCACTCTTCGCGGAAACAAACTTCTGGAAGTGAAGGAGCTCCCTATACAATGGGTGACTTCCTCCGTTATCTGTCGTCGCGAGGAAGTTATTTTAGCAAGATTGCGTATAGGTCACTGTAGTTTTAGTCATAGCCACTTATTTCAGAGGGAACCTCCACCTGTCTGCCCGCTCTGTGGCGATGCCCTTTCAGTCCGACATGTGCTTGTAGAGTGTGCTTGTTTAGCACCGCTATGAGCCACTCTACGACTGCCGGTCGGGCTTCCGCAGGTCCTGGCTGATGATCTTGGAGCGTTTTTAAATTTTTATCTAAAGTGACATACGCCTTACTATCTAGTTTTATTTTGATTTTATCGATTTAGTGGAGATACTGGAAGGATACGTGAGGTATTTGCAATTTTTATCACCCTTGAAATTTTAGTCACTATTGTTTTATATTCCCTTTCGTTTAAGGAGTTTTAGTGTCATAGTTTTAACACCAGCTCTGGATTCAGGGCTGGATGGATATTTTATCTTAGTTTTAGTTATTTATACAGATTGTATCCATATTTTTGCTTTTTTGATTGAGATACTTTTCAGCATACTTTTAGCTAAGGTGTTTTAATTCCCAAGTTTTATGTTAAGGGCGCAGATAACCTAGCAGTTGAGCGCCCTTAAACCCCATTCATCATCTCCTCTTAGTGCCCCTCAGAGCCTTCGTGAATTGTACAACCACCACCCTATCGTGCAGCGCATCCAGGATCGCCGCCACTTTTGACAAATTTCCAGTGTTAATGTAGAGTGTGCATGGATTCCTGGTCACGTCGGTTTGCAGGGAAATGAACTGGGGGATTTGGCAGCCAAGATGGCAGCAATGTAAACCAGTACTAAGGTACCTATTGTGACCTCTGCGTTTTTCAGTCTTGCTGTGCGGAGAGCGGTGCTTTTATATTGCCATGAAGAATTGTCTTTTCTTCGTGGGAACAAGCTTCGGGAAGTGAAAGATCTAGCTGTAACCTGGGTAAACTTCTCTCGTAAATCTCGTTGGGAGGAGGTGCTGTTAGCTCGTTTGCTGTATTTTTACGCACAGTTATATTTTTAAGAATTATCCTGTACCTATCTGCCTGCTCTATAGGAAAGCATAATCGATCCGTCATGTGTTGCTTGAGTATTTCCCTCTAGCACACATACGCTTCTGTCTGCATGTACCAGTTAAACTCGCAGAGCTTTTGGCGGTGGATACGATTTTAACCTTTTATCACGACTGAATTTTAGACTACTAATTTAGTATGTTCTTGTACTTAGCCATATTTTATTTGCCTTGTATTCTATTGTATTTTATATTCTATTCTGTTGTATTTGATTTACTGAAAAGCCATTTGTGGAATGGTAAATGTCCTTAAAAGTTTTAAAACGTTAATGCCTGTGTTTCACATAAGGCTTTAGTTTAACTTTTTTATTCCATTTTAGCTGGTTTGTTTTTACTGGGTTTTCTGTCTCTTCTATCCCTGGATTTCCCCATGGCGGTTTTATTTTATCTGATTTTTATTTCTTTTAGCCATTATTTTATTAATGGAATGTATCTTGTATTTTTAAGGGTGCTGATGACCTCGAAGTTTTGCGCCTTTAAACGCTACTCATCATCAGTACAGGTAGCTCTCACGTTGCAAATAGTCGACTACCGGGCGCCTCCCCACAGAGACTATTACTCCAGCGTCACTCACCTAATAATAACTCATGAAGTTTTTGGTGTTGTAGCATGAAAATTTACTAGAAAGTTTAATATTCTATTACAATTACGTGGATAAATTTTCATAGTGATAGGTTCATTCTTAAAGAAGTTGGAATTTTCAAAATTAATTAAATAAAATATTTTAAATTCGAGAAAATAGAAAGCATAATTTATTTTGTAGCGTTGCTTTAAATTCGCATCCAAAATAATAAAGCATATAAACTTTCAGTAAAACAACACATACATACTGCATAATTACTGTACTTTGCTTCCAATAGTCACCGAGCTAATAATAGAACTGATATCACACTTGGCTGAGCTTTTCCTGAAAGGATTATTTCAATTGTTCAAGAGAAAACGTGCATCACCTTGTATTACAGAATATCCTTGGACAGCCAGCAGTAATAGAATTTGAGCGAAGAGATAGACCGGCGGTATTTGGCAACTCTGCAATGATCCTAGGTATCAAGAGGTTAGGACCGTCACCTTCGGGGTTAATCTGCCGCAAGGAGATATCTTATATTTGACTTAAAAAGAATTCCGTAAGGTAGACTTAACGGGGTATAGGTTTGTTAAAATTGTTCATCGCTTTATTTTTTGTGGCAGTACTTATTTCATTAAAAATAGCAATTGTTGGTTTCACTCAGTAATCAAATACCTGACACGACACTAATACACGACACTAATAATAGGAAGGACGGAAGCAGCTCTTATAAAAGTGTAATTATTCAATCATGTAATACGAATTACTTTTGTAACCTTTCGGATCTTGCATAGGCGATGTGTAATCTCACATGGATACTGTACAAAATGAAACCTGCAATTCTAACACTATTGGAGCCACATTGGTCATGTATTTGAACTGTGGTTGTTTAATAGAACAGTTACATTTTCCGGATAATTACACTTAATCAAGCGATAGCGCAGTTAAGAAACATTACATTTTCCGGATAATTACACTTAGTCAAACAATAGCTCAGTTAGAAAAAATATTATTTCAAATGAGTTCCCCAAAAGAGCACAGCCTTAATTGTAGCTGTAAAATATGTGCATGAATTGCTATCTTATTTTATCAATTAACTGTTTCTTCCACACTATCCGTGTGCAGGACAAAAGTTGGAGTCAAACTGTAAAATTCCGACTCTACCTTTTTAAACTTATCTTCTGATTTATGACGTTAATTAAGGGAGATTGCGTTGTAGCACTCCCTCATATTTTGACCAGGTATTCAGGGTCGTTTTACCTACTACTAAACCTCGAATCAATCGCTTATGGAACTCCGGTCGTTCTTATGTTCTTAAGTGTATATATTTTTAAAAATATGTGCTTATGTCTATTAAAACAAAATAATTAAAATATAATTTCCTCCACTGACAACAAAGACATATTACGGAATCGGTTTTGAAGTTCAATGTTTCATATTGGAACAAAATTACGAATAAATACTATATGCTTCACTGACAGGCTTATTCAAGCATAGAAGTGTTTGTTGTAAGCACTTAAGTTTTTAGTAATAACTTAGTTGGTGGCCAGTATTATAAATGAAGTATCACGGCTAGGAGTATGCTGCACTCTGCAATTAAAATCAGGCAGCTGTTTTGCAGTCGAAGTAGTTGATATGAGTGCAATTTACTATATCAAAGTATTGTAGTATTAATACGTCACAGCTTTTATGCAAATGTTATTATTATTATAGTATTTTTATTATTATTATTATTATTGTTATTTATTATTGTTATTATTATTACTATTATCATTGCTATTATTATTATAATCACCATCATTGTCTTTTACTTTTTCAGATAATCCTTCCTACTTCTCTATCCCTGGAGAATCAACATCGGATGCACCGAAGTTGCCTGCACGTAGAGTATTTGGATCGCTGTCGTTTAAACATCGCGACAGTGGAGGAACCCATTGTGAGATGGGCTCCAATGTATCTTCTGCTCCTATGATGCTCACAGGGTCATCAACCTTACTACACCAAGAATCATGCTCTGCACCTACAACTCCCACGTTTGCCGAGGCTTCTTTGCCTCTTCTTGGTAGCACTCCATCACCCGCACCAACGGAACTCATGTCACAACTACATAGCCATAGAAGAAGCTTCCGCTCGCTGCTACGTTCCGTGAGTGCCAATAGCCACCAACATGCTTCCGACAGCTTCCAATTGCAACATCAGCTTATTGTCTTAGGCGGACCACGGCCCTCTGATGTAGCACCTGAATCTCCAAAAGCAATATCTCGACCACGCTATTCTTCATCGCCTTCTTCGTCCGACCATCATTATCATGTTCATTTCTCGAGTTCTCGCGAACAAAATAAACAGCAACATACGAAATCATCGAGATCTTCCACGGAACTCCTTAACAACGATATGGTATACTTTCCGGTAACCGATTCGTCCAATATTTCAACTCCAAGTGTACCAATCGCCACCAGTAATGCATCCGAAAGTCTTAGTGTAAGCAGATGTACTGAAGAAGTATCTTTAGGGGAAGAAAATGCACGATACTATAATATTTCTGCAACTATGACCATTCCATTGAATGCAGGTGGTACCATCTCAAATGGAAGCACCAGACGTCGACATTCAGTTGGCACTTTTCTGTCAAATAAAGAGAAGAGCAAATCCTTATCCAAGATTACAACAAGCAGCCAGAGTGCCAATGTTTCTTTGGTAACTGCTACTGAATCCTGGGAAGAATATAAGCCAAAGACGCAATCCAAGCAAATGGACACACTGACAGATTCAGAGAGAAAACATTGGCACCACAGTCCATTTTCCCTTACGAAGAGCACCCAAACTGTTCATGCCAGAAGACGCTGCAACCGATGTTGTAGCGTTAAAGGTAAGTGGTATTTTTTCTCGTCTAATATCCAACTGTGCATTCCATGAAGGGGAAGAACAAGTGATAAAAAGCAAAAGAAAAGTAACAAAAAAACAAAAACCAACATTGATACGTATAACCTAGGTGGTGACTTCTCAACTTAATTT
The DNA here is from genome assembly GCA_030762935.1 of Hymenopus coronatus. NCBI lineage: Eukaryota > Metazoa > Arthropoda > Insecta > Mantodea > Hymenopodidae > Hymenopus > Hymenopus coronatus. The sequence goes on along the minus strand of JAUKNX010000035.1, from coordinate 1,251,229 downwards.
TCCCAGCATACTTGAAATATGTAATGTATAAATGCTCGGTATGGTTATACTTTTAGTAATAAAGATATTGTTAGTACCCTTTTAAATGCCTATTTATTTTGCTTTCTTTGCATCTTCATAATGGAAGCTAACATACCCAAGGGTATCCTGCCGACCAATTGTAGACTCATCACACTCAATTCACCCCCTACGGTGCCAAAAGTAGTAAAACCGGGCGTTAAACACTACAACAAAAAAACACTCAATTTATAGGGATATTGTGAACTGTGTTTCATCTTTTCATTTATTCTGAAAAAATAAGGAATATTTTATCTCATATTGCTGGCATTCTGCGTTACACTACCAGGTAGCCCCAAAACGCCATATTTCGGAAATGCAGATAACTATTCCTGCGTTATAAGAGTTGCAGAACTCCAAGGGGTACGTCCAAGTAAACGTTAGTAAAAAGCATTAGCTTGGGCGACCTTTGTTCTTCACCTCCTGAATAACAGATGAAACGGTGAAGGTATTGCTCTCATTGAAAGCCAGTTCCCAGACTTGTACTAGACTCGTAACATTGGATCTAGACATACCGAAGAAGTTAAATCAAAACCTTAAGGCGCCATAACAAGGACTTATGATTATTTTTATTGTGATTATTATTATTACTATTATTACTATTACTATTATAATATTATTATTAATAATATTTTTATTATTATTATAATTATTACTGTTATTATTATCATCAATATTATCATTATTAGTATCAATATTAATACCATCGTTCTTATCATTATTAATACCATTATTACCACTATTATTACTTATATTATTGTTTTTGTTGTTATCGTTGTTATAATTATTTTATTATTATTGATCTGATTCACTCTGTTTATGCGTGCAGTGCGTAATAATAATAATAATAATAATAATAATAATAATAATAATAGTAATTAATAATAATGACGATAGTAATAATAATAATAAAATAATAATAATAATTATTATTATTATTATTATTATTATTATTATTATTGTGGTGATGGTGATAGACATAGTGATGATGATGATAATAATAATAATAATACTAATAATACTACTAATAATAATAAACACTATTCATAACAAAGAGGAGAAGAGTAATAATACAGTGATACACTGTCTGCTCCCATACATGTTTTCTGTTACGGTGCCTTAAGATTTTGATATAACCCTACCGTGCACTAGTGTTTGTTAAATATTGTTTTTGTACATTATCCATCACGGAATGTAGTATATGTCTGAGATCTGGATGCCAACGATAGCGATTCCTCCAGCGTTTTTGCTGATATGCAGGAGGAGATGAAGGAAGGTTACTCACGCTATCACCGCCACTGACCAGCGTTTACTGCAATGTACCGTGTGGAGCTCTGCAGCTCTTATAACACACAAACGGTTACCCAAACAAGCAAAATACGTCTTTATTGAGCTTCTAGGTATTTTGTTACGCCATACGACTAACTATTGTTATTTGAATGTTGTTTATTAGGGACAAATAACATGCTGCTTAAAGATTTGAAGAATTTGAATATTTTAATTTTCAATGTTAGTGTTTCAGTTACAAAATGATTTTATTAATATTGGTGCCTCAAGTATAAACCTTAAAAAGTGGCAACTTGTGGTGCATCATGTTTATAATGAAATCCTTAACAATTGTTCATATTCTCTGCATTTAGGGTTTCGTGAATTACGTTTCAGTTCACATGAAATAAGATGATATTTTATAAGATTTTAGCGTCGTTTAATCGGTTTAGTCATATCGGATGATAAATGGTTAAAGTGATGCCGACATAACTCCGGGATGCTTACGGCTTTAAACCTATTCAATGTCAGTTTTTTAGAATAAGGGAAAACCTCAGAAGAAAACCTTATCCCTGTAACTCTAACCGAGATTCGAACTCGTGATCTCTTGAATATCAGGCAGACACGATACCTCTGCACCACATAAGCATTACCTTTTTCTCCTGAACATCGGAGATCCTACACTCCTTTCTGATACCTTCAATAGTTTCTCACATCTGGACATAGTTATTTGTTCTCCTCAGTTATCTGTTTCCTTCCAATGGAACATCATCTCTGATTTACATTCCGGTGACCACTTTCCTATTCTTATATAATCTTTTAGCACAAGTTGTATGTTCCACCTAGATGGAACTTAGATCGGGCTAACAGGAACCTTTATTCCCGTTTGGCCGCTTTTAACTACGACGAGCACGCCTCAGTGGACCTTTTAATCGAACACCTCACAGCAACCATTTTTTCTCCTGCTGACTAGTCTGTTCCGCGGTCGACTGGTGAACCTCGTCGACTTCCGGTTCCATGGTGGACGAATGAATGCCGGGATGCTATTCGTGTTCGCCGGTGGGCTCTCCGTGCTTTTTGGCGTCGCTCTACGCTGGATAACCTCATACAGTATAAGAAAAAGCGTGCCAAATCTAGACAAGTTATTAAGGATAGCCAGAACATATCATGGAACACGTTCATAAGTTCCTTTAATACACATACACCTTCCTTTGTCGTATGGGGTAAGTTGAGGCGTGTGGCCGGAAAGTAGACCCACTTATTCATCGTCGGTCTCGCAACACCTGATGAATGTATTTGACGTGGCAAACACATTGGGCCGTACTTTCGCACAGGTGTGTAGCTCAGAAAATGATTTCCGTGAGTTTCCTACCGTTAAGGCTCAGGTAAAAATCTCAGTGAATCTCCTTTCGTTCCGGAAACCTCGAGGATTACAGTTACCTTTTCACCGTAGTGGAGTTAGACTATGCGCCTTCCTCTTCGCAACACTGCATCTGGTCCAGACGACATTCACGTCTAAATGTTGCGACATCTGTATGCAAGGTGATGGAACGGTTGACCATTGAACGATTGGTTTGGTGGTTGGAATCCCGCAATCTCCTGACTAACATCCAGTGTGGTTTTCAACGACGTTCAGCAACTGACCACCTTGTCTCGCTATTAACTCAGATCATGGACGGGTTTCTTAAGAATAGCCAAAGAGTTGGGGTATTCTTTGATCTCCAGAAGGCCTATGATATGTGTTGGCGAGCGGGGATAATTCGTTTTCTCCACAACTGGAACATACGTGGACGCCTACCGTTGTTCATTCATGGTTGTGTCCCTTTGCATCCAACGTTTACCCCTTTTTTTAATACCGTGCTGGACGTACGATACGGGAACTTGTCCTTTAGTCCCCGGCCTGCAGATTTGCGCTTCTAAGAGATGCTTCAAAACCACGATATTGCACTGCCTCATATGTTTATCCCACTACAGTGGTACATTTCTATATACACAGACGACCAGTAAGTGCCGACGGTGTTGGATGTGCATTTGTTACTGCGACTGAAACCTATAATGTTGGTCTTTATATTGACATATCCACCTATAGTGCTGAACTGTGAGCCATTCTGTACGTTCGTCGTCGGAATTTGCGGGACTACATCATACTGAGCCACTCTCTTGGTGCCTTTCAGAGTGTTCATGAGTTGTACAACCCCACCCGATCGTGCAGAGGATCCAGAACCTCCTCCACATTTCACGTATTTCCATTGTTAATGTGGAGTGTGCACGACTTCTTGGTGACGTCGGCTTACAGGGTAATGAACTGGCGAATTTGGTAACCAAGAGGGTTGCAACGCAACCCAATACTGTGCTTCCTATTCCAATATTTGCGGACTTCCGGATTGTGTTAGGGAGAGCGGTGCTTTCGTGTGCGGTGCTTTCGTGTTGGCACGAAGAATGGTCGTCTCTCCGCGGTAACAAACTCAGGAAAGTGAAGGATCTCCCTGTAAACTGGGTAACCTCCTCTCGAAAATCTCGCCGGGAGGAGGTACTGTTGGCTCGCTTGCGGATCGCTCACTGTATTTTTACGGACGCTTTTATTTTTAAGAAAGATCTTGCTCCTGTATGCCCGCTCTGTAGCTAGGCACCATCGGTCTGTCATTGCTGGAGTGTTTTGCTCTGGCACCCATACGCTCCGCTCTGCAAATGCCAGCTACTCTCGTGGAGATTTTGGCGGACAGTGAAAGAGCGTGCGTATGGTTTTTAAATTCCTATTGCAATTAAGTTTTAGAGTAATGATCTAGTATTTTATTGGCCTTTATCGTATTTTATTTGTATTTATCGTAATAGCTATTGCTGTAGCGGTAAATGCGTTTTTAATTGTTATGCATGTGCCTCAGATAAGGCTTTACTTTTAGCTTTTTACTAGTTTTTGCTACGTTGTTTTTACTGGTTTTTAGTGACTCATTTATCTCTCTAGTTTTCCGCAAGGTCGTGTTATTTCACCTGGATTTTATTTCTTTTCTTAGCTGCTAGTTTATTTATAGGGTTTATCTCGTGATTTCAGGGACATTTGTTTTTGAGGGCGCTAGTAACCACGAAGTTAAGCGCCCTTGAACACCACCCATCATCATCATACACCACAGAAGCGATCTGTCAAATATATATGAATACTTTTAATGATTGCACGTTGCAGCCAGATTGCTGACCATTTTGTTTTAGTTCTAGACCTTCCCTCTGTGTGGCGTTGATTTGTGAGCTTATCTAGGTAGCTTATATTATATTTCAAGTATAATGACAAATTACGAGACATTGAAAATAAGTATATATCTTCTGACTTGTTTTCCACTAGCCAAAAGATCCGTAGTTCGAATCCCAGCCTTGGCATTAGACCTTTCCAAGTTGGTACCGACCTTCTAATACATTATGTTGCTATTCTGTGTATGAAAAAAAAAGTTATTTTATGAAAAAAGTTACTAATTGTAAGAAGAAGCATTTTTGTGTAAAAAACAAATAACAATTGAATAACAGTGAAACAACCCCTTATATAGTATATACCTATTGTTAAATGACGTAAAAGAACCTGGTATCATAGGTTTCTTGATCATTAGTCTACTTCGTCAAGGAAAAATCTAATTAGGAACAACATATTTCTGGAATTTAGATTTATTATTTGACAAAGCCTCTTCTATCATCTAACACATGGATAAATGTCCCAAATTTAAATTGAGTTTTATTTATGGACCCTCTTTAACTGCTGTGGTTCTTAGGGTCCCATTCTATGTTGGGCGTTAAAGACCTTTTAATTTTGCTCAGAGACTTATTCCTTAAGTCTTCAGGTTCTTTTACGTGCCCTAAATCTATGACACGGGACCCGCGGTTTTACTTCCCTTCCGAAGGAAGCCATGCTAAGGATTTTTACGCCCGAAAAGTTCCATCCTCATCAACCTCACTATACCAAGGAGGGCGACATAAATCTACCATTAATTACTAAAGAAATTTTACAGACAGTAATGTGAAATAGGGAATTGAAACTTTTTATAACTAAGTTATTGTTAGATGAGGCAAAATATCTCATATTATGAGTTAAATAATTAAGTTTATCGTGCTTAAATTAATAATGAATTAAACCTTCCTAATTGTGGTAGGTTCTACATCTTCATTAGTTGAACGTTTTCGCTTTCTTTACAAGTTCTTCCATTCTGTGAGATCCCTAATGAAATTGAATGAAACCTAAGGTAGTACTACCGCAATAGAACTCGGTATGTAACTCAAGACTCCACTGCTGGTTGTACTATATTTTCCGTTGGAATAAACGGCAGTATTTACTTTGTGAACAGATTTCTGTAAAATGGGTCTAACCTCAAGGTTTAGTGAAACTCAAAATGAAACATGAATAAATAATATTCCGCTAATTTCTCGAAAACTTCCCAATTCTTTGTATCACTCAATCTTGGAAATTAGTTCCGTAAATTCTGCTCATTAAAATGTAAGTTAATGTTAGGTATTTTGAAATTTGATGGGAATAGTGTGCTTTGCTTGTTTAGTAAAATAATACAATTGTCAGATTTAAACATATACTTAATTTTGTAACAATATTATTAAAACTGGGTGTACTATTAGCGCAACAAAATTGTTTCTTTAACCTTGAAAGGCATAAACCTCACCGTTTACTAACTAGCTGATGTTTTTATCACTAGGCACCACTTAAAATACTACATGCTGCTTCAGTAGCTAGTGACAGTCCATATGTAGTGCCTAGCTTCCAAATTTTGACGAGTGAGTTCCTAAGGTAAACTTGTAAGCATCTTTTCTGCGATCTTACTTTTGAGAAGAGAACTATAACCAACACACCTCTCATTAACACTCAGGTAAATGCCGCCTTATTGATAATTTATCTGATAGAAGAAAATAGAGTCTGATGTGTCCCATTCACATGAATTTTTCTACAAACTATTGATATAAAATATTACTCTTTTATCTTCATTGTCGTAAGCGAGTTAAACATTTGTCAGAAATGGTTTTGTTAGTTCCTTCTAAGTAGAAGAGAAATAAAGTAACACATATTGCTAAAGCGAGAATTAACTCTTTTAACAATTCGGTTGCTAGGTGAATAATTAGAAATGGGTTTGTTTGTCTTGCACGGCTGGAAGTAAAACAAAAGAGAGATAAAACAAAAGATGACCCGTACCTCTGCTTGCTTCGCCAGGATGCACATCTTGATGTTTCACGGGTAGGTAGGGCGTCTCTGGCGTCAATGTTATAGAATACTCAATCGGTGTGACCCTAATCGCCATTCCCTTCGCTGAATACAGACCGGAACCTGTGCAGTTGTGAAACGGTCTGGTGGTCTGCTGCCTCTTGAGCAAGATTTGCAGCGGTGGTCCTAGAAACTGTGACGGTGCTGGCTGTCGCATCCGTCGCACCATGATACACTTGCAGCTGGCTCACACTTTCCTCACTCCGACCTGTCCTGTATGCTCCAGTGGGTGTCCATCAGGTTAAACGGCCTAACGGGTACTTTCTCCCAGCAAGGTTACATATTTAGGTCAACACGTAATCCCTGTAGTGATATCTTCCGGTCCTATACCAGGTTCCTTGACCGCTGACCCTCCAGATGTGCCTTCACCATCTCCTCGCTCATCGCTGGGATAACTACATCGCCATTCAGCATCACCCTGTAGACACCGGTATGCCCTTTTGAGCTCCACAACAACACTTCTCTGCCGAACAGACCATCGCCTCGTGGTTCCTAACCCCATCCAGTCCCAGTATCACATTCTCAGTCACCCTCAGGGCGACTACCCACAGGATCATACTGTTCGATCTCAATGAGAACTCCAGCAGGCATCCTGCTCCATAGGTAAGGCAACGCCCAGCACCGTCACTATTCGGTAGGGCGAAATAGGCTTCGCTACGACAGGACCGGTTATAGTCTCAGCTGCAGCTTTGTCTAAAAGTATATGGCACATCTTCCCTTCTATCCAGCCGCCTTTGATGAGACTGTCGTCCACTCTTCTATGCGGAGCGTGTTGCGTCACTCGAGTAGGTGGTTGAGACGGGCTTGACGTGCCCCTCGACATGCCGGCCAATACTCGTTTTCCGCCTGATCATGGTCTTGGTTTGGACTGTCATTCACTTTCTGACTCGATTTGCCGCATTCCCGACTTGAAGGTCGTCGATATCTCTGGGTTGCTTCTAATGAATATTTTTCATCTTCGAGTCGGGCACAGGTATTTTTTTGTTCGCCTTCATTCTAAGTTGTGCCGCATTCGCCTTGTGCATCGTCTTATTGCACCGAGCATCAGGCGCTGTCATATATCGGCATCACGCACTGCAGCGACAAGGAGTAGGCAGCTTCCTTGGACACGTACTTAGGTAGTAGGCTCACCAGCGCTTTATTCACCAAGTATTCGATCGTCTGGATGAACTCTGTATTGTCTTACCTGGCTGTTGCAGACTCATTTTAATCTGACTGAGTTATACAGCAGCCAAAAGATGGTTCCCGAATGATTCTCCCAGATCTCCCCGAACTTCACCGACGTCAGGATTGCCATTCCGTCTTTCTACGCCCCGCCCAACCGTGGTTACTTGTTATTAGCTTAGCGGCTTCCTTTTCTGCTGACTATGGGTTGTGAGTGACGACGGCGGCGAAATTTCAGCGGAAGGCTTCGAAGGTTGAAGTCCCGTCGTACTTACCTGGCTTGACGCATGTATATTTTGTTTTGCGTCCTGATGCCTCGTCCTTCAAATTCTTAAGCCTCCCATCGAGCATCCTTTTTACCATGACGTCCAGTTCCTTGGTGCTGCTTTCGGCGATTCCTTCAAGGGAGATAAAGCTTTACGGTGGTCTTTTATCGTTCCACCAAGTTCTTCCAACTTTTCTCAGAGATGTTCCACTTTTCCTTCAAGTTCTTCCACGTGCTTCTTCACGCCGGTCAGTTATTCATCCTTTCTAGCAGAAAGTTCAGTTCTCATTGTAGACTTTTCCGTTTTCATTTTCTTCGTCGCTGACCCCATTTTATCTGATTTTTTGGGCGATGTCAATGCGAGAAGTGTTCTTTGGGGTTCTTCTGCTGACCGTGCTCGAGGTACCATAATCGCAGACGTTTGCAATGCGTCTGGTTTATTGCTCTTAAAAGCCGCTGCACCCGCATTGTTATCTTCCGCCTACGGCACATTCTCCACCCTAGATGTAACTTTTTGTAGCCCTGATTTTATGTCGTTAATGGATTGGTCAGTATTTTTGATCTCCACGACAGTGATCATTACCCCATTGACATTCATTTTTCCGGACAACATCCATTGCCCACAAGACATTCCCGCTCAATTATCACCAAGGCCAATTTGGCAAAAATTTCTTCTCTGCTCAATCTCCATTAAAATGGTTGTACTTCCATGGAAGACATGGTGGAGTATTTTACTTGCTCGGTGTTGCTCGCAGCAAAATCCAGTATTCCTTGGAGCTCTTCTACCCCTCGGCGTATTCCTGTGCCGTGGTGGACCGAGGACTGCAGCTTAGCATTAAAGACAAGGAAACGGGCTCTTCGTCTTTTCCACCTGCACCCAACGGCGGAGAACTTTGTTGCTTTTAAACGCGACCGGGCCAAGGCGCGCTATGTCGTCCGTGATGCCAAACGGAAATCGGGGGAACCTTACGTCTCCTCCCTTTCTCGCAGGTGCTCTACCCAGCGAGTGTGGGCCTCAGTGCGCCGCAACTCCGGCAAATATCCCAGGACGGTAATCCCTGGCCTGCTGTTCACGGCGCCACACTCACCAGCGAAGCGGATATTGCCGACGCCCTAGCCACCTCCATCGCTGCCACAAGTGCAACAGGCAGTTAAGATAACACTTTCAATCCCCATAAGAAAGCTGCTGAGTACTGTTGCCTTGATTTTACTAGAGATTGTAGTGAGCCGTACAATGCACTTGCGGAACTCACTTATTCTTTACATATTGCGAGGAACTCTTCATCTAGTGCCGATGATATTCACCGGTAAATGCTACTTCACCTCCCACCTGCAGCCGTCACGAACCTGCTGAATTTCTATAACCGAATCTGGCGTGAACAGGTTTTCCCGCCTATGTGGCGAGACGGTATGGTCATTCCTATACATCGTCCTGGCAAAGACCGGACTGTTCCATCATCTTATTGGCCAATTTCCCTCACGAGCAATGTTTGCAAAACCTTAGAACGCATGATCAGCATTCAGTTTACCTGGTGTTTGGAGACGAATGATGTGCTGTGTTCCGCGCAGTGCGGATTTCGGTAATCGTTCCAGCATCGATAACCCGGCCCGTATAGAGACATATGTGCAGAATGCTTTCCTTCTGAAGCAGTATGTCATGGGTGTCTTTTTTGACATCGAGAAAGCTTACGACACTACTTGGCGCTACGGTATTCTTCGTAGTTTGCACAGTTCCGGGTTACGTGGCCATCTGGCCCTGTTTCTGTGCAACTTTCTCCAGCTTCGTCGTTTTCGTTTCCGTATTGGCAATACTCTCTCGCAGGAAAAGATTCATGAGAACGGTGTACCCCAAGGTTCGGTTCTTAGTGTTATGCTTTTTGCTGTGGCCATCAACAGCATTACTACCGTTGTTCGTACTGGGATCTCATCGTCACTGTATGTGGACGACTTTGCGCTATACAGCACTGATCATCTCGAACGAAAACTCCAGCTGGCAATAAACTCCCTCGCTGGTTGAGCGCTTCGTAATGGTTTTCGTTTTTCCTCCTACGAAAATGTGATGCATACACTTCCACCGTCTTCGTGGAGTTCACCCTCCTCCTGACTTTCACTTGAACTGTGTGCCGCTGCCTTTCGTCCCGTCCTTGAAGTTCTTAGGTCTCCACCTGGACCGTGAACTTTCTTGGGTGCCGCACTTCCTACCCCTTAGCGCCTCTTGTGATCAATCGCTTCGGATTCACAAATGCTTTCTGGTGCGTCTTGGGGCAGTGATCGTTCTGTGATGCTGCGTTTATATCGTTCACTCGTTCTCTCCAAACTATATTACGGCTGTTTATTTCCGGCACAGCGACCGCCTCTAAACATCGCATTTAAGACACTGTTCATCATATCGGTATACGTCTTGCTACAGGAACCTTCCGCACTAGTCGTGTGGAATGCTTGTATGCTGATGCTATTGAACCCCCACTTGTAGTGCGCTGCTCATTTTTAATTTGTTCTTATGCTGCTAAGTTGTCTGCGGACCCCTGACATACTGGTTTTAACCCTGTGTTACGCCCGCAGTATTCACACCGCTATCTGAGGAACACCATGGTTTCACGCCCCTGTTGTATTCGGTTTCGTGAGCTGGTCTCTCTTCGGGGTCTCAGATTGCCTCTTGTGGAGCGCGCTTTTGTACATCTGGAACCTGCGTGGCAACTGAGGCGTCCCAGTTTTGATCTGACCCTCTCGAACCTTCTGAAACTCTCGATCGCTCCGGAGGTATATCGGCGCCTGTTTAACGCCCTTCTGTGTAGCTAGGGGACCTATGAACCAGTATTCATTGACGGTTCCCAGCTGGGAGGAGCTACAGGTTTTGCCTTTTACTTCAATGAGGAAACATAATTATCGCCTTGCGGAAGCTAGTTCGGTATTTTCCGCTGAACTGTACGCTATCTTTTAATTTATGTATTTTATCTCGCTTTTAGCACCTGGTCGTTTTATCGTTTGCTGCGATTCCCTGAGTGCACTACAGGCTCTGTCGCAGTATACCGGCTTTTCATCACTCGTTATGCGCATTCAATATCGCATTTCCGAATTGATTGATTTCGGCCACCAGTTCGTCTTCACATGGGTTCCCAGTCATGTCAGTATTGCAGGCAATTTGGTAGTGGATAGGTCTGCCAAGGCTGCCTGCTCCTTACGGGATTACTCGGAAGCGGCTGCGCCCACAGGGGATGTTTCACGTCACTTTCGTAGGTCTCTTCTTTTAGCCTGGCAGCAATCTTGGCAAAATTTAGGAGGTACCCAGCTTCGCACACTCAAAGACACGGTACACCCATGGTTCACATTTTGCCAGCCGAACCGGCGCCGCGAGCGTATCCTTACGCGTCTGCGTATTGGTCACACGCGGCTAACACATGGCTACCTTCTACGCGCTGAACCAGTTCCTATCTGTCAGACCTGCGATGTTCGTCTGTCTGAGGCACATGTGTTGCTTGATTGTCCGAAATTCCATCGCGAACGGCAATACATCGGCCTGGGTACCGCTTTACCTGCCATTATATGCGACGACGCTATTTCCGTCGATAAAGTGCTTCGGTTTGTTGCATCTATTAGCCTCAGCAAAGACATCTGACCTGTTACTTGCGTGTGTGGAGTTTAAGCCTTCTTAACCTCTTAGCCCCAGTCTTTTAGCACATGAGACCAATTTTTGTGTGTGTGTAGTTTTTAGCTTTTTTAACGTTTTAGCCGTGTTTCGATCACATGGGCCTTGTTTCTTTCTCGCGCGTGTCTGTGAAAGTTTTTTTTAGCACTTTTAAACTTTTCACCCTGTAGTTTTCTTTTGAATGTGTTTTCCTTATTATTAACTTCGGGACCAAATGACCTAGTTGTCGACAGACCCTTCAACACCATTGATTCCTTCTCTCTTTCAGTAGCTGGGGAGGGTGCGCAGCCTCATACTCCGCTTTGTTTCTGATTTGACTAAACGGGAGGCTAGGGATTAACCCACCCCTAGTGAATCGGCCTGGACTAGGTATTATACCGAACTCCAGGGTGAGTGGGACGGCGTTCCTGCTATATCCGCTGTGTAGCCCTGTCACCCCAGTGACAAGTAAGGACGTTCGAAAGGAAGTGGTCGAGTCAATTGGTCCTCGCTTCTTGGTTATTCGTAGAACAGAGGAAGGTACGATGCGCCCTTTTACTATCCAAAAGGTTCTCGATGCAATTGCTGGTCCGGTGAAGTCCTGTGTTCGAGCTCGCAATGGTACACTCCTTGTTGAAGCGAACGCCACCTCGCAGGCGTCAAGGATACTAAAAGCCAGCATGTTGGCCATCTATAAAGTGAAGGTCGAAGTGCACTAGTCGGTGAACTCCTCACGCGGTGTGGTAACAACCCGCGCTTTGGACGGTTTGTCCATTGAGGAGATCCAAGACAATCTTGCGACTCAGGGTGTCACATTTGTTTATGGGCTACAGCGTAAGATAAATGGTGAATTCATGCCCACTCGTACCCTGTTGCTTATTTTTGATTGATTTGACATCCGTCAAAGGATTAAGGCAGGGTATAAAGCCATCGAAGTTGGGCCTTATATACCCAATTTGCTCAAGTACTATAAATGCCAACGTGTCTGTCACTGCCCACTGCCAGAGGAACAGTGCGGAAACGGCAGGATCGTGCTCCTGAAAATGGTACTAGCCCAACGCCTAAGAAGAACAAATTGAACCGACAGCTAATCCCAATCTGCAGAAGCGTCTTTCGATTTGAAAATTGCCCCATTATTTACTCAATGGCTATCGTACATAGGAACATACACGGAATTCGACCACATCGACCAACGGTTGACTTGTTGCTGCGCCGGCATGATTCTTTGGTTGTATGCTTACAAGAGACAAAGCTGCGTCCACAGAATACCGTTATCATCAGGCAGTATTCCTGGTACGATGTAATTTATCCTCGAAGGAATGTGTCCCGGCACATGGGGGCACTGTGATGCTTATTCGAGGTGATATCTTTGCCGGCTTCGTACCCATAAATTCTGATATACGATCCGTTGCTATCAGGATTGGACTACCCTCCACCTTATTCACCATTTGCAGTATCTATTTGCCTCCATCTGCAGACCTCACGCACAGCGACTTATAACACCTAGTTTCGCAGTTGCCACCACCCTTTTTATTGGCAGGCGACGTGAATGCCCATCACCCTCTTTAGAGCTCACATGGGGCTTCTGCGAGAGGTCAGCTACTTAAAGACTTCTTGGAAAGTCAGAAAGTCCCTTGAACATCGGAGACCACATTTCTTTCTGACGCCTTTCATGTTTTTTCACACATTGACATTGCAATTTGTTCCCCTCAGCTAGCAGTCACTTTATGCCGGAATATTATTACGGATTTGCATTCTAGTGAGCATTTTCGTTGTCTTATTAGTCTCTTGAGACCCGTTGTATGTTCCACCCGTTTACCTAGCTGGCGTCTACACCAAGCCAACTGGTAACTATACTCCCACTTGGCTGAATTTAACTACGAAGAGCACGACTCTGTGTACCACTTGGTTGAACATCTCGCAGAAAACATACTTTCTGCTACTGAGCAATCCATTTCGCGTTCGTATGGGCACAGCTGTCGATTTCCGGTACCTTGGTGGTCCGATGACTGTCAGGTTGATGTTCGATCTCGCAGACGTGCTCTATGGGTTTTCCAGCGTTTCCCTACACTGGATAACCTGATACACTAGGCGCGCTATTAAGGATAGCAAAAAGATGTCCTGGAATAAATTCGTAGCTTCCTTTAATCGACATACACCTTCCTGTGTCGTATGGGCTAGGTTAAGACGTGTGGCTGGAAAATCGACTCATATGGCCAGCGCCAGTCTCAAAACACCTACAGGAGCTGTTGTTGATATATTTGATGTGACGAATGCTTAAGCCAGTGCATTCGCTCAGGTGTCTGGTTCAGGCAATTATTCCACTGAGTTTCTAACAGTTAAGACTGAGGTGGAATCTCAAGGATTCTCGTTTCTTTCTGGCAACCTTGAGGATTATAATCGCCTTTTCATTTTGGCAGAGCTAGACAATGCACTCTCCTCTTCGCGACTCTCTGCACCAGGGCCAGAAGGTATCCTCATCCAAGTGTTGCAGCATCTCTCCCCTGATGGTAAAGCTTTCGTACTCGAGGTCTGTAATCGTGTGTGGGTTGACGCCATTTTTCCATACAGGTGGCGGGAGGCCACCATCATACCCATTCTTAAACCTGGAAAGGACCGCCACCTTCCTTCCAGTTACCGTCCTATTTCCCTCACCTGTTGCGTGTACAAGGTGATGTAACGCATGATCAATGGATGGTTGGTGTGGTGGCTGGAATCCCACAATATTCTGAGTGACATCCAGTGTGGCTTTAGACGACGACGATTGACAACTGACTCCCTTGTCTCGCTGTAAACTCAGATCATGGACGGGTTTCTTAAGAACAGCCCCACAGTTGGGATATTTTTGACCTCGAGAAGGCCTATGACACGTTTTGGCGAGTGGGGTTATTATGTTCTATCCACAACTGAAACATACGTGGACTCTTACCGCTGTTCATTAAGGAACTTAATTGGCACTGCGTTTTTTGTGTGAGTCGGCTCGGTTTTTTGCTGACCACTTTATTCAAGAGATCGCAGTGCCGCAGGGCACGGTACTCAGCGTGACGCTGTTTGTTATTGCATAAATTCTGTATCGCTATATGTACCCTCAGGTGTTTCTGCCTATTTATTCGTGGACGACTTTTCATCTTCTGTATATTTCAGTGTACACCGTTTTTGGAACGCCGTCTCCACCGGCGTTTGGACAATCTGTCTGATTGGAGTTGGAAACACGGTTTTCGTTTCTCCGCTGAGAAGACAGTCTGCGTTAAGCTCTGTCACTGCAGGTGGCAAGCACCGCCGTCTCTTCGACTCGGGCCGGATTTACTTCCATTCGCGAATGAGGCGAGACTTCTTGGGTTTATCTTCGATCGGAAACTTTGTTGGACACCACATATAGCACACCTGAAAGCGCGATGTGACAGATCTCATCTTTTACGGATACTAAGTGGTAAATCTTGGGGTACGGAACGGACAGTGTTACTCCGTCTTTATCGTGCACTGATTCGATCGAAGTTGGGCTATGGCAGCATTGTGTATTCTTCAGCCCGACCATCAGTATTCAGAATATTAGGCACAGTTCATAATCAGGGCATCCGTATGACCGATGGGGCATTTCCAAAGAGCCCAGTTGTGAGCCTCTACGCCGAATCGGGAGAACCTCCTCTGCAATGTCGGCGTGTAGTCCTGCTCGCTAGTTATGGCTGTGGGCTTAAGTGTATGCCTGGTTATCCAACTTTTCACGCGTTTTTCTCCCCTGAGCTGCACGAGCGATACTGCCACCGCTCTCTGAGCCCCAGGTCAGCAGGTTTTCGTTTCCGCGAGATTCTACGGCAGCACCATGTTGACATAACTAGGCTGTTATCCAAGGGGGAGAATATGTACCCTCCTTGGTTACTGCTACCTCCCATGTCGATCTAGAAATGGCGCTTTACGGGAAATCTGTTATGCCTGTTGATAGTATTCGTCGGTTTTTTTAGCATGTTTATCTAAATACAGTGGCCGTATTTGTATTTACACCGATGGCAGTAAGAGCTCCGACGGCGTTGGATATGCCTTTAACACTGGCACCGCTACTTCTACTTACGGTTTGCCTAGTAGCACATCTATATTTTCTGCCGAGCTGTATCCTATTTATCAAGCCCTTCTGTATATTTGGCGTCAAAAATTAGGTGACTGCCTTATTCTTAGTCATTCCCTTAGTGCCCTTCAGAGCGTTCGTGAGTTGTACAATTACCCTCCTTTGGTGTAGCGCATCCAGGATGTCCTCCACATTTTGCACGCTTCTGGTTTTAATATGGAGTGCGCATGGATTCCTGGACACGTTGGCTTGCCAGGACTGACACTGCGGATTTGGCAGTGAAATCGGCAGCCACAGAACCCAGTGTTACCATTACCAGTTCAACGGCAGAAGATTTTAGGATGGCCGTACGGAGAGCCGTTTTTGCGGATTGTCATGCGGAGCGGTCGGTTCTCCGTGGTAATAAGCTGCGAGAGGTGAAGGACTTCCCTATCAACTGGGTAACCATCTCTCGTTTATCCCGCTGGAAGGAGGTAGTATTAGCTCGGCAAAGAATTGACCACTATATTTTTACTCAGTTACTTTTTTAAACGCGAATCTGCTCTTGTCTGTGCACTCTGTGGGGAGGCACAGCCAGTGCGTCATGTGTTCGTGGAGTGTGGTACCCTGGCATACATTGGGTCCTCTATGGGCATGCCTGCCTCTATTGCCGCGGTCCTGGCAGATGACCCAAGAGCAGTGGACAGTGTTTTTAAGGTTTTAGTAAAAGTTTTTTTACCTTGAGGTTTTAGTATGGTAGGAGATTTTTTAACTCTTAGCTAGCTCTTTTAGTTTTAATGTGTTTTGGTGTTGAGTGGATTTTTATCCCCAGCTCTGGTTACGGGGCTGGACAGATTTTTACTTCGGTTTTTTACCTTTTAGCTCTACTTTTACGTGTGCTTTATTTTGCAATGGTGATTTCTTACTGACTATAGCCAAGTTTTAATCCTAAGGGCGCTAATTATCTCGGCAGTTGAGCGCTCTTAAACATCATTATCATCATTATTAATAAAATAAAAGAGTGGTGCCAGGAAAGCTACCTCGTCATAAACAGAGAGAACACGAAAGTAATGGAGTTCGAAAGAAGGAGAAACCCTAGCAAACATAGACTGATTCACGTGTGGTGAAGAGGAGCTCGAATTAGTCTAAAATTACAAACACTTAGAACTTACTCTACAGGTGACAGCCCATACCTTTTCTAAACACATTGAAGACGGAATTGTCGAAGCAATAAAAACAACTTTTAAGATAAAGAAAATCAGAGTACTATCCGTTAATACAGCCTTGAACCTACAGGGGCCTAATACGGTAGATACGGGTGTGGCACACCCGGGGTCCCGTGCCAACCTTGAATCCCACAGGGAGCAACCTCTGAGTGGTGAGGGAGTCAGTAGGTCAAAGTTTCCACCCACGTGTAGGCCGTGCGTGGATACCACTGTCGGTGGAAAGGAATACCCTGGTTAGTTGAGGGTTGGGTACCTGAACCTGGGCTTCTGTTTTTTTTTAATAACTGGGGAGATTGTGCAACCTAATACACCACTTTAACATCTGCATCACCTAAACGGAGGCTAGAGACTAACCCACTCCCAGCAAATCAGCCAGGACCAGGCTTTATACCAAACTCCTGGGTGAATGGCACGTCACGCCTGCTATACCCCTATATAGCACTATCACCCCAGTGGGATGACTACTTGCTGTGCTCCATGGTGGGTGGGAAGCGCTGGGTGATGAAAGTTTTTCTATGTCTTTGTGGCACCAAATAAAAAACAGTTAACCATAATCATGAAATTGGAAAAGAGTAGTCGACTCTTGTGGACCAAGCTACTTTGTTGTTTATAGGACGGAGTAAGGGAAGAAGTTCTCTATGGTGAGCCTTTTTGCAATTCAAAAGTGTCTCGATGTTATACTGGTCCCGATAAATCGTGCATTTAGAGCTCGTAACGGCACGCTGCTGGTCGAGGCAATATCCGCATCCCAGGCTGCCAAACTGCTGAAGGCCAAAATGTTAGCAAGCTACTCTGTGAAAATCGCAAAACATAAGACGCTTAACTCCTCACGGGGTAAGATATTCACCCATGCTCTTTACGGTCTAACCACTGAGGAAATCCAGGTGGATATGTTGCACCAAAGTGTCACAGCTGTATATCGGTTTCAGCATAAAGTAAAGGGAGAATTCATGTCTCCCCGTACACCTGTTCCTTACTTTGATTGAATAGATCTCCCTTGAAAGATTCAGGCAGGGTTTGAAGCTATCGAGATTAGGCCTTACATATCAAACCCGCACCGGTGCTATAAATGTCAGCGTTTTTTGGTCATAGGTGTGATTTTTACAACGGCGAATCTACTTGCGCCAACTGTGGTGATCTCTCCCACGATGGTGTGTGTACTTCACCTCCAGCGTAAGTGAATTTTAACGGCAAACATTGATGAAGTTCCCGAGAGTGCCCCCATTTTGCAGAGGAGAAAGCGATCCAGGAATAGGGTGAAAGACAATTTGGCCTTCTCGGAAGCCCGGAAGCTCTTGCGACTCCACCGATCCTCTGTCCCAAAGTCTGGTACCTTTAGCTCTGTAGTCACTAGATTGATACCGTGGCCGTGCTTTCGCTCAGGTGTCTAGTTCAAAAAATATTCCTCTGAATTCCGTACTCCTTTCGTTTTGGAAACCTTGAGGATTACAACCGAATTTTCACCATGCACTTACATCTTCACGGATCTCTGCGCCTGGTCCATATGACGTGCACGTTCAAATGTTGCAACATCTCTCTCTTGATGGTAAGGCTTTCCTACTCGAGGTCTGTAATCGGGTCTGGGTTGATGCCACTTTTCAAGACAAATGGTGCGTAGCAACCGTTATATCTACTCTGAAACCTGGAAGGGACCGTCATTTGCCTTCCAGCTATCGTCCTATTTGCCTCACCAGTTGCATTTGCAAGGTGATGCAAGGTATCTGATATCGCTATCGACGCAAGTTATGAACGGGTTTCTTAAGAACTGCCAAACTGCCGGGATACTTTTTGACCTCGAGAAAACCAAGATGCATGTCGACGAGCGGGATTATTACGTTCTCACCACTGCTGAAATATATAAGCCAACGCCTACCGATGTTCATTCAGGAGTTTATGCGGGAGCGCCTTTATGGAGTAAGGGTCAACTCGGTTTTTTCTAACCATTCCATTCAAGAGAACAGAGTGTTTAAGGGCTCGGTCCTAAGCGTGACGCTGTTTGATGTAGCCATTAATTCCGTATGGCAATGTATTCCCCCAGGTGTCTCGTCCTGTCTATTCCTGGATGACTTTGCCTTCTGCTGTACCTCTCAGCGTACACCGTTTATGAAACGCAGTCTCCAGCGGTGTTTGGACAATCTCTATGATTGGAGCTCAAAGCACGGCTTTCGTTTCTCCGTTGAGAAGACAGTCAATGCTGACTTCTGGTGTCGTAGGTCGCGATATCCGCCGTCTGTACGCCTGGGGCCGGATTTACATCCTTTCGCAGATGAGGCCAGACTGCTTGGGTTTATCTTCGATCGAAAACTGTGTTGGTCACCTCATATAGCACAGCTGAAAGCGCGATGTGACCATTCTCTCAATAATTTACGGATACTAACTGGCAAAACTTGGGGAGCGGATCGGACAGTATTGCTTCGATTTATCGTGTGCTAATTCGATCGAAGTTGGGCTATGGCTGTATTGTTTAGTCTTCAGCACGACCATCTGTACACAGAAGATTAGATACAGTTCAAAATCAGGGCATCCATGTGGCGGTTGTAGCTTTTCTAGCCAGCTCCTTTTAGCCTCTACGTCAAATCTGGAGAACTTCCTCTTCGATGTCTGCATGATGTCCTGCTAGCTAATTATTGCTGTGGGCTTAAATGCATGCCCAGGCGTCCAAATTTTCACGCGTTTTTCTCCCACGAGCTGCATCACCGATATGGCCATAACTATATGAGTCCAAGGCCAGCGGTTTTTCGTTTCCGTGAGCTTCTTCGGCAGCACAATATTGATATGCCTAGGCTGTTTCCCAAACGGGTGAGTTGTACCCTCCTTGGTTACGTGATACCTCCCATGCCGATCTCGGGATAACGGTTTACGGGAAATCTGCTACGCGAATTTATAGTATCCGTAGGTGTTTTTGATTTTTTATTCAAATACGGTGGCCGTTTGACTTATATCACATCCATTTATTCTGCCGAGCTGTACGCTATCTACCGTACCTTTTTATATATTTGCCGTCGAAAGTTAAGTGACTGCCTTATTCTTAGTGATTCCCTTACTGCCCTTCAGCACATTCGTGAGTTGTTCAATTATCATCCTTTAGTGCAGCGCATTCAGGACGTCCTCCACATTTTGCACGCTTCTGGAGTTCATGTGGAGTGCGCATAGATCCTGGACACGTTGGCTTGCCGGGGAACGAATTGGTGGATTTTGCAGTGAAATTGGTAGTCACAGAGCCCAGTTTTACTGTAACCAGTTCAACAGCTCAGGATTTTAAGGTGGTTCTACGGAAAGTTGTGTTTTCGGGCTGGTATTCGGAGTGTTTGGCTCTTCGCGGTAACAACAATCTCAGGGAGGTGAAGGATCTCCTTATCAACTGGATAACCTCCTCTCGTTTAACCCGCCGGCAGTGGGTAGTATCAGCTCAACTACACTTGGTCACTGTATTTTTACTCACAGCTACCTTTTTAAGCACAAACTTGCTCCTGTTTGTGGGGAGGCACAGTCAGTTCGTCATGTGTTTCTGGAGTGCGGTCACCTTGCATATTTGCGATCATCTATAGGCATGCCGGTATTTCTTGCCGATGAACTGGCAGATGGTCCAAGAGCAGTGGAGAGGATTTTTAAATTTTTAGCTCAAGTTTCTTTTACCTTGAGGTTTTAGTGTGCTATCTGTATGCCGTGCAATGGAAGCGGATTTTTATCTTTCAAACAGTTGGTTTTAATCTTTCAATTTTAAAGTTACAGTGTAAACCACAGTTTTAGCAAGATCTGGTTTCAGGGATGGATAGTTATTTTACTTTGGTTTTATACTCCTTTTATCTTTACTTTTATCTGTGTTTTATTTTTCAATGGAGTTTTATTCCTGGTTATTGCCAGAAGTTTATCATATGGGTGCTAATGACCTAGGTAGTTGAACACCCTTAATCACCATCCCCATCATCATCACCAGCATCAGCATCAGCAGCAGCCTTGAAATTTGTCCACATCAAGATCGCACCCATTACCTCATACGGCATACAGCTCCTATGGAAACATCTCACACACGCTATTCTCAAGCGCCTGGTGGGAGTGAAAACATCCTACCTGAAGAGGATACTCCACGTATCAAAATACACGCAAAACGGGTTCACTTATCGACTGTCAGACAAAACTTTCTTCATAGAAGAGATGATCATAACCCACAATCTGACACCAACAGCACAAAGCAACAGATTCCTGGAGGACAGACGACAGAAGACAACAGACATACAACACGGATCTCGACACCCCAGATATGATAAACAAAGTATGGAAGGAAGCCAACCACCCTCTACGGCATATACACAACAGAGTTGTGGCCCACGGGCTATATCACCGAATATGTGCAACCAAGCGATACTACCGCTGCAATGATATCTGCCTGTGGCCATATGTGTAGCACTATATACTATGTAGCACATCATTAAATGCAAAGAAAGAATATTGATGCTCAGTTATTACGTAAATGACGAAAACCTGTGCTAATTCAATACTTTGTACACAATTGTGTTTAAAAAATACTACAAAAACTTTCCATGTGTCAGTTTGTGTTTAAATTCTATTACAGTATCTCATAAAGTGCATAAATATGCATAATAACATTCTGCAAGACAAAATACATTATAATACCAATAATAATTTTTCTTTGAAGATGTCGTTAACTTAATTCTTATAGGGTTACATTGTGACAATTCGCTCATCGATTTACTTAAAATATCCATTCAAACTATTAACTTCTTTACGAAGTAGAGCTATATGTAGCTACTTAGTAGGTAGAGAAGTTTTTGTAATCCAGCCAGAAATTCGATACCGAGATATCACCGGAAACACTTGCTTTGAGGATCCCTGAATCCAAAGTAAAGCTATTTTAGAAGAAGTTTTGCACGTATGTGCTACTACCCATTACATGGAAGACCTTCCACATTTTTGATTTTCTCTAAAATGGCTCTTAACAGTTTGATTAAAATGTCATATATTAAAGATATTTAAATGACAAACAAAATGTATAGGTATCCTGAAGTTTTTGGAAATAGCATCTGAAATCCTCTTAATTCTGAATGAACGTTGATATCTGGTAATCCGTAAGGTATATGCAAAGGCTTAATGCACAAAAATGCTCTCGTTAAAAGATACAATTTATGTAATATACATTATTGTTTTGTTTTTGTTTGTAGTGACCATTTACTTTTCCAAGATTTACCTATTATTGGTTTTAAAATTTCCAATGTATAAAATTTTTCATGAATGGGAAGGCGTTATTCACTTTTTCCATATCAGTCATGCAAATAGAAGGGCATTTCAAGCTCATCTCCTAGTGACAGTTTTTAAAAATTTGCTTATTGCTGTAATCTAGTGTATTGTCTACTTTCCCTTCTACTTAAAAATAAACTAAGTAATTAATCGATTTCTCATAATGTTTATCTCGAATAGCATGAAGTAGATAGAAAAATAATTGTTTTAAAGAACATTTGTTTTGCAGAATGGGTAGATCAAGGCATTTGAATGACACATAGAACACCGTTTGCAAAAATTGGAACCCATGTTCCCAAATTGTGAGATACGTGGGACATTTTGTTTATGCGACATATTGACATAATAAACGTTATAAAAATTTCTATAGCTGCAGGTGTATTTATCCAATACGAATGCAATTTGGTATAATACTCACACACACACACACACACACACACATACACACACAGAGGATGGTGCTAAAGTCAGTTTCCCTTCCGCAATTCGTCTTTTTGTAGGTAAATCTTGAAGATATCCGGGAATATAATTAATTAGACGATATCGTTGGCAACGCTGTATACACATTCATTTGTTTGTAAATCTCTGTTCTTGCTATTATTGACGTGTTGAACATTATTTGTAATGACAAATAAATTTAGTCAGGGACAACGGATTTACATGTTTCAATTAATTTGGAAGTACGACAAAGCGACAGCCAGAGTTCATGATGACTTTCGAACCAGGTTTTCTAATGCACCATTTCCTACTTGGCAACATTTGCGGAAACTCAACATAAAATTTGAAAGAATAGGGACCGATGTAGATGTTTTGAGATCCTGTCGACCACGTAATGTCCGGAATGAAGAACATTCTTGGTTAGTTGCTCAGTCATTTGTAGCAGGTCCTCACAAGTCAACTAGGAAGGCGTCTGTCTAATTGGGTATATGTCGAAGGAACCTGCAGAGAATTTTAAAGGCAAAATTCAAACTTTTTCGCCCAAAATTACTTCAAGCATTACATGAAGATGACTAAGCCACAGTATTTGAGTTGTGTGAGTTGTTTTTAGTGTGCAACGAAGCAGATCCTAATGTTTGGCT
Organism: Hymenopus coronatus; assembly: GCA_030762935.1. NCBI lineage: Eukaryota > Metazoa > Arthropoda > Insecta > Mantodea > Hymenopodidae > Hymenopus > Hymenopus coronatus. The sequence continues at coordinate 1,228,010 of JAUKNX010000035.1, read as the reverse complement.
GTTTATTTTATGGGCAGATGAGACAAGTTTCAATCTAAAGGGACATGTGAATCGCTATAATTGTATTTGTTGGTCCAACACAAAGCCCCATGAAGTAATAGAGAAAGATCTCAATGTTTCAGGTGTTATTGTCTGGGGAGGAATTTCAAGTATCGTATTAATAGGACCATATTTTCTTAAGGTGGTTACTTTTGCAGGTTATTTAGACATGCTGTAGAACTTTGCAGTACCCAATAAGGAAAACATCATTCTGAATTTAATTGGGCAACAAGTTGGAGCTCCATCCCATTTGGCACTGAATGTTCGAGATTTACTAAATAGCACATTCAAAGAATGGGTTGGATGATCTGAGACTTGTGATTTGACGCCACACGATTTCAGTCTGTGGGGAGCTCTGCAGGATGTGGTGTTCGTATTACCAAAAAATTTAGATGAACCGAGAATGTCCATTAAAATGCATTTTATACCTTCGGTGAAAATAATCATTTACTGTCCCGTATTTGTAAGTCAGTTTTAACGCGATGCCTGAAATGTATTGAGCGAGGAGGCCGACAGTTTCAGCAATTTAAATGTCTCTTTATTATGCGTTGAAATAAAAATATATATGTATCCTTGATATGCCTTCTAGAATGCCTATATATTAACGAAACAATAATGCAATCCTCGCGGTTCACTCAAAATAATTAAGAAAAAATCTGCTGTGTTACACTCACATGACTTTCTCTAGCTGCTCTACAAAGAAACTTCTTACAAATGATTATTCTTCTTTCTACACAATGCTAATCGAGATAAACATTAGCAGAATGTTCTAATTACTTAGTTCCTTAAAAGTACAAGCGAACTAAATGAATACGCTATGCCAAAGTGATAGTCAATTTTTTATAAGCTGTCGTTATGCAACTGTCAGAGCAAATCGCTTTTTTGGCTTGACCAGAAGTAGAACAAAAGAAAAACGGACCCTTCCTGCCTACGAAAATTATAAGTACTTTACAACTGAAACTAATAACAAGTAATGCCTAGAAAAGGATAAACCCACCGAAAAAATGTATATGACATAAATCGTGTATTTTAACGTGGTCTACATTTTTGTGTAGTAAGTTTCTGTGTATCTCTTACGGTTTACCAGTTAGGCAACATTCAGCAAAATTCATCCAGAATAAACAGGTCTTCAGAAGCTATTCCCAGAAAATTCAAGATATACGTGTTATTTTTTATGGGAATGGCTTTAATATGTGTCACTTAATCAAAATCGCTCGAGCCATTTTAAGAAAAATAAAATTTTCGAAAACTTTTCATGTAAAGGGTAGTTAGGGGTGAGGGGATCTTCTTGAGAATCTTTACGTCGCATCCTTAGAAGATACTAAACTTAAATACCCATACTTTTCGCTTTTGAGCCATGCTGTCCACAGACACACACACACAGACATACACACGAACCTTTTTCTGAATAGGTTTTTTTTTTTGATTCAGGGGGTTCTAAAACATGTTTTTCCGGTGACATCTTGGTATCGAATTTTGGGTGGAATACAATGCCTTCTCTAAGGTATTAGCAGCGTATGTATCCTAGTTTATTTTCCCAGTAAATTTCTTTGATTCATTTTCTGTTATGATAAAATATGTTGGAACAATAAACAAATAACTAAAGTTACAGGTTCCTTAGCGGGGTTTCTTCAGACAAGGAGCTTAAAGTTAGCTAACTATTCTTCGGCCTGTCGGCATGTTTACGAACGCACTGCAAAAGTGAGCGACGCGGTGCTTCCAAGCGACTTATGTAACTTCCGGTAGTGGGTCCAGACGCGCGGCTTTTTTCCTGGATGACTGCCTAATTCTTACTGACGGGGTTGTTTTGTTTATGTACCTCTATTGCCATTGAAAAATATATGTTTGTATCATATGCGACCTAAGCAACAGCATCTACATCATGGTTCAGTAACGTTTCGAAACATTATGTATATGTACTACATCTAATCACATGGTGCACGAATAAGAAACAGTAAACGTTCATTTTCAGCATATAAAAGTATTAGCAAAATAAATATATTTTCACCCAAAAATTAATCTACATGTTATTTAGATAGCAATAAATAGAGGCGGAAAATTCACTTCAGTTTTAAAAGGTTTGTCTCCTTAGAATGCACGAAAGTAAAAGATGAGGGGTGTGCGTTTCATAAATACCAGGTTTAATTGCGTAAAGTTAGTGTGTGGTTACTGTATGCTTCGAAATTGTAGGTTATCTATAATGTAGCAGAGGTTGCTAAGCACATGCTCATGAATGGAAGTTAAGTTAGTTAAATTCATGTAGCTCTTAGGTTCAGCGGAAAATTTCTTGATCAGATCTGAATTTCTAGTTCATGGGTTCATCGCCACACGCCATAGTGAAGAGGAATCGGCTCGTTGTCCACAGATGGCTCTCTAGGAGGAAATTACAACTTGCGGACGCGAAATGGCGGTGTTTGGCCCAGAAATGATCTTCTTTGAAGGTGCGGAGTTCTCTTACGGGCAAATAAATACTACACGGGACTACTGGTTTTACTTCCCTTTCGAAAGAGGTAATGTTAAGAATTTTTACGTCCGAAGAAATTCCATCACCCTCCTCCAGGTTTGAACGTGCAATTTTCGGTTTTAGAGACTAGCTTAGTAACCATTACACTACGGATGGCGACTCGTGAATGGGAGGTTTGGTTTAAATACCAAGGACCGTCCTTCCTGATGGTTTATCCTCACTTCTAATTACTGAAAAATGACGGGAAAGTACTTTGAACTTAAGCCAAGAACGTTACGTTTCCTTCTCAAAACTGATTTCACAATAATGTATAATTGATTTCGCGTATTACAAATATCTACCGCCTGTAGTAACAACGGGCGTTAAACACCTTTAAAAATTCTGTTCCATTCACATGACTTTCTCTACAGCTATGTAAGAAATTATTGGTACTAAGCTTATTCTTCTATCCAGTTCATGCTAATCGAGATAAACACTAGCATAAACGATCTTATTACTCCTTATGAGTAGAAGGGAAATAAGGGAATACACTAGGCTAAACCTACAGCTACTTGTTTTAAACTGTGGTTGCTATGGGATTTAAATCCGCTTGTTTGCGCGGCCAGGAGTTGACAAGTTGCTATGTGAAAAAAGTTGAAAGTATTTTAATACTAAACCAATAACATGGAACACCTCGAATACGGTGAACTCCACTAAAATATATTTATCACATTATTTTGTATTAAGAAGCTCTAAATTTTTGTATAGTAAGTTTTTGTATATCCCTTACGGTTTACCAGTAATGTAAGACTCAAAAAACAATCGGCCAGAATAAAGAGGTCTTTAGGAGTCATTACCAGAAAATTCAAGATATACATTTTATTTGTCATATAAATATCCTAAATATAAGACATTTTAATCAAAATTGTTAGGGTCATTTTTGAGGAAATCAAAGTTTTCGAAAGAGTTTTCCATGTGAGAGGTAGTTCGAGGTAGTGTGATGTTCTTGAAAATTTTCGTGTCGCATCCTTAGGGGATACTGAAATTAAGTATCAAGTTTGGTGTTTAACCGACTTTTGGTTTTTGAGCAATGCTGCCCAGACACACACAGGACCTTTTTCTAAAAAATATTTTTTTGGGGTTCAGGAGGTCCCAAAACCTGTATTTCCGGTGAAATCTCAGTATCGACTTTTTGGGTGCAGTACAATACCTTCTCTATTCTCTATGTACATAGTACGTGTAGGGAAAGTAAAAAATGAACCTGTATGATACGACCGAAGGTGATGTGCACTCAGTGAGCTGTAAACCAGACCAAACAGAGTAGAAAGACATCTATTGTCTGTGATAATATGATCAAGGGTGTGGAAACATTGCGCTCGTCACTCGATCCCTCTTCCTTGCACACTGCATCATGTTGCAGGGCACATGTTCGCTGGTTTGTATGACAGCCAAAGTACAAATAATGCTTCTTGTAATACAAAAGGCAATACTTATCTCTTGAAATTGTGCGCATAGTAGACTGGAAGAATGCAATAGATCTGGTCTAATAATTGCCTAAGTAAGCTGATCAGGTGAAGATTAATATGTGATATAATTATCATTTACAAAATTAAATGCTACTGCCGGAAGTTGAGCCTTGCAACTTTAGCTTTTCTTGCCGAAAATTTCTACAGCTTAACTGTCGTGACAAATTTACACATACAACATGCTGACGAACTACAATTTCAGAGAGTATTTAGGTGCCCTAGACAAATAATTATTTGAGCTGGAAAACGCATAACCTCTATGTGAACACTTCGAAATAGCTATAAGCTTCTAAAACGCAGTACGCAACTGGCTAACAAAGATGTCGTTGAAAAGCAAAACACCCAACAACAAAAAATTTATTTTTTAGCATAATGGTAAGAACAGTACCTTTCGTGTAAAATCCCTTTAATGTTGTGAGTTCCGATTGCATTTAACACATCTTTAATTTTTGAGTAGAGCATAACAAGACTGGTTTTGCCCTATGTTTTAAGCTGCTGCCTCAACCTATGTAATTATATCTTAGCACATATTATTTTCATTTAATTATAACCCTTACTTACAAAAGATAGAATAATACTCAATGGAATAACAGAAGTAACATATTGTTACTTATAAAGCAGATGCATTAAAATGCCATTGAAAAAGAAAGTGAGAAAAACATTTAGGACTTTGAAATTTTTGTAAGTAGCACAAACTGTAGCGGGTGAAAGAGAAGGCGCCCTTCTTGGGAGCCCGGAAGTTCCTGCGACTCCGCCAGCCCTCTGTCCCGAGGTCACATACCTACAGCTCAGTTGCATTTGAATCGGTATCGTTTCAGGAAATCGCAACACAGACCAGCGATATAAACGGGGCTACTAATGCGGATAAGGTTCTTTTAGCCAATGCGCTGCCAAAGCCTTCGACATCTACATCCAAGTCGGTGTTAACATCTGACAAATCCGCAGACTTGCAGAACAGTCCTGCACACTTGTCACTGAAACCCTTGACTTCGACAACTAAGCCTGGTAAATCCGCGACATATTCTGCACCTGAGAAACAGTTTAAGACCACCTATGTCCGACAAGATTTCTTGAAAGAAAATGTCAAATCTCCTGCCAAGTCCTCTAAAAGTAAGAAAAGTCCACGTTATCCTCCACGTAGACCCTCTTCTGAAGATTCAACTGGGGAGGAGAGTATTGATCGGCGACGGCCATCTGCGCCGATCAGTACCTCTAATCGGTTCGAAACTCTCGGACCGAAATTTGCTATTGGGAAGGGGCCCTCCCCCGTATAGGAAATGGAACAGGAGGATTCTACTACCACTGCCAGAGGGACAGTGCGGAAATGGCAGGATCGTGCTGCTGAAAATAGTACTAGCTCAACGCCTAAAAAGAACAAGTTGAACCGAACAGCAAAACCCAATCTCCAGAAGCGTCTTTCGATTTGAAACTTGCCCCATAATTTACCTAATGGCTATCCTACAGTGAAACATACGCGTAGTTAGACAACATCGTCCAGAGCTTGACTTGTTGCTGTGCCAGCGTCAACCTTTGGTTGTATGTTTACAAGAGAGGAAGCTACGTTCTCAGGACACCATTACCATCAGGCAGTACTCCTCCGTACGATGTGACTTAACCCCGAAGGAGGGTGTTCCGTCACATGGGGGTACCATGATGCTGATCCGTGATGATATATTCACCGAGTCCGTGCCCTTAATATCTGATATTCAGTTCATTGCTGTACAGATTAAGCTGCCTTCCGGCAGCTTCACACTTTGTAGCATCTACTTGCCTCCAACTGCTACCCGCTCGCACACTGGTTTAGCAGACCTAGTTACGCAGTTGCCATCACCCTTTCTTTTGGTAGGCGACGTTAATGCCCATCACCCAATATGGGGCTCACCTCGGGCTTGTGTGAGAGCTCAGCTGATTTCAGACTTCTTGGATAATAAGAATCTTGCTCTCCTGAACACCGGAGACGCCTTTCATAGTTTTTCACACATTGATATATCAGTTTGTTCCCCTCAGATTAGCAGTCTCGTTAAGCTGGAATATCATCTCGGATTTGCATTCTAGTAACCACTTTCCTATTCTTATTAGTATCTTGACACACGTTGTATGCTCCACCCGTTTACATAGCTGGCATCTAGACCAAGCCAACTGGAAACTGTACTCCCACTATGCAGAATTTAACTACGACGAGCACGAACCACTTGGTCGAACATCTCACAGGGGACATACTTTCTGCTGCTGAACAATTCATTCCGCGTTCGACTGCCCACAGCCATCGATTTCCGGTACCTTGGTGGACCGATGACTTTCGGGTTGCTATTCGAGGTCGCAGACATGCTCTACGGGTTTTCCAGCGTCTCCCTACGCTGGATAACCTGATGCACTATAAACAGATGCGTGAATATTCTAGGCGGGTTACTAAGGATAGCAAAAAGATTAGAGGTACCTTTGATCGACATGCACCTTCCTCTGTCCCCCCAGGGGCCTACTTCGGTAGGTACGGGTTTGGCGTACCTGGGGGTTACCGAGCCACGTGCTGGCGGGCAGGGATTTTGCGCTCCCTCCACAGCTGGAATATACGTGGACGCCTACCGTTGTTCATTCAGGAGTTTATGTGGGACCGGGCTTTCCGAGTAAGGGTCGCCCAACACTGCAACACTGGAAAACACTATACAATATAAAAAGCTGCGCGCCCAATCTAGAAAAAATATTAAGGATAGCAAAAAGAGATCTTGTAGCAAAATTGTAGCCTCTTTCAACAAACATACATCTTCCTCTGTCGTATGGGATAAGTTAAGACGTGTGGCCCGTAAATCGACATATCTGCCCATTTCCGGCTCAGAACAACGGAAACTCTGTAATCGATCCGTTGGAGATGGCTAACGCATTTGGCAGTGCTTACACTCAAGTGTCTAGGACGGATCAGTATCCCCCTGAGTTTCTGCCTGTAAAGGCCCAAGTGGAATTTCAAGGGTTCCGCTTTCGTTCTGACAACCCCGAAGACTATAATCGCCTCTTCACCATGGCTGAGCTAGACCACGCTCTTTCATCTTCGCGCAACTCTGCACCCGGTCCAGATGGCATCCACGTCGAAATGTTACAACGCCTCTCTCCTGGCGGTAAAGGTTACCTCCTCCAGGTCATAATTGTGTCTGGGTTGACGCCACCTTTCCAGATAGGTGAAGGGAGGCCATCATCATTCCAATTTTGACACCTGGTGAGGACCGTCACCTTCCTTCCCGCTACCGTACCATTTCCCTCACCAGTTGCGTTTGCAAGGTGACGGAACGCATGATCAATCGGCGGATGGTATGGTGGCTGGAAACGCACACATTGTTCACCAACTCTCAGTGCGGCTTTCGCCGATGTCGGTCAACAGCTGATCACCTTGTATTGCCGTCGACGCAGATCTTGGACGACTTTCTAAAGAATTGCCAAACAGTTGGAATATTCTTTGACCTGGAGAAGGCGTATGATACGTGCTGGAGAGGAGCGATCTTACGTAAGCTCCTGAACTGGAATATACGTGGGCGCCTACCGTTGTTTCTTCAGGAGTTTATGAAGGACCGTGTCTTCCGAGTAAGGGTCAGCTCAGTTTTTTCAAATCTTTTTACACAGGAGAACGGTGTGCCACAGGGCTCGGTTTTGAGCGTGACGCTGTTTGCTATAGCTATTAATTCTATCTCTCAATGTGTTCCCCCAGGTGTCTTCTCCTGCTTATTCGTAGACGACTTTGCCATCTTTTGTACTTCTCAACGAACGCCGTTTTTGGAACGCCGACTTCAGCGATGTTTGGACCACCTTTATGATTGGAGCTTGCAAAACGGCTTTCGATTTTCAACTGAGAAGATCGTCTGCGTTAACTTCTGGCGCAGTAGGTGGCGAATGGCGCCTTCCCTTCGCCTCGGGCCAGCTTTACTTCCCTTCGCTAATCAGGCGAGATTCCTGGGGTTGATATTCGATCGGAAACTATGCTGGTTACCACATATAGCACAGCTTAAAGCCCGATGTGACCGTTCTCTAAATCTTTTACGGATACTAAGTGGCAAATCTTGGTGTGCGGATCGGACGGCATTGCTCCGTCTTTATCGTGCTGTGATTCGTTTGAAGTTGGACTATGGCAGCAATGTGTATTCTTCAGCCCGACCTTCAGTGCTCAGAAGGTTGGACACAGTCCATAATCAGGGCATCCGTGTGGCCGTTGGAGCTTTTCCAACGAGCCCAGTTGTTAGCCTCTACGCCGAATCGGGAAAACCTCCTTTGCGAAGTCGGCGTGATGTCCTGCTTGCTAATTATGGCTGTGGGCTGAAGTGTATGCCTGTGCATCCAACTTATCACGCATTTTCCAACCCTGAGCTGCACGAGCGAACCTGCCTCCGCTCTCTGAGCCCCAGCCCAGCAGGTTTTCGTTTCCGTGAGCTTCTACGCCAGCACCACGTTGACATTCCTCGGCTGCTATCCAAGGGAGAGAGTATATACCCCCCTTGGTTACGCGCTACCTCCCATGTCGATCTCGGGATGACGCTTTATGGGAAATCTGTTACGCCTCTTGATAGTATTCGTCGTTGTTTTTTAGAATTTTTATCCATATACAGTGGCCGTATTTGTCTCTACACCGATGCTAGTAAGAGTCCCGACGGTGTTGGATGTGCCTTTGTCACTGGCACCGCAACTTCTACTTACGGTTTGCCTAGTAGCACATCTATATATTCTGCCGAGCTATACGCTATTTATCAAGCCCTTCTGTATATTCGGCGTCGAAAATTAGGTGACTGCCTTATTCTTAGTGATTCCCTTAGTGCCCTTCAGAGCATTCGTGAGCTGTACAATTACCATCCTTTGGTGCAGCGCATCCAGGACGTTCACCACATTTTGCACGCTTCTGGTTTGAATGTGGAGTGCGCATGGATTCCTGTACACGTTGGCTTGCCAGGGAATGACACGGCGTATTTGGCAGCGAAATCGGCCGCCACAGCGCCCTGTGTTACGATTACCCATTCTACAGCAGAAGATTTTAGAGTGGCTGTACGGAGAGCCATTTTTTCGACTTGGCATGCGGAATGTTCGGCTCTCCGTGGTAATAAGCTGCGAGAGGTGAAGGACCTCCCTGTCAACTGGGTAACCTCCTCCCGTTCATTCCGCCGGGAGGAGGTAGTACTAGCTCGGCTAAGAATTGGCCACTGTATTTTTACTCACAGTTACCTTTTTAAACGTGAACCTGCTCCTGTCTGTGCGCTCTGTGGGGAGGCACAGACAGTTCGTCATGTGTTGCTGGAGTGTGGTCACCTGGCACACATTCGGTCGTATATGGGCATGCCGGCCTCTCTTGCTGAGGTCCTGGCAGATGACCCAAGAGCAGTGGACAGGGTTTTTAAATTTTTAGCAAAAGTTTCTTTTACCTTGAAGTTTTAGTGTGATAGCAGTTTTTTTTAACTCTTTTGGTTTTAATGTGTTGGTTTTAGATGCAGTTCTATATCCAGCTCTGGTTAGAGGGCTGGACAGTTCTGTTACTTCTGTTTCAACTCTTTTAGCTCTTCTACTTGTGTTTACTTTTTTGACATGGTATTTTCTTACTGTCTATTGCCAAGTTTTATTCATAAGGGCGCTAATGACCTCGGCAGTTGAGCGCCCTTGAACACCATTATCATGATCTTCTTGGCTTGGTATTTGACAGGAAGCTTAGCTGGTGGTCCCCTATCTCTTCTCTGAAGGCTAGATGTGATTGTGCACTTAATATTTTACGTGTTTTATGTGGCATATCGTGGAGAGCAGATCGCAACGTTCTATTACAGCTTTACCGTTGGTTTGTTCGTTGTAAACTTGATTACGGTTGCTTTGTGTACTCTTCGGCATGTCTTTCGGTTTTATGACGTTTAATCCTAGTTCACCATCGAGGGATTCGTCTGGCGCTGGGTGCGTTTCAGAATAATCTTTAGTAGGAATATTTGTTTGCAGAACAGATAGAAAAGTTCATGAGAATAGAACACACCGGATTCTTTAAATTTCTCTACACGTACTATGTACGTAGTAGGCGGAGAAGGTATTGTATTCCATCTAAATTTATATACCAGGAACTTGCCAGAAACGTATGTTTTCAGGTCCCCTGAATAATAATAATAAAAAAAAAGCATTTGAAGAAAAAGACTCGTATATGTATTTCCGTGTGTGCCAAATTTAGTATTTTAGTTCAGTATACTCCAAGGATGCGACCCGAAGATTCCAAAGAAAACTCCCCAACTCTAACTACCCTTTACATGAAAAATTTTTCAAAATTTTGATTTTCTAAAAAATGGCTATAACTATTTTGATTAAAATGCCGTGCGTAAAAGATAATTATGTACATGGCACATTAAATGTATATGCTGAATTTCTTGAGAATAGCCCCTGACGACTTGTATAAGTGGTAAACGTAAGAAATTCACAAAATGTATTATAAAAACGTACATATCATCAGAATGCACTAGTTATGTCCTATACATTTTTTCTGTTTCGAGTCTATGTTATTTTACTACTGGTCATGGAATGGGAGCCGAATTGCAATTTCCATGGCCTAGCGGCACCTTTTAAAGCATTGGACGGTGGCTTTTGCCTATTGTATTCCCTTTATTTACTTTCTACTTATCAGGAACTAAGTAAAAAGACCATTTCTGCTGATATCTGTCTCAGTTTGCTTGATGTAGATAAAAGAATAATCCTTTGTAAGAATAATTTGTTTGCAGAATAGATAGTCATGTGAATGGAAAACATCACCTTTTTCCTTTTTTTTTTTTTTTTGTTTTTTTTTTTTGTTTTAATCGATGTCTCAAAATAATTAATGTCGGTGAATTCTGAATATGTAATGTTTGTGTGGTACCTACTATGCACAGGTGAAAACGAAAGTAGAAGTCTGATTGTAACATTCACATGATTTTCTTTACACGTTAGTGTTTCCTTTTATATGGTTTCTACAAATGATTACAAAACGTATTCCTCGCGCTACTGAAATTTAGGTACAGTGATGGAAAAAATGATTGAGTGGTGTAACCTTTTTCAAAGTATCGCTTCGGCCTCAAGGAAGCACAGGAAGTTACACAACCTGGGTTTCCACGTACACGTGTTCTGTACTACAAAACATGTTTTTATACAGCGAGGTAAGAGGTAGTTTATTGCTTTATAACATAAAATAGCAACCAGGGAACAATCAAAATAATTTATTTTCACTAACATAAACTGAAATACTAAACTGTAGGCCAAATGTTAATAGTTGAGCTGTAAGCTACAGTTCTTTATAAACAGGGAATAACAGTGCTCCGATGTTGAAATGGCTCAGTCCTAACGTGGTCCACTTGAAATCCGGTGTACTAACTTGAGTAGGTTCGAGCGCAGTAACCCCCCAGGGGCCTACTACGGTAGGTACGGGTTAGGCGCACCCGGGGTCCCGAGCCACCTTGACTCCCTCTGTGGGCAACCTCAGAGTGGTGAGGGAGTCAGAAGGTCAAAATGCCCACCCACGTGTAGGCCGTGTGTGGAGACCCGTGTCGGTGAAAAGGAATATCCTGGTTGGTTGAGGGTTGCGTACCTGAGCCTGGGCTTCTGTCTTTCAGTAACTGGGGAGGGTGCGCAGCCTAATACACCGCTTTGGTTTCTGATTTGCCTAAACGGGAGGCTAGGGACTAACCCACCCCTAGTCAATCGGCCAGGACTAGGTATTACACCGAACTCCAGGGTGAGTGGGACGGCGAGCCCGCTATATCCCCTGTGTAGCCCTGTCACCCCAGTGGGGTGACCCCTCGTTGGGCTCCGTGGTGGGTGGGGAGCACTGGGGGATGAATTTATACCATTTTTTCTATGGCACCAAAACTAAAACCCCTTAATTTAAATGCAGGCGTTGGAAAGGAAGTAGTCGAGTCATGTGGTCCTCGCTACTTGGTTATTCATAGGACAGAGGAAGGTAAGAAGTTCCTTACGGTGAGCCCTTTTGCTATCCAAAAGGGTCTCGATGCCATTGCTGGTCCTGTTAAATCCTGCGTTCGAGCTCGCAATGGTACACTTCTTGTCGAAGCCAACTCCGCCTCGCAAGCTGCAAGGATACTTAAAGCCACCATGTTAGCCAGCTATCCAGTGAAGGTCGAGGCGCACAAGTCGCTGAACTCCTCCCGCGGTGTAGTAACAACCCGCGCGTTGGACGGTTTGTCCATTGAGGAGATCCAAGAAAATCTTGCGACTCAGGGTGTCTCAGCTGTTTATCGGGTACAACGTAAGATCAACGGTGAATTCCTGCCTACTCGTACCCTGTTTCTTACTTTTGATCGGGTTGATCTGCCTCAAAAGATTAGGGCAGGGTATGAAGCCATCGAAGTTAGGCCTTATATACCCAATCCGCTGAGGTGCTTTAAATGCCAACGTTTTGGTCACACTAGTGAGTTGTGTACCGGCAAGTCCACCTGCGTCCACTTCGGTGACATCTCCCACGATGGGGCTTGTGCTTCAGCTCCATCGTGTGTGAACTGTAACGGGGAACACCCATCTAGTTCCCGAGACTGCCCCCGTTTTGCAGAGGAACGAGCGATCCAGGAGATACGGGTGAAAGAGAAGGTGTCCTTCTTGGAAGCCCGGAAGCTCCTGAGACTCCGCCAACCCTCTGCCCCGAGGTCCGGTACCCATAGCTCAGTTGCAGCTAAACCGGTACCGCGTCGGGAAATCGCAACACAGACCGGCGATATGAACGGGGCTACAATTTCGGAAAAGGTTATTTTAGCCCAAGCGCTGCCAAGGCCTTCGGCACCTACACGCAAGTTGGTATCAACATCTGCCAAATCCGCCAGCTTACAGAATAGTCCTGCACACTTGTCACCGAAAGCCTCGACCTCGGGAACTAAAGCTGGTAAATTCACGACGGCTTCTGCCCCGGAAAAACAATTTAAGACCAAGTATGTACGACAAGACTTCTTGAAAGAGAATGTGCAATCTATTACCAAGTCATCTAAGGGTAAGAAAAGTACACGCAACTCCACACGTGTATCCTCCTCTGAAGGGTCATCTGGGGAGGAGGGCGTGAATCGGCGACGGCCGTCTTCGCCGATCAGCACATCCAATCGGTTAGAACTACTCGGACCGAAATTTGCTCTTGAAAAAGGGACCTCCCTTGTGGAGGAGATGTACCAGGAGGATTCTGCCGCCACTGCCAGAGGGACAGTGCGGAAACGGCAGGATCGTGCTCCTGAAAATAGTACTGGCCCAACGCCTAAGAAGAACAAATTGAACCGACCAGCTAATCCCAATCTGCAGAAGCGTCTTTCGATTTGAAACTTATCCCATAATATACTCAATGGCTATCCTCAATTGGAACATACGCGGAATTCGACCACATCGACCAGAGCTTGACTTGTTGCTGCGCCAGCATGAACCCTTGGCTGTATGCTTACAAGAGACGAAGCTCCGTCCACAGGACACAGTTACCATCAGGCAGTACTCCTCCGTACGATGTGATTTATCCCCGGAGGACGGTGTCCCGGCACATGGGGGCACTGTGATGCTTATTCGAGATGATATTTTTGCCAACCCCGTACCCATACAATCTGCAATCCAGTCCGTTGCTGTCAGCATTAAGCTACCCTCCGCTTCATTCACCATTTGCAGTATCTATTTGCCTCCATCTGCGGACCTCTCGCACAGCGACTTAGAACACCTCATTTCGCAGTTGCCACCACCCTTTTTATTGGTAGGAGACGTGAATGCCCATCACCCTCTTTGGGGCTCTCCCAGGGCTTGTGCGAGAGGTACGCTACTTAAAGACTTCTTGGATAGTCAGAATCTTGCTCTCTTGAACACCGGAGAGCCCACCTTTCTTTCTGACGCCTTTCATAGTTTTTCACACATTGATATTGCAATTTGTTCCCCTCAGCTAGCAGTCACCTTATGCTGGAATATCATCTCGGATTTGCATTCTAGTGACCACTTTCCTTGTCGTATTAGTGTCTTGACACCCGTTGTATGTTCCACCCGTTTACCTAGTTGGCGCCTAGACCACGCCAGCTGGGAACTGTACTCCCACTTGGCTGAATTTAGCTACGAAGAGCACGACTCTGTGAACCACTAGGTCGAACATCTCACAGGGACCATTCTTTCTGCTGCTGAGCAATCCATTCCGCGTTTGACTGGCTACAACCGTCGATTTCCGGTACCTTGGTGGACCGATGACTGACGGGATGCAATTCGCGCTCGCAGACGAGCTCTACGGGTTTTCCAGCGTTTTCCTACACTGGATAACCTGATACACTATAATCGGATGCGTGCAAATTCTAGGCGGGTTATTAAGGATAGCAAAAAGTTGTCATGGAATAAATTCGTGGGTTCCTTTAATCGACATACACCTTCCTCTGTCGTATGGGATAAGTTAAGACGTGTGGCTGGGAAACCGAACCATATGCCCATCGCCGGTCTCAAAACACCTACCGGAGCTGTTGTTGATACATTTGACGTGGCGAATACTTTAGGCAGTGCTTTCGCTCAGGTGTCTAGCTCAGGCAATTATTCCCCTGAGTTTCTTACAGTTAAGAATCCGGTAGAATCTCAAGAATTCTCGTTTCTTTCTGGCAACCTTGAGGATTATAATCGCCTTTTCACCCTGGCAGAGCTAGACAATGCTCTCTCCTCTTCACGACACTCAGCACCAGGTCCAGATGGTATCCACGTCCAAATGTTGCAACATCTCTCTCCTGATGGCAAAAATTTCCTACTCGAGGTCTATAATCGTGTCTGGGTTGATGGCATTTTTCCAGACAAGTGGCGGGAGGCCACCATCATACCCATTCTGAAACCTGGAAAGGACCGCCATCTTCCTTCCAGTTACCGTCCTATTTCCCTCACCAGTTGCGTGTGCAAGGTGATGGAACGCATGATCAATGGACGGTTGGTGTGGTGGCTGGAATCCCACAATCTTCTGACGAACATCCAGTGTGGCTTTCGACGACGACGTTCAACTGCTGACCACCTTGTCTCTTTGTCAACTCAGATTATGGACGGGTTTCTTAAGAACAGCCCCACAGTTGGGATATTTTTTGACCTCGAGAAGGCCTACGACACGTGTTGGCGGGCGGGAATATTCCGTTCTCTGCACAACTGGAACATACGTGGACGCCTACCGTTGATCATTCAGGAGTTTATGCGGGACCGCGTTTTTCGAGTGAGGGTGGGCTCGGTTTTTTCTAACCATTTTATTCAAGAGAACGGAGTGCCGCAGGGCTCGGTACTCAGCGTGACTCTATTTGCTATTGCAATAAATTCCATATCACTATGTGTGCCTCAAGGTGTCTCTTCCTGTTTATTCGTGGACGACTTTGCCATCTTCTGTACTTCTCAGCGTACACCGTTTTTGGAACGCCGTCTCCAGCGGTGCTTGGACAATCTCTATGCTGTTAGCTCGAAACACGGTTTTCGTTTCTCCGCTGAGAAGACAGTCTGCGTTAACTTCTGGCGCCGTAAGTGGCAAATGCCGCCGTCTCTTCGACTCGGGCCAGATTTACTTCCTTTCGCAGACGAGGCGAGATTCCTTGGTTTGATCTTCGATCGGAAACTTTGTTGGGCACCACAAATAGCACAGCTTAGAGCACGATGTGACCGTTCTCTAAATCTTTTACGGATACTAAGTGGCAAATCTTGGGGTGCGGATCGGACGGCATTGCTCCGTCTTTATCGTGCTGTGATTCGTTCGAAGCTGGACTATGGCAGCATTGTGTATTCTTCAGCTAGACCTTCAGTGCTCAGAAGGATAGACACAGTCCATAACCAGGGCATCCGTGTGGCCGTTGGAGCTTTTCCAACGAGCCCAGTTGTTAGCCTCTACGCCGAATCGGGAGAACCTCCTCTGCGTTGTCGGCGTGATGTCCTGCTTGCTAATTATGGCTGTGGGCTGAAGTGTATGCCTGGGCATCCAACTTATCACGCGTTTTTCTCCCCTGGGCTGCACGAGTGATACTGCCTCCGCTCTCTGAGCCCCAGGCCAGCAGGTTTTCGTTTCCGTGAGCTTCTACGCCAGCACCATGTTGACATTCCTCAGCTGTTATCCAAGGGAGAGAGTATACACCCCCCTTGATTACGCGCTACCTCCCATGTCGATCTCGGGATGACGCTCTACGGGAAATCTGTTACGCCTCTTGATAGTATTCGTCGTTGCTTTTTAGAATTTGTATCCAAATACAGTGGCCGTATTTGTATTTACACCGATGGTAGTAAGAGCCCCGACGGTGTTGGATGTGCCTTTGTCACTGGCACCACTACTTCTACTTACGGTTTGCCTAGTTGCACATCTATATATTCTGCCGAGCTATATGCTATTTATCAGGCCCTTCTGTATATTCGACGTCGAAAATTAGGTGACTGCCTTATTCTTAGTGATTCCCTTAGTGCCCTTCAGAGCATTCGTGAGCTGTACAATTACCATCCTTTGGTGCAGCGCATCCAGGACGTTCTCCACATTTTGCACGCTTCTGGTTTTAATGTGGAGTGCGCATGGATTCCTGGACACTTTGGCTTGCCGGGGATTGACACGGCGGATTTGGCAGCGAAATCGGCAGTCACAGCGCCCAGTGCTACGATTACCCATTCAACAGCAGAAGATTTTAGAGTGGCTGTACGGAGAGCCGGTTTTTCGACTTGGCATGCGGAGTGGTCGGCTCTCCGTGGTAATAAGCTGCGAGAGGTGAAGGACCTCCCTGTCAACTGGGTAACCTCCTCTCGTTTATTCCGCCGGGAGGAGGTAGTACCAGCTCGGCTAAGAATTGGCCACTGTATTTTTACTCACAGTTACCTTTTTAAACGTGAACCTGCTCCTGTCTGTGCACTCTGTGGGGAGGCACAGACAGTTCGTCATGTGTTGCTGGAGTGTGGTCACCTGGCACACATTCGGTCATCTATGGGCATGCCGGCCTCTCTTGCTGAGGTCCTGGCAGATGACCCAAGAGCAGTGGACAGGGTTTTTAAATTTTTAGCAAAAGTTTCTTTTACCTTGACGTTTTAGTGTGATAGCGGTTTTTTAAACTCTTTTGGTTTTGATGTGTTGATTTTAGATGGAGTTTTATATCCAGCTCTGGTTAGAGGGCTGAACGTTTCTGTTACTTCCGTTTCAACTGTGTTAGCTCTTTTACTTGTGTTTACTTTTTTGTTTGGTATTTTCTTACTGCCTATTGCCAAGTTTTAATCATAAGGGAGCTTATGACCTCGGCAGTTGAGCGCCCTTAAACACCATATTCATCATCATCGAGCGCAGTAACCCGTATAGTTTTTTCATATTTTGTTTTTTAGTTCATATTAGTACTATTGCAACCTGATCTCCGGTTGCTTTTGAATGCAACAAAAGGCCAATAAAACAAGAGAAAACAAATTCTAGTATTTTGTGTAGTCCTCTTAATTGCTATCAGTGCCCTCAATCTTCGGGGCATGGACTCCACTAGCTTTTGAAAATAATTAATGTCTTCTGCTAGTGAACTCCAAGTATCTGTCATGTCACAGCAGAATTCTGTAGCATTATTTCATCTGGGACCTCGAGAAAGCCTCTGTTTTACTTTTGCCCAAATATGTTCAATTGGGTTGAGATCTGCTGGCTTTGGAGGCCACGGTATTTGCTCTAAGATATTCATGAGCTCCGAAAGCCACTTTTGAACTTTGGCCGACCTGTTGACCAAGTGATTGCCCTGCTGAAATTTAATGATACCTTCAAGATAACGCTCTTGGGCACATGGAAGCAGAATATGTTCTAGAATTTTAGAATAGATTTCCCCATTCTCCTTTCCATGAACACTTTCCAGCATACCTGCACCTTCCGGAGAAATCCATGTCCAAGCAGTAACGCTCGTTGGACCACTACTTGCAGCTATTGCAGCATTTATCAAGGAAGTTCTGCAGGAGAAACATAAGTATGGCAAAATAATGATGTCAAATGAATATAGAGACAACTCAAACTGAAATAATTAAGCAAGAAAAAAGAACACCTTGGTGGCATCGTCTCTTTAAGTAATGCCTCCAGCAGTTCCAAGAGATGGAATTATATATGACAGGAAGTAGGGGTTTTTAGTTGGTGAAGATCCAACTCCCACACAGAGAGGTGTCTTTGATAGATTTTCCCCTAATATATATATATATATATATATATATATATATATATATATTTATATTTATATAGGGGAAAATCTATCATATATATATAAACAAAAAAACACGCCTTGCACGAGTGGCCAAATAGTGCAGATCATGTCGAGTACCAAACACAGTCGAATTGGCATCTGCAGTGCAGAACGTAGCTTCGTCGGAGAAAACTACTTTACTCCAATCGACGTTCTCGTCATGTACAGTATATTTCAGCCTGTCAACTTTGTGGACTTCAGTTAGCACTTCCTTGACTACCGCACGTTTACGTCGAATTCCGGCATATTTACAGCGGATGCTAGCCGACCGTGCACTACCCGGGAACAAAGGTAGAGCCTTGTCTTCAGCGGCTGTCAGAAACGGATCTCTTTCGACCTCTGCCATGAGAGACCCGTCTTCATTCTCAATAGATGCACGCGAGTGACAAATGCTCTTCCTTGAAGCAACCTGTCCCTCTTTACGATATAACTTTGCCCAGCTCCTAGCAGTCGACTGTGGAACATTACACATGCTACCCACTCTGGTGGTCGTATAATCCTGTGAAACCATGGGAGAAGAGCAGAATGTTTATCAACGGCCTTTGCCATTGCTAAAGTATGAATGGGCGCGTCGTTGTAGTAGTGATTGAAGACCTCCTTCGGAACCAGGCACAAACGTTTAACCAACACTGAAAGAAACACAATAATGACAAGGGAATCAAGCTTATCACCAGTAGTTATAAACTTTGGCTATTTTACATAATATATATTTGCATATTATCTAATACTTAAATTATAGCTAATAAAGTGGAAACTCTGTATTAATATAAATTTAAAATGTGAAACAGAGAATAAGATAGAAGAAACAGCATAAATGGGGGAAGAAAAATCTCGGCTGTTGCAGAGTTTTGAACATAGGTTTTGTAATTTTCAAAGCATTTGCGTTACCTGTGAGCTATATTTGTTTGTGACAAACGTGTCTGCTACCACATTCATAGATGCGTTGTAATAAGAGTCATGGTTCTTATGATAACGTGATTCATTTATCGTATTCAGGGTACTTCATGGCTTCTGAACCAGATCATTGGTTGATTCAGTTGATTGGGAATTGGTCGCTTCACCTACATGTATAACTACCAATGAGCATAGCATCAGCTAGAAACACTTTTGGATTTGTTTACTAATTTGCTAACGAAGAATGGTAAGCATGACTTATAGGCGCATTCTTTATCTAGGAACCAATACAAATGCGAGACACGCTACAAGACACAGCATGTTAATGTGTTCGACAAGTAATAACGTATGTCGCAGGCACTTTTAAGTAAGTATGGCTGTATATTGGAAATATCGACCAGTGTAAACCTCGCTGCGATACGAAGTGGGGCTTGAAAATATTCTGCTCTCAGAGTGCGCTTAATCATCTTTTCCATGACTTTACATAATTGCAAGAACAGCTTCTTTATACATTTAATTGTGACTAAAACGGATATACAAGAAACCCCAGCAAGAGGTCAATGTTTAAAAGTGGGTGTTATATGCTGGCCTTGAAATAGCATACTAATCTTTCCATGACACCGAGAGTAACTGCTGAAATTGGCAGGATTTAAAAAAATTACAAAATATTGAACATTGTAGACGCATACTAACGTTATCTCCGAAATGGCCAATGCCACAAAAAGTTATTTAAAGTAAATTCTGTGTTCCAAGGATTTCTACATGTTTCGTGTAATACGCTCTTTATATCTTGTATTGCTTACAGTTATATAATGTTATTACAATTTTCTTCCTGATGAAGAGAATATCAGAAGCTATTCTCACCAAATAAATGGTATATGTCTCTTTTGTCTTGTGAATATTGTAAACATATGGGATTTTAATCAAAATCGCTATAGTGATTTCCGAAGAGAAAAATCAACAAATACAACAAAATTCGCGTGTAAAGTGAGGTTGAGTGTGGGATTTTTTTAAACCCTTCGTGCAGCAATTTTGGAGGAATACCAAACTTAAGTACCAATTTGACATTTATGGAACATTTCGTTTTGAATTAATCTGTTTTTACAGACACACACGCAAACGCTGGTATATTAATCAAAAAGCGCTTTTCCTCATTTTCATTGAGGTATCTCAAGATCGAATGAAATAGAATAGTTTCCCTACGTATTAGAGAAATAAGTAAATAGATAAAGAAGGAGAGTAAGAAACGAAAGGAAAAAGGCAGAGAGGGAGAAGGAGCGAACAGTGGAAGCGGTAAGCAATAAATAAGAAAAGAATAAACAAAAGAAAGAAAATCGTCCCGTCCACCGTACTGAGCATTGTCAGTAAACTGGCTACATGTCTCATAAAATAGGCAGGGGCCGAAATAGCGACGTATTCGCAATGGAGCAAAACTTTCTTTACCCCCAGACGTGCATGAGCACAATATAAGTATATTGTTAGCAGTCTAATAATGTCATATAAAAAGGCAGGCGGATGCCTGGGAAAATAAAAAAGGCAAACAAGAACATGTGTGTCTAATATTTACCATGATAGAACACAAAGAAGAGTTTATTTTTCATGACGAGAGAGAAACCAGAAGCCTCCCCTCCGAAGTTAATGTTATGGGGAAGTTGTTATGTCATTGGCCGCCTTTCAGAGCCTCTCACATTTCCCTCCAGCAACTTATTCTTCACCAGCTTATTAAGATCAAGACTTTCAGTCAGCAGTCACTTAGGTACTAGTCTTCTGAACCCAAGGTGACGGGTTCAAATCTGGCCAAGGCCAATAAATTTTAAGTGTGCCTAAATGCTATATTTCCATGACAGTGTATTTATTTGTATGTTAAAAGAATTCCTGCTGGACGAAATTTGGGCACATTGGCGCCGCTGATTGATTATGGCAATGTAAATCTTAATTAGCAACTCCTTTTTTCTTTTTTTTTTTTTTTTTTTTTTTTTTTTGCGTGTTACCTATTCAACGTGGCAGACAATCATATTCGCATATATTTCTAAAGTCGACTTTTAGTAACTTCTTAAGTTTAATTATGATAGAGGAAGTGTTGCACTCATCCAAAAACTGAATTTGAGTACTAAAGAAAACAACAACAAGAACAAAAGAAACACAGTTTAAATTCCTTCTTAGTCCCCACTCAAACATCTTTAGAAAGGGACTGCGTGCGATTGTGTAAACCCAATGACTCACACCAAAACTGGAATAATTGCTAGACAGCTGATTTACATGCAACTGCATATTTAGTTTGATTCTTTGTTATTGAAAGTCAGCTCGTCTGGAAGTGATTTATTGAGAAGGTGGTTTAGTGGTATCTCTGAGTATACAACAGAAGGTAAAAAATGCGCTAAGTAAGTTACTTGTAAAAATAAATAAGTAAAAATGCGTTAATGTAAAATACAAAACAGATGCACACTTAGCAGCAAGTAATCGCGGTAGTTATTCTAAACCGACTTACTTATTGCCTTCCGAACTTAGACACGATCTTTGTGAATCTTATTTTCCGCAAACATTCCTTAACAATAAACATTTTCGTAGTTTTTAGAAAAGCGTGTTGCAATAAAAACGTTGCAGGCGCACAGCCGTAGAGTAGCTATTTTGGTGACTATTTTATTACAGTAATTCAAAAAATACAGAACGAATCAAGACACTTCTGTTTTTGGTATTGTCGGCAAAACATAAGATTCCTATGGCTAACTTCATTGTGAGGAAGTTAGATAAGCGAAAAAGGTCCTGGAAAACATTTCGTTAACTGTAAATAGTTGGACAGAATATATCAGTCTACCATAGCTCGTTTTGTTGTCGATTCATTAAAATTATTACGGTTGAAATGAGCTTCGCAATCTATTTTCTGTCGGTTGGATCGACATTACAAAAGTTTCATCCTTATTAGGTTCATTTGACGTGTTTGACATATGGTTATAACGGGGTAAATTTACGTTTCTGAGGTACACGTCACTTCACCGCACACGTAACAAGAATAACATAACAACACACAAAACTCTATAACATATGAACAAGACATAATGAAATCCAAAGAATCTCAAATGTAAACTAAATAGCCAAATGGTTTAAGAACATATGTGTTGTGTATGAACAACCTCTGAGCTATGGATCCCTGAAAACAGCTGTTTGTGCTTGTTATTTTTTTTTAAGTTTACCTCACAAAAGTGGCTGTTCTTAGAACTTAAATCCAGAAATTTATTGAGAAATAACAGCTTATAGGGTTCCCTAAGCATAACAAAAGGCTTTTATATAAACCAAATGGCTTCTTCTAACAATATACAGCTTATTTTGTGTTGACTATCTTTATTTCTAACACAATTAAAAATATGAAACATAAAATTTCCCTCTGTAATAAAATTATAGTTTCTGTTTCAAGAGAACGACATCTTATTGAAAGTTTTGAAGATCATATCCGTCTATTTCACATCACAAATAATAAGAATTATGTAATTTTAACTCGGAAAGATTTGGAATGTAGACCAGTGTAATTTATGGAAAACGACCTAATATTTAGTTATTATATGTCAGGCTAAACGCACCAGGGGGAAACATTGCTTTAAGTTGTATTTAAGTATGCCCCACAAATTAACTAATTTAAATCTGTGCAAGGTTAAGGCCAGTTAATGTTGGAAGCCTTCTAAAATCTTGGGATTTTTAGAATTAATTACGGAAGTGTGTCTAATAGTAAATATGGTGATTCTTTAGGATTATTTGCAGAGTAAATTGAGACCAGTTTACCTATCGCGTCATGCACATATTGGAAACTGATAAAAGGGCAATATTATCACTAAATTATAACCATGAGATCAAAGCTACAAAATCTTTGCCTTGACCCTCTTCATAATTAGAAAAGTACAACCATATGACATCATAAGAGGAGAGAGGTAGGGAGGGAGAGAGAGTGCGAGAAAGAGAGAGAGGGCGAGAAAGAGATAGAGGGAAGTTCATGATTTTCAGACTAATATTGAAGGTACATTAAACATTTTTTTAGCGGACAAGTTTTGTAACCCGTCGCACCGGGAGGAAAACCTCTTGCTTTTCTCAGCAAAGTTGGAGTGAAATGTGAGCTACAAATAGTACAAAATCACGTGGCTCTACCAGATGTATTGTGTTCATTCACTCTCTCTTACCTTCCTCCAGCAAATCTAATTTTAGCCACTCAATGTTTCCTCTCTCCCTGCACTGCTTTTCGCCAAGAATTAAAGCTGCAGCTGGCGCAGTTAGTTCACTTCTTTGAAACATAGCTTAAATACCAAGAATTCCTCAAATGTTCAAGCTTATAACGTTGTACAAAGCCGTCTCAATGAGCTTTCCTCTAACGTGCAGTAATTGCGAGCTCCAGCCTTCACTATTTCAGACATTACGGAATTTTATTCGCAATATCAGCAGTGGCGTAGCGTGAAATAAAAAAAATGGGAACGCTATAGTTTAAATGCCCTACTGCTGGAAATCAAAGGTGGAGGTGGGTGGTTTTACATTTTATCGAATATTGTCACGTCCTAAATGTTGACACTGGGGAAATACCTATAATCAGATGATAGAAAACTCAAGCTTGGCTTTTAGGTAATTAATATATTTAAAGAGATTAAACAAAGGTTCCAATAGCTAGTGTTTGGTTCACAAAAGAAGGGGTTCCTAGCCTTGATTATTAACTTTAACATGAGGCTGTGATTCCCAATTTAGTGTTAACTCATACACCTACCTGGGTAGAAGAGATGTCACGTAGGTCATGGCAAGACGTCTGGCATAGTCCCTGACGAGGACCGGCCGGCCTGGTAGAGTTTGGGGTGACAGCCGCCGAGCTTCGTTATTCCCAATACAAGTTACGACCCAAGACGACAGCGACGGGCCTGGCCTACCTGTATACATAGATTCTATAGTCCCTATAGGGATGACACAGATGACAGAACGGATATTCCCAAATATGGTCCGAATGCCGCTCCTAATCAGCTAGGGCGTTAGCGATCATCCTAGAGACACGTGACCCATCCTTTGTTGATTTATGCAACATTTGTTCTATAATCTTCTAAAAGGAAGCTGACGACAGGTAAAGTCCAAAGAGACGTTCCTGACAAACAGGAAACCAGTGATATCTGGTCACGTACGCATTTTAATACCGTTTCTCTACTTTTAATATATTAAGAATTCCAACCTAATTTCCAAGGTTCATAAAATGATGAACAACATATTAATGGAATCATAAATTAAATATCTTGCCAACGACCGACGCGACACAACCCCCGTGGATGAGACAACGGCCCCTGACGTTGGTTAAATAAAACTAAGCATACCAGAAAGTTACAATAACCAATATGGACCAAGGGGCACCAAACGCCGCAGTCATATACAAGTACAACACAATGATAATACTATAAAATCTGAAAGAAATTTGGGGCACCTATGCAACCAAATGCGCTAGGTAAGTATACAATGCACGGATCAAGCGTTTGAAAATTAAATAAAAAAAATGCAATAGATGTTACCCAAAGAATCAAACCAAAGTAAACCAAAGCACCTGAAACACAAAAACAAAGGTTTAGGAACGGGAGATAAACAAAGGAGGGGGGGGGGGAGAATGGAAGCCATGTCATGTTGCTAATCCCACAATGAGTAGAGAAGATGGTCCCCAAAATCTGATGAAACAACTCACACGCAACTGGTACTTGCAATACACACAAACACAAGAAACCAAGCCATTGTTCCGAGTTCACAGGGGCCGAACGCGGTCCCCAAGGACTGTCTTTGTCCTGTTTTAGCACAAGCCAAGGGTACACCTTGTACAAAGTGCACAACCATTGAAGGAAGTCTGATGTATAAGAGCATGAATATGCTGCGTGAAGATGCAACATAATGTTTGTAATTCACCATCCCAGCAAAAAGAATGCCATGCTTTCATTGGGGCTATTATGACAGTTCATCCCCAAGGAAGCCAGGCGTGTTGGGCCACAGATTCACCAAATATATATATATATATATATATATATATATATATATATATATATATATATATATTAATCTCATAATGTTCAATGTCCTGGCCCATGGGCACGGCGGCGGGTATAAAGAACGAATCCTTAAAGAAACATGTGTAGTCCATGGGGAGCCATCGGCAACCGGGGCGCTGCGTCCCGTCGATCTATCCAAAAGTCCTGCAGGTACAAGCACGTATCGAGTACAAAGAGGCAGGTGTGGTGGCCACCAAGCAACACAACGTAGCATTGGATTAGGGACTAGGGATGAGTAAATACAAGGGGATATAACATTTATGTGTGAGAAAAAAAGTTGTAGGGGGAAAATAGATTGTGTCCTAAGGCGAAGAGGGGTGATGGGGGCTGAAGTATGAGACGAAGGGTTAATAAACACAAAGCCCAGCCTGAGAAAGTAATTACAGAGAACGAAAAGGTGTTACTTTGAATATAATATGACAATACTCCAACTAAATTTAGAAAAACAATAAATGATAGATATAACGAAATTAAAATGAAACTTTGATGTAACTAAGTGAGGACAAAATATTAAGGCAATGATGTAGATGGATTACGACACACAACCCCCAGGGGCCTACTACGGCAGGTACGGGTTTGGCACACCCGGAGGTTCCCGAGCCACTCACCGCCATCTCCTCATCCCCATCGCCACCAACTGAGCCACGTTTTGTTTGTGTGCATATTTGTTTATGTATGTTTTGTAGCAGCGAGTTTACTCGTCTTATGTTCATCCCCTTTTAGGCTTATTATTTACATGTTTAGTTTTGAAGCTTTAGATTTATTAACTTCTGCCTCACCAACAGGAACCTTTATTCTATTTCCGTGGTTTCTGTCCCACGTTTCCAGCGCGGCTTCCAACATGTGTGCTCTTTAAGGGTATCAGGCGTTAAGGTTGAGTGGACCCTTGCTACTGCCCCTATGTGTAAGCCTTAAGTGCGGAGTCCGTCCATCCGTTATTTCTCCTATGTAGCTTCCTTGGGGGCCCGGTCCATTTTAATTTCCCGACGAACACGGACCGGTCGTGTTACCGCTAACGGAAACCCGGTGTAATCAACCACAAGTCCCTTGAATCCATGTCTGCTTTATGATGCAGCATGGCCTAAAGTGAGGAGCCACAGGTGGTTATCCCCCCAGGGGCCTACTACGGTAGTTATGGGTTAGGTGCACCCGGGGTCCCGAGCCAACCCTTGACTCCTTCTGTGGACAACCTCTCAGTGGTGAGGGAGTTAGTAAGTTAAAATGCCCACTCACGTGTGGACCGTGCGTGGAGACCCGTGTCGGTGGAAAGGGATCCCCTGGTTGGTTGAGGGTCGCGTATCTGAGCCTGGGCTTCTGTTTTTCAGTAATTGGGGAGGGTGCGCAGCCTAAGACACCGCTTTGGTATCTGCTTCGCGTAAACGGAAGGCTAGGGACTAACCCACCCCTAGTCAGTCGGCCCGGACTAGGTATTATACCAAACTCTAGGGTGAGTGGGACGGCTAGCCTGCTATATTCCCTGTGTAGCCCTGCCACCCCAGGGGGTGACCCCTTGTTGGGCTCCGTGGTGGGTGTGGAGCACTGGGGGATGAAATTCAATACCATCTTTATGGCAAACCAAAAACCTAAAAATAAAATAGTGGAAAATAAGTACCCTAGTGTAGTGGTCCTTGCTGCTTAGTAATAAAAAGGAAAGAGGAAGGTCGGACATTTACTTCCGTCAGCTCTTTTGCAGTTCAAAAGAGTCTTGACAAAATCGCTAGTCCGGTACACTCATGTACTAAAACGCGCAACGGCACCCTCCTGGTAGAATCATTTACGGCGTCCCAGGCAGCAAAACTACTCAAAGGCAAAATACTGGACTGTTACAAAGTTAAGGTCAAGCAGCACAAGACCTTGAACTCCTCGCGCGGCGTCATCGCCACCCGCGCATTGGACGGTTTGTCCAATGAGGAGCTTCAAGAACATCTGACAGACCAGGGCGTAACATCTGTTTACAGGGTTCAGCGGAAGGTTAATGGTGAATTTGTCCCTACCTGTACCCTGTTCCTTACCTTTGATCGGGTGGATCTCCCTCAAAGGATTAAGGCAGAGTATAAACCATCGAGGTTGGGCCCTATATTCCCAACCCGCTCAGATGTTATAAGTGTCAGAGGTTTGGGCATGGGCATACCAGTGAATTTTGTACTGGTCATCCTATATGTGCTCTATGTGGAGAGGCATCGCAAGATTGAGCTTGTTCTGCCACTCCATCTTGTGTGAATTGTAGTGGGGAACATCCATCTAATTCCCGAGATTGCCCCCGTTTTTCGGAGGAAATAGCGATCCAGGAGATACGGGTACGGAAGATGTCCTTCTCAGAAGCCCGTAAGCTCCTGCGTCTTCGCCCACGTCCCGCGCTTAGGAACCTACAGTTCCGTTACAGCCAAGTCGATACCGCGTGGGAAAATTGCTACACAAACTTGCAATATTAACGGGGCAACAATTTCTGACAGGGTTCTCACCGCCAGGCAATACCCAAGGTCCCCCACTTCTAAGCCTACATCGACAATTACATCTGCTAGCACTGCTACTGTTCAACGGAGTCCAGGTAAGGTATCCCCCAAACCTTCGACCTCGGGCACCAAGACAGGCCAATCCGTTGCGTATGCTGCTCCAGTGAAAACATTCAAGGCAAGCTATGTTAGGCCCGACTTTCTTAAAGAGAGTGTTAAGTCCCATGGCAGAACCACTAAGCGAAGAAATAGTCCACGCCAATCTCCACGTCTATCCACTTCGGAGGAATCTTCAGGGGGAGTACTGGTCGGCGACGACCATCTGTGTCGATCAGCACCTCTAATCGGTTCGAGGTTCTCGAACCGAAATTCTTTATTGGAAAGAGGTTTTCCTCCCCCGTGGAAGAAATGGACCAGGAGGGTTCCGCCCCCACTGCCAGACGGACAGTGTGGAAGATGCAGGATCGTGCTCCTGAAAACAATGTCAGTCATACACCTAAAAAGAACAAATTGAACCGACCAGCACTGCCGAATATGCAGAAACGTCTTTCGATTTAAATCTTATCCCATACTCTCCACCATGACTGTCCTACAGTGGAACATAAGCGGTCTTCGATCACATCGGTCAGAGCTTGAGCTGTTGCTGCACCTGGTTGTTTGCTTACAAGAGACTAAGCTCCGACCACATGACAACGTTACCTTCAGGCACTACTCCGCTGTACGGTGTGATTTAACTCCGGTAGAGGGGGTGCCTGCACATGGGGGGCGCTATGATGCTCGTCAGAGATGGCCTTAATGCTGAATCCGTGTCTTTACAGTCTGATATCCAGTCGGTCGCTGTACGAATCAAGTTGCCGTCTACCGAATTCACCATTTGTAGTATATATCTTCCGCCCTCCTTTGACCTCTCGCGCACTGCTTTAGATGACTTAGTTTCTCAGCTGCCCGCACCATTTCTACTAGTCGGTGACATGAATGCCCACCACCCATTGTGGGGGTCCCCTCGGGCTGGTGCGAGAGGTCATCTTATTGCCGGTTTCTTGGACAGTTGTCACCTATCTCTCTTGAACACCGGAGAACCTACATTTCTCTCTGACGCGTTTCACAGTTTCTCCCACCTGGACATAGCTGTTTGTTCTCCGCAGTTGGCAGTTTCCTTGAACTGGAATGTCATCTCTGACTTGCATTCTAGTGACCACCTTCCCATTCTAATTAGTCTCTTATCACCGGTTTTACGTGCCCCACATTTGCCTCGATGGCGCCTAGATAAAGCAAATAGGAACCTTTTTCCCACTTGACTGTTTTTAACTACAGGAAGCACGACTCCTTGGATTCCTTATTTGAACACCTCGAAGCAACCATTTTCTCTGCTGCAGAGCAGTCTATCCCGCGGTTGACTGGCCAGCCTCGTCGATTTCCTATTCCCTGGTGGACAGATGAATGTCGGAATGCCATTCGTGCCCGCAGACGTGCTCTTCGGGCTTTCCAACGTCGCCCTACATGGCTAGCTTAATACATTAAAAAAGATGCGCGCTAAATACAGGCAAGTTCTTAAGGACAGTAAAAAGCAATCATGGAGTGTGTTTGTAACCTCCCTTTAATAGTCATGCACCTTCCTCTGTTGTATGGGATACGTTAAGGTAAATCGACACATCTGCCAATCGCCGGTCTCAAAACATCTACTGGAGTTGTTGTTGATATATTTGCCGCGGCGAACGCTTTAGGCAATGCTTTCGCTCAGGTGTCTAGCTCAGACCATTATTCCCCTATGTTTCTTGCCGTTAAGACTCAGGTGGAATCACAAGGATTCTCTTTTAGTTCCGGAAACCATGAGGATTATAATCGCCTCTTCACCATGGCTGAGTTAGACCATGCAGTTTCATCTTCGCGACACACTGCGCCAGGGCCAGATGGCATCCACGACCAAATGCTGCAACATCTCTCTGCTACGGGTAAGGCTTTCCTCCTCGAGGTCTACAATTGTGTCTGGGTTGATGCCACTTTTCCCGAAAAGTTACGGGAGGCCACCATTATACCTATACTTAAACCTGGAAAGGACCGTGATGTCCCGTCCTATTTCCCTCACCAGTTGCGTTTGCAAGGTGATGGAACGCATAATAAATGGACGTTCGGTGTGGTGGCTGGTATCCCACAATTTACTGACAAACATCCAGTGCGGTTTTCGCCAACATTGGTTAGCAACAGACCATCTCGTATCGCTGCCGACGCAGATCATGAACGGCTTTCTTAAGAACTGTCAAACAGTCGGGATATTTTTCGACCTCGAGAAGGCGAGCAAGGATCTTACGTTCCCTTCTCAACTGGGATATACGTGGGCGCCTACCGTTGTTTATTCAGGAGTTTATGAGGGACCGTGTCTTCCGAGTAAGGATCAGCTCCATATTCACTAACCTTTTTATTCAAGAGAACGGTGTGCCACAGGGATCAGTTCTGAGCGTGACGCTGTTCGATTTAGCGATTAATTCTATATCTCAGTGTGTTCCGTCAAGTGTCTCGTCCTGCATATTCGTAGACGATTTGCCATCTTTTGTACTTCTTAGCGTATGTCATTTTTGGAACACCGTTTCAAGCGATGTTTGGACAACCTTTTTGAATGGAGCTCGAAAAACGGCTTTCGTTTTTCAACTGAGAAGTCCGTCTGCGTTAATTTTTGGCGCTGTCGGTGGCGATTGGCGCTTTCTCTTCGGCTTGGGCATGGTATACTTCCCTTTGGCTGAAGAGGCGAGATTCCTGGGCTTGGTCTTCGATCGGAAACTCTGCTGGTTACCACATATAGCACAGCTCAAAACGCGTTGTGACAGTTCTCTGAATATTTTACAGATACTAAGTGGCAAATCATGGGGAGCTGATCGGACAGTGCTTCTCCCTCTCTGTCGTGCGCTGATCCGATCCAAATTAGACTATGGATGTATTGTGTATTCCTCAGCCCGACCATCTACACCGAGACGATTGGATACAGTCCATAATCAGGGCATCCGAGTGGCTGCAGGTGCTTTTCCTACCAGCCCAGTCGTAAGCCTCTACGCTGAATCATTAGAACTGCCTCTGTGATGTCGGCGGGATATTCTATTATCCAATTATGGCTGCGGAATGAAGTGCTTGCCCGCGCATCCAACGTTTACTAGTTTTTTCTCCAACGAGCATGACGACCGTTATCGGAACCTCTCCCTTAGTCCACGGCAGGCAGGTTTCAATTTCCGAGAGCTGCTTCGGAAACACGATATCGGAATTCCTAGCATGTTTCTCAAGGGGAAAAGGATGCACCCTCCTTGATTGCGTGCTTACTCCCATGTAGATACCGGGATGACAGCTTACGCGAAATCTGCTACGCCTGTGGCTAGTATCCGTTCTTATTTTTTAGGATTTTTATCAAAATACAGTGGCCATATACACCGATGGTAGTAAGTGTACCGACGGCGTTGGATGTGCGTTTGTATCTGGGACAGAAAACTCTACTTTCGGTTTACCTAGCAGCACATCTATTTACTGTGCAGAGCTCTATGCCATATACCGCGCCCTTCTCTATGTTCGCTGTGGAAATTGGAGTGATTCCCTTAGTGCCCTTCAGAGCACCTGTGCGCTGTACAACTGCCATCCTCTCGTACCGCGCATCCAGGATACCCTCTGCATTTTATCCGCTTCTGGCGTTAATTTGGAGTTGCGTGGGTTCCTGGACACGATGGCTTGCTGGGAAATGAACGTGCCGATTTGGCAGTGACGAGCGCGGTCAGCGAACCAGGTGTTGCAATTGCTTGCATATCGTATGACAATTTTAAGCTTGTTGTCCGGAGAGCGGTGTTTTCATCCTGGCATACCGAGTGGTCAGCTCTCCTCGGGAACAAGTTCACGGAGGTAAAGGAGCTCCCCGTACACTGGGCTACCTCCTCACGCAAATCTCGACGTGAAGAGGTTATGTTGGCTCGATTGCGAATTGACCACTATTATTTTACACATAGATATCTGTTTGTGAAGGAGGCTCCGCCTATCTGTCCACTCTGTGGAAAGTTGTTGACCGTCCGTCACGTGTTGCTAGAGTGTGTTCCTCTAGCATACATTGGCACATCCCTGCAACTGCAGACAAGCCTACAGGAGGTTTTGGCAGACGAAGACAGAGGGGTAGATAGGGTTTTGAACTTTTTAGCAAATGTAACTTTCGCACTGCGCGTGTAGCTGTTATACATTTTGGAGGCAACTTTACTGTTTTGCCTTTTTTAAAATGTGTCGCTTTTATGTTTTATATTGAATGCTTCGCTTTAGCAGCCCTTTGTGTGTAGTTTAGGTTCATTTGGTTTTATTATTCCTCTTTGGTTGTTATTTTAATCGGCTTTTAGCCCTCAATTTTACGGATGGCTTTGGCTATTGTTTTGCTCCTAGAGGTTTTAGCTTCCTTATAACCCTTGCTTCTTTTTTTGTTTTGTTTTCTTTTTTGTTCCCCTCAGGTTTTAGAAGGGTGCTAATGACCTTGGAGTTGGGCGCCCAAAAACCACATCTACCATCATCATTATCACAGGTACCTGTGGTAGGGACTTAAAGCGGGGTTGTAAATGGTGAAGGACTTACCCATATGGACCAGCGGTGGTGGGTGGAGGGTAACTCCTTCGGAGGTTTTCCTTGAGATCGGTCTGGTAGGGGTCTAACAGGCGGCACATACCGGAAAGTATTTTGGTGCCTTCTTTCTCTACCACCGAATGGCAGGCTGAGGCCGACGGTCCCGGAAGGGGGTACTTCCATCATGCTATCTCCGCGTAAACCTACTTCATTTGACCGCTTTTTAACTGTGACCTTGGCCTGCGAATGGAAAACTATGCGAGATATCAGTCCGTTTTACATACAACGCGAGATTGACCGGATATGCGGTAAAGTGAACAAAGCCTCCAGAACGTGAGACGGTAAGCCTTTGGTTGAAACGAAGACGGAAGACCACTCCAAGAAACTCATGAAGGCCAGTTTGTAGGGTTCCTACCCCATAAAGGTGCCCCCCCACAAGACTTTGAACACCCGTAGAGGCGTAGCAACTACCTCTTGTTAAGACGGGCTTTCCGAGGCAGATATTGTCTCCAATTTATCTGACCAGGGTATATGCCAAGTGTACCGTGTGCTTGGGCAACTGATGGTGAATCAGTGACATTACGTACGGCATTTCTGACTTTTAAGGGCACCAAAATACCCGTGACCCTGTATTGTGGATATAAACCTGTCTCTGTGCGACCGTATGTGCCGAACCCAATGAGCTGTTTTCGGTGCCAACGGTTCGGTCATACGCAAACTCAGTGCACGTTTGATGCAACATGTGAGCGCTGCGACCAGCCTGCACATGATGAAGGTATCTGTTCACGAGACCCTTGTTACGTCCACTGCCGCGGGAGTGATACCGCTAGATCCCGGCATTGCCCGCGATTTTTGGAGGAAAAGGCCATTCAGAAACTAAGAATCTTGGAACGAATAACCTTTCCGGAGGCCCGGTACAGCTATCAGCAGCTAAAGCCTGCGAAAAACTTAGACTACATTCCGCTGTTCGCTGCACTCCTAGTGCCTCTGTGGCTGTTCAAACTGCACTGGGGCCTGAAGCGTCATCTCAAACGGAACTGCAGCTGACCTCTGCCGTCTTGGCTGAACGACCTGCACCGCCAGTTTCGATAGCTTCCACTTCAGCTGACCCTCCGACAAAATCCGTACACCAGCCGTCACCTAGTCCACCACCTGTTGCCGACTCTCATGGACGTTCTCTTAAGAAGCTCAAAGTGGCGGATAAACCAAAGTCCCGTTCACGTTCCACGAGGCGTAGAGCGTCTACCGCATCCCGACCATCAGAGGAGTCCGACGGGGACACAGGCGGTCCTTTTTTGGGCAAGAACTATTTGAAACTCAACCAACCGCCTTAACAGTGCCTGTCGTTTCACTGTCCATCAG
The DNA here is from genome assembly GCA_030762935.1 of Hymenopus coronatus. NCBI lineage: Eukaryota > Metazoa > Arthropoda > Insecta > Mantodea > Hymenopodidae > Hymenopus > Hymenopus coronatus. The sequence goes on along the minus strand of JAUKNX010000035.1, from coordinate 1,194,533 downwards.
CTTCTATTGCAAGTTTCCTTTGTTCCACCTCGCTTCCCCCCCCCCCAGGGGCCTACTACGGTAGGTACGGGTTAGGCGCACCCGGGGTCCCGAGCCACCTTGACTCCCTCTGTGGGCAACCTCAGAGTCGTGTGGGAGTCAGTAGGTCAAAATGCCCACCCACGTGTAGGCCGTGCGTGGAGACCCGTGTCGGTGAAAAGGAATGTCCTGGTTGGTTGAGGGTTGCGTACCTGAGCCTGGGCTTCTGTCTTTCAGTAACTGGGGAGGGTGCGCAACTTAATACACCACTTTGGTTTCTGCTTTGCCTAAACGGGAGGCTAGGGACTAACCCACCCCTAGTCAATCGGCCAGGACTAGGTAAATACCGAACTCCAGGGTGAGTGGGACGGCGAGCCTCCTTTATTCCCTGTGTAGCCCTGTCACCCCAGTGGGGTGACCCCGCGTTGGGCTCCTTGGTGGGTGGGGAGCACTGGGGGATGAATATATACCATATCTTTTATGGCAAAATTTAAACACAGTGATAATTTAGTATTGGGAAAGAAGTAGCCGAGTCCGATGGTCCTCGCTACTTAGTCATATTAGGAACTGAGGAAGGAAAAAACGTTACATCCGTCAGCCCTTTCGCTATTCAGAAGGGTTTAGACAAAATTGCTGGTCCGGTTAAATCCTGTATTAGAGCCCGAAATGGATCCCTCCTGGTTGAGGCAATATCACCTTCCCATGCAGGACAAATACTTAAGGTGAAACTTTTAGGCAGCTATCCGGTTAGGATCGAAAAGCATAAGACCTTGAACTCCTCGCGTGGAGTTATCACCAAAGGCGTAATATCCGTTTATAGGGTTCAGCGGAAAGTTAATGGTGATTTTGTACCTACCCGTACTCTGTTCCTTACGTTTAATCGGGTAGATCTCCCTCAAATGATTAAGGCAGAGTACGAATCCATCCAGGTTAGGCCCTATATTCCCAAACCTTTACGATGTTACACGTGCCAGTGGTTTGGGCATACCAGCGAATTTTGTTCTGGTCCGGCAACGTGTGCAATCTGTAGCGACGCTTCCCACGATGGGGATTGCACTAAAACGGCGTCTTGTGTGAACTGCGGCGGGGAACATCCACCTAGTTCTCGAGCCTGCCCTCGTTTTGCAGAGGAGAGAGCCATTCAGGAGATACGGGTGAAAGAGAAGGTGTCCTTCTCCGAAGCCCGTAAACTCCTGCGTATTCGACAGCCCTCTGTCGCACGGTCCGGTTCTTACAGTTCTGTTACAGCTAAACCGGTACCGAAGCGGAAAATTGTCACACAAACCGGCGATATTAACGGGGTTACAATTTCGGAAAAGATCGTCGTTGCCACACCACTACTGAGGACCTCAACATCCACGTCAGCACCACCATCCGCCAAATCCGCCACAGTAAGACCTATTCGAGAACAATTGTCACCGCAACCGTCGACCTCCGGCAATAAGACCGGCAAAACCGTAACCTATTCTGTACTAGCAAAGAATTTCAAGAAAAACTATATTAGGACTGACTGACTTAAAGCGTATGACACGTCTGCACCAAAAACACCCAAGGGTGGTAAAAGTCCCCATCACTCTCCACCTAGATCCTCCTCTGAGGAATCTTCTGGGAGAAGTTCCGATCGGCGACGTCCATCTCCGTCGGTCAGCACCCAAAATCGGTCGAGATTCTCGAGCCGCAATTTTCTATGGGTAAGCGGTCCTCCCATGTGGAGGAGATGGAACGGGAGGATCCTGCCCTCACTGCCAGAGGGACAGTGCGTAAGCGGCAGGATCGTGCTCCTGGAAAGAGTATTAGTTCAACGGCAAAAAAGAATAAATTGAACCGACCAGAACCGGCCAGCCTGCAGAAACACCTTTCTATTTAGAACATATCCCATCCCAGAGACCATGGCTATCCTACAGTGGAACATACGCGGCATTAGACCACGTCGACCAGACTTGTTGCTCCACCAGCATCAGCCTTCTGTCGTATGCTTGCAAGAGACCAAGCTTCGTCCCCAAGACAACCTTATCTTCAGGCAGTACTCTTCTGTCCGGTGTGATATATCTCTGGCGGATGGAGTACTTGCACATGGGGGTACTATGATTCTCATCAGAGATGACATCTTCGCTACATCTGTACCCATACAATCCGACATACAATCCATTGCTGTCAGGATTAAGCTACCTTCTATTAGCTTTTGCAGTATATATGTACCTCCTTCTGATGGCCTCTCGCGCACTGATCTGGAAGATCTAGTCTCCCACTTACCATTACTTGTTTTGTTGGTGGGGGATCTAAATGCCCACCACCCGCTTTGGGGCTCCCCTCGGGCTTGTGCGAGAGGCCAACTGCTCGCCGATTTCTTGGATCATATTAATCACACTCTCCTGAATACCGGAGAGCCTACTTTTCTCTCTGACGCCTTTAACAGTTTTTCACACATAGACTTAGCCGCCTGCTCTCCGCAATTAGCAGTTTCGTTACAGTGGAATGTCATCTCTGATTTATGCTCTAGTGACCACTTTCCGGTCGTTATAAGTCTCTTAACCCACAATTTATGTTCCACACTTTTACCTAGATGGCGCCTGGACCACGCCAACTTGAACCTTTATTCCCGTTTGACTGTTTTTCAGTACAGTGAGCACGCCGCAGTTGATTCCATAGTTGAGCACCTTACAACCACCATTCTGTCTGCTGCTGAGCAGTCTATTCCACGCTCGACTGGCCACTCTCGTCGTTTTCCTGTTCCTTGGTGGACAGAAGACTGCCGCACTGCCATTCGTGCTCGCAGACGAGCTCTCCGGGTTTTCCAGCGTCGCCCTACACTGGATAACCTGATACACTATAAAAAAACTGCGTGCAAAATCTAGACAAGTTATAAAGGGTAGCAAGAAGACATTATGGAGCAACTTTGTAGCGTCTTTTAATCGACATACACCTTCCTCTGTCGTATGGGATAAGTTTAGGCGTGTAGCTGGCAAAGCGACCCATATGCCCATATCCGGTCTGAAAACATCCGCAGATACTGTAGTAGATCCGAATGACGTGGCTAACACCCTTGGCCGGTTCTTCGCCCATGTATCTAGCTCAGACAACTATCCGCCCGAGTTTCTTCCTGTTAAGGCTCAGGTGGAAGCTCAAGGGTTCGCCTTCCGTTCTGGAAACCTTTAAGACTATAGTCGCCTTTTCACCATGGCGGAGCTAGAACACGCACTTTCATCTTCGCGAAACTCTGCGCCCGGTCCTGATGGCATCCACGTCCAAATGCTACAACATCTCACTCCTGAAGGCAAGTCCTTCCTCCTCGAGGTCTACAATCGCGTCTGGGTTGATTCCACTTTTCCATCTCAGTGGCGGGAGGCCACCATTATACCTGTTTTGAAACCTGGAAAGGACCGTCAATTTCCTTCCAGTTACCGTCCTATTTCCCTCACAAGCTGCGTATGCAAGGTGATGGAACGCATGATCGACGGACGGTTGGTGTGGTGGCTGGAATCCCACGATCTTTTGACCACCATCCAGTGTGGTTTCCGACGACGCCGTTCAACAACTGTCCACCTTGTTTCGCTGTCAACTCAGATTTCTGACGGGTTTCTGAGGAACAGCCAAACAGTTGGGATATTTTTTGACCTCGAGAAGGCCTATGATACGTGTTGGCGAGCGGGAATATTACGTTCCCTCCACAGATGGGATATTCGAGGACGCCTTCCGCTATTCCTTCAGGAGTTTGTGCAAGACCGCGTTTTCCGGGTAAGGGTCGGCTCGGTATTTTCTAACCCTTTTAGTCAAGAGAACGGAGTGCCGCAGGGCTCGGTACTAAGCGTCAGGCTGTTTGCTATAGCGATTAATTCGATATCGCAATGTGTTCCCCCAGATATCTCGTCCTGTTTATTCCTGGACGACTTTGCGATAAACTGTACTTCTCAGCGTACACCGTTTTTGGAACGCCGTCTCCAGCGGTGCTTGGACAATCTCTATGATTGGAGCTTAAGAAACGGCTTTCGTTTTTTCCCTGAGAAGGCAGTCTGTGTTAATCCTTTCGCATTTAAGGTGAGATTCCTGGGGTTGGAATTTGACCGAAAACTCTGCTGGTTACAACATATAGCACAGCTTAAGGGACGGTGTGACCTTTCTTTTAATATTTTACGGATACTAAGTGGTAAATCTTGGGGAGCGGATCGGACAGTATTGCTGCGTCTTTATCGTACACTGATCCAATCAAAGTTAGACTATGGATGTATTGTTTATTGCTCGGCACGACCATCTGTGTTGAGAAAGTTAGATGCTGTCCACAATCAGGGCATCCGTTTGGCTGTTAAGAGCCTTGCCAACTAGACCAGTTGTGAGTCTCTATGCCGAATCGGCGGAACCACCCCGTCGATTTCGGCGTGATGCCCTGTTAGCAAATTATGGTAGTGGACTTAAAAGCCAGCCTATGCATCCAACATTTCCCCATTTTTATTCTACTGAGCTAGACGACCGTTGTTGTCGCCTAACACTTAGTCCCAAACCTGCAGGTTTTCGTTTTAGAGAGCTCCTTCGGGACTCCAATATCGTAATGCCTAGCATGTTTCCCAAGGGAGAGAGGGTGCACCTACCTTGGTTAAGTGCTGCCTCCCACGTCGACCTCGGGATGTTGGCATTTGGGAAGTCTGTGATGCCCTTTATTAGTATCCGTACTTGTTTTTTAGAATTTTTATCCCGTTACAGTGACCGAATTTGTATTTATACCGATGGCAGTAAATCTATCGACGGTGTTGGGTGTGCCTTTGTAATTGGCACCGAATCACATACTTTCGGTTTGTCTCTTCACACATCCGTTTATACTGCGGAGTTGTATGCTATCTATCGAGCCATTCAGTACGTTTGCCGTCGAAACTTGGCTAACTGCCTTATTCTGAGTGATTCGCTTAGCGCACTTCAGAGCGTTCGTGAGCTGTTCAACTACCATCCTCTAGTGCAGCTAATTCAGGATGCCCTCCACGTTTTGCACGCCCTCGGCGTGAATGTGGATCTCGCATGGCTTCCAGGACACGTTGGGTTGTCAGGCAACGAATTAGCGGATGAGGCGGAAAAGTCAGCAGCCACGGAGCTCAGTGTTACCATTACTTGTTCAACAGCCGAAGATTTTGGACTTGTTTTGCGGAGGGCGGTGATTTCGCGCTGGCACGCAGAGTGGCTTGCTCTCCGCAACAATAAGCTAAGGGCAGTGAAAAATCTTCCGGTACACTGGTCTACTTCGTCAGGCACTTCCCGTCGTGAGGAAGTGGTTTTGGCTCGTCGTTTAAAAGGGATCCTGCTCCTGTCTGTCCACAGTGTGGGCAAGCACTGACTGTTTGCCATGTACTGGTAGAGTGTGCTCCTCTAGCCCGATTACGAGCCACTCTACACCTGCCGGCCAGTATTAAAGAGACCTTGTTGGACGATACCGGAGCAGTAGATCGGATTTTTAAGTTCCTATCATCATTGCCTTTTAACCTGAAAATCTAGTTCTATTTTACTTTGCAGTCTGGTATGTTCCTGAACCGGTAGCTGCTGATTTTACCTATTTTAGCCTCTCAGGGCTAGGGCCTGTTTTATTTATGGCATTTAGATTCTGTTTTACCAGTTTTTAGCTGTATGAATTATGTAGAGGGCAGTTTTTTCTATCATTTTATTGACTGATTTTAACTTTTTATAGCGCTTTTATTTTGTGTTAGCACGACTTGTTTTTATTGGGCGCTCATGACCATGTAGTTGTGTGCCCTTAAACTTTAATCATCATCATCACCTCGCTTCTCCCACGTTTGTAGCCTCTTTCCTTTTTGCCATGGCTCTGGTGACATGGGACACTCGCGGTGTTCACTCCCATAGAGCGGAATTACAGTTGCTGCGGTCTTATGATCCCTTGGTCGTCTGCTTACAGGAGACGAAGCTTCACCCTCACGATCCTTTTGTAGTCCACCGTTACGACCCGGCTCGTTTCGATCTTACCCCGGAGGAGAGGTCTCCTGCTTATGGGGGTGTCATGATAGTCACGCGCAATGATGTCTATTGTAAGCCACTATCGCTTACCACTGCCCTACAAGCTGTTGCTGACCATCTTGTTCTTCCAGGTTTCACCTTTTCAGTGTGAAACATTTGCGTTCCTCCTTCAGCTACCCTCAGTTCAGCAGATGTCAGCGAGTCGTTTTGTTTGGGTTCCTGACCACGTAGGTGTGAGCGGGAATGAGCAAGCGGATGCAGCTGCCAGGTCTGCAAATTTAAATCCTACTGTTTTTAGCTGCACTGTTCCTCCCAATGATGCTCGTGTCCTCCTGCGCTGGGCCATTCTTTCGCGCTAGTTCGCGGAATGGTCCGGGGTGCGTGGGACAAACTCAGAGAGGTCAAGTCTCTTCCTGTCCCCAGGGCTACTTCCTCGCGTGCATGTCGCCGCGATGAAGTGATTTTAGCGCGACTTGCTATTGGACATTGCCGTTTTAGCCAACAGTACATTTTACGTGGGGAAGCCGCTCCTCAATGTGCTGCGTGTAATGAGCCTTTGACGGTGCGTCATTTTGTATTGGAGTGCCGCCTTTTTACTGTGCTGCGTGCGTCCCTCTCTCTGCCTACTGACCTCCCTACCCTGCTAGGCGACAATCCTGCTGCATGTGAGGGACTTCTAACTTTTCTTCGCCGTTGCGGAATGTATAGTCGGGTCTAATTTTATCACGGGGTTTCATCTTTTTACCGACTTTTCAGTCCCTCGGTTTTAATGTAGTTATGGTAAGTCTTTTTATGATCTGCATGATTTTAACCCTTGTGCGGTACTCCTGTTTTAGCGGTTTTTATGGCTTTTAATTAATGGGTTTTTTTACCATAGACTGCTAATAACCTTTGCAGTTGTGCGCCCTTAAGCTTTACTACTACTACTACTACTACTACTACTACTACTACTACTACTACTACTACTACTACTACTACTACTACTACTACTACTACTACTACTGCTACTGCTACTACTGCTACTACTACTACTACTACTACTACTACTACTACTACTACTACTACTACTACTGCTACTGCTACTACTGCTACTACTACTACTACTACTACTACTACTACTGCTACTACTGCTACTACTACTACTACTACTACTACTACTACTACTACTACTACTACTACTACTGCTACTACTACTACTGCTACTGCTACTACTACTACTACTGCTACTACTACTACTACTACTACTACTACTACTACTACTACTACTGCTACTGCTACTACTGCTACTACTACTACTACTACTACTACTACTACTACTACTACTACTACTACTGCTACTACTACTACTACTACTACTACTACTACTACTACTACTACTACTACTACTACTGCTACTGCTACTACTGCTACTGCTCCTGCTCCTGCTCCTGCTCCTGCTACTGCTCCTGCTCCTGCTCCTGCTCCTGCTGCTGCTGCTGCTGCTGCTGCTGCCACGACACACATGCCAGCAAGTGTGTATGTATGAAAGTGCCTAAAGCAAATTTTGGGGCTGTTGTTAACCATTTCACTCTGCTTAGGTTTAATATGTACCAGTTACAGAGATGTTTGACTGAAAATTATATTAGGAGCAACTAGCTCATTTAAGATAACATAGTAAGGAGAATAAAAATATGGTAAATTAAAATGGTAAACTATAAATTAAATAACTGTCTTGAGACCAATGAAATGAAGAATAAGGATCATCATAATAACAAACAAGATACCATTTACAGATCGTGTGATCATAGTTAGATAATTGTCAGGATGTCCAGGTGACTATTGCGAAAATGAATGGTCCACTGGAGATTAAATAAAAAAAAATAATAATTATCATAGGTAACTAAGGCATAAGCTAAGACATCATAACTTACCAAACATAAAAAAATTACCATACAAGAGATAAATCCAGAGGCACAGATATTCGGCAATAATAGTGTTTGCAATCCTCAATTGTCGAAAGTTTGGACCCTCCGAATTAATCAATGTGTGTTTGTTTCCATAACGATGTATAATGGGTATGTAAACATTGGAATTGTTTAATGAAGAAATCATACCAATGACTAACGGCATCCTTAAGATCATAAACTGTGTCACAACACTGAATTAACTATTGTAATAAAATTATTAAACTGACGAGGCTCCTATAATATAAGATGCATCATTGCATCAAACACATGAATATCTTCTATAGATCATTCACAAAGGTAGGAGTGCTTACATAATCTACAAGGCAAAATATTGTCATGGTGATCGACGTACAATAAGGGTTAGACAATAACAATACTGGTAAAGAGCGTTTTTTAACAGGACATTTTAATGCAATACATGAAAACCATTTATAGCTGTACTTCAATTTATCTCTTCATATTCAACATTTTTTCCTATCAATTGGTATCTCAATACGTAATGGGTTGTTAGGGGTGAATACAAAAGCTACATAACTCTACGATTGTGGGAGGTCCGTTCCACAACCAAATATCTCAGATACTATGCCCTATCTACCCATTCATGTATCTATCCTGGGATACTGAAAACTCGTGGCCGCACCATGGCCGAGTGGTCAGACCACTCGCCTCTCCCAAGCGACCGCATTTGCGATTTGTGGTGGACAAAGCGACGCTGGGGCGGGTTTTTTCTGGGTACTCCGGTTTCCTCCGTCATCGCATTCCACCGGTGCTCCATCATCATTCATGTATCATCAGTGTCACCGCCTGCGGTGCCTTAAGCAGTTAAAGCGGGCGTTAAACACTACCAAAAAACAAAAATAAAAAAAAACAGAAAATAAATACTGATAACTCAAATGAATACTACTAGTAGTACGGGCGCGACCCGCATAATATCATATATAATCTCTGAAAAACCTTTTGTGCAAAATAAATAACTTATTAGTTCCTCGAACTAAATACTCCATAGATTACCATCCGCTGGGACCGCAAGGCTCACCCACCGAATAAAATAACAATAACATAAAAATAACAATAACAATAACCTCACCCTAAGGTTCATCATACCTCACGGTGAATCAGAAGGCGGTCAATTATCCCCATGACCTCACTGAAAACTCAACTCGCTGAATTACCCCTTCATGGGACTCTATAATACAGCCATGAACGAAAGTAATCATTTCACATAAATTCTGTATGCTCAAAATCCTGGAGGGGTCCTACAACCTGCCCTCCGAAATCTCTCAAATAAAATAATCTCTGACAATCCCTGAGTATGACGAAATATATTCATGTGAAAAGGAAACTCATTTTTCCCGAAAATAATGGCATCATAAAGTAGTGACTAAGTGTAAACCCTAGCTGGATGCGGTGACGCCACATCCGTCAAGCTACAGGAAGGTGCAATGATAGGTACCGACTATAGACGGTAAAAAGAAATCGAGACTGATAAGTATCAGAATACATACAAAATCAATTATCTGTAGAACTGGAGAATGCAAAATCTCGTCCATCGGTGCTCTTTGCAGGTGGTGATTACAAAGTCCAAGGCCTCAGTACCTCCTTCTAAATGTTTGTCCACAGGGGAAGTAATAAGGCAAGAAAAATGGCATACTGGTTCTGTAACCAGGACTTAAAAACACATGTAAGAACCACATGTGTAAGTGAAGCAAGAAAATTTCCAAAGCATAAAAAGAATTCATAGATTAAACCATAAGATATGTTTCGTCTGAGCATGTAACAGCAAAAACCTAAAATGCCATGCTAAATATTTAAAGCAATCTGAAGAGCTGAATCTTACCATACTATACAATACTAACTTACTGCGAACTAGTATTAGTGCTAGCCAACACACGTGAGGGATAAAATAAACCAGTAAGGTAAATAAGTGATATAACGGGGCCCTACAACGATATAAAGGGTCCTGAATCAACCGGGGAGAAACTTCCAGAATGGCTGGGGTGACTTTTCCACCATCCTCTCAGCATATAAGCAAATAAAGAAATACTTGTGCACTAGGTGTTGCCGAAAGAAAAAGAAAATATCGCAGTTAAAACTTAGAGGACGGCAAACGTCAAAACTAAACGCAAACCCCACTATACGTTGAATGATTACGTGTATACTCCATACATTTAATGAAGGCGGTGATAAATAAGAATCAACATTGCGAGTATCGCCGTGTCCCATCATGCCCATTTCTCGGGCAGTCATCCGCACGTATATGTTGAACGCAGGCGTGAGGACGTTCTCACGGAGAAAATTTACAAAATCTAATCAATTTCTGCCATTATAGAAGAAAACGCAGAGTTGGAGAAAATCTGGTCCCTAGCGAGAAAGCTGAAAAGAGAAAAAGACGCCAGGGATGCGGTCAGCCGTTAAGAAAAATACTAGAAACGTACATTTACAGAAAGAGAGGGAAAAGAAAATAAATATAAAAAAAGAGAAATAGTGATTCTAAAATGAAAACCCCCAGCAAAACAATAAACACTTTAGCGTATACAACATTGTGTTTTATTCATTGCACACTACCCACTACGTGCCTTACTGGTACGAGAAAACACCTGTCAGAGATGTCATACAACAGACGGTACTATCAAGACCGCGAAGAGTAAGAATTTCATGTTGTTAACCGCAATGTATGGATTTAAGTTCCTGTTGCTTGCTTTCTGCTTTCTCAAATAAGAATAAAGTAAGAAAAACCAACCTGTAGCAAACGCGGCAAAAGAAGGAGCAACGTGAATGTTGCACTTGGTCAGTGGTTAAGGAAGTTCCGTAAGAGATCAGGGAGTTAAGATGACCAGCTTCCTGAGAAAGCCCCAGTGATAACAAGGAAACTCTGGAGTGATTAGTAACATCTGAACCAAGGAGATGTGAGGGTGGGATATGTAAACTGTCGTGCCTGCAGGACCAATATTAGGTAAGTACCAATTCAAAAGTATATGTTGCGGAAAAAGTGTAAGCTTGAGAGCGTTATTAAATGTTATCAATAATAGAAGTACTAATAGCATGATCTATTTAGGGGGAAATCCATCAAGTAAATCACAATCCAATAATAGGAAAAAAAAATTGCATTCCAATCAATAGTTAAGAGACGTAAGTAAATTTGTGAATCACGAAGGTCAGTCATTGAATCAATACCACTATTTTTGACAAAGTAAGTGTGGGCGTACATTATCTATTTATTTTGAATGGCTTCCAATATTGTTTGAAGTAGACCTTATTAAATAATATGGTGATGTATTCATTTAAGCACAATAGAATTTGTTAATTACCCAAGAGAAGGAGGTAAGAAAGAAAAAAAAAAACGTACTGAAAACTCATACGCTTCAGAGGAGGTTAATTAATCACATTTATGGAAAAATATACCATTCACTGTAGCTTGAGTACATAATAAAAAGAAATTCATTACTAACCTTTGATTCTGTGGACCGTGTATCTTAGCGACATTGCTACAGTGTCGAAGCCTAGAACGTTAATAAGTAGTATACCGTTCAGGATGCCTGGAACGCAGCACAATTCTAGAACCGCGCACTTCTTATCAAGCGTTACGAGGCGGAGATAATGTATGAATGTATGTAAACATTTTTCCTTAAGGGCATATGACAGAAAGAGAGTTACTTAGTTTAATAATTGAGTCAGCATAGACATGTTAACGCGATCAACGTTATAAATAAGTTATCAGTGACTCCACACCAAAAAATTGAAACTACTCGGGAATACTAAATGTAATAATTTCCTGTGCAATAATCGGTAGAAGTATGAAACAATATGAAATATTAGATTAATGTATAAATCATTCACTGTAACGTTAGTATTTATAAGGCATTCCCTGTAAACGTGACATTTTGAATGCGAATATATGGTGTTCAAGCAGGCATAATGTGTCTCAACTTCATTAGAACAATCACCAAAGCTACTAACATTATTACTTAAAGAACTGGACAAGCTAGAAATGCAATAAAATGACTGAATATGTATAATAGTTGTTGGAAACTTCCGCAACATATCGGTGAGACTAAGGATGTTACCAAGTTCGCAGAGGCCTCACCATGCATTCAATTATGTTCTCTACTCGTTTCATATGACATAACTTTAACAAAAGTTTATGCCTGTTGTTTCGTGGTGCTTGAGGTAAGTGATAACCAAAGTTGTTCTCTGAATTATAATTAGCAGACAATTAAGAGAAGAAATCTGGCCGACATTCCTAGGAAAAATTAAACAATAGAGTGTGAAATACGTACAGGCAAATTATCGTTTCTTACTGGAACGGCAAAACATACGTATTTAACGACTTGTAAGTTTGCCTTTAGTTATAGTAACAAGTTACTTTATTTATTAGGAGAAGAAGTAGATGGATCTATATTGTTGTATTATTATTTGTAATATTATATTCAATATTAATGTATAAGATTCAACTATAACATGATTAAAACTGTGTTGTATGGTATCTAACGGACATGTTTATACAGAACATAAGAATGGTCTGTCATTAAGGAAGCAATTGTAAAATATTATCTGAGTAATAAAGTGTAATGGATCCGGCGGTGTCTGGCATGATGTGGCGTCTGAAGGGTCGCGCGTTCCACGAGGTGCCTTCCGTTTGCATTTATTCATTTATTTATTTATTGAGCTATTGATTTATTGCCTTCGCAATGCTAAAACAAAAGTATATGTGTAACACTTATGTTACGGAAGCTTATGACCTGAACCCTGTATAATCTATAAGCATAAGGTGGTGCACATAAAAAATTCCTTAATTATATAAATATTATGGGGTTAAAATATTGAGCGTGAAACGACATCAATTAAAATGGCAAATAGCACACAAATATTAAAAATAAAATTGAAATAAACAATTACATTGCTTCGATCTCCAAAATAGATACACTCTTCTAAGAAATTACATAGTGTAATGTTTGTAAGCAATATTAATCAGTGGTTTCCGATCTTTGCATGTCTGCATATAGTTCAGTTGCATCCCTCATTCATGCTGCTAAGCTTCAATTAATGAGTAAGCGCGTCTGACCAGCCTAAAGAAGCAAACCTATAGCATAAAACTTATCCTATACGAACTTAATACTCACGACTAGAATGAGATGCAAAAAGAAAAGAAAAAATCTCGTTTACGTTACGTTTATATAACTTCGTGGCAAGTGCTCCTGAGGGGCGGGCATTCTAAAGACGCCCCAGATGGGTAGACTCGCTGTTGTCGTTGTTGTTGTTGTTGTTGTTGAAGAGGGGTTGTCTTATACCTGTGGACGCTCCAAACCCTACCAGGGTGCCCTTGACCTGACCAACATGTAGGCGTTGCACATAAATACGCGTATAATAATAATTTATGCACATAGTACCAAATTCTGTAGCAAGTGGGTGGGGACCGATAGATAATTTGATTATTGCAAGGGGACAACACCTTCAAGCAGCGTTTACTGGTCATTCTACCGGGCATATAACACCATGAGGGTGTTTAACACAGGAATGCATATCATTGAAATCATGAAGAATATATTGAAAAGAGTATATTCCTATCAAAATTTTAGCTTCTTTAAAACCTTAAAATTAATACAATCCCATTAAGAATGGCCAGAAAAAGAATTAGAACATGGTTGTCCTTTTTTCTGGTTGTAAAGAGTGTTCCTTAGCTTACATAAATATATAATATTCATACCAGGCGGGTAATAAAAAACTATTTTATTGGTAAATTTTAATGGTCACACTATAAGAGGCACCATATGGAATTCTTGATCTGTTTTAGTCTTATAATTTATAGAGCTAAAGTGGCTTAACAAGAAGGGGTAAGATTAATTCCAGCAATCGCCTAGAGTCTTAGGGTATATTGGACATAAAGAAAATTATACTGAAATACTTCCTCTGACTAAATGTCTTATAAATGTAACCTGAGCTATATCTGGGACGTGTGTGCGCTGATGCTCCCAGCAGGAAGGAAATTGTAGTCTCTGATAAAAGAATTAGCAAAGAACTAGATGTATCTACCGCGCACGTATGGAACACAACTTTAAAACACATATAATATGATAATGCGAATTAAAATCCTTTCGCCATGTGTTAGAAGAATAAGATATGTTTAGTATTGGACCATTGAACTTAATACGTCATTGAAATATTGACATAGTTAACTTTAGAACTCGAATTCTATGACGCTGGCGATTTTTTTCGCTGTACCAGAAGGGTACGCTTTACAATGGACGGCCACATCCTATTGGAACTTCTTATACGGGTCTTAGATTTTGTGCACCCAAATTTCGTCTAGGCAAAGAAACCTTTGGTGAACATAGTTGGTGATGTATAACAGGGGATAAAAAATTGTATGTGACTTAGCGAGCCTTTGTAGAATGATAACGGGCTAAGTTCACTAAAAGACGGGACCACGCCCTCGAAGGACTGCGCTTCAGGATTAAGAATTTTGGTAAATTTTCGACCTGCGGGTGCGATAGGGTCATCGTATGCCCTTGACGACGCACGGTACAATACCTTAATGGCGCTTCTATAGCCTATTCTGTAGTTTATCTCTCCTGGGTCCACCCATACTGTCATTTCGTATGGTAGGTCCGCGAGAATATCCTGGATAGGAATTCCACTTTCTTTGGCGGCTTGCCTTAGAACAGGGTCTATTGAATCATCAGTTTGAAGAATCTGTTTGCTGAGCTCCTTAATGGCTTATCTGGGTTCCAATGATCTTTAAACCTAGTCTTTAATACTTTATCCAGTTCGTCACCGAAAATGTTAACTCTCCGTCTAGGCAGTTTATTATTCAGGTGTGAAATGACCAAATTTACAGCGAGTTGTATTTCAATATGCATTTTGGACTCCTGAGGTTCAAAACATAAGGACAAGCATTTCAATTTTAGTGACTTAAAGTGAACTCAGAGGTCCGGAATTGAACTTTACCTTTTCAAAAAAAAAAAAAAAAAAAAAGAAAATCGTACTGAGGTCGGCAATGTTAACCATATATGACTAACATCTCAAATAATGGATTCAGAGCAGAGAAGCCGGGAACAAACCTAACTTCCCAAAAATAATTTACAGAAGGCGGTGCTTTGACAATATAATTTTAAGGTAGGGATCAAACCGCATTTTGTCAAGAAACATAATTCTGAAAAGCAGGCGCCGCGAACATATAGCCTGTAGGTCCGGATTCGAAACCATACCTCTAAAAAAAAAAAAAAACTTAAGGGTGGCAGGCCCTCCTCCACCAAACATGTCGTCACCCTCCTTGGTGTAATGATTACCATACTAACTTCATATACCCAAGGTCGCGGGTTCAAACCTGGGGGAGGACGATGGATTTCTTTTCGGGTGTAAAAATTCTTAGCATGACTTCCTTCGGAAGGGAAGTATAGCCGTTGGTCCCGTGTCGTAAATTTAGGCACGTAAAAGAACCTCAAGCCTGATAGAGAGGCCTCTGAGCAAAATTAAGCGGTATTTCACGCAAGTATAGAATAGGACGCTGAGAACCACAGTAGTTAAAGAGCGTCTATAAATAACACGGCATTTACATTTTTACCAAATATGTCGCTGGTGGTGGACTAAAATGTTGAGGTACAGGATCGAACTCTACTTTTCCCCAACAAAACACTGATTTCAGGTAAAAGCCGGCGCCTCGACCAAATATGTCACATCCTAAATTTAATAGCGACACTAGGGGAATAACTATAAGTAGACGATAGAGAACTCAAGCTTAGCTTTTAGGTAATTAATATATTTAACGAGATTAAACAACGGTTCCAATAGCCTTGATTATTAACTTTAACATGAGGCTGTGGTTGCCAATTTAGTGTTAACTCATACACCTACCTGGGTAGAAGAGATGTCACGTAGGTCATGGCAAGACGTCTGGCATAGTCCCTGACGAGGACCGGCCGGCCTGGTAGAGTTTGGGGTGACAGCCGCCGAGCTTCGTTATTCCCAATACAAGTTACGACCCAAGACGACAGCGACGGGCCTGGCCTACCTGTATACATAGATTCTATAGTCCCTATAGGGATGACACAGATGACAGAACGGATATTCCCAAATATGGTCCGAATGCCGCTCCTAATCAGCTAGGGCGTTAGCGATCCTCCTAGAGACACGTGACCCATCCTTTGTTGATTTATGCAACATTTGTTCTATAATCTTCTAAAAGGAAGCTGACGACAGGTAAAGTCCAAAGAGACGTTCCTGACAAACAGGAAACCAACGACATCCGGTCACGTACGCATTTTAATACCGTTTCTCTACTTTTAATATATTAAGAATTCCAACCTAATTTCCAAGGTTCATAAAATGAAGAATAACATATTAATTGAATCATAAATTAAATATCTTGCCAATGACCGACGCGACAATATTGAACCTATAACTTAGGTTTGAGATTGACAATGACAACAACAAATAGCAATGTTCACATTATGGTTATATTGAAAACAATAACACTCATCTAACTTATGCACCAAATCCATCCGTCGGTTCTTCTTTGTTGCGAACCTGTCAATTACCTTGTCAATAAAGGCGGCATCAGAATACAGTTCTTCCAACAGCTCTTTTTCCACAGCTAAAATACTTAGGTTGCACAAACGGTGATTGGTCATTGAGTTTCTTAAGTATGTTTAAATTCTCCTGAGTGTACTCATTGATCTCTCACTACTTGTTATAGCAGGATATGTTACAACTAAACGGAATAGCTTAGTCACCTCCTCATACACCGAGTCTAAGCCATTTATAACCAAATAATTCAGTACAATTTGTGGTGATAGATGCTTTTGATCATCTGCACAAATATTGAACAGCTCATTGAATTAAAATAACCAGGATACTGTTTTATTAGTTTGGAAATTTTGTCTGAGGAAATTCTTTATGTTCCTTTAATTTTTTTTTTTTTTTTTTTTTTTTTTTTTTGACTTGGCAGTGAATGATTTCATATGTCAGCACTTTCAATCTAGCCTTTTCAGAGTTACTGAAGCTTACATTTCTATTCAACTGGATACTGTTTTGACAACACTCTTCAATGAAAGCCTCGCATTCTTAGGTTTTGTATATTTGCAATGGCGAGTTGTATTTCATTATGACAAGCATTTATATTAACCAGTGACTGCAGAACACGTACTACAATTTTATTCACAAAGAAGCACAATTAACATTACCTTAACAGTGCTCCGACTAGAGAAACACCGCCGGGATACGCGGCTGAACGCTGGCGTATGCACGATAGATATCTGAGGGGTTTGCGGAAGCGAAACGTGTGGGCAAATGGCTGGTCAGGTGTTTGCGAGGAGGTCCTGCTAGCCATATCACATACAGGCAGTGAAACGCTGACTCGCCTCAGCGTAAGCTGCTATTTTCGAACGGAACGGATTGACTTGTAAAGTTTGTGTTTGCTAGTTAGGCTTATTACAGCTGCTGAACAGTATGATCTGCGAAAAAATCGCTAATAAGTGATTACATACTATAATAGTCCTTCTTTAAAGCTGTCAGAAAACGAAATAAATATAAAACAATTAAAAGACACAAAAACGCTCAGCGTAATACTGTCCACTAAAGCGACACCCCTGAATATCAGTTCTCCGTGACTTTGTACTTAGAAGGCAGTTTGAACAATAAAGCTTTATTTAACAAAAATGAAATGAACTGTGTGTCATACATAAAAAGCCGAATAAATAATAAATTATATACACGTGATTCGTTGACTGTATACGTTAAATGAAAGTTGTTGCATGTGGCCGAGCAGCGCCATATTTCACATGTAAAAATTGCCGAGCTCAATGTGGCTAATCCAGGTAAGCACCGGTCATTGATGTTAGCGCAAGTAACCTGTGTTCTGCTCTTCCTGCATATCAGCGGAACCGGTGAAGAATTCTCGCTTATTTGTAGGAATTCCCTGGTTTCCTAATGTGATCTCGTTTACAGGAACAGTGCAAACAGGTTGAAAAGATAAACATGTTTTCCACTACAGTTACAGAGCTTTTATTTTTTAAAGAATAAAGCCCCATTTAGACTTAGAGTTAATTAAAGTATTTATTTGACCTATCAGTATCCGCCAATAGCTGGCTTTATAACTGTGTATTCGCTGTTTTTATTTAACATTAGAAACTTGATCCAGTGTAGGGTTAAATCAAAACATTAAAGCACCGTAACATAAAAAAAAGAAGACGATACCACGCAATGTTTAGCGGTATTATTATTATTATTATTATTATTATTATTATTATTATTGCATATCATACGCCTAAGCCGAGTAAGTAAAAATATGGACGCATGGAAAGGAAGAAGGATCAAATAGGACAGCACATAATGTTTCACTGTATTATTCTTTTTACTATTATTATAATTAATTATTAGTAGTAGTATTATTATCATCATGATTATCATCAATCATAATATATTACTATTTATATTATTATTGCTTTTGTTGTTGAAGTTAATTACTATGTCTTCTCAATTTTACATTTTTTTCGTTATAGTGCTTTAGCGTTTGAGTTAAGCATACAGTGGATCTAGTCTCTGATTTATATAAGAACAGGGTATATACAATTACAAAAATAGCTTAATGCGTTTACTGAAAAGCGAAATAAAGACTGAAATAAATCTCAGTCTAAAGGTGATTTCATTCTCTCAGAAATAAAAGCTCTGTAAATGAAGTGGAAATTATGTTCACTTTTCGATATGTTTCCTGTGTTCCTGTATGATCACGGACTCCAATACAATACTGGGAACTCCTGTCAAAGAGCGAGATTCCCTCACCGTTTCCGCTGATATGCAAGAGGAGTAGAACGCCGGACACCTGCGCTAACACCGTACTGACGGGCGATTACTTGGATATGCCCAGTTGAGGTCTGCATTTTTGTAAACGCAGGAAGGGTTATGTGCACACATGAAATAATGCAAATTTTGGGCCACCTGTTATATCTTGTTTTGACATAAGCGGAGTCATTTTTGTACTAGTTGAAATCCAAGCACTCAGTCAACTCCTGTTTTATGGATGCGTTCTCAGACCACTCAGTTATATATCTGTTTACCTAAAGGAATTTTTATAATGCGTTTCAGCTTTAAAAGAAAAAGAAAAGGAAATGAAACAAAAGTCAAGAAAATATATTAACAATTTAACTTTCTGTTTCTCCATATGTCACTGTCATCGGTTGTGTCTGCAAAATTATTAACGCTTTGCTTAAATTTGCGTGCGAAGGCATCTAGTGTATGGATTTCAACGTTTCAATTCTTGATTCTTCCAGACTGTACCAACGTTGAGACAAGTTTCAGTTGATACTTCAATCAACAAAACCTATATCCTTAGAATGTCTATGACTATAGCTGTCGCACAGCTAGGAATACTTATCAGGTGAATGTCGTTAATTTTGTTGATATCTATACTAAGCGGACCGTTTAGAACAATTTTAAAATATGGGGAAACTATATCGGTAAAATATACTGAAGATATTCAAAATTGCAATGTAATGAAAATACGTATTTTTCCGGAAAAACCATACCGAAAAATGGAAGAAAACTATGGAAAAATGGATTAAAGGTCACTGGTTTATATGCGTTAATTTTTTTGTTTTTCTATTCTTTTTGTCGCAGTGCAGCAACCAAGACGAAGTATCACAAAATACACGAAAAACTGCTGAAAATATCAAAATTGTAAAAACCACCCATTTTATACAAAACTATATCAAAATATCAACCAATTCAGCGAATGGCATCACACTATCTGGAAACTTAAAATGTATAACATAAGGTAAATTATCCCTAACATAGGCTCAAGAGTGTTGAAATTATCAACATTGTGAAAACTACCCATTTTATGGGAAAAAATTATACGAATTCAATTTCTTTGTTTGGTCTGATTTCCAAGTATTTCCTATTTTCCTTTATATACAGTTTAGTTTGATTTTTAATAGTGTTTGGATCCATTAACTAGTCAATTTTTGCTTTAACTGTCTGGCAATAGTAATTTATATTTATTATCTAATATAATGCTTACTTTTTTACTATTATTTTGTATTCACAATTTTTCCATCTGTATTTTCTTACGGTTTACTTGTTTCTAATCCATTCATCTTTATATACTCTAATGACATATTAAGCATATTTTTTACTGCTTCAGCGTCTAGGTAATTGTATGATGATTGAGTCATTTATAAGAAAAATATTATATGATAAATGCTATTACAATGTATCATAAACAAATTAAAGGCATGGTATAACCCTATTGTTGATGTATTTAAAATCGACATATTAGACTTCGATATTAATTTTGAAGAATCTAATAACCATAGGGAATAGTGCGTATCATATCATCTTGTTCATGAGATAACGCGTTTATAGTATTTGAATTTAAATCTGTTTTGAAGGACTGACACATCCCCAGGACTTACAAGCCAATGACTAGGAGTTAAAAGTCTGTCGGGGAGCCAACGACACGAAACCACAGAGTGGAGAACCTGTTACGAGGGTTCGCCCGTAGCCAGGCATGAACATGAGGGAGTGGTTGACATGAAATATAAGCGAAATAGTTTATTGGAAAGATGATGATGGAGCAATTAGTGCAATGAGTGGCATATATGTTAAATCCTAAACTGGAATGTATTAACATTTCATTAATGAACGAAAGCATAACAAGCTAGATATCAAACAAAAGATGAATGGTTGGAATATCCGGCTAAAACAAATATATTAATTGTGTTTTTTACAACTACGTATACTGGATTAAAAGTATATGATATGCTTGATAAATTAGGAGGTAAAGTAGGATATTATGATACAGATATATACATTCCAGTTTATGATTTAATAATATATCTTAAAAATCTTTTGCTGAGGTGATATAATCTGTTGCTTTCATTTTTCTTCGTTGACCAAACTTATCATAAAACGAATTTAATAATATTTTAGCCATAGCACGTAAAACCGGATTTGGTTTAAGGTTATTAATGTGTATTTTGATTTCTAATCTATTTATTACATCTCCCACATACAATTCTTTACTACCGCAATCCTTTTCTCACTTAATGATTTCTAATTTTGTTTTTAAGAATTTAGAAATACAGGTTTCAAACATATTGGTGCTGTTTTTATGTTTGCTTTTTTTTTTTTTTTTTTTTTTTTCAAGATGCCAGACTTTGTTATTTTATATTCCATTTTATGTGCTTTATTAATTTTAGGTGTACTCCACATTCCATGAAATCTACGTTCAATAACTGTGTGATTATACTTAAAATTTTTAAAATAAATGCATTTATCACATTATGAAAATATAAGATTTTCTTCTTTAATTGGTAGTACAGGATGATATAAGTTTCTTGATGGTTGCACTTGGCATTTACTTAATCCAAACCAGTTAGAATCGTAATTTTGAGGATGTAATACTTTTATTGGATGTCCAACAGGAAATGTAACTTAAAGCATGACAGTTGAATACTAACTATAAATATCAATGTATTTCATTTTCTTACCTTTAACCTGTAATATTCTTGCATTTGTTCAACCACCATAATAAGCATCTCTAGGAGATAGTGGTGTTCATATATCGTTTACTTCATGTGTAATTTTTTTCTATGTAGGTTCCCAATTCTACTTCCACATTTCTCCCCCCCCCCCAGGATCCTACTATGGTAGGTACGGGTTTGGTGTACCCGGGGGTTCTCGAACCGCTCACCGCCACTTCAACCTACCCATCGCTATCCATTGTTGCCACGTCTTTTGTATTGTATTTGTTTATTTCGTTTGTTTACTTTCTCACCCTCTTCCACTTCTAGGCTTATGGAACTTAATAGTTTGTAAGGCATTAGGTTTATTAACTTCTGTCTCACCAGCAAGGATCTTTCACTATCTCCGTGGTTACTGTCCCAAGGTTCCAGCGCGGCTCCCAAATTAGGTATTCTACGGAGGTCCCAGGCCCGAAGGCAACCTCCCCACTGCCCCTATGTGCCACCGCCTTAGCTGCGGAGCCCGTCCAACACGTCAAGTATATTCACGTAGCTTCTTCGAGAGCCCGGCCTGTGCTGGTGTCCCGAAGAACGCGTTACGTCGTTGGGATAGTTTTACGGGCTGGACGTGTTACCGCTGACGTTGCCCCGGTGTAATCAACCACAAGACCCCTTGAATCCGTGCATGTGTCCTGTCGCTGCACGGCCTATAGTCGGGAGCCACAGGCGGCTATTCCTGCGGTAGGGGCTTAAAACCGGGGCGTTTATGGTGAACGGTATACGCTTATGGACCAGCAGTGGTGTTTGGAGAGTAAACCTTGTGACGTAGGCTCTGGGTATCGGTCACGGAATGCTTTCCGTTGTGAGATTTGGTGTCTTTTCTTATTTAATCCCCCCCCCCCAGGGGCCTACTACGGTAGGTATGGGTTTGGCGCACCCGGGGATCCCCGAGCCACTCATCGCCATCTCATCATCCTCATCGCCACCAACTGAGCCACGTTTTGTGTTTGAGAGCATATTTGTTTGTCTGTTTTGTGGGAGCGAATTTACTCGCCTTATCTACTTCCCCTTCTAGGTTTATTCTTTACATGTTTAGTTTTAAGGCTTTAGATTTATTAACCCCTGCCTCACTAACAGGTATCTTGATTCTATCTCGGTGGTTCCTATCCCACGCTTCTAGCGCGGCTTCCAAAATGTGTGCCCTTCGAAGGTCTCAGGCGTGAAGGTTGAGTAGACCCTTTCTACTGCCCCTATGTGTAAGCCTTAGGTGCGGAGCCCGTCCATACCGTTAGGTACACCCACTTAGCCTCCTCGGGGGCCCGATCCGTTGTAATTTCCCGACGAACGCTTCTCGTTGGGTTAGAATTACAGACCGGTCGTGTTACCGCTAACGGAAACCCGGTGTAATGGACCACAGGTCCCCTGAATCCATGTCTGCTTTATTACGCATCATGGCCTAAAGTGAGGAGCCACAGGCGGTTATACCTGTGGTAGGGGCTTAAAGCCGGGTTGTACATGGTGAAGGGATTACCCGTATGGACCAGCAGTGGTGGCAGGAGGGAAAGTATTATGGTGTCTTTTCTCTCTACCCCCGTATGGCAGGCTGACGCCGACGGTTCCGGAAGGGGGTCTTTCCATTATGTTATCTCCGCGCAAAACTTCTTGTTTTGACCGCTTTATAGTTTTGACCTTGGCCTGCGAAAAGAAAACAATGCGAGATATTAGTCCTTTCTATCTATATCCAACGAGAAATTGACCGGAATTGCGGTAAAGTGATCAATGCTACCAGAACGAGAGACGGTACCTTTCTAGTGGAAACCAAGACAGAGGACCGGTCAAAGAAGCTCATTAAAGCCAGATTGTTACTTTCCTACCCCATAACAGTGGCTCCGCACAAGTCTTTGAACACTTGTAGAGGCGTGGTGATCACCGCCTGTTTAGACGGTCTTTCAGATGCAGACATTGTTTCCAACCTCTCCGACAGGGTGTATGTCAGGCGTACCGTCTTCTAGGTAAATGTGATGGTCAGTCGGTTGCGTTGCGAACGGTATTCCTAACGTTCAAAGGCACCACCTTACGTGAGACACTTTACTGTCGTTATGAACGCGCTGCTGTGAGACCATATGTACCCAATCCCGTGCGTTGTTTTCGTCTCAGAAATTCGGTCATACCCAAAGTCGGTGCACCTTCGACGCTACATGTGAACGTTGCGGCCAATCTGCTCATGGAGAAAGTGCTTGTACTGGGGACCCTTGCTGCGCCCACTGTAAAGGGAACCATCCATCCAGCTCCCGGCAGTGTCCGCGTTTTCTAGAGGAAAAAGCCATCCAGGAGTTGCAGGTTAAGGAACGCCTAACTTTTCCTGAAGCCCGGCTCGCTTCCAACAATTGCAGCCTGCGACATCTCAGGCTACCCATCAGCGCTGCGCCGCACTCCTGCTTCCTCAGTGACACTACAAACCGTGCGCGTAGCCGACGCGTGTACGCAAACAGAGCAGTCGCTGAGCAAAACAACTTTACAGTCAACATCCATAGCACCCACTGCCTGAAGTTCTATTTCTCCGGAACCTGCTCGTAAGCCGCTTGTTCAACCAACATCATCTGTCGCTGTGCCTCATGAGCGCAGTCGTAAAAAACTCAAGGCCACAGATAAACCTTCCAAGTCCCGATCTCGTTCTACGAGCCGTAGGGAATCTTTCGGATCCCTAGCATCAGCGAATAGCGGCGACGAAAGTGGCTATACTCTTGTGGGTCCAAAGAGTGTAAAGAACAAGAAACGCCCACCTTAACTTTATCTACTTCGTTTCCACCGTTCGTTTGTATCCCGGCTGAAACTCATATTATGATTATTCGGTAACCTTTCACGCTTCTAACTGTGCACCATGGCTCTCTTGACGTGGAATATTCGCGGCGTGCGTATCCTTAGGGCCGAATTGCAGCTGTTACTACGGTTCTATAACCCTCTGGTTCTGTGTTTGTAGGAGACAAAGCTTCGCCCCCACGATGCATTTGCCCTGCACCAATACCTTCCCATGCGGTTTGATGTCACACTCAAGGAGGGCTCTCCTGCTCAAGGGGTTTTATGATCCTCACGCGCAATGACATCTGCGGTCAGCCAGTCTCACTTACTACTTACTACTTTGCAAGCTGTTGCTATCCGACTTACTCTTCCTGGCTTCTCGTTTACTGTATGTAATGTCTACGTTCCACCTTTATCTATCCTCTGCGTCGATGACGTGCTCCAACTCTTGTAACAGCTCCTAGCACCTTTACTTCTGCTGGGTGATTTTAATGCGCACCATCCCCTATGGGGTTCCCCTAGGCTCTGCGCACGGGGGACTGTTCTTGCTGACCTTTTCGTTCAATATAGTCTCTCTGTTATGAACACCGGTGAATTACTTTCATTTCCGATTCTTCTGCCACGCTCTCCCACCTGGACCTTTCCCTTTGCTCTGCACAGCTTGCTCACCGCTTTCATTATAACGTAGTATCAAACACTCATTATAGTTATCATTGCCCTTGTGTCATTACTCTTATATCACACCACATTTCCTCCTCGCGTGCGAGTTCTTGGCAGCCGTCTAAGTCGAATTGGGCTCTCTTTTCCGCTCTGGCTATTTTCAGCGACCGCCAGTTCAACTCCGTTGATCAGATGGTCGAGCATTTCAACTTTGTCGTGATCTCCGCTGCCGAGCATTCACTACCGTGGTCGTCTGCGTACCCTAGACGATTACCGGTCCCTTGGTGGACTGCCGAGTGCCGCGATGCCATTCGTGCTCGTAGGAGGGCTCTTAGAGTATTTTGCCATCACCCTACGCTGGAGCATTTGATCCATTTTTAACAAACACGCGCACGGGCACGCCGAATTATTCAGGATAGCAAAAGGTCTTCATGGAATTCGTTTGTGTCTACCTTTAATCGCACAACACTTTCATTCGTTGTGTGGGAGAAGCTCCGCCGTGTTGCCGGTAAGCAGACTGGTACTTCGATACCGGGCTATTCGTGGGCACCGACACAATAGTTGATCCGATTGCTGTTGCAGACGTCCTTGGTAGCACTTTCGCAAATATGTCCAGTTCCGCCAGTTATCACCCGGCGTTCCGTGCCATTGGGATGGAGGTGGAGTCTCAGAGTCTCTCTTTCCGGTCCCCTGACACCGAGTGCTATAACACACTTTTTAGCATGCGAGAGCTGATTGCCGCATTAGCATCTTCTCGGCACTCCGCCCCAGGCCCTGATAGTATCCACACCGCAATGCTGCAGCACCTCTCTCTTGTTGGTAAACTCTATCTCCTGAGCCTATATAACCGTGTTTGGCAAGAGGGTGTGTTTCCTGCGCCTTGGCGTGAAGCCACCGTTCCCATTTTAAAACCGTGAAAGGGTCATAGACTTCCTTCCAGTTACCGTCCTATCTCCCTCACTAGTGCTGTTATCAAGGTGATGGAGCGCAAGATCAATGGACGGTTACGATGGTGGCTCGAGTCTGAGAAACTGCTCTGCTATATCCAGTGCGGCTTTCGCCGATACCGCTCCACGACTGACCATCTGGTCTCCGTCTCGACCCACATCCTGAATGGGTTTCTAAGCAAGTGCCAAACTGTGGCCATCTTTTTCGCTCTGGAGAAAGCTGATGACACTTGCTGGAGAACTGGTTTATTGAGCACCTTGCACAAGTGCAGCTCTAGTGGCCGCCTTCCAGTGTTCCTCCGGGAGTTCATGATGAACAGAGTGTTTCGTGTGCGTGTGGGTTCTGTTTGCTCTCATGTTTTTAATCCGGAGAATGGAGTACCTCAAGGGTCAGTATTCAGCGTCACTCTCTTTGCTGTCGCCATCAATCCCATTGTCGGGTGTGTTCCTGCAGGTATTTCCGCCTCCTTGTTCATGGACGATTTTGCAATTTATTGCAGCTCTTGGCGTACTTGCCTTTTGGAACGTCGCCTGCAGGCATGTCTTGATCATCTACATTCTTGGAGTGTTGAAAATGGTGTCCGTTTTTCTTCTGAGAAGACAGTTTTTGTAAACTTCTGGCGACGGAAACGTTACGATCCGCCGTATCTACACTTTGGGCCGGAACCGCTACCCTTCGCCGAAAGGGTGAAGTTTCTCGGCCTGTTGTTCGACAGAAAGCTTAACTAGTCGTTCCATATCTCTCCTTTGAAGGCTAGATGTGATCGTGCACTTAATATTTTACGTGTTTTATGAGGCACATCCTGGGGAGCAGATCGCGCCGTGCTATTACAGCTTTACCGTTCGCTTGTTCGCCCTAAACTTGATTACGGGTGCATTGTGTACTCTTTGGGCTGTCCTTCGGTTTTACGACGTTTAAACCCAGTTCACCACCGAGGGATTCGTCTGGCACTGGGTGCGTTTCCGACTAGCCCGGTCATTAGCTTGTCTGCGGAGGCTGCTGAACCTCTGCTATCTCATTGGCGTGACCTACTTCTTTGCACCTATGCTATCCGCCTCTTTGCCTTGCCAGATCACCCGTCTTTCAGTTTATTTTTTGACGAGTCTCTTGACCGTCAATATCTTGTCAGCACGGTTGCCTTGCTTCCCGCAGGAGTTTGTTTTCGTATGCTTCTTCGGATCTTGGATGTTCGCCTACCACCTGTGTTTCCAATGGGGGAATGTTCCTTCCCCCCTTGATTACGTTGCGACACCCAGTTCCACCTTGGATTGGCATCCATGCCGAAATCGACGACTTCACCTTCAGTCTTCCGCTGCGCATTTTTAGAATTACAGGCCGAGTTTTCCAACCATTGTTTTATTTACACGGATGGTACAAAGGAATACCGTAGTTTAGGATGTGCTTTCGTTTTTAATTCGCGGAGTTACACATTTCATCTTTGGGGGCAATGTTCGATTTTTACCGCCGAACTTTTTAGTATTTATCGGGCTCTTGTTTTTATCCGGGAACTGGATTTAAGGCAGTTTGTTATTTGTAGCGACTCCCTCAGTGCACTACAGGGTCTGCGTGAGCTGTATCCATGCCATCCCTTGATACAGCGTATTCAGGATCGCCTGCAGTCGCTCGCTGACGCCTGCGTCAGCGTGTCGTTTGTTTGGGTTTCTGGTCACGTAGGTGTGCGCGGAAACGAACAAGCGGACACAGCTGCCAAGTCTGCAATTTTATTGACTAATCTTTTTAGCACTACTGTTCCTCCTGGTGATGTTTGTGTTCACCTGCGCCGGGTCATTCTTTCGCGCTGGTTCGCGGAATGGTCCGGGGTGCGTGACAACAAACTGAGAGCGGTCAAGTCCCTTCCTCTCCCCTGGCCTACCTCCTCGCGTGCATGTCACCACGATGTGGTGGTTTTAGCGCGATTGCGTATCGGACACTACCGTTTTAGCCACCAGCATCTTTTACGTAGGGAACCCGCACCGCAATGTGCTTCGTGTAACGAGCCTTTGACGGTGCGTCATGTTTTATTGGAGTACCACCTTTTTACTGTGCTGCGTGCGTCCCTATGTCTGCCTACTGACATCCCCACCCTTCTGGGCGACAACCCTGTTTCTTGCGAGGGACTTTTTAATTTTCTCCGCCGCTGCGGTGTGTACTGTAGGGTTTAATTTTTTCTCGCGGTTTTACATTTTACCTACTTGTGTTTTTAGTCCCTCGGTTTTAGTCTGGCTTTGGTTGCCATTTATTCTCTCTCTGGTTTGAACCCTTGTATGGTACTTCTGTTTTAGTAGTTGTTATGCCTTTTAACTTTTAGCTCCTTTGTTTACCCTAGGGCGCTAATAACTAACGTAGTTGTGCGCCCTAAAGCCATACTGCTACTGCTACTGCTCCTTCTGCTTCTGCTTCTGCTGCTGCTTATTTAACCCCCGGTTGGCAGGCTGACGCCAACGGTTGCGGAAGGGGGTCCTTTCAATATGTAAAACCACGCACCACATTCTTATTTTGACCAGTATTTATTAATGGCTATGTTGAATGAGACGAAGAAATTTTCTGATATAAGTCCATTCTCCGCTATGTGTCAGACTGTGATCTTCATCTGTCTGTGGCACATGTATTGCTTGATTGTTCGAGATTTGAGCGCGACCGGCAGCCTATCGGCCTGGGAACAGCTTTAAATGCCATTTTATGCGACGACGCCAAATCCGTCGATGAAGTGCTCCGGTTTGTTGCCTCTATTGGCCTCAGCAAAGAGATCTGACCTGTTTTATGTGTTTGTGTGTGTGTGTGTGTGTGTGTGTGTGTTTGTGTAGCTTTTAGTCTTCTTAACTTTTTAGCCCATGTATTTTTCCATATGAGATCGCATTTTTGTGCGTGGGTGTAAAGTTTTTAGCCTTTTACCTCTTTAGCCCCTTTGCCAGATGTACCTGATTTTTATGCGCATATGTGTAACAGATTTTAGTACTTTTTAAGTTTTCACCTGTATTTTTGTTTTTTAACTTTTTCCCCCCTTTTCATAACTTCGGGCCCAAATGACCTAGCTGTCGAGGGGCACTTAAACACCACTCTCTCACTCACTTGACAAGTCTACTTCGTTATGTCCCTCATCTCTTAGTATTTTAGTATATACTTTTCTTTTTCCATATATGTCACCTATGCTTTCTTGCTTTTTATTGTTAATTACATCATTTTTATAATACTTTAAACATCCATGCCAGAAACAACCGTGAAAGTGATATGCAGCATTAGTTTTTTTCTCATATCCATCAACTTGACGAGAGAGAGAGAGAGAGAGAGAGAGAGAGAGAGAGAGAGAGAAGTAAAGTTTTAGCGCGCCCAAACTATACGGTTATTAGCGCCCTATAAAACAAAATAAACAAAGTTAATCTTCTAGCTAAAATAACACGGTAAGAATAAAAGTAAAACCGACTAATTATCCCCCCAAAGTTAAAACGTTAAAATTAGGAAAATAAGGAAAAATCGTAAAATTGATTTTCCAGCTAAAATATCCTGGTAAAATGAATATTTCCCCCCAGGGACCTACTTCGGTAGGTACGGGTTTGGCGTACCCGGGGGTTCCCGAGCCACTCACCGCCACCTCACCCTACCCATCGTCATCCACTGTTGCCACGTATTTTTTCTGGTTTTGTTTCTTTAGTTTGTTTGCTTTATCACCCCTTTGCTCTTCTAGGATTATGGCGATTATTAGTATTAAGATCTTAGGATTATTTCTCCCCAGGGGCTCAGTTTCTGTGGGTACGGATTTGGCGTTCCCGGGGTGCCCAGGCCACTCGCCCTCATTGTCATTCGCTCACTCCCATCTGTCATAACCACGTTAGTACCCAATCCATGTTACATCTTTTCATTCCCGATTATAATAGCCTCTTCCTCTTCTAGGTTTATACACTTCTTAGGTTTAAGGTCTTTAGGTTTATGAACTCCTGTCTCACCAGCAGGGATCTTTCCTATCTCCGTGGTTCCTGTCCCACGGTTTCGGCGCAGCTTTCAACTTGTGTCCTCTCCGGAAGTCTCAAATGTGAAGGTTGAGTGCACCCTCCTCACTACCCCTTTCGTGCGACACTAGATGCGGAGCCGTTCCGATGTCATGTACACCTACGTAGCTCCATGGAGCCGGGTGCCCGTGAGGAACTCGGCGGCCGTGATTAGCTGGGTTGATTGGGGGGACCCGACGTGTTACCGCTGTCTGGGGCCCGATTAAATCAACCACAAGTCCCCTGAATCCGCGCTGACTCCGTTGAGGCAGCGTGGCCTATAGTGGGGGGCCACTGGCGGTTATTCCAGTGGTAGGGGCACAAAGTCGGGCCTGCCTTCGGTGTAAATGTCACATACCGGTTAGTAGTGATAGTTGGAGGGTAACTGCTCTGATGTACTCCTTGAGATCAGGCTTGTAGCGGGTGCTCCTGGCCGGCACAGACAGAAAGATTTAGGTGTCTTTTTTCTTTTATACCCCGGATGGCAGGCTGACGCCGACGGTTCCGGAAGGGGGACTATACCATTATGGCTCCTCTGCGCTTACCCTCTTCAACGCTCCGTTTTTTCGTGATGCGACATATGTGCGAGACAAAGACTATGAAGGATGTCAGTCCCTTTTATATTAAAAAAGAACTGGACAGCTTGTCTTATATGCTCCTGGCACACAGTGAGCATACAATCCAACAAATATTTTGGATTTCTTTGGATGTTCCTTTAAAAACCGTTGCAATAGCAAGACGATCTTTCTGAGATGCGTCAAGCTCCGCCGAGAAATTTATGAGGCCCCTAAAAATTCCAGGATTCGACGCTTCTTCACTTTCTTTGTGAACCTCTGAGTGCTAATTGAAAAACACCGCAAAATTTAATGCAATCGATAATTTTTTAAAGTACATATCAATTTTTTTGTCACAATGTCATTATGTTTTCTGATATTCAGGCGATGGATGATGTCCAATTTTTGCCTAATATCAATTTTTCCTAGAAGATTAAATTCAACTAGAGAATTTATGTGGGATTTTGCGTTTCGTGTTTCTTAATCTTCTGTGTTAGGTGTGACAAATCAGCCACACCGTTGCTTACCCAAGAAGTCTCGCCATCACGTTTTGCAAATAAGAGATAAAGAAAGCAAAACAATCTATTTGTTACCTCACAGCCACAAATCCATTTATTCTTTTCATACAGCTCTACTTTAATTCTCTTCTATAATCCCTGTTTTTGGATTTAGTTATTTGTTGTATGTTCAGATGAGGTGTTGGTCTGCTCCCTTTTATTTCCACTTTCTTTTCCAATGGTTAGGTAGAGAAGGCCAGTTAATTTAGTTCCGTGACTTTTAATTCAATTAAAGCCATTTCTCATGTCACAACACAATGTTTACTGAAATAACATAAGGCGTAAGACATGTACAAACACGTAAAAAAGAGCAGCGAAAAAAACTGCAACAAAGAAACGCTACTTACACACGTTTCAGAGGTCGCTTGGAGCACAATAGTGATGGGAGTATTCGAATGCAAAATGTCGATGTATTCGATTCTTGGAAGTTCTCGAGATGTTCTCGAATTCTGAATGTTGTATTCGAATCCTTCACTCGGATGAGTTCTCGTTTGAATATGTCCTGAATGCTGTATTCGAATCGTGCTCTCGTGTCTTGGATATGTGCAGGTGCACCGAGAATCGAGATCTCATATCTGATTGGTGCTTTTACTTAAAGGTTATTCTAGCGCTTGGATCGTGTAGGGGAAGAGAGGGGTGAGCACGCTGATAACAACCAACGAGATAATCACCTGGCCAGGATGGAATATGAGAATATGCTGTCGGTAAAGCTATCAACTTATCATTCCAAAGCTAACGAACGATTCCCATACATGTACGTGATCATAATATTTTAATTTTATTTCGTGTTATAACGGAATATGCGATTGGTTAGGGCAACGAATGAACAATATTAGAAATTGGAGCTAAACGATTGCATTCTGTCTTCTCAACCCAGAAGTGCTGGGTTTGATTCCCAGCTGGGGCAGGAATTTTTCTTTAACCAGAGTCATTCCGTATCCATAACAGAGTCGGAAGTATGTATGTGGTAGTGAGTGTGTGTGCATTTTTATAGCAATCTAAAACTGAAAAAAAAGTGTGTTCCATTCTCATGACTTTCTCTAGCTGTTCCATACACAAAACTATTCTTTCAAAAGATTAGTCATCTTTTACATTATGGTAATCGAGAAAAACTTTAGCAGAAATGGTCCCATTGCTCGCTTCCTTGTAAGAAGAAGGGAAATAAGGGAATACGCTACGCTAAAGTAATGATAAAACATTTTAATAGCTGGTCGTTGTGTGAACGAATGACGCGGTTCGCTTTGGATGGTCCAGTTTGAGACAAGTTAGGTATTTTAAAACTGAAACCAATAACAAGGAAGATCTTGAAAATGATCAATTCTACAAAAAGTAAGTGACATAAATTATGTTTTTAACCAGATCTACATATTTATAGTAAGTTTTTGTCCATCTCTTACGGCTTAACCGTTGTGCAAAATTCTGCAAAACTTATGCAGAATAAAGAGCTCTTCAGAGGCTAATCCCAAAAATTCAAAATATACATTTTATCTGTCATGTAAATATCTATAATACACGATATTTTAATCAAAATCGTTAGAGCCATTTTTGAGAAAATCATGATTTTCGTAAAATGTTTCATGTAAAGGATAGCAGGGGTTGGGGAATTTTCTTGAAAATGTTTTGTGTCGCATCCTTGAAAGATACTAAACTTAAATGCCGAGTTTGGTATTTTACGGTCCTTTGGTTTTTGGGCTATGCTGTCACCAGGGGCGGCTCGTAGCCAAATTACCTGGTGGGGTACAATTTTAAGATGGACTAAAATTAAAACTAAATTGTATGTTATTTATGGATGCTCTTTAACTGTTACGGTTCTAAGCGTCCCATTCTATTTTGAGCGCGAAAGACCCGTTAATATTGCTCAGAGGCCTCTTTATCAGGCTTGATTTTTTTTACGTGCCGTAAATCTACGACACGGTATCAGCGACTTCCCTTATGAAGGAAGGGATTTTTACGCCTGAAAAAAAATCAGCCGGATTGAACCCGCGACCTTGAGAGCCAGAGGCTAGCATATTACCCCTTGATCACGGATGATGACAGACTAAAATTAGTGGATACTAAACACTATCATAGAAATGAAATGCTAACCTTTCTGTTTGTAGATGAAGTCCATCCTTCGCTCGATCCTTTGCTTGAAAAATACTTCCATAACTCTTTGATTTAAGTGAGAAACTGAACGCCACATGTGCCGATAATTTTGAACACGAACCGTCGCCTTCACTGTTTACCATACGTAAACGACATTATCAGAAAGGTGATCCTACTGCAAATTGATGCATAGCTCGTCTTAACAGCTGATGCACTTGAGTTTAAGATTCCAGTCTTCAATACTACCTTACCCAACCTTAATAGCTTATGTATGTCAATTACAATGTTCACGATGTTTCTTTTCACAACGAAGCTCGCTATTCTCTCAGAAAATTATGGAAACTACTCTTAAATTAAAGTAGATCGTGTTCGTGATATTAATGTCTTAAGGATTTTCTTTATAAGCAATTGTACACCTCACAAACCACCGCCTTTCTTTCGTAACAGTGTTTAGAATTTTCCCTCATAAAACGAGTTTTAACACTGCCGTTTCTTTGAACGCTAACAAGTTGCAACTGATAAATCGGCATATTATTCTGCAGTTAATTTCACCAAATTATTCTACAGCGTATTCGGATTATGTTTCATTAACACGTGAAATATATTCAAGGCAATGTTTCACACTTATCAGTTTATTCTTAAGGTGTATATTGTAACTCAGCACTCATTCTCAAAACACTCGCCACTAATCACCTCTCGCTCGCAAGGTAAGGTCCATTTTACTGTTTGTTTACGTCCACAATTTTAATAACTATTGGTTATTTTGCCTTTTCTTGTTTTCAAGTGAAGCTTCAAATGTATCACGAATCTAATTCCTAGTAAACTTAGAGTAATTACACAACACACTGCTTGTACGCCTTAAGCTTTGGCGCGCGAGCGTACCTTATCGTCTGCTTGGCAGGGAGGAGAGAATACCAAATACCAACATTGTACATTTTCACCACTTAAGCTTCTTTTTGTATATTTCGTTCGGGAGGTTTATAGATCAACTTTGTTTTCAAATAAGAAGACATCCAAACTTAAGAAATGCTTCTTATTATTTACTCTTACACGTGAAACAATCTTTGGCAAAACATTTTTGTCAGGGATTGGACTCAAACTTTAATTTTTGCTTATTGTAGGTTCTTATTTTCTCTTTGCGCATGCGCAGCAAATAACCACAGAGGCTTTCGCGTCCTAAGAGAACCTTTCCCTCTCGGTCCCTTGAACCCCGCACCCACAAATTAACTGCATCTGAGAGCATTGAATTCTTCTGCGCGTGCGCATAGGATGACCACAAAATTCTTTGTGTCCGAAAAATGCGGCCGGTTATTATTTCCAACAGCCATCTCCTCTACAACTGTCCAGTGTGAATAGTAGGTTTACATTTATACAAAATGCGTTATAGATTATAGCATTTTACCTAATAACATAATGGAGAAATTATTGTCTGAAATTGTTGTAGGGAGGGCACGTGCCCCTGTGCCCCTAAAGGCCGGCCGCCACTGTGTAGAGGAGCTACCCTGAATTCTTGTAGGAAAATTTACTGTGTGTGACATGTGCTATGTAAAAATATAGAATTGAGTTTGTGCTTTCGGAGACTAGGTATAAGATAATCGATATTAATGTCACCACAAATGATCAGTTCTTGTTTCGGTTTCAATATAAACTTAAAGAAATCATCTGTTTTTGAATACCTCACAGCTACCTAGTGGGGACCGATATAGAGCTATAATTGCAAAATTTACTTGATTTATGTTTAGTTGAACTGCGCACATCTCTATGTCTAGCTCAAAACAAAGGTTGTTTATATTCATGATTTTATAGGATACATCATGTCTTACAATTATGCAAACCCCTCCTTTTTTTTAAATTTTTCCTTGAATATGCTGCACCTAAAGAGTACCCGTGCAGGAAATTGGCATGAATTCCTGTTCTGTTAAATGATGGTCGGATAAGCATAAAGCATGTGGCTGTAGTTTTTCAGAAGCAAGACTAAGAGAAAGCTCATCAACTTTGTTACTTAAATCCCTAATATTTTGGTGAAATATACACAACTAGCTACTGCTATTACGTAGAGAAAGTTCATCAACTTGGTTTCTTAAACCCATAATATTTTGGTGAAATATACACAACGAGCTGCTGCTATTATTTATCTTAATAAAATTACTGATATTTTCTGTATTCCTAAAATTCTTTGTTGGTGAACTTCTATTTATTTCAATTGCCTTTAGAGTTCTTTCATGGCTATTTTGGGGGATTTCTTTTAACCTAAAAAAGGCCTATCAGATATCACAACAGGAATTCTACCCATAATTCTTTTGGCAATTAGCCGCGAAAGCTACCTGTTGCCTCTAGAATTGAGGTGTAGACCAAGAGATGTGTAACCATCTCGGCCCGCCATCGCTCATTGTTATTCTTCTTATTCTTCTATCTTTATGTGTCTTTTACTATGTGCATAGGAGAGTTTGCAGTGTATACTTCAATTTTCCCACTACGTTGCCAGCGATGAGCAATGCGTGTAGCATTCTCTCATGATGCGTTCACAACTTTGTAGTTACTATAAGAATAGTTTGATATTTCATCATCAGCAATCACACTTTTATCATCATGGGGCAACAGAGCGGTTTTGTTGACAAACCAAACGTTATGCTGTTTAGACATGATCAAATTCATAGGAGTTCTTATTACTTCATTGTCTTAAAGACAATCTACATAGCTGTCGAATGTAATGTACTGCTTAATTGCGTTTCGTTTTATACCTTTTAACTTTTCTATCATTCCTCCATCTATATCGAGGACATATATCTTAGGTCTCAGTCCGACAAAACGTTGTATGATTTTTCCAAAGATCCATCTTTAAACTTTCCCAGCACCTTTTTGTTCTGCGTGGAGTAGCACACGTGGCTTGCAGGGTAATCAGAAGTATTCAAATGTTCAAGAAATAGCATTCTGTCATGGTATATGTCAGCAGTTGTGACTCAATGAATGAGGGAATCCGTATCCATGTACACAAGCTTCAGGTTTTCAGCACCATAATACGGCAATAGCACATCATATTGGTATGAATACATGAGGGTTTTTGAGATATATATTTGGAGAAAATGCAACTAAATTAAATTATACCTGAATGAATGGGGGGTGTGTCTACAATGCTGCCCTGGGATTATATAAGGAAGTAGGAACCTAAAAGTTAGTGAAAATATGACGAAAGTAGTATTTTTAGCGCAAAGTACAAGCACTAACATGTTGAATATCGTTTATGTGGAAACAACAGGGTATTGAATGATAGACTTCCAATTCACATGCAAAATACTAGTTTAAATAAAAATATATGGATTTATCTGTATAAAAGTGTATAAAAGCTAAAAAAAATATATTAAAACATACAATAAACATACGACTGGCGCATAATTTACCTTCTTAAAACCTTTGAAATATGAGTGTCCTGTACTAGGGGGAAAGCGTATACATTTGGTCCGGCTACTATCTTTCTGTCGTGGGTAGTGGATGGTGTGGAAAGAGAGCATGTCTGAACATGATGAATCGAGATTAGACATTACTGAAAACTGGTTTCAGGGGTTAAGCTAAGTGGCGGCATATGAGGATGGGAAGAACATGCCTGGGGTTAAAACATTAAAACTGGTTTTACGGGGGAGTCAGATGCACTAACCTGTCAGATGGCTTTGATGGGGAACAATAAGGGGAAATGAATGTTGAACTTTCAACTGCACATGCTTAATCATCCATTATATAATAATTCATGGTTTTGTGCACACAAAAGTATACAAAAATATTAAATCTATTAAAACATGAAAAAAAATGTATCTGATAGATAATTTAGCTTCTTAAAGTCTCTAAAATATGAGTACTAGCTCGAGCAGTAAATACAGAAAAAAAAAAAACAAAAAAAAACAAAAAACAAAAAAAAAACAGGGAAACGGCATTGCTTAAGTCACGTGACCTCGTAGCAGGTACAAATAGGAGGGGTGTTTCAAGCAGATATTCTTCACTCCACATGTCAGGGAGAACGTCGGTTTGGGACACGCTACCCTACGGCAGTTGTTTCCCATCTTCCGCTCCACCATGCCTACACACCTAAAACTACGGCTGTACCGCGCAGTCATCCCGCCCCTGATGCTGTACGGCTGCGAGGTCTGGGGTTCGGTGGCTCGTTCCACCATCCGCAGGCTGCAGACCGTGCAGAACAGGGCATTGAGGATGATATATGGTACAGGCCGCAGATTCCCGTCCCACATTCTCCATTCCCACTCCGGAATCCCTTACATAGTGGACGTTGTGCGAGAAAGAGCTCGCACAATATACACTAAACTTGCTCCCCACCCAAATCCCCAGGTGAACACTCTCGGTCTTTACGACCACACGCTGCCTTGGAGACGCGTAAGCTACCGCCTTCCCAAGGACGCCTTGGGATGGTAGTTTTCCGGCCGCCTCTCCCTTTACAGTTCTACCCGCCAAGTTAAGCAGCATTGGGCCCGGTCCCGACTCGGACGGGTGACCGTCCAGTTGTACTCCGACCAGATCTGCAACACTGGCTTCCCCCACCCCGTACCTATATCCCTTCAGTTCCCCCCGCTAGCCGGCACTGCTTTCCTTGACAGCCCGCAAGCGGCTGGCCAAGTTAAGCAGCATCGGGCCTGGACCCTCTCTGGGTGGGTGGCCACTCAGGTAGGTAAGCCAGCCCGCGCCGGCTGCACAGAGGGAAACACCCTGCCCACATTACTTTGACACAGACAAAAACGCTTGCATAAGACTACATCTTTTATATCACACGCGAGAAAAGCGGATAGGTACCGTGGTGATTTGCCCCCGCCCGAGTACACTCGGGCGACTAGTTCCTGCTCCTGGCTTCTAGCAGATATTCATTGCGGCAGTTTGCTTCAAGTGGGGTATATTAACTCCTGTTAGTGAAACTAGCTATCAATTGCGACAAGAACGTGTTACGGTGAGAAAAGTGCTGGACCTATTAATCATACTTAGAAGGATTTATCAGGCTAGAGACATGCAGAAGTTTACAGACAACGAAGCATTTACGAGCTCTAATTCTGACTGTAGTTGTATTAAGTGTGGCAAAAGCTTTTTAAGGAGTTATGAAAAGAGAGGGCATAACATAAATTACGGTTACCTCTTCAAACGTAAACAGCGTGCTACATCCTTCGGGAACACCTACAATGGGAGCCGACATGAAGAATATAGCAGCGCTGGCATGGCTCGGAAGAAAATAAAAACTGAGCCTACTGGACATCAACTATTGACTACATTGGAGAATGAGTGAGACATGAAAGAATATGAGACGTCCTTTGAAGGACGTCTTAAATCTTACTTCATCCGATGCGTTTCAAGCAAGGACATGAAGACTTACCTACAGGAAACTAAACACAGGATTATACAATCTGTTCTAAAACAGCTGGCCTTGCATAAAGCTGTGAAGATTAACCTGCCAGTGGAGTGCCGATTTGTTAACAGTGCTAGAGAAACTACAGACAAGACCTTCAAAACCAGGAATCAGTCTGTATTTTTATAAACTGATTTAGATGCCATGTTGGAGACGAAATTCAAGAAACTGGATACTGAAATGCAGGAATTACAACTTAAAGGAAGCAATTGAGCTCTGCTAGCTGTGGAGGGGGTACGCCATCGAATTAAAAAGTACAACCCCCTTTGCGGGAGCAGTTATACATGCATTTATAGAAGCGAAGAAAGCGTGTGTCAACCCCCAGAACCATCGTGATGAAAAGTGCTTCTTATACGCCATCCTTGCACAATACGTTGAAAAGGATCCTCAACGTGTCAGTAAGTACAGAAAATCGAGGAAAAATATGACTTCTCATGCATCACGTTTCCTACGCCATTGTCTGAAATCCCGACATTTGAAAAGAAAAATAATGTATCTATCAACGTGTTTGACTGGATGAAAAGAAAGTAGTGTTTCAAATAAAAGTTTCTACAACCTCTACGTAAGAACTACCTGATCACCGGTACCTCTTTCTGCTGAGTGATGGAAATGGTACGCATCACTGTGTATATAACAAGAACTTTAAGAAGCTTATCTGAGAACAAAAGACAAAACATAACGGACAAGCGTACACCTGTAAACACTGCTTCACTCATTTTGATGACCGACATGGACATAGTCGAGTGGAAAAGTTGAGGGAACATGCGACTATCTGCAGGCAGCATGCTATCGCTAGGACAGTTATGCTTACAAAGTAAACCTCTAACAATCAGTTTAAAAATGTAGAACGAATGCTGAAACTTCCATATATCATCTATGCAGATTTTGAGAGTATTCTTAGTCCAACTTACTCATACGAGTCTAATCCCGAAGCTTCCTATACAACGTCTTATCAGAAGCGTTCTCCAATGAGTTTGGCTGTTTACGTCAAACCAGCGTCATATGTTGCACAGCTGCAGTTTTGTTTACCTGTTGTCCCTTATGTATACAGAGGACATGATGCTGCTGAGAAATTTATGGATTATCTAATATCTCTTGCAAATAAGATTAGCAGTATATACAAATCTGCTAGGTCTTTTAAACTATCAAATCCACAACAGGAGGATTTCGAGTCTTCTACCGAATGCTACTTGTGTAATAAAAAATTCATGAAAGAAACTGGAAAGTTAGGGATCATAGCCATTTGACTGGTGAATATCGCGGAAGTCTTCATAATGAGTGCAATCTAGCCTGTAAAACACCGAAGTATGTTCCTGTCTTCATGCACAACTTAGAGGACATGATTCTCATTACGTCGTTAAGCAGTTAGATTGTACAAGTGAAAGAGTGGAGGCGATTCCGTTCTCAGTTGAAAAGTATATTTTATTCTCGAAGCATGTTGGAGAGATTAGGCTTCGGTTCGTGGACACAAACAGTTTTCTCAGTTCAAGTTTGGATAAACTAGTAAACGCCCTAAGATCATTTCCTGAGACATGCATATACTTTGGAGAACAGGAGATTGGTTTGGTGAGAGGCAAAGGAGTACTTCCCTATGATTACATCACGGCATGGCATGCTTAGAAAGAAACGTACTTGCCTCCAAAGGAAGCGTTCTACAATAGATTAAATGAAGAGGAAATCAATGATCAAGACTTTGAACATGCGAAAAATGTATTGGTAAAATTTAAAATCCGAAATTTGGGAGCACACAGTGACCTTTACTTAACCTCAGATGTACTTCTCCTCCCTGATGTTTTGAAGTCTTCAGAGAGCAGACATTAAATTCTCATATAGTTGATCCTGCACATTACTTTACATCTCCGGGACTTAACTGGGATTCTATGCCTTTGTATACCGGGATTGAGCTAGAATTGTTTTTGGATTATGAGCAGCTTCTCATGGTGGAATCTGGCATAAGGGAAAATTATGTCAGGTGTCTCACCGGTATGCCCAGGGTAACAATACCTACATAGAGGAGTTTGATCTTTATAATCCAACTCAATTTATTATATACGAAGACACAAATAACCAATATGGATGGGCTATGCAGCATCCATTGCCTTAGGTGGAGTTAAGTGGGCTTCTCCTGATAGTATTAATATACAAACATTAAATGAAGGTGGTACTCTTTGATATATATTCTAAGTTGATGTGAGCTATCCTACTAAGCTTCACGATCTTCATAATGCTTTGCCATTCTTGCCTGAGTGTCTGAAGCCAGAGAATAGAAGTGTAGAGAAACCAATTGCGCACCTTGGAGGCAGGAAGAAGTATGTTGTACATTACATGGCGTTAAAACGGGCACTCTCACGTGCACTACGACTAGAAAAAATCCATCGTGTGCTACAATTTCAAAAATCGTGTTGCTTAAAACTTTGCATTGCGTTTAACAACACGCTGCGACAATAGGCTAGAAATGATATTGAAAACGACCTGTAGAAGCTCTTTAACAATGCTATCTTTGGAAAATCCATGGAGAATATACGAAATCGCATGGAAATATGCCTTGTTACAAACGTGAAAACATTGAAAAACCGGATTGCTAAGCCGACATTCATTGATGGAAATATATATGAACCTAATTTTGCATTAGTGCATATGGAATCGCGGCACGTTATATCCAACAAGCAAATATACATCGGAATGAGCAAACTGGATATCTAAAAAAAAACAAAAAACATGTACTCATACCAGTATGATGTGTTATTGCGTATCATGGGGTTGAAAACCTGAGGCTTATGTACATGAATACAGATTCCTTCAGTCATCGAGTCACAACTGCTGATATATACCATGACAAAATGCAATTTCTTGAACATTTGAATACTTCTAATTACCCTGCAAGCCGCAAGTGCTACTCCTCACAGAAGAAAAGGTGCTGGGAAACTTTAAATATTAAGCTATCGGAAAAATCATCCAATTTTTGTCGGACAGAAACCGAAGATATATGCCCTCGGTATTGATGGAGGAATGATAGAAAAGTTAAAAGGTATAAAACGAAGCGCCATTAAGCAGTACATCACATTCGACAGTTATGTGGATTGTCTTAATAACTATGAAATAATAAGAACTCCCGTGAATTTGATCATGTCCCAACAGCATAAATTTCGTCTGTAAACCCCCCAGGGGCCTACTACGGTAGGTACGGGTTTGGCGCACCCGGGGGTTCACGAGCCGCTTACCGCCAATTCACCCTACCCATCACCATCCACTGTTACCAGGTCTTTTCTGCTGTATCGGTTGGTTTTGTTTTTCTACATTTTCACCCTCTTCCTG
Source organism: Hymenopus coronatus (assembly GCA_030762935.1). NCBI lineage: Eukaryota > Metazoa > Arthropoda > Insecta > Mantodea > Hymenopodidae > Hymenopus > Hymenopus coronatus. The sequence continues at coordinate 1,152,867 of JAUKNX010000035.1, read as the reverse complement.
TTCTAGGCTTATGGAACTTGTTAATTTTTAAGGCATTCGGCTTATTAACTGCTGTCTCGCCAGCAGGGATCTTTCACTATCCCCGTGGTTCCTGTCCCACGGTTCCAGCGGGGCTCCCAATTTGTGTGCTCTCCGGAGGTCCCAGACCTGAAGGTTGGGTGCACCCTCCCCATTGCCCTTGTGTGTAGCCTTAGGTGCGGAACCCGTCCATACCGTCAAGTACATTCACGTAGCTTCTTTGAAAGCCCGGCCTGTGCTGGTGTCTCGGCGACCGCATTACATCGTCGGAATAGTTTTACGGGCCGGGCGAGTTACCGCTGACGCTGCCCCGGCGTAATCAACCACAAGTCCCCTGAATCCATGCATGTATTCTGGCGCTGCACGGCCTAGAGCGGAGAGCCACAGGCGGTTATTCCTGTGGTAGGGGCTTAAAACTGGGGCATGCATGGTGAACGGTAGACGCATATGGACCAGCAGTGGTGTTTGGAAGGTAACCCTTAAGACGTAGGCCTTGGGTATCGGTGACGGGATGGTTCCCGTGACGGCACAGATCGTGGAGATTTAGTGTCTATTTTTCTTTAACCCCCGGATGGCAGGCGGACGACGACGGTTCCGGAAGGGGGTCCTTTCAATATGTCAAACCGTGCACCACATTCTTATTTTGAATGAGACGAAGAAATTTTCTCATATAAGTCCATTCTACGTACAAAGGGAAGTTGACGGGATATGCGGCGAGGATAAAAACGCGACGAGGCTGCGAGACGGTACGCTACTGGTGGAGGTCCACAATAAAGAACAGTCGGTCAAGCTACTTCATCCTACTTGTTTGCTTCCTACGGCGTCAAAGTTTACCCCCACAAGTCGAGGAACACCTGTAGAACAGTTGTGATCACCTGTAGCTTAGACGACCTTTCCAATGAAAATATTGTCACTCAATTTTCCGAACAGCGAGTTTGGCAGGCGTACACGTTACATGGTAAATTTGACGGCAAAGAGTAGCATTGCGCACGATCTTTCTCACGTTCAAGGGTACTATTGTTCCAGAATGTATATACTGTGGTTACGAACGTGCTGCCGTTCACCCGTATGTGCCGAACCCTATGCAGTGCTTCAAGTGCCAGCGCTTCGGCCTGTGCCTGACCTGCAGCCTGCGATCATTGTGGTCTAGCGGCCCTCGTTGACACCACTTGTACGCGTGAACCGTGCTGTGTGAACGGTGAAGGAGGTCATCCGTCTAGCTTTCGACAGTGTCCCAGATACTTGATTGAGAAATGTATACAAGAATTATGGGTGAAGGAACATCTCACCTTTCCTGAGGCGCGGCGCCGCTTTGAACAGCTGAAGCCTGCTAACACCACAGGATACTCCTCAGCTGTTCGCCGTAATCTTGTTCATTCTGTCGGTTTACAGACTGTGCCTGTCGCAGACGCGTCGACGCAAACTGACTTGTGCGCAGTTTCTGCTCCTTTACCTGCTCCATCATCTGCATCCCCGTTTACGCCGTCTGATGCACAGCAGCAAGTTCAACCGTCTGTTAATCCTTGTGTTCCCATTTCGTCCTTCGCAGGAGACCGTTCCCGCCAACGTAATATACAGACGAGCCGAACTTGGAAAACATAACGCTCTCGTTCTGTGAACCGAAGGGCTTCTTCGGACTTCCGGCCCCCGGTGAAGTCTGAGGACGACACAGATTTTAGGATGGTTGGCTCCAAATACGCTAAGGTGAGAAAGAAAGAAATTACACCACCTTTATTTCTATCCCATCATGGATATAATCCAGTGGAATGTCAACGGGACCAGGGCCCGTCTTTCGGAGCTTCAACATATAATCCTCCACCGTTCACCCTCAATCCTTTGTCTCCAGAAAACCAACGTATATCCCCATCATACCCTTCCTCTTCGTCATTTTCAATCCTTCAGACACGACTTTGTTGGTGGCCTGCGTGCTTTCAACGGTGTTGTTACTCTCGTGGCGTCTACCATCCTTGCCACACGTATTACACTCAACACCCCGCTACAAGTGGTAGCTCTGCGAGAGACATTGTCTTCCATCTCCTTTTCAGTTTGCAATGTCTATTGTCCGCCGCACGATGTGATCATAGACGCTGAGTTTCGGAGATTGTTAGCACAAATTCCCCCACCGCTGATATTTTTGGGCGATGTCAATGCGAGCAATGTTTTTTAGGATTCTTCTGCTGACGATGCTCGAATACCATAATCGCAGACGTCTACGATCTGTCTAGTTTATTGCTCTTAAACTCCGAAGCACCCACATTTTTTATCTTCCGCCTGTGGCACATTATCCCACCTAGACGTAACTATCTGTAGCCCTGCTTTACTGCCGTTTCTGGATTGGTCGGTATTTTCCGATCTCCACGGCAGTGAGCATTACCCCATTCACATTCGTTTTTCGGGACAACATCCATTGCCCACAAGACATCCCCTCTGGAATATCTCCAAGGCCGATTGTGCAAAGTTTTCTCCGCTGCTCAATCTCCATTATGATGGCTGTGCTTCCATAGAAGACATGGAGTATTTTACTTGCTCGGTGTTGCTCCGGGCAGAATCTAGTATTCCTCGGAGTTCTTCTGCCCCTTGGTATATTCCTGTGCCGTGGTGGACTGAGGACTGCAGCTTAGCATTAGAGGCACGGAAACGGGCTCTTCGACTTTTCCTCCTGCACCGGAAGGCGGAGAACTTTGTTGCCTTTAAACGCGCCCGGGCTAAGGCGCGCTACGTCGTCCGTGATGCCAAGCGGAAATCGTGAGAATATTACGTCTCCTCCCTTTCTCGCAGGAGCTCTTCCCAGCGAGTGTGGACCTCAGTGCGCCGCATGTCCGGCAAATATCCCAGGACGGTAATCCCTGTCCTTACTGTTCATGGCGTCACATTCACCAGCGAAGCGAATATTTCCAACGCCCTAGCCACCTCCTTCGCTGCCATAAATGTAACGGACAGTTACGATAACGCTTTCCTTCCCCTTAAGGAAGCGTTTGAGAGCATTCGCCTTGATTTTACTAGTGATTGTAGTGAGCCGTACAATGCACCCTTGACCCTCACGGAACTAATTCATTTTTTACATATTGCGAAGGACTTTTCTTCTGGTCTCGATGATATTCACCGGCAAGTGCTACTTCATCTCCCACCCGCAGCCGTTAAGTTCCTTCTCAATCTCTATAACGGAATTTGGCGTAAACAGGTTTTCCCGCCTATGTGGTTAGAGGGTATTGTCATTCCTATACCTCGTCCCGGCAAAGACCGGACCGTCCCATCATCTTACCGGCCGATTTGCTTCACGAGCGTTGTTTGCAAGACCTTAGAACGCATGATCAGTATTTGGCTTACCTGGTGGTTAGAGACGAACGAGGTGCTGGTTCCGCGCAGTGCGGATTTCGTCGCAATCGTTCCAGCATCGATAACCTGGCGCGTATGGAGGCTTATGTGCCGAGCGCTTTCCGCCTGAAGCAGCATGTCGTGGGTGTCTTTTTTGACCTCGAGAAGGCTTACGACACTACTTGGTGCTACGGTATTCTTCGTAGTTTGCACAGTTCGGGATTGCGTGGCCATCTGGCCCTGTTTCTGTTCAACTTTTTCAAGCCCCACCGCATTACTCTCTTGCAAGAAAAGATTCAGGAGAATGGTGAGCCCCAAGGTTCTGTTCTTTTATGTTCTTTTTTTTTCTGTTCTGTTATGCTTTTTGCTGTGCCCATCAACAGCATTACTACCGTCGTCCGTAGTGGGATCTCATCGTCACTGTATGTGGATGACTTTGCGCTATACTATCGCTCCTATCATCTCGAACGACAACTCCTGCTCGCCACAAACTCCCTCGCTGGTTGGGCGCTTCGTAATGGTTTTCGGTGTTCCCCTACGAAAACGCGATGCATACACTTCCACCGTCTTCGTGGAGTACACCCTCCTCCTGACCTTCAATTGAACGGTGTGCCGCTGCCTTTCGTTCCGTCCTTGAAGTTCTTAGGTCTCCACCTGGACCGTGACTTTCTTGGGTGCCCCACATCCGACACCTTCGCGCCTCCTATGATCGATCGCTTCGGATCCTCAAACTGCTTTCTGGTGCGTCTTATACCGTTCACTCGTTCTGTCCAAACTAGATTACGGCTGTTTTATTTTCGGCACAGCGACCGCCTCTAAACGTTACCTTTTAGACACTGTTCATCATACCGGTATATGTCTTGCTACAGGAGCCTTCCACACTAGTCGTGTGGAATGCTTGTATGCCGATGCAGGCGAATCCCCACTGGCAGTGCGTTGCTCATTTTTACTTTGTTCTTATGCTGCTAGGTTGTCTGCGGACCTTTCCCATCTTTGTTTTAACCTTGAGTTACGCCCGGAGTATTCACACCGCTATCTGAGGAACACCACGGTTTCACACCACTGTGGGGAGCTGCTCTCCGATAGGGGTCTCAGATTGCTTCTTGTGGAGCGCGCTTTTATATATCTGGAACCTGCCTGGCAACTGAGGCGTCCCAGTTTCGATCTGACCCTCTCGAACCTTGTAAAACTCTCGACCGCTCCGGAGGTATTTCGGCGCCTGTTTAACGCACTTCTGTGCAGTTACCGGGCCTATGCACCGGTATTCACTGACGGTTTCCCGCTGGGAGGAGCTACATGTTTTGCCTTTTACTTCAATGGGGAAACATAGTTATCGCCTTGCGGACGCAAGTTTGATATACACCGCTAAACTGTACGCTATCTTTTACTTTCTGTATTCTATCTCGCTTTTAGCACCTGGAAGTTTTATTGGTTGCTGCGATTCCCTGAGTGCCCTACAGGCTCTGCAGCAGTATACCAGCTCTTCATCACTCGTTATGCACATTCAATCTCGCATTTCTGAGTTGATTGATTTCGGCTACCAGTTCGTCTTCACATGGGTTCCAGGTCAGGTCGGTATTGCAAGTAATGAGGTAGTGGATAGGTCTGCCAAGGCTGCTTGTTCCTTGCAGGATTACTCGGAAGCGGCTGCGCCCTCAGTGGATGTTTCATGTCACTTTCGTCTCACCTTTTAGCCTGTCAGCAATTTTGGGAAAATTTAGCAGGTACCCAGCTTCGCACACTCAAAGACATTGTACACCAATGGCTCACAGCTTGCCAGCCGAACCGTCGCCGCGAGGTTATCCATACAAGTCTGCGTATCGCTACACGCGACTAACACGTGGCTACCTTCTGCGCGCTAAGCCAGCTCCTATCTGTCAGACCTGCGATGTTCGTCTGTCTGTGACCCATGTGTTGCTTTATTGTCCGAAATTCCATCGCGAACGGCAATCCATCGGCCTGGGTACCGCTTTACGTGACATTTTATGCGACGACGGCAATTCTGTTGATAAAGTGCTTCGGTTTGTTGCCTCTATTTGCCTCAGCAAAGACAACTTATCTGTTTCATGCGTGTGGGAAGTTTTAGCCTTTTAACTTTTTAGCCCCTGTCTTTTTCCACATGAGACCACCTTTTTTGTGTGTGTAGGTTTTAGCTTTTTTAACCTTTTAGCCATGTTTGGCTCACATGGGCCTTTTTTATTTCGTGCGTCCTTGTGTAAGAGTTTTTAGCGCTTTTTAACTTTTCACCCTTTAGTTTTCTCTTTAATGTGTTTTCCTTTTTATTAGCTTCGGGCCCAAATGACCTAGTTGTCGACGGGTCTTTAAACACCATTCACTCACTCACTCACTCACTCGTCTGTAAAAGTCAACAAAATCGCTCTATCGCCCCATGATGATAAAAGTTTGTTTGCTGATGATGAAATATCAAACTATGCTTATGGACACTACAAAGCTGTGAACGTACCATGAGAGAATGCCACATGCGTTGCTCATCGTCGGCAACGTAGTGGGAAATTTGAAGTTTACACTGCAAACTCTCTCATGCACATAGTAAAAGACACTTGAGGATAGAAGAATAAGAAGAATATGAATGAGAGATGGCGGGAACTCTACCATTAGAATAAATTTCTAATGCTGGTCTCAATCCAAGGTAAAAGAGAAGAGACGTCCAACCTCTAATGCTAAATATATTTATATAAATACAAATAGAAATAAAAAGTTAAAAGCACTAGCTAGAACTCAGAAAATATGCCCAACGCTTCATCAATAACTACACTAGCAGCAGCACAACAATAACATGAAAAAAGGGCGGGACCACTATTCTTGAGAAAACATCTTGAAAACACAATAAAAAACAACAAAAGACAAAAACATGATATTCCCATAACAATAAAACACGATAACAAAGGTTTAGCCCCTTATTTTGGGGTTAGCCTGAAAATGAGAGACTTAATAGAAATAAAAAATAGAAAAAACGAAAACTTAGACTATGTTAGATTTACAAGGAAGACTGGAAGCCGTGCAAACATATTCCCGTCGCTTTACAAGTTAGCAGTTGCCTAAAGGATATAATATGACTCTTAAAACATTGCAAAATACGGAAACACAATACAGAAATTATCATAAAGGATCCAAACCATAGAAAATATGGTAAAATTGTAAAATATCGGACTGGCTATAGAAGCGGTCACATCATCCTGGAACATATGAAAATGCCACAAAACATAGTAAATACTGTGAAAAAAGTCAGATACACAGCAATGATGTATTACTTACTACAAAACTGCTGAAAATTGTTGTAGAAATGACATAAACCATCACAAAATGTCACAAATCACCATGGGACGTAAGAAACGGTATCTACAAGGCTGCATGACAAGGAACATGCCTTAAATGCGTTTAAAGTGCTCCTAAACGTACAAAAATGTCAACAGTACACCTTCGTCGTTGTCATCAAGTTCTTAAAAAGCTTCAAAAAATATATTCAAAGTGGGTTGAAACGCATATTTCCTAAGGATTTAACACTAGGCTATAGTTCTGAATATCTTAAAAGTCGTAAATGATCTGTAAGAGGGCACAAAGCACTACAAACTTCTGCAAAATGCTGCAAAATGTACTCAAAATGTGCTAAAATGCCCATAAAAGTGATAGAATTATTATAAAACACTGCAAAATACTGTAAAATATTAATAGAACGTCCGAAAATGGGAAAACTGCTGGTTTAAGAGTTGTATATACCAACAAAACGGTTCCAGATGTATGGAAAAGATCTCAAATGTCTAATCAATATCCTGAATCCAGCTGTCTTACAGGCCCAAACACCCTATTCGAATGGCTTGGAATGACCTTAAAAACCTACTAAACAACAACGGAAACGCTACAAATCACCATTAAAATCCTGAGAAATGTATGAGAAAGCATTACAATCACTGAAAAATTCGTCTAAAGACGTACAAAAATGCTTGTAAAAGTGCTAAGAAGCATTAGAAAATACTGTAAAATAAGGTAAAATATTAGCAGAATAGTCTGAAAATGGGTAAAATACAAGCTTTAGAGCCCTTAAAATCCCCCAAACGACGTGAAATGAGTTGAGCAGAGCTAAAATGTGTTATGGGTACCCTGAAACAGCAGACCTAGAGACCTAAACACCCTCCCAACGGGAGGAAATGTCTATAAAAGCATTCAAAACAGTTGTCCTAGCACTCGAAAAACCTAAAAAGAGCTTATAAATGTTCCGTACACGTTTAAAAAAGCATAGTAAACCACTGTAAAATAATAAAACAGAGGGCTTCAAACGGTACCCTGCAGTGCTAAAATCGTTATACTTTTCAAAATTCTGGAAGAACAAGCATAAAAATAAATCTAAAACAAAGCAGCCAACCTTGAAAAAGACTAAAACTACCCCTATAGCTCTGAGCACCAATTAGGATCCCGCTCCGTCTGGTATGACCTCCTTGAATTCCCTATCTCTGCCATGTATGTGCATTAGCCCTAGCCCTGAGTTCACGCTAAAGACACCCTCCTCCCTGAATTCTTTATCTTTCCCTTGTATACACATTAGCCTCTGGGCTAGCTCTCTCCTTATTTAACTACTGACCTACATATGATTAATGTTGGAGTGACATTAGCCAGAACCGATAATGGAAGTAACATTTGGATTGAAGCAAAGAAACAAGAGGACGAATGCTCAGAGTAGTATTAGAAGGAACCTTCAAAGAGTTATTGCAGATAAATTAAGAAAACTAATTTTAAATCAAGGCAACCAAAATAATGACATGACACAAATGGACGATTCAGTATGCCCAGAAATAAAAATTGAGGTAATAATGCCAAGCGGATGTTAAAGTAAATCAGGAAAAAGTTGAGCCATACTATCTAAATTAAAAGAAATTCATACCAAACTTAAAGATGTGGAAGTGGTGCATTTATGTGACTGTAATGTTAAATCCAAGTGGTAGAACAGTAAACAAACAGATAAGTGGGGAGAATACTAGAAGAAACAAGAATAAAATTTAATTTAGTGATAAACCAAAGCAGCTGCAGAGGCAGCAGCAGTAGTTTTGTTTTGTTCTGTTGTTTTTTGTTATTTTTGTGTGTGTTTTCTTATTGTTTTTTTGTTTCGGCAGAGGAAATAATCTTCTAAAGACTCCCTCCTGGCGAGTTGGATTTTTACCAACTAAAAAAAAACACTGCCTTATCCGCATACCATTTCGGGACTGCTTGCAGCATTTCATCAAAGTGGCAGCTGTCTATATGTATAGTCAGTTACTGTCTTTCCTCTTTTTCCTTTGTCTCCATAATTTCTTTACATAGTTCTTTTACTGCATTCCATGCTTTTGTACTCCCAGTAATGATCTGCTCTAAATTATGTACTGTTAAAGTTTTACCCAATTTTGGGTCACATTTATTCCTATAGGTCTTCCATCTTGGGCAGTGGAGTAGCGTGTGCTCCGCAGTATCAATTTCTGGGCAGTAGTTGCATTTCTCGCTATTCGTTTTCCCTTTTTTTTTTTTTTTTTTTTTTTTTTTTTTTTTTTTTGCGTAGTACCTAAATCTTCGATGACCATTTAGTACCTGCGTCATGAAATCTAGTGATCTGTGCTTGCATAACAGCCACATATTAATATCTGCGATAATTTTCTTCGTCCATTGTGCCACTTCCATGGTCTCATGCCACCGCTCTTGCCACTTTTCTATGATTTCTTGTCTTATATTTCTTTCGTCTGCATTAGTGGAACCAATTCTCTCTCCCCCCCCCCCAGGGGCCTACTACGGTAGGTACGGTATTGGCGCACCCGGGGGTTCCCGAGCCACGCACCGCCACTTCACCCTACCCATCGCCATCCGGTGTTGCCACGTCCTATTTCTGCTTTTGGTTTTTCGTTTTTTACAATGACACCCTCTTCCTCTTCTAGGTTTACGGAGATGATTAGTTCTTAAGACCTTAGGATTATTTCTCCCCAGAGGCTGACATTGTTAGTACGGGTTTGGCGTGCCCGGAGTGCCCAAGCCATTCACAACCATTGTCGTTCGCTCATTCCCATCTGTCACAGCCACGTTGAAGTCTTCATATTACACTTAATATTCAACATTATGATAGCGTCTTCCTCTTCTAGGTTTATAAAATTCTTAGGTTTTAGGTCTTTAAGTTTATGAACTCCTGTCTCACCAACAGGGATCCTTCCTATCTCCGTGGTTCCTGTCCCACGGTTTCGGCGCAGCTTTCAACTTGTGTGCTCTTCGGAGGTCTCAAATGTGAAGGTTGAGTGGATCCTCCTCACTACCCCTTTCGTGCGACACTAGGTGCGGAGCCGTTCCGATGTCATGTACACCCACGTAGCTCCATGGAGCCGGGTCCCCTCGAGCGGATCGGCGACCGTGAGTGGCTGGGTTGATCGGGCGGACCCGACGTGTTACCGCTGTCTGGGGCCCGATGTAATCAACCACAAGTCCCCTGAATCCACGCTGACACCGTTGAGGCGGCGTGGCCTATAGTGGGGAGCCACTGGCGGTTATTCCAGTGGTAGGGACATAAAGTCGGGCCTTCCATCGGTGAAACTGTCGCATACAGGTCAGTAGTGATAGTCGGAGGGTAACTCCTCTGACATACTCCTTGAGATCAGGCCTGTAGCGGGTGCTCCTGGCCAGCACAGACCGAAATATTTAGGTGTCTTTTATTGTATCCCCCGGATGGCAGGCTGACGCCGACGGTTCCGGAAGGGGGACTATACCATCATGGCTCCTCTGCGCTCAACCCCTTCAATACCACGTTTTTTTTGTTTTTTGTTATGAGTTTCATGTGTGAAAGTAAGACAATGAAAGACCTCAGTCCATTTTATATACAAAAGGAACTGGACAGGATTTGCGGTAAAGTCACAAATGCAACAAGATGTAGAGATGGCACACTCTTAATTGAGATAGCCACTTCAGAACAACCGGCCAAGCTCCTGGGTGCTTCTCTTTTGGGTTCTTGCCCCATTAAGGTGGAGAAGCACAAAACTTTAAATAGTAGCCGAGGTGTGTTGACGACCTCCAGTTTGGACGGTTTAACCAAAGAGGATATAGTGAACTGTCTTTCCGATCAGCTGTAGTTGCTGCCTATAGATTAGTTGGCAAACGGGATGACAAGCCGTTCCCATTGCGTACAGTCTTCTTGACTTTCGGGCGAACTGACTTACCAGCTTATATTATGTGCGGTTATGAAAGAGCGCCCGTGCGGCCTTATATCCCGAACCCAATGCGCTGTTACCGTTGTCAGAAGTTTGAACATACGCAACAACGTTGTAACAACTCGCCGGTTTTTGCGCAATGTGGGCAAAACGCACACGATGGCTTTGTATGCGCTCAAGGCCCCACTTGTGTCAACTGTGGAGAGGCACATACATCCAGCTCTAAAGAATGTTCCCGTTTTATCGAGGAGAAGACCATACAGGAAATCAGAATGAAAGAGCATTTAACTTTTTAGGCAGCTCGGAAACGTTATCTCGACCTTCACCCGACTACTCCTTTGAAATATTCCGCTGCTGTCCGCCAGCCAGTGCGGAAACAGGATGCTATAGTTCAGACGCTCCCTGGTCCTCGTGCCTGTGTGTCTATAGGTATCCAGACCGCATCCTCCGAATACGTTTCTCCTCCAAAGGTAGCGTCACCAGCTTCTTCTGTGCCATCTACATCTTCCGCCGCTGTTTCTGCCCGCCCGATTCGTAAATCGCCCATTCGTCGTACAAGTCGTTCTCGCTCCCCTAACCGCACCTGCACGACTTGATCGGACACTGATACCAGCGATGGCAATTTCGAATTGTGTCCGGTTGGCGACCACACTAGACGGAGTCGAAGCCCAACGAAAAAGAGAAAGCTTAAACTGAACCCACCGGTCCCGGGCAACCAATAATTCGCTCCCCTACCGGCGCACGCATAATGAACAGCAGCCTTCTTACCGTTCTCCTTATGTCCATCCTCCAAAGGAATATACGTGGTCTACGCACCCATTGGCCCGAACTGGATATTTTAATCCAGTCTTATTTACCCCTTATCGTTTGTTTGCAGGAGACCAAACTTCGCCCTCGATATATTTTTGTTTTACGTCGGTATACCCTGGTTCGCTTCGATCTGGAACCGGATGAGGGCTCTGCTGCACACGGCGGTTCCCTGGTTCTGGTACGTGACCACATGTGTTTCCGAACTGTTCCACTCACCACTCAACTGCAGGCTGTTGCTGTCCACCTTTCTCTTCCCGGTTTTAGTTTTTCAGTGTGTAGTATCTATGTTCCACCTTCGTCTCCCCTCGCCGCTGCCGAACTTGTAAATTTAGTTTTGCAGTTACCTTCACCGTATCTTCTGGTGGAAGATTTCAACGCCCATCACCCTCTTTGGGGATCTCCGATGGCGTGTGCGAGGGGAACCTTACTCAGCGATCTTCTGGACCAGCCGAATCTCTCCCTTTTGAATACTGGTGAACCTACCTTTCTCTCAGACTCTACAGGCACCCTTTCTCACCTCGATTTAAGTCTGTATTCAGCACAGCTTGCACACCGTTTGGAGTGGAATGCTCTCTCTGACGCTCACGGCAGTGATCGTTTTCCAGTTGTTATTACACTCCTTCAGTGTACTCCTCCAACCACTGGAACCCCAAAATTTCAGTTTAACAAAGCAGATTGGTCACTTTATACTCGCCTAGCCCGATTTTCCGTTGCCGAATATCTCACTGTCAATAACATGGTTGAGCACCTAACTTCCGTTATCATAGCCGCCGCCGAACGCTCCATTCCCCGTACGTCTTCCCAACCTAGGCCAACCCGGGTTCCTTGGTGGAACGAGGAATGCGGCAAAGCTATCCGTGCGCGGCGAAGTGCTCTTCGGGTTTTTAAACGTCACCCAACAGAAGATAACTTATTAGTCTATAAACGACTATGGGCTACAGCGCGGCGCATTATCCGTGAAAGTAAGAAGGCCTCTTGGAAGCGCTATGTGGAGAGCTTTCATAGCTCCACGCCCACATCCGTTGTGTGGGATCGACTTAGGCGTGTAGCCGGTAAGGCAAAACCGTGCACTATACCCGGTCTTAGGGTAGGAGGTGACACACTGGTGGAGCCGGCTCTTATCGCAGACACCTTGGGCAGAGCCTTTGAGGCAGTTTCCAGTTCCACCACTTATGACCCAGCTTGTATTCCCCATAAGGTTGGGTTGGAAGCCCAGGAGTTGTCATTCCGCTCCGACAACCATGAGGACTACAACCGCCCTTTTAGCCTTCGTGAACTAGAACATGCCCTCTCTTTTTCTAGGTATAACGCTCCTGGGCCCGATGTCATACATGCGTCACTGCTTCAGCATTTGTCTACGGGTGGTAAGCTCTTTCTCCTCCAGCTCTTTAATCGGATCTGGCTCGAAGGTGCGTTTCCTGCTGCCTGGCTCGAGGCCACCGTTGTTCCCATTCTGAAACCTCGCAAGGATTGCCAACTTCCTTCCAGCTACCGCCCAATTTCCCTAACTAGTTGCGTTTGCAAGGTTATGGAACGTATGCTCAATGGGCGGTTTATGTGGTGTCTCGAGTCTCGGGGTCTCTTGTCGAACGTTCAGTGTGGGTTTCGTCGTTACCGTTCTACTATCGACCACCTGGTGTCTCTTTCGACCCACATTATGAACGGGTTCCTGAGTAAAAGCCAGACTGTAGCTGTATTTTTTGATTTAGAGAAAGCTTACGACACATGTTGGAGAACTGGCATTCTCCGTACAATTCATCAGTGGGGTTTCCGTGGTCTCCTTCCAATATTCATTCGGGAGTTCATGAAACACTGGGTATTTCGTGTGCGTGTGGGTTCGGTTTTATCTGACTATTTTATTCAGGAGAACGGAGTACCTCAGGGTTCAGTACTTAGTGTCACTCTGTTCCTTATAGCTATCAACCCTCTTGTTGACTGCCTTCCCCCAGGGATTTCCTCGTCGCTGTTTGTTGACGATTTTGTTGTGTACCTCACAGCTCGGCGTTCCTGTCTGCTCGAGCGTCGTCTTCAGCGGTGTCTAGACTGTCTTTCCTCCTGGAGTGTGGCAAAAGGCTTTCACTTCTCCGCCGAGAAGACGGTTTGTGTAAATTTCTGGCGCCAGAAGCAGTTTCCTACTCCTTCTCTCCGCCTAGGTACAGATATGCTACCGTTTGTTGAAGAAGCGAAATTCCTGGGCTTACTATATGATAGAAAGTTATGTTGGTCTGCCCATTTAACTTATTTGAAGGCGCGGTGCACACGTTCTCTTGATATTTTACGTGTTTTAAGTAGCACATCCTGGGGATCCGATAGGAGCGTTCTGCTATACCTCTATCGTACATTTGTCCGTTCCAAGTTGGATTATGGGTGTATCGTCTATTCTTCAGCGCGACCGTCTATCCTTCGTCGTTTAAACACCATTCATAATCAAGGCATACGGCTAGCAACTGGCGCCTTCCGCACTAGCCAGTCAGTAGTGTCTGTGCGGAAGCTGCAGAACCACCGCTATATAATCGCCGTGAGTTTCTCTTGTGCAGCTACGCCTGCCGTCTGTCCAGTATGCCTCACCACCCGGCTCATTCATACTTTTTTTATGACTCTTTAGACGCTAATTACGCCTCACTCCCTCGCCCTCTTACCACCAGGGGTACGTTTTCGCAAGCTTCTAGGGCAAATGAGCATGACCATGCCTACAGTGCTTCCCAAACGAGAAACCCATTTCCCTCCTTGGATTCACCCTGGCAACTCTTTCTATCTAGGGTCCTCATCTCTTTCGAAGTCGACTACCCCTGGTTTCATCCTTCGGTCCCAATTTTTAGCCCTTAAATACCAACATCGCGACCACATTTTTATTTATACTGACGGGTCGAAGAATAATCAAGGTGTTGGATGTGCTTTTGTGGTTGATAACCACTGTTTTACTTTTCGTCTGTTACAACAGTGTTCGATTTTTACAGCTGAGCTATTTGGTATTCTTCAGGCTCTTTTTATGTGCGGCGACATGCGCTACCACTCACTGCAATATGTTCAGATTCTCTGAGTGCTCTCCAAAGTCTTCGTCCGCTGTATACTTACCACCCAATCATACAGCGGATCCAAGATTGCCTTCACTCGCTTTCGGCAGCAGGTCTCCGTGTAACGTTTTTGTGGGTGCCTGGTCACACGGGAGTAGCGGGAAACGAGAAAGCTGGTTCTGCTGCCAAGAGATCAATTACATCATCCAGGATATTTTCTTCTTCCGTTCCCGCTAGTGATCTTAAGGTGGTGTTGCGAGGGACCATTCTTTTTCGTTGGGATACTGAATGGTCCAGCACTACTGGAAACAAACTGCGGGTAATCAAAGCACTCCCTGAATCCTGGAAAACCTCTTGTCGCACCTCCCGCCGAGAAGAGGTCATTTTATGTCGCCTGCGTGTCGGACACTGTTATTTTAGCCACTGTCGATTAATGCGAGGAGAGCAAACTCCAGTTTGTCGGTGCGGCGCAACCTTGACAGTGAGACACGTTTTAAACGAGTGCCAATGTTTAGCAGCCACGCGACTGTCGTTGAATTTCCCCAGTGGCATGCGTGACATTTTAGCAGACCGTCTGACTGCTGTAGAACGGGTTTTATCTTTTATTCGACAGTGCCCTATGATTGGACGTGTCTAATTTTAATGGCGTTCTACAGCTTTTGTCACTAGTTTTATCTGTCTCTTTTAACCACCTTAGGTTTTTTATACTTTATTTTCGGAGTGTTATCTCCTACATTTTAGTCCTCGTTTTAGCATCTGTGTGAGTGTTTTTATAGCTTGAAATCTTAGGCCTAAGTTTAAGTTTTATTTTATGCTGGGTTTTGTTTTCTTACATCTCCTAGGGCGCTAATAATCTTATAGGTTGGGCGCCGTAAAACCTTACTTCTCTCTCTCACTCTCTCCAATTCTTTCTTCTAAGATATGTCTCTCTTTTACTAACAGATCTATGGGTACTGCTCCTGAGATGACCTTTAGGGCTTTGGTCGATAAGGTTCGATACCCATTTACCACCCTTAGTAATAATTTCCGCTGCACTCTGGCCAGGTGGTTTCGGTACACTTCTGTTCTTAATGCAGTGTGCCATATTGGGGCGGCATATAACAGCATAGAATAGATTGCGCTACATAAAAAGTAGTAGTGGTGGTGGACGTGGTCGTGGTCGTGGTAGCATAAATAATACTAATAACAGCAACAACAGCAACCTATACTTATTACGATAGGACTGGTGCAACTGAAAATATAGCTGTTACTTTGTGTTAAAAAAAGCGGAAAAAAAAAAAAATATAATTGGAAAATAGTTGAAGGTTTTTCAAGATATAGAACCCATAAATAAAAGATATCATTCGGAAGTCGGTAAAGATCTCCAGAATATCTGGGCGAGCAAATTACAGAAAGCAGGATCTATAGCCAGGAAATAAAGACGCGTGTGTTAAAATGCATTTCTTATCCAGGGAGGGGAATTAAGTTACAAAAAAATTTAGGGCGGAGAAAGAAACAAATAAATCCGTATTAGAAGAAACACGTGAAAGACACTGGAATACATTTGTTAGATGATACAATGAACAATGACACACGGGAATTATCGTAAATCAGATAATAAGATTAAAAAGCAGAAAGTAGTCACAACACAAGAAAAAGAATACGGTGAAATGCTTAATGATTGTGATGATTCGTTTCATTATTATTACATACTTGATTACCAGATGACGATAGGAGTAAAGATGTAGAACCTACATAAGAAAGAGGAATGAAGGGACTATGGCATATAATAACAACAGGGCCATTTATTAAGTGAAAATAACTTATATTAGCTTAATGTTTCACAAAGTAAAAAAGAAAAGAGATATTGTGTCCACTGGAATCACGAATAAAATGCTAAGAAATTTAAAGGCCGAAGTTATACTCTTTCTACACAAACATCACAACCACTCTATATGGCCAGGAAGATTTCCAGATTTAGGAAAGATAGCGAAAATTATTGTTGTTAAAAAGAAGGAACAGATAAGGAACCAAACTACCTAAATTCTACAGAAACATATGCTCTACTTGATACGATGGGGAAACTATTTGAACAAATCAAATAAAGAATTTTTGGGTACTGAATTTTAGATCAGAATGAATAATAATAATAATAATAATAATAATAATAATAATAATAATAATAATAATAATAATATAAATAACAGTAACAATAATAATAACAATATAAATAATAACAGTAACAATAATAATAATAATAATAATAATAACAACAACAACGGTGAAATCAAGAAAGAAGCACCAACGGAACACACCATAAAGCATGTATTAATAACAGTTACAGAAAGTGGAGAAAAAATAATATAAATTACCCTCAAGGTGTATATAAAATTTAACAATGATAAAGTTTATCTAGGGGAAATAAATTAAACGATAATGAAGAAAAGTAGTAAAGGACGACTGGCCCAGTTTTTGGGCTCCTGTTTTAGGATATTTTTGTTGAAACGTTAACTGAGGAAGTTGAGAATGACAACAATATTACACATATCATAGCATGTATAGACAATTTAATTTTTATCATTGAGGGACCAAACCGAGTTCAGATTAGAACAAAATTAAATAACCTAACAGAGAAGTGGCATAATTGGGGCAAAAATATAATGCAGAATATTGCACCAAATAAATATTTTTACGTTTTATTAGGACAAAATTAAGAAGAGGTCTGATAATTTAGGACAGTAGTCAGGACAAAAAATAAAAAAAAAAATAAAAAAAAAATATATAATCCAAATACTTAATCGTTTTTTTTTTGGGAAGAAAAGATGAATTTTAAAAAGCATACGGATTTTGTTAGGCAAAGTCAGAAACAGTTATTATAAAGTTAGGAAGAACTACGCAACAAAATTCAAACTACCCCTGAAAACTATTAATTTCTATCACAAAGAACCACAAAGAAATCTTTGCGTCAATAATCACCTACGGAGACTGGGCGTCGGGAATGGATTGTGCGAGGATTAACATATTACTTATATATATATATATATATCCCCCAACGGCCGCGCCGTGGCCGACTGATTAGACCACTCGCCTTTCACCCAGGCGGCTTGGGTTCACTGCCAGGCGACCACATGTGGGATTTGTTGTGGACAAAGCTGTGCAGGGGCGGGTTTTCTCCGGGCTATTCGGTTCCCCCACCATAGCATTCCATTGGTGCTCCATTCCATGTAATATTAGGGGCATCGCCTGCGGTGCCATGTATAGTAAAGGTGGGCGATAAACAGTAAAACAAAGAATAACCTCTCAAAGGCCTTATTAATTAGATTATTTACTCGACATGGAGGATTGAAAACATGCTGAAAAAAAATCCGAGAACGCTGTTTGCGATTATTGTAAAATGTAAGATGCACCAGAGCACAGTTTTTTTTTTTTTTCAGTGTATCAGGTAGACTAAAAAATTCCTTGAAAAATTGTATACATCAGAAGTACATTATATAAATACATTTCTAAGAACTCCGGAGTTAAGTAACCACAAATAGATTTTCAGTGGCATCTGAGTAAAACAACATGGAACAAAGACGTAAGACAAAGAGAAATTGATATACTAAAGCACTACAAATAAGATCTCAGAGAATATTAAATAGAACCAAAAACTGGACCAAATATACTAAAAAACAAATATATAGCAGCAAACGAAGAACATAATATTCACTTTTATGAGATAGGACAGTTAAGTGTTATATAGTTTTAATAGGGGAAGTAGGACCGGGTAGTGAGGCACAACCGGGTATACGGGGTTTTTAAACTGGAAAGTGCTACCATCTACCACTTCTTGACTGAACTGCATTCTCATATCGGCAGCAGTCAGAAGCAGGAGTTCCAAGAATATAGCCGTGTTATTGTGTCTGTAATCTTTATGATTAGAAATTTCCGCGTTTTGAAGTAATTTGACTGAAATTTGAAGTTGGAGTGTAAGAGGTAAGTATCCATGGAAACATATTTCACTTTTACTACATTAAATTGCAAATATTTCGATTTTGTTTTCAATGTCGTTACAATTTGGGAAGCAAGTCGTTATTGTGGTATGCATTAAGAAGAACAAAATGGCGTGTGGGGGCAGAAGCGGGGGGCATAACCGGGTTCCACCAATCCTGTGTCCTAACAAGTTTAGTGATGTTGACTTCATGCCAACTGAAACCACAGAACAACACACTCCTCAGCCATTAGCATCAACATCTGAGGGGTCACTACATACCCAGCCTTGTGACTCAGTCTCTCTTCTTCCCTTCAAATTTGCCGAGAAAATAACAATATCGGCTGAACCACAAACATTTGCAGTTTCACCAAAGATGTGTTAACAGTTCCTTGTACTAAAAGATTTCCCACATCGTCATTAAGACGCCGCGGGAAAACAGCTGTCCTTACAGGGTCACCATATAAGGTTGAGTTTAAAAAAAAAAAAAAAAAAAAAAAAAAGGCAAATACTCAACCTAACTCACCAGCAATTTGCAGAAAGTCACTTCAGTCTAAGTTAGGTAAAACAAGAGCAAAGAAAGCCAAATATAGCGAAGAAAAGAAAATTCTAGCAATAGCCAGTGCTCTTATTGCAAGGAGAAATATACTGAGACAAAACGAAAGACGACTGGATTCAGTGCGTGAAGTGTAACATGAACTTTGCACAGGTTGGTCCAAAAGGTATTGAAATATTTTGAATGTAATGACTGTGCTTAACTATAGTACCCGGTTGTGCCCCGCCGTTTTAACGGTTCTGCCCCTACCCTAGGGGCAAACCCTATTTTGCAAACAAAAAATGTTTAATTTATATTACGTATGTGATAAAAGATGGCAACAAAGCACATAATTTAAAACGTTCACAATTCATGATACAATAATTTACAATAAAGTGCATTTCTTAAAACATTATATGTTATGATCAATTATAATTTATTGCTAGATACCCGATTCTGCCCCGCCCCCTTCCCTACAAAAAACGGTATGTGTTGAAAGAATATGTGTAAGCTAAAAGAGATTTGAGGGGAGGTATTTATAAACATTACAGAGAAAAGTTAGAGAAAGAGGAATTCAGGTTTAAAGGAGAAAGGAGAGCGACTGGGAGATGGAGTAAGCAGATGGAAAATGGAAATGAGAGAAGAAGGTGCCGGTCCAGTTAGTAAGAACCACCATTGCTGAATTGGCACCTATGAAAGCGAGGAAGGAGATGAAAATGGAGATGAGAAAGAAGAAGGTGCTGGTGTAGTGATGGGGGCTGTTATTGCTGCATTGTCAGCCATGTTAGTTAGGGAGGAGCATGGCAGGAATAAATGGAGACTGCAGAGAAGCAGAGGCGGAATTGGTAGTTTTAAAAGACGAGTTACGGAAGATGAAACGGAGAATGGAAGTGTTGACCGAGAGATAGGCAGTGACGTGAATAGCGATTATGTAAGTGAGATAAAGGTCTTCAGTGCTCTCTATTAACAGGAAGAAGGGATTTATAGTGTTGGGCAGAAGGAAAATGTTAAAGGCGGAAATAAAGCATTGTATTTTACAAGACTAAATGGAAGTGAGTGATCATGTGATACTAAGTGGTGGATAGAGAGAGAAAGAGAGAGGGGCGGGAAAGGTGTATATTATACACGCATATCAAGTATTATATAGTTGTTATCCTTTACGGGTTGTTATATATCTTCGATTAGAATAAATGAGTACTAGTGTTAAATTAATTTATAAAGCAGTATGAAATTTGTAATAATATAATTAAAAGTAAGCACTATTATCTTTGTTTACTAATTGCGTAAAATTAAGTATTTTATATTTAAATGTTTAAAATTAAACATTTTAAAGATATGATTAAGTAATACAGATAAAATAATAGATAAATGGTTAACTTAATTATAAATAAATACTTAGGTATGAAGAGTTATGAAAGAAATATAAGAACAATTAAAGATGATTAACCTGTTATAATAAGGGAATAATTTATAAAATAAAATACCGCTCGAAATAAGTAAAACACAACATAAGTAAATATAACTGAATATAAATAAAGCTTGATTACTACTACACAAGGTGTAAGTGGGAGGATTGCGCAGACATTAAGGACAGCTTCCAGACGTTAAGCTGAAACATAAGTTCCTGTATAGTGAATGGTTGCTGAAGTAAGAAATAAAATTGGTCAAATGTATGATTGCGAATATTTCACTAATCCTTTCTCGTTTACTTCTGCAATTAGAACGGTGAGGCTGAGCTAGAAACCATGCGTTATTCGCGCTTTTGCTATTTGTAGCTAAAATGGGTCATTTAACCACAAAATGATATTAAAGAATTGAATTCCAGCGTGTCTACGTGAAAAAAGTCGTCATACGCTTGGCAACTACGGAAGTGGAATGTGATGAATGTTGACGGTAATGTTCTCCTTAACGCCTTGCACAAAAGCTGCTTCTGTCAGTCAATACTTCAGATGAGTTAAATACATTCAGGACTATGACAGTGTTAACAAATCTAGAATCTTGCTTATGGCAAATCTCAGTCTTTTAGATTACTATTTCTGGGGACATTTGAAGTCTAAGGTGTAATATGACATGGTTGCTACCATTCACTTTCTTCGCACACGTGTGTTCGAAGCAGCCCTAGAGTTTGGTCACAAATCTAACGAGGGTAGGGCATAATTGGCTAAGAAGATGCGATGCCTGCAAAGATTCTAACGGATCATATTTTGAGCTCTACTGTAAGTGAATATAGTATATTGTTGATGTTACATTTATTTACCATTAATAAATTTCGTTTTTAGCAAAGATGTGACTTTGATTTAATTATCCACCTCATATGAGATATTTCCAGAATTCACATTTGAATCTGCTTTATCTTTGATCATCAGACTAAATCTTATGCATAGCCTCTTACCCAGCTTTTAGTTCAGGTCTTGTGAATTTGACGTTATTCCAACGGCAAAAAAAGAAGAAATTAAACCGACCAGTACAACAGAATCTGCAGAAACGTCTTTCAATTTAATACTCATCCTATACTTTTAATCATGGCTATTCTACAGTGGAACATACGCGGCATTCAACCCCATCGCGCAGAGCTTGAACTGTTGCTCAACCAGAATCGGCCTCTAGTCGTTTGCCTACAAGAGACAAAACTCCGTCCGCAAGATACTGTCACATTCAGACACTATTCTTCTGTAGGGTGTGATTTATCACCTACAGAAGGAACTCCAGCGCACGGGCGCACTATGATGCTCATCAGAGGTTCCGTCTTCTTACAGTCAGAAATCCAGTCAGTCGCTGTGCGAATCATATTGCCATTTGCCAGATTTACCGTTTGTAGTATCTATCTGCCTTCCTCTTCCAACCTCTCGCGCACTGATTTAGACGACCTCATTTCCCAACTACTAACACCATTCCTGTTGGTAGGAGACGTGAATGCCCACCACCCACTTTGGGACTCACCGCGGTCATGTGCGAGAGGTCACGTACTCGCCGATTTCTTGAACAGTAATAACCTCTCTCTCCTGAATACCGGAGAGCCCACATTTCTTTCTGACGCCTTCAATAGTTTCTCACACCTGGATATAGCGGTTTGTTCTCTACAGTTGGCAATTTCATTCCAATGGAATGTACTCTCTGATTTACATCCTAGCGACCATTTTCCTATTCTCATTAGTCTCTTAGCACAAGCTCTATGTTCCACTCGTTTACCTAGATGGCACTTCAATAGAGGAAATTGGCGCCTCTATTCCTTGGCTGTTTTCAGCTATAACGAGGACGACCCTGTGAATCTTTTGTTCGAACACCTCACAGAGACTATTCTTTCTGCTTCCGAGCTTTCTATTCCGCGGTCATCTGGACAACCCCGCCGTTTTCCTGTCCCATGGTGGACTGATGACTGCCGGAATGCTATTCGTGCCTGCAGACGTGCTCTCGGAGTTTACCAGCGTCGCCCTACGCTGAATAATTTTATACAATATAAACAAATGCGTGCCCAATTTAGACGAATTATTAAGGATAGCAAAAAGACATCCTGAAGCCATTTTCTAGCCTCTTTTAACCGACAAACGCATTCCTCAGTCATATGGGCAAAGTTAAGACGTGTGGCAGGAAAATCGACCAATATACCCTCGCCGGTCTCAAAACACCTGCCGGAGCTGTTGTTGATACATTTGACGTGGCGGACACTTTAGGCTGTGCATTCGCTCAGGTGTCTAGCTCAGACAATTATTTCCCTGACTTTCTTACAGTTAAGCCTCAGGTGGAATCTCAAGGATTCTTTTTTCGTTCTGGAAACCTTGAGGATTATAATTGCCTTTTCACCATGGCAGAGCTAGACAATGCACTTTCATCCTCGCGACACTCTGCACCAGGACCAGATGGTATCCACGTCCAAATGCTGCAACATATCTCTCCTGATGATGATAAGGCTTTCCTACTCGAGTTCTATAATCGTGTCTGGGTTGACGGCACTTTTCCAGAAAAGTAGCGGGAGGCCACCATCATACCAATTCCTAAACCTGGAAAGGACCGACATCTTCCTTCCAGTTACCGTCCTATTTCCCTCACTAGTTGCGTATGCAAAGTGCTGGAACGTATGCTCAATGGACGGTTGGTGTGGTAGCTGGAATCCCACAACCTTTTGACTAATATGCAGTGTGGTTTTCGAAGACGTCGTTCAACAACTGACCACCTTATCTCGCTGTCAACTCAGATCATGCACGGGTTTCTTAAGAACAGCCAAACAGTTGGGGTATTTCTTGACCTCGAGAAGGCCTATGATACCTGTTGGAGAGCGGGGATTTTACGTTCTCTCCACAGCTGGAACATACGTGGGCGCCTGCCGTTGTTCATTCAGGAATTTTTGCGAGACCGCGTTTCTCGATTAAGGGTCGGCTGGGTTTTTTCTATCCCTTTTATTCAAGAGAACGGAGTACCGCAGGGCTTGGTACTGAACTTGACGTCATTTGCTATAGCGATTAATTCTATATCGCAATGTGTTCCCCCAGGTGTTTCGTCCTGTTTGTTTGTGGCCGACTTTGCCATTTCTGTACTTCTCGGCGCACACCGTTTCTGGAACGTCGTCTCCATCTGTGTTTGGATCACCTCTATGATTGGAGCTCGAAACAAGGCTTTCGCTTTTCAGCTGAGAAGACCGTCTGCGATAACTTCTGCCGCTGTAGGTGGCGAGTGTCACTTACTCTTCAACTTGGGCCAGATTTACTTCATTTCGCAGACGAGGTGAGATTCCTGGGATTGGTATTCTATCGGAAACTATGCTGGTCACCACATATAGCACAGCTTAAAGCGCGGTATGGCCGTTCTATTAATATTTTTCGTATATTAAGTGGCAAATCGTGGGGAGCAGATTGAACTGTACTGCTGCGAATTTATCGTGCGCTGATTCGATCCAAGTTGGACTATGGCTGCGTTGTGTATTCTTCAGCACGACCATCTGTGCGTAGACGACTTGATACAGTCCATAACCAGGGCATCCGTGAGGCTGTTGGGGCTTTTCCAACCAGCCCAGTTGTTAGCCTCTACGCTGAATCAGCGGAACCACCTCTGCATGATGTCCTGTTGGGTAATTATGGCTGTGGACTTCTCAGCATGCCATCGCATCCAAAGTTTACATCCTTTTTCAATACCATGCTGGACGAACGATACGGGAACTTGTCCCTCAGTCCCAGGTCTGCAGGTTTTCGTTTCCGCGAGTTGCTTCAGAAACACGCTATTGCACTGCCTCGCATGTTTTCAGTTGGAGAGAGGAAGTACCCCCCTGGGCCACGTGCTACCTCGCACGTGGATTTGGGGATGACCTTTGCCTGAGTTTAGTATCCGTACTTGTTTTTTTAGAATTTTTATCCCACTACAGTGACCACCTTTGTATATACACCGACGGCAGTAAGAGAGCTGCCGGTATTGGATGTGCATTTGTTACTGGGAACGACAGCTTTACTTTTGGTCTGCATATTGGCACATCCATTTATACTGCTGAGCTGTATGCCATCTATCGAACCATTTTTTACGTTCGCCGTCGGAATTTGGGTGACTGCCTCCTAATGAGTGATTCTCTTAGTGCCCTTCAGAGCGTTCGTGAGTTGTACAACCGCCATCCTATAGTGCAGCGCATCCAGGACCTCCTCCACATTATACATACTTCTGGTGTTAATGTGGATTGTGCATGGATCTCTGGTCACGTCGGCTTGCAGGGTAATGAACAGGCGAATTTGGCAGCTAAGACGGCAGCAACGCTACCCAGTACTACTCTTCCTTTTGTAACCGCTGCGGACTTCAGGCTTGTTGTCCGGAGTATTGTGCACTCCGGCTGGCATGAAGAGTGGGCGTTCTCTTCGCGGCAACAAACTTAGGGAAGTGAAGGATCTTGCTGCTATCCGGGTAATCTCCTCTCGTAAATCCCGTCGTGAGGAGGTGCAGTTGGCTCTCTTACGGATTGGTCACTGCTATTTTACGCATAGTTATATTTTTAAGAGGGACCCTGTCCTACCTGTACGCTCTGTGGGGCAGGATTGTTGGTCCGGCATGTGCTGCTAGAGTGTATTTCTCTAGTAGCCCTACGTTCATCATTCCACCTCTCGGCCTCCCTCGTGGAGGTCCTTGCCCACGACCACAGGGCGATCGATAGAGTTTTTACCTTTTTATCTTCTTTGGCGCTTCCAATTAGGGTTTAGTTCGTGTTCTTTTTAACTTTATACCCATTTCTTTTAATTGGAGCGCAGGTGCATGGTTTCTAATCATTTTATCTGTCCTTCCACGGATTAATTTTAATCCGTTGACCGCCTTTTAAGTTATTTGTGTGTTTCTTGCTCTGATTGTAATTACTTTAGATTCAGGTGTGTCATTTAGCCACCAGTGGTTTTAGTCTCTGGCTTTTTATTTGCCGACCTACTGTTAGTTTTATTTTGTCTTATATTGTTATTTTACCTATGGTGTTTTTATTCACTTGTTTTATAAGGGTGCTAATGACCTCAGTAGTTGAGCGCCCTTAAACACCATCATCATCATCATCATCACACAGGCACAAACAGACAGGCGCACACACCGACATTCTTCTGAAAATGCTATTTAGGATTCAGGGGGGTCACATGTATTTACGGTGTTTTCTCGGTATCAAATTTTTGGGCACATTACAATACCTTCTCTATACGCTATGTACATTGTACGCGCAGAGAAAGTAATAGACCTATTTATTCAATGCTTTCGCAACATTTCTGCCATGCAGTTTTCTTCGGAGCTCGCTGCGGCGGCTACGACTGCAGGCTCCAAACTTCAGATCTGGGCTTGTTCTCTTCTTTTTGTTCCTGTCGATCACGTGGCAGGAAACTTCCAGAATTAGTGCTTATTGTTGTACCTGCAAACCACCGTAGATGTCACTAACTCATACGCAGATACGAAAATAGAAATTTCGCTGTAAAGCGTTCGCCGAATGCACAGTGTTCACTCACACAGGTGTAACAATGCATTAGCTACTGAAAGGAAGCCAACAGGTAAACGGCAAAAGTCAGCTATCACTTTCGGAGCAAGCCGCTCATACAGGTGCGCTGATTACGGCCGGCAAGGCGTGGTCATAGTATGAAAAACAAAAACACATTTCACCAAGTTGTTCCTAATAAATTTGTTTTAGTATTTGAAAGCATCTGTAATGAAAAAGCTGTGATGAAGCTTACATAAACATACAGTACATTTAATATGATTTTGTAAAACTTTTGATGTCTCAGAAGTAAGCGGAACGAAAATTCATATTCAGCACATCGAGATTATAAAAAAGAACTTTATTTACTTTGGGTAACAAATACACGGTGTTAATTCACCGCGTAGTGTAGTTACCTGAGAGACAGTTCTTGAAAATCTGCATCCAGCGCATTGATGTATGACTTAAACACTAATTTTGACTTATTTATTATTTTTGTATAGCTTTCTCAACTTGAATTTTCTTTCGTGATGTTACTATTTCAGTGCGGAATGCCCGGTGGATCATAAGACTATCGCACAATTTCTTGTGCAGTGTTTCCTGTTATTTCTTTAGGTACCTTTTATCTTTAAAGTTTGCAGGGTATATGCGATGGATGCTGTTTTAGAAGACTAGTTACTTCTCTGGAAACAAATCCTTGTGATCGAACTTGTCCCAAATGACAGAGGAAGGACACTGAAGGGACATCTGGGATGGACAACCTGGAAGCATCAGAGAACCCGGTACGATGCGCCCCTCGTCATCAAATCTAGCCTCCTTCCATACTCTCCAAACTAAGCCAGCCTTTCCTGCCGGAGATTTAGTAGGCGCAATAAACTAAGCCTTGGCACGGCTCTGCATCCTCCTCCGCTTTACACTCTAACAATAACACCAAAACCCTTACGGAAAAATACAGGCGGCTTAGTTAAGTAAGAGCAAAATGAAGGTAAAAAATGCGTATTGCTAAAATCGATTATATGGTGATTTTGATATAAGGTGCATAGGCCCGTGGAATTTCAACTATTGAATAGACGTTTGCATTGCTGTTTGTGAAACATGTTCAACTGCTGACAGTATAAAGAACATGAATTTATTAACCATCGTTATAACAGTTAAAACTCGCTTGCATCAGCTTGCATTACAGTCGCGTGAAGAGTTGTTTGACATGGTGTGTAGAGTTTTGGCACAGAGCAGAATATGTGCGAGGGAAGGAAATGATGTAAGACATTCTAGTTTCCGAAGGCGTCAAGAAATAAACCACAATAACAACAACAACACATCACGAGCTGGAGTCAGTGACTGGTAGAGGACTGTAAAGTGAACAGTAAACGTACAGCAGCTTCACATCGTGGTTGAGTATAGCAGTACACATGTAGATTCCGCGGTCAGTTAACCAATGACAGGTAAGCCAAAGCTGATACGATGGGAGTTTTACTCATATAAATAACATACATTTTTGTGCTTTTCACTTGAAAGCGACTTAAACACTGTGTACATAGTTCAACAATGTGAACGATAATACCAGTCAATGTAGAACTATAAAATAATACAGATAATTAATTACACATTCAATTATACCGTCAATTTTACAAAATGGAAGCAGAATTTTGTGTTGTAGCACAACACGCTCTTTATGTTTCATAATACATATTTTCAAATGTTTCATAATTTGAACAGTGTTCTTATTTTAGTATATATATATATATATATATATATATATATATATATATATATATATATATATATATATTCTTCTAATCTTATTTGAAATGGTTTTGTTGCTTTTAAAAGATAATGAAACTGGCATATTTGGAATTTATATTATTAATGTATACAAACATTTTCAATATGATATTGTTATTGTCCTCTTGACCGTCCCGGTAGCACAGTATAGTCCGCCTGCCTCTAGCTTGGAGACACGGATGTGATTCCCGGTGGAGACATGGGACTTTTCCCGACCAAGATTCTTCCCCGCAGCTTCACAGGTCTGGGTGCTGTGTCCGTTCCCCTTCATCTCGGGTCATCCTCCGTTGTCTAGAAGTAATATGCTTGCTTTTAGTTCCCTAGATCGCGGGTTGAAAGCCGGCGGAAGGTGATAATTTTTTTCGGACGTAAATATTCTTAGCATAGCAGCTTTCGGAAGGAAAGTAAAGCCGCTGGTCTTGTGTTGTACACTTCCGGTACGTAAAAGCACCTATAGCTGATAAAGAGGCCTCTGAGCAAAATTAAGCGGTCTTTCACACCCAATATAAAATGGGATGCTCTCAACCAAAGCAGTTAAAGGGCGCCCATAATTAAAACTCAAATTAATTTCACCTCTATTTCGGGAAAGACAGGCAAACCATCACGTTATCATCCTGATAAATCTCCGCATTGAGGTTTTGGTCTCTCCCATGACTCTGGCATGGTTCCAAAAAACCTTTGGCTTGTTCACCCTCGTCATGATAATACTCTCAACTCCTTCATTCACTTATAGAGGGCACTGTGACTTTGATATCGCACTGTCATTGATAACCAAGACACTGGTGTTTTTATTTTACACCTACTTTCGCTACAAAAATCTCTGCTTGATTTGCAACACCATTGTGCCAATAGTCCTTTGTTAGATGCATTTACAAAAAGTTACTCAGCTGCAAGCAGAAAACCCACATCACGTATATTTAATTCCTTTCTGAGCAACCAAGGGGTCTTGCTGTCTGCAAGTTTGAGATTTACATTTGCGTGCCAGTATCTAATTGTATATTAAGCTACAAATTTTAAATCATGCGTAATATTCATTATTTAGAAATTTCTTTTCGATAAGAGATTTAAGTCCAATTAGTCAAGAAAGTGTGGGGCAAATGTATTATACTTGATATTATATCACTGCAGCTTTAATTGTAAAAAATAATCGCTACAGATAGCTGTTACACTCTCTTTCCTGAATAGTATGAAGTTAATGTGTAAAATCATTTACCTAGATATTGCTAACAAACAAATAATTATCAAATTCCTGTACATTGCATTTGATTTATGTCAAATAATGTTTGATTATTATCGTTACCGTACTACAACCGTATTGATTCACATTCAAGGGCGCCTACAGAGTATTTGATGAATGGGCAATATATATATATATATATATATATATATATATATATATATTTTTTTTTTTTTTGTAGCTTAACGTCCTTTAACCTGGTTGGTCATATCGGACGATAAATGTAATTGGTGAAATTGTCGCTGGATCGGCGTCTCGTACCTGCAGTGTCCTCAATTCCGGCGTTGATGTAGGTTCCACTCCTAATCTCTTAGTAACACTTAAACTCAGTGGTATGTGGGTGAGACAGATATATTAAAACACTGCATAATCCCTTACGACATGAATTTATTTGTATTGTATATTTAAACGGGCGGCTGGCTTGTTTTTTACAAATGTGCTATAATAAATACCATCCCACCATTTAATTACTAATGAGAAGCCTAATCTAACCCTCTGCACATTGCTCCCCCACCGCGTGCACACAACTCAACGTGACGTGAACATAGGTTCAAGCGAGTTAGTAATTCAGAAAAAGAGTAAGGGAGTAACTACATAAGAGATCTGTCTCGCCTAAAATAGTAATCCTGGGTGGCGCCAGCTTTCGCGCCATAAAATGTAACAGCATCTCTTATTGCTTCTTAGTTAGCATCACCTCACAAGTTATAAGAATAAATTGTGCCAAGTTCTGACGTCATAGCGTGCACATGACGCGTTTGGAAATAAGCAGTAGTTCCTTTTCAATTTAACATTTTGCTTTCTGTCTCTTTTTCCAGCTCCCTGTGCTACTTGGAAGACAAGTCACTGTTCCTGTCTCACTTCTTTATATGTATGTTCTTTTCTATCATGCATTCTTTAACCTAAACCCTGTGCTCATTAGCAGGTGGTGTTTGGTGAACTTATACCTGAAATTCCGCTAGCCCGCCTCGCCTTAATTGCCTAAGTTAACAACTTGCATTTATGCACACTTCTACTGTGGAATATTTACAATTATTTTCCCTAGCTCTCTATACGCTAATAATATTATGTACATTTTCTCTTTTTAGGTAGGCACGGGTTAGGCGCACCCAGAGTCTCGAGCCACCTTGAATCCCTCAGTGGGCAACCTCTTGAGTGGTGAGGGGGTCAGTAGGTAAAAATGCCCACCCACGTGTAGTCCGTGCGTGGAGACCCGTGTCGGTAAAAAGGAATATCCTGGTTGGTTGAGGATTGCGTATCTGAGCCTGGGCTTCTGTTTTTCAGCAACTGGGGAGGGTGTGCAACCGAATACATGGCTTTGGTTTCTGCTTTGCCTAAACGGGAGGCTAGGGACTAACCCATCCCTAGACAATCGGTCAGGACTAGGTATTATACCGAACTCCAGGGTGAGTGGGCGGCGTACCCACTATATCCCCTGTGTAGCCCTGTCACCCCAGTGGGGTGACCCCGTGTTGCGCTCCGTGGTGGGTGGGGAGCACTAGGCGATGAATTTCTATATACCTTTATGGCACCAAAATACAGGGTTACTACAAAAGAAATAGACAACTTCAACTGCCTGTAAAACAAAACTATTTACGGTAATTTGATGCTGTTTTCACTGGTTTGTAGAGGAGTCTTTAAAGTTTACATTGTGAACTCACAAAAGTTCAAATGGGCTCCTCCAGTCACACGACACACATCCATGCGATAATCAAGTTCATCCCAAACCTTTTGTAACATATCTGCATCAACACCTGCCACGGCTTGGCTGATACGTTGTTTCAAGTCGTCTAAATTAAGAGGAAGTGGAGGGATAAAAACACAGTCTTTCTCGAATCCCCATAGAAAAAAGTCACATGGTGTGAGATCAGGGCTCCTTGGTGGCCAAAATGCAAGAGCATTATTGTCGGTTGTAGCACGGCCAATCCAACGATGTGGTAGGTAATCTCTAACATCTGTGTGCCAATGAGGCGGTGCTCCGTCTTGTTGGAATACAAAGTCATCCTGTTGCTCATTCAGTTGGGGCATCAACCAGATCTGTAACATGTCAAGATACCTAGCACCGTTGACTGTTTGCTCTGCAAAGAAGAAGGGGTCATACACCGTCGTGTGAGATACCGCACATAACACAATCATTTTAGGAGAGTCCCGCCCATGTTGCAATACAGCCCTCGGAGGTTCAGTTCCCCATATTCGACCATTTCGCGTATTCACTTTTCCACTCAGGTGGAAATTGATTCATCGATGAAAATGATGCGCTCACAAAAACCAGCATCGTCTTCATCATGTCGCAACATGTCGATGCAAAAGTCACGCCGTATGACCTTATCTTCTTCACTCAGAAACTGCAACATCTGTAATCTGTAAGGCATCAGGTGCAGTTGCTTCCGCAAGATTTTCCATACAGTTTGCTGTGGAATTTGTAATTGCATGCTTGCCCTAGATGTCGATTTTTGTGGGCTTCTTATGTAGGCAGCACGAACACGTTCAACGTTTTCTTCCGAAACTCTTGGTCTTCCCGAGCTCTTCCCTTTGCGCAAACATCCCGTTGTCTTGAATTTTCTATACCAGTCGTAGATTGACTGTCTAGTCGGTGGCGTTTTGTGGTAACGTGTTCTAAAATGTCGTTGGACAACAGTTGCTGATTGCGTTCTAGCAAATTCCAACACGCAATATGCCTTTTCCACAGGATTGTCCGCCATTTCAGCTTCTGCAACAACAAACAAAACACTACAGCGTTACCAATAGTAACACACGAAACTTTGAGAGTTTCTCAACATACCTCCAAAATAATTAGGTTGCTGTCTCTAATAGTTTTGTTTTACAGGCAGTTGAAGTTGTCTATTTCTTTTGTAGTAACCCTGTACAAAAACTTAACTACTAGTAATATGGGAAAAGAAGCAGTCGAGTCTTGTGGTCCTCGCTACTTGGTGATAAATTGGAGAGAGGAAGGGAAGAGTTTATCACGGTGAGCCCTTTTATGATTCAAAAGAGTGTCGACGCAATAGCTGGCCCTGTGAAATTCTGTATTAGAGCCCGCAATGGCACGCTGCTGGTTGAGGCCTTCTCCGCATTCCCGGCTACCAAAATACTGAAAGCGAAACTGTTAGCCAGCTTCCCCGTGAAGGTCGAACTGCATAAGACGTTCAACTCCTCACGTGGTGTGATCACCACCCGCGTTCTTGACGGACTAAGTACTGAGCAGATTCAGGAGGACATGGCGCATGAAGGCGTAACATCTGTGTATCGGGTTCAGCATAAAGTCAATGGTGAAGTCATGCCTACCCGTACCCTGTTCATTACTTTCGATCGGGTAGATCTCCCGCAAAAGATTAAGGTAGGGTACGAAGTCATCGAGGTTAGGCCTTTTATACCGAATTCACTCAGACGCTATAAGTGTCAACGTTTTGGCCAGATGCGTGATTTTTGTAGGGGCGAATACACATGCGCCAACTATCTGTGGTGACATATCCTACGATGGTGTGTGTAGTTCACCTCCATCGTGCGTTAATTGTGACGGCGAACATTCATCTAGTTCTCGAAACTGTCCCCGTTTTACAGAGGAGAAGGCGATCCAGGAGATCCGGGTGAAAGAGAAGGTGTCCTTCTCGGAAGCCCGGACTCTCTTGCGACTTCGCCAACCCTCTGTCCCGAAGTCCGGGAGTTTAGCTCTATTGTAGCTAAACCGGTGCCGTGTTGGGAAATCGCAACACAAACTAGCGATATAAACGGGTCAACCATCGCAGAAAATGTCCTTGTAGCCAGAACATTGCTGAAACCTACGTTACCTTCCAAGTCGGCATTAACATCTGTCAAATCTGTCAGCCTACAGAGCAGTTCAACAACCATCTGACCTAAAGCATCGACCTCGAGAAATAAAACCTCCAAGCCTGCGACGTGCTCTGCTCCTGCTAACCAATTTAAGACCAGCTGTGTCCGGCAAGACTTTCTAAAAGATAGTGTTAAGACCTCTTCCAAAACATCTAAGGGAAAAAACAGTCCACGCCACCCTCCACGGAGATCCTCTTCTGAGGAATCATCTGGGGGAAGTACCGATCGGCCACTACCATCTTCGCCGATCAGTACCTCTAATCGGTTCGAGGTTCTCGAACAGAAATGTTCTATGGGAAAGGGGTCTTCCCCCGTGGAAGAGATGGATCAAGAGGATTCTGTCGTCAGTGGCAAACGCACAGTGCGTAAGCAATAAGATCGTGCTGCCGAACAAAGTGTTATTCCGACACCAAAAAAGAATAAACTGAACCGACCAACGCCACCCAATATGCAGAAACGGCTTTCATTTAGAACTTATCCCATCATAAAGACTATGGCTATCCTACAGTGGAACATACGTGGAGTTAGATCACATCGACTAGAGCTTGAATTGTTGCTACATCTGCATCAGCCCTTGGTGGTATGCTTACAAGAGACCAAGCTCCGTCCCCGGGACACCATTACCACCAGGCAGTTCTTTTTTATATGCTGTGATTTATCACCAGAGGAGGGTGTCCCAGCACATGCTTATCTGAGACATATTTGTCGAAACCGTACCCTTACTATCTGATATCCAGTCCATTGCTGTCAGGATTCAGTTTCGCTCCGCCATTTTCACCATTTGTAGTCTCTATCTACCTCCATCTGCTGACCTCATGCACACGGATTTAGAAGATTTAGTTGCGCAGCTGCCTCCACCATTTCTATTGGTAGGAGATGTGAATGCCCATCACCCACTTTGGGGCTCACCTCCGGCGTGTGCGAGAGGTAACCCCATTGCAAACTTCTTAAACAGTAATAATTTAGCTCTTTTGAGCACTGGAGAGCCCACATTTCTTTTTGACACCATTCATACTGTTTCATACCTTTATATAGCTATTTGTTGACCCCAGTTAACAGTTTCCTTAAGTTGGACTATCATCTCTGATGTGCATTCAAGTGACCAATTCTCATGGCTTATTAATCTCCGGACGCATCCTGTATGTTCCACCCGTTTACCAAACTGGCGCTTCGATCAAGCCAACTGCAATTTGTAATCCCGTTTGGCTGTTTTTGACCATGATGAGCACGCCTCTGTGAACTATTTAGTCGACCACCTCACAGAGATAGTTCCATCCTCTGCTGAACAATCAATTCCACGTTACACTGGCCAAACTCGTCACTTTCCGGTACCTTGGTGGACTAATGAGTGCCGGAATGCTATTCGAGCCCGCAGGCGTGCTCTCAGGGTTTTCCAGCGTCGCCCTGCACTGGAAAACCTAATACACTATAAGAAAATGCGTGCTCAATCTCGACAAGCTATTAAGGATAACAAAAAGACACCCTGGAGCAACTTTGTAGCTTCCTTTAATAGACATACCCCTTCCCCTGTCGTATGGGATAAGTGGAGGCCTGTGGCCGGCAAATCGACGCATATGCCAATCGCTGGTCTCAGAGCCGCTACCAGTGTTGTTGTTAACACATTTGACGTGGCTAACACATTGTGCAGTGCTTTCGCTCAGGTGTCTAGCTCAGACAATTATTCCCCTGAGTTCCTTAGAGTTAAGGATCAGGCGGAATCTCAAGTGTATTCGTTTCGTTCCGGAAACCTTGAGGATTACAACCGTGTTTTCACCATGGCGGAGTTAAACCATGCACTTAAATTTTCGCGGAACTGTGCGCCTGGTCCAGATGACATCCACGTTCAAATGTTGTAACATCTCTCTCCTGATGGTAAGGCTTTCCTACTCGAGGTGTATAACCGTATCTGGGCTGACGCCACTTTTCCAGACAGATGGCGGGAGTCCACCATTATAACTATACTGAAGCCTGGGAAGGACCGTCATCTTCCTTCCAGCTACCGTCCTATTTCCCTCACGAGCTGCATTTGCAAAGTGATGGAACGCATGATCAATAAACGGATGGTCTGGTGGCTAAAATCCTACAATCTATTGACTAATGTCCAGTGTGGTCGGTCAGCACCTGACCATTTTGTATCGCTATTGACGCAGATAAGGAACGGCTTTCTTAAAAACTGTCAAACGGTTGGAATATTTTTTTTACCTTCAGAAAGCTTATGAAACGTGTTGGTGAGCACAACTGGAATTTTCGTGGACGCCTACCATTATTCATTCAGGAGTTTATGCGGGACCGTGCTTTCCGAGTAAGGTTCGACTCGGTTTTTTCTAACCATTTTATTCAAGAGAACGATGTGCCGCAGGGTTCTGTAATAAGCGTGACGCTGTTTGCTATAGCGATTAATTCCATATCGCAATGTGTTTCCCCAGGTGTCTCGTCCTGTTTATTTGTGGATGACTTTGCCATTTGCTGTACTTCTCAGCATACACCGTTTTAGGAACGCCACTTCCAGCGGTATTTGGACAATTTCTATGACTGGAGCTCGAAAAACGGCTTTCGTTTCTCACCTGAGAAGACAGTCTGCATTAACTTCTGGCGCCGTAGGTGGCGACATCCGCCATGTCTTCGACTCGGGCCAGATTTACTTTCATTTGCAGATGAGGCAAGATTCCTTGGGTTGATCTTCGATCGGAAACTTTGTTGGTCACCGCATATAGCACAGTTTAAAGCGCGATGTGACCGTTCTCTCAATATTTTACCGATACTAAGCGGTAAATCCTGGGGAGCGGATCGGACAGTGTTGCTTCGTCTTTATCGAGCACTGATTCGATCAAAGTTGGACAATGGATGTATTGTTTATTCTTCACCACGACAATCAGTCCTCAAAAGATTTAGACACAATCCATAATCTGGGGATCCATGTGGCGGTTAGAGCTTTTCTAACCAGCCCAACTGTTAGCCTCTACGCCGAATCGGGACACCCTCTGTGACATCGGCGCGATGTCCTGCTGGCTAATTATGGCTGTGGGCTCAAGTGTATGCCTGGTCATCCAACTTTCCACGCGTTTTTCTCCCCCGAGCAGGACAAACGGTATTGCCACCACTCCCTTAGTCCAAAGCGTGCAGCTTTCTTTTTTTTTTTTTTTTTTTTTTTTTTTTTTTTTTTTTTTTTGCGTGACCTTCTTCGGCAGTATGATATTCACATGTTGAGGCTGTTTCCCAAGGTGGAGAGGAGGTTGTCTCCTTGGATTCGTGCTGCCTCTCATGTCAATCTGGGAATGACGGTTTACGGGAAATCTGCTATGCCAGCTTATAGTATCCGTAGAGTTATTTTGGAGTTTTTAGCAAAATACAGTGGCCGTATTTGTATACATACCAATGACAGTAAGTGCCCCGACGGTGTTGGTTGTGCCTTTGTGCATGGGTCCGAATCTTATACTTTCGGTTTGCTTACCAGCAAATCCATATATTCTGTCGAGCTGTATGCTATTTACCGGACACTTTTGTATATTCGCCACCGAAAATTAAGTGACTGCCTTATTCTTAGCGAATCCCTCGATGCCCTTCAGAGCATTCGTGAGCTGCATCCTTTAGTGCAGCGCATCCAGGGCACCCTACACATGTTGCAAGCCTCTGGGGTTAGTGTAGAACTTGCATGGATCCCTGGACACGTTGGCCTTCCAGGGAATGAACTAGCAGATTTGGCAGCGAAATCGGCAGTCACAGAGCCCAGAGTTAATGTTACATTGCAACTGCCGAAGATCTTAGGGCTGTTGTGCGGCGAGCTGTATTCTTTAGCTGGCATGCAGAGTGGTCGGCTCTCCGAAGTAACAAGCTTCGGGATGTGAAAGATCTTCCTGTCACCTGGGCAACCTTCGTCATTCTCGCCGGGAGGATGTGCAATTGGCACGGTTGCGATTTGGCCACTGTTGTTTTACCCATTGTTTCCTTTTTAATAGCGATCCTTAACCTGTCTCTCCGCTCTGTGGAGCAGCACTGACGGACAAACACGTGCTGGTAAAGTGTGCTGCCATGGTATCTTTTCGCACCACTCTCCAGCTGCCAGCCTCCCTAGCGGAGGTCCTTGGCAATGACAGGAGTGCTGTTATAGAGCTTTTACATTTTTATCTACAATAAATTTTACGTTTAGGATCTAGTTGTTTTTGTAAGCTTTTAAAATATTTAGTGTTACTCGTTTTTATCCATTTTTTACACCATTGCTTTAACTAGTTTTATGGCTTTTATGACTTAGATGCTGTTTCGTTTTTACCGTTTCCTTTAGGTGTATTTTTAGCATACTTTTCACCATTTTAAGGCCTTTTTAGAGTCCTTCTCATGCCCCGTTTAATTTTCTAAGGACGCTGTTAACCCTGGTAGCTGAGCACCCTTAAACCCCAATCATCATCATCATCATATTTTTATATATTTTGTGAGCCTGTGGTATGTGATCCTACAAAATGATGCTCAAATGATCTTGGGGTCCATGGAGCTTAAAGTTACTCGACATTCGTCTTTTCAGGATAAGGGAAAACCCCGAAAAAAACTTTACCCAGGTAACTCGCCCTAAGCGAGATTCGAACTCAGGACGTTTTGAATGTGAGCCACACACGCTACCACCACACTACCCGGGCAGCCTCCACATTACGTGTAATGAGGCTAAACAATAAACTTCATCAGGTACGAAAAATGTGTTTGTCACATGCATTTCAGGACCTATTGTGTAATAAATTATCTTTACTAAAGTTTAATGTTATATCTACTTTATCATCATCAAGATAGGCATAAGCAGCAATAGTATTTTTTACACAGTTCCTAATAAGTAGGAGGAAAAGAAGGGAATACATTAAAGTGATAGCCATATCTTTTAAAACCGGGTTGCTATGTTATCAAAATTCGGTTCTCTTTGCATAGTCAGGAGTAAGACAAAAGAAACAGAAATGACAAATTCCCGTTTGAGACAAGTTTAAGTATTTTAAAATTAGAGCTGATATTAAGAAAGAACTGGAAAATTGTTACCTGTGGAAAACATTTATGTGACATAAATTGTGTTTTAATGAGCTGTGCATCTTTGTTTATCAGTTATGCAAAATTCATTCAGAATGAAGAGGGCTTCAGGGGTTATTCCCAAGAAATTTTAAATCTACGTCATGTAGATGTGTATAATATAGGGTATTTCAATCAAGGTCGTTATAGTCATTTTTAAGAAAATCGAATTTTCGAAAGCTCTTCTATGTAAAGCGCAGTTTGGGGGGAGTATATTCCTGAAAATCTTTGTCGCATCCTTGGAAGCTGTTACAGACATAGACAAACGGTTCATTTCCTAAAAATGTTTTTGTGGGATTCAGGGGTTCTCAACACATGTACTTTTGATGAAATCGTCATATAGAATTTTTGGGTGGAGTACAAAACCTTCTCTACCCACTGTATAATTGAACATCGTACTAGAGAAAATAAACGGAATCACAAGTACCCGCTGAGAAAATATTTTAATAATTTTAAAATTGAAACTAATAACAAGGAATACCTCAGAAGTATTCAACTCCACAAAAAACTACTATGTGATATAAATTGCCTGTTTTAACCTGACGTACAGTTTTTGTGCAGTGACGATTTGTCTATCTCTTACGATTTAACACTTATGCAAAGGTCATCCAGAATGACTTCAGAGGCTACTTCTAGAAAACTCAAGATATACATTTTATTTGTCATCTATGTATCTGCATCATACGATATTCTAGTTAAAGTCGTTGAACCATTTCTGAGAGCATCAAAATACTCTAAAATTCCTCTATGCGAGGTTTGTTTCGGGTTGAAGAGTTTCTTGAACGCTTTTGTTTCGTATGCTTGTAGAATGCTGAACTTGGATATCAAATTTGGTGTTAAACCGACTTTTCGTATTTTGAGTGGTGCTGTCCACAGATACGCACAGACTTATCTTTAAAACATATTTTTTTTATTCAGAGACCCTCAAAACATGCATTTGCAGCGAAATTCGGTATAGAATTTTTGGGTGCAGTACAATACCTTTACTCTCTACTACGTAAATTACGCATGTTGCTAAATAAACTATTAACTTACTTAAGGAAAACATAGCAAACGTTGAATAAGTTGCATTTGGAATGTGTCGCATATTAATTATGTAAGTCTACTTTGTAAAGTTTATTGTACATTAACAAAGGTTTATTGAGACAATTTAAGTGTTACTACTTATAACTGATGATGTAGTGAAATACTTGCAGTGTAGATTGAGCTTTGAAATAATGCTCACATTGACAAGTTTCAAGAATTACCACAACTTCTTACCTATTTGCGAATATTCAGGATACTGATATCGCGTTAAACGCTTTTTGCACCTCTGTGTCCTCTTTATGCTTAAACCGACCCTCCTCAGGGCCTACTACGGTAGGTACCGGTTTGGCGTACCCGGGGTCCCGAGTAAACCCTGAATTCCTCGTGTGGGCAACCTCCAAGTGGTGAGGGACTCAGTCCAAGCGTCAACCCCCGTGTAGGTCGTGCATGGAGACCAGTATCGGTGGAAAGGGATATCCTGGTTTGTTGACGGTTGCGTATCTGAGCCTGGGCTTCTGACTTTCGGCGACTGGAGAAGGTGCGCAACCTCATACGCCATGGGTCTCCATGCACGACCTACACGTGGGTTGGCGGTTTTCTCGTTTCTGCTTCGCCTAAACGAGAGGCTAGGGGCTAACCCAACTCTAGTCATTCGGCCAAGAATAGGTACTCCAGGGTGAGTGGGACTGCGAGTCCATTATATCCACTGTGTTTCCCTGTCACCCTAGTGGGGTGAACCCTCTTTGGGTTCCGTGGTGGGTGGGGAGCACTGGGGAATGAAATCTTTTACCATTTTTCTGGCAAACACCAAAAATAAAAATAAATTAGTAATTGGAACAGAAGTAGTCGAGTGCAGTGGTCTTCGCTACTTGGTTATAAATAAAGCTGAAGAAGGGGGAAAATATACTTCAGTTAGCCCTTTTGTTATCCAAAAGGATCTAGAAAAAATTGCTGGTCCGGTGAAACCTTGTATTTGAGCCCTAAGCGGCACACTCCAGGTTGAGGCACCTAAAGCATTCTAGGCAGAGAAAGTACTTAGAGCCAAAATGTTAAGGTCGAGAAACACAAGGAACACAAGACCTTGAACTCCTCACACGGAGTCACCACCTCCAATGAGAAGCTTCAACAGGATCTAGCAGAACTAGGCATAACATCCGTTTATAGGGTTCAGCAGAAAGTAAATGGTGAATTACTGCCTACCCGTACCCTATTCCTTAGCTTTGACCGGGTACATCTCACTCAAAAGGTTAAGGCAGAGTATGAAGCCGTCAAGGTTACGTCTTATATTCTGAACCTAATAAGATGTTACAAATGCAGCCAGTTTGGGCACACCAGAGACTTTTGTACTACTCGGCCTACGTGTGCTCTCTGTGGAGACGCATCAATGAGGATTGTACTACACACCCATCTTGTGGGAACTGCAGCGGGGAAAACCCATCTAGTTCCCGGGAATGCCCACGTTTTACAGAGAAAAGAGCGTCCAGGAGATACGGGTGAGAAAATAGGTGTCGTCCGAAGACCGCCAATCCTCTGCAGCTAAACCGGTGCCGAGTCAGGAAATCGTAACTCAGACCTGCAATATTAACTGGGCCACAATTGCAGAGAAGATTCCCGTAACCGGGCCACTTCAACGACTTCAACATTTACGTCTATGTCTGCATCACCATCTGCCAAATCTGCAACCATAAAAATCACTCACAAAAACCATTGACCTCGGGCAGTAACACCGGTACGTCTGTAGGGTATTCTGTACCAGCAAAAAATTTCAAGACCAGTTATGTCCGTACCCACTACCTGAAGCCAATTGTTAAGCCCTGTCCCAAAACATCTAAGGGAAGGAAAAGTTCACGCCACTCTCCACGCAGATCCTTGTCTGAAGAATCTTCTGGGGGCAGCATAGACCGGCAACCGCTGTCTTCGCCGATCAGTGTCTCTAGTCGGTTCGAGGTCCACGGCCAAAAAGAATAAATTAAACCGAACAGTACAACCAAATACACAGAAACGTCTTTCAGTTTAGGACTTAACCCATACTACCACCCTAGCTATCCTACTGTGGAACATACTGCTTCGATCACAGCCTGAAGTGTTGCTCAACCAGATTTAAGCCCTGAGACGAAGCTCCGATATCAAGACATATTTTCAGGCAATACTCTTCCGTACGGTGTGATTTATCACCGGAAGAGGATGTTCCAGCTCAAGCGGGCATTATGGTGCTCATCAGAGATGATATTTATGTTGAATCTGCTTCTTTACAGTATGAAATTTAGTCAGTAGCTGCAAGGATTAAGCTGCCATCTGCCAGATTTATCATTTGTAATATATAAATATGTGCTTTCATCTGCTGACCACTCGCACTCTACTGTACATCACCTCGTTTTCCAGCTACCAACACATTTTCTGTTGGTAGGGGACCTGAATGCCAACCACCCACTTTGGTGCTCCCCTCGGACTTGTGTGAAAGGTAAAGTACTCGTCTATTTCTTTGACTACAATAACTTCTCTCTCCTGAACACCAGAGAGTCTCTACATTTATTTTTGATGTCTTCAATAGCTTTTCACACCTGGATATTGCGGTTTGTTCTCCACAGTTGGCAGTTTCCTTACAATGGAATTCTGTCTGTGCTTTACATTTTAGTGACGGCATTCCTATTCTTATTAAGCTCTTAGTACACAATGTACTTTCCACTCGTTTACCTAGATGGCACCTAGATCAAGCCAACTGGGAACTTCACTACGGCGAGCGTGAGTCAGTGAATCTTTATATCGACAGGTTCAAAGAGACAATTCTTTTTACTACTGAGCAGTCTATTCCACGTTCGAAAGGCCAACCTCGTCGATTTCCCGTTCCCTGGGTGGATCGACGAATGCCGGAATGACATTCTTGCTCAAAGGCGTGCTGACGGCGTTTTCCAGCGTTGCTCTGCACTGAAGAACCTGATGCAGTATAAGAAGATGCGTGCCAAATGTAGGCAAGTTATGACGATAGCATAAAACAAACGTGGAGCAACTTTTTCAACATATACCTTTAGTCACCATACACCTTCCTCTATCGTATGGGATAAGTTGACGCGCGTGGCCTAAAAATCGACCCATACATTAATCATCGGTCTCCAAAATCCTGCCGGAGTTGTTGTTGACAGATTTGACGTGGCTAACTCATTAGACAGTGCGTACATTTAGGTCTAGCCCAGAAAATTATTTCCCTGAGTATGTTTTCGTTAAGGCTCAGGTGGAATCTCATTGGTTCTCCTTTCGTTCCGGAAACGTTGAAAATTATAATCACCTTTTTACCATGACAGAGTTAGACCATCCACTTTCATTTTCGTGAAAATCTGCACCAGGACGAGATAGCATCTAGGTCCAAATGTTGCAGCATCTCTCTACCAAAGGTAAGGCATTCATAGTCGAGGCCTATAATCGCGTCTGGGTAGATGCCATTCCACCAGAAGAGAGGTGGGTGAGCACCATTATTCCTGTTTTGAAGCATGGAAAGGACCGTCAACTCCCTTCCAGGTACCGTTCTGTTTCCCTCACCAGTTGCGTCTCCAAGGTGATGGAACGCATAATTAGTTATACATATAACGATGGAAGTGCACCGACGGTGTTCTTTGCTTCTTTTTTTTTTTTTTTTTTGTTGCTTTTACCGACCCCTGAACTTTTGGTTTGCACAATAGCACATCCGTTTATACTGCAGAGCTGTATGCCATATACCGAGCCATTCTATATGTACGGCGTCAAAACTTGGGTAACAGCCTTATTGTGAGTAATTCCTTCAGAGCCTTCGTGCGCTGCACAGTCACCATCCTTTCGCACAGCGCATTCAGGATGCTCTCTAAATTTTGCGCGCTTCGGGCGTAATTGTGGAGTTTGGACGGATTCCTGGTCACGTTGGCTTGCCGGGAAATGAATTGGCGGATTTGGCAGCAAAGACAGCAACCGCGGCACCAAGCACTACACTTCGCTCTGTGACATCTGCAGACTCCAGCCTGTTTGTGCTCTTTGTGCAAAGAGCGGTGCTTTCGTCCTGGCATACAAATGAACAGTTCTCCACAGAAACTAGCGTCTCAAGGTGAAAGATCTCCCTGTAAGCACTGTAAGGTTGGGTACTCTCTTCCTGTATCTCTCATAGGGAGGAGGTGTGTTGGCGCGTTGTGCAGTGGTCACTGTATCCATATTTTCAGGAAGGAACCAGCTACAATGAGACCGATCTCTGGAGCGGCATTATCTGGGCAGCATGTGCTGCTAGAGTGCATTTCTTTAGCAGCTCTTCGCTCATCCTTGCTGCCGCCAGTCTCCTTCATAGAAAATCTTGCCGATGAGTGGTAGAGAAGTTTTTTACTGTTTTTTTTTTTTTTTTTTTTTATCTCAGGGGTCTCTCCAATCTTTTCTTTTATTCCGACATATTTTAATGTAGCGGCAGTTATTGAATTTTAAGTGTTTTATCACTAGTGACTTTTAACCCAAGGACTTGATTTAGTCAAATGTTGTGTCCTATTTGCTCCTTTTTAAATATGTTTTAGGTTTATCTGTGGCCTTCGTACCAGGTAGTTCTATTATACGTATTTTGTAACTTACCTTTTATTTGTCTTTGTTTTATTTGTATACCGTCTTCCACCAATGGTGTTTCTAATAGACGTTTTTATAAGGGCGCTAATGGTCGTAGTAGTCGAATGCCCCTAAACACCATCAGCATCATTCATCATCCTCATCATCATCGAATTCAATTAAATTTGATTGAATTGAATTTATTGCTCAATAGACGCGGTGACAAGAGGACACGTAGACATATTCAAAACTTAATTAATATCATACATACAAAGAGGATTTATACAACTATCTTAAGTCATAAGAAGAGGTACTGGTTAATCAATTCTTGAACCTTTTCTTGAAAACACAAACATTTAAAACATGCATCTCATGTAAATCGTTGAACAAAGAAACAGATACAGCTTTATATTAGCGCTGGGAATAGGTTAATCTAACCCTTGGCGTGATAAGTAGATAATTGTGTCTTGTGGAATAATAATGGATATCACTGTTGTTAATTAAACTATTATAGTTATTTTTAACATCCATTAAGCATTTAAATATACACAAATTTATGACCGTCAATATTTTGTCAGAAATAAATGGTGACGGCAGTGAGCATCCAACTTGTTCCTGATAGTATGCCTACGGTTCTTTTTTTTTTTTCTTT
The DNA here is from genome assembly GCA_030762935.1 of Hymenopus coronatus. NCBI lineage: Eukaryota > Metazoa > Arthropoda > Insecta > Mantodea > Hymenopodidae > Hymenopus > Hymenopus coronatus. Next base: position 1,109,037 of record JAUKNX010000035.1, on the reverse strand, counting down.
TTTTTTTTCCTTTTGTAATATTAGTACCTTATTTATATTAGAACAAGTTCCCCATAGTTGAACACCATTACTAATAATGTTATTGAAAAAACGTAATAAGACGTTTTGATGAACTCCTTCGGTACACAATATTTTAAACTTCTCAATAGGTAGATAATCCTTGAAAATGTTAACGCATTTCATTAATATGATAATTCCATGATAATTTCTGATCAATAACAATTCCTAAAGGTCTAAATGATGGCTAGACATATTTTACAACTGCGTTTTTTTAAGGAAAATAATATACGTTGAGTTTCTTAAGAATTAACGCAGAAAGCATTGGCCTGAAACCAAGTATAGGCTTTATTCAAATATACATTCATATTATCACTAAATTTGTTAAGTTGATTGTGAGTGGACTATTTTGTAGAATTATCGGCAAATAAAACCGATTGACTGATAGAAAATGGCTAATTATTTTGAAAAATAATAATGGAACTAGAACTGATCCTTGTGGAACACCACAATTTAAATTCAGAATAACTATGATTAATATAAACTGCCTGTGATCGGCCATGTGGATAGATTTTAAAAAAGTCTGACATCTAGAATTCCGTAATATCGGAGCGATGTTAATAAAATGCCATGTGACACACAGTCAAAAGCTTTGGTTAAATCCCAAAGTACTGCCAATGAATGATTTGAAACTTCAAAACCAGACATTATGGGACAAATAAAACTCTCAACAACATCCATAGTAAAAAGACCTCTACTGATTCCATATTGGTTGTTTACCAATCAGTTATTAGTTTCAAAATAGTCGACTAGCGGTTTCCGCATTATACATTCTAATATTTTTTAGAAAATTGGAACCACGGAGATAGGTCTGTAATTTGCAGATACAGAAAATCCGTTTTAAATATGTATACTACTTTAGATACTGAGAAGTTTCAGGAAAAATGCTACTTCTCAAACAGTTATTGATACAAGATGTTAAAGGAGTTAAATAGTCCGAATAACACATTTTGCCACATTCGCACTAATATCATAGACGTCCTTGCATTTAGTGTTGCTCAGGCTTTGAACAACCTGTAGAACATCAGAATTGGTAACCACCCTCCTTTGAAACAAATTACCACATAAATTATAATTCTCCAGACATGTCATAGAACATTGGATAGAATTACCAGTTCTACTTTTTAGTTCCTTGATAGTATTGGTAAAATAAGCATTAAAAACAACACGATGAAGCACCTTTGGGCTCGTAATATTTGATGCTAACCTTTGCTAATTAATTGTTTTCCATGCCGCTTTTCATTTGTTATTAGAGTTCTTAATATAATTTTCATTGAACTTCGGCTTAGCTTGACACACAGCTGAGTTGTATTTTCAGAGCAGCGGAATATAAATACCTTGCTTCAGTTCAATTAATTAAAAAATGTTCGGACTATTGCGTATAGCTATGTAAGTGGGAAGGAGAGGCCTTTAACGATTTCATGTCATTTGAATGACACTTAATTTTACTTTGACCCCATTCTTCTGCCTGTCGACTTTAATTGTCCTCTTTGGAAAACGCATATTGAAACCTTCTATAATTATAAAACAAAGTTGGAATAAATGAGACAGTGTCATTTCAATTGAAAAAGTTATTCCAACCTATGTTACCCAAATAATCATAAAAGTTGACATGTTGATAGGGTTAAAACTACGAGATTTTTGCAACAAACACAATCCATCATTATCAGTATTTGGATTAGAAATATTTATGCTCACTCACATGCCAGCATTGTCCGAAATATGTAATTGCACTATCTAAATTTTAATTATATATATATATATATATATATATATATATATATATTAGTAATTACATTATCAAGACACGAATTACCCCTTGTAGTAGTTGTATTAACATAGTAGCAATTTACTGACCTCAAAATATTTCTTAATTGTGTATTTGAGGCACTCACAAAATTAACATAAAATTCATGTCATCACTAATAACAATAGTTAGTTAAAATTACACAAGAAGACAATTAACCTTTCAAGTTGACTTAAAAACATGCTTACGTCCCCTTTAGGAGCATGATATTAACACACTAAAATGAGTTTGGAGGCTTTTAAAATAACAGCAACAGTTCAAGATACTCTTCAGTACAGAAATTGGAAATACTTATATCCTGGAAATCAATGTAGTTTCCTAAAAATATACTGACTTCTCCATGAATATTGGAAGAACCACAAACAAGCTTGCACAAACAAACCCATTAATGGAAGTAATATTACAATTAAGATTACTAGTCGAATACTCAGGAATGCATAGTGCTGAAAATAAATTTTCATTTAGAATAACTTCGAGTTCCTTAAGTTTATTAAAAACAGACTCCACATTCTGGTAATACACACTGAAAGATTTGCCTGTCAACTGCTTTGTCGAGCACGGTATTGAAACTACACAAGGCCATTGCTTATCTTTAGCACTGGTAGCCAAGTTGGAGCAAAATTTCTTTGTCTTACTTAAAAAAAATGACGCAATCGTGCAGCCTTCTGCCACTATTCTGGACTCATTATTGCATTTACATTATTTCCATACACATACATTTTAAATGAATCATATTAATCAGCATGTCTTGATTGAAACTTTTCACATACCATCTCAGGAATGTCGGTTTTTAAAAAACCTATAATCTGCCGGGCAGAAGTGTCCGGTGCCATTGTATATAAATGAAGAGAAACAAACTTGGGTATACTTTTTAGTTTCATGATATTAAAACTGGTTTCATTATCGCACATGTTACCAACAACAGTTCCACATTTGGACTCACGATCAACTTGAGACCAAGATTGTTGAATCATTCCTGCGTCACTTTTATTGCTAGTTGCGCAAGGTTCCAAGGTGCTTGGTAAGTCATCATTAACAATGATCTTATTTTCCACCTTAGTAAACGCAACGGCACTAGTGGTACTTATGGTATTAATTACATCACTATTAGAATTACGAGCTTAAAGTTCGCTACCGGCAGGCTTATTACCTACAGTTTTTATGTCCCACTGTATTGCGTGGTCAGTCGAACCCATTCCACTATCTTTTATAGGCCGCGCCGTGGCCGAGTGGTTAGACCACTCGCCTGTCACCTAGACGGCCGGGGTTAGATCCCAATCGACCGCATGTGAGATTTGTGGTGGACAAAGCGGCGCTGGGGCTGGTTTTCTCCAGGTACTCCGGTTTCCCCCGCCATCGCATTCCACCAGTGCCCCATCATCATTCATGTATCAGTGTCACCGCCTGCGGTGCCATAAGTAGTTAAAGCGGGCGTTGAACACTACAAAAAATACCTTTTATTAAGTTCAACTGGATACTAAGAAGAATAATTCTTTCCTGCAATTCGTTGTGTACGCAGACATTTTGTTTCACTGTGTATTTCAAAATACGAATATTAACTTTACTGTCATTGTCACTATACTGTGTTAGAGTATCAAGAAAGTCATCATCGTTAAATGAAACAGGTCTGGCCCTATCACTATCAACTTCACATTCTATGTGGCAACATTTCAACGAAAACTCATCCATAATTGTGATGTTACTACTAACTGTGCACAACTGTTGTGCAAAAGTTCATTGCATTCAACACATCTCAAACCACTAACCAGTTTGTTTTTACAACACTTGCAAGTGCCGACCGTCACATCGGTAGTAAAGACATCATCATGCCGATGCCCTTAACAGCTGTATGAATATAAAGCTGTAAGCGTTATACAGAAGCGTAATCTTATTTTAACACTTACTTCTTTATTTCGGGGTAAGGCTTTCATAAATGTTGCCAGAATGTTATTCAATAAGATTTGGATCTACTAGGTGTTATGGTAAGGCTCAGTACTAAAATTTATGTTATCTTAGATATAAGCCTAATTGAGTATTAATTTGGCATTCGATTACGTTGGACATAATAACGGCTAAGAAGATGTTGGTCTGCCGTTTCTAGCCTTTCCTGTGATAGCACACTCTGCCCATATTTTGTTTTACAGTGATCGGATACTTCCTACCTCAAAACGTTAAATTTGAAAAACATTATACTCAGAACACCTAACCAAACAACGATCTATATACATATGGATAGCTAGCCGAGTATTTCGAATGTGAACTGTCGTAGCAGCATCCAACATGTTGGATGCTGGTAAACAAGCTTTCCACCTCCATACTCACTGTATGTAATGCAGTTTTTCTTAGAACAGAAACTCCAACATCTGAACCCTTAATGTTCTTCATACGATTACAATATTACATATAAAATCGTATTAGGTAAAAGGAGTGTTATTTATTTACGTTTTAGTCTCCAGTAAAATGTATATTCTTCTGAAAATATTAGGAGATTTCTTCCCAATTCGACAAATGCAACATTTTATGAAATTGAGTATATATCTTATATACGCATAAAATACTAAACTTAAACATTAATTTTATTAGTTAAGCCGGATAGTACACATCTCGATCGGTATTGTATATTGGTGGTAAGAAGCATTTTCTTTATTATTTGTTCTTTTGTATTCTAACCGCATTAGATGCCATCACTCGCTTAACGGAAAATTCGAAAGATACAATTATTTTGGGAGAAGTGGGCAGTAAAATGAAATTCAGTGAAAGTAACTCAAATATGGTGTTCTCTTAGAATTCCTACAGGGCGCTAATAACATATCAGCTGGGTGGCCTTAAACCCTAATCATCACTACCATTGAAATTCCTGATCATTTTAGGCAGGGGGTCAATGAAAATCCTACTTCCTATTACGTTTAATTCTAAGTAATTTTAATTAATTGCCATGTCCTAGTGACACATACACCAGCATTAAAACCTTCTCTTACTTTTACCCTCCGTACATTCAAATGGAACTGCAGGGGTCAATAGAGTGTAATGACTTAAGTGTTATTTCACATAAAATTTTACTTTTGGTCTTAATGAGAATTAAATAAAAAAGTGAAACAACACACAGAAATTCTTGAAAGTACTTTTGGTGGATTTTAAAACATAAATTAAAATATTCTTTCAAATGCAAATGTACAGACATATTTTGAAAATGTGTAAAATCTAAAACTACTCTAGTAGAACTTTTCATTGGTATTTTTAATATGCCCCAAAATTGCATACATTTAGATGTTTTTAAATAAACAATCGTTGAACTGCTGGGATCCACTGATGTTAAAGTTATGGTCTCTTGTGAGGGAGCCTATAGAATAGAAGCATAAATTAATTAAATCTGACACATAATAAGAGATTTTTATAATGCCCGTGTATTTACGCAAGTATTTATAATCACGAATTTAGTTTTACGGCATTCATATAAAACTACTACATGTCGGACTGTGAAAACTGAGACATCATTTCCGATAGTATTTGAACTAGTAACCCGTAGACGATGCAATGAACACCTATGTATATTGTTTTGTGTTTTTCTTTTTTGCGTTGTTTCTTTATTTTTCGTTTTCCGAATATACATTTATTTCCATGGTAAACACTAACCACAATTTCTGTTTACCATGCGCCAATATACCGACCACTGAATACAACCGCTCATCCTTTGTAACGGGGATCATGTAAATACCTAAATCCTCAGGTGTCCTGAGTAGGTGGAACCATACGTTTAACGCATTAGGCCAAAACCTGAAGAAGATAAACCGTGTAAAGCTGTTCAGGTTTTAATCTACAGAATGTATTTGAACGTGAAATCAACATAACCTTTCACAGGTATGTATGTGAAATGAAAATAGGTATACAATAAGTCTGTATATACGCTAGCAAAATAGGCGTAATTCTGTTATACCGTTTATTTGCAGGATTTCTCCGTCTAGGTCACCACTGCTTAAAAACTGGGGATTATTGTAGTTAAAACGAAAGGCTTTGTACCAAAACAGCGCCATTTTTGTGCTCGGAGCAGTTTGAGGCAAACTGTTTCCTTGTGCGTTAGCAAAATTACAAGAAACTTGAGGATGGTGCTGTGACGACTCGCTTTACTTTGTCTACTGCTTAACTATAGCAAGTAGAAGACGGATTGAATGTGAGTCATACGGAGATTTCACTGAAAAATGCGTTTTGTGGTTCTTCCAAAGTAAAAAATGAAGCATTCTTAGAAAAATAACGTATGTTTGAACAGCATAGCTTAAAAGCAAACAATTCATGAAGCACCAAACTTAGTATTTAAGTTCAGTGTCCTCAAAAGATACAAGAAGAAGCTTTTAAAGCAAATTCTGCCGCCTAAATACTACCCCTCACATGGAAAATATTTGCATTATTGTATATTTGCACAATAAGTAACAATTCTGATTCAAATACCCTTGAGCACCAAATACCTTTAGACAACAAATGAAGTGTTTGTGTTGAATTTTCTGGGAATACCGATGAGGTCGTCTACATTCGGTACGAATTCTTTTATACTTTCTAAACCTTAAGAAATAGACAAAAACGTACTACATAAAATGTATACGTCTCGTTATACTACACAATTTATGCTAAAATATTTTTTGACGTTATTCATTTCCGAGACATACTTTATTAAGTACTTAAATTGCTGAATAGTTTATACTTTTCCAACTACAAAATCATCATTTTTTTCTGATAATCATGCAAGGAGAAAACAATTTCAGAGCCATCACATCGCGACGCGACATCTATTAAAACATTTGATTATTTTTTAAGTCTAATGTATTCCTTATTTTTCTTGTACCTACGAGAAAAAGCGTAGATGTAATGTTTGCGTCTATTAGTAAGGGTAAAAGAATCACCCTTTTGAGGTTAAAATATGTTAGTTTACGCACGCAAATTTGTCAATGACACGTTAACGATCTATCCATTTTAATGGCCAAGACTTTCATTTAAATATTAAATAGGGAAACATGTGTATACAAATGGGCATTGCTATATAATTCCGTGCCACTAACCCAACATACATATGAATTAAATGGAAATGGCGTATTATTTATGGACGCTCTTAAACTGCTGTGGTTCTCAGCGTCCCATTCTAAATTGGGCGTGAAAGACCACTTAATTTTGCTCAGAGGCCTCTCCTATCAGGCTTGAGGTTCTTTTACGTGTCGTAAATCTACGACATGGGACCCACGGCTTTACTTCCCTTCCGAAGGAAGCCATGCTCAGGACTTTTACACCCGAAAAATCCATCGTTCCCTGCCGGGTTTGAACCCGCGACCTTGGGTATATGAAGTTAGTTTGTAAACATTACACCACGGAGGACGACTACATGTGAATTAGGACATAACATTGAGCATCTATGAAACATTTTCCCATCAATATGTTCAGGTATGTAAGTGGCATGTCCATATCTGATTTGCATATCAATGAGATAACAATTTTGAGTATTGAAAATTCGAAACAGTTCAGCCAGGTGCCACGCCTATGCTCATTCTAGGATCAGTATCATCCTTTCCGCTATTGAAATAGATCTTGTCGCAAATCAGACTGTTTCCCTAGAAATTCATATGTGCAATCATACTTAACTTAGCACTCAAAGTAATTGCAATGAACTATTATTATGTTGCAATAGCACTCCTGTTCATACAATTTCAAAACCGTAAGCAAAAAATAGAAATTATAAAATACACAAATTGATGAAACTTAAAAGCGTCATGGCCATAACCAACTCCGCAATGAACCCACAACGCACACTGCATATCATTGTCTTTAAAGGAACAAATATGGCAACCACTAACCTCTGAAGATTTAAAATAAACAAACAAACTTTTTCAAAGTTTAACTCAAAGGACTGATATTTATCCATATAATAGCAGAAGTACAAGGAACCGCAGGAAACACCGGCCCCGGATACTAGACTGCTCATTGTCGCTCGAAAATCTAATCTATTGTTGTGAAGCTATTATCTACGACTACGTTTTATGTTGTCAGTGTCAAAGCCGTTTCTACTTGATTAAGACATGTGAAGTAAATATCTTAGCGAGATTTATCCTTTTAAAGGAGTCGCAATAGTGGAGGTGTACATGTCAACCGGTTCAATTGAGGAAATGCGCGATATTATATACATGGATGGATGGATGGATGGATGGATGGATGGATGGATGGATGGATGGATGGATGGATGGACGAACGGACGGACAAACAGACAAGACAGATATTTTCTGGTATTACCACTCTTTGCTGCAGTATGCAGGATTTGGTGAGAACAGGGTCTGCTGCAAACGCAAAAAGGAATCGAGCCCCGTCCGTTCGTACACCTACTGTGATCGTAGATATTCGAGCACGAATGATCCAGAGTCCAAAGAAGTCGACATGTAAATTGATAACAGGTGAACGTTTCGCGTGGGTCTTGTCAACGTAATTTACACCATACAGGGACGAAGCCCTACAAAATGACATTTGTCCAAGAACTAAAGGGGGAAGATGGCAAAGCTTGTGAATTTCTCCATGTGGCTGTATCAGACAATTATTGAAAGTGGAATACCTCTTCTCGGTGAAAAAATCTAAGTGTGGTGTCCCGTGTCAGCAAGTCGGATTGTGGAACGGATATTTTTTTGAAAAATATAAGATTGATGTGTACATGTGAATCTTTGAGAAATTTTACGCGCAGTTGAGCCCCATGAAGGTACTAATGCGGTTTTTCAGCAGGATGGGGCGATCTGTTACACCACGCAAATGAGTCTCAAGAATGATGAAGGTTTCAACGAAGAAAGGACTGTCAGCAAAGGACCTAACCACCAGCGAATTTTATCTGTGGGGGTGTATACAGGGAAAAGAGTACCAAATAACCCAAAAACATTAGGACAATATTCGTAGTGACATTTTGAGAGTTGATATGACGCAAAGTATATGTTAGCGTGTTATGGCGCGCAAAAATGCATTGAACCCGAGTAGGTCATTTACAGCACTTAATGTAAAGTAATGTCATGCAATATAAAAGACAATATCTATTCAGTAAATATAAACCTTTGCATTAGTTTATTTGTTATTTTGTTGCCTATCTGTTTCCACTTGTCCAACAGACATTGATGTCCAGGTGGCACACACACTGCTGTTTGCATTAACTGAAAGTGTTATCAGTGATATCCTCGACAGTACTTACAATTCTACATTCAGCCACATTGTTAAATTCGAGACTTTTATGTATGACCAGTTATTTTTCTACAGCGAGAGTTATGTGACAGTATCTTGAAAATACTATAAATTTAGATTCAGACATCAACATCACTGGATAAATATGATTTCAGATGGTTTTGATAAGACTTTTTATATTCTACGGGATAATCTTGATCAGGAATCATTAACGTTACTTGATGTTTAGTAGGCCCGTTCTTGATTTTGTTGTTGGATTTAGTTATACCACAAATGGCTTCGTGATCATCTTTACGATGTTCAATACTTTAACAACAACAAAAACAACACCTGAGCCACAATATTTACATCAAAACACTTTCCTCGTCCCATTTCTCCATATTTTTTTGCAAAAAATAACAGGACATTAACTCGTAGTTATAGAAGATATGGTAACATTGATCAATATATTTGTTGTTAATAAGATGAGCAATAACGATTTACACTTCCTTACACAATGATCAAAATAAAACAATTACTTATGAGTAGAAATATAATTTTTTAAATAATTTTCAGATATATAAACGATATTTAATATAAAAACCTTTAAATTTAGAATTACTAGTCCAATGTCATGCTATAGAAAGATATGAGAATATATAAATTCAATTTTAGCATGTTAGTCAACAGTAAATAAACAATGGATACAACTATAATAGAAGGATGAAATTAAAATATAGGTTATTCATATAGAATACTAGAAAATATACATATATGCTTCATCTATTGTTATAATGTAGTATTGCATTTGAGAAGAAGGAATGCAAATGTTAATAGGCATAGTAAACACATAGGTACTTAAATGTGAGTTGAAAGGTCGATAGTAGAACATTTTTTCCCTGGGAGCCTTTGGACTCCACTGAAAGCTGATTTCACTAAGAAGTGTTGATCTACTTGACACGAAACAAACTCATAAAACTAGAAGCCACCCGGTTTTTGTGATGGATGGAAGATGTATTATTCATTCGATCCTCAGCCAATGTGCAATGGATTGGGGAAAATGTGGGTCTCACCACTCGACGACGGAATATACATTAAACACCCCTTCTCGCGATAATCCTGTAATTCTCTGGTCTTCGTGCTGCTTGTCGGGTACCCCATAGCACCCTGGTTAGTATAAGAAAGTTGGAATTCTGTAGTACATAGTTGGGAGCATGTAAAAGGGAAAATTCTAAGCTATAACCATAACAATATTGCTCTGACTGCAGTCTCAAAGTTCAGAGTTGTAACTAAGGAAAAACTTGGAAGTTCGTGGGAGAATATCAGCGAGGACGTCATTTTAAATCTTGTCATTCACACACTTGTGGATCTAGCAGCAGTTTCCACTTGTCCAACAGACATAAATGTCCAGGTGGCACGCACACTGCTGTTTGGCGACGTGTTGACCGTAATGATGATGCTTCCTAGTTGCATCTAGGCCGTTGACCTGTTATTTTGCCGTCTATCCGTATAAACAATTCAAATATAATGCTCTCTTGAGAGCTGCTGACAGCAGTGATTGCGACTGGCGTGGCATGGTGCTTTTGGACGATTCTGGCGCAGCTACACGGTTGCCGACCCTTAGGATCTCTACGAGGAGGTCCTAAATGGCATCCCGCGTCGCTACTTCGATCGATAGTCCCGGTGCTGAGACATGTGTAGGATCTTTTCATGACGGGCTGCTTGGGCTGTCGGCGTCGGTGGCCGCCTGCTCTTCGGAACTGTGCCTGTCCGGTGAAGTGTAGGGGCACAGATCCGGCAGTGGCGGCGAAGATCGTGCTCAATAGACTCTGCAGAGTAGCATTGGCGCTACAATATTGGCACCTCGACGGCAAGGAACAGACAACTTGACAGTGCCCAGAGGCAAAGAAGAGTTTGTGGAGCCTGTGACGCTCCTGAAGGCTGACATTGATGAGCAGGTGATGCCCTAACGCAGCTTACAGGTCCGTCATTTCCTAAAGCTCCCTCTGTATATGCGGTTTTGGGTCATAGGAGATGAGGGTGGCCTTCACGAATAATTGCTACAGAGTATGCGCAGCAGCGGAGACATGCCGGATTGAGAGAATGAGTTGTTGATAATGTTAAACGTCCCCCTTTACTATATTTGACGCTGCCGGCGATGTGGATTTTCATGTCCCAAGGAACTGCCCAAACCACGAAACCAGGGTGATGCAGTAGAGCCCGAGTGACAGCCAGAGTTGCCGCAGCGACTGTGATTGGCAACGGTACTACGATTGGGGCCTAGTTTGCCTCGGAGGGTGACGCTGGTGATGCTGCTTTCTCGGCGTCTGTGGGCAGTAGCGTCGGTTTTTACAGACGCAGCGGTGGCTCCTCCCTAACTCTTCCTAGTCATCTAAAAGAGAATTGTGAGGGAAGCCCAAATATCTCCCAGTCATTGCTTACCGGCTGGTGGTCGATTACTTTAATGCATTATGACACTTCGCGTAAAGTCTAAAGTCAATGAATTAATAGAAATGGTTTATGGTACTGTCTTTCATCTCTCATATTACTTGGCTTCTAATTTTCAAAAATTCCTAATTGCATTCTCCCTTCATCGGGGATATTAATATAGATATGTAGTATATGTATGTATATGCCAGTAATTTAAGGTATAAACACATTACATTAGGATAAAAATAACACTTTCGTACACGCTTACAAAATACTGAATATATAGGAGTAGGAACAGTAGTGTTATATCCATACATTAAGCCTGGAAGTCTAAGGCTCAGAAATAAGATTTGGAACCAGAAATCTTCGTCTTCGTTCTGGTTGTGGTCGTACGCAAATATAGCGTCCGTTTGTTCAGTGGGCCCTGGCAAACAATCCTGCCTGTCATAAGAAGCATATTCCGAAGAAATTACCGACGAGAAGGGTAGAAACCGTAAAACCAGTCTATCGATAAAGCACATTCCTCCTCGACCACGTGAAAGAGATTGTTGGGAAGGGAAGAAATTTTGAGAAGACACTAGACATATCATCCCCATCAATAGTTCCGTGCGTTGGAGCAAGAGCAAACTGTTCTGAAAAATATCTTAATGTCATAGATGTTCCAGAACTATGTTGCATCTCTCCTTTCCTCAGATTCCGTATGCTGTATCTCTGCTTGTGTGGGAGAAGGATTAGGTATTTACGAGCAATACAATGTCAACCGGAAAGCTGGTGCTGGTTGACTGATGGTGCCAAGTAAAGCCGATGCAGTGTTGACTTAGATTTATTGTAGAAAATGTAGTAGTCGAGCTACCAAACTAAAAAATATCCGCGTTGCGACACCAGCGCGTAAAAGTCTGTGATACAGAGTGACGTTACAGGGTCACACGCCCTGCCCGTCGTCCACTCGTAGAGCTATTGCTACATCAGCATCTCCTCTAACTCTGCACAACCTCACCACAGAACAGGGTTATTTTTATATAAAACTGATCTATGCTTCTAGAACCTTCTGGATGCTACATACGGCCAGTAAGTCACGTACACACTGAACTTTCACTTCTTTGCTGACATAAGCGGTCATGGGGCGCGACTCACTATCACTACTGCATGTTTATCAATAGTGGCCATTGCGCCACAATGTCACCCTTAATTACAGGCCGGCTTTACGTTATGGTGCCACTGTACATAGGTAAAAATGAAATACAAAGCATACACAATGATATATATTAAATATTCCATTTATTACAACATATTCATACTTTTATACAACAATTACCCTTATACAACACCGCCTCTCCCTAAGTGTTTCAAAATTGCCACCTAAATTTTTTATCAATAAGTACGTCTATTTCTAATCCGCTCAGATTGCCTAGAAGATGTTGAGCGCTCTGTAACCTCGTGTAATGGTATACATACCTCGGTCGTCTGCTTCAAACTTTCGTTACCAGTGTGAACTTTTATATTCACTACTCTGCCCGAGTAACCAGCTTCGATTGCCGGCCTTGGGAGGTGTGTGATACACCGAAAGCTAAGTCTTATACACCTATAAATTCTGTAGCTAAAATACAATAGAAGTAGAACCAAAACTACACACATTACACAGAATAGTGCACGCGATAGCTAGTGTGTGCATTCTGTCATGAATGCTCCCTGAGGAGACGCTTTACCTCAGATATTTTGTATCCTGCTACTTTCAGTTCATCAAAGTGAGTTACAACTGATTTATAACTAGTATTTAGATACAGAGAACTGGCATTCAATTTCGTAAACAGTTCCTCACAACAATCTACATTAAAACCAGAGCTGTTTAACACATTAAGCCCACTACTTGAATGACTTCCTACAACAGTACTACAATATTGTTGCTTTAAAGTAATCTTTACAATTACTTCTCGGCATAGGGATAAGTGGACACCTGCTTCATTAAAATTGCATAATTGTATGTTGTAACTTTAAATTTAACATCATATTCCTTGTTTCTTCGAAGTTTTGATTGCTCTGCTTTGCAATATTTAAGAAGGAAGCCATCTTGTTCAGTCTTTTCTGGAATTGTATAATACACAGCATGAAATTTCTTTACATCTGTCATTAATAAAAGTCTACATTGCAAATGGGAACGATGGTTGCACGTTGGGTAACTGGAAAATTTCTTTGCAGAATATATGAAATAATTCAAAAGTAGTACTATAATTTCAGTAGCTTTTCAGTTAGTTTCGGTTTCAATATATGTTCAACTGATTTTAATAGATAATACTTCAGTCATTGTAAAGAAGAATTAAAAACGACATGGGAAAATAACAATTTCATGTGTGTAACATGAGGCCTAAACTGCTTGCGGATGGAGTTGTAGGTTATGTTTATTTTGTGTCTAATAATTTATTTTAAAGCAATATCATCACATTTTAATATTCACCACAGCCATACAGCCTTTGAATTTAGGTTTCAAAAGAGAATTCCCATTATGTATACTAAAAGAATGTTCAAATTAAGAAAATGTGTAATGGTTATTTAACCACTTTTACCTGCCTCTGCCTTTTCTCTTTGGTTCTTTCCTCTTTTCAGGATTAGGTTTACGTTTTCTGGCATGTTCTGGTGTATTTACCAATGTATTTTGCTCCATAGTAAACTTAAAACCTGTCCTGAAACTGTTATATATCAGTAAAATATGCGAACAAACTTAAAAGCCACAATCAAGTCAAAATCAAAACATCAACTTGTAGCCATGACAGTTTTCAATCTTTTCCAGCGATTTGATTGGTTCAAATGGTCATGTCCATTTTTGATACTAACCGGCAATGGAGTCTGATTCGGAAACAAACTACATATTTCAATTGGGATAAATACGTATAAATATCCCTTTCTGAAACAAGCAGACTTCAGATTCGAAAAGAGCATGGCAAATATGCAATAGATCGATTCTTAACTCAATTTTGATATAAATGCCAACTGTCCGTCTTTGATACTAGGCACTTCAATTCTTTACTGAATTCTGGGTACTGAAGTACCGGCTTCGAAACCAACTTCTGCTTTGGCGTTCCAAACGCTATTTCTTGAACATTTCCACACTCATAATAGCATATTTTTCAACAATTTGTGCAAAGGTGCATTAGTCTTATTAAACTGAGATATTAATCTCCTATAATAAACCACTAAGCCTAAAAATGCTCTAAGCTTGGCCTGTTTTTAGGTACTGTGTAATCAACTACAGTTTCTGTCCTTTTATGATCCGGCATTCCTTCTTCCCAGATAGTTAATTCTTTTCTCGAACATTCACATTTAGCTGACTGTAACTTAAAATGTACTGCCGAAATCTACTAAAAACTTCTCTCAGCTTTTACTCATGCTCGATCAAAGATTTGGCACAAATGGAATCATCATCTAAAAATACAAAACATCTAGAGGGTGTTAAAACAGCTAAAACTATATCCATTATCTTTTGAAAAGTTCCGTGGCAGTTTTCAATCCAAACTCCGTGCGAACATACTGCCAGTGACCATTCTTTGTGGAGAATGCACTTTTTTCCTTATCTTTCGGGCCCAACGGTATCTGATGGTTGCCCATAACCAGGTGGATTGCACAAAAATACTTCAGAGTTGCCTAACTGATCTAGTATTTTTGTTATGTCCGGTAGAGGGTACGCATTGCCCACTGTCTTTTCAATCAACTTTCTAAAATCTACCAACAAACGGAATTTCTGTATTCCACTAGCGTCCATCTTTTACTTTACTAATAACAGGGGGCTGTACCAGGGAGAACCACTCTCCTCTATAATCCCTTAAGCAGTTTTTATACCTATCTATCTAGTTCTTCCTTTTGAGATTCTGACAATCTATAGGGCCTCGTGTTTATGGGCTCTGTGTTAGAATTCAACATCAGCGATATTTTTTTTTTTTTTTTTTTTTTTTTGCCTTAGTACAACTTAACACACCCCCTGACAGGTAGAAAATGCCTTTAAATGCCCTACACGTTTTAAATATCCTTTTCCTTCTTCGTTTAGGTGATCTATTCTTAACTGGCGGAGAAGCTCACCCCCCCCCCCTCTCTCTCTGTAGTGCTAGATTCGACTCTAGTTACATACACTTCCTTAGGTTCTTCCGAATCAAAAGGAGCTACTTCTACTTCAATTTCATCTACTTCTAGGTCTTCTTCCGTAGTATTGAGCGCACTGCTCACTGCATAACCACTTTGTACTGAAACCATTGCACCTGCTAGGATTAATTTACTTTTTGTCAACTAAGCCTTCTGCTATTAACCGAACAATCACTTCGGATCGTTTAGGTATTTTGATTCATTTTACTGGAGTCCTTACTCTATCTCTAGCTAATAGTCTCAGTCGCTGCTTACCTATAACTAACTCCAAATTTTCATAATATATGACTGTCTTAGTTATTTCTCGAAAATCTCTACCTAGACTTCCATCAAATGCAATAGTCCCTGATCTTTCGCAAATTGAAAATCATGCTTTAATTTCATGTTTCCTACTTGTGTTTTTGTACATAATGCTCCATACGTTTCTAATACAGATCCATTAGCACATCTAACTACTATGTTCTTAATGGGATCATAATGTAATTTGCCAGTTTACAAGTACATTTTCTATGATGAAATATCTGAACCTGTATCTACTAACATAAAAAAGTTCTCCTGTTTTGCTAGCTGGCGAAACTATCTTAACAAATTCACACTTTCGGATAGTTACAAGTCCAATTTTAGCAATAGTATCCACTATCCGGCTATAATTACTATTACTTGTACTTGCCCTTAGGGGTAAAGTTTTCCATCTTCTTTTCCTTTTTAGGAGATCAACAATTTATAGCAAAGTGTTCTACTTTCCCACATCTAAAACAAATGATACAGCTCTTTTTGCTCTTACGAGTATCTTCTGTCGCTACACTACTTACATCCTTTCTATTTTCTTTCACAAAATAGTTAAATGTTACATGTCCTAGCTTCCCACATTTATTACGTTTAACTTGCGTAAGCCTAGTATATCGTTCCTGCTGCGAGATGATGGTACTTTCCTCGACTAATGAAGCTTTACAAATATCTTGAAAATGCTTTTTTAGCCATCGGATACGAACAATTGTCTGAATTCTATCATCCTGTAGCCCCTGAATACAACAAATATTCCTAAACTTGCCCGATAAAGGTAAAATGCCTTCCCGTTCTATATCTCTGCATTTTTCTAACGCTACTTCCCTGAATTCTGCCGTCAAACGCTGAATTTTATGTATCCAAGCACTACTAGTTTCTGACTTTTCTTGCCTAGCAGCGAAGAACTGAGTACTATAATATTATGCCATCTTTTTAGCATAAGACTTTTTTAAATACTCTTTTACTTCTATCCAAGTCTCTAGCTTACGATGGGTTAGGTGAACCTTCCTAGGTTCACCTTTAATTTTGTTAACAAGAATTTAAAGAAAAGCTGTGCCTTTTCAGGACTTATCATTTCACAAGCAGTATCCATGTCAGCAAAAACTGAATAATTTCATTTCTATTACCACTAAATAGCGATACTAACTTAAGTGCTTCTTGTGGTGTCATGAAGTTACCCTGGCTACTATTCACTGTCATTCCTACTCAATAAAAATTT
The DNA here is from genome assembly GCA_030762935.1 of Hymenopus coronatus. Taxonomy (NCBI): domain Eukaryota; kingdom Metazoa; phylum Arthropoda; class Insecta; order Mantodea; family Hymenopodidae; genus Hymenopus; species Hymenopus coronatus. Next base: position 1,091,944 of record JAUKNX010000035.1, on the reverse strand, counting down.
AAAGCAAGGACTCACCCTTACAAAGAATTTCACCCGGTGCTACTGGCGTACTCCTCCGTCCCTGTGAAGTCCACCGCTTCTCTGGGTTCCCTGAACCTCGACTCCTTGAGGCTGCCTGAAGCTCGACTCCCTGGGGCTGTCTGGACCCCTCGGTGTTCCCTGAACCTCGACTCTTTGGGGCTGCCTGGACTCCTTGGGGTTCCCTGAAGCTCAGCTTCCTGGGACTACCTAGACTCCTCGGGGTTCCCTGAACCTCAACTCCTTGGAGTTGGCAACCGCGTTGCCTGGTAGCTGCTGCTCCGTGTTCTTGCGAACGTTGTCGCGAGCAGTGACAAGTAAGGCCCGTTACCCTGTTAAGTGGCTGTACCTCGGAATTAGTCTCCACGACGATGGTTACTCTGGCGTGCTATATCAATGCCACCGATAGTAATTTGTGCACACAAACTTGAAGACACCCTCTTGCCAATATCTTGCAAACTCGTGCCAATATTGTGTAAACACCCCACAACTGACACCAGAAAATTAATGTTGTATCTCTTCTTGTGTGAGAGAAGGATGAGGTAATGCCGAGCGGTTGCAATTTCAACCGGAAAGCTGCTGCGGGTTGACTATGGTGCCAAGTAAAGCCGACGCAATTTATTGTAGAAAATGTTGTAGTCAATCAACCAATCTAAACAATATCCGCGTCGTGACACCAGCGCGTAAAAGTCCACAGAGTAACGTTACAGGGTAACACGCCCTGCCCGATTTCCTCTAGTAGAGTTCTTGCTACATCAGCATCACTTATAACTCTGCACACCCTGTCCACAGAACAGGTTTTTTTTTATATAAAAATTTGACCTATGCTTCTAGAATCTTCTGGATGCTAATATGGTCAGTAAGTCACGAACACAGTTAACTTTCACCACATTGCTTACACAAGCGGTCAGGGGGTGCGATTTCCTACACTGCTCCCTGTTTATCAATAGTGGTCATGACGCCACGATGTAACCCTTAATTACAGGCATGCTTTACGTTGTGGTGCCACAGTACATAAGTATAAATGAAATACAAGGCATACGCAATGATACATATTAAATATTCCATGTACCACATCATATTTATATTACTCTTATACAACTATTAACCTTATACAACACATATAAGAACTGAAAATGTATACTTTGAAATAGTAATGTGGAATTTCTCCACACTTACAATGATAAAACCTGGAAGGCAAGTGTATATCGGCATTATGTGTAAACATAATATTATTTATACACTTATATGACGAGCTGCAAAGGCTGTACTTTCAAAACAGAAAAAACCTATTTCAGGGCAAAACAATGCTCTGTTTGTGTCATTCAGAGTATGGCACTTTAATGTAGCAATTGACGTCAAATGTAATGAGTAAATGTACATAATCAACACATTCACTCACAAGTTTTTCAAATTATTCAACCCAAATATGATATATCTCGTAGTAATTCATTTTTAAAGTTCGGAAGTTAATGACAAGATTCATGTATACGTTTAAAGCTCCACATGTCTAAAATCGGTAAGGTTAACCAGTGTGGAAATCAACATTTTTACTGAGAGGGAGAAAATATTTTGCCAATATTTTACACACAATACAAAAAGAAAGGAATCTTTGTTAATCAATTTTGTTGTAATCTTGTAAAAAAGCACTTTGTTTCATTAATTATTCAATTTATTAATTGAAAAAGAGAGGACTTAGCTTTCAGTAATCATTGCTATACGCAGGAAATATGGAAAATCAAAGAAAAATAAATTATAATAAAATAAAATACCTACGTTTATTCTATCTTAAAGACAGAGCTTACTTGCATGAGAAGTTGTTCTGCATTTCTGTCGATGAAGTACGTATATCTGTAGCTCTGTGAGGGACCTCTTTTATCAAATGAGGTGCAAACCCTAGTTGGAAAATTCTTTAAAGCATGGCTATTTTCTAATATAGGCAATAATGATTGTGTTACAATAAATATTCTGTTTTTTTGCTTTGTGAACGTACAGTACCTTAAACAAATCCTCTTTGGTACTCTGCTGAAGACACAAGCACTATATTTATCCTGTTAAATAGCTCCTACAGTAAATCTACCTAAAATCCACGATTTATTATTTTCTTTTGCAATCAAAAGTCCTTAATTGCTTCTTAAACAACAGAATCTTCTTTTATTTCGTCTTGCTGACATAAGGGTATTTCTTCTTTATTATTGCTAATCTCTGGCCGTACATTTGTTTTATGGGCAGGGAACAGTGTTTCAGCAGTATTTAATTGCTCTTCATCTATAAGTTTTGTTGATGTACTAGACCCTATCTTACCCGTTACTATTTTGTATCCTTTACCCCATGGGTCGGTATCCACCTCATTGCATAGCTTTTCCCATGAATCTTTTTTTACTGTTTTTATAGCTCTTTTAAGAGCATTTCGGCTTTCTCGATATTGATTTTGTATCTCCATCTTTTCACATTCTGCGATGTTGCTTCTTCGGTTTATCCTTGTAACCTTTCTGCGTGCTGCAGTACACCGCTTCCTTAATTGGGCAATTGTTTCATTCCACCAATATGCCGGTTTATGTTTGCGGAAACCATATACTTTTCTTTTAAACGCTTAATTACATGCCCTCTCTAATATTTGGTCTAATTGAACTGATTGATTTTTATATTCTTTACATCCTTCCTGCTGTATCTTTTCAAGCATTAATTCTTTATTTTCTTCTTTATATATCCATCCTTTTCTTTGGCTATTTATTTTCGACAAACACCACAGGAGTTTGACTATGTAATTCTATATAAATGTTTTTATGGTAGCTTAAGTTTTCTTCATCATCTACGTACCATTTACTCTTTAACTTAACTATTTCTTGTGAACAAATTGTAATATCCATATCTAAGGATCCATCATTTCTTTCGAAAGTTGGTGTTTTTCCATCATTTAGTATATTGTAATCTTTTAAATTTATCCATTCAACCAGTGTCCTCCCCTTTTTATCTTCAACTGGTGATCCCCAGCAATATGCTTTAGCATTAAAATCTCCGCATATCAATATCTTTTTACGTTTCTCTCCGTGTTGGTCAACACTATATCCTATTTCATATAGGAATTGTAATTCTTCTTCCTTAGCTGTGGGTGAAATATAGCAGGAATAAATTATCATCCCATCCGTTTCCATCCATGCGACCTAGGTCCATGTGCAGGTATATAGATGGCAGCATCATTTCTTTCATCCTTTATCCATCTCGGGTTAGATTTTATCATATTCTCATTTGGTCCCGCTATTACTGCTAGATCTATGCAGTGTACATTACATTTGTGTATAAGAAGATCCATTGCTCGTTTGCTTCTATGAAGATTTACTTGGATTATTTTCGTGCTTGGTGAGTAAATACACTTATTTTCCCCCTCTCATGCGCTTTCACAATTCTTCTATATTCATTACATCCCATCGATTCTGCTTTATGCTCACTGGATTGGCATAGATAACATTTAATAGGGTTTTTACATTCTTTTGATTTGTGGCCTATTTCGCCACAACTATACCACATTTTTATATTTGTTCGCTTTCATTAGGGCAGTCTCTTGCTATATATCCCACCTTGTAACATTTATAGCAACGTTTTAAAACATTTACAGGCTTCACTCTGCACCTATCTCATCCATTTCCTATTTTCCTTTTATTTATCATCCTATTTGCCGCTTCCGTGCTGATGGTTGCAAACGCGTACTTTATTCCTTGTGTGTTCACCTTTTCTGCCAATTTAAGCTGTGAAATCTCTTCATTTTTATTTAATTCTTGTTTTAAAACAGCCTTAACTTCATCTTCTGGCACAATCTCATCTATGTCTAGGATCATGACTGTTTGATTTGCGGTCTTTAGTTGAACCTCTGCTACGTTTTCCAGTTTGGTGGTTAACGCTGCTTGAAAGCTTGTAGGCGACACCTACCACCATCCGCAGACTACAGACTGAAATAGCAGTATAAGAAGGTGAGTCCTGGGCCAAATTTGCATAATAATTGGAGCAATTAATATGCATAATTAATTCATTTGCATATCAAAAAATTTCCATATAAAAATTTGAATAATAATTAGAGCAATTTATTTGCATATCAGACAGCTATCAATCAATGAGCCCGCGGATCACGTTCCCCCAGTGACCACGCCCCCGAGAAAAGGCGCGGAAAATCGCGGATGGACTATAACTCTGGCAATTTTGATGATGGAACGAAGTGCAAAATATCAAATTGAGCCAGTTTTTTACGGGGAACATGAATTTAAATCATAATTAATCTAGCTTTACATAATTAATGTACAACTAATTAACAAAACTAAGTAATTACTACAAAAACATTGAAAATTCCAAAGAAACTGAAATGTACCTCTAGAAAATGAAGAAACATTAGAAATTAAAAAAAATGGTAATGCGCCCACAAAATGCGCGGAAAAAGGGTTATTATTATGCAAATGTTGGTTTGCACCTTATTAGACTACTATTTGATGGCTTATGTCTCCTGAACGGCTTAAGATAGAACAATGGGATAAAAGTGATCAACTGTTCTGCTCACTGCGGTCCAGAGACAATTACCGCCGAGGCTTCATATTGCTTGGATTCGAATCTGGGTGGATATATTAAACTTTAGGTTCATATATCTCCTAAACTAATTTAGATGAAGAATTCAAATAAAATGCATTCAATAGATAAGAATTTGTGTAATGATATAAAACTACATCAGTTTACCTTAGGGTCCTGGGTACGATGCGAAAACTTAAACCCGATTTTCTCAGAAACTTTTAGTTCTAGCATGATGGGACGAAGATTATGTGGTAACTATTATTGCGTTACATCAGATTGAATGATAATTTGTAATCCTGGGTCCTTGGTTTGAATCCATAACTTTCGATGACTTTTTACATTTTTGCATGAATCCTGAACTATAAGGCCTAATTTAACATAGAAAAGCTAGTGCTAATGGTCTTAGCATGCCAAATTATTGATTGATTTTTAATCTAAAGAGTCACGGTTCGATTCTAGAATGATGTATGAAATTTCAATCTCTTATAAGGACTATACTAATTTAGATACTGACTTCGAACAAACTTTATTCAGTATACAGCGTTATGCACAATGTTAAATATATACAGATTTACCTGAAGGTCCTGGGTTTGAGCAAAATCTTTAAAATTAGTTATCTCGGGAACTATTAATTATAACGAGACGGAGTAAAGCCTCCAACACAGTTATTGTTACGCGACAACAGTTTTGAGAATAAATTATGATTTAGGTCCTTGGTTCGATTTTATAATTTTTGAGGAAATTTTAAGTTTTGAGCGTAATTCACGACTATTAGGCCGAAATTACCATGAATACATGTATATTGATGCTTTTAGCACATGCATCTAAGATTCTAAGTACATCTTTGTCTAGAGGATGCGCTTCGATCCCTGACTCTAATGGACGTTAATTCCGAAGTGAATAACTCTTAAGAGGAATAGACATGAAGAGAGCGAATAAAGCGGAAGCGGATGCCCCTTCCTCCGTTCCTGAATATTGATACAAATAAAAAAGATAGCATAGGGACTTAGTTCGAGTCTATAAAGGGTCCGTTTTTATAACTTCCAAACTAAGAGTATTATGTGGCTTAAATAAAAATACACAATAAGGGCTACTATTGGGAATATTAAACTGGTTAATAACTTTATAAAAAGAACACGTGTTCGATTCCCGTCCTTTCATGGCTGGACTTTTTAGGATTTCATGTGCACTGCAACTTTTGAAGCTGAATAACCCCTGGAACGCGTATATAAATGTATTAATATGCTGAATGAGCTATATACAACAACCTTATCCTTGCGATCTAGGCTTTGAATACCGAAAACTTGGAGAAATGCAACTAAATTAAATAATATGTACTTTAATCAATAAAAGGTTGTCTACGATGCTGCCCTGGGGGTATATAAGAAAGGAGAAACCTAAAAATTAGTGATAATATGACGAGAACCGGATTTTTAGGTGAAGGGAGATGTGCCCACCTATTGGACACCGTTTATGGGGAAACACCGGGAAATGAATCAGAAGCTTCTAACTTCAATGCAAAATACTAGTTTAAATAAAAATGTGTAGCCTGAGGTGCTACAAGTAATAAAATACGTCGTTAAAGACTACCAAACATGAAAATGTATGAATGCATCTGTATAAAAGTATATAAACGCTAACAAAGACATTAAAACACACAAAATTGCGATTGGCATATAATTTAACTTCTTAAAACATCTTAAATATGGGTGATTTGTACTAGTGCGGGGAGTGAATACAGTTGGTCTAGCTGCTATCCTTCTACAGTGGGTAGTGAATGGTATGGAAAGAGATCATGTCTGACCATGATGATTCAAGAATAGGCATGCTGAAAACAAGGCTTTCAGGAGGTGATGTTAAATAGTGACATATGAGGTTGGGAAGAACATGCAGGAGGAGGGGTTAAAACATGAAAACCGATTTTAGGGAGGGGAAGGCAGATGCATTAACCTGTCGGACGGCTTTTATGAGGAGCAACAGCGCAAAATGAATGTTGAACTTAAAACTGTATATGTTTAATGCTCGATTATATGATAATTCATGGATTTATGCAGATAAAAGTATATAAAAGCTATAAAAGCTATTAAACATAAAAAAGGCTGTTATAAACATTCATAATGATGATGAACATTGTTCTTCCTGGTGTTAAAATGTCGGATTGGCTATAAAAGCAGTCACACGATATGCACATTTTATAACACATAGTAAATAGTGTGAAAAACGTCTGAAACACTGAAACGATGACACCAATTACTGCAACAAATACATGAAATTGCTGTAGAGAAATGGCATAAACCGGCACTAAATGTGGCAAATCACCATCAAACGTAAGAAAAGGGATATACAAGGTTGCACGAAAATTATATTGCCTTAAATACGTTTAAAGTGCTCCTAAACGTACAAAAATATCGTCAGTATACCTTCGTCGTTGTTATAAAGTTCTTAAAAAGCTTCCAAAAATACATTAAAAGTGAGCTGAAATACCTATTGCCTAAAGGCTTAACATTATTCTATAGTTCTGAATGGCTTAAAAGTCGTAAATGATCTGTAAGAAGGCACAAAGCACTACAGAACACTGCAACATTGTGCTAAATAGACTCAAATGTGCTAAAATGTCTATAAAAGTGTAAAAACATTAGAAAACACTGCAAAATACTGTAAATATTATCAAAATGCATGAAAAGTGCTAAAATGTATGTTTTACCGTCAAATATACCAATAAAAAGGAAAGGAGCTCAAATGACTCATCTGGACCCTGTCCTACAGTCCTAAACACCCTTTCCAAAATGGTATGGCATGACATTAAAAGCATACTAAACAACAGTGACAACAATACAAATCACCATTAAAATCATGAAAAATGTATGTGAAAGCACTACAAGCACTGAAAAAATAACGCTAAAACATACTAAAAGGCTTATAGAAGCGCCAAAAATTAATAGAAAACAATGTAAAATAATATAAAATATGAGCAAAATCGTCTGAAAAAGCCTAAAATGCCAGCCTTAGAGTCTCAAAAACCCACAAAATGGCGTGAAATCAGTTGAAAAAGAGCTAAAATGTCTGAACAGTACCCTGAAACCATCTGACCTAGAGACCTAAACATCATCCAAATGACATGAAATGTCATTAAAAAGCATACTAAACAATAGTGGCAGCACTAAAATCATCTTATAAATCCCTAAAAAAATGCACGTGTAAACACTATAAGCACTGAAAAAATAACACTAAAATATACCAAAATGCTTATAAAAGCGTCAAAAATCAATAGTAAACACTGGAAAATAATGTAAAATTTGAGCAGAAACGTTTCAAAAGGGTTAAAATACAAGCTTTAGAGCCCTAAATACCCTCAAAATGACGTGAAATCAGTTGAAAAGAGCTAAAATGTGAGATGAGAACCCTGAAACAGTTGACCTAAACACCCTCCAACTGGTATGAAATGATACTAAAAGCATTCGAAACAGCTGTCCTAGCACTCGAGAAACCTACAAAGAGCTTATAAATGTCCTGTATACCCCCAAAAAGCACAGCAAGACGCTGAAAAATAATAAAACAGAGATCTTCAAACGGCACCCAACAGTACTAAAAATCGTTAAACATTTGAAAATTCTGGGAAAAAGCCGTAAATATAAATGTAAAACAAAGCAGACAACCTTGAAAAGGACCGCGCTGGACTGGAAGAGACACCCAATTGTCTGAGCTTAGGTTAGGTCCTCCCCGCCTCCCTGAATTTCCTATCTTTCCCATGTATGCTCACGCTAGGGTATATACAGGCCTTGTATTCCCTATCTTTCCTGTAAATGCTCACTTGCCAATGCGCCAGCTCTCTCCTTATTTAACTACTACCCTGCCAGCAATGCCCCGTCCCTCTTTCTTAAGTTGGAAATTACCTCCCCTATACTCCTACATCCTATCACACTTCCTTGCCACCTGGCCTGCTTAACTCGACGGCAAGCAAAGTAGAGTAGCATTAAACTTGGTCACCACTTGGACGAGAGACTGCCCAAGTGGCTGACTGCGCTCATGCCTATGGATGAGCAGGAATTTTAAAACCGCCTGGCGGACTATGACAAAAATATTCAGGAAAATCTTTGTTCCCTATATAGCACACAGGTAAACTCTCTTTTAGCGGTTAGATGCAGTGGCGAATTTACACTCCACCCAGGTTAACCTGGGCGACACGTTCTTGGACCGGATGTGCTGCCAAATGTTCACCTAAAGCTGCGCATATATCAGGCGACTATTCTGCCACTGTCCTGTCGAGCGCGATCGCAAATCAGACACCGAGGCGCACCTCAGCTGGCTCCCGGCAGCCCCCGCGGCGGTTCTTAAAGATGCTCTGTCGCGCTTTGTAGCCCTTATGCACGCTGATGTGTGCTTCCTTACAGTTCACCTACTGACAGTCTTTGATGCAATCCTTAAGTAGTTGGGACCCCGCACACTGCATGCATGGAAGCTTTCGCTCGTACACCGTGCTAAGCTGATGTAACTTCATATACCTGTGGCACTGCACCGTCCCTTCCTTGCCGTTATAGCGCTCGACTTACGCGACAGTGAAAATAAGCCGCTGACCAGCGTCGATCGGCTAAACTGGCTCGTCCTGCGCCTCGGTCAGAAGGAACAGGAAGAGTGGTATTGGCATCTTTTCCGGGACGTTGGTTGTGGTCACCCTGTTACTGAGGCGTGCCGCCGAAAGAACTGCGATGCTATGTTCCTCTCTGAGCGCCTCTATGACGTCCTCCGGGGTACAGTCAGAGTCGACGGATCGTTCGAATGATCTACTCAACTTAAACCATATACGCGAGATCATTTGTGTTCGAATAAGCAACTTAATGGCCAAAACTCGTTCGATGCACAGCTCTAGTTTTGATCCCAGTCGCCCTATGCTCTATTTGTTGAACAGAGCTGTCAATAAACGCAAGAAACTCAGTTTTGGGCAAGTTAGAAGCATTTTAGCATCTCATACTAACATAAATCACTATTTCTTAAATAAACAGAAAGAATGTTAAAGTATAAATACCAGACCTGTCACAATTCAGCACAGCTAGCAGTAATCTCAAAAGATGGATGTCAAACATATAATGTACATTCATAGATAGGTATGTCTTATATTTATCGGGAGGTATTCAGGTTGGAGCAAACAAAATCTGAACGGCCGTGGATTTGAGTCCCGCCTTGGGCATGGGTGCTTTTGTGTTTGTGAATGTGTACATGTGTGTGTATTTATCATAAAACAGAAAATGGTAAATAGAGAAAATTTAGGAAAAAAGAGGAATAAGAAAAAAGGAATATATCGCCGGAGTCCCAATCAGACTCCGGAACTGTATTAAAAAAAAGGCTGAGACAGTACCATATGATTGCGCGAAATGCAGAGCAACTCGCAACAAATGAAGCTGAACTAAAAATAAAAATAAAGATCCCAGAATTAGAGTGTCATATCTCGTTTAGAGTTTTAAAGAATCCATCCATCCACCCATCCACCTCTCCCTCCCTCTCGTCCCAATCCTTCGCTTCCAACCTACCTCCATCCATACCTGTGTAAGTCTGTCTGTTTGTCTACACGTATATTAACTGAAGGTGGTCCTGTTTGGAAGTTTCTCTCAATACTTACGTCTTTCTAAAACATAATTGTAAAATTCAGATTATGTAGAAAACTATAATAATAAACTGATAATCTCTTGTTTTCTTCAGGAAATCGAGGTGCCAATATGGAAGACATATTGATCGTTTCCAGTCATTCCAGCCAAGCAGCTTCCCTATGGGTCAATTACCTTACCGTGTGCTTCCAACAAATCAGCATGTCACGGAAGAAACCTCCATTCAGGTAACGGTCCACAATCCTTAATAAAGTTTACAATATGTGCTGGAAATACTGAACCCTCTTTGACAAAAACTACCTGTTAAATAAGGAATACTTCCTTTCTTACCGTATAAAAGAATGGCATGAACTAAGAAAGACCCAGGTTCTCTTCTGGATAGAGAAAATAAGTGAACTAGTATTTTAGGCAAAGTAAAGCGCTTTAAGCTAAAGTATGCCTTGTGAGGTTTAAAAAATATACAATAGTTCTACAAGTTATCTTACTGAAATTTATAGGTAACAAGAAATCTTAGAAGTCTTCAAGTCCTTGTGTGCTTACCTAGTTAGTTTAGCAAATATTTTAATGACTTTTTATTTTTTTAATTATTGATAGGAATAGGTCACATGTAAGTGTATAAAGAACTTATACGAAACCTTTATTCCTATATTTCAAAAATATTAACAGATTTCTAGTGGTTGTATATTTTGAGTAATCTTTTATTATTCTAGATAAAAGTAGCTAAAAGTAGCTACTGCTCATTTGTTTCATGAAAATGAAGCAAAATAATGGTGATGTAGTTATTAAAAAAGTATATAATAATCTTTTGCAATACGTCAGTAAAAGATGGCGCCGAGTGGGACATTTTCAATGTGGCAAAATGCTGCGAAGGAAATGGTAGCAAGTTTTATGCACCAGTGCATTTTAAGACGTCGAGTTATTTGGTGTTAACATGTCCAACATAGGAAACGCCTGAGTATAGTCCTAAAGTTTAAAGTCCGTATTGTTTGTTATGATAAAAGGGGTAATTTTCAATTTTTCTTTACCGCAGTATTCAAAATTTCATCGCATTAAGGTTGATACAGTTATGATACATATAGGTTATTGAACATATTGCTCCACTAACAATGGCATTATCTGATAAGTGTAAAAAATTAAGACATATTTACTATTTAAATTCTTATACAATAAATTGTATCTTTACCACGGAAATTTTCAGCTGAACTACCGTTCAGAAAGATATTTTTGTTCACATATAAATTGCGTTCCTTATCAATTATCAGTAGTGTCTTATTTCAATAATAAAAGCTTTATTTAAATTTAAATCATTTTTCAAAACTAGAACTAGAGCAGAGTTTAAAGTTACATTCTGTACATGGGTAGGGTATTCGAAGACAATAAAGATAACCTAAAACACAAAACGTACAAACCAAGGCTAAATTGTGTTAGTAAGTAGGCTTAAATTATAAGGCTTTGGATACAATAGAATTTCACTTTTAGAAACTGGACTACCTCCTCTCGTATATCTCGTCATGAGGAGGTGATATTGACTCGATTACGTATTGGTCACTGTAACTTTACGCACACTTACCTACTTAAAAGGGACCCTGCTCCTCTCTGTGCACCTGTAGAGAAGAAATGTCGGTCAGTTATGTTTTACAAGAGTTTCCTCTAGCACATATTGGAGTAACTCTACAATTGTCTGCTAATCTTACTGAGGTCCCGGCGGATGATACCGTTGCTGTAGAAACCGTTTTTCATTTTTCATTCAAAGTGAGTTTTGGAATGAAGACGTAGTTTTATTTTGATTTTTATTTATCCTGCGAGTGATAATGGAGCTGTAGGTAAGGTTTTAAAACTTTCATCGCAGAAGACTTGTACAGTGCGTGCTTATTACTATCTCTACAAATACTTGTACACAGTGTATAGAGGAAGGATTGTATTCCACCCAAAAATTCGATACCGAGATTTCACCGGAAATAATAGGACCACCTGAATTGAAAAAAAAAATGGAAAAAGTCCGTGTGTGTGTGTGCGTGTGCGTGTGCACGTGCGCGCGTGCGTGCGTGTGCGCGCGCGTGTGTGTCTGCGGACAGCATAGTTCAAAAACTCAAATACCGTTAAATACGAAACTTGGTATTTATCTTGCAAGAAAGTGACACAAAGATTTTCAAGAACCCCCCCCCACAAACTGCTCTTTACATGGAAACATTTTCGAAATTTTTGATTTTCTAAAAAAATGTCTCTAACGACTTTGATTAAAATCCCGTATATTAAAGATACTTACATTCCAAATAAAATGTAAATCTTAAATTTTCTGGGAATAGCCTCTAAAGACCTCTTTATTATGGATGAAATTTTACCGAATTTTACTTAACTGCTAAACCGTAAGAGATAAGACAAAAACTTACTACACAAAGCATGTAGATCTCGTCAAAACACACAATTTATTTCCTTTACAAACTTTTTATGCAGATAATCATTTCTGAGACATTCCTCATTATTGGTTTCAATTGTCAGGTATTTATATTTTTCTCAGACAAGAAATGCCTTTTTTTTCTCTCTTTTTTTTTTTTCTACTACTGACCAAGCAAAGAAGCGATTCGCAATGACAATCGCATAACGACTGCTTTTAAAACATTTGACTATCACTTTAGCATAACACATTCCTTCAGATTCCTAAGGAACTAAGTAATAAGAACATTCTGCTAATGTTTATCTCGATTAGCATGGTGTAGAAAGAAGAATAATCTTTCGTAAGAAGTTTGTTTGCAAGACAGCTAGAGAAAGTCATATGTGTGTGATACATAAGACTTTTTATAGTTATATTTGTACACTTTTCGTACTATTGTTTGATATAGTATTGTAGATTCGTCTTTCTCTCTCTCTCCCTCTCTCTGTGTATTTTGCAATGGATAGTTTTATTTACACTGGCTTTTGTATATAACTTTTTGGCTATTATTTTATTTATTATTAGTTTTATATTCATTTTAATCACTTCACTTATGCCATGATTTGTTTTATAGGCGCTCTAATGACCTGGTAGCTGAGCGAATCATCATCATCATCATCATCATCATCATCATCATCATCATCATCATCATCATACACAGCAGCAATTTAGTTTCGCTGAAAGTATAAGCCATTTCCAAGTTTGTTTCGCTGAAAGTGTAAGCAGTTTCCAAGTTTGTTTCGCATTGCGCATTTATTTGGCAAAATGGAGAAACAATATCTCCCTATATCAAAAGCTTCCACCGCTGAGGAAAACGGTACAGGATTAAACACTGTATCTTAAGTGTCTTTAGCCTTGGTTTTATCACCCGGGCCTTTTCTCGTGTGTGCCTTTGTAAGGGTTTTTAGCACATTTTAACTTTTCTTCTCTAGATTTGTTTTTAATGTGTTTTTCTTTTTCTTAACTTCGGGCCCAATTGACCTAGTTGTCGACGGGCCCTTAAACACTACTCACTCACTCAATCTTAAGTGTCTGCGTTAATAATGGCGAAGACGATGAGAAAGAGAAGTAACTATTATATGCTAAAGGTAATGTGGTATTTATGAAAACGTTGAATACCAATGTCCTATCGAAGAATTGTGGTTCGTGGATTAAAAACCTTCAAGCCCCCTCAGAAAGTCTGTTGTTACATTTTCGCACGTTTAACAAACTTCGTTATTTTATAGTGTTGTAACTTTTAGGTGCTCCTGGTTCTTGTGATGACAGAAGGGAATAGTATTCGTATTAACATATTTAAGTCTTTTTAAATGTACCAACCCTTTCCAGAGCCAACATAAAAACGGAGTGCATTTTTTGTGTTGGTAGCTCTCTGTGGAAAATTTTGTAATTTTGGCGGTTTTTGTCGAGATTTTATATTCCATGTTGTGATTTTTATTCAGTTTGTTGGCAACACCGACCCCAGCTTCTGTTGTAGCATAGCTGAACAACTAGCTCAAAATGATAAAATTGCATAGATCATATCAATGGTTGTCACTTCACGTAGATTAAGAAAATTATTGCAAGTGTCAGCCAACTACAATTTGAAATACCGTACTTTATAGTTTCGCGATAAAACATTACTTGTTAGTGAAACTTAATTTTGTGTTTCGCTAGAGGAACAAATATAATAAATATACACGTGAAATCAATTTCCCCCAAATATGCAGTTATATGTATACACTTTAAGTTTTAACAAGGACTTCGTAAATGTGAAAACATTAAATAACTCTGCTAATGCATACGTTTAAACTATTAAAAAACTCTATGTGCTTTGCATACAAATCCCGATTCAGCTAATTAATTACATGTGAGTTTTCTTTTTCGAATAGTGGTAGATACCAATTAATTACCAAGATACCTGTTCATAATCGCTACTATAAGTATGAAAGTCTTTTCTACGAATTAAATAGCATAATCTTAGCGATATAAAAGTGTTTACTATGGCATTGATCAAGTTGTATTTTATTATTTTAACACTTGAATCGGTTATTTGAAAAATATCTAGATTTCTGAGCTTTACAGGAGACTGTAAATCTGATTAATTCAAAAGTGGTATGGAAAAATGATTATCTTCCTCCACATTTAATGAGCTTTAATTAATATGAAATTTAAAATAGTATTGCGAAGATAAATATGTACTTCTAATAAGAAATAAAACATAACTTAAACGTTGGACATAAAGCTTCTTCCAATTACAAGAAGGTATCAACCATATTACGAAGTTAAAAATCAGTATAACTGACAGAAACATGTTTCAATTTACATTGCGAAAATAGAGCAATACGTAATTTTAAGAAACAGAATCTTATTTTTAAAAACTCCCTTCTACTGGAGTACTTTTTCAGTTGTAGTCTGTTGACATAGTTGCTCGTAGAAGTAGTATTTCTCTGCAGATATTTACTGTAGGAAATTGATAATGTTACTCATTTTTTTCACATTTATTGGATTTTGCCAATATACGCTCTCAAAGGTCATCTATGCAGAATTTTAGAGTACTCTCAGTCCGATTTACTCATTAGAGTCTAATCCAGAAGCTTCCTATACTTCGTCCTATCAGAAGCATTCTCCTATGGGTTTCGCTGTTTACGTCAAACCAACGACGTCTGTTGAGCAACTACAGACTGATCTTCCTACTTGCCCTTATGTTTACAGAGGATGTGATGCTACTGAGACGTTTATGGACTATGTAAAATCTCTCGTATAGAAGATTAGCAGAATTTACAAAACTGCCAAACCATTGAAACTAACGGATCACAACAGGAGAATTTCGAGGCTTCCACCGAATGCTATTTGCGTAGTGCAGAATTCACTGAAGGAAACTGGAAATTTAGGGATCATGACTGGTGAATATCGCGTAAGTCTTCAAAATGAGTGCAATCTAGCCTGCAAAACATCGAAATATATTCATGTCGTTATGTACAACTTAAGCGGATATTATTCTCATTTCATCGTTAAAGAGTTAAGTCGTACAAGTGAAAGAGTGGAGGCGATTCCGTGCTCAGAAGAAAAGTATATTTCATTCTCGAAACATGTTGGAGATATGAAGCTTAAGTTGTGAAAACATTCCGTTTCGTCAGTTCAAGTTTGGATAAATTAATAAAAACCCTAACATCGTTTCCTCAGACATGCATTTACTTTAGAAAAGAGAACATTTATTTGGTGACACGCAAAGGAGTATTCCTATACGATTTCATCACGGCATGGTATGTTTTGAAAGAAACATGCTTGCTTCCAAAGGATGTGTTCTACAATAAATTAAATGAAGAGGAAATCAATGATCAAGACTACGAATATGCTAAAAATGTATGGGAACAATTTACAATCTGAAATTTGGGAGAATACAGTGACTTCTACTTAACCTCAGAGGTACTTCTTCTCGCTAATATTTTTGAAGCCTTCAGAGAGCAAACATTAAGTTCTCATAAAGTTGACCCTGCATATTACTTTACATCTCCAGGGTTAATCTGGGAAGCTAGCATTCTGTGTACCGGAATTGAGCTAGAATTATTATTGGATTATGATCAGCTTATCAAGGTGGAGTCTGGCATACGCAGAGAATTATGTCAGATGTGCCCAGGCCAACAATGTCTACATGGAGGAGTTCGATCCATAAACCTACTCAATTTATCACATACGAAGACGCAAATCACCAATATGGATGGGCTATGCAGCATCCGTTAGCTTATGGCGGATTTGAGTGGGTTTCTCTTTAGAGCATTAATATAGAAACACTAAATGAAGATGATTCCGTTGTATATATGTTAGAAGCTGGTGTGCTTATTTTACAGAGCTTCACGATCTTCATAATGATTTACCATTCCTTCCTAAGGTCTGAAACCTAAGAATGCAAGTTTAAAGAAGTCAACTGCACACCTTGGAAGCAGGAAGAAGTATGTTGTACATTGCATGACGTTCAAACAGGCGCTCTCACATGGATTGCAACTAGCAAAAATTCATCCAGTGGTACAATTTCGACAATCGTGTTGGCTAAAGCCTTACATAGCTTTAATAACCAGTTGAGGCAACAGGCTAGAAATTACTTTGAAAAGGACCCGTACGAGCTCTTCAACAATGCTATGTTTGGAAAAACCATGGAGAATATAGAAAATTGAATGGATATATGCCTTGTGACAAATGAGAGAACATTGGAAAAGCTGATTGCTAAGCCAACATTCATTGATAGCAGCATATATGGACCTAAACTGGCAGCTGTGCATATGGTATCGCAGCAGATTATATTCAGCAAGCCAATATACATCGGAATAAATGTACTGGATATCTCAAAACCTTCATGTACTCATACCAGTACGATGTGTTACTACCGTATTGTGGGGTTGAAAGCCTGAAGTTCATGTACATAGTTGCAGGCTCTTTCATTCATCGAGTCCCAACAGCTGATACATATCAAGACAAAATGCAATTTCTTGTACATTTAGATATATCAGTTTACCTTGCAAGCCACATGTGTCACTCCACAGAGAACAAAAAAGTTTTGGGAAAATTTAAAGATGAAGCTAACAGAAAAATTACCCAACGTTTTGTCGTACTGAGACCTAAAATGTATACTCTCGATATTGACGGAGGAATGACCAAAAAGATTAAAGGCATGAAACGAAGCTCTTATTCAGAAGCAGATCACAGTCGACAGTTATGTAAATTGTCTTAAAACAACAAAATAATAAGAAATAAATGAATTTGCTCATGTCACAATAGCATAACGTTTCTTCTGTAAAAGTCAACAGAATCGCACTATCGCCTCATGATGATTAAAGAGTGGTTGCTGATAATGGAGCATCAACCTATGCTTATGGTCATTACACAGTTATGAACGTATAATGAGAGAATGCTGCATACATTGCTCATCATCGGTAGCGTGGTAGCAGAAACTTGAAGCTTAGACTTCAAACACTCCCATGCACCTAGCAAAGGCATACCAAGAGAAGTAAGAATGAGGGAAGGCTGGAACTCTGCCATTAGAATACATTTCTAATGCTGCCTAAGTCCAGATAAAAGAGGAGAGACGCCTAACCTCTAAATCTAATTATTTTATATAAAATACAAACTAAAGTAAAAAAAAGCTGAAAATACTGGCTAGAACTCAGAAAATATATCCAACGCTTCAACAGTAACAGCAACAACAACAATACCAATAAAAGTCGGGATCCTTGTTCTAGCGAAGAAAAAATCTTGATTAACGGAAAACACTGTAAAAACACATCACAATGTTCACAAAACAATAAACACTTCAAAGGTTTAGATCCTTTTAGTGTCAGACTCAAAAGGAGAGACATCATACAAAAAGACAAATAAAAGATGGAGAAAGGAAAAGTTAGGTTATGTTAGATGTACAACCTAAGAAAGATAGGAAATCATGCAAACATATCCCCTCGCTTCACAGGTTATCATCTAAACATATAGTAGTATAATGATTCTCAAAGGAATGTAAAATACTGAAACAGAATGCAGAAATGATCATAAAGGATACAAACTATGGAAAAATATGACAAAACTGTAAAAATACTGGTTAGACTATAATAGAGATCAGATCATCCTGGAACATATGAAAATGTTATAAAACATAACAAATAGTGTGAAAAACGTGCAGAAACACTGGCACAGTGATAGAAATTACAGTACAAATGTAGAAAATTTTTGAAGAAACGACATAAACTAACCTAAAATGTCACAAATTATTTTCAACCACATAAGAAAAGGGCTACAAGGTATAATGAAAAGAACTTCGCCTCAAATACGCTTAAAGCGTCCCACATCAATACACATTCATCGCTGACAAAAAATTCTTAAAGAGCTTCCAAAAATGCATTCAATGTGTGTTGAAATACCTATTTCCTTAGGGTTTAACACTACAATAGTTCTGAATATCTTATAACTCGTAATTGACCTGCAAGGAGGCAGAAAAAACTACAAAATACCTCAAACTAGCCTCAAAAAAGTGCTAAAATGTCTATAAAGGCGATAAAGCTATTATAAAATACTGCAAAATAGTGAAAAACATTGGCAAAATACCTGAAAAAAGCAAAAATGTCTGTATTAGAGTCCTATATACCAACAAAACGATTCGAGATGTATGGAAAGGAGATAAAATGTCTGTTACCCTGAATCTAGCTGTCTTACAGTCCCTAATACCCTCCCCAAATGGCATGGCATGGCATCAAAAGCATACTAAACAACAGTGGTAATACTCAAATCATCTTAGAAATCCTTAAAAATGCATGCGAAAATATTACGATTACAGAAAAATAGTCCTAAAATGTACTAAAATGCTTACAAAAGCGTCAAATATGCATCTGAAAATACCATAGTTGCTTAAAAATAGTTCTAAAATGTACTAAAATGCTTATAAAACCGTAAAAAGATATTTGAAAACAGTGCAAATATTAGCAAAATTGTCCGAAAACGTCGAAATTACTAGCTTTAGAGCCCTAAATACCCACAAAATGGCGTGAAATCAGTTGAAAAGACCTAAAGAATATTCTATGAATACCCTTCAACTAGCTGCACTAGAGTACAAAAGATCTTCCACATGATATAAAATGCCATTAAAAGCATTCGAAACAACTGTGCTAGAATTTAAAAAATCTACCAAGAGCTTATAAATTATCTGTAAGCACTCAAAAAACAGAGTAAAACACTGCAAAATAATATAAAAAAGGTCGTTAAACAACACCCCACAATATAAACAATTGTTAAACATGTCAAAATTCTCGGAATAAGCATAAAATAGCTGTAAAACAAAGCAAACGACCTAGAAAAGGACCATAAGGGACTGATAAAAATACATCTAATACTCTGACCCTAGGTTAAGTTCTCCCCCCTCAACTCCGAGCATTGTTCCTTTAATTCCCCACCTTTCCCATATGTGCTCACGTTAGGGTATAAAACCTCCTTGAATTCCCTATCTTTCCCATGCCTGCTCACGTTATCCCTGTGCCAACTCTCTCCTATATTAATTACTAGGAATGTTCGGCAAAAGTTGTATACACCATTACTTAAAAATACTACCACCCATTTCTTGGCAGTATCTTTTGTGGATTTAGAATTACATGGATGTATCGTGTTGGAAACAAATTTAGCAGATATTTGAATATAAAAACTATGAGTATTGAGCCCTTTCCTAACTGCATATTTAAATAATTTTCAGATCCGTTAGAAATCCCTATTTTTCCTTTATAATAATTAAATCACTCAAATTTCATCTAGGAAAGTGATTGACGAATGTGACGAGGAAGCAGGAACAAATGTATAAAACTTTCAGTGAGGCAAGCAACTGCAAGATTTGTTGTTTATACAGGGGCTTCTGAAAGAGTAATCAAATGAACTCGCAAACACGTACAAGATTTAAAAATGGCGATAAGAGTGTTCTAACATCCCAGGGAAACACCAAAAGATAAGACCTGTGCACTCTGTAGTGAATGTGGATGATTTTTATACATGTTTGGTTCGGAGAATTATACATGACTTTTACGTTGCTGAAAAGCGTGTTTCTACTCTAAATAAATTGACGCATATTGTCCGAGAAAAATGCATTTTCCATGGAGAAGAAGTTTGATTTGGAAAGTATTGCACAGCCGGAATTTAAATGGGGGAAATGTCAGAACAAACGAAAGGTGGTATAGAACGTCCTCATGTCGTGGCTTGGCTGCAGGATTGACTGATCAAAATAAAGCATTTGCGAGAAAATGGGAGAAGTGTCTTCTGTATTGATGAAAGCTGGGTGGATGGTAATATCACATTCGGAAAGTGTTGGCAAAGTGAGATGGAATTTGGCATCCATACGAAATCTAGTGAGGGAGCAGTTTGATAATAGTTCATGCAGTAGTGTAAATGGGTTCCTGGAAAATTCTCTTCTTGTTTACAAGACCGGAACAACTTGGACAAATGAGCCATGTGGATTTCAAAAATGGATTCGATATACGCTGGCTCCTAGCTTGCCCCCTTCTTCTGATCTGATGATTCTTTACAGGGTGATTGAAACAGACAAACAAAGAAACAAACCTAAAGGGAAAGTTTTTAAAGTAGATACATTTTTAGTGTCATTTGACCACACTATCGTTTGCCTTGCCCCTATACATATGTGATGCAAATCCTATAGAACTAGCCACTTGTGACCGAAACAGACTGGCAGGGTTTTTGAAAACACGTAGAAAATGATTACTGGGAGAAAGACAGTGTAGTTGAAAACATCACCGACAGTATTGTCATTTTATTGGAAGATGGCAGCAGTGATTCCTCCTCCTCCTCCTCCTCCCCCTCCCCCTGCAGCGAAAATGAATTTGGCTACTTCACTTGTTTGAAGTGAGTGTATCGTTTTTATAGGCTAAACATATTGCATGAAGTGAATAACTGAATAGCATTTACGTGTTGCTGTTTTGAGCGACTTCTTTGCTTTAATCTAGCTTGAATACACATTTCAAGGTTGCTATCAGTGTCGTTATTGCAACCAGAACTACGTGTCTAGCTTCAGATGTGGCCGTGTACCTAAAATTGCTTACTCCCGATGTATTCCTGCCATGAGCTGATGGATATACAGTAGCTTGTATACTAGATTTCAATGCCTATGGTTTGTCAGTGAAGAATTGGTGCACCATAAACACGATTTATTTGACACGTAATTGCAAATGTTTCCCTAGTTTTAAGCACCCCCTTGTCGCACACATTACGAAAGCCGACGAAACGAAGACGGCTATAAGTATATTAGATATTTTCCACATATTACTGTCAAAATTGCAACTACTCACAACACCGTTATAAGTGCAATTACTAATATTGAGAGACTAGGCAGCGAATAGTGGCTGTGACATGGTTTCTCAGCACTTGGGCCAGGATTAGCGCATACCCCAATCCAGATCGTCAGATAGCAGCAAAATGGTCGTGTTTCAACTAAACTTCACGGACTACAGCAAGCTGAAACAAAGTCGAAATTAAAAAACTAAATTACGGCATGAAAGTATACGGAATAAACATAGCAAAACCCAGTGCAGCAATTTGAATGTATGCGTTAGCTTCTGCTAAAATGTTTGGCTTGCGCTACATAGGTAACAACTCCAAAGAGCATGGGAACTGAACTGGGAAATCTTCGCCTGAAGGCAACATAGTAACATAGCCGAACGTTACGAATATATATGATACTCAGATATATTATTTCAATATTCATATGTTCACTCAATATCTAGATAAATAAACACGCTTCCTCCAAACACGTAGAACTAAATGTTACAAGTTTGCAATAATAGTGCTGAATTGGGTCAACTGAAGCAATGTTCTTCCAATATGACTAAAGCTTGCCGATCCCGATGGCCGCGCTCGCTAAAGTGACTCGCTTTGGCGGTTCGTGGTGCACAGGATAGTGGGTTCGAGTCCCGCCTTGAGCATGGCTGTTTCGGTGTTTGTAAATGTGTCTTATGTTTGTGTATGTATATGTAAAAGGAAAACGTTGAGAATAATACGGTCTACTAAGGAAATATAGGAAACTGGAAAAAATTGAGAAAAAAGGAATACAGCACAGCAGTCCTGACAAGCCTCCGGAACTGTATTTACTTGTTAGAAAAAAAAAAAAGAAAAAAAAAAGCAGCGAGAGAATAACGGGCGCGCCCCACGGTCTCTGGCCATGGGGGCATTTTACTGCTGCAACGGAAGCTAGCTTTAGGCAGAAATTAAATCATATCCTCTATCTAAAAGAAGAATTATCTTTAGTAATCAATAAGGTAGAGTGGACTCAACCTGCCACGTGTTTGATTCTCTCTCTCTCTCTCTCTCTCTCTCTCTCTATATATATATATGTATATATATACATATATATATATATATATAGATAGATAAGTTCTGCAACATTAGCTGCAGTAGCCCTAACTTCTTCACGATAAATCGAGTATAACTTGCTAGGAAATGAATAATTCTGTGTTATAGAATGCTATTATTATTTTTATTATTATATTATTACAATTATTGTTATTATTTATATTAGTATTATTATTCTGTGGTAGCAAAATGTAATGTTTTTGTGTTTATTTCTTAAGAATTACAAAACAATTATTTGTATCTTACTCCTACAACTTCCTAAGATTTGCCCTGGTTGTGTTTCACCCTGACATATTAATAGGCTTGCTCTAGAGAGATTCAAGTTGCTTACAAATGTTCTGAAATTGGCAGATATTCAAAATTAGGTTTCCTAAATACCAAAAGCTACTTCGCACAATAAATAACAGCAATTAAATCGGCATTTACCTCGAAATCAACTTTGTTCCGAGAATGGCTATGTTGCTATAGAACTACAATAATATAACCGTTTCTTTTTAACACAAAGTAGACTGCTCGTAATTTCAAGTAGTAGGTGCTTATATATTATGCATATGTTTCTTGAGAATTTTTATTTCAGAATTTACAAGCCTAGAACACATAGGTAATTATATGCGGGATACACATAGAAATGAGTCTGAAGAGTGTGTACATTTCTCTCCGAAACTAATTCACGCTCAGTAGTGATTATAGAACGATTTACAGTACTGTGCTTCCTAGTGGCGGTTAATTCACAATAGCAAACAAAAAGAAAACACTCATGAACCTCGCTCCACCAACCAGCGACTTAGAGTGTTCCGTCTCACTATATTCAGCTTCCTCCTTCTTCCGTCCAATATGTTGACAACAGCATTATCTTATTTGAGAAAGATAATAGTGAGAGGAGCGTAGTATATCGAATGACAAACATTTGAGAAATTTAGGGAAGTCAATTATAGTTTGTGAACTATCTACGTACGCCTATAGCTATATCTGTTTTTAGGGAAATAAACTAGAAATTGCTTAAAAATTAAATAACCCTACACAATCAGACAGCAAAAAGAACAGGGTTATCTTTAAATGCTTACAAATGTAGTAATTTTCCTGAGAGAAAAAAAATCAAGATTTCAACCATCGAAGACACGATAAACAGCACATTCTATAAACAGGACAATTGTGTGGAACTTAAATATGTTGCAGAGAATGATCCTCTTTGAGCGGGACATTTAGAAACCTCTATTGCATTTAAAAGAATTTATAATCGCACAAAAACGAGGCAATGAAGCCGCAAGTTCCATCATTTTATTAATTATGTGGCACAACATAGTAGATTTTCATTTTGTCCTACATGTTGGAATTACTCGTAATTATGGTAAACACCATGGGCATGAAGTGAAATAAAATTTGTGGTGTGTTTGGTGCAATAAGAGAACACTCACAAAAATTCAGTCAGGTATTTTGGGACCAATTAATGACTTGTTGCCACGTTTGAAGGATTTTAATTTTGTTTTCTTAAACACATTAAGCATTCAGCGATGAGTTATACAACATCCACCAGAACCAACAAACGTTACATTTTCAATTGTCAGTGGAAAGCTCAAGAAATTCGCCGCTCCATAGCAGCATTACATTACGATTGTGAACCGTGTCTCAAGCAGGAAGGTCTTCCAAGAGAAAAAATATCAACTATAAAGACATGTAAAGTTTTTTATAACGTTGAAACTGCGATGCAAGATTAAGATTATATTAAGTTGAGATTTTTAACATTACTATCATATGGCAACTATGGACAATATTCTAATCAGGTCTCCGAATATAACGATCAAATTTCAAAGACCCTTAGATGTATTTGGGAAATTCTTCGACACCATTTAATTGAAACATTACTTGGCCGTACAGAGAAGTTCAGAAACAAAACTGTGAGTGAAATTGCAAAGCTACAAAGGACTAATCCAATCTTAAAACAAAAATTTTCAGCAAATTCACACATTAGTGTCATTACCATATATATAATTCCTCTGAGTTCTACTTTAGTAGAAAGTTCGTGTTCAGCTGCGAAGAGAATACAAAACTGTTTTGGAAGTTAAACTGGAGAAGGGAAATATTCTCATTTTACAATTATTTCAATTGAAGCTTATCTACTAAGACAACTGAGTGTTGTATAAGGGTAATTGTTGCACAAGGGATATATTAATATGATGTGGTACTTGGAGTATTTGATATTTATAATTGTGTATGACTTGTATTTCATTTTACTTGTGTACTGTTGTGACCACACAACGTAACGCTCGCTTGTAATTAAGGGCGACATCGTGGCGCAATAGCTACTATTGATAAACAGGGAGCAGTAATAAGGAATCGCGCACTCTGACCGCTTATGTAACTGATTATGTGAGAAATGTAATATGTACGTGACAAACTGGCCGTATGTAGCATCCAGAAGGTTCTAGAAGCTTATGTCAGTTTTATATATAAAAAACTGTTTTCTGGTCAGGGTGTGCAGAGTAAGCGGAGATACTGATGTAGCAAGGTCGCTACGAGAGAACGTCGGGCAGGGCGTGTCACCCTGTAACGTTACTCTGCACCACAAAGGCTTACGCGCTGATGTCACAACCCAGATATTATTTAGGCTGGGACATGTCTACCAAATTTACTACAATAAACCTAAGTGAACTTTGCATCGGCTTTACTTGGCACCATCAGTTAACAAGCACCAACCTCCCGATTAACATTGCAACCGCTCGGCAGTACCTCATATAGAGCCGGTCAAAACCCATGCCGCTCTCGCTCGTTACTCGTAAACCACGCCACTCTCGAGAGTGTGGCAACGAGAGTCTAGTGCTCACGAGCGAGGCGACTCGAGAATTCTCCTAACTACAGACGGAGTAGTTGGCGTATGATCCGTGGAATAAATTGGTTACGTAATAACTAGGGACAGGATTTTTTTGTTTTAATCTATTTTTTTCCCTTGTAAATTAGAAAGCTTCAAAGTACTTTTTATGTTTCAAGTGGTTTGGGCGCTAATCTTATTCAGCCTAAAAAAGCTAAATGGGGCATTAACACCTAAAACTTGCTAAACTTAATTTGTTGTTCTTTTTTTGTTTTGTTTTGTTTTTTTCTCCAGTTCATTTGAATTGACAATTTTTTGTTAGCAATTCGTTTAGTTCTGTTTTGAGTGTACATGTGGGGTTATCCAGGGAAAGAATGCTCTTGGTATAGAAATTGTGCGAATGAGGTATATGCCAAAGATATCTTGCGAAGTTGAAAGATCTTTTTTGGCCCATAGGAATATATTAAAAACCGTAGAAAATTTCCAAATGTGGATGGTTGTGTATAGCAACAGTGATACTAAGTGAACTTTTTTTCTATGTGAATGCTATATATTAAAAGCATGTGCTTGATATGTTAATTACAATATCCTAGCACACGTTGACTGTGTAATACATTGTTTTAAACTATTATACATATTATTTGCATGCTTCTGTGAAGTAAAATAGTTTTCATATTTTTATCTTTATTATGTTTAAAAGGCTTTTGTCGTCGACTTGCTTAAATAGCTAGGAAAAAGGCAGGAGCATTGTTTAAACCCCTAGAAAACGCTAGGAAAACTGTTTATAAAGCTAAAGAGATTAAAAGAAGATAATAAAAGCTAAAACTGCACTTATAAAAAGCTAAAACTCCGGGCCCTATTAATAACACATGATGACTCATCGTTTAACAGCACATATGTATATCCAAACGCGTTTGAATCAGCGACATTAATGTTAATGACACACCTATCATTTGTGTTGCTATGCATATAGCTTATACTCAAACTTCAGATAAACCGAAAATAGAATTACTTCACACAACATAAGCTCCCTAGGAGTAATAAAATATTTAAATACTTATTTGTAATAACCACGTATATTTATATCTGCAGATTCTGTGATACCAAATTTCGTTTCTAATCCGTTCTCTTGCGTGAGTTATTTAAATGCCATCCCTGCTTGGTAATATATTTAAATCTCAAATTATTTAAACATATGAAATAATAGAAGTTACAGATTTTAGGCAAATATTGCTTTAGTATATGTTCTTCTCGTTGAGATAAACATGCGCGATTTTATCAACTCTTAGCCCATTTTAACAATTTTATAGACGATTTCCTAATCACCTGAAGGAATGCTATAGATTTGTCATCACTTCTAGTATGTTGTGTGTGTTTCATGCTGCGTTGGCTTGCACCCGTTAACACAGTTCGTAACGTATCAGTTTCGCATATTTCTGCAGCTGCTGTGATCTTGAATAAAATGAAACTGTCTGTCGTTGCGATTTATCAAAGACCCTGGAATATATTACCTAGACTCACCGCTGGCGCTGGTGTCGCTGTCGCTTATTGAAACCTCTCGCGCATCGGTGAGTGGCAAACCTACTTTCCGCCGTATGTTCAGTACGCTTAAAAAGTTTTAAAAGTGAGGTGATTTAAGGGTATTAGGGTTTAATAATTAACATGGTGCACTTCTATGCTGTATAATTGTACCAATCACCGGAAAAATGATTCCGAGATCACTTTCCATCGGTAAGAATAAATTGTAACATTTGTGTTCCAAATTCACTCCGATTTATTCTCGTGGTTTTCCTCGGTCACTAAGCGAATGATAATTTATTTTAGGTTCTTAATACATAGACTAGAATTATTGAGTAAATCGTCAGCTGCTCTGAGACGTTGTGCCATCGAAATGAGAAATTATTTCCATGAGAATAAAGGCAAGATGATGCTAAACCCTGATACAGTTCTTCAGTATTTAGTTTCCCTTCTCATCTGACAAAGGTAATGAGAACGCTAATTTCATTCTTATAACTATTTTGTATGTGTTTCATTAGCATTAGAAGGCGGTGCTAAAATATTAGATTCCATATTATAATTTGTCCTAAATAATAAATAAAAAATAAATAAAAAAAAACGAAATCTAGATTAAGTTAATTTTTAAAAGCTGTAATTTCAGACTGAATCACAATCACACAGGGTGCAAAAAAGGAATTTTGCAAAAGCGTTAGAACATAAAGAATGTTAATAATCGATTCTAATTTTAGATTTTGTTATAAATTATTTCAGGAAGCACAGACCATACTCTCCTGTTGTGCACATATTTATATACCTATCTTATCTAACTCAAATATACCATAAATTCTGATAGAAAATGTTTACTTTACATCTTGAATATAGTTTAGTGAAGCGGAATACAGGTACCTAATTTCACTGTAATGTTCCTAATTTTATACTGTACATGCCACATGTGAAAATCCAATATTGCATATGCTTTTTTTTTTCTGTTAAATCATTTTATTTATTTGTTTTTATTTATTTGCACACTCCATAGGTAATATCGTCGTATTACCATTTTGATCTTCTATAACGACTGCTTAAATTTGAGCTGCATATTAAAACTGTAGACATATTGAGTGTCGCATTCCTATTTCCAGGCTCTTGAAGGTGGGGAATAAGAATAGCTTCATCAGTCTAGAATCGGACCCAGCATATTTTTCATTTTTAATTCAGCATTTTGACCAATTTACTGCAGAGACACTCTTATAATTCTTGTTGACGCTTTGTGCATTAAAGTAAAAGGCGGAAAGTATACATGGATTCACTGAGAAGAAACTGAGAAAACGGAATGAAAGCTGAATTATGCTCTCTGTGACGCTTACATCCTTGTTCGTAAAACACTTTAAATGCAGGTATGCGATATTCAAGTTCAATGATAATATTTACTTCTGTTTTGTTCAGTTGTGGGATGAAATTCCGTCTCGTCAATGAAGTGATTTTATTCAACTTCCAACAGGACATTCAAGGTCTAATCCCTGTGCATAGATGCTGGCAATCATAAAGAACGTATTGTCGCAATTATTTCCTACTAAGGTATCCTTATGACGTATTTATAGCTGTTTTAAATTTCAGTGTTTTCCCATTACAAACAATGTATTGCGCGCGACCAAGGGAGTCTCTTGCCCTCCACCTGACTTCTTCATATTACGACAGCGTTTCTGGTCTGCGCAGCTAGGCGTGTAGGGGCTTGCGATTTATAAACGGAATAGCACTTCTTCATCTTATACAAAAGTTTTAGTGAGCAACAGGGTTGCCAAGTTATATGACGGGAAAAACTTAGTTTTCACGGATGACGGAATTTTTTACGCATATTATTAGCAATTGTTAAGCAATGTTACATTGATTTTCTTTAGGAAAAAATGCACGGATATAAATCTTTGTGTACCTACAAGACGGTGTCTGTTAAGCAATGTAACATCTATCTTTTATTTAGAGCTAACAGCAACAAACTTATCGGATGACTGAACAACTCCGCAAACATGATACTACGAGTAGTTTATGTCCACCTGTGTTTATCAGAGTGGATTCTGAATTCAGCATAGTGAGCGCAGTGTTAATACGTTCATTTTTCTAATTACCTAATTGAACAGAATGCTTTGCGGTATGTACGACATTTTGGAAAAGAATGGTTAAATAATGAATAGTTAAATGAATGGTTGTTAGAGGTGCCCAGGGAGTAGTGCACGGTGCCAATATTGCCAATGCAATGCAAATGTGCTATTGTCAGATTTACTTTTCATGGAAAAAATAAGAAACATCTAAAAGCAGCTGAACCATTTTTAACTTGACAGTAAAAAAACACCATATCAGCCTATTAAAGACACGTATGAACGTGCAGCTGCAGAAGCTGTTCTCACGCTGTTTGTAGTTAATCACTTCCCTTGATCATCTTTCAGGCCTGACCAATAAATTAATCCAAAGGGCTGACCTTGAATTTTAATTTTTGATAGAAAATACGGAAATGACTAATTTTGGTGTTGCACACTTATTGTAATAAAATGCAGGTCAAAATAAACACATCCACTGCTTTCGATTATTCAGTTTCATTTGATAGCTGAAAGGTGAATGTAAGCCACAAGGTCAAGGGGATATATAACATATAATTACAATGGGTATCTCTTTACTCTCCGAGTAACCAAGTAACACAGAGGAGAAGCGTATACATACATACCAAAATGTTTAAAACAAACAAGCGCCAGGGAAAAAGATTTTGTTCTATTCAAATAAATGTGCTTAGATTAGAGCGATACTTCAAATAATGTTTACATACTGGTTTATAACAAAATTATAGAGCATTTGCATTCTGACTCTGCGAGTTTCCGCGCATTACACCGCAGTCTTGCTATTAACGAGACTCGTGAGTCTTGCGAGTAAACGAGAATCTCGTAACCTCGTTAGTCAACTCTCTTCCTGCCAGCTATACGTTCAGCTGCATCTACTGGCTGCGAGAGTCGCGGTTAGCGGTAGCGAGAAACGAGCGAGACTGAAAGCTGTTTTGACCCGCTCTAACCTCATCCTTTTCCCACACAAGAAGAGATAAAACATCACCAAAAAAGAAACGGTTCTATTAGGCGGTGACTATACAAAACTTGCTTTCCGGAAGAGAGGAATAAAATTTCAAATCCGTTATTGTTTCAGAGCTGACCAACCAAAATGTCAATGCTGAATGGATGTCCAGAAACTGGTTATTTTCTATAAAGTTTTACTTAAACTAACTGTTCTGCATTTCAATACTATTCTTTTAGTTTAAACAATTACCGTGTGCGATTTTTAAATGTCATGTTTATTATTAGTAAAATCTCCAGACTAGGCGATCTGATTAAAGATAATCCTGCGTCTAGGGACACTAGTGTCGCGTTAATCGGCGGATTAAGATGGATTACAGGCGCGAAATTGGGAAGATCCTCCACCAATCGCTTAATCCGGAGTGTGGAGAAAAAGAATGGGACCGAAGTTTGAGAGCAGAAGGGGGAGGACAAGCGAACAATATTATTATATAGAAAGGTGGAAAAGACGTACACACCTGTGATTGGTTGAAATAAATATGGAGGTGATTTTATTAAAATACACGGGTAAGCTCACTGAAGGACAAATAAATAACAGAAACAGGATCCTTGTTCACTCTGTTGACTATTTTCTGACGTTACACACCAAGTACTTTCGGTGAAGTCACCTCGACAAAATGCTTATGATACATTTACATATAAGCACCTTTATACCCTGAGAAACCTTGGTAACACTAGTTAGAGGAGTACTGAGTCCTCTATTTTCCACGGTTATATTTTACACTTTTGTAGTAAATAGTTGTCACGGACTTAAAGCTTCCGGCGTGATTTCATAATGACGAGAGAAGACTCTGTGAGACATGAAGCACTGAGAAGATTTTAGGTTTGTTACAGCATAATAGGCCTCTAAGAAATATATCCTCCATAATGATTATTTGTTGACATTTGGCGCTAAAGTTACACCCTACGTCATCAGATCACGTGGTTCTATTGTACTGACACCGTATAATAGACAAATACACTGAAAAATACCCTCTTTGCAAAATATTTTTCCTAGTTTACATTTACAGCTCTGATGCACACAAATAAAATTAAAAAAATCCTGCAAATTCTCAAGGCTTTCGCATATAATAGGGGGTGCCTTTTGTAATATTACACTGTGTAGTCTCTCAGCTTTGCCTTAGCACAAGTTAACAGGCTAACATTACAATTTAAGATACACATGCGAAATAATACAATATGTTGCTTATATAAAACATATGATTAAGATAATTAAAGTATTGTAGATTGTCTATAAATACTTCACAGCAAGACAAATGCTTTTTAATATGCAGTGACGTCAAAAAATTACCGTCTCACTCTGCACGATACTTTACATTTTTTGATTTCTGGAAAATCCGGAAATCGGATAGAAATTTGGTAGATTAGTCACAACTTGTCCGGGCTTTTTAACTGTGATTTAAGAGAGACGAAGTAGGGCAGAAAATGAGGCATATAAAATAAGGCTAATTATATTTTATATTCTCCCTATAGGTAAGATATGAAGAACAAGAATAATGTAATTGGAACGAATTGATCCACCCGAACGCAACAATGCAGTCTGGCTCCACATTAATTCCCCCATGGGCCAACTACGGTAGGTACGGGTTTGGCGCACCCGGGGGTTCCCGAACCACTCACCGCCATTTCATCCTTCCCATCACCACCAACTGAGCCACGTTTTGTGTTCGTGTACGCGCGCGCGCGTGTGTGTGTGTGTGTGTGTGTGTCGCCTTTGTTGTTTGTGACTTATGTGAGCGCGAGTGTTTTCGCCTCATCTTCTTCCTCTTCTAGGCTTATTTCTTCTATATTTACTGTTAAGACTTTAGATTTATTAACTCCTGCCTCACCAACAGGGATCTTTATTCTATATCCGTGGTTCCAGCGCGGCTTCCAACATATGTGCTCTTCGGAGGTCTCAAGCCTGAAGGTTGAGTGGACCCTTCCTACTGCCCCTATGTGTAAGCCTTAGGTGCGGAGCCCGTCCATACCATAGCTTCCTTGGGGGCCCGGTCCGTTTTAATTTCCTGACGAACGCTGCTCGTTGGGTTAGAATTACGGACCGGTCGTGTTACCGCTAACGGAAACCCGGTGTAATCAACCACAAGTCCCCTGAATCCATGTCTGCTTTATTACATAGCATGGCCTAAAGTGGGGAGCCACATGTGGTTATACCTGTGGTAGGGGCTTAAAGTCGGGTTGTACATGATGAAGGGCTTACCCATATGGACCAGCAGTGGTGGCAGGAGGGTAACTCCTTCTCAGGTATTCCTTGAGATCGGTCTGGTAGGGGTCTACCAGATGGCACAGACCGGAAAGTATTTTGGTGTCTTTTCTCTCTACCCCCGGATGACAGGCTGACGCCGACGGTTCCGGAAGGGGTCTTTCCATTGTGTTATCTCCGCGTAAAACCTCTTCTTTTGACCGCTTTATAGTTGTGACCTTAGCCTGCGAAAAGAAAACAATTCCAGTTATTAGTCCCTTCTATATCCAACGAGAAATTGACAGGATTTGTGGTAAAGTGATCAATGCCACCAGAACGAGAGACGGTACCCTTCTAGTGGAAACCAAGACGGAGGACCAGTCAAAGAAGCTCATTAAAGGCAGTTTGTTAGGTTCGTACACCATAGCAGTGGCTCCGCACAAGTCTTTGAACACTTGTGGAGGCGTGGTGACCACCTCTTGTTTAGATGGTCTTTTTGAGGCAGATATTGTCACAAATTTAGCTGACCAGGGTGTGTGCCAAGCGTACCGTCTTCTCCGTAAGCGTGATGGACAGTTCTTATCACTGCGTACAGTCTTTCTAACTTTCAAGGGCACCACAATACCCCAGACCTTGTATAGTGGATATGAACGTATATCTGTGCTTCCGTATGTACCAAACCCAATGCGCTGTATTCGGTGCCAACGGTGCTCGTTCGACGCCACCTGTGAACGTTGCAGCCAGCCTGTCCACGGTGAAGGTGTCTGTTCCCGAGACCCTTGTTGCGTACACTGCCGCGGGAGTCATCCATCTAGTTCCCGGCAATGTCCACGGTTTTCGGAAGAAAAACCTATACAGGAGTTGCGCATTAAGGAGCATCTAACCTTCCTGGAGGCTCGGCGTCGCTATCAGAAGCTCCAGTCTTCGACTACCTTAGGCTACGCCTCCGCAGTTCCTGTGTAGCCCTTCAAACCGCACAAGTTGCAGAGGTGTCCACACAAACGGACCAGTCGCTGTGCTCTACCGCGTTGCCTGAACGACCCGCACCGCGGCCTTTACCGTCAAAAGCTGAAGTACGCCCACCATCTCCTAGTCTACCACCTGTCGCCGCCTCTCATGAGCGCTCTCGAAAATAGCATAGGCCGGCCGATAAGTCTTCGAAGTCCCGTTCGCGTTCTACAAGCCGTTGAGCATCTTCCGGATCCCGACAATCCGAGGATTCCGAAGGGGACACAGGTCGTCCTTTTCTCGGCCAGAGATCTGTGAAACCTAACCGGTCACCTTAGCAATGTTTGTTAACTGTGCATCACCTACTTAAGAGAGTTTGATTTGTTCCACCTCACCCATCCCACATTTCTAGCCTTTGCTCTTTTTATCTTGGCATTGCTGACGTGGAATACCCGCGGTGTTCGCTCCCATAGAGTTGAACTGCAGCTGTTGCTGCGATCGTATGACCCCTTGGTCATCTGTTTACAGGAGACGAAGCTTTGCCCTCACGATCCTTTTGCTGTACACCGTTACGTCCGAGCACGTTTCGGTCTTACCCCGGAGTAGAGGCTCTCCTGCTCATGGGGGTGTCAGGATACTCACAAATGATGATATCTACAGACAGACACTATCTCTTACCACTGCCCTGCAAGCTGCTGCTGTCCGTCTTGTTCTTCTTGGTTTCACCTTTTCCATCTGTAATGTTTACGTTCCTCCTTCAGCTACCCTCAGTACAGCCGACATGGTCAACCTCCTGTCCCAGCTCCCGGCACCGTTTCTTTTGTTGGGCGATTTCAAAGCCCATCATCCACTTTGTGGTTCCTCTAAGGCAACGGTTCCCAACCGGTGTGCCCCGGCACCCTAGGATGCCGTGTGATTGGCTAAGGGGTGCCGCGAGATATTGAGATAAACGAAAAAAAAAATACCTTCTACTGAAGCCTTAAGTCTTGTAAGGTCTTGAAATAAAATAAGTCAAATCAATTACTCTCATGCACGGCAGATGGTGATAGTGGTCGATTCATTTCAATAATTCAGTTATACTAGTATCCCACAGATGGCATTACAGCTATACCCTGCCGAACATTCCCGAGGCTACTCGCTTCCTCACGAACATTCCCGAGACTTCGACAGATGAATATATAAAAGTGTACGCCGCTTGGCGCTTTCAGTTGTCTTCCTCGCGTTGATTCACAGTGTTTAGCTATGGATAAGTTCATTGTTAAACGTAAACGCCAGGACAGTGAAAGTGAACAGTCGGCTCCTACTGTTTGCTTTAAGAAGCCAAATCTTACAGTTTCTCCCGGACCGTCGAATTCACCACATAAAGAAGACAAACGAAAGAAAAGAACATACCAGGACAGTTACTTAGCGTATGGATTTAAGTGGAATAACAACGAGGAAAACCCTATCCCTGTGTGTTTAGTTTGTGGCGAAACACTTAGCAACGAGGCCATGGTACCTAGCAAACTGAAGCGGCATCTTACAACAAAGTATCCTAGTGTGTCACAGAAAAGTGTAATGTATTTTTCACATATATTAGAAGGGGAGAAGAAAACAGCTGTGCGAATGGTAAAGAGAATGACCATAGGTGATACTGCTCTTGAAGCCTCATTTAATGTAGCAGAACTGATAGCTAAAAAAAAAAGAAACCTCATACTCTTGGAGAGGAAATCATTGGCCCTGCATGTCAAGTTATAGTTTCAACAATACTTGGCGAAGGAGCAGCTAATCAAATTTCGAAAGTTCCTCTGTCCAACAACACAATCAGCCGCAGGATATCTGAAATGTCATGCAATATCAACGAACAAATCACGGAGAAAATAAAAACTTATAGAACATTTGCTTTGCAAGTAGATGAGAGTCTCGATATTGGTGACAAACCGCAACTCCTTGGTTTTATCAGATATATTGATGAAAAAGATATTAGTGAACAGTTTCTGTTCTGTATACCGCTGGAGACTACAACCACGGGCCATGATATTTTCGTTTCTATTAATTCCTATCTCAATGACCATGACCTTTCATGGAAAGACTGTTGTGGTATATGTACAGATGGTGCACCATCTATGTCTGGGAAAATTAAAGGTTTTACTGCCAGAGCTCTCAATGAAAATCCATCCATTATTATTATAACTCACCGTTTTCTGCATAGAGAGGCATTAGTCGTGAAAGCGTGTAATGAAGATTTTGCTGAAGTGTTTAACCAAGTTGTGAAAATGGTGAACTATATGAAGTCTCGACCTTTAAAGTGCAGAACTTTTGAACAGTTATGTCGCGCAACGGATGCAGCTCATACCTCTTTGTTACTTCACACTGAAGTAAGATGGTTGTCGCGGGGTCGTGTATTGAACCGGTTTCTCGAACTTAAAGAACAGCTAAAAACTTTTTTGAAGGATGAAAATCAAGACACATTTCATGCGCTCTTACTAAGTGATTCTTGGTGTTTTGAACTGTCGTATCTGGCAGATATTTTTCATAAGCTGAATGAACTGAATGTTTCGATGCAGGGTTGACATGAAACAATAATCTCCTCAACCAATAAAATGAAAGGTTTTAAAAGAAAACTTAGTTCTTGGAAGTCTGCAGTTCAAAAAGGAGATTTGTCAAACTTTCCATCTCTTCTTAATGTGGCAGGAGATAAAGATCCGGGTAAACCGAAAGACCGCATTTGTGATCACTTATCAAGATTGCAAGATGCAATAGATGCGTACTTTCCAACTATTTCCACTACGAATTTCGACTGGGTTGTCTCACCATTTGATTTCGTAGACAGTGCAGAGGAAATAGATTTCACTGCTTGCGAACGAGATGAATTTATTGATCTTTGCGCTGATTCCATACTCAAAGGTAAGTTCACCAAGAGTGAGGCGTCGGTGGCTAGTTTTTGGCTTCAACGGAGAGAGGAGTACCCTAACCTAATGAAGAAAGCAATTAACGCACTTTTGCTCTTTTCAACTTCCTATCTATGCGAGCAAGTCTTCTCTGCTATGGTGACAATAAAATGCAAAGCAAGAAATAGACTGAATAACCTTGAGGATGATTTGCGTGATTCACTGTCAACTGTAAGACCCGACATCACATATCTGTGCTCTAAGCATCAATCACAAGTTTCACATTAATCATTAATCGAACAAAATTTATTGATGTATTTTTACTCAGTGATTGTAGTAAAGTTTACTGTATTATGTTATGGTGTACTTTATTATTATATAATATTTCAATAAATTAACATATTAAGCTTAATTTTCTTTTAATTCAAGGAAGGGCGCCCCTGGTGTTTAATGTTATTCCCAAGGGTGCCGTGAACTTCAAAAGGTTGGGAAACACTGCTCTAAGGCATGTGAGCGAAGGACGCTCCTTGTTGGTCTTTTTGACCAATTTCGGCCTGCTGTTTTGAACACCGGCGAACCAACTTTTCTTTCTGATTCTTCTGTCACGATCTCCCATCTGGACCTCTCTGTTTGCTCGGTACAGCCTGCTCATCGGTTACAATGGAACGTCGTATCTCACACCCGTTCAAGCGATCATTGCTCTTGTGTTCTCACTTTGCTCTCACACCGTGTTCTTCCTCACGAGCAGCAACTTGGGAGCTCGCGAAAGCGAATTGGGCCCTCTATTCAGCGAAAGCGGTTTTCAGCGACAATGAGTTCCCCACGGTTGGCCATATGGTGGACCACTTTACTTCTGTCGTTCTCTCCGCCGCCGAGCTCTCTATCCCTCGGTCGTCTTTTCATCCCAGACGATTTCCGGTTCCTTGGTTAATGCCGAGTGCCGCGAGGCTATTTGTGCGCGCAGGAGGGCTCTTAGGGTATTTCACCATCACCCTACGCTGGATCATCTAATCTCTTTCAAACAAGTCAGCGCACGGGCCCGTCGCATTCTTCAGGATAGCAAACGGGCTTCCTGGGCTTCGTGTGTTGCCACCTTTAATCGCTCAACGCCTTCTTCGGTTGTCTGGGAAAAGCTACGACGTGTTGCCGGTAAGCAGGCCAACTCTTCCATACCGGGACTTCACGTGGGATCTGCTACCGTCGTCGATCCGGTAGCTGTTGCTGACGTCCTTGGTAGTCTGCCTCGAGCTCCGAAAATTATGTTCCAGCTTTTCGTACTACCAAGGCTGAGGTGGAATCTGAGGTTCTCTCCTTTCGCTCTTTTAACAGTGAGTGCTATAACTCGATTTTTAGCTTCCAGGAGCTTGAAAACTCCCTATCGTTCTCTAGGCTCACTGCTCCCGGACCAGATACTATTCATATCGCCATGCTCCAGCATATTTCTCCTGTCGGTAAACTCTTTCTCTTGTTTCTATACAACCGAATTTGGTGCGCTGGAGTGTTTGCTGCAGTCTGGTGCGAGGCCACCAGCGTCCCAATCTTAAAACCTGGTAAGGATCGCCATATACCTTCCAGCTATCGTCCTATGTCCCTTACCAGTTGCCTCTGCAAAGTGATGGAGCGTATGATTAATGGGCGATTGCGATGGTGGCTTGAATCCCAAAATCTGTTTTCCAGTGTCTAATGTGGGTTCCGTCGTTACCGTTCTACAGTCGGCCACCTGGTCGCACTATCCACATACATCATGGATGCCTTTTTGCGGAAGAGTCAGATTGTCGCGGTGTTTTTTGATCTGGAAAAGGCGTATGATACCTGCTGGAGATACGGTGTACTTCGTGCCCTTCATACTTGGGGCATTCGTGGTTGTCTGCCCGTTTGTGTTCGGGAGTTTATGAAGGATAGAGTTTTTAGGGTACGGGTAGGCTAGATTTTATCCGCTGTTTTTACTCAGGAGAACAAAGTACCACAGGGTTCGGTGCTGAACGTCACATTGCTTGCTATTGCCATCAATCCTATTGTAGAGTGTGTTGTTCCTGGGGTTTCATCTTCCTTATTTGTGGACGATTTCGCAATTTATTTTAGGTCTCAACGGCTTTGTCTTCTCGAACGACGCCTCCAACTGTGTCTTGACCGCCTGTACCATTGTAGTATCAATAATGGTTTTAAATTCTCCATCGAGAACACTGTCTGCGTTAATTTCTGGCGGCGGAAGGCGTATCCTTCGCCTTCCTTACATCTTGGTGCGGATGTTCATCCTTTCGCCGAGGAGACGAAAATTTTAGGATTCATTTTTGACCGGAAACGCAGCTGGTCTTCTCATACTTCCTACTTAAAGGCAAAATGTGACCGTTCTCTTAATATTTTACGCGTTTTAAGTGGCACATCCTGAGGGGCTGATCGGACAACTCTTCTACGGCTCTATCGGGCGCTCGTTCAGTCAAAGCTCGACTTTGGCTGTATTGTGTATTCTTCTTCCCGCCCATCCATTTTAGCTCGTCTCAATGCTACGCATCACCGTGGTATCCGTATGAGTATTGGCGCCTTTCCCACGAGCCAAGTTCTTAGCCTTTGTGCGGAAGCTGCCGAACCTCCGCTGTCTTACCGACGTGATGTTCTTTGTAGTTATGCCTGTAGCCTTCTTAGTTTACCGGGACATCCGTCTTTTACCTGTTTTTATTAACGAGTCTTTGGATCGCCGATACTCGAGTACCTCCCTGGCCTTACTCCCGCCTGGTGTTCGCTTTCGGCTGCTCCTTCGGCTGTTGGACGTCACTTTACCGCCACTCTATTCTAACGGGGAGACTCTTTTTCCCCCCATGGCTCCACCCTGAGATACTTGTTGAACAAGGTCTGTTGTCCACGCCGAAGTCAACCACTGCCCATTTGGCTCTTCATTCCGCCGTTTTAGCCCTCAAAGAGCAGTTTCTTGGTTGTAATTTATTTATACTGATGGTTCAAATGACGCTACGGGAGTAAGATGTGCTTTTATTCATGACCGACAGAGTTTTAGATTTCGCCTTTTACCGCAGTGCTCGATTTTTATAGCTGAGCTTTTTGGTGTATACCAGACTCTTTTACATATTCAGCGACAGGATTTTAGTGAGTGGGTTGTGTGCTCTGATTCCTTGAGTGTTTTGCAGAGCCTGAGATTGGTGTACGGCCCCCATCCCCTTGTACAACGGGTCCAGATTGTCTCCATTCGCTTGCCGAATCCGGCTTTAGCGTAACTTTTATTTGGGTTTCTGGCCACGTCGTCATAGGCGGTAATGAGGCTGCTGACGCCGCTGCGAAGTCCGCCATTTCGGCCCCCACGTGTTCTAACGCACCTGTGCCTTCTGGGGATTTACGCGCTTTTTTCCAACACCTTATCCTTGTGCGTTGGATTTCTGCCTGGGCCGATCTGCAGGGAAATAAACTTCGGGTGGTGAAGACCCTCCCTGTCGCCTGGAATATATCCTCTCTCGCGTGCCGTCGCGATGACGTGCGTTTAACTAGACTCCTTATCGGGCACTGTCGTTTTAGTCACAGTAATTTATTGTCTTCGGACCCTGCACCAGTTTGTGTTCACTGTCGTGAGCCTTTGACTGTGAGACATGTTTTAATCGAGTGTCAGCTTTTAGCTCCCTCACGTTTGTCCGTCGGTATACCAGTCGAGATTTTGCAGGTACTGGCGGATGAATTTATTTCTGTGGAACGAGTTTTAAATTTTGTGCGTCAGATCGGTATGCGTCACAGTATATGATTTGCACGTGTTGTCAGTGTGTCTTTTATTTGTTTAACAACCTGGTGGCATCATTTATCGGTGGCGCTCTACTATTACACCACCACCACCACCACCACCACTCCATATTAATAAAATCAGATGCAGGCTTAGGCAGGAGGCAACGCATATGATTAGTGATGTATTTTATATACATTTTTAATTTTATTTCAACTATCTTGGATGGATGGTTACCGCACTAGCTCGTACCTCTTGACACAGCAGCGACGTTGATGTAATCCTTACAATCGAAAGCGCCGTTGAAGATTGAGAAAAATAAATGCAACCTAAGTTACTTACTCACCGGCCGCCACTGTTGCATTACGTTCTGTTATTCTTTGAGGACACTTTCGTGCTATTCTCTTTTGATTCTGAAGTGAGCCAATAATTGTACTTTCCATTTTAATAAGTTGATAGAACTAATATCCCAATATCATGACACGATTTTATTTATTTACCGTTTATTACAAAAATAATACGCAGAATTGTATTTTTATTTGCTTACGCCATTTTACGTTCCATTACAAATAAATTGGTAAAACTAATGCAATTTAAACATCAAAAATTAAAAAGATAATTGCAATTAAAAAGAATCGTAAAGCAAGATGTAAACGTCATGTGCATGATATAATTTAACAGTAAAAATGATTCCACAATAATATAACCTTCACTATTATTATTATTATTATTATTATTATTATTATTATTATTATTATTATTATTATTATTATTATTATTATTATTATTATTATTATTGTTATTATTATTGTTGTTATTATTATTATGATCATCATCATCATCATTATTATTGTTATTATTAATTTTATTCTTATTATTATCATACTTCTTCTTCTTCTTATTATTATTATTATTATTATTATTATCATCATCATCATGATCATCATTGTTGTAGTTGTGATACCTAAAGTCACTCACAATTTTAATGCGCCATTATGTGTAAAATAATGTAGCGCCTTATAGCAGTCATTGCCGTTTCTTAAGCCTACTTTTTGAGCATCTTTTAGTTGTGACTGTGCCCCTTCCCCAGGAAATCTTAGAATGTTGTCATTTTTCTGCAAAAAACTTGGATACCTTTCACTTTGTATACCATTTTCCTTAGTATCTAACATAGTCAATAAATCTGTAACAGTGGTGAAATCTTTAGGAATAGCTACCACTAAGTTGTTGTAAATGTTCTTTGGAAAATGGCTTATTACCGACTGTATAATTTAATTTTCTGTCGTTCTTGGATTTAAAAATTTGTACTTAGTGGCAATTCTTTGAAAATAATCAGACATCCTTGTGTCCTTGCTGGGGTCAAATCTTCCAATTGATAATTCCAAGCGCATTTGATTTTGTACAGCCCGCCCCCAAAGCCTTGACAAGAACAAATCTTTAAAATTACTATAGCTTTCATTACTAGACAACATTTACCTCATCCATTCTCGGGCACTACCTCTTAGAAAACTTCTCACAATTCTCATTCTGAATTTTTTATGGATTCTTTTTATACGAAAGTAATGATCCAGAACTTTAAAAAGTTGTATTGGGTTATCCCCTAAATGCTCATAAAATTGGAGATTTCATATCACTCAACATCTGTCCATAACAGAGATAATTGCCATGGTAACTAGTCATGCTACCCTGACCATCATCTTCACCTGAATGAACATTTTTTATCTCCTCTAAAAATTTCCATTGTACTTTCTATTACTACCAATCTCAAAAATCTTTTCTCTGCTTCCATTGTTTGTTTCTAAATGTATTACCTGTCCATTTTCTTTGTACACGTTTACTTTTACAGCCTCATTTATTTTATTATCTACTTTTATTTGAAAAGCTTTTAATTTGCTGTTAGAATCCTTGATTTTCTCACCTATTTCTACCCTGATTATTTCTATTTCCTTTCTCAAATTTATTCTCCTTTCTTCCACCTTTTTACTCAACCTTTGACGACCTGATTTCATTTTTTGGTTCAAAACTGTTATACCAGAATCTGCTACATTAACTCTAGTTCTTAATTTTACTGTTTCTTTTCCCCCTTTTTCAACTATTTCTTTTACTTTCTTTTCAACTCTTTCCATCATTTTTTTACAGATAGATCCAGAACATTAGATTTTTCATCTGTTTCTTGTGCATGTTTGCCCACTTTGGATTCCAGAGCTTTCACTGCCATGTCTGTTTTCTCCAGTCTGGAGCTCAGCTTTGCATTGCTGCTTTTAAATTCAGTTCTTAACTCTGTACTGACTAATTCTATTTGTTTGTTTTATCTTTTTCTTATTTTTTTGTCTATATTGTCGCTATTGGCCCTTAATTCTGTGTTAGTGACTTCTACTTACTTATTTGTTTCGTCTATCTTATTATAAGTAATATCTACAACTTCCTTCATCTTTATCATCAGTTCCATAAGCGCTTGGTAGGAACCAGCCGTTTCACTGCTTTCCGCCACTCCATTTCTCTCTCTTTCACCCTCCATAGTAGACTCTATTCTTTTGCCACTTCTCAATAACATCAAATGCACAAAGATATGATGCCTGCTAACATAATATCCTTACAATAAAAAAGCACAATACACAAGAATGAAAATGCATGTTGTACTCCCTAAGGGTGTAATGAAGAAGAAAAAAGTGTCTGAAAATGCAAAACTTTAAAAAAAAAAAAAAAAAAAAAAAAAAACCACACACACACACACACACACACACATGGAAATTATGGAACAACGAATACGACGATGACTGCTGGTGGTAGCTGAAGAGTACAATGGTTCACTCCGCTGTCAGCGACAGCTAGCCGGTAGTCCCTGATGTCCTCCTGGTTGTTACGAGATATTCGGGTGTCACCGTTCTCGAATTCCTGCTGAAATTCCTGGAGTTGAATCTGGCTGCTTCTCTTCCGTCTTTTGCATCCTCTCTTTGGTGGTCCACTGGCTTCTTCTTCTGCTCTTCTTTCTTTATTGTCTGGGTCTGCTTTTCCTCGAGCTCCGTTGCGTTTAGTGCCACATTTGAAGCATGAGATCATAATAACTGGCTTCAGATCTAAGAAAATCAACAACTAACTATGATACTTATTGTTGGAAACACAAAATCGCATAGAGAAAATCAAAACCCTTATACGTGACGAAAGCACAAGGAATAATACACATTACACTCAGCGATTTCAACTTCGAAATGCAACAGAACAAAAACATTTGAACATCACATATAACAATAATGACATGAAATTCACAGTGTTGAGAGATTTCTTGGTTAGGATATAAACATTGCCTCAAAACATTCCAAAAGAGAATGGAATAATAATAATAATAATAATAATAATAATAATAATAATAATAATAATAATAATAATACTGGCATATTATGCCTTCACAGAAACGCCAGAGAATACTATGAAAGATGGCATATCTGAAAAGTAGAAAGCAAAGTTTTGAAATGTAAATATTAATTGTAAATTTTTATAATAAAAGCTAAAGGGGGAATGTGTCAGTGAAAAGGAGTAAATGTAAAGTGTAGGAGAAATGCCAGTCTAACTATAAATGTTTAGTGCGTTAGTAAATGTTATATTCTTACTATTTTAATTGTGTTTTTCACACAGTGAAAATGTCAATGAACATTATAAGGATAAATGCCAGTTTGTAACTATGTATACTGAGTGTAGTATTAAAGGGTTTATTTTAAATATTTAGGACATAAAATAATGTTTACTTTAATGTATATGAATTGAGTATGTATTGTATATGGAGTTGTAACAATGGTATGAGGGTAAAGGTTTAATTTGGTAATGTTGAAAGATAAAATGTATTTGTTATTGAATAGTGTACAAGCACCAATGCGAGGGTAGTATAAGTGTAGAAAGAAAATTATGTTATGAATGAATTTAAGATGGGAATATTAGTGGATTCATCACCGGTTAGTGTAGCTGTGACAGATGACAACTGAGAAGTTAGAGCAGGTAGAAAAAGCAAACAGATATTTGCAGGAGTGGAAGAATACTTGTGAATTAAGCTCTCATAAAGGAGGTTGAACCTCACAAAGAGCTACTCGTGACATACGGAAATCAGAATATTTACCGGTATTTTGCAAGATGAGGGAATTGGGAAGAATTTCGCTTTATTGGAACAACGAAAGCTCAATATCTTCATAGGGACAATATGAAGTGGTATGTCATGTGTGTACACACACACACACACACACACACACAAGATGCTTCACCTGTTCCTTATTATATTGTGGATATAGGCAACACTTCACACTCTGAAAGTAATAAGGTCGAAATTACCTTATTTGACAGTCATTTGGTAACTATGCAAATCTAGCCTGCTCTTCATCGGAAAATAGACCTTAGCAGCAATAGTTACGTCCATTCAAAAAACATGCGCTTAATAACTCCAGTTACAGTGCAAGTTATACCAATAGGATTGCTGCCATACGTTCTGTAACGTAAATTAAAATGAATGAAAGCTAAAGAAACGGCTTAAGCTAAAAAAAGGAGTCCACAACAGTTATAAAGGGATCAGAAGCGGAGAGGATACTACAACTACACAGCGGGCTCAAAAGCTTTAGCCCAACTGGTTAATTTCATGTTCCCCCATTATCTCCAACGGTCAGCGGTTCGAGTCCCATAGTCTGGATGCACTGTTTTTTCTTCTTTATGTTTTATCCATCGAGGTGCAAAGTTAGTTCAGTGTTTGTCTCTGTAATATTTGTAGGTGTTAACAAAAAGGTATCAGAATGAGGAAGAAACGATGCTTCATTTTACGTATTCTTCAGTCTTCAGTCCTTAATTTACTTTCTAATTATTTTGAAAAGGAAACTTTCCCAATAAAGGATATTTTAAAACGTATAAAGTTAATTAATCAATTTCAAAATACTATAAACCTAACATGTAGTCGATTGTCTTTGTATTTAGGGAAT
This sequence comes from Hymenopus coronatus, assembly GCA_030762935.1. Lineage (NCBI taxonomy): Eukaryota > Metazoa > Arthropoda > Insecta > Mantodea > Hymenopodidae > Hymenopus > Hymenopus coronatus. The sequence continues at coordinate 1,047,403 of JAUKNX010000035.1, read as the reverse complement.
GTTCTCTACAAAATTTTGGCAACTGGAAACCTCGGTGGGCTAGCGAATACTACCGGAATACACCTTAGGTCTAAACATGCCCCATTAGATACAAATGCACGAAGTAAATATGTAGGTACATGCTATTCCTAGAGCTAAGGTTATCTCCTATAAACCTCATAAGTTGCCCTCTGTGGTGTAATGGTTATCATACTAGCTTCCTATACCCAAGGTCGCGGTTTCAAACCAGGCGAAGAACGATGGATTTTTTCGGGCTTAAAAATCCTTAGTATGGCTTCCATCAGAAGGGAAGCAAAGCCGTTGGTCCCGTGTGGTAGATTTACGGCACGTAAAATAACCTCGAGCGTGATAGTGGCCTCTGAGCAAAATTAAGCGGTCTTTCACGCCCGATGTAGAATGGGGCGCTGAGAACCACCGCAGTTAAAGAGCGTCCATAAATAAAACGCAATTTCTTTTTTAAACCTGACAGCCCATTAGATAGGCAGGCTCGGTTGTTCGTGAACTCGACATGTATTCCAGGCTAAACGCCTGTATGGAAATCGATTTCTAGAAAGACGAAAGCTTACACACAACACTTTTCGGAATGCTGAACGACATTTACGTATAACAGGAGCACTTGAAATGACTGGTTCTCTTAGAGAGGCACTAGCTACCTCTGGGCAAAATAAGATATATCTTTAGACGCTGTCTAAAATAATCCCCACATTAGCACGCGGGCACTGCCAGAGGCACAAACATCAGTAGGTAACTAGTAATACGAATACTGCATAACAATACATTTCACCCTTACCGTTTGCAGCTACACCAGGAAGCCTATGGTCGTGACTTTGAAGCTTGAGTAAATTTCTATCAGTGCTTATTATGCAGTTTGAATCATGATGTAGTCTTCTTATCCAAAGTTCTGTTTTCAGAAGTATCGCGGTTTCTTAACAATGACACTGTGAATCGCCACAATATGCCGTGCTGGAGTGTCGATAACCATCATTGGGTAAGACAGGCAGGTTTTCAAGACCAGTGGGGAATTAAATTATGGTGTGGCATCTTGGAAGATCATCTAATCGGGCCACATTTTTTCGAAGATCACCTTACGGGAGCATGCTACCTTCACTTCCTCCAAAACGATTTCCCTCCATTGTTGGAGCATGTACTATTAATGAATAATGTTTCAGAATGGTGGTGTTCCACCTCAACAGTCCAGGATCGTAGTAAATTATCTTCACGGTACACATCCTCAAAGATGTATAGGTAGGCGAGGACCTGTCTCATGGCCTGCCAGATCTCCTGATCTTACACCACTCGATTATTTTCTATGGGGTCATTTAAAACAGTGTACAGCCAAAGGCCACATAACCTTTAAGCAACTAATCAGGGAGGCCTGCAGGTCCGTCACATTCCAAATGTTACTATTTGCCAGGTTGTCATTGTAACATCGCGCATAACTCTGATTCAACGAAGAAGGTCATTATTTCGAACAACTGTTGTGCTAAATGAAAAAGTTTCATGTCGGAAACACCTTAGATAGTGGATCTTGAGACGTTGGTTAAGTTATGGAGATTAAACTGAAAGTATTGGTGAATACCTATGTATTTGGTACAGTTTGTGATTATGAGCCTAGATATTTTGTGTATTTTTCGTTTAGAGATACCCTGAAAATGATCTGGTTCTCTAGTATTATCTAAAATACCTATGTTAGTTATAAGATATTATAATAATACTGAATGAACATGTCTCAGAATGTTCATTTTCATTCGTATTTCCTTTGACTGGACTGATTAAGTTAGAATAAACATTAATAAAGAGAACAAAAAAAGAAACTAATAAGCAAGTTAAAAAAGGTTCCTATACCACATCTAGCTTTGTGTCAATATCAGGAAGAAAGAAAGCAGGGAAAAAATTGTCAACCTTTTTGGTAAAATTCGAACCTGAATTCGAACCCATCCCAACACCACGCGTTAAACAAATACGCTAATGTTTAAGTATAACTTGTAGCGCCAAAGTCTATAATGTTACTTTACAAAAGAAGGGTCTCGGAAACGATGTTTTCAAATTAGACTGTAATCTGCGGGTTTCAAAAAAAAAAAAAAACAGAGAATAAGGGACAGGGAACCACCTTGTGTGTGTGTGTGTGTGTGTGTGTGTGTGTGTGTGTGCGCGTGTGCAGCTTATATAGGTATATAAACGGAAGATTGAGTAGTTAATTACAAACGTATAATGCCCACTTCTGTGCACATAAAGATATATTTCAGTTAAAATTAATATATACCACACTTTACAGTGACGTGTTTTGTTACATCGCCATGTAGTTCAAAGCTACAAGCCTTTTGTTGACTAAAAGAGCTTAGCGCAGGCGCGTTTCCTTTGTAACTAATACGTAAAATAAGGGGCCAGGCTTATTTTTAAGGAATCCCAGAAATATACGGAATCAGAGGACTCTTCATTGTTTTCGTAGTCACGTGGGCAGTTTTGGGTGTCACGTAACCATGAGACGCCATAAGGATTAGGAAAGGGCGCGAAAATTTGTCCAATGAGAAGATAGCGTATTTAGAAGGACTGGGTATTATAAAAGGACGAGCAAACTAAAAATAGGGGCAGTTCAGTACAGTTCAGGGCAGTAAAGTTGCAGTGGCAGTTAATTTCGAAGTATGTCAGATTCACGATCGGCGGGGCTCTGAAGGACTATAGTATGATTGACGTAGGTAAATATTATCTAATATGAAAGACGTGCTTGTCTGCCAACGTAGAAGTTATTCAAAGGTTCTAGAGTAAATTCTTGAAACTATTGACTCCAGAAACTACATTGTATTGTATCACGGTGCTTTTAAAAGGAATTGCAGACAGTAAATTTCTTTCAAAATAATGCCTGAAAGTGTTTTCCATAGTGATTAAAATAGACTCTCCTATCACTTTTACCACCATTGTGAGTTTCAAGAGAGTGCTCACCGAATCCAAATCATCAAAGTAGTCGAGAGCAGCAGAAGAATTTCCAACAATGTACGTGCAAAAATGGAATATCTCACATTACAGACTTACTATAGCCACAATGCAGGTGCCACAGCAAGAAACAACAACGGACGCATAGAGAAGCTCCCGTTTAAGCACAAAGGGTTCAACGTCTATGAAATTTCTAAAATACAAATTTTCAGTTCGACTCTTTAAAACTGTTCATATCATTGTTTATTTTAATAGTTAATATGCGAAGAAACATATTTGTAATTTGGCTCACGATGTGTAACTTTATTATTATTATTATTATTATTATTATTATTATTATTATTTTTACTGTTTCAAATAAATACTCTCACGATGGAATTAATTTTTGAAAAGGGTATATAGTGGAACCCTATAATAGTGCCTATAATAATATATTGCGAGGCTGAATATATTAATTATTCTAATGTTTTTTGTCGAAAATAAGTGTTAAATATGATACATCAATTTTTTGGCTTTAAAATGTTCACAGTATGAGTATTATTGTTTAGTAAAAGCACAACTTTGCATGTTAGCAATAACTGATTTCAGAATTTTTTAGCTGTTGCTTATAAGGAGAAGTGCAATAATTCATTGATTTATAGTGAAAAGTACAACACGTGGAACAATGTAAAAACGATAATTTGCCGATATATAAAAACCTGAGAAAAGAGAACTTAAGCTAAAGTAACTCTATTTGTAACGATATACCTTTTATAACCATTTAGTGCATATATACCATAGTCGTATACCATCCCTTAAAAGATCACACAGCTATAAAAGTGGCACAGAGTTGCGGTAGAAGATTTATTGTGCGTAATAAGATTAATCCGCCCATTCCCCTCTTTCACAGATGTGTACCCTTCAGCAGATCACGTTAAAATGGCATTCCTTTCTAAGCAGGCCATACAATGGGCACATCTTTACTCCAAGAAGTAACATGCAACTCGCTTTTCCTTCAATAAGATTTGCATTGTCGATTACAACAGTTGTTCACTCAGAGCTATTCCGAAGCAATTGTTCAGCGAATCACTTTTCTAAAATTGGTTCTTCTGTAATTTCATTACGTGCGCCAACCATGTACTTTTGCCGCTATAATATGAGTTGAGATTTTTTGATCAACCCTAGTGCATTTTCAGCATGGACCAAAGCGAATCTTCATCCGCGAACTCAGGGTGGCCATAGCCCTGTACTGAATCTCTAGTGTTTACTCCAGTTATTCGTCACTCACTCAAGAATGAGTGTCGAATGTTCCTCACTTTGATAACTAGAGAAATTTACTTGAGTTACTGATTTAGTGTGTGGTAGGTGGCTACTTAGTTTAGGCCCATTAAATAATCACCGACAGATTTCATTAGGTCAATAATGTTTGCCTTTTCTAAAACAAACATTGACTGTGCCAGAGTGCGCCGTAAATTCTGTGGTTACCCTTAATCTTATGCACTAGATGCAAGCCCCCACACCTCTGGCTGCGCACAGAGCTATGCGTGCCGGAAATAGAAGATTTTCTTGGAGGGCAGAAGGCGTGCGAGTTCGCGCGCAATACATTAATTGCAATGGGGAAACAGTGACATTTAAAACAGCTCTAATTACGTCATGAAGATACCTGAGTTGGAAATAATTGCGACAACACGTTCTTTATGATCATCAGCATTTATGCACGGGGATTAGACCTTGAATGTCTGGTTGGGGATTGAATAAAATCACTTCATTGACTAGAGGGAATTTCATCCCACAGCTGAACAAAACAAAAGTAAATATTATAATTGAAGTTGAATATCGCATACTTGCGTATAAAGTGCTTTACAAAACGGGATGCAAGCATCCTGAAAGTACAATTCGACTTTAATTCTGTTTTTAGCAGTTTCCTCTCACTGTTTCCATGTATACTGTCTGCTTTTTTACTTTCTCTACACGTGATGTACCTACTTAGCTTATAGAGAAGGTATTGTACTCCACCCAAAAAGATACCTAGATTTTACCAGAAGTATAAGTTTTAGGGTCCCCTGTATAAAAAAAGAACTTTTAAAAAAAGGTCCGTGTTGGTGTTTGTGTCCATGAACACGATAACTCAAAAACGAAAAGTCGGTAAAAACTCTTAACTTGGTATTAAATTTTAGTATATTCCAAAGATGTGACACGAACATTTTGAGGCAAAAGCCCCAGTCCAAACTATCCTTTACGTGGACAAATTTCGAAAATTTAGATTTTCTAAAAAAATGACTTTAACAATTTTGATTAAAATACCGTATATTAAATATATTTACATGCCAAATAAAATGTATATGTTGAATTTTCTGGGAATAGCCTTTGAGACCTCTTTATTGTGGATCAATTTTGCATAACTAGAAAACTGTAAGAGATAAAAAACAACAACAACAAAAAAAACCACATCTTACTGCACAAAAAATGTAGATCTCGATAGAACCACAATCTACTTCATATACACTTTTTCATGGAGTTGAGAAATCCCTTGTTATTGGTTTCTATTTTAAAATATTTACTCTTACGGGAATGGGTCATCACCTAGACCTGCAAAGAAACGCATTTCATACATATGAAATCAGTTTTAAAAGATATGACTATCGTTTAGCTTTTTTTCCCTTCTACTTACAAGGAAGCGAGTAATAAGATCATGTCTGCTAATCGATTAGTATGAAATAGATAGAAGAATAAGAGTTTTAACAATAATTTGTCATGATATGTAGAGAAATTTATACGAATGAAACACACCGGATTTTTATTTTAATACACAAAGTCTTAACAAGAATTATAAACATGAGTTGTTAAGAGTGTGTCTGTAGTAAAGCGGTCAAAATGCTGTATTAAAAATGCAAAATATGCTGCGCTCGATTCTAAGCTGATGAAAGAATTTTTATTTAAATATTATTCCAAGAGCCTATAAATATGAATGCGATAGTTAATGTGTGTTAAGTTAATCGAGAAGTGCATTTTTAATGTATACTTCAACAATTTATGCAGTTGTTATAGAAGGTCAAAGTGGTGATACGGCCATATTACCTAAGGCGTATGTAAATAAAAACAAACATAAATAAAGCGCTTTAGCATAAAAAAACAAAAAAAAAAAAAAAAAACCACATGCGATAGGGATTTACAGACAGTATATGCACAGTATAAAATTAAAATAAATGGGAAATTAGGTACCTGTATTCCTCTTCAGTAAATTGTATTCAATACGTTAGTAAGCATTTGTGGTATATTTCTGTTAGATGGATAAGATATATAAATATAAAATTAGAATTAATTACTACTTAATGTAGTAAATTTTATGCAAAAATAATTAAACTTACTAACCTTTTGATTCATAAACAAAATTGATTTAGAGAGATGCTGTCTGACTATTTTCTTGTGCAGCACACTGCTGTAAGATTTTGCTGCATGATAACACCTGAGCTTTACATAAAAGTTTACCACCAAGTTTTTAAAATGTGGTTTTCGAGGTACTGAAAGCATTTTCAGCGTACTGAACATATGGCAAAAAGCATGCTCTGCCCTCCAGTTGAGATTGCGCGAGAGGTTTCAATTTGTGGCGGTGACACTAGCGCTGGCGGTGTGTCTAGGTAATTAATTCCAAAGTCTTTGACTAGATGCCTAGTCTGCCATGCGGGCTACGCTCCTCCATTCTTTTCATTAGTGGATTTATATTTCAGAAAATCATAAGATTTAATCCCCAAAATCTTATCACAGTTGTAAAGAATCATAGCGATGTTTTGAAGAATAAAAGGTAACAATATACGCACCTTTTAAAATAGATATACATTTTATAAACACTGACAAAAGAATTCGATTTTTATGAATTTAACATCAATGAATCTATTATCTACTTACTTTTACCCCGAGTGCAGTAAAGCACAAATGTGCTTTACTGCACTCTCCATTGTTTAATTATATTTTTTATAACTTTTCTACATACCTATGCAACAATACAAGGCAACAACTAGCAATGTTGAACATGAACAATGGCACTGAAAGCATTACATACTGATAGCGTTCCCTGTTTTCTGTCTCAACAATGTCGTTTCTAATGTCACACGGTCGCGTTTGCGCTGTAATCAGAAAAGTGATAGTGACAATTCGTTCATCTCTGAATTTCGTTTGAAGCAAACCCAGGCTTTGAATTTTTCTCAAATAATTTATGTATATTAGAAACAGGTACTTTTTATTAGTCGCTCACAGACCCGGTAATCATCGGAATACTCCGCCGAAACGCAAAGTCTTCAGCTTCGTTAGTTACACAAAGGCTCAAAATTCTAAATTAGCAATTAACGGATTAATAAATTTCAAGCTATCTTTGGAACAATTGGAAGAACAAGGAGAAAGCAAACACAAATGAAATCAAGGAGCGTCTAGTGACTCCGAAAATAGGTGAAGTGCTGGGAAAAACTTTCAAAATTCAAAAAGTGATGCTTTTAAAGCCGACGGTTTGCACCATCAGCAGAAGTAATTACAAAGCTTGAGATATGTGAGAAAATATTCTGTAGTATCTAGATAATGGTTATAAGTTAGTGATTATATACCTGAGAGGTCCTTGCGAGAGCTAGGTTGCCGGTATATAAAATAGACACCGGCGTTAAGGAAAACTCCACGGTCGACCAAGGATACTCGCTACCGATGGATCCCTGGGGAGAGAGTTACCGATTTGAGTTTTCAGGTTCCTGCTGCATGGTCTTAAGAACCTGAGAGGTATAGTGTCATAACCAGCATTTTGATTGTGTTACAGGAGGAACGTAAAACACAGTTTCTAATTTTATTTTATTTACCAGTGGTTCAAATTAAAACAGAAATCAACTAAAATCACTGAACACATGCAACTTTAGATATATTATCAGTTTCCTTTATCAAAATTATTATGACATTCATTTTCAAAATATGGGTCAATTACGATAGTCTATCACTAGCCGTTGGTTTGGACTAATAAATCACATGTGTACAGCTTATTACATACTTTGGTGTACTTGTATAATTACTGCATATTATTTGTTGTTCTTGTTGTTTCTTGCTGTGGCGCCTGCATTGTAGCTACGGCAAGTCTGTAATGTGAGTGATTCCATTTTTCCACGTACATTGTTGGCAATTCTTCCGCTGCTCTCGACTACTCTAATGATTCGGATTTGGTGAGCACACTCTTGACACTCACCAGTGGTGGTAAAAGCGACAGGAGTCTATTTTGGTCACTATGGAAAATATCCACAGGTATTACTTTGAAAGAAATTTACTCTCTGTTATTCCTTTCAAAAGCACCGTGCACGCAATACAATGTAGTTTCTGGAGTCAATACCTTCATAAATTTATTCTAGAACGTTTCATTAACTTTACGTTGGCGACAAGCACGTCTTTCATATTCTATAATATTTACCCGCGTCGTGAATCTGACATACTTGGAAATTAAGGGGAGTTGGTTGTTATCGCATTCTAAAAGTTAGGGAAAATTGTATATGTTCAAGAAGCCATAAATCAGATGTTATCAGTCAGATCTTTTTCAAATTTTTTGTGCTGTGTTAGTAAATTCTTGAGTTTAAAATAAGCCTATAGGGGCTGTTGTATTACTCACTATTTGCTATAAAATGACTTTTAAAGATGCAATAGATATTTTAGTTTTGTCATTGTTTATCTTGATATATGTACCCTTTATTCCAGTTTTATTGCTTAGATTTCTGTGAAACTTTGGGAATTTACTAAAAAGGGATACCTAAACCTACCCTACCACAATTATTGAAATATATTCAGTATTACTGGGTAAAGTTGCATAAAAACTTTATTACTAAAAAAAACCAATTTATTTTTACCATGAAAAATACAGCAATTTCCTCAAATTCCTAAGTAATTCTATAATACTGGCAAGGGAGTTTTATCATACATTCATACAGTAATCCTGAAAGTTTCAGGCTGTTAGCTTGAATGGTTTGAGAGGAAATGGTACAAGAAGTGTAAAAAATGTGATTTTTCAGGAGAGCAAAAAGAAAATAGCATACATTCTCTAACCTTACTTTTTTAATTTTAGAATGCTCCAGGACTGTAACTGTCTCCCTCCTGGGCTTCCTTATCTTCTCTCTTCCTTTTTAGCCCTCTCTTCTTCACTCTGGCTTCTTTGGACATCTCCTCCATAGCTTTATCAGCCTTAGCAACACGGTCCAGGTCTAATGCTCGCAGTGCTTTCTTCATGTTTTCTCCTGGTTCAATGTCCATTGCTTTCATTACATGGATTCTCTTGTAGCACCCATCATTAAAACATATTACTGAGTCGAAAACACCAATTTTAATTGTTTTTGCTCCAACAAATACATTTTTTGGTATCCTTTGCCAGATGCAGCTGTTGAAAGACTTGTTCTGGTTTTGAGTCTTGCCATGTAGACATTTTCTTAGTAGTTCTTCATCTGAAAGCTTCCTGTAAATGGGCTTGATTTTTTCAATCACAGCATTTGGCAAGGAATGTTTATGTACATATTCAGCTCCAGTTATAAGTGATCGCTGATAACCACACCATGATTCAACTCCTGGTGGACAGAGACCATGGGAAGGGTTCTCATCCGTAGAGCATTTGTGAAAAAAAGAAGCCCATACAGCTTTCTGCATTTCTTTTAGATTATTGCAATTATTTCTAATTGCCATTCCATAGTAGTTTTGTAACTGATCAATTTCTGATTTGGTAAGCCGACCTCGTCCACCAATTGGCTTACCATCATCTAATTTCTGCCCTTTCAAAGATTTGCATAATTCCAGTAGAAATCGACCCATTCTCTTTTGAACATGGCCTACACATTCAATTTTGGTAACTTCCACTTCACTACCATAGGGCTTTGCCTTAGACACTGCATGATACCCCTTGGAATCACCATCACCCAAATATTGCACATAGCGCAGGCCTCTGGTAAGCTCAGATCTTGAGCAAATTTCAACTGCACCTGCAACCTCCATCCCTCCACTGTAGCCATCAAAATTTTTGAGGCAGGCATGGTCATTATTCCTAGTGCATCCTGCACAGTACTTGCTATATGTTGCTACATCTAGCACTTTTCCTGTGAGCAGCGAGGTTCCAGTCACAACACCATGCAGTGATGAGAAACCTCTCTTCTGCCATGATCCATCTATGACAATTGTTGTGTCAGGACTACCTTCTAATTCCTTGACTTCTTTAGCAGCATTCCACATTGAACCCTCAGCAACCTCTTTTACACTGTCATATATAGCTTTGTTATACACATCAAATTTACTGGCAGGTGGTGGTAGGTCCATAAGAGCACAAAAGGTACGAGCTGCCAGTTTACCTTTTCCAATACACCTCATGGCATAAGCAAATCTAAGATTTACAGAGGAGACTTTTCTTGTATTTACTGGTGATGTCATTGTATAATTGCTGTGGTTACAATATTTACATTCTAACTTTAGTTTAGTTGACAAACCTCTTCTGCTTCGCTGTTCCTCAGTTATTTGTACACTATTTACAGCATTACAACTTGAACAAGAAACACTTTTGTTTATAAATAAAGATAATATGGACAAGTCAATAATTATATTTACACTATTTGTAGCACTTGAAGCTGGCATATCATTAACATCATCACTAACATTGAATAAATCAGACAGCTTCTTTCTTGAGGCACTTGAACTTGCAGGGGATTGGAGGTTAGGTGAAGATGTGCCACCTTTTACTGTAATGTTGTTCAGCTTCTTGTGTTGGTTACCTCTAAATTTACGTTTACGATTGAATGAGGTATTTCTTCCCATATTTAAATTTGAAAATATACTCAAAGACCTCCAAAACTAACACTGTTATACAAAATTCCTTTTCTGCACCAGCTAGTAGACAGATTTCCCTTGCTTACATACAAGCACCAGCAAAAGATCACAGCAACAAAACACACATGGTATGATATTAGTTCAGTGCTGCCAACAGCAAAAGAATAAGCTTCCCAGCAACAAAACATACAAATAAAAAGCCTCTTACCCATACGGAAACATATCTTGAGCTGGAGTGGGCGTGGCATTCAAACATGGAACGCACGTAGCGATTTAAATCCAGGCATTTAAAAGTGCTTAATAATAATGCAACACATACATATCATATATCAAAATGTTCAGGAAAGTATGCTCTTTCATATAAACAAATAAATTTTTTTTTCATTTTTTGACACTGATAACGACCAACTCCCCTTAACTGCGACTGCAACTTTACTGCCCTGAACTACCCCGATTTCTACTTTGCTCGTATAATACCCAGACGTGCTGTCTTCTCATTGGACAAATGTTCGTGCCCTTTCCTAATCGTTATGGCGTCTACTGGTTACGTGACACCCAAAACTGTCCATGTGACTAAGAAAACAACAAAGAGTCCCCTGATGCGGTCTATTTCTGGGATTCCTTAAAAATAAAATTAGCCCTTTATTGCGCACATTGGTTACAAAGAAAACGCTCCTGCGCTAAGCTCTTTTAGTCAACAAAAGACTGGTACCCTTGAACCACATGGGGGAAAATAACCAAAACACGTCACTGTACATTATGATATATATTAATTTTAAATGAAGTATATCTTTATCTGCACATACGTGCACATGTGTGTGTGTGTTTGTGTGTGTATATATACACACACGACATAGCGCTTCATATAGTCCCTAAGAAGATATTGAGCTTTCATGGGTCCAATAAAGCGAATTTCTTCACACTTCCTTCATATCGCAAATTACTGGACAATATTCTGATTTCAGTATGTCACGAAAATATTTTTTTTGAGGTTCAACCTCCTTTTTGAGTGGTTAATTCACTAGTATTACTCGACACTTTCAAATCTCTGGTTGCTTTTTATACTTGCTCTGACTTTTCCGTTGTCATCTGTTACAGCTACACTTTGTGATTACTCCACTAATATTCCACCCTAAATTCATTATAACTTACTTTCCACACTTATACTACCCTCGCATCGGTGCTTGTACACTATACAATAAACAATTAATTTTATTTTTCAACATTACCAACTTGAACCTTTACCCTCATAACATTGTTACTACTTCATATGCATTACATAGTCAATTCATATACATTAAAGTAAGCATTATTTTATGTGCTACACATTTTAAATATACCCTTTGATACTACACCTAATATACATTGTTACATCTTTATAATGTCCATTGACATTTTTACTGTTTGTGAAAAACACAATTAATATAGTAAGACTATAAAATTTACAAACGCGCTAAAAATGTATAGTTAGGCTGACATTTCATCTAGACTTTACATTTACCCCTTTTCACTGACAAATTCCCTCTTTTGTTATTATTATAAAAATTTACAATTAATACTTATATTTCAGAACTTTACTTTCTACTCCTCAGATCTGCCATCATTCTTAGTATTCCCTGGCGTTACTGCAAAGGTATGATTTCCCAATATTTTCTTTCCATTCTCTTTTTGAATGGTTTCATCATAGCCTTGTGATACCTTCTTATATTTTTGTTTGTACAAAGATTAGCCGCTTCAAACGTATGTGTTAAGAATACTCCTGCCACTATACCAGGAGAGTTAGCTGTCCCTTATTCTGGAGTTTTGTGCAATCCGCATTATATACTCGAACATGAAAACATCGACCCTATTACTAGGTCGACCCACATATTTAGCATGGACGTTAATCACTCTATGAAATTAGTACTAAAATGTTTAACATTCAATGCACTTTAGCTATATCTCCAGAAAATAGTTATTTTGCAAATACACGATTTGACAAATGATACAACTTCTTCTATCACAACAATTTGTTGCTGGTAAACATCAAATATTAGCACAGTTGCGATACAATATGAATTCAAGACACGAATGTTTTCCTAACAGGCTCAACCGATAATATACACATATTACATTAGATATTTTAAAACTTATTATTACACAGTGCATAAAACGCGTGATATTTTCCAAGTTCAGAATTCATTGATATATGCTCTTTCTATAACAAGGAAAAATATATGATCGTTTTATGATGAACATTATTTTCGTACTTTAGGGAAACACGACTGCAATCCAAGAGCAAATATTAAAATCAACTGCTAGCAATTTTAGATTATATGTAATGTTTAGCCCAAGGATAATGTAATTTCGAATTGCAAACTCCATCTCTAAAGGAACACTTCCATTTTCTTAAGTAATTAAATAGCCAACATTTGGATAACAATATACTATAAATGCATTCAGAAGAAAACGAATCCCAGAAGGAAATGTAAGACAAATGTCACTGTTTTTATTCTAGTAGACGAATACATCGAATATTTGTTTCAGAAAAAATGATTGAATCCTAAACACATCTGGATACAGATGAGCGTTACTTGCTCAAATAAACCTTCAGTAAAAAGCTACTGCAGGACCCAAATGCTTTATAATAATAAGCAACTGTGAAGGCGTTGACTGTGCGTATAACTAAGCACTAGGTGATTTAGTTAAGGAATATGAATGCTATTGATTAACACTAATGTAAAAACTCTTTTAATTTCACAGATCATTAATTACTGTATTGTTCTAGGATTAATTTTGGTTTATGAACATATGTATTTATCACGTAAAATTACAAATTTAACACAAAAATTGTAATTATATTGCATACTGTAATTTTTAATAAATAGCATTTATATTTTCCCTTTCAGGCACTCTAAATATAGACCATAAGTTTACATGACACAAGCAAAAATGTGGTGAATAGCAATCTGCATCAACACCTGCATGACAATGCATTCATTATACAAGAAACATGGAGAAAAAGCAGCGCACCTCTAAACCGAGAACAGCTCTGAAAAAAAAATATAGAAATGTTTAACCAAAACTAACCCAGCCTGAGCTAATGCTAACCCAACTTTTCATCACAACTGATATGAGTACCCAGCATCAGACCCCAACAATTAATTAATTGCAGCCCCATAATTAATTATATACACAACAATATAGGAAGGACCTAGCCTATTCTAACTTAACCCATCATAACGTAACCTAAAATACCAGGCATCTTACGTGAATTAATGTGCACTAATTACGTCAAAATGATTATGTCACTGTAACTGAATATTTGCACGACAATATGGAAGGACCTAAACCTTTTGTAATCTGACCTAACCTAACCTATCCTAACTTAAACCATTTAGTGAGCTCTATTATACGCTGCTTGCGGTTTCATTAACAATCACAGCCGATATACCAGAGAATTTGCATTGTCATAAGATGAACTGTAAACGCATTAGGGGTTTGTGGAATACAAAGCGGCGCAGGGGCGGGTTCTCCGGTTTCCCCCGCCACCGCATTCCACCGTGCTCCATCTTCATTCCATTTATCATCAGTGTCATAGTCTGCGGTGCCAAAGTAGTAAAAAAGATAGTTAAACATTATCAAAAAACATTCAAATGATGCAATGCCATCACTTTCTTCATCGAGATACTTATTTCTCTTGAATCTTGATTACCATTGTTCACGCCTAAGGCAGAATCATAGTTTGAATCATACAATGTTGTCCAGCAAGGATGCAAATAATAACTTTCTCACAATATTATCAGAATTTCAACGATGTTTTTTAAGAAGGGGAGAAAAAAAGTATTCCTTTATCTCTTTCTCATCAGACCCAACAATTAATGAACTTACAGCTGTCATAATGCATTATTTGCACAACAATATAGGAAGGATCTAACCTATTCTAAGCTGGTCTAACCTATCCTAAGCTAACCTAATCCAGCCTAACCTAACCTAAATTAAGCTATCGTCTTAAGAGAATTTATGTACACTAATTATGTCAAGTGTCACAGTATACTACACGCAAGGGCCCCGCAGAATATTTTCGCATACTTAGAAGTGCTATAGTATCACAACAAACGCACAATGATTAACTAATGACTGAGGTAGACTATTAAAAACTTCATATTCATACTTAATATTCATAGGTCATGGTAAAAAAACAAACATCAATGCAACGACAGACTTAACACAATCATATGCAAGTTGTACACTCAAATTACAAAAAATGTTTATCGTTCCTAATTTAACAATCAGTGTAACATATTTGTATCATAACCTAAACATAAGAGTGATCATTTACAATCTAACGCAAGCAATCACATTAAGCACCGAATGCAGAGAATCCGTTATGAACATATATTAATATATAATAATAATAATAATAATAATTATAATAAAGTAATAATAATAACAGTAATAATAATAATAATAATAATAATCACAGAGAATTATTACATTTTCAACTTCCAATAGCATTTAAGTCTCCGAGAACTCCTTAAATTGAGTGCATGCTTTCCAGATGGACCGACGTAGCTGCCATTATATGACCATTTTCATTTTTAGCATACGCTTGTAACTTTACATGGTAAATACATATGTATATTGACCAAAATTAAATCATGGAACTAATGATCTGTGAAATTAAAAGAAATTGATCTTTATGTCAAACAAGTAGCATTCATATTCTTTAACTAAATCACCTTGTGCTGCTTTATACTCACAGTCAACACTTTCAAACTTGTTTGTTATTAAATTAGCATTCGGGTCTTCCATCATTTATTTACTGAAGGTTGGTGTGAGCAAGTAATGCTCATCTGGATGCAGTTGCATTTGAGATTCGATAATTTTTTCTGAAACAATTTATTCAATATTTTAGAATGAACAAACACTGACACTTGTCTTACATTTTCTTCTTGAAGCCATTGTGTTTCTGAATGTATCTATTGTATATTGTTATTGAGATTTTGGTTTGTCGAATTACTTAAAGAAATCGAAAAGTGTTTCTTTGGAGATGTAGCTTGCAATTTGACATGTGTTTATCTTTGGGTTATTGTATAATATTATTAAAAAACTGTAAGCAGTTGACTTTAATGCTTGCTCTTGGATTGTAGCCGTATTTTCCTAAGGCGCGAAAATAATGTTCGTCATTACAAACGATCATATATTTTTCCTTGTTATAGAAAGAACATATAGCAATAAATCCATAATTTTAACAGACTTTGAGAAATATCTTGCGTTATATGTTCTGTGTAATTGTATCCCTTAAAATACCTAATGCAATATTTGTATATCATCGGTTGAACCTGTTAAGAAAGCATTCATATGTTTCTTCTTATGGTAATCTTGGATTAGTATTGTATCGCACTTTTACTAATATCTGATGTTTGTCAGCGACAAATTGTTGTAATAGAAGAAATTTTATCATTTGTCAAATCGTGTATTTGCAATATAATTATTTTCTGATAATATAGCTAAAGGTCAATGAATGCTAAACATTGCTTCTTGTGTGGATTGCAGATCTGCGTTATTCAGCGCCCTCCTGTACTATTCTTTTCAGTTTGGAATAAAAATTCCTTAACGGAATCGTAAAAAATGAAATTATATGTCTGGACTCTTAGAACCTCGTTTATTTGCACTTGTGATTGTTTGAGCCTCAAAAGATGCATGTGACGTTTCTAGAGAATGTCTTAAACTCCAATACCTACTCCAACTGTTGCATCTTAAGTATTTTTGGCATTTATTACATCGAGGTTTGTGTGAATTAAGCGCTGGCTCATTAGCAAAACTATTCAGCACTTCTCGCCTGCCACCATAGCATGTTGATGCATTGTAACTTGACATCTCACAAGTTTGTACAAGTCCTTGATCCCGTGTTCCCTGCCTCCTGCTGAATAGTAATTGGTAGTTCTATATATGAAGAGGCGTGGAGGCGGTCATACAGACAGGCGTTAGACACCAAAGCATGAGCTGCACACATAGATATAGAAGCGATATGCCCATCGAATTTTAAAATGTGTTCCAAAATTGCATGTAAAGTTTGAATCAAATTGGTGATAAGGATCAACTTTGATGTTCAATTAAAGAAGAATAAAACTTTGTTTTTTTCCGATAGTTTATGGATTAAATGTGAAATTTCAAGAGAGCAAATCATGTTTAATCCGGACCTTTGCTGCTTAAAGATAGATTTCGTTGGCTTAATTTAGAGGTCGTTGCATTCATTCATGAAGAATCTGGGATCAAGTAATTCTATTATATTGTCGATTTTAATATTAAAAATACGCCCTTTAGATTTCGATTATATGTCCTTGCATTGTAAATCATGGTAATGAAACACACCATCCTTTGCTTTTTTGAGTTTACAGGCTCATCTTGTAATTCGGTACATATCTCGGGTGGAGATACATGACTCCTTCGCCTGATGTTGTTGGGGCACTGTCAGATTCTAATCTGCAGCTGACCGCTGCGCTCGTTCCGAAGGACTCGGCCTCTTTCTAGGAAAGCTGAGAAATAGAGCTTTTCCTGCTGCTTAGCTGACGGTTTTGAATCTCTGAATAAAGCGTGTATAGTAATTGCAATGGTAACCATTAATAACATATACAATGTCAATCAAGTCTTGTTCTTCTGTTTACTTCATGCTATTTAAGGTAACTATTTTCAGAAATTGCCTTATTCCATTGTTTCTTATAAATGTGGAAATTAGCGGAAATCTGTGTGTTAGACAGATCTTTTATCCTGTATAGCCATGCGATTGTCATTGAAACTTGGTTCTCTTTGCATTGCATATAGTAAAGCGAGAACTGTGAACCGAAACGTCACTTTCACTTTGAGAAAATTTAAAGTAGTTTAAAAAATAATAAAAAGGAAACACTCTACTCTAGATACTACACTTAAATAACAAGTCCTTCCGGTTAATAGATGTTTAATTAGCCTATAAATGAAATCAATAAAAAATACCTTGAGGTAGTAAATTTAATTACCGAGTTTTCATACTTTACTCATTTTTCTTTTCTTTTCTGATCAGTACTATCCTCAGATAAACACGCGCTAACACTTTTATGAAAATAATTTTGGTCAAGGGATCTGCAAAACATATATTTCCAGTGAAAATTCTATTTTTGTGTGTAAGACAACACTTACCCTACTTATTAAATGAAAACAGTCAGAAAATAAAAGTATGACGTGTTACATGCAAACTGAGTTTCTCTACCGGTAGGTATTTTACCATTTTTTTTTTTTGTTTGAGTCATCATGTTTGCAGGTGAATAAATATATACAGATATTTTTATGAACATTCTCTATCGGATACTACGGGACGTCAAAATGTGCATTTCCGGTGAAATCTGGACATAACATTTTGGGTGGAATGCTATGCCTTCTCTATCCGCTTGGTACTAAATAGAGAAAATCAAATTGCTTTTTTGGTCTCAGGGTGACTTCAAAGCATACATATCCAAAGATATTCGGTATCAGAACGTTGAGCTTAATATATCTTCTCTAACTACTATGAACATTGTTACTGCATATCATGTGTTTATAAATTCTTTTTACCTCTATTCGGGGATGATTGCACATTCCTCTGATGCAATGAAGGAGAATCATAGGGATAAAAATCTCGTTATGTGGTATTCTCGGGCAGTGAAATTGAACACACTCCTCCTTCAAAATGCCCATCGCCTGAAAGGTTGACTATCGATGAACACCCTACTAGAATAGCAATAATAATAATAATAATAATAATAATAATAATAATAAAAATAACAACAATAATAACGATGACGATGACGATAATAATGCATATAGTAATGATGGTAGTAATGGTGATGATAGTAATGATGATGATGAAAATAATAATAATAATAATAATAATAATAATAATAATAATAATAATAATAATAATAATAATAATAATAAAAATAACAACAATAATAACAATAATAACGATGACGATGACGATAATAATGCATATAGTAATGATGGTAGTAATGGTGATGATAGTAATGATGATGATGAAAATAATAATAATAATAATAATAATAATAATAATAATAATAATAATAATATTAATCATAATGATATTGATAATAATGATAATAATGGTAATAATGCTAATAATGGTAATAATGGTAGTAGTGGTAATAGTAATGGTAATAGTAGTAATAATAATATTAATAGTAATAATAATGATGATGATGATGATGATAATACATGTTGATGATGATGATGATGATGGTGATGATGATGATAAAGAGGGGCAGTAGGAGCAGCAGCAGTAGTCTTTGCGCTTTGGATTCAAATGATATTGAATAAGTTTTAAGGAAGGAAAAGATACCCATTTATTTTTCTTTGTGATCTGCATAATCCAAAATAATTGATGATTTTAGCTTTATGAGCTAAAAAACATTGTTAAAAGCACTCCTGCTCAGTGAAAGCTTTACTTAGTGTGATTAATGTATATACGATGAAGAAATTAGCTTAAAAAACATTGTTAAAAGCGCTCCTGCTCAATGAAAGCTTTACTTAGTGTGATTAATGTATATATGATGAAGAAATTAGCTTAAAAAACATTGTTAAAAGCGCTCCTGCTCAGTGAAAGCTTTACTCAGTGTGATTAATGTATATACGATGAAGAAATTAGCTTAAAAAACATTGTTAAAAGCGCTCCTGCTCAGTGAAAGCTTTACTTAGTGTGATTAATGTATATATGATGAAGAAATTAGCTTAAAAAACATTGTTAAAAGCGCTCCTGCTCAATGAAAGCTTTATTTAGTGTGATTAATGTATATAGGATGAAGAAATTAGCTTAAAAAACATTGTTAAAAGCGCTCCTGCTCAATGAAAGCTTTACTTAGTGTGATTAATGTATATACGATGAAGAAATTAGCTTAAAAAACATTGTTAAAAGCGCTCCTGCTCAATGAAAGCTTTACTTAGTGTGATTAATGTATATACGATGAAGAAATTAGCTTAAAAAACATTGTTAAAAGCGCTCCTGCTCAATGAAAGCTTTACTTAGTGTGATTAATGTATATATGATGAAGAAATTAGCTTACAGTTCTTAATGATTGCTTACTTCCATAATTTAATTATTTTATGTAGGTTATAAAAGCAATATTTTCAAATGCAAGGGATACACATTTGTTGTGTATGTCAGCAAATTTCCCTGGTTATCCATTTGGCATGTGATTCTTTAACTATTCTTCGCGAGCCAATGTTTCCATGCACTATAAGTATCACACTTAATTGAATATTGCGATTTAAGAAGATAATCAGTATTACTTACCACCCATTGATGATGTATATACGACTATGTTAAACTTTTACAATTTGTGCTTATTGCGAGCAAATATTATCGCTTGCAATGTGCTAGATAGCTTACACTTTGGAATGCGTGAAATATATCCATGATATATTATTTATATAGTAATATGGTTTTCAGTGTTTATGTGCTATACAATGTTGAAACTGGACAGAAGATGCGTAGTTGGTTTTCAATGAAAAAACATGCATCATCTCAGTGCCGGATGGACCAAGTACTAAAGGTAGAATGGCCGTGCCGTGGCTAGATGGTTAGACCACCCACCTCTTACCTAGATGGCCTGGGTTCGATCTCAAGCGACTGCATGAGGATTTTGTGGTGGTCAAGTTGGCGCAGGGGCGGGTATCTCCGTTCTCCAATTTCCCCTGCAATTGCTTTCCACCGGTATTCCGTCTTCATTCCATGTATATAAACCTTTAATAATTGGGTTGGATTCAATTAAATATATTGATTTAGGTTGCAAAGAATTTTTGGTGCTCAAAATTTATATTATATTTTGATAAAAATGGGATAATTATAGGTTAATAATTTAAAGTCTTATTTAATTATTTTTTTGGTTATATTTATTGGTGTCATCGCCTGCGGTGCCACTTGTAGTAAAACCGGATGCTAAACACTATAAAAAACAATAAAAGTAGCATTTCTCCGTGGAAAATCCACAGATTTCCTGTCACCTATGAGCATTACATGTACAAAAAATACCGTTTTACCTCCTTGATATATATCTTTCTTTCATGTGAATCCTAGAAAGCTGCACACAAAATACCGCATAGCGGTAATGAGTTTAGAAGCATTAATAAAAGCTCATTCATATTTTTGGCTATTTTCAAGAATGTATACAGGTAAAAATGTTCTTTTGTGTATTAGGGGACATAAAACAGGCTGGCATGTGTTACCGATAATGTGTTAGTGAAAAATTCCTTAGACTTCCTGATGCCTCTTGAGTGTTACTTTGGTAATCCCTGTTTTCGTTAAAGGATTCTTAGAGGCATGTACTTATATTGAAATTGATATTTATCACTTCCATAGCATTAATTGTCTTGCATATATGCCACATATTTGTTGCTGATTTGTTGTGATCTGTTTACCTAAATCATATTTTCATTCATGGCGTTATCAACAAGAGATGCCAAAAATCCATCTCGTTCATTTAATTACGATAGAAGCATTTAAGGGTTTCCAGAAACTTTGAATAATGCTGATGCGTGCACCCAAGCTGGAACAACCTGGCTTACTTCATAAGTATATCTTAGTGGGCCAATGCATCATTTATCTAGGAAAGAAAGCTTTTCTGTATTATAATACGGGTCTACAATATCTTCATTTGCTTGTTTACTGCAGATAGGGAAGCCTTAATTAAGTCGTTGTCTCTGCTGTTAAATTAGGAAATATGGACAGGGACCTTTCGCAGTAAACTGTTAACATTAGTCCAGTCAATTTAGTAGACTAGTGTTAAACTATTGTAGTGAAGAATGAATGATAAAAGGGCTGCATGAAAGCAGAGTAACAACTTGCAAAATGATTTTTATGGGATGAATAGCACGATACTTCAGATGGGATCATACAAGCAACACTGATGTCTTAGAGATCTGAAATCCCTGCTGCAGACAGTGTTAGACGGATATCACACAATACCAACTAAACTGGAAACACCATCTTAAAAGCATGAGTTCAGATCAGATCTCCTAACCAGTTTATAACTACACACATACCAAGAGGACAGAGATCTTTGGACTGTCCTATGAAATGCTGACAGAAAAATTTTCTTTAGGATCATATTAGGCCTCCATAGGCCTAATACTTGGAAGATTACCATGGCCTCTGCCCAGAACCTTTTGTCCAAACCTAATTCAAAAACATTTTCCCATAGTGTTCGGTTTGTCAGCTCAGCTAGACCATTTTGCAGTGGTGTATAAGGCACAGTAATCTGATGTTTCATGCCATGTGTGTTTAGATACTACTCAAACTCATTGCTTGGCCATGCTATGGCCAAGTGGTAAGAACACTTGCCTCTCATCTAGGTGGCCCATGCTTGATCCTAAGTGACCCCATGTGGGACTTATGGTGGACAAAGTGGCACAGGGATGGGATTTCTCCAGGTTGTCCTGTTTCCCACACCATTCCACCGGTGCTCCATCTTCATTCCATGTATCAGCATTGTCATCGCCTGCAGTGCCATTAGTATATTTAAATACTATATCATAAAATGCATTGCTTACACGTTCACCACTATTATCTGAGCGTAAACATTTGATGGTCAAATTAGTTTCATTTTCTACTAAAGACTTAAGTTCAAGAAATTTAGAAGATTGTTGACTCTTGTGTCTTATCACAAATCCAAAGTCCATTTGTATACAATCATCAATAAAAGTAACACAATAGTGAGCACCCCCAAGGAAGCTACCCCCATTGGGCTAATATATCATTGTGTATGAGTTCTAATTTTGCTTTATCTCTTTTGTTCTTTCCTTTAAAAGATTCAATTGTCTGCTTACCCTCTAAACAGGTCACACATATCTTATTGTCATCTTCATCATATTAAATGGCATTTACAAAACCATTTTTCAGTAGTCTCAGATCTTTACAAGCAAGATGACCAAAGCATATGTACCACAACCCCTAAGTGGATAAGGCTTCAGCAGATAAGGCCCTCACTGACTGCTTGAGTTCCTGATCTAATAAATACAGTCCATATCTTTTGGTTAAAGTGACGTGAATGTTCTCTTGAACAGAAAACTATTTTTATCATACACTTTGCAGCATTTGTCATCAAACATTACAACATAGCCTTTTTTAGTCATTTGATTTACAGAAAACAAATTTGTTGGAAGACTAGACCTACACTTTGCATTTGCAACCATTTTTCTGTATTTATTTCCATGAACAGGCATTAAAATATTACCTGTGCTCTCACACTCTATCTTATTGTTGTCTGCTACGCAGCTCTTACTTTTCTTTGGGTCATCCCCTGTCCACGGACATATGTGTCATTGCTTCAGAATCTATCACTCACTTGGATGCAAACTTTGTGGCAACCACTGCTGTCATCAAGAGAGTTTTACAGTGTTTTTGACTGTCCACTTCTTGAATATTGGGCAGTCACGTCACAAATGATTTGAACCTCTGCAGATATAGCAGTGTGGCAATTTACTCTCAACCCATGATTTCTTCTTGGTGTCTTAGGTAGAGAGAAGAATAACTGAACCAAATGATTTTGAGTTGTTTCTGGTTCCCTCACCTAAGAGTGCATTTTTCCTTTCTTTGGAAGTTGTCTCCTCCTTTTGTTGGGCTATCAGAGTTACAAGGGATTCATAGTCGGGTGAAACTCCATTCATATGGCAAATTAGTCATGTATCCTCCAAAGGTTCACCTAGGCTGCTTAATTTCTGTGCTTTGGTCAGAATGTCTGATATATAGTTTTTAACACAAGAATGTTTCACATTGAACTGATGCCTAGTTAGTTCGCAAATCATTACTATTCTTTTCCTTCAAATGCTTTGCATAAGCTGTCGCATACCTCTTTGGCAGTTTTCACATTTGCAACATAAATATAACAGTTTTGCTTCATATAAAGACAAATCTTAGTGAGAGATTGGTTATCATGTTCCTTAACGACTGTTCAACCCACATGTCTGTATAACCCTTCAAGCATCAGACTCCTTTGCATGCCAAACCTCCAGCTTCCATAATTAGATCGTCTTTTCAACTTCTTGATTATTGGTACTGATGATGATACAGTTACCAGTAATGAGAATACATAGCTACTAGTGGTTAGTGTTAAAATCATTGTGGTGGATTTTCTAGTTGTAGGCATGTTGGATTACCATAAACACACAAGTTCATATAACACAAAAACTATTTCAGCTTTGTATGCTCCCAGAGGAAAAATAAATAGATGCTCTTATATCTGGGCCCATAACCTGTTAGGATTTGTGGTTGGTATTGAATAAAAGTCCAGCAAGATACATTACCAACATTGATTTATTCACGCTATTTTTTATACCAGTACTCCATGTTGGTGGAAGCACAGAAGAAAACGGAAACAGAAAGTGAGAACTCTGGGTATGATCCAGGAATTAAACTTGCGTTTAAACCTGCCGCTAAACTAGGCACTCTATACTACACTCACACTAGCTTACATATATGTATACACATTCTAACATGCATTTGTTGGGCTGTTGTATTTTAATGGCTATGTTCACCTTTCGTGATTAAATACATTGTTTTATGAAGTTATCCATAGTACCGTTCCATTTGGATGCATGAAGAGTAATTGAATTTATTAAAATTTAGTTATATCCGTATTACAGTTAACAACCTTAGGATAAGTTTGAAAAAAGTAAATCTTTTGATATACAAGCTTTGGCAAATCTCTACAACTTTCTGGTGAAAGAAAACTGAAGTATGTGCTTTAAAGATGCAGGTCTGTCTTTGTTATAAAACAATCATGTCATGGATGCACTGTAAGCAGAACAAAAATGATGGGTGCCTGCATTCCTCTTTGAAAACTCCCTTGCATACCAAATGAATGGCAGAGTTTCATTTGTAATTTGATAAGTTCCTCCTAGAAAACAATTTGTTATAAATTATGATCTCTATACAAGAATGCTAGAACATAAATCTTGGTTATTGTCATAGTTCCTTAGAGTGGGTCATTAGTGTTTAACTTCAGAATCATTAGATAGCAATAAAATAAAGGATTTTAAGTAGGTACTGTAGTTTACTTGATGTAATTTGGCTATTTAAAATACACAGAGTGCAGAGTAATTATGAGCTTGGTATGGAGCTTTAAATATTTGTTTGGCAATGTGAAAAACTTCCTATGAAAATTCTTTGTGATCACCAGGCATAGGAATTCTTAAGCAGTTAGCTCCAAGTTATCTGTACTCAAACCATTACGTGAACACTAGAATTCAAACAACAGTAGCCATAAATTACTGATAGAAGGTAAACATGATCTGCTGAGCACTCTCTGCAAACACCTACAGACTGTACAGCAGATGGGAGTGGTTTATAAAATCACTTCTTAAAGTACAGTAAGAGTTCAACTTCATTTCTTTTCATCTTGACTTTATTGCTTAGAACTTCCCATTCCTGGTGATCGTTATTGCAATAGCTAGTTGAAGTACAATGGCTATGTTTATTATGCTGATGTTTTCATTCTTGCTTTGCATTTTTAAGTGAGAAACATTTCTTTCTCAACTACAAACTTTCAACTGTTCAAATGCTTTTAGCGAATCACTCAGAATCATACCTGTTAATTTAATAAAACACCACAGTTGCTTAAAATGATATTTATTTTTCAGAATTATGCATGTGGGAATTGAAGATCTTACTTACCCTCAAGGAATCCCAGCAGTAATGCAGGAGAGAATGATACAGGTTAAGCTGCAAATTGTTATTCTGTGCCCCCAGTTCCTCCAGCATGTGTATGACAATCCTGGCCCTTCTACAGCCTTGGGTGCTCTGCTGCAACCAGACAAGGTGTTAGCAATGTTGCTGGGAGTTGAAGAATCTGCAGTAACAGAACAACATCATGCAGGTTCTTGTCTTGTTTTATATTCAATTGGTTTTATTGCTCCCTAGAATAAGTTGAACAGTGAATCATAAATACTTTGAAATGAAGATTAACAGACAAGCTGCACCATAGAACTCAAAGATTAAACTCACAAAAAATAATTTCGCTCTGAAGAAGCCTAAAGCTTAGATATAATTTCCTGCTTGGTTGAACTTCCTTTGCACAATTTTTTCATCTTGCATAATTAGTATTTGAGTTGATCTCTAGAGGTAGGTGTTGCTATACATTCCTCAGTTTAATCTCTGAATAGAATGTGCAAAGCAGCAAGTAGAATTTGATGGCATTCAGAGATATTGATGTTATAAGATTCAGTTTCCCTTGCTTGATGTTAGGGTTATATTAATGGATGGATTAAAATTTTATCTGCTTTATATGAGCTATTAGGGTGTGTAGCGGTGTGAATAATTTACTTGTAATTTTATAGGAAAGACTTTTAATTTGCATTACAGCTTATATGAGTTAGGTATCAAAGAACCTCAATTAAGGTTGTTTTTCTTCAAAGAAAATAATGCAAATGAAAGGCAGTCCAGCAAAATACGAGACATAATGCTCATTTCTTGACAGTCAGCATTGACTTACACCTCAATTGCTGCTTAGTTTAGTGACCCCAATTTTTCTCTTTAACAAATGCTGTTACTATTCTTGCATCATGAAATATTAATGTATATTTTGCCTGTGAAGGCTTTTAATACCTATAATATATGTCAAAAGATTAATTCTTTTTGCTTCATCTCTGAAACAGCTTATTCAAAATGTATACAATCTATTGTTTTTGGTGATATTTCAGGTAGTGCATTCTTATCAGCACTGAAAATACCTCAAAGAGAAATTAATGTTTTGAATATTCTGGAGATTTCTCTGCCCATTTAGTATAATAAATTAAAATTTGCATATCTCCTCATTTTGTTTACTTAATAAAGAACTGCTATACCCAATAGCAGAAAAATAAAAGCTATTCTGAATGTAAAATTTTGTTAAGATTCTAATCAGTAATCAAGCATGTTAACCCATGGACACAAAAAATGAATTATCTGCAGATTCCATGCATTGATCAAAGAGCTTCATGTATGTTGGTGTTCCTAACAATAATTTTAGTAATTTTTCATATTATAGGGATTCCATTTTTCTTTTCATTGTGAGAGAACTGTTCATACTTGATGTGTTTGCATACCACATGTTTTCATGTTCAGCATATTGCTGTTCAGTAGAATAAACCCTTAAAAGAGCATCATAATAACTATCATATTAACTGTACCAAATGTTGTGTATGAAATAAGTATGTATAAAATAAATAGACGCTATGTGTTGATTCAAAATCATTAAGAGAGGCAAAAAGATGTTTAGTACATGTGAGAAGCGAACCTTCGATCCTCACCAGTGGAGTAACCTACATTTTACCACAGTGCTATTAAGAACACACATGGAAAGTGGCAGGTTCAGTGATGCCATACAATGCAAACTGTATCAGGTGTTATGTCATTAATATTTTTATTTAATATTAATAGTTTGTTGTTGAAGGAGCTTAAGTTATGTATTTGATTATGATTACTGACCACGTGGGTTAGTAGTATTAAAATTTGAAACTTGTAACAACTTGTTGCTGCCACTACACAACCATACCATAAATGGTGTACACAAGGTGCTCTGCTGTGTAGGACTTACATGAATTTGGCATTGCAGATATGACTAATTTTTTTTTGTCCAAGGGAGTAAATTTGAAGAATGTTTCAATATCCCATTTTATTGCATGGAACAATTTCTAACCTTCAGGTAGGAGTGTCCAGAATTTTAAATTCTATAAAAGAAGCAGTTAAAAAATAAATATGTGCTATGAAAACTTCTTTCAGTAAACAACACAAAACTGATATCACTAAAAATGTAATACTCTTAGTCAATTATTTAAAATAGTGGTTCATAATTGACCTTTCTCAATGCTTAATTTCATTATGAAAATTCATAGGTAAATAAATGATCTAACAATTGAAAATTGCAACAAAATATTTGTAAGTGTTTTTGCAGTTTGAAAAAAAACTGCTTATCTGTGACCTATGTTTACATTTTTCCAATGTGATATATATCTAAGTATCTACTGCAGACAGCTTAGAACAATGCTTTATTTTTGCTGGTAACTTTGTATTGAGTGCAATCACAACAGTTTCAATTGCTCCCTATAACCATAATAGTTGTGTTATAGAAACATTCAGCATTAAGATGTGCAAATTAAGTCATGGGTCATGTTCAGTTCTTAGCAAAAAGCTCAAATTATATTATAGAGCTTATATGGATTTCAAGGACTATTGAATAATTCTTAACATGCTGAAAAAATTAAGAACTTATAGCATGGAAACAACATGCTATTGTGTGAATTAAAGGCAAAAACTTAAGCTTAGTGTGATAACACTTACATGTAGGTGTGAACTATAAAGACTTAAATATCACAGTCTTCAGATGCTTTGGTTACAACTGCTCTGGATGTATTGAATGGTCAAGACTATAGTTAAAAGGATGGGTAGTCACTTACTTAAGTTAGGCTTGTTGTGGAATGCCATAGCTACATTGCTTTGCAAGCTGACATTTACTAGTTCTAAATTTTCAGATACCTTTAAGAAGCACTTTATTTTCTCCCCTTCTAATAGTACACTGCTCTTTTCATTCCTCATAAATGTCCTTAATTTTGTAATACTTAGTTTGCTTATAACACTAAGACAGTCCAAACTTTCCATTCATTCACTGCTCAAGTGAATGGAACATACTAGTGGGAACAGCTTGTGGGCGGTAATAATGAAGATAATATCATACTGATAATAACTGTGAGGTATATCCAAATTCACTACAATGGGCATGGAGATAAATTGTTGGCCTTTCAAATAGCAAGCCCAAATTTATTTCCAGTTAGAAATGCCACTTAGATTGAGGCTTCCCCAAAAATGTCCTATGCCCTGATAAACAATGAAACTGTCAGATGCACAATAAAACTGAACTGAATAACTGTCTGACTTTCATTTACCATTAAACTCCTAATACAGTTTTTTCAGTAGAATCAATGGTCATATTAAAGAGAATAAAATGATCTACAATTATTTTTAATTGACTCTTGTTTCTCTGCTTTCCTTCTTCTTCATGTGTAAGCTAATCAGATGATCTAGAACCTGTGTACTGTTCAGAGGTTGATACATTGTGAAACTGTGTTTCATTGTTATACTGTGATAGGACTGTTATAAAGACAAAAGGTCCATATAATTTTTTATACAAAGCCTTCATGTATGATTCCTATGTGATGACAAACTCTTGAAGAGAAATGAGAGATCAATTTATAGATGGATTCTCTACTGTTCAACTCACAGAGAAACAGTTCATAATCTTTTGAATAGATTTATGGAAATGGAATGTATTCAGGATAAGAAACAAAAAGTAAATCACCACATCCTAACAGAGGAAAAACTCGTTATCATCAGAGAAAATTAGGAGAAATTCCAAGGAAAACTCTGAGAAAGCTTGCACAGTAATAACAAATTTGCAAAATTTGTCTTAGAATGGTACTGAACTTGTAAAGATATGTAGTTCAGGAAGAGCAACCAAGTGAGTAGATGGGATTTCTGCACTTTGGTGTTGGATAATTTAACTCTCTCTTTTATCCAATGTTTTTTTTTTCTATGGATCAAGCATGGCTTTATTCACATGATCATAAAGAATTGATGATTCATAATGCAAATTTTACTTAAAATATGTGAGAGGTGCGTAGTGACACAAGTATATAAGTTGCAACAGCATCTTTGGTGAAGCTATACAGATAAAATTTTTATAATTTGCATGAGAAATCTATTGATTAGAATTTAAAGGGCTAAAAATTTTTGGTCAGTTCGAGTAGCTCAGTTGGTTAGATGCTGCCTTCTGATCCCAAGGTTGTGGTATCAAACCTGGCCCAACCACATGGTTTTTCAGTGTGCTTCAAAGAGTAGCCCCATGTCAGTAGATTTAGTGATATGTAAAATGGCTCCTGTGGGACAAAATTACAGCACACGGTGTCCTCATACGATCTTGGCAATTAATAGCATGTTTAAAGAAAAAATATTTTATATATTATGAATAGCTAACTTAAATGGCAAGGAACATGCTTCCAATGCCAAGAAATTTCTGATTAGTCTGGTGACATGGTCAAACAAAGCCTCAGTATTTTGTCCATTGGTGTTTTATGTTTTTGTTCCATATGGATTATCATTAATATATTCTAAATACTTTCCTTGAAAATATTAATTTCAAACCAGTGCATAAATATGACAAAATATTTACTTTTTTATACTTAACTTGATAGGGGCTTTATTTTTGAAAGGTGCTGACAATATTTTTAATCTGAGTTGTGATTCAGTAATGTGGGTTTGGTTTACTACACCAGCATATCATAGAAAGGAATTATGAAATATACCATGTGCTTTTACTTTCTGTACTATTTTGCTTGTAAATAGAGGAGGTATTTCATTCCATTCAAAAATTTGTTGCAAGGATTTCACTGGAAATATACATTTCAGGCCTTCCGAAAACAAAATCAGTGTTTTTGAAAAAGTTCCTTTGCAGGAATGTATATATTTTTTTAACATTATTAACACCATATTTGATTACATAAATACAAGGTGGTTCAAATATGAATGGGTCTAATATTTTTTTCAGAAAATGCTGTAATAAAAACTGACCAACTTTACATGTTATGCTTCAAAGCTTTTGGTTGAGTTGGTTGAGTGCACATTCATTCCTAACAAATGCATTGGTATCTTTAAACCATACTCCCTCCAAGTATCTTTTAAGTCTCCAAAATAGAAAAAAGAAAGGAAAAAAAAATATCACTAGGGGCTAAATTTCTACTTTAAGGTGGATCAGACCTTTCTAATGGCTTCCATGTTTTTGCTGGCAGTGTGAGGCCTTGCATTGTCTTGATGGAAGAAAATCCCATTTTTTCCTATTTTCCTCTTGGACCACATCTTACTCTTTACTTTTTGCAAAAAAAATTTTAGAATTATATTCTTTATTAATGCTTATCTTCTGCTGAAGGAAATCAAGCATGGTTATAAATTGATGAGGTGATTGATGTTTGCAGTCAATGATTATGCAATGTGTTCTCCATATTTTCTCTTCCCTCTCTGAAGGCTTTACACATTATTGAACCCTCGAGTTTTTGAAAGACAAGCTTCTTTAAACTGTTTTTGTAGTTTCTGAAGAATTTCCAATGGTTAGACCCCTTCTGCAATAAGAAATTTAATAATAATGCACTGTAGCAAGCTAACCAATGCTTTTTGTTTACTCAGAGCTTAAACAAAACTGAACATGCTCATAACTCACTCAGCAGAAGGGGAAGAATGTAAGTTCCTCCTTCCAAGTTCAGTAACTTGTTCGGTGGATTGTTATATTGTAAGCAATTCAGTTCATATTTTAACCAACTTGCAGTAATACTGCATTCTATGTTTTCTGACATTCTCTGTCATTCTATACACTATATAAAACATCAGATGGTTGAATTTCTTATATTCCAACTAAAACTTATATTACTTAAAATACCCTTAAATGATGCAATTATAGTAATATGATGTTCTGATTATACTTTTCACATTTTCTTATACAATTTTTGCTTATACTGTGTGATTTAGGCTTCTACAATCTTTTGTCGGCATTCTGGCAGAAATCACTAAGTCCAAAATCTGTGTTTAGAGATAAAGCAATTTTAAAGTTTGGCTTAGTTCTAAACATCCATTATGACTTTATGCTAAACTTAAAATACAGTTTATAAATATGTATGCATTTTAGTTATTATTATAAATAGGATTCTAATCCTTTTTTCCATAAATGTCTGTAAAATTGCTCCAAATTTCCAAAATATTGGACTAAGTGACTTCTGCCTGAAGAGAAAAAGGTACTTTAAAGGAGATAGGTAGACCACTGGATCATAAAACAAAAGAGTTTATTTTTTATGATAAATATATTTTCTGTTGTCCAGTATTTTTTACAGTTTTTATTTCCTTTACACTTTTGTAGCTTTGCAAACATATGGTTCAGTACACTGATTAAAAGTGCACACCTGAAAAGTTTTGTATTAGTTGGCAACTATATTTCAAACAGGACATCACCTATGATTAACTGCTAAAATTGAAAACTTTTAACACATAACATTTGATTGTTTTGAAGAAATTAAAAAATTTGCTTTGCCCTTTGTTTAATTAAATTTACTCTGATCCAAGTTGTATCCTTCAGGTTCATTATCACTTCTGATGTTTGGTTCTGGACTTCTATCTTCCAATTTTTTTTTTTTTTAATGTGGCAAGGAGTGACAACAAGAGCGAAACTCCGATGTAATGACACTTTTATCACATGGTGACAATAAAGCCTTATATTTCCAATCTGATATAGATCTATTATACGCCTTGAGAACAGTAGGCATTTTTTGTCCAAACATATTTATTTGTGAATAGTTCCTAAAATGCTCATAACTGTACCTCAGAATTCCAGGGCTCTCTTTTTTATATCTGAAGCATTTTATTTTCAACTGGTTTACTCTCTTCTCTTTGCTGTCTTTAGTTTTGTTGCACAGAATTGCTTTGGACAGGCCTGATAAATAAATATAGTTATCAAACTTCAGCTCTTTCATATAATAAGGTGCAGGATCATCCTTTTTCTTAGGAAAGGGCAAATCAAAAGATGTTTAGCCAGTCAGGCATAGTGTAAATAGATACAAATTTCTTTCGATTCTCAATGGCACTGCGCATAATGACCTTACTTGAGGAAGTTTGTTCAATCACATTAATGTTAGTGGTTTGAACAAATAAAACAAAAGGACAGCAACATTTTGGTTTCAGTTTTGCCTACCAAAAGTATCTGAAAAAGGAGATACTTCCTTTACTGTTTGCAGCTGACTGGTATGAAAGAAGTAACAAGTTCCAACTTCAACACTTCCCTGTTTACCATTTAATTCATGCCAGGTGTAACAGTGTATTATTTGTGGGATTCTCTCATACACTGTAGGTACATAGTTTACGACTGTAGTGCATCGGAATAACTTTACTACTTGGGATTTGTAACACACTTTGTAGGTTGAAAGTTGCCATCACAAACGTTTCTTCTGTGGAAGCCCTTGTTTTGTCATTTGCTTTACTTTGGTTGGCTTCTTGGTTCGTTTGCTTTTGATTTAGATATTGGGCTCCGGTTCTTTCTTCTCTTTCTCTTGAGCAGCATCATATCTGGTATAAAATGAACACTGGTCTCTTGTCTTCTTGCTTTCTATATTCTAATTAAGGTCAAATAACAGGTATAAGTGCACAAAACAACTAAAACTAGGAATCAAACCTTTGGCCTTTGCATTTATAAGCCAACATGTTATGTACTAACCCAGAAAGGCATCGCTCCACGATAAAATATTACTTTTGGATTGGCTGCGGGGTAGAGTGGTCAGTGAGCTGACATCACCCTGAGGTCCTGGGTCGATTCCTGGCTGGAGATATTACTTTTTCTCTAGTTAGAGCTATTCCATTACCTCCATAGAGTTTGAAGTGTGTACATAAGAGTGAATGTGCGTGAGAAAATAAGTTAAAGATGATAAAAAAAAAAAAAAAAAAAAAACCTACAGCAATTTCAACTTAAGTTCAAATAATAATATAAAGACAGCAATGTTTAAGTCAAAGCCCCGATGTGACCATAACAGTTACAGAGGTTAAAGAGATGGATAAACAAACAAAAATTGCGTCCTCCAGATTGTATTATGTCAGAGTTGTCTTCATTAGCAGAAGCTTTATGATCAGATATATCCTCTGTTGTAGGTACAATTGCAGATCTTAAACAATTGTCTGTTTGTAGCCAAGTAGGCAGCATCACTGATATTATTCTATTAACACAAATAAATATATTTGGTTATTTTGGGTGTAAAATAATAAAATAAAGAGTATAAATTAACAGCTGCCGGCCCCCATGGCCACGCTCACTCAAGCGTCTCGCTTTGGTGCTTCATGGGCAGGGGATCGTGGGTTCCAGTCCTGCCTTGGGCATGGGTGCTATATGTTTTTGCAATGTGTCTATGTTTGTAAAGGAACAGTAAAACCAGTACTCAGTAAAACCTACGGGGGGAAATGTAAATGGGGATACAGTGCCGCAGTCCTGATCAGACTCCGGTACTGTTTAAAAAAAAAAAAAAGCTTAAATATTGATAATAGCATACTTAGATGAAAATCATGACCGCTAGATTCAATTTAAAATTTGAAAACTTGAATATTGATAATAGCAGATTTACATAAAAATTATGACAGGCATATTCAAGTTTAAAATACGAAAACTTGAATATTGATAATATCAGACTTACATGAAAATTATGACAGTCAGATTCTGATTTTGTAGTTTCCGTATTGATAATCTCAGCATTCCTTAAAGTAAAGTAGCTTTATCCTTCATCACTCATATCAGTTTCAACAGATATAGGCACAGACACCTTGAGTACACTTTGAGTTGCCTGGCAATTTCAGAGAACAATAAGTTCATCCAATTACTCAGGTCATTGAAGAAATGATTATTCAAATCACTGCTGTATATGTTTACAATTTATATCTTAACAATATGCCAAAAGCCTCTTCCTCATTTGTATTATGTTTAGTACTATGTAACATTAGTTGGCCTCGGGTTTACACTTCCTGCACAGCATTTTGTAGCACACAAAGCTTCACTTCCGTTGTGTGAAATAACTCTTCCTAGATTGAAATAAAAACTTGCTGAGAGTGCAAGTTGTTGCAATGTGACTTGGCTTTAAGCATTATTGCAACGCATGACAGCGACTTTAACATTATCCCTCTTCTCAGCGGATTCTGCTTGACAATGGATATGTAATGTAGCTACAACTTACGACAAGCAGATATAAACTAAGTCCATTAAGTGATTTCTGCCTGCCTAAGAAGTGTGAAATTTGGACTTGATGAAAACTTAAAATAGGCATAATTTAAAAAAGAAAAGAGATATCGCTTTGAGACTTTTGCTAGTTTATAGAGAACACACTTCTTGGTAATATGGTGTAATAATCTCAAAACAGCCAAATTTGGACTTAGTGACTTCTGCCAGAACGACGACGATTTATAGCTATGTCCCCTACCAAAAGTATTCATTAACTCTCCAGTGCTCAAGTGAGTTGCTGTAATGTGCTTACTTGCAAGATGGACTGTATGAACCATTTTATTTTCATTAATTAAATAATGGTTTTGGGCATTTTGTTAATAAGAATGGTTATATGTGTTGTAATAGACTATAATTTAGTTATAAAAAAAAAGATAATCGGTGAAACTTGAATATATATATATATTATTTATAATAACACATAAATTTTTATGTACTAATTCAAATAGTTTCAATGAGACATTAACAGTTGTCTCCCAAAACACACAGAAGAATAAAACTTTTACTATAGATGCTGAAAGAATAGTTATAGAACTGACACTGAGAAGTGCTGCTATTTTTGCCTTTTTTTTTTTTTTTTGAGGTAACTGAGGCAGTATAACTAGGTGCAATAACTTTTTGTAAAGTACAACAATGTAAACAAGTATGCTGACTGATACATGTCAACCATACAAGTACTGAAGGGTTAATAAAATGCAAAATAATATAAAGTCAATCCTAATTATGATTCTTTACACAGCATATACCTTATAATAGTAAGTCAAAACAGGTTTTGTTTGTAAATTTTGCAAAACCTCTATAATTGTGATATTATGCTCTACTCCCTAAAAGATTTTGTTCACGATATAAGAAACAAGATTAAAATACTGGAAGTAGAAAAGTGGAAAATTTCATGAGCACAAGGACACTATGGAAATGAAGTGGCAGATCAGCTGGCAAAAGAAGCAGTAGGAATGTTAAATTGAAATACCTTACAACAGAATTCCCAAGTCTCAGTTACTGTGTTTGTTACTAAATTAATTTGGAGACAGATTTTATAAAATTTGGGGGCACTTAAATTGTCTCAATGCATTTATGACAGAAGGGCATGATGCTGCATCTAAACCCTCTTTTAATCTAGACTGATGAGGACAATGCTCTTTTTTTACATTCTTTGACACAAAATCCTTCAGTGTTATAGCAGCAGCTACAATATTACCCAGGGGAGTGAACTCATTAACTGTTGTTCAGTAGATGATTTGGAAATATGTGGTGTGGTATCCTGCTAGTTCATAGTTTTCAAAAACTTATCCTTCAACATTTAAAAAGGTTATTGAATGAAATTTTGAGACTTTACAAATATTTTATTCTCGTGGTTATAATATCAAGATTATTTTTGCCTTCTACCACCGTTTTTGGAATTTCCCACTCTTTAAGTATTCATTGGATATCACTGTTATACATTTTGGGAATATTTCAAACGTGCATAGTAATATTCTGCTCCCTATACCCTCTTCTCTAGAAGCTTTTTTATGCTCTTTTGTTTGTTTAAGACATTTATTACTTCTGATTGTGTAAATGGCTTGTCATTGTCACTGTATATTTGTAGCATTGTTTGTTCTCTTATTTTTAGATGGTATTCATCAGCTTCCTCAATATCAGCGGGTGTGAAGTAGTTGAACATGTATGTCATCGAATCTTCAATGGCAGTAGCACTCATCTTATCAGTTTTAATTAAAGTCACTACTACTGTGTTGTTCTTTATCTTACAGACATCAATCAAGACACAGATTACTTGAACAGCACATATTAAAAAATTCTTTCCATTAAACATATTTTGTATTCATATTGTTGCTTTTTATAGCCTTTTCACTTTAAAATATTAAATCTTATGCATTTGTTGTAAGACTCTTTGTATTCTAGTATCCCCTTTTAATAATATAGAAAAAAATGCATTGGTTCTTTTCCACGAAATGGTGAGCACCGGCATCCAATAGAAATCAAATTTTTGGTTAGATTTTTATTAAGGCTGTACTGCAAGTTTGAAAGATACTTTACGAGTTGGAAACATTTCACCATACTTTATACATTTGACTTTCCTATCAAAATATTCTCTGGGTCTGAGGAAGCTCTCTGTTGAAGCAATTCCTATGGTCTATTTTGACAAGATTATGATAAATTTATTTTAATGTTTCTTGAATTGTGATATATCTTAATTCATGAAAATTGTACTCCTCATTTAATGTACTCTCTATCACATTTCAAATGAACATAATTTATAATCCGAATAACTCTCTGATTTCAAATCCTCCACATTCAGATCTTGATAATTAGGTGATTGTTGGTAATAGTAAGATTTACATTCATTATTCTTGTGCTCTTAAAAGATGCTAGTTCATTCTCCTTGTTTAAGTAAAGTTGTTTGTTGGTTAGGTATTCTACTAAGATATTTACTTGTATGTTGATTACTGTGTCATGCCATGATCTGGACCTAGAATTGCTGTCCACTCATATTGATATCCTTGTCTTTCTGGTGTATTTCAGGCATCCTCTGATTTATCCAAGTCATTATTTAAGTCTTTCTCTGGATTAAAGTGTAATCTGAGTACAGAGAACCTCCACGGACCAATGTGAACTCAAATAAACCACATCTTCATGTGTTGACCAAATTATCAAGACTCTATCCATTTTATTATTGATGATAATAATAACTACCTGATTCTTCCCACTTCCACCAATGTATAACATTAATTTGCATGACATTCTAACAGATTTGTTTTGCACTGTGTATGGCTCTTGTGCTATTACTAAGTCTATATTATCTTCTTCTTCCAGTGTTCTGATATAGTGAGTTGCAGCTATGGGTTGTGAGTTGATTTGAAAGCCCTTAACCCTGAACTGGTATGGTACAAAAATATAAAATAACTGGTACAGGAGGTCTGAGAGACTACGTATGTTTAAAACAATTGCGGTTAACAATCTTGACAGCATAATTGTTTAGAAACTCTTTCACTCTATTAAAAAGTTCACTAATAGACACTTCTTGACTTAAATAACTTT
This sequence comes from Hymenopus coronatus, assembly GCA_030762935.1. Taxonomy (NCBI): domain Eukaryota; kingdom Metazoa; phylum Arthropoda; class Insecta; order Mantodea; family Hymenopodidae; genus Hymenopus; species Hymenopus coronatus. The sequence goes on along the minus strand of JAUKNX010000035.1, from coordinate 1,009,814 downwards.
ATAATATTGGGCAAAAAGTAGTTATTTGTTTAATTTGGAAAACAGAACACTTTTATGTAATATAAAAAGTCAGTCTTTCTCTGTGGAAATTCAACACACTTTTTTTGACAAACTTTTCAACTTATTGCACTCTCACTCTTGTACCAAGGGTATCCTGTCTTTCTTTTCAGTTTCGGGGGGCACAAGTACATGTTTTTCTTTTTTCAGAAACCTCTTCTTCAACTGCATCCTTCTCTGGAATTTTGTCAGGGAGCCTCAAAATTCATCTTATATTGAGTCTCAATGCTTGGAGTAAATTGTGTAAAAGTCTTTCTCTTATGTGAGTCTCCGGAAGAAACCAGAGAACCCCTGTGCCACTTTGTCTACCACAAATCTCACATGTGGTCGCTTGGGCCATCTAGATGAGAAGCAAGTAGTCTAACCACTCGGCCTCGGTGTGGCCCCATTTAATTGCGCTCTGGTTTGAGCATTTCATGGTGGGGGTGTTTTGTTCCAAAGGAAATTTTTTTTCCGAGGAAAGTAGCAACATTACTTTGTACACTTTCTGTCTCAGTTTCTGACACATCACGTTCCTCAATTTTTGAATCTCAACTATGTTCACTTTCCACTACAATCTGAGATCATCTATGTTATTAGTTATCATCACTGTCAACAATTTCACAGTCTTCTAACTCTGCCAATGTCTTGAATTATGAATTCACTAAGTCTGGGATCATCTGCACTCATGGACGATGGGCCTGGTTTTCCGACATCTTCTGTAAATGAATGGAGAAAAATCCACTTTATGCTAGTACCAGCTACATTTGTTATATTGTAGATGCTGTTTTTTTTTAAAAACATATTCGTGTATATGCATTTAATTGACAGTGAACATTTTTATTTATAAATATACTGTTAATTAAATATTAAGTAATATATAATATATACACATTCTAGTATGTTTATTTAATAGTAGGAATATTAGGCATTATTTTCCTCAATAATTTAACTCAAGAATTAAAAAAATTTGAATAACTAAAAATATTTACTTTGTTGGAAATATCATAACTGGTACTAGACGTCTGAGAGATTGCTTCTTGAGTTCCAGATGATATAACTGAACAATGTAAACAAGCAGAAGAAGTCCACTTCCTACACAGACTGCAGACACTCTGATAAGAAGGAAGTGGGGTGCAGATGTATATATCTTAATAAAACGCCAAAATATGTCACTTAACATTTCAGCTATGGTCCACATGACAGCATAATACCAATTAAGGGTTAATGCCACATTAAACTCATTGGGTGTACATTCTGATTTTGCCTTACTTAAAAGTCTGTGTTTTGTTTGTATCTTCTTACTGCTTTTTGAAATCTTAGGTAGTGTCTATCCAGGGACAAATATCTTTACTTTCAGTGACAGTGTGAGGGATCTACTGATTATAAGTTTTGTAGTTCACAAACTTCAAGTCTTTTCTTTCTTCTCTAAAGGCTTTCCATTTGCATCTGTGTATGCATGAATAAACACTAATAACTCAAAAACATAAGTGAATGAATACCAACAATTTGATATTTAAGTTCAGTATCTTCCAAGGATGCAACACAAAGGCTTTCAAGGAAATTCCGTTACTCCAAATTAATCGTTACATAGAAAAATTTTCAAAATTATTGATTTTCTCAAAAATGGCTCTAATGTTTTTGAATAAAATACCATCTATTTAAGACATTTATTTGACAAAATGGATATTCTAAATTTTCTATGAATAGCCTGTAAAGTTCCTATTATTCAAAAGGAACTTTATATAACCAGCAAACAATAATAGGTAGATGGAAATTTATGATGACTGTGATGATCATAATGATGATAATCCAGTGGCAATAAAGCCTATTTGTGGCCTGGGTCCACCAGTCTATCTGCCAGCATCATGTTCCCTTATGTACATATCATCCATGATGATTCAATGCATATGAGGAAGAAATATGTTCGCAATCACATTCTCTTGCTCATAATTCTGAAGGCTTCCTTTTCTTCTCTTACATGTGAGATGACACAAGGAATTATACCAAATCCTGTAGGAATTAAAATATACTCTTTAGGATGGCCAAAGAACCAGAATAAGTTATGATGAAGGATTGGATTTCCTCTTTCTGTTGGATCAAAGAAAGATGTGCTAAGATTTTGATCTGCTAAAAGCATAAAAAAAAATGTAAATGGCGTGTTATTTATGGACACTCTTTAACTACTCTCAGCGTCCCATTCTAAATTGAACATGAAAGACTGCTTAATTTTGCTCAGAGGCCTCTCTATCTGGCTTGAGGTTCTTTTACATGCCATAAATCTATGACAAGGGAGCAACGGCTTTACTTTCCTTCAGAAGGAAGCCATGCTAAGGATTTTTACACCAGAAAAAATACATCGTCCTCTGCCAGGTTTGAACCCATGACCTTGCATATATGAAGTTAGCATGGTAACCATTACACCACGGAGGGTGACCTGCTAAAAGCATAGCAATAGCCATGCAAGAAATGGAAGAGATAATAATAAGAGAATCGAATATTGCCATATGTGGCCAGGATTGCTCCTATTGCAGCTTACTATTTCCTCATGATGTTAAGTAGGAATTGGTTCTATAACCTGGGACGTAAAATTCACATCCCTATGAATGGGATCAAACCTGCCACATTCCATGGCTGTGAAATAAAGCTACATGTTCCAACCCACTCTGTCCTGACACAGCATTGACAAGTATGTACTACACAGAAAGTGTACATCCCTTTAAAGCGATGCATTTATTTGAAATTACTATATTTTTGGCATTAGCCATTTCCAAGATATCCTATTTGCTGGTTTTAATTATTCAATACTTTATGTTGTTTAAAGAACTTTTGCTATTTAGTTGTTTCTGACAATGTTATGGAAGGAGAATGGAATTTCAAAATCAGTATTTAATGCTGTAATTTTAAATATTTGGCTGCCGCCTCAGTTTCCCTATTCCTCTTTGTACCTATAATAAAATATGTAACTAAGCTATTCCTAGAATGGTTTGTCTCAATTAATAGGAAGTAATAGAAGAATGAGCTGTTGTTAAAATAGTTTGTAGTAGCTTATAAAAATAAATGATAGAAGGTCACATTTTTGTAACACATTAGACTTTTTTTATACTACTTTGTAGTTTTTGTTTACTATTTAGGTTTATTAATGCAGGAAACAAAAAGAATGTTGGCAAATTTGTCCTTATCATACATTAAATAAGAGAGGATAAAAGCTGGTAAGCCACAAGTACTTAAAAGCTTACAACAAACACAACAAGCATAGAAAATTTATGACTATAGCATTGTTAAATTGATAATTTTAAACTTCATTCTATCTCTTCACAGAGTTTATACACCTGGTCATCCACCACTAAAATTGGACATTATTGACATTTCTCATTATTTTTGGTGGTAGTAAGCACTCCTTATGTACTTCAGCAAGTTCTTCTGAGCTTGAACATTTATTTTGTAACAACCAGCTCTTTATAAATGGAACCAGATGCAGCCACAGATCAGCAGTCTGCAGTGTTAGCAGCAGGGATGAGGCATTTTCTAGAGGTAATCTGCATAAAGTTAAGCATAAATCACAGTGAGGTTATAGGAATGTTCTTCTACAGCACAATGCCTTTTATTGTGATTTTTTGCTTCCAGACTAATCCAAAAAGTTATGGTATTTCGCTTCAATTAGTTCAACAAATGTAGTTTTTAAAACACAAAAATATGTGAGGGATAAAATTGAAGCTTACTTTATTTTTCCACATAACCACCTCCATTATTTAAGAACTTGTCATATCTGTCCATGAGCTTTAGAATTTCCATGTTATAGTCGGCTATTCAGAAAATTTCACTGCAGAAATAATGACAAATATTTGGTAAAGAAATTGGTAACTCAAGTAGGGTTACACATTTGTCTTAAATGACTTTGTGGTTCATTAGATTCTTCAAATCATCTGTGATTAATGATGGAGGTGGGGTCAAGTTTCGTTATCCACATTTGTTTATCCATTCTTGAACATTCTTCCATGTTTCTTTCATTCATTACTATTTCACCATATACTTCCTGCAGTTGAAAATTAATGTTTGCAGCTTTCTTTCAAGATAGAGTATTCAAAAATCCAATACCTCTCAATTTAGAGTAGCCAGGACTTTGTATCACAGAGTTCACTTTGGACAATCACAGAAAGCACAATAACAAATTATTTTAACGGAAGGTCACACAACATTAAGAAAATAGTTTAGGAAACCATTTGACTGGCAGCAATTAGTACAGTGGAAATACATAAACAGTTATTACTTCCTGAATTACCCTTGTATATATGCATGTACATTGAAAAATTTGGCAAGAAAAATTGTACTAAAGAATTTTGAAGCAACTATCTTATGCAGTTTCAGAAAACTATAACCAAGGGCTATGACTTGTGAATTGTCTTTTTAATTTCTGCCCATAAAATGCTGTCTGGATAGATACAAATTGATGACTAACAAATAATTTCTGGGTCTACACACATTACATTACCTGCTGTAGATATGTCAATGATTCTCACTCTTGTAGATTTGGAGTATTTTGCAGTACCCTTCTGCTTGAGAGGCCTACTGTCATTGTTTGGCATGTAATGAGAGAATATTTTCCTGATTGCTAAACAGTCTACTAAAATTTTTGAGATAGCTCCCAATGTGGCCTTCAAATGTGATATCTTTCAGTCACTGTTATTCAATATTCTCTGTGTCTGTGTGTCTCTTTTCATATACATTGAACCAATCTTCAAGTCTGTGTCTGTTGTATGTCAAGGAGAACTACAAAAGCTATTGCTTTTCTCAGCAATTTTCGATGTTACAAAGAACTACAATGTGGTAAATCTATGGATTGATGCATAATTAGTGAGTCACAACACTGTATATATTATTTAAATCCTGTTTAAAATCACTTATCTGGGTTGAGAAAACCCACTACCCCCTGATTGTGCAATCCCAGATAAAGCATAGCAAATATAAGTTTTACCTAATTCTGATGATGTAGAACACAAAAAGCTTATTGGAATAGCCCAAGCATAGAATTATGGCATGTTTACTGCATTGCACAACAGTGGCCGTAAATTAAAAGTATGTGGACCTGTGTGTCCTATTTTCATTCAGAATGCCTCACTTGTATGCCAGTAATTGAAGGAATGCAGTATCAGGGCAAAATTCATGCAATATGTAAAATAAGTGGACTTACAACTTTGGCAAAATCACCAGTTCTTTGTAGATGTGCAAGCTGCTGATAACAGTTTAGATGATTACACATCTTAGGTACCGTAAAATGGGAAGACTTGCAACAGAAATGAAATTCAATACCACTGAACAGGAACTAGAACAAGGTTTCAAGGAAAATATATATATATTTTTCAGTTATCAGCGTTTTATAGTAATGGTTAAAAAATACACGTGTTTCAAGTTACCCCACTTGTGTGGCTACTAGCAACAGCAATTAAATTACACAGTTTATTCAAGTTAATAGCTACACAGGGTTTCTTACAACACTTTAAACATCTTTGTTTAATGTCTGAACAAAAATATTTAATATCATACAACAATAGTGTATCCCTAGGAAAAAAAATTATACAAAACAATAGTTACACATGAAAAAAAAAAAAGTCCAGTAAAACCAAGTTAGTTGCACTTGCACACTGAAAGTGTTCTGAAATATGTGTCTTCCTCTTACTATTTTTGGCTGTGGTAAAACCTCTTTAATGTCTTGCCTCACTACATCCAGATTGTCCTCTATTGGAGGAAAAAGGAGAGTGATCTCCACCTTATTGCTTTTACTCAGGAAAGAACAAGGCACATTTGTAGCTTTCTTCTGTAGCACTCTTCTACTGCTTTATTTGAATGGCTGATATACAACAATTTTACCAGCAAGAAATCACCAACCTTGATGTTGTTGAAGTTGATAATATCATTGCTCCCATGACCACTTTCATATGGAAACACATCCTTATTTTGAGGTCAGCAGAATCAATTTTTGAGAATCAGCAGAACCATCCCACTAGGCTTAGAATTCCCCTTTTTTACTTCTTGCAGTTGAAGCAGAACAACTCAGATGGCCCTGGACAAACTCCTCAAAACTTAAACTATGACGAGTCTTGACATTACTCACAATTCTCTGCTTCTTAATCCAAGGAGCTGCAGAATCTTGCATCTTTGGGAATAGTAATAAATGGGTTAGACCAAGATTGGTCAGTTGATTCAGTAGCTGAGGAATTGCCATTCTCAGCTGGAAGTCTCTTTCAGACTTCATTTGGGTTAAATGGGTACCACCCAGCTCCACGAAATCCAGATCATAAATTTTCTTGTTCGTCCTGGTTGCAATTGCTGTCCTCAAATATTGGGGAAAAAATAAACTTTTAGGAATTGCTCCCTTGTACTTAGATTTAAATGACAAGAGAGTTTGCCGCCACTTTACTTTCAGAGGATGGAAATATGCCACATCTAGGGACTGAGAGAAATGAGTACTGTTTTGCAGGCAGAAAAATAAATCTGATGTTTTGGATAGGTAGAGTCAGACTGAGATGACAACCCCAATGGCGACGTACAATGCTGCAAGTACTTTAGACCTAGGATTATTAATACTTTGAGATCACCTTGTGGTTTACTGGGAAACATGCGTCTCAGTTGAGAAATTCAATTCTATGCCATCATAACTCAGTGGCGGAGCAATTGGCTAAAGATTAGGAGATCTGTGGTTCAAATCCTGGCTATGGCATTGAATTTTTCAGTCTGACTCTACCTATCCAACTCCTGTCCTGCACACAGGTATGTGTAAAAAACGGTTATTCCATACAAATCTGATGTTTCTTTCTCATTCCTCTATCACTGGCATTGAAAGATGGCTTGACAAGTTATCACCAATCAACAACTTTGGAGAAGTTCTGTCCTTATTAGCATCAGTTGATTAGAAATAAGGCAATACTGCTTGAAAAAACCAATTCTGAAACAAGTGGCCATCAGACAACTCACTTTTCAAACATCCTTACACAGTTCCTTTTGGCTCATTTTCAGTCCATGTGTCATGAAGATGTTCTGATTTGTATACCACAAAAGGTGGCAATAGAGTGCCTGATGCTGGACCAGAAAACATAACAGACACACTAGCCTTGGAATGATCCATAACACATTCTGGTGCTTGATTCCTCAACAGACAATAACTTAGAGCACTGTGGATGATCTGTCATATTTCAGATGACTTCACGGGATAGCAACCAAGTTCGATTGAAGTCAAAGAAATCCAGCTTTCGACCATCATTATGTGGTCTTCATCTTTGTCTTTCCTGACATAGACCACAGAGTCAGGATGGTCAAAAGCTTGGATTATTTTGATTCCAATCTAAGTTGGTTGCTATCCTGTGAAGTCATCTGTAATAATCAACACCGAGAAAGCTTCAAATCTTTAATCTGTCATATTAGTTTCATAATAATTGATGATCCTCTTTGGTATTACCTCTTCTATGGAACCTTGTAAGTTATTGAATTACATCTCTAACCCCTCTCTACTTACAGTAACTCTTGCTCTCGTTATATTTTCTGTGAATTGTGCAAATAAATTCTTGTATCTTTCCATGAATGAAAGGTACTATTCCTCACCTGGCATATTTTTATTGAATCTTGCTTTTATGCTACCTTGGCTGTCTAGCTAACTCTTCACAATAAAACAGATGTCAAATCTGTCCAATCACTTGCCAGCAAAATTCTATGCACTAATGTTTACTCCTCTTCTTTTGTCAAAACAGTTGGTCGTCCATTTGGATTGGAATGTTTTTTTTTAAAGCCCTAGATTGTAGAACCAGTAATTCCATATTTTTCTTCGGTCTCTCTATATGAGAGACCTTTTGTCTGAACATCATCAATTGCTGCTTCTAAAGATTCATTGCTATAGTTTGCATAACAGCGGAACTTTTATGTTTGCTCAATATTCTAGCCTAAAAAATTATTTTTAAAATGAGCATATGCTTATGTCAAAATCACTAATAACCTAGGACTTAACCTAAAAGCAAAAGTAGGTGGCTATAACAACACTACATTATACTTTGTTATAACCTCTCAAGGAACAGAAATTCATAAAATAGCTTATTGATAGAAAATAGTTATATATAACTTCACAACAACTGTAGGATTATGTTACGACTTCATTTTGAGAATATAGTTACCTTAGAAATAATTCTCAGATGTAAAATTAGACACACACACAGCTGAAGACAAATAGAACTTGGTTTTTCACAATTATTTGGAACAGATTTTTCTTATCAACAGTCTCACATAAATTGTGATAAACAGTTAAATCACAGTTAAAAGATAGAACACACCTTGGCAAACAAATGAGCATACAAAACCTCAAAGAGTATACATAAACGTATTCACCAACATAAGAAAACAAATATACATTCATTTTATTGCAAGTATCCCCATTCTACGGTAGTTAGCGAGAGCACTTCACTGTAACATACTGGTGAGTGAGTCATAGTGTTGCCAGGATGTACTCGAGGTAGCCCCAGAGACCAACCAACAGGCAACGGATATTTAAGTAAATGGCAGAGAAATTGTTAAACAGATTTTTTTGTATATCTATGGTCACAATTTTTATTAAAGTAATAGAATTAACTTAATACTGCTGCTTACCATTACCACTAATTGAACCTAAACAAACTAAATAAAAATAATAGTAAAAATTACTGTTATAAACACGTACATTTTTTTTTAAGGATCTCACTGTATTCAGAAGTGTATTCTTTTTAAGAACCTCGCTGTAAAAATCTTCACATGTTGGTTTCCAATTGGTCTGATCACAAATCTAGGCTTTCACAAATTCCGTTGTCATTCTGTTTCTAGCATCCAACTCATTACACTAAACATTCGTTCAATGTGTGCATTACTGACAGGAATTGTGAGGACATGCTGCATTATTTTGTAAAGATTTGGTGCATCTGCTTTTTCGAAAAACTCACTCCACATTTGACAAAATTATTATCCTTCCTATCAAGATCTGATACTACCAATTTCAAAACAGAAAACTCATGATACAGTTTGTTTCCATTGAAACTAATTTTCAACTTCTTTCCCAGTTCGGCCTAGTCATTAAATGAAAATAGTTTTTGTTGACATAAATCTAGCACAGACCCAATTTTATACACATTGTCATTCCCTGTAAAGTTGTACCATTTATTAAGATAGTTCAATAATCTGTCGTAATCAAGTGTGCACTCTTTTACTAGAATATTCTTTGCTTCTTCTGTAAGGTGTTCTAGAGACCAGTTGACTGCAAATCCATAAAAATTATCCTCCTGACGACCCTCTATTTGTTTCTTCACTTCCAACAATGTGAATATCTGTGGAAAGTGTGTCCTCTTTTTCCAAAAGTCCAATTGCTTTAGAGAATATGGATAGAGTTGCATTTAAGAAATACAGGAAACACTGGTAGTGTTAGCAAATGCTCATTTATTTCATCTTATTATGAACTAATAAATTTCCAAATTATGGGGTGTGATTTTCTTCGACCCGTGCTACATAATACATCCTTTAAACTCTCCACATCTTAACAAGATGCTCCACAGCTGACTGCAAAGACAACCATTGAACAACAATGAGTTGCAATATTTCACTATAGTTATGCCGAACAAATATGCAAAATGTTTTTAGTTCCTCAGAATTTTTTGATGATGAAGAAAAGTCTGAATAAATTCTAAGAATTAGACTTTCTACATCATATTTTAGAAGCTTGAAAGCAAATTTAGCACAATTATGTAATATATGGCAAAAAGAGTTGGCTTTGATTAAGTTTGCATTTTCTTCTTTTAATCTAGTAAAGACAGAATTATGCTTAATTAACTGAAACATTGTCAGCTGAATAATAAACTACATTTTTTAGTGTTAAACCAGTATCAAATAAAATAGATTTGGCTTCTGCAGATTCGCTTACATCTACATAGAAATCAAGAACTTTGTTACATTTTCCTTTATCTGGAAAAGTGTTATACAACTATTGGATAATGTTTTTTTTTTTATTGCCATTATTTGAAGATCTGAACCTAATAAAAATGGAACACTCTGCTTTAATTTGCTTAGTAGCTTCTCTTTAGCATAAGGCAGAAGCCCATTTTTAATTTCTCTACACATTCTATGTACCTAGTGTATAGAGAAGGTATTGTAATGCACCCAAAAATTGGATACCGAGATTTCACCGGAAATATATGATTTGGATGCCCCTGAATAAACAAATAAAAAAAAAAAAAAAAAAAAAAAAAAAAACAGAATTTTTTTAAAATAAGGTCCATTTGCACGTGCGGCGCACGTGCATGCATGAATGCATGTGTGTGCGTGCGCGTGCATGGGCGTGGGCATGGGCGTGGGCATGTGCGTGCGTGCGTGCATGCGTGTGTGTGTGTGTGTGTGTGTGTGTGTGTGTGTGTGTGTGTGTGTGTGCAGCATAGCTCAAAAATGAAAAGACTGTTAAATTCCAAACTTGCTATTTAAGTTTAGTATCTTCCAAGGATGCAACACAAAGATTTTCAAGAAATTACCCACACCCCCAATTACCCTTTACATGGAATATTTTTTTAAATGTTTGATTTTCTCAAAAATGGCCCTAACGATTTTGATTAAAATCTCTTATATTAAAGACTTTTAGATGACAAGTAAGGTATATATCTTCAATTTCTGGGGAACAGCTTCTGAAGACACCATTATTCTGGATGAATTTTGCGCAATTTTGCATAACTGGTAAACCGTAAGAGATACACAGAAACTCACCAAACAAAAAAGAAAAATGTAGAGGTCATTAAAACACATAATCTATGTTATATACATTTTTTTCGTGGAGTGGACCATTTTTGAGATATTCCTTGTATTAAATTTATTATTATATTATGAGTGCATTTTTTACTTAAATCTACCTAACCAAAAAAAGATCAATTTATCTATTGCAGTGCATAAAAATTTTCCTAAAAAGAAAGAAATATTGAAGATAGATAATCTTTCAGCTTTAAAGTATTTATACCCTTCTCATACCGGAATTTGTCCAACTGCTGTCCATACAAACAAAGGAGCTTCAATCACATAGCACCCACCTTTTAACTATCGGTTCAACCTAGTGTTCTCCCTTATTTGTCTTCTACTTACATGGAAGTGAGTAATAAGACAATTTCTGCTGATTTTTTCTCGACTAGCATGAAGTAAATAGAATTTAACAATAATTTGTTGTAGGGACATAGAGAAAGTCATGTGAATGGAACACATAAGATTTTACTAAGGCCTTTACTTTAGTTTGGCCACATCTTACTTTCGTTGCTACGGAAGAGTCTCTGAAAACATATGGATATAATTATTGCCACAATCTTGAGAATTGTAAGAATGCTGGTGTTTAACCACCATAAGGCAAAGCTAATTCTGTTGCAGTGATTTTGTCATCTGCTACAGAAGATTGTTTTGGTAAGAATTTAAGAAAAAACTGATTTTGCTTTTGTACGATAATATTGGCTTTGTTGTCTTTTTGATTGTAAATGTCTATTCAGGCCTTCACACTGTCATATTTAACAGTAAATGAGATACTGCATACTCTGCACTTTCATATACTCTCGTCACTATGAACTTTTTGTAACCACTCTTTAAAATTTTCATCCTACAACAATTCTTCATGGAACGAACTTAGATATCACCTCTTTATTTCACTGTTAAATTACTCACTATCACAGAACAAAAAACTATAACTATTCTGAATTTGTGAAAGGTAGTGGAAGTCTATCCACTCATGATCCGAGCGTTCCAATAATTGCCAGAAACTGCTAACTGACAAATGTCAGTGACAATTAATGAGCTGCGACTTGCCAGTGTTTCTTTAAAAATGTGAACCAAATGCTACAGATGCAACAATGAAAAGTTGCCAGAATAAGAATAGAAACACAGCGTTTTGTTATAATTAGAATTTAGCAGTCAAACCAAATTATTAAAAATTATTCTTCAGTAAGCTCGCATTCAAACATGTAGATTAAAGTCATTGGCCCATATACCCGGAGAATTCACTCCAACCCCTGGCACTCCGGGCGTCGCCAGGAGATCTCACAACCCTAGTGAGCTGGTGTAGCGCTGGGCATTGAAATCCACAATACAAGGTTTGCACCGCTCTCTGAAGTTTCAATTTTTAGTTTTTCAATTTTCTTGTTTTCTCAAAGAAGTACACAATTTGAGCACTACTAATATGCTTATTTTACATTTCTGATGCCAAGGCGATAGAGCCTCCAGTACAAATTACTTTAAAAAAGCTGTGAACTATGCAGCATTCAATATTAAGTGCAGTAATTTTCATAAAACCTGCTTAGATTATTGCAGTAAAACAATTAGGTTTGTTGAAAAAAATTATACAATGAGTGCTTTGAATCGTAGTGACTGAACTATGTTTCTGGGGTGGAATAAAAATATCTGATTATTGTTTAAATTTGAACAGCAATACTTTGAATTTGTCCATATATAGATATGCCATTTTGAGCCTCTGTGGTCCTGCCAGAATGTGCTTCTGAAAGTCTTGTCTAATGCCTGCACATGATTATTGTGCTAATCATTGTGTTTGTATTGGAAAAGTATATACATTATGTGTAAGGAAAGAAATTGTTTCAATGAGGTATGAAACAAAGACCACACAGACTAACATCCTATGCTAATCTAAGCTGCAAACTTCTGAGCTTATGTGCATTTTGGTGCCATGTGGAACTATTGCACATGCTTAAGAACTTTGCTTACCAGATACGCATTCAATCACATGAACAATTACTGACACAAACTTGAGCTGCTTGTGGTGAGGTACACAAAACTCCTGGAATATTTGAGAAGGTGCAAGATTCATTCCTTCACATATGTAACCTCTGCAGGAATGTAGCAGGTTGTCATAATGAACAGTTCCTCTGATGACCTGTTATATTTTGTGCTTCAGATAGTGTAGTATTTCTCAAAGTCTCTTTCCATTTGCATTTCATGTAGTAATGAAATGGTTGAATGCACTTTCCCGAATAGTACATAGTGTTTAATTAATTTTATGTAGGTACTTGTTTTACTACTAATGTTCATTTTTATTTCCTTTGAAGTTCATTTGACACAATGATAATATTGTTTTGTAAATTGTGAAATACAGTTGTAATGTGCATGTACATAAATAATCAGTGTAAGATACACTGTATTTTAGAAACTCCTTTGAGGAGTAAGGAGAAATCTACCCCTTCAGGTGTTAAATGTAATTGTTATTGAAACATTCTCTGTTTCACCTACATGCTAATCATACATTAGATTTACTTTATTTATCAGTATGAATAAATCATATTGCATAATGCAGCAATATATGGCACAATAATAAATACAAAGGAGACAACATAAAAATAAAGGTATCTATGGGGGCTTGAAGCTTCAAATCCCTCAACATCTTGACCCTATGTCAAGGCCGGTGCACCATAGCACTAAATAATGTCACAATGTCTAGGCTTCTCGAAATATGAGTATCCATGTCACTGTATACTGCAGTTTGATGAATGGCATGCTAATCCTTAATATATTTTATGCTGTACCAAAGAAATTAGAACCCATTGCCCATAGGTTCCCTATCTCAAAATGTTTATCTTGGACCTCTCTATAATCCTGCCAATTTGTGTGGTATGATGGAATTCTGAGACATCCTGCATATATATATATATATATATATATATATATATATATATATAGCTGCTTTAATCCTTCATCTGGCAAAGGTTACATTTTGGCTGTTGACCAGCTTGTGTTTTATGACAAGCTGTACTCAAATAGGTCATTGATGACATTTAAATTGCAAGATGTGGTCAGCTAACAAGTATGCACTGACCAATGCAACTAGTGTAGTGTAACATGCCAGAGGGGGTTCTGCATTCAGTCAAGGATTAGGCTTTTTGTTAGTCAGACCGTGCAAGGAGAGAATGAGATGAGAGCAATTATAGAGGGCAGCTGGAATCTGACTGTGGCAGGGAGCCATCATGGAGAGTCTCCTAACAGTTCCCAAGCAGTTCATCTCGATGCGGTGAGTGCTAGGAACCTGCAGCTCAGGTCTGAATAAATGACCCTGAGTATACTGACAACCCACAGCACCATCCTGCCACCGAGAGCTGAGTTTCCAAAGCACAATCCTCTCCATAAGAGGGTACCACCACTGCAGTCATTGCCAACACTTACAACACTGAAAGAAAGATCAGACATGAAATGGAGATGAAATTTGGGGAAATGAAGAATCCTCCTCAGCATTCACATAGTGACCAAGGAATATCCCCCAAAAAAACCTTGGGTGAGATAGGTTGGCTGCAGGGAACCAATATCACAACCTCCCGATAGCCAGTCCCAGACAAAATGCCTGAACAGTCTGGCTCAGAAGTACCACTACATATTATTGCATTTTTAACTATCAGGTAGTATTCAAAGGTTTTTCATATGTCTTTTGAAGACTGATGAGAAAAACTACCAAGTGTTTGTGGTACCATGGGAACAAATAAGAGGCATGTGTCATTTCATATGCATATCTCATAACATACTGAAATTTAGTGAGTGCAAATCATAAGCTACTTATGTGCTTGTGTGAAGGGATATCAAAGATGTTTATTAATTACCAATGAAACACAAAGATGCTGCTATTATAACAACAGGAAAGCTGAGAAGGTAAGCCAAGGCATTCAGGGAGGAGGTAAAGAAATCAAAGTATGCCCTTGCTTACCATCAGGAGGTTTCAGTTTTTAAGGTATGATTCCCCATAATGCATGTACAGCTAAAAGTTGCAGAAAAATATATTTCTATATGTTAGATATGTGCATATTTAAATATTCCATTGTGGTTCACAAGATGCCTGTTAAAAATAAACAGACTTCAGGTTGCTCAATGGCTGCTTCAAAGTGTAGCACTACCAATATACAAACAAGCTAAAGTATGTGCACCTTTTCCAAAGTACATTCAACCAAGGGGAAAAAAAAGGGGGAAAAAAAGTTTTATTTTCCACAGTAGTGGAAAAACAGCAAAAGTTTTTGCCAATGCAAAAGTGTTATGTTGCACTACATTTGGATAACTCTTCTGAGATCTACCATACCCAATAATCACATTAGGCTATTTGAACTAGTAAGTTGATGCCTCTGCATGTACAAAGTTTTGGAAATAAGTTAGGTTTATTGGTTAATGTATATGAATTTTTATGCTTTACAACAAACTCATACAGTTGTACTTAAACCAGATAACTGAGGTAGTCAGAGGGATATCTAAGGAATGTGCCAACGGGTTAAGCACAACATAATTCCTGAAATTTTAATGAAATTTTCACAAAAATTAAGCACCCTGATGGAATGTTGTTGATGCATCTGAATCCATGTCAAAACATTCTTTATAAGAAACATGCAATGCTGAAACTGAACAGACAGGTAGACAAATTTACATAGCTGTGTAGAGAAGCACTCTTTGAAGGAATTACTCAAGTAAAGTCACTAAAGCTTAAATTTTATGCACAAGCTATTAAACATTGATTAAAAAGGCACAAGAATATAAAAATAAGAAAAAGGCTGTAACATGTTTTATTGTATTTGATTCAAAGATCATCAAAACCAATATTGAACACAGTATACAATTTATAACATATGGTAAATAATTTTAACTCCTAGCTATTTTTAATACACTACACAAGAAAGAAATACCTACGTAGATGTGACAGATGAGTGTAGTAAAAGTTGTTAATTTATTACTGATGTGGCAACATTTCTGCTATATGGGTTCTTTTAATGCTGGTAAATCTGATATGACAGGTTTAAATACCAACATTTAAATGCTATTTCCCCTGCCTCCATTGAAACCATAAATTCTCTACTAACACACAGAAATTCAGTGCTCCAACAATTGCATCACTGGGTTAAATGACATCCATTTCCATTAAATAATTCAACTGAATGGTGATTGTAAAATGAAGAAAAACACTGTATTCTGTACATCCTGGTTATAATAAGAATGAAGTTTGAAAATATTTTAAATATATAGTTTAAAAAACAAAGGAAAATAAGCCAACTTATTTAAATATATGGAGTTTAACCTCTTAAATTGGCAGGATTGTAGAGGGGTCCTAGATAATTAGTTTTGGATAGGGAATTTATTGTTCCTTTTGCTAAATGTCAAAGTGGCATGTTTTCTTGATTGAAAGTCAATGGCCAAAAATTAAAGGAATGTAGAGGTGTGAGTCCTATCTTCATTCAAAATTTCTTATTTGTATGTCACAAGTCGAAGGAATGCAGTATTGGTGCACAATCAATATGATATTTAAAATTGTTGAACTGGTAATTTTGGCAAAATTGCTAGTTCTTTGAAAGTGTGCATGCCTCTAATAATAGCTTGGTTGGTTTCAGATCATATGTAGTCAAATAGAGCACTTTGCTAAAACATACTGGTGGGTGAGTCAGCATAACGCTAGTCATCTAATCATATGATGCAAATTTTACTTCGCTCTCTGAATTTCCCATTTTTTTAGATTTTTAGTTTTCTTATTTTTCTCAAACAGTACACAATTAGAGCTTAGTTTACATTTCTGAAACCAAGACAATAAACCCTCCATTAGAAATTACTTTCAAAAGACTGAATGATATCTATGTATAATTCAATGTTAAATGTACTAATTGTCAAGGAGCCAGCACAGATTAATGCAATAACACAATTAGCTTTGTGAATACATTTATGTAGTGTGTGATTTATGTTGGTTGATATGTGAGCACTGCGCTCACTTTGATTTAAAAAGTATGCTGTCTTGTCCACTTTTATATCAAAATGTTTCACACTATGTGTACTTTTCAAAGCATGGTTATAGAACAAGTTAATGTATGCTACAGAGCATTTCAATATTTTAATTCCAACAAATGAAAAAAGAAATAACTCGTGCACACGTGCGCATCGCTCACATGTTGACCATTGGTAGATCAATTGTTGTGGGCCTATTGTGTTGTAGTTTCTGAGGTTGCCAGACAAGAATTCATAGGTATTATTGACAGAATGTTCGCATTATTGGCTAACATTGTACCGTGTTAGTCTGTATTAGTACATTATCAATGATGGAATGACAAGAACAGCAAATATTGAAATGGCTTGAGGGGATTGAAAATGTATTTCTCTCATCACTTGAATTTTCAGATAATGATAGTGCAGCCGGTAAAATAATGGAGTACACCAATATGAGGCTTACAAAAATTTCAGCAAACTACTCAAGGGAAAGTGATGCACCCAATACCACTTTAAAAGAACTGAGGCTGTCTTTAGGACTACTACTGTATATTAAAATCATTCCATCAAAATGTTACCCACCTTTGGGTGATGGACGGTACAGCTCCAGAACACCTTCGTCTGACCATGAAATGCAACAGGTTTCTGCTAATTCTTAGAGCTCTTCGCTTTGATGATGTTACAACAAGACCTGGACGAAAATCTGTGGATAACCTTGCTCCAGTAAGAGAAATGTTTAAGGGGTGTGTATCAAGGATCCAGGAACATTGCCGTGTTGGAGATTATTTGACAATTGATGAAATGCCAGAATCTTTCCGAGGTAGGTGTAAATTTAGGCAGTATATTCCTAGAAAGCCATACAAGTATGGAATCAAAATACTTGCTTTGGTGGACGCCTGTATATTCTGTACAGAAAACATGGAAATATACCCTGGCAAACAACCTGATGTATGCCCATTTGCAACAGACATGAGACCAAGTGCCATTGTGAAAAGAATGGCTCAACCCATTGAAGGCACTGGGCGCAATGTAACTATGAACAATTGGTTTAATTCTGTGGACCTAATGAATCAACTCATTCATAAAAACCTAACTCTGGTAGGTACAACTAGAAAAAACAGAAAAGAAATTCCTGCTGTCATGGTAAATACCCAAAACCAACCAGTAAACAGCTGTTTGTTTGCTTTCTGGGAACAAGGAACTCGGATTTATTTTGTCCTGAAAAAGTATAAAACATCATGGTTATTTCCCCATTCACTTCAGGGATAATGTTGATTCCTCTACAGGTGATGCTTGCAAATCTGAAATGATCACATTCTGCAACTTGATAAAAGGTGGATTAGACGTGGTAGATGAACTTAAATCAAAATATTCTGTTGCAAGGGTTTGTTTTCTCTAGCCACTGTGGATCTTCTTTTCCCTTATGGACAGTGCTGGAATAAACAGACAGGTTATTTACCTCTCAAATACAGGTGTGGAGATACCCAGGAGAATGTTACTGAAGAACCTTGCTCTTGCTCTCACAAAACCACACATGGATTTCCAAAGCTATAAGTCATGGTCTCCAATCAGAACTTCGAGTTTGTCTAGAACAGAAATTCCACACAGAGAAAGCTGAGACACCCAATAAGCCCAGTACCAGTACAGGAAGACATAAATGTGCTTTTCTGCTCTAAAAGAAAAAAATGCAAAACAATGATAAGATGTGCTGAATGTCATCTGCCCATCTGTGGAGAACACACAATTACATTGTGTAGAAATGCCATAGAAATGAAGCCACTTCTGAAGACTAGATATGTTTGTTATAAAATAGTGAAATTGTTCAAAAACAAATTCACTATATCAGTGTGAAAATAACACAAACATTTTCAATATGATAAATAATTATATATAGGGTCTAGTAGATATGTGAATGTCCTAGTAGGGATATTTAGGTGATGTGCAGTCTCTTTATAGAACAGTATTATTATATGGTGTAATGTAAACAGAACATTGCACTCTATATATGTTAAGTGTATTATGTCCATTTAAATTTAATTTCTAGAGGATAGTTTTATGGAGAAATGTAAAAAGTCGGCCATAAGAAATTTATAACAGCATGTCATCAAAGTATTTTGCTGCTACTAAAGATGTGAGTTAAATATTAATAAAATAGAATGGAATATTAAAGTATTTAAAATGAAAAGTTAGTGGTAGCCTTCAGTTGTGTACTATAATATGATATATTTAAGAAAGGAAACCTTAAAAAAACATCACATTTACTAAATGTAGCCGTAGAATAGCTTGCTAAAACCTGGGTAAACACTTTGCGGCCTTGCGGTCACATGTTGACCATCGACGTTAGCGTAACAACATTAACCAATGCTAGGTTAAAACAAAGAAATTGAACTATGATTTTAGCAGTGAAATAAATTAATTTGGGGTATTGCCAGAATTGGGGCAGTGGTACTTTAATTTATTTGTATGTAAGTATTACATCATTTTAACCACTTGAGTTACTTTGATCCTACGAGACTGTGCTTCTGAAAATCTTGTCAAATGCCTATAATATTATGTGAATACTGTGAGAACCATGAATGTAAGCATTGTGCTCATATTGTAAAAGTAAATTCATTATGTGTAAAAAAATTAATTGTTTCAACAAGGTGCAAAACGGAGATCACACAAACTTTTAAGATACTCTAAGCTATCAACTTCTGAGCTCATGTATTTTTGCTGCCATGTGATACCATTGCACATGCTTAAGAACTTTGCTTACCAGATTACTGTTGGATCAGATGAACAATTACTAATATGAACTTAAGCTTCTTGTGGTGAGGTTCACAACATTCCTGGAATTAGTGACAGGGTGGGATGTTCATTTCTTTGTATTTGCAATCTCTGCAGGGAAGTAGCAGGTTGTCACATCTAGAAAAATCCGCTGGTGATCTGTGTATTTTGTGCTTTGGATATTGTATTATTTCTCAAAGTCTCTTTCTGTTTGCCTTACATGCAGAGATAAAAACGGAGAATTCACTTTCTTGACTAGTACAGTTCTTAATTTGTTTTATGTAGGTACTTACTTGTTTTACTATAGAGAGAGCCATTCATTTTTACTTCATTTTAAGTTCATTTGACTCAATGATAATAATGTTTCGTTAACTGTAAGCTGTGCCTACAATTGTAGTGTACATGACATTCTATTTTAGAAACTCTTTATAGGGGTACAGAGAAGTGTACCCCTTCAGGTGTTAAATGCAATTGTTATTGAAATGTTTTCCATTGTACCTACATGCTAATCATATAATTATTTTGTTTCTCAGAACAAATAAATAAATGTCTCATAATAAAATGCAAAAAATAAGATAAAATAAAAATAAATTTACCTATGGAGGCTTTAACCTTCAACTCCTTTGACATCTTAACCCTATACTTACATGATAAGCATAGAGCTATATAATACTACTATATCTATGCTCTCCAAAATCCAGGTGCTCACGTCATGGTTCTCTGTGGTTTGAGCTGTAGTGTGCTGGCCCTTAATACATTTTATGTTGTAGCAAAGAATTTAGAAGTCATAGCCCATAGGTACCCTATCTCAAACTGTTTATCTTGGATTCCTTTACAATCCTGCCAATTTGTGCAGCCAAAATCTGTGACACTCTGTATATATGTAAATGTACAATTAAGTGATGCATAAAATCATGACGTTTAACATAATTATTGCACTTCTAAAAACTTAACTCCTCTGATTTTTTATAGCATTGGTATCATATCAAGAGTGGCGTCATTTCATTGTAAAGGATCAAGATGAGTCATTTGTGAGCAAGTTCCTACAAGAAGCCCTTGATGTTATGGCAAGAGCATGGCAGCAGCAAAAACGAGCTGATAAAACTCACTTCTCTCTTGTCCCAAAGAAAGTTAAAGAGGTAATGAACTATCAACCAACTACTTAGCTTAAATCATATATTCAGATCATTGTTAGTTATTTTAAAGTTTAATATGTTACCTGTATTCATATGATTCTATTTCTTTAGGGTCACAGTAAGGTGATTGTCTTACTTAGTGATCCTACAGAGAAAGAAGATAAGCTGAGAATTACAGTGGATAAAAATGGAGAATTGCTGGATATAACGACAATTAAAAGAAGAAACCCATACACCTTACAGTTTCAGATGCCTGGTAAGAACCAAAAGACCTGACATCACATTTTTATCAATTATCAGTTAAAACTGAAGGCTTGTTTAGTTACTTAAAAGCTTTCAGTTCATATTGAGAATAATGGTGCAATTATATATTTTCCCAAGTGCTATCTTTTGATGGATTTTCTAAGCTAAGATTATTACTTGCTTTTAAGATTCATGTTGTTTGTTTACTACATATTGTCGGCTTGCAAGTCAGAGAACATAGTTTTGAGTTTTTAGAAATTTTAATTTGCTTACATGTCTTAGATATAATGTGATATGTAAATGACTACTTTTTATTGGCATTTAATATATACCTTTTAAGATTTTATGGGATGATGTTCATGACTTAATGTGATTTTCCTGACATAGGTACCAAAATGAGTTACACTTGACTATTTTCCTTGGGTCTTGTCAGCTAATATTGATTCCATTACTTAGTAAAGCGGAAATAGAAAGGTTATTTTCAGTTTTATTTTTTATTTTTATTTTAAGAGCATACATAATAGAGTTTAGAGCATGGTTCGGCATCTGGCACACTTTGGGTGCTGGAAGACTTTACCTCCATTACCCCTTCTACCTCCTTAACATAATTACAACTGGTTAGCTTGAACCAGTCTCTGCTTTACACTCATAAGACTGTGTTCGATCCTAAGTGACCGCATGTGAAATTTGTGGTGGACAATGCGGCACTGGGGTGGGTTTTCTCCAGGTACTCTGGTTTCCCCTGCCATCTCAATCCACCAGTGTTCCATCGTCATTCATGTATCATCAATGTCACTGCCTGCGGTGCTGTAAATGCACTTTTTGCAGTAAAAAATTTTGGGTACCTTTGGCGATTACAGCTTATCTCTGCTAGATTTATATGCATGTCCTTCTTCTCTTCTTTGTTTCTGCACATTTCTTGCACAAGAAGATGCACTGTTGTGTTTATGAGGTAGCTCATCATGGGAGTCCTTAAAGGAGATGCAGCTTTTCCTCATCTAAGTGCTCTGGTAGTACTGTAGCTCTATCAAAAGAGCTTTTGTTGCTGGAATCTACACGTATCCACACATAACAATACAATAAATAATTGTTGTAAAATAATAAAGCTGGCATAACAAGTAAAAAAAAAATGTGCTAATTTGAAAATACTATTTAGGTGTATCTTTCTGTCAAAGACAGCTCTGAAACAACCATACTATTATAGAGATATGTGTCTTATGCTTGTTATACAATTTTTGTTGTTGTTGTGGTTATTGTTATTATTATTATTATTATTATTATTATTATTATTATTATTATTATTATTATTATTATTATTATTATTATTATTATTATTATTATTATTATGATTATTATTATTATTTATTATTATTGTTGTTGTTAGTGTAGTTATTATTATTATTATTATTATTATTATTATTACTAAATACCAAGAAATTAATGCTATATTAAGGTCCATGTTGTAGAAATTTGACCCCACAAAATTGGTTCATTCTTCCACTTTGACCCTT
The DNA here is from genome assembly GCA_030762935.1 of Hymenopus coronatus. NCBI lineage: Eukaryota > Metazoa > Arthropoda > Insecta > Mantodea > Hymenopodidae > Hymenopus > Hymenopus coronatus. Next base: position 987,376 of record JAUKNX010000035.1, on the reverse strand, counting down.
CTGCAAGCTTAAAAAGGACAATGAATGACTAGTACCTAATAACAACAGTTCCAAAGGACTTACCAGTATAGTCTTTCAATACATCGATATCAGTGATGTTTGGTTCGGGACATACAACTAGTTGCTTTGAATCATTGTTTGATGCACAAGGTATATTGGCAAAGTTTTCCGTGTGATTTTCAAAAGCTGGAAAATAAATATGATGGCATTACATAACTTTCTGCTCAATATAGGGTAAATATGAGCTTATTTAGTTGCAAAATATAATGAGACATACCAATAATTTTCTTTTCCTTGTTATTTACTATAATATCCAACACTTTACATGTTTGCAGTTCATTGTAGACTAGAGATCCTGAAAGTTCAAAATTGGTTTCTAAATTTTTTGTTGCTTCTTCTGAGGATGCTTTACAGGGATAGAAACTTTGCATTACAATTTTCTGAATGCAAGCATCATCATTTAAAATTGCTGAAGAACGTACCTATGAGTTAGAAGGTATATCTGCCACAGAGTAATTCATTGATATTATAACAATAAAATTTGTTAATGTATTACATAAGTCACTGTCTTTAGTAATAATGCAACAACTGCAATCAGAAATCACTTACCTTGAAGCCTCATTAACCTTCTTATCCCCTTTGAGAACATAATTAAATGGATGTTCACTGGTGAATATTGATAAGCAACAAATCTATTGTCAGCCGCAGATAAAAATGAGCGATTTAATACTCTACAATGTGTCACATTTTTTCCCAACATTTTAGCTGAAATACTGCAGAATTGCCAACAGTAGTTCTGTGAAAACCATTAAGTCATTACTAAATGTGATTTAGAGATTGAAATGAGCAAAATAATACATGAATTATTGACTGGTGAAACCTGCCAAGGCACTTACTTAGTGTAGTCTACCCAATTATTTCTGTTTTACTTTGCAGTTAGTGGAAATATAAATTACTCAATATCTCAGCAAAGATAACAAGTATTACTAAATGGACTTCACCAGACAAAAGAGGACAAAACGTTACATAATAAACCAAAAACACTTAAAAAAGATGAAAACTTGACTTAATATGTTTCGCTTGTAAGCCGGCCATATATATTCCTATTTTGTTTAAATCCAGTCTTACTGTGGACACCTAAGAATAAATAATCTTTAATCAGGATTTATGAAAATTTGCTGTATTAGAAGTAATATTTATGTTTGTTAATTGAACCAGAGAGCTGCTTGGAAGTTTCAATGTTGGTGAATGTGCTGGTACAAAAAAATGGAGAAGCTCTTGGATGCCGACAGGTCAAGTGTGAAAGTCGAATGAGAGAACTTGACCAAATTCTACGTGCTGTAGATAATCCTTTGGGATTCATGTGCCAGGTAAACAAAACAACTGTAATGAATAAATGACTCATAAGCTGATGGAATATAAGGATACATAGGTTAAATAGATCCCCAAGTAAACAAATAGATAAATAGACAAAGAAAAATTTAGCTGTCGGATAAGCAGGTAAATGTTCAGTTAAGCACATTTATAAAGTAAGAATTAAACTTATTATGTATTGATTGTTGCACAAATATAAATTATGTCATCCATTCACTAGAATGGATGTAAGTATATAAATAATGAGCTCACAATTGTGATAGCTAAGCACTAGGTATATGTTCTCCATTGCAGAACAAGAGAAAACCTTACAAAATACTTTACCCAGACATTTATACTCATATAGTATAATATCTTACATGGTGATGGTGATTTTGTACAATCAGTGATAAAATAAACTCTGAATGCTTAGACTTATTACTCATTTTTTCCTCCAATGAAATGTTATCATTTTAGCATCTAGTTTTGGCAGAAATTCTTAAGTATCGCATTGCTGCTTATCATCTTAACACATTGAAGCTCAGGCATTTCTTTATTTGAAGGGCGACACCCAGGGTTTTTATGCCTACTTTGAGTTATTATTTACTGTACATCAATCAAATCTGCCAAAAGGTATTTGTACAATCTAAAAGTTTGGTATTCGAGGATTTCTCAACAAGTAAGAAAATAGTTATAACTTCTGTATTAATATTTTATTTTAAATTTAAAAGTATCTAATACGAATTTGAAAAATTCTGCATAAAGCAGCTTATACTCCATTTATTAAAAGCTCGAAAATCTCTCCCTCGAAATCAGATCTTTCCAGAGCTTCATTTGTATCCTGAATTTCAGCTTCAGTTTGCAGAAATCGAGGAAAATGCAGCATTTTCACATTTAGGAACACAAAACATAACAAACAGATCACCACCTTCAAGGAAAATGGCATGACTACCTGAGAGCAGCAAATATTACTAAACCCTCCTAAATTTCATAATAGTGGACTAAAGTGAGGACAGATGGTAGCACAAATCCAACAACTAAACGATAACTGATATATGTTCTTTGCCGCATAGCCCAAGACCGAGTTATGGTCATGGAATTGAATTAAAAGCGTTAGAAATATCTGCCTGAGCTATGCTCGGGCATGGGCCTCATGAACATTTTGCAGGGCCCGAGCTAGTGCTTCAATGTGTTAATTATTCTTTGCCTACTGTTGCATAGTGAATTAAAACTGGAAAATTCAATTGCCAGCTCGATGCAGGGGCAGTTTCTTAACATGGTAATATGTTTGTCCTTCAATCATTCCGTTTAATATAAATAACTATACTATTTATACATTTTGGGGTTATTTTAACCTGGTATTTTGCAGGGAATTTACCAAGCACCATGTTGTTTACAGGTGCCAATTAGTGCACTTCAAGCTCCACCCACAGTCATATAATAGGACATAATGAACCAATGCAACACAGAGGCTTATGATTGGAAAGTGCAGGGCATAAGGTGCTGTTTAATGTAATAGTCATCATATAAGCAGTGCTGTTGGTTGCTTTAATAATAAATCCTTGGCTCATTTCCTCCAATTCTGAACACTAGTACCTACACTACTTGTATGCCACTGATTTTGCTGTGTTTCAATTAATGAATGAGAGCCATGTGGTAAAAATACTGCTAAACAGAGCTATACACAGAAACAATGATATTTGTTTAGTCTCTTTCAGAACCAATTTTTTAAACATTAAACTTGAAAGGAAAAATGGAAATTAAAATCTTCCTAGATACACCAAATACAATATCACTCAGCTGTTAACACAAATACAAAATATCTTAAAGGAATTTTAAGTAACAAATATGAGAATATGACTGGATGTTTGGTTATGGTATTAAACATTTCCTATTTTGATTTCCTTTAGCTTTATTTGGAGGTGAAGATATACTGACAATCCATTGATAAAGCATAGTATGAGCATCTTCATGATTCCCCAATGTGTTTATAATGGTAGAGTTGCAGATAAATTCATAATGAACATGCTGATAGCATTTGGAAGCGTCTAATTTTTAATATCTAACAGTTATAAAACCAACTAGAATGTGTACAATGTTTATTTTGTTTGTTTTTTTTGGCAAATTGAAATTGCAATTTTGTGATCCACTAAAGTTCAGAGTCATCAGCTACCTCTGCCTGGATGCCAAGCTCAAATATTGTCAATAAAGATTAATGGGTGGAAGTAAAACCAATCTTCATTCTCTTGAAATTTAGGGAAAATGGATGGATGAATAATGGTTGAAGTTCAATAACTTCCTGGACATCAGCCTCAAAGACATATGTCATGCCATTTGAAGAGATGCTTCCTTTTTACCAAAATCTTTCAGTGAACAACTTACAGAATTATGGTTCCTAGGTTTTGCTGGTATTTGAATATAAATATTTATTTCATACTATCACTGTATACCAAAATACATACTAGGTGCTTCAAAATGACATTAAATGATGATGTGTATATTGTTGTTTAGATCCTGTGTGATACAAAAACATAATTTTCAACACCAATAAAGGAACATGAACAAAACATCTAATGGTGAGCCTGTGGATTAGCTCTTGTCTGGCCCATGTTAAAGGAGGTTGAGAAGCACTAAGTCACATCCTTTATCATTGTATTCATAAATATATTGCTATGCTGCACAGTGGTTTCTTATGACAATCTTTAGATATTTATTTAACCTTCCAACATACGTTTCATCATAATAGGCAATGAATGAAAACAAATGGCTGGAATCATAAGATGGGACACATACACTGTTAATACATCTTTCAGAAGCAATTTAATGTTAACAGTCTTTAGGATGGAGGCAAGAAATGAAATTGAGCTATGATTTTCAGTATCCCAATCTACAATAACCAAGAATCTCCAACTTTTATAATTGGATGCACCTTCCAAACATTCAATGGATTTGGTGTTTCCTATAATGTTTATTATGGGCACTGTAGTGGTTGCAGACAACATATTTAAAGCAGTTGCTGTGCTTATAGCCATTACAGTCACTCTAGACCATTATCCAAAGAATACTACTTAAAATATGCAAAACAAGAAATGATTATTTTGTTGTATTCTGCAGAACAGAACAGAACAACAAAATAATTTAAATTTCAAATAAAAAAAACAAAACTGGCCAAAAAGAAGAAATTCCTAAAAGAAACAACACCTCTTTCAGCTATAGAACAGGGGCCGCGCCGTGGCCGAGTGGTTACCACTAGCCTCTCACCTAGACGGCCGGGGTTCGATCCCAAGTGACCGCATGTGAGATTTGTGGTGGACAAAGCGGCGCTGGGGCGGGTTTTCTCCGGGTACTCCGGTTTCCCCCGCCATCGCATTCCACCGGTGCTCCATCATCATTCATGTATCATCTGTGTCACCGCCTGCGATGCCATTAGTAGTTAAAGTGGGCGTTAAACACTACCAAAAAAAAAAAAAAAAAAAAGCTATAGAACAGAAGATGAGCTTTGAAAAGTTCAAATACCACCCATGGGTGTTTGACAAATTTAAAAAAATTGTGAAAGAATCCAACATTCAGCTGGCACTAGTAAACCATCACAGCATAAAAAACGAATTAGGCTCAAATATCAAGGATGTCATCCCAGCAAAGAAAAGATTGGGTATATGCAAAATGGAATGCAAGTGTTGTAATCACACTTATATAGGAAAAAGAAAAAGAAATTTGGAAACAAGATCCAAAGAAGACTTCAGAAACAAATAGAAAACAATTGGAAAAATCAGCAGTTGCCACCCAGTTTTGGACAAAAACCACAATATAAATTCAGAACCAAAACTTCTAAAACACATGATAGGAAAACAAGAGCTGGCCACACTGGAAAACATCTTCTTAAAAAGTAGAAATTAGGTTTTCAATTTTGACATTCCGCAGAAGAATGTGTTTAGCAAGGTCATTGAACCAGCACCAGAGGAGACAGCACTTACAACATTACCAGTTTCACCACAATGAATTAGTCGATATCCAGAGAATGAAGGAAACTAAATCTTTGAAACATATTCTGGCAAAAATTGTTTGGTGTAATTTGTCAACTTGTCAAATAAGTGATTATAACAACATTCTTTTGAAACTTCCATGAAAAGAAAAGTGAAAATTGCCTAGTTAATTTAAACAATTTAAAGTAAACTGCAGTGTAAGTGGATTTAACAGAAAATAATGAAGGCAGAAGTGCTAGAATTCCTTAGAGCAATAAGAGCAACATGCTCACAAATTCATTTAAAAGACATAGGTGCTTGTTACATATATCTATGTTTTATCAATAAAAAGAAAACAGCAACTAATTAGGTAGGATTGTGCACCAGCTGTGAACTTTTCTCATCATGTCCATACTGTATAGAGAAATTTACAAAAAACAAGCATAGCTATGCTATCCACCAGCATTATATCTAGTATTCCTCTTGGGCCTTATCATGTCATGAAACTCCAAAGTATGGGAGAAAGATCTTCTCCCTATGGCAAGCCCTTATAAAAGATCCACCTTGTTTCCCCTAGAAGGTTAGTTGTAATATTTGTGCTCCTAAACATGACATTTTTCCAACTTCAAAGAGTGTTATTATCTCCAAATTTCCATGCTGCCATATCCATAGATTTATCACAGGTGTTATTCAAGATACTTTCAAAGTCTAAGAACACCCTTATGGTTACTTCCTTTCGAACCATTGAGTCCTCCAGTTTTCTAATAAGATTATGTAATGCTATTATTATTATTATTATTATTATTATTATTATTATTATTATTATTATTGACTGCTGGTAGGCATGTTGATTTCAATGAACAGCAGTATCTAGGAGTAACCTCCTTTTAATATATCTTTTGCTCATCTTTCCAAAGGCCCTTACAAGACTAATTGTTCAATACATCACTTGTCTCTCAAAAAGGATGTCTGGGTTTGATTCCAAACGACCGCATGTCCGATTCGTAGTGATGATGATTGGTGTTTAAGGGCGGCCAATACTAAGGTTAATTTAAAATAAAGCCATAAATCCTGAAAGAAACCAGAAAAAAAATACCATTAAAACAAGTCAGATAATGAAAAGGCAGCTATAGGTTCAAATAAAGGAGTAAATAAAACAATTAACAGAAAAAGCCATTCATGAATATAAAAAATCATAGAGAACAATGGAGGGGAAAAAGATATACATGTAATTAAAACTATGGCTGCAAGGTGGAACAGGAAGTAAAATATTGATAAGCCTTACATATCTCTCCATTGTCTACTGTCAAATAGTACAAAATCAAAATAAAACTAGATCCTTAAGGCAAATGTTACTTTAGATAAAAATTTTAAAAAAAACTTATCCACCGCTCCAGTATCATTGACCAAGACCTTCGAAATCCTGGCTAGCAGCTGAAGAGTGACTCGTAGTGGTGCTAGATGAGTACACTGTACCAAAACATGATGGACCGAAAGCGCTTCGAAGCAGAGCAGACAGATAAATGAAGATTCCTTCTTAAATAAATGCCCATGACTAAAAACATAGAGGCCAATGTGCCAACCAGCCAAAATGACCTTCTCACGATGAGATAAAGGTGAGAAAGCTACCCAATTTTTTAGGGAGGTCCGTAACTTTCCAAAGCTTATTCCGACAGAGAGCCGACCTCGCAGCATACTAGCCCGAAAACAACGCTCTCCACACAACTACGCTAAAATCTTCGGCTGTTGCACGAGTTACTGTTACCCTGAGCCTTAGCCAGCAAATCTGCCAGTAAATTCCCCGGCAAGCCTACGTGTCCAGGAATCCACGTGCACTGCACAGCAAGCGTGCTAAATGTGGAGAACATTGGGAATGCGCCGCACTAAAGGATGATAATTGTACAGTTCACGAATGCTCTGAAGTGCACTGAGGGAATCAGCAAGTATAAGGCGGTCACCTAATATCCGACGGTGAACACCACAGGGGCCTACTAATGTAGGTAAGAATTCGGCGTACCCGGGGTTCCTAGCTAACCCTGACTGTCGTGTGGGCAACCTCTAAGTGGCGAGGGAATCAATCCATCAAAACACCCATCCACGTGTAGACCGTGCGTGGAGACCCGTGTCGGTGGAAAGGTATATCCTGGTTGGTTGAGGGTTGCGTATATGAGCCTGGGCTTCTGACTTTCAGTAGTTGGGGACGGTGCGAAACCTAATACACCAATTTGATTTCTACTTCGTCTAAACGGGAGGCTAGGGCCTAACGCTCCCCTAGTTAATGTGCCAGGACTAGATTCTATAACGAACTCCGGGGTGAGTGGGACGGCGAGCCTGATATATCCGGCTCGTAGGGCTCTGCAGTGGGTGGTGGACACTGGGGGGACGAACTTTTTACCCATTTTAATGGGCAAACCAAAATCTAATCTTACTGTACAAGGAAAAGAAGCAGTTGAGTCCAGTGGTCCTCGCTAGTTAATTATCACTAGAACAGAGGAAGGGAAGAAATTTACCTCGATTAGCCCTTTTGCTATTCAAAAGGGTTTAGATAAAATTGCTGGTCCATTTCGATCTTGTCTTAGAGCACGCAATTGAACACTCCGGGTCGACGCACTTAAGCATCCAAGCAAAATGACTGAAAACCACTATGTTAGGTAGTTATTCAGTCAAAGTCGAGACACACAAGACCTTGAACTCATCGCGCGGCGTTGTTAACACGTGCACTGAACGATTTGTCCAACAAGCAGCTTCATGGAGATCTGGCACGCCAAGGCGACACATCTGCGATTAGGGTTCAACGGAAAGTGAATGGTGAATTCGTACCTACTCGTACCCTGTTCCTTACATTTGATCGGGTGGATCTCCCTCAAAAAATTTAGGCAGGGCATGAAGCCAACGAGGTTAGGACCTATATTCCAAACCCGCTTAAATGTTACACGTGTCAGCGGTTTGGGTCTACTAGCGAATTTTGTACTGGCCATTCTACATGTAAAATCTGTGGGGAGGCATCGCACGATTGAGCTTGTACTAGCTCTCCATCCTGTGTGAATTGCAGCGGGGAACATCCAACTAGTTTCCGAAATTGCCCCATTTTACGGAAAAGAGAGCGATCCAGCATATACGAGTGTCCTCCGAAGCTCGTAAGCTCCTGCGCTCCCGCGCTCAGTTGCAACTAAACCGGAACGAGTCGGATAATCGCGACAAGGACCTGCGATATAAACGGAGCCACCGTAGCAGAGAGGTTTTTTTAGCCCGGCCAATACCAAAGACTTCAACATCATCGTCTACGTCGGTATTACCATCTGCCAAATCCGCCACCGCAAAGCGCAACACCGCAACCGCGTCACCCAAACCGTGTACCACGGGCATTAAAACTTTTATATCCGTAGGGTATTCTGCTCCAGCAAAGCCTTTCAAGGCCAGTTATGTTAGAGCCGACTTCCTTAAACAAAGTGTAAAGTCCTCACACAAAACATCCAAGGGAAGGAAGAGTCCTTGCCACTCTCTGCGCAGATCCTCTTCTGAGGAATCTTTTGGGGGAAGCCTAGATCGGCAACCACCACCGTTGCCGATTAGTACCACTAATCGGTTCGAGAATGGTAAGGAGTCCGCTCTCATGGAGGAGATGTAGCAGAAGGATACTGCCTTCATTGCCAGACGGACAGTGTGTAAGCGGCGGGATTGTGTTCCTGAAAAAAGTGTTAGTCTCACGGCCAAAAAGATAAAGTAAATCGATCACCACAGTCCAATATAGAGAAGCGCCTTTCTATTTAGAGCATATCCCATTACATAGACCATTGTTATTCTACAGTGAAACATACGTGGAAGCAGTCAATAATGACCAGAGCTTGAATTGTTGCTCCGCCAGAATCAGCCATTGGTCGTATGCTTATAAGAGACAAAGCTTCGTCCACAAGATAAAGTGAACTTCAAGAACTACTCTCTGTACGGTGTGATTTATAACCAGAAGAGGGTGTTTCAGCACATGGGGGTACAATGATACTTATCAGAGACGATATAGTTGGCGAATCTGTTTACTTACAGTCTGCCATCCAGTCAGATGCTGTAAGGATTTAGCTGCCATCTGCAAGTAGTATATATCTTCCTTCCTCCAATGACCTCTCGCACACTGATTAACAACACCTTGTTTCGCAGCTACCCACACTCTTTCTGTTAGTAGAGGATGTGAATGCCCATCGCTCATTTTGCGGCTCACCTCGGGCTTGTGCAAGAGGTAAGGCATTTGCAGACTTCTTGGACAACAATAATCTAGCTCTCCTGAATGCCAAAGAGCTAATTTTCTTTCTGGCACCTTTCATAATTTTGCACACCTTGATAGAGCAATTTGTTAACCACAATTAGCAGTCTCGTTATGTTGGAATATCATCTCTGATTTGCATTCTGGTGACCACTTTTCATTTCTGATTAGTCTCTTGATCCCCGATGTGAGTTCCACCCATTTATCTAATTGGCGCTTAGATCAAGCCAACTGGGAAATGTATTTCCTCTTGGCTGAAATACACACCATGAGTACAACTCTGTGAACTATTTAGTCGAACATCTCCATTCCGCGATGAAAGTCGCTAGGAGCGAGGTCAGGGCTGTACGGAGCATGGCCAAACACGTCCCAGAAAATCCCTGTAGGAGGTTTTTCGTCATATTTGCAGTGTGTGATCGTGCGTTGTTGTGAAGAAAAACAACACCTTTTGACAGCAATCCTCGGCACTTATTCTGTATTGCGCGGTGCAATTTCCTAAGTGTCTTGCAATAAATATCTGCTTTGATTGTTTGACCATACGGTAAGAAATCAATGAGTAAGATGCCTTTCCAGTCCTAGAACACTGTGCACATCATTTTTCGAGGTGTCAAGATTTGTTTCGGCTTAACCTTTGCTGGGGATGAAGTGTGCCTCCATTCCATTGATTGCCGCTTACTTTCAGGGGTATCGTAAGAAACCCAAGTCTCATCTCCTGTGACTGTCTGTGTAAGAAATTCTTCGCCGTCTTCATCATAACAGGTTAAAAACTGAAGTGCACTACCCATCTGTTTTGTTTTGTGTTGCTCAGTAAGAATCTTTGGTACCCAACGTGAGCAAAGTTCACGAAATTTCAGTTTTTTGGAAACAATTTCATGAATCAGTGATCGTGAGCTTTGGGGAAATTTCATAGCGAGAGCACTAGTTGTAAACTTGAGGTTTTCCTGGATCTTGTCATCAATCGCGTGAACCAGTTCTTCTATAACCAAAGATGGACGCCCACTTCGTTCTTTATCGTGCACTTCGCTACGTCCTTCATTGAACTGTCGGACCCATCTTCTCACCACTGAATCACTCATCGCATTTTGTCCGTAAACTTCGCAAATTTGCCAATAAATTTCAATTGGTTTCACTTCCCTAGCATTCAGAAAACGAATCACAGATCTGATTTCACAAGCGGCGGGATTTTCAATCAACACCGACATTGCAAACAAGCACAACAAAGCGTATGTGGCTGACAGCGATCACAAATGGCGCACGTTTCTTCTCCTTGATACAGAGCGTCTACTGCACATGTGCGGAACTGCGATCGCAGCGCAACAGCAGAGATAAATTGAAACGGAACTTACTTTCTGGGCGTACCTCTTATACTGTTTTTAAATTACAAACCTCATACATAGCACACATGTTTGGTAGCCTTAACTACACAGTCTTGAGGCATAATGATATCCTCATATATGGTACATTGTTTGGTTACCTTATCAATAGTTTTACAATCAAAAAAGTATCTCTTTTGGTTTATAATATCTTATTCTTATTAATATAGTGTGGCTTTGCTTTGGTACTTCATAGAAGTTATTAAATACACGAAGAGCACCTGTAATCTTGAACCTCTTTAGTCTGACCCAAAGAGCAAAATATCTTGTGGGAAGTGCCACCCAATTATGGAGCAAAGTGCAGAGTTTTAAAACATTAATGATAAAATGATAACCAAGTGAATACAGAGGTGAATTCTTCTTAAATGTTCATTAAATACTCTCTTCTGCTGCATAATATATATTATATGAATGAGAATTTTTTCAATACTTTAAAAAGAAGGTAAAGCAAAAATGCTAAAATAAAAGTAAACCCCCGAAACAAATCAATAATTAAGCATGGAGGACCCTTACAAAAGTGAAAATTCAAATCAATGAAATGTAAATGCACAAGGTTCTTGACCAAAAGCAGAAAATATGTTATCCTGGTGTCTCATTTTTAAAATTTGAATATATAAATTAAGTTACTGTACAATTCAGGAGTTATGTTATTGTAGCAGTAAGGGTGCAGTCCAGTTTTACAGCCAACACATTCTATTGTGGCTTTCTTTGTTTTGGAAGCAGATGCTATAATATTGCTTCTTTCTTCTTTTCATCACTCAAGCTAGCAGATAGAATCTCCTTTCTTACCTCAATGTCAAAGCACTGTCATATAGGTATGATAATTTGATTTCACTGTTACTTTCCTCTATCACATCCTGAACTGCAGCTCTTATTTCATCTTTGGTTCATAACCTTTTGGTCAACATTACCTACCATATACAGCTGACATAAATGCAGGATAGAGAAACTAAGTTTGGAAATCATTGTGTGCTTTTAAGTGTAACCATATGGCCATGATATCCTCCTTAATAGGGTAACTTAGTCTAAAACGGGTCAACAGATTAATCAGATCAGTTTTAAAACTTTGCTGTTTACACCAAAGCCAAGCGACATGTACAATATGCTACCACCTATGGGAGAAGACTGCAACTTCTTGCTCACTGTGAACGTTAAAGTTTATGGAAATGGTGTTTTTTGTAGCTGTGGTAAGTAAAAGAAACAAGTGTTGTTAAAGGTAAGGGCTATATTGTTTAGATATTTAAAATAAAACTTTGATTCGTTTCTTTATTTTGCAACATAAGCTGAGCAATATCCCTTGTTGTTTAAGTTTAAAAACCAGCTTAGTCCTTGTATTTGAGGTTAAGATGCTCCAACGCTAATTAATCACATCTCAGTACTACCAAGTTATGATTATAAATTTAGCTACATTTTGGGATAATCAGGTTAGTAAATTAAGGATTAAAGGAGTCAATGCTGCTATGAGTGATTTAAGTTTTTATTGTTATTGTTTTCTTACAGATGCCTAGTAGTGCTTAATAAAAGCCTCGTATATGGACTCAGGACAATATGAAGAAAGTCATTAACGCATTTCTACAAGGGAGAAGTCAACGCCATGCCACTTAACTCTATGGAATTCTGCATTCTTGCCTGCAATGCAGGCTGCAGAGTGATCAAGATGAACCTTTAAGCAATAAAGATGCACAACCAATATTCAACATAGAACAAGAAAGAAAACTAGTTTCCCAGACTACTGAAACTCAGTGCTTGTGGATTTGGTATGGATTCTATCACTTTGCGGAAAGTAGCATTTGGTTTTGCCAAATCAAGTAAAATAAAACCTAATTTCTTGTAGAGGAAGCAGATGGCCGGCAATGACTGTCTGATTGGATTCCGAAAACGGAACCCAGGAGTGACATTAAGAACGGCAGAGTCTTTCTCTTGATCATTGTAATGGTCTCAACAAAAAGGACGTAGCTGACTACTTCAAACTCTTGAAGGAGACTTTACAGGCTTGTGATTTACTTAATAAGCCTCAACTGATATATAATGCTGACGAATCTGGTTTGCAGATGAACAATAAACCTACAAGAAAACATTTTACTCGGAAGGGTGCTAAGGCAGTGTATTCTCAATATGTGTTGAGAGAGGGGAGCTCGTCACAATATTGGCTTCCACAAATGCAACTGGGGACTTTATTTCTCCATTGCCTATTTTTAAAGGAAAAATATCTCCTAGAATTTTCGGATGGCTTCCCAATTGGATCTCTTGTGACCATGTCAGATTCTGGACGATTCAATAAAACTTTTTTTTTTTTTTTATCTTCAGAGGCTGCATCACTTCCAGGCCCATCAAGTGCCTAAATATGTTTGCTACTAATAAATGGTCATGAATCTCATAAGGGTTTCTCTGCACTGCAGTTTTGTGAATAACACAGCATTCATATGTTATGTCTACCAAGTCACATTACTCATTCTTTAAGGCCCTCAATGCGTATTATGACAATGAATGCAATAAATTTGTACATAACACAGACGGGGAGCGAAAGATTACAAAAATAACATTTGGAAGAATTTTCAAAGAAGCTTGGCGCCAATCAACAACAACAGTGATTACTGAGTTTGGATTTCTGTCAACAGGTCTGTTTCCCCTAAACAAAAATGTGCTGGCTGATCATGAATGTTTACCAGGAGAATGTTTGATCAAACCAGAATGTCATACTTCAGTACATGAAAGTGCAACTTTACAGCTTGAGGATGCTATTCCTGTTTTCAGTCCAGAACATGCATCAACATCCACGATGACCTTCCATGATCTGCTACCGTCTCCAATAAAAAGATCGCAATGTAAAGAGTCAGCAAGGAAACAGAAAGCAGCTCTTTTAACTTCTCCACAGGATATAGAAATAAGAAAATGACTGGAACTGAGACGTTAGTCAAGAAAAGAAACCATTGCCCTGCCTCAGTCAAACAAATTTGAAACAAAAGGTGTAAGAAAATGACTATTGCCGTCATCTTCTGAAGACGATGATCAGTAAGAGGGCATGCGAAAGCAAAATAACAGTGCATTCTGTTTTGTAAAATATCATGACCATTGTTCAGAAAAATTAGGGGACTGGATGCAGGGTCAGGAAAGTGTGAAAGAATGGAACCACGAAGATTGTGTTGGTGCCAAAGGAAAGAAGAACTTCATTTGTGGCAAATGCAGGTTATGTGACTAATTTTTTTCCATATTCAAATGTATATTTTTCAAGAAGCAAACAATTTTAGACTGACGCTATTTACCTTGATGACTGACCCGTTCTGCAAAATATTGTTTCAGAAGTAAAATCAATATTTAAAAGGGTTAAAGGAAAATTTCTTAAAATTAAATATGAATTAGCATCCTAAACTCGCTCTATGAAGTGGTCCCCCGTTGTCAGGGGATGACTCTGGTTCCCAAATTTGTGAGGTCAAATGTGGCGGAGGTCAATGGAAAATTGGGTTGTGAACAGAAGTGCTATTAACCTCAGTGTTTCGTGTATCCTTATTGTTAATAAAAATATGTGTTATGGATTTTGTTGCTTAAGGACTAAAGTAATAAAAAATATATTGTTATATTTATTAACATGAACATTTTAAGTGCCATTATAATTTTTATAATTTTTGATCCATTTTAAGTCACCCTATCTTTTGAGCCAATCACGATCTAATTGTGCTCCAAAAATTCTGTGAGAATTGCCAATTACGATCAATTCATGATGCCCTTTTCATGTGTTTTGGCTCTTTTCAGCAGGAAAATCTGTATATTTTCTACATCATAGCCATAAGAAAGGTGTTCTGGAGCATTTCAGGGCTTTATCTTTACATTTCAAAGAGCTAAATTCGCTCAAAATTTAATTTCTCTAGGTGGCATTTATATTGGTAGAAAATTAGAGAAAAGGGGCAATAAGAGAAGCAGGTCACAAAGTACTAGAAGAAAGTGAGAGTGATTTTGAATTTTCACATCTAGCTGAAAGTATTTCTGACATTGATGTGAGAGAGGATTCTAGATTCAGTGATGAAAATGCATCCAATAACAACAGTCCTCGTACACATGCAAATGATCAAAATGGATTTATGGAGGTGTAACCAGACAGCACAGACAGTGTGAATAAACCATTCTAGTACTACATTGTTCAATAACTATGTTAAATATGTACCCTATTTCTTTGTGCCATTTTCATTATTAGTTATACAATGCTTGTGTGCATGTGCATGTGCGTGTGCGTGCGCTCATGAATTCATTTACTATCTTTTAAAAAATAAAACACCAGACCAAAACAGGTCTCTGTTTTAGTAAAGAAATATCTGTACTTTTCATTTCATTACTGAGCTTTCTGTATAGTAAGATTTTGTATGCCTAATTATTTTTTATTTAGCGATTTTTTATTTTATTTTCAAATTTTTCTTTTGGTCTTAATTTTTTTTTAAATATTGATGAGACTTCATATATATATATAAAAAAAAAAAAAGATTCTGCTCTCTTTGTCATTTTATAACTAATAATTGAAAAACCTTGCATTCCACTCTAAAATGGCTTGGCTTTTCAGACATCATTTTGTTATTCAGACGACACTAAAAGGGCTAATGGCTATAATGCAGCAAATACACAGACTTTTCTGCTGAAATGAGTTTAAACACACAAAATTAACATGATTAGATTGTGACTGGAAATTCTTGTAGAATTTAGCGATCACAATCAAATCATTATTGGCACTCATTAAATTTACTGTGTAAAAATATTGTTATATATATATATATATATATATATATATTAGACTTGAAGCATTCTGGGATTTTAGATCAATTCTATAAACAGAAACTATAGACCCACATTTAAGAGTTGAATCATAGGTAAAAGTAACAATTTTTATTTTATTTTCAGACCCTTGGCTTCAGCTTAGGAGATCGAGAACATCTGGACAGCTTCTTACTTGCAGTATTCCAGTGCAATGTTCCTCCACATTTGAACCTATTAAACACAGCTGGCCAACCAGGCAACCGAAGGAATCATGGCAGTAAGTTCTGTTAAAATTAAATATATAAACTTTCAATGCTAAATATAACATAGTTTATTAAATATCAATAAAGGCATGAGGGTACTACAAAGGCTGTTATTTAAAATAACTTGGAAAAGTGTGAAATGGTAAAGGTAACAACCACTCTGTATCTCAAATGGCAATGCATTTGTTAATAGCAAAATGGTATTAAGTTTTAGTGCTTTGAACTGTAGACTTACAAAATGGTTCCAATCTCTGAGATGAAGCAAGCTATTACCAAAGGCTTTTTCCTACATTTATATTACCATAGGACTAGTACAGGCATGCACACTATTTTTGAATGGATAGTGTAATTTATTGGTTTACTCTATGAATGAAAGGCAAACGAAGATTATGTTTGAAAGGTCGTTTACTCACTCAATGATTCAGAACAGATATAATTATTTAGAGCTGATTAGTTTATCAAAATACTAAACTTTTTGATCCTGTTTAGTCTTTCAGGGAATATAAACATTATGAAACCGAGTCAGGTGGCTCAGGAATTTTGTCTGGGACTGGCATTCAGGAGGTCCCAGTGAATGACCTCTCTGACCCATGGGATTTTTCTGGTCATTAGGTGAATGCTGGTGAGGAATCTTCATTCCCCAGAATTTCCTGATCCTCCATTTCATTCGTCTGGTATTTTTGTGAAGGTTGGAAGTGTCAGTGAGGAGTGCATGGTGGTACACTTTCCTGGAGCTGATTGCACCTTGAAAACTCAGCTCTTGGCTGCAGGATGGCACTGGGGGTCATCGGCATACTCAGGGACATTTACTCAGACCTGAGGCATGCGCTCCTAGTGATCACTATGCCAAGATGAAGAACTGTTAGGAATTGATGTTTGGAGGAATTTAGTAACAGTGACAGTCAAATTATGTTTTATTAATTTGTTGAGTTGGTTTTTTAACACTACGTCACTTACATTGTTATTATGAGGGACTAGTTTCGATAGCCTATGCTTTCATTTTCAACCTCACGGGTCCAACTGCCATTGCTGGCTGCATTTGCTTGTGCTCTCTTCTCTGGTGGCAAAATGATGAACTTCTTAACTAAGCTGTCTACTGGCAGGATTTCAAAGTTTATTAGCCAATCTTTGTTTTTCCATATGAGGATGTTTTCCGAGGCTGTGAGTTCATTGTGGCCTGACATGGTTTTAAGCAATTTTGGATTTGGATCTAGATTGTGGTTTTCTTTCCAAAAGTGAAATGCTACTGCCGATTTATCTTCTTGTTTCAATTTTAGGTTTCTAAAGTGCTCTTTGGATCTGATTTTTAAACTTCTTTTGGTTTGTCTTATGTAGAACTTTTCACAATTTGTGCATTTAATTTGATATATTCCTGACCTATTTTCTGGTGGAATTTCCTCTTTTATTTTTGAATTTAGTAATTTTATGACAGAAAATCTGTTTATTGGAGCCAGGGTGATGTCTTGTTCTTTGAAGATTTTTTTGAGTTCTCTAAATGCTCGGGGGTGGTAAGTGAATTTTTTGAATGTTTTGATATTGTTTTTTCCTGCTGTTAGGGTAGTTATTTCTTTTATGGTTTTTTTCTGCTTTGCTTTGCTTAGTTTCTTGCATACAAGGTTCTTGCTGTATCCATTTTGTTCTGCTGTTTGAATTATGGTTTTTAACTCTTTGTTGAATTCGGTTGTCCTCATAGGTACATTTACTAATCTATGTGTGAGGCTGTTTATTATTGCATGGTTGTGTGGTAATACAACCCATTACCATAGCAAAATTCCTTACTCAACTGATTGAAGAGTACTGGCCTTATATGTGATCAAAAGAGGCAGAGAGCATGTTCCAGGCACTAAAATTAACATTCTGTAGTGCTCCTATTTTGAGATTTGTGCAACCTGGTGGGGACTTTATTGTGGACACCAATGTCAGTGACACCATCATTTGCAATATTGTATCACAGGTCCAAAATGGTCAGGAGTGGGTAATTGCCTATTAATAGCAAGACACTCTTCAAAGCAGAAAAGAGCTACTGTGTTATCTAACAAGAACATCTGGCAGTAATAAAGATGTGGGAGCACTTCCACAAGTACACGTGTTGTCAATCATTCCACCTGAGGACTGACCACTCCACCCTTGCTGTTAAGTTTCAAGAACCTGGAGGGCTAGACAGCCTGTTGGGTCCAGAGGCTGCAGGAGTGATCCTTTGTATCTAACCATTGGAAACAAAGGAGCCACTCCAATGCAGATGCATTGTCGAGATGACCCCGACCACAGAAGTATGGCCACTGCACCAAGGTTGAAGAGAAAGAGTGTGCTGCAGATAGGTGGGATAGTGCAGGGCTAAGGAGGGAGCAGCTAAAGGATACCAACTTGGGGCCACTACCGGGAGAAATGGCTAGACCAAGTTGGGAGGACATCGCAATCAATGAGTACTGTTTATAAGTCCAACTGGGCCCAAAGGGACTCGCTGAGGATCAAGGATTAGATACTGTTCAGAGAATGGGAGTCACCAGATGGGAAGACCCAGGGATCTGAACCCTCCCTCTGACTAGGTCGTGGTAGTCCTGGAGGAAGTGCATGTAGGGGTTCAGGAGGACATTGGGAACCCAACCAAGCCATTGACTAGCTGTGACAATGCTAGTACTAGCTGAGACCATGGGCAAATTCTGAGAGGTGATGCTACCAATGAATGTCCTTTGTCTGGGGCAAGTTGCGGCTCACAGACCAAGAACCAGTGACACATGCAGCAGTATAAAATGGGAGCACCCCTCAAACACATAGCCATTGACATGCTGGGCCATTCACTCTGTCAGACAGGGACAACAGTACCTGTTGGTCACCATGTATTACTTCATTAAGTGGCCGGAGGTGTATGCCATCCCTAACTAAGACCATCGCAAACTACCTTGTTGAACAACTATTTTGTCCCTATGGGGTACCAGTGAAGCTACACAGTGATCAAAGCAGCATTTTTAAGTCCAACCTAATGAGTAAAATACTGGAGCAACTTCAAGTGCATCAGATGCACACAATACCTCTTCACCCATAGTGAGACGGCATGGTTGAGCAGTACATCAAGACTCCAGAAGAACATTTGAATATTCAATGTTATTTTCCATGCTTTTAGTTTTAATGTCTTCATTATGCCCTCAGAAAGTAAATTTTTGCTTACCAAGAAAGCATACCACATTGATAAGATACAGTAGAATTTCCTGAATGTTTTCACCAACAGATTATGTTGGCTAATATGTAGATCTTGTTGTACATCAAACTATAAATAAATTCTTATTTCTCCAAAGTTTGCAAAGTCCATGCTCCTAGAAATAAGAGCCTTGATTTTCCGTGTAAAAAAAAGTTCATATTGAAAATTTTGAACATACATTACTTTTATGGCTAAACAATAAGCTAGACCAGCAAAACAGTTTAGTTAGCTTAGTACTACCATATAGCCAATTCCACTTGTATATGCTGATGTCTGAAGTGACATATATATTCACACTACGCTTCTTTGCTGTCTATAGATAGCTATAACAATTGAGTTGGTCTGTCACTTTGCACAGCTTCAGCTTTCTCACTGAAGGAATGATGATTAAAGGGCACTTTCATCAAATTTTCGATAATACAATCACTATAATTAAACACATCTCCAGAATTGGATTTTGTCATTGTTTATCACACTTATATTCCCAACTAAACTAATTAAATTCTTAATTGCATACTTTCTCAAATTCAAAACTCTATGCACCTAGGACATACACATATTCACACACTTGCATAATAATACAAAATTGCCTCTGTTCACAAAGAAACTGCTCAGATATCAGCAATTACTTGGTCTTTCAGGAGCATTCAAAATTTGCAAGCACATTTCTGTAAAAAGTGTAACCACATGAGTTAATGGTTTCTGCGGTAGTGTTATATCTAAAAATTGTTTCATTTCAAGAGCAATGTGCACACCTGCTTGCAGATGGCTCTGGCAGGAAGTCAGGAATGAGTAAAAAGATTATTGTATGCATGTGTGCATGCATAAAATAAAATACTACTTATTTTGTATGCACCTTTCTTGGACAGCTTGCATAGCCCCAGATGCCTAGACCTTAACTAACAAGCAGCAGTTAGAAGAACAAGCATCAGAAGGAATAGCTTGCAGACCAAGTAGGGAAAGTTATGGGAATTCAACACATTAGATTTAATAAATAGCAATAATAGTAGGTAAAGTATTTATAGAATAAGGTGTATATAATGTGTTGGACTTTTATTTCTTTATAATAAACAAAACGTATATTCCATTTTAAATAGAAATGAGCATTTAAAACTGGATAGAAGGATGTGTAGGATAATTATTCTTGCAATGTAATAAAAGCTGTAGATGATCCTCCTACTGAATGTAATCTAATATCAAGTGATCAATATGTTTAATTTACAGAAGTATAATAATTTTAAATACTGAAAATAAACACCAATATACCATCATATTTAAAAATTAAATTGTTAAAATGTTTAAAAACATGGGCTGTTTTCCAAAAATTACTGAAGAACTTGGCACTTCCTATTAAGTTTTAATATAGACCATGGAAGAAAAAAGTATTTTAGAAATGAAGTACATGAATCATAATACATTAATACCAATGTCTTGCAACTTTATGTTATTTCTGAATATTTTCAGATTCCTTCAGATTTTCAATTTGAAAGTAAGCCAAATTTTGAAAGGATTTGAGGAACAATTGCAACAAAAAGGGCAACAAAAGTTCTGCACTATCGTAATTTTCATTTCCCTAAATGGAAAATATGTGTTATATATTACTCTTAATTTAAAATTGCTACATAAAAAGTTCATATTTTGTGAAAAAGTTGTCTCCTTGGTACCTATTAACATTTTCTGCTTTTAGATATAATAGCAGTTTATTGTTCTATGATAGGCGCAATCCTCCCTGAAAAGACTGCTAAGCTTTGTCTTGCTAAGCTCTATCTTATATGGGAACAGTAAACACAAGTGCTAATTTCTTACAACTGTTTTGCACAGGTACAATAGGTAAACCTAAATTTCCTCTCTAGCATGCTGCCTTAGGACTGCAGAAAGATCCATTTAAACTACCTTAAAGCATGGACCAAATTTTCCTTTTAAAAACTTGTAGCTGTCTTCCCTCAAGAGGGAATTGCCTTTCTGTATTCTGGTTTTCCTATGGTATGGGCTCTAAGTACCATGAAAATTTGTGAATCAGATAAAAATTTGCATATAATGTAATAATTTAAAATTAACCTATTTGTTAAAAGTGGTAAAGTACATAATATAAGATGGTTTATATTTGACAATGATGTTAAATAAATATCATCATAGATGCAATTCAATAAAAAAAGTAATATGTCATTAACAGTAGACAGTAATAGTATTTTTTAAGTTAAGACACACAAATTTTTAGGTCTTCTTGTTGATAATAAGCCAACATGAGCTGAGCACATTGAACATTTATGTGGGAAAAATAGTAAGACAGTATATCTACTTAGATACTTCAGCAATTATGGTGATGGTAATATATTGAAACTAATATACAATGGAGGTTTTTATTCCCACATACTCTATGGGATTGAAACTTAAGGTGTTGCTGCACAAGCACATTTGGATAAATTGCTTATATACCAAAAAACATTTATCAGAATAATGTTTATCTTACAAGCAAGGGAATCGTGTAAAGAAACTTTTATTCACAACAAATTTCTTACCATCTACTCTCTCTATGTACTCAGAGCAATAATGTATGTAATAGACAAGCTCAAATCAATTAAAAACAACCACATGCATAATCACTATACAAGAGGTAACATGGACTACTTTAGGCATAGCATTAATAAAAGTGTGTATTTAAAAGATAAACATATTTCTGGAATTACACTCTATAACAAACTACCACCAGAAATGAAATCTGTAGCAGATGTTTCTAAACAACAATTTGAAAGGAAGTTAAGGATGTATCTTATAAATAAATGTTTATAGAATTTAAAGGAACTCTGAAACTAATTAATGTTAATGTAAATATGTAATTGTATTATAAATGTAAATACGTAAGTGTATAATTTTGACATATCCAAAATCATATGTATGATAAACTGGATGAATAAATATTATTATAATTATTTATTATTATCATTTTTTTAATTTTTTTTTTACAAATGAGCCCATGAGGGACTATGCAAAGTACTTAGAAACGTCTCTTTGTTTTCCTTTGAACCCATATATCTCTCATTCTTTGGCTGTGGGCTTCTTTTTTCTCGTCTGTCCACATTGCTTCAGTTTTTTTCTTCGGTCTGTCCTTGGGGTCAACTTGCCATTTATGAACATTGTTTCTGAAGAGCTCTCTGTTTAATATATCTTTTTGTGTAATTCCTGCTAATTTTAAATCATTTTTACTTCCCCAATCCATTTCATAGTATCTATATATGATTTGCTTCTATTTTCATAAAATTCAATGACTTGTTTTGTGAGCCTGTTAGAATTCATTTGTTTGATATGTCTATAAAATTTTAACCTTTGTTTTCAAATATCACTATGAATATCTGTATATAATTTTATTTCATTCTTGCTTCTTAGTCTGTACTCTTCACCTACGACTTGTGGGCCTAAAATTGTCCTTACAATTTTGCATTCTTTTTTCACCTTGTTTTCTAAATCTGCTTTTTGGTTCAAAATTAATGTTTCTGCTCCATATAGACAGTTTAATGACAGTGTTATAATGTCTTAATTTTGTATGTTTAGATATGCACTTTTTACTATAAATATTTTGTGTGAGCTGATATGCTGTTTCCATTTTGTGGCATCTACTTTTATTTGCTTTAGTCTGGATTCCATTTTCCTGAATTATTTCACCAAGGTATTTAAATTCTGAAACTCATTTTATTTTAACATATTTGGTTTCCATGTATTTTGGTGTTTGTTTATTGCATGTAATGTATTCTGTTTTTTCAAATGATATTTGGAGACTGATTTTCTCTGCAATTTCTTTTAATAGTTCTATCTACTTTTGTGCTGTTATGATGTCATGAGTTAGGATTGCTAGATCATCTGCATATGCTAGGCAATCTATCTTCAGTTTTCCTCTGCCTAATATGATTGGTTGATTGATTGATTTTCAGAGCTATTTTATGTTTGCGCCACTCTTGTATTACTTTTTCAAGTGCACAGTTGAAAAGTAATGGAGAAAGTCCCTCTCCTTGTCTCACTCCTGTTTTTATCGCGAAGGATTCAGAAATTTCCCCCATAAACTTAATTTTAGCCTTTGTATCTGTTAGTGTCTGCTTAATGATTGCTAGATATTTATTGTCTTAATCTTGTTCCTTCAAAATTTGAAATAGCGATTCACGATCAACTGAATCATAGGCTTCTTTTAAAGTCAACAAATGTGCACACTAAATTGTTGCTACAAATCCTTTGATGTCCTAGGATTAGCTTAAGGTTCAATATTTGTTCTGGACACGATCAGCCTGGTCTAAATCCTGCTTGGTATTCTCCAATAGTTGGTTCCAATTGTTGTTGTGCTCTGTCAAGCAGACACAGGGATAGAATGTTGCATGGAACTGATAGTAATGAAATTCCTCTATAATATTTTACATCTGCTCGATCTCCCTTTTTATGTAACAGATGGATTAGCGCAGTCCTCCAATCCTCTGGAATCTGTTCTTTATGCCAGATTTCTTGCATAAGTGTGGAAATTTCCTTTATGGTGTTAGGTCCTGCTGCTTTAAGAAGTTCTGCTACAATTCCATCTTCACCAGCTGCTTTATTGTTTTTAAGTCGGCCAATCTGTCTGATAATTTCTTCTTCATCTGGTGGTGCTGAATCAGGATTTGATTCTGCAGGTTCTTCTACGGGGAATCTGCTTAATGGTATTGGGCAGTTAAGAAGTTTCTCAAAATATTTAGCAAGCTCTCTGCAATTTTCCTGGTTATTTAGTGCCAAATGACCATCTTCTCTCTTGAAGCAGAGAATCTGTGGCTGGTATCCTGTGAGTTTAGTCTTAAACATTTTGTAGAAATTCCATGTGTTGTTTGTTTGGAAGTCTTTCTCGATTCCATGTAATTGATCTTTTTCATACTTCCTCTTTGTTTGTCTAATTGATTTGGCTGTCTCTTTCTTGTTCAATAGAAAAGTGCTATAATTACTTTCTGTTTTTTTATTACTCCAATTCAAGTAAATTTGATGTCTTGATACGATTGCCTTTTCCTCTCCTCATTCCACCAAGGGTACTTTTACCATTTTTGCAAAGGGATTAACATTTTTGCCATCTCACTTATTTTATTTTTGAATTGTTGCCAATTTTATGATTGCTTATTTTCTAATTCTTCTGTGAATGCTAACTGAATGTTGCTGGTATCAAACTTTAATATCGATAGTTTCTTTTTAGTAAACCTCCTGGATTTTAATTTCAATTTAATTCTGGTCAGATAGTACTCCAAATCAACGTTTGAACCTATTCTAACTTGTATATTCATATTTTCTCTATGGTTTGGATACAAAATTGCTACATGGTCAATTTGATATTCCCCAAGGAGTGTGCTTGGTGCCCGCCATGTCATTTGTTTTGATTTCTTCTTAAAATGATTAGACATGATTTTGAGATTATCATCATCATTGCCGTCATTGTCATCATCTTGGTCATCATCTTCATCATCATCATCATCACCATTATTATTATTATTATTATTATTATTATTATTATTATTATTATTATTATTATTATTATTATTATTATTATTATTATTATTATTATTGCTATTATTATTGCTATTATTATTAGTGTTATTATTAGTGTTATTGTTATTATTATTTTTATTATTATTGTTGTTGTTGTTATTGTTGTTATTATTGTTGTTATTGTTGTTATTATTATTTATATTATTATTATCATTATCATTATCATCATCATTATCATCTTATTATTGTTATTGTTATTATTATTATTATTATTATTATTATTATTATTATTATTATTATTATTATTATTATTATTATTATTATTATCATTATTATCATTATCATTATTACCACTATTATCACCATTATTATCACCATTATTATTATTATTATTATTATTATTATTATTATTATTATTATTGTTATTATTAGTGTTATTGTTATTATTAGTGTGTTATTATTGGTGTTATTGTTATTATTAGTGTTATTGTTATTATTAATGCTATTGTTAGTGTTATTGTTATTATTATTACTATTATTAATGCTATTATTATTATTATTATTATTATTATTATTATTATTATTATTATTATTATTATTATTATTATTAAGGCTATTGCTATTATTATTATTATTATTATTATTATTATTTATTATTATTATTTATTATTGTTGTTATTAGTGTTATTATTATTATTTCAACAATGGCATATTTAACAGTTTGCCAATTTATTGGTGTCAACTGCATATTGCAAGTGGTTTTAATCACTCATTTATTTTTATTCAATGTTGTTTTAAACTTTTAACGTTTATGAATGCATTCAAAACTGTAAGTTTTAAAAAATATTTTCTTAATTATTGCGAAAATATAAAGAATAATATAAAAATTTTACATTTATACTGCTTATTTATGTAGTACGACTCTATGTTTCAGCACATGCATGTAACCATAGTTAATATTTGATTACAACATAGGATTTCAAAAAATTAAATTAAATTTATCAATAAATATGCTTTCATCATTCAAGATATGTCCATCATTCATTTTCACTCTTCATATGATTTATGTTTCTGAACATATAATTTCCTTTTCTTTGAGTTTCATATTTTATTCTTTTAATTCTGTTACTTCTTTCTGCTTCTGCAATGTCTTCAATTTATGGAAAAATGAAGCAGGTATGTCTTCATGTTGTCACTATTTTTTTGTCAAAAAATTAACTTCAAAGAATCTTCACAAATTGCTTCTACAATCCTAGCAACAATATATCTATTTCTCTTCTTTTTTACGAATCTTACCGAAACAAACTCTACTTTAAAAATTTAATTCCTTTTCATCTTCACTTCTTGAAATTACTTTTTATACATCATCATCGGTAGTGTCAGGATCATCACCTCTCTTTTTCTATTCATCTACAATTGTCCATTCACCTATAAAGTAGTCCTTTTGCTTAATTTCAATTTCTTCCAGTACCAATCACCTACTTGGCACTAAATTCAAAGGAGTCTTATGAACTGTTTCTCTACTTTTAACTGCTTCTCCAAGACAAGACTTGTTCAAGTGATCTACAAAATATGTTTCTGGTCCTCAATTCTCACTCTTCTATGAATGATTACTATCATTATTGTTTATATCATCTACAATTTGATAGATAACCTTTCTAGGCAAAATAAACAGTCCATGTTTTTTGTAAAACTGGACATAATACTCTGTTTGTTATCATCACATATTTCATTAAATACCTGTTAAAGAAGGCAAAGGAATTCTAATTTTGGAATTACACCTCAGTTATGATTTTTCATATGTTCAAAATGCTACTCAAAACACATTTGAGAAGTTGAAAGAATGCTTCATCGGGTGTTTGCCTTAAGTGATTTGTGTTAGGGGTGATAGAGGTGATGATGAAGTTGGAAGTGAGTTAAACTCTATGCACTTCAGCATAAAAGGCCTTTTTTTGTGCTTCCGTAACTAATAGGCTTAGTTCAACTTGTTCAGTAACTCCAGTTATTTGACTTACCTTGCTTAAGGATGCTTAGCCATTTAGAAGATGATATAACTCATTCTTTCCAGAGTTTTACACTCCAGAAGAAGAGGAACAGCTGTTACATAAGATTGTTTTCAAAGGCAACATATTAGGTACTACCTCATAGAATTTCCCTATCATCCTATGATGTTTCCTGAACCCACCATGTTCAGTAAGAAAGAGGATGACTTTCCTTGACAGTTGACTAATATAATGAGGCAATCACTTAGATTTGTATTAGGTTCTTTGATTAAAATCCTGTAAGTTTTATTTATAGTGATTCAGAATTATCTTTGAAAGATTGTTCTTGTAATCCAATCACTAACTGTGGCCTTTGCTGATTTGAAGCTTGCTCCAGAATGCTTTGGACCTATGAATGGAGCTTGGGCAGAGAATCAGCTTTCTCATTACCTTCAATACCTGTATGATCAGGCACCAAAAATCATTTATTTTTATTGTTGGATGAGACATTCATTAATCTTTGGTGTGCTTCCCAGACCAGTTTTGATTTAAGGCAAACTATGAGGGATGTTCAATAAAGTATGATCATATTTTTTACGGTCATAATTTCTTACATTAGAATATAAACTTATGACATTCTGTTAGCTTAATATAAACATACTGTAGTAGTTTCACTGTTGGTACTCCTATGAGTGTTCCCACCTGTGAGTGGCGAGCAAACAGAGACTTGTTCAGTATTGCCTACTGCAGAATAGAGGAGACATGCAATGAACAACATGCAGCTTTGAAATTCTGTTTTTGCCTCAACAAATCTTCAGCTGAAACCTATACAATGTTATAGGAGAACTATGAAGAGTCTGTTCTTCCTTACAACACTGCTTGAAGATGGTGTAAATTTTTTAATGGGGAAAGACAATCAATTTCAATGGAAGGTGGACCTGGCACTCCAGTTACTGCTCTTAAAGAAAAAATATCAACACTGCTGCTTCATTGGGAGAGGGGATTGATGAATAACCTTAAGAACACTTTTTCAAATACACAACATTTCACTGGGTGCCACCCACTTTACACATGAGATGTGTTTGTGAATGATGGGTTCTGAGACTGTTGATTCCCGAACAAAATGACATACACGTGCAGGTCTGCATGTAGTTGAAGTTAATGTTAAAGGAAGATCTGGAGAATATGTTTGTGCATGATTGGTTCCAAGACTGTTAATTCCCGAATAAATGGACACACACATTTAGGTCTGCATGTAGTTTAAGTTAATCTTAAAGGAAGATCTGGAGTTTCTTTGGAAGGCAATCACTGCTGATGAAACTTGGCTACATTATTTTGATCCTGAGAGCAACAGCAAAGCTTAGTGTGGAAATCTCCTTCATCATCAACCCCCAAATAAGCAAAAGTGGTTGCTTATCCTGGGAAAGTTATGATCATCTCATTTTTTTATATTCATGGAATGGTTTATCAGAATGTTGTACCTGCACACACATCAGTAACTGGACAATACTACAGGGATGTCCTGAAAACATTTCAAATCCATATCAGGATAAAAGACCACATTTTCTGAAATAGGCTGGATGCTGCAAATCAATAATGAACAGATGTATACTGCCAATTTTGTTACTGAATAACTTACAAAAATCAACGTGAAGCATTGTGTCACCCTCCCTTTAGTTTGGATTTATTCCTGTATGACTTTTTCCTATTTCATAATGTGAGGAAACACCTACATGGGGCATCATCCATCATCAGATTCAGTAGTGAAGGCTGTGGAGGCGATTTTGAAAGATCTCTCAAAAAATGGTTGCCAGCGTGTCTTTGCAGACTGGCAGAAATGTTGGGACAGTGCATTGTATCCAAGGGAGACTATTTTGAGAAGGATCATCAAGCAGGGGGAGTAAACATATTTTTATCCAAGAAAATTATGATCATTCCTTATTGAACAGCCCTCATATAAGTATGTTAAAGAAAATATGTTGTAAACATCTGCAGCTCCCATGCCCAACTTTTAAAAGTCAGTGTGCATACATGGAGCATGTATCCCCCTTTTTGAAGAAATTTTCCTCTCATAATACTCCGGACTGCTCTTGATAGTATGTAGAAGGCTGCGGGAAGATAGCTGACAGCATATTTCCAGGTCTTTGCTTGTAATGAGCAGCACATGTGGTATAATAATACACATGATTTTAAAATGTTTTTCTTCTAGAGCTTTTTCTAGTGACCATTATGGGTAAAGCTTCAAGGAAAGGTGTTTAGAAAGCTTCCAAGGCATCACATTTTAATTGCAAAAAATAAAAAAAGAAGTGATGAAAATCATGCATGCAACCAGCCTAGTATTCCATGAAATGTAATGGCTTCAGAGAGAAAGCATGATAGTGATATTTATACTGATGTGTATACTGTAAACAGTGCGTACAAGTATTCAAGTTGCTTGAGAGTAATAGCTTTAGGAATTCTTACAGATATATTAGTTCATGTGCTGGTACTATGGTACCAAATTATTTGAAGACAAGGTATTTTTTGGTATTGTGGTATTGCTTCCCATTTGCATGTGTATTGTGACAGTGGCATATCTAGAATTTGGCTCTGGAGGGGTCAAGAATATTTTTTATAGTTGAAGTTTCCAGGAGTATAGAATAACCATCCCTCCTCATCACGCCAAAATTTAAAAAAAAAAAAAAAAAAAAAAAAAACTGCAGCACCAATAGCCCTCTATGGTTTAGGGGTAACACTAGCCTCTAGTTCCCAATATCAGGGATTGAAATCTGGCAGAGGCGATGGATTTTTTTCGGTTATATAAATCCTTAGCATAGCTTCCTTCAGAAAGGAAGTAAAGACGTAGGTCCGTGTTGTAGATTTATCGCACGTAAAACTTCAAAACTGATAAAGGAGTCTCTGAGGAAAATTAAGTGGTCTTTCATGCCTAAATGGGATGCTTAGAACTGTGGCATTAAAGAGCTCAATAAATAAAACTTACTTTCTTTTTTATAGAATCAATACAAATTTATTATTATTTGTGGACTTTTTATTTAATGTTGGACAATATTGTAAATTACCAAGAACAAATTAAAGGAATAAAAGAGTTTCAGTAGTAGACACCTTGTGATCTAGTCAAGTATATTCCTGTATTATACTCCTTACCTTTGTTTAAAATTTGATTAATTTTTCAATTAACATATTTTATGTTTTGCTTAAATTTTTAGTTTCTCTATCATGTACAATGTACATAATAGATAGAAAAAATATTGCATTCCATACAGAAATTCAATGGTGATATTTAATCAAAAATACGTCTTTTGAGGACACGTAAATCCCAGAAAAAGCGTTTTTATAATAAGATCCATGTGTGTGTTTGGAACAGCATTAACTATGAATCAAAAAATAAATAATATATAAATAGTTATTTTTTCATTTTATGAAATATAAATATATAATATAATGTAATGTAATATAATGTAATGTAATATGTAATGTAATATAATATAATGTAATATAATGTAATGTAATGTAATATAATGTAATATAATGTAATATAATGTAATATAATGTAATATAATGTAATATAATGTAATATAATGTAATATAATATAATATAATATAATATAATATAATATAATATAATATATGACTCTAAAAGTTTGGATTAAACGCTACCATATATTAAAGAAATTTAGGGGAAAATAAAATCTAAATCTTGAGTTTTCTGGGAATAACCTCTGAAGCCTTCTTCATTCTGGAAGGATTTCAGCAAAACTGATAAACCATAAGATAAAAACTCATATCACACAAATATGTAGATCTCATTAAAAGCAAAATTTATGACAAGTGCACTTTTTATAGAGTTAACCATTTCGGAGTTATTTCTCATTATTGGTATAAATTTTCCAATAATGCTTTTCTCAAATGAGAAGTCATCATTTATTTATTTTTTAGTCCTGACCATGCAAAGAGAATAGAATTTCAAATTCATCGCTTGGTAACCAGCTTTTAATAGAGTTGACTGTTGCATTAGCCTCATATATTCCCTTATTTCTCTTGCACCTACAAGGAAATAACTGATGATTATTATTTGCAAAAGCTATGTAAAAATGTGCTGAAAATTTGCAATTAGAATGCACTTCTTATAAATCTGCTTTCCTAGTTCCTTGGCAGATATAGCGCCAACCTTGGAATGACTCGCTTAAAAAAAAAAAGATTATATTTTTGGCAATTCTAAAAATTGTTTCCAGAAACTGGAATGTAGAATGGTTTAACTTAATGGATTTTATTAATGTTTGATGCATTAATGCTTCATTTTTATTTTTCTTACTCAAACCTCCCAGTGTTTGTAGCCCAAATACCAATTGGTTTATCAGCTTTGTAGACTTATTCTGTGTTACTTGGGTTTGATATGCCTAAATAAATAGCATTGTATGTAATTTTAAAAAAGTGGTCAATTGATTAAAAAAATTTAATGAACACGAGTAAATAAGGTGTTGGTATTTGTATTGTATTTATATTTTTATTTTCATATTTTTGGAACAGTTTACATTGTTCTTTGGACATATCAATTTTGGTAATATTTGCCCTAATTTTACACCAGTAGTATTAGCTAGATGATAACATAATAACAATTTTTAATTACATAATCACATTTTATTTTGAATACATCCTATAACACAGATGATTAACTCGTGGTATTTGTACAATATGATATATACTTATCTATGGAATAAATGTAGGAATGATATTAAAGGCTTTTAAGGGCTTAAAAGATAAAGATAAAAAGATAAAAATTTCTTTTCCATTTGGCCAAAGTGAAATTAGATCTTTTGTAGCATAAACTATCAGCTGGACGATCAGGTATTCTTTTCCTAATGTCTACTTCCACGTATTCATCTTCAAAATCTTTCTTCATAAAGAGTGCGTAGGGATTTTCTTTTTTCAGTGAGATTTCTCTGGTACTCAGCCAGTTAATTGTTTCACCATTAACACCTTTTTTCCTGTTGGTAGCCATTTTTTCAAGATTTCCAGATCCTAGAAAATGATCTTTTTTCATAACATTCACTTGCAAAGGAAGCTTCCATCTACAGTCTTTCATTACGGCAATATAATCTTGTAAAGTGTAGAACCTTTGCTGCCTTTTCAAAGCTGTCTCAATTTTACCAAAGTCATCATCATTAGGCAGAAAGCTGTGACCCGAAACCAAATAATGAAGAGTAATAGATTTCAATGTAGGATGTGTACTCAGCACTGTTTTCAGCATCAAAACTATCTTTATATTGTGGTTTTTGCCTCTGCAAGAATCACTCTAAAGGATTAGATGTTCCACACCTTCTGGCAAATACTCTGTTATATGTCTCAACAGGCAAGAAGCAACCTCTTGTGCGTCTCTTCCAGCTTCACCTTTTACCCAAAGATAGCAATGTCCATTCTTCTGTTTTGAAGAGCATATACCACAGTTATATATCCATAACTGCCATTTATTAAATATTACATTTGTAGGCATTTTTGGAAGGGGAAGAGTTTTCTCCATATCATATGTCAAACATTCCAGTTTATCCGAAGAATCTGCTGTTTTTATGTCTTCTTCCATTTTTACCTTGCACTTTCAGATTTCGTGAGATGGTGGTTGTATTCACACTGTATCTCGCACTTTTCTTCCTCAG
Organism: Hymenopus coronatus; assembly: GCA_030762935.1. NCBI lineage: Eukaryota > Metazoa > Arthropoda > Insecta > Mantodea > Hymenopodidae > Hymenopus > Hymenopus coronatus. The sequence continues at coordinate 955,117 of JAUKNX010000035.1, read as the reverse complement.
TGGCAGCACCTTTCTGCCTTGCCAAGTAAGTATCACATTTATTACATGTGTCTTTGTTAAGTGTTTTAAATTTCAGATTAAATTTATTGTAAAATATGTGTTTGTAGGAAGAGAAGCTCAGATGCTCACTCTCACCTCTATCATGCGCATATAAGTCATACATTTTCTTTAATGTTAACTCTGGAGGAAGAAATTCTGAATCTGTCTGGAATCTTGCGTAATGAGATTTGTATCTTGGAAAACTGTTAATATTGCTGTATCAACTCCTCTTCTTGTTCATCACTCACTTTATTCCACCCTGCCTGATAACCTCTTCTATCAACAATCTCTCCAACTGTTCTGAACTTTGAAAGAACTGTATTAACCCTCTTTGTGGAGATCCCCAGGGTGTGAATGAACATCTTTTGGCAGACATTTTTACCATATAAATAACATTCACATGAGTAATTCCTCGGAGACGGTTTAGGGCAATTATTAGACTTCTTTAGACTTAGGTAGCTTCTCTTTTTTGGGTGTTTCCTTCACCTTACTTGCAATGTACAGAGCTTGTGCATTATAACAACCCAATTCATGGAATTTGTTAAATTCTTTATTCTTCTCATCTTTTGTCAGAAGTTGAAAGCAATGTTTAGGACACTTACAATCAAAATCATTCTATTCTCTCTGCGAACCTTCTTATAAAGAAAGTTGATATGTTCCTTATTTTTATACTTCGCAGATTTTCTTTGTTCCCTTGTCATATTGCCATATTTTCTTTTATGTCCTCGTTTAGGTCTCCCAGACACAAGATAAGCTTCTTCCTTTATATTTTCAGCTGGATTTCACACTCAACACTACAATAGCTACCATTAGTGTCATCTTTACCTGTTGCAGTGTTGGTAGTATGAGTTGTCCCGGCTAGTTCTTTATCTGGGATAATATTGAAGAGTCCCATCATCTAGTGTTGTGGTTTCCTCTACATTCAAGCTTCTGGAAAATGTAGTCATCAGCTTCAGCGTGTAATATACTTTCTTCTCTGACTGCCAGAAATAAATAAGGAATACTTAGTGGTTATCCTAATGATATAAGAGGCACTCAAAAATACAAATTAAAAATGATCAGTATGGAAACAAAGGAGAAAGTAAGTTATCTCTGAACAACTTACATGTTTTAATCAGCTATATACAGTATGTCAAACAAACAGGAAAAGTTTGTGAAAATAAAATGCAAACCTAATTTTCATCTGTAGAATCATCACTTGGCTTGTAGTTTGGGTCCTTATATGCATCACCATTAACCTCTAAAGCACCAGTAGAGTCCAACAAGTTGGTATTAACACCACCATGCATCTCTGAATATGACTGACATTCCCAATCCGGCAGTATAACGAATATCATTTTAAATACTTATATAGGCCAATGTATAGCTATGTAGAAGCATATCAATTAATCTTATACAATAAAATTAATGCATTGTGTTATATAACTAAAGCTGTGTGTATTTATAATACCTAATTTCAAATTCATTTAATATTAATCATTTTATAATAATGCATATAAACACCTCGGTTAGTATTATTAAATCAAACATAAAAATTCACGATATTATAATACAACTACTGTTCCCCTAAAATGCTTTAATTTTAGAATATTCATTATGGAGGAAAACCTTTTGGTTTAAGTTTCCAAGTAAATCATTAATATTTATCATTATATTAAGAAATTTCATAATAAGTAATATTTTTACCTTCATTGTATTGAAATCCCTTTTGTAATGCTAAAGAAAAAAGTCTTTTGCTTCTTTCTAACATCTTGAATCAATCAACTCTGTTGCGACAATGAGACAGATAATACTTTTACCCATTGTCATTGTGGTCATTGTCAATCAATAGTGCCAAACTGAAAATAATGTTGCCGGACATTAAGTATTATAATCAATAGTAAAGTTTTGCAAAAGAAAACTAAGTTACCAAGGTCTCTGTTTTTGAAAGCTTGTGATTTCGCAAAAAGGAACTATGCATCTTAGTTCCATTTTGTCCATTATGTCAGCTATAAATAAATGTGGCTTTGTTCAAGGTTAAAAATAAACCTGCATATTGAACATTTGCCTTAGATCTTTTTTGTATTATGTAAATTGAAGTTTCCCACATCAGAAAATGTTATTATCTAAAAAAATCAAATTTGCGGGTTAGTTCCTTTTTGCATAACTGCGTCCAATGGTCCTTTTCTGTAGTTTAAATATTTCCTCACTCTCATAACATGTTCCCCAGAAAATTATGCCTTAATACATTAGGCTGCGAAAATTTGCATAGTAAACATTCCTTTGGGTATTTAAGTTTACTTCATTTTAATGGATCTTAGTAAGAAACAAGCTGAGTTCTATTTAGCTAGCTTTTCAATATGGTTCTTCCACTTTAGATTCTCATTTAAAATAATTCCCAAAAATTGTATATCTTTCTCATATTTAATGTTGAGAGTGTTATAATAAATTTGGGGTAGAAGATGTGCTTGATTTTGGTATGTATGGAAGGACATTGCAGAAGTTTTGCTTTCATGAATTGCTAGCTTGTTAACTTGAAACCAGGAATGTAATTCTGCCATTACCTGATTTACTGTTTTTTGTAAACTATCTAGATTGTTACCCTCAAATGAGATGTGTGTTTTGGCTGTGAATGAACTTAGATGCTGAAGCTTTACTACCCAAAAACTCAGTTTGTCTGGTACTGGATTGGTCACTTTTAATGTCCTTTGTCACTTTCTGAAGTTGGTCCATTTGTTTTCCTTTTAAAAAAGGAATAAACAATGCTGAAACCAGTGGAAGTCCACCATTTTTTTCCATTAAAATACAGGATGCCGGAAAAGTTTGTGATTAACTGATCAATACTTTCTAAATATGGCATTAACATAACATTAGAATGAAGGAAACATGATATTGAATGAACACACTTTACAATATCAGAGTTCCCACCATGTGCAATCGAAAGTTTTGATTGGAAATTTTACAGTGAACTATATAATTAAGCTTTGTCTCTTTGAGGAAAGGATATCTATCCTTTCAATTGAATATGAAGGTGTATTTCCGTTTAGAAATAGCATAGGTTCTTGCAAATTTCACAGCACAATAACTGCCAGCATTGTACTGGACAAACTTTGTTTTTACAGTTCACAGAGTGAGCTAAACAATGAGAAAAATAAGTGAGATAAACACCCACTCAGCATTTCTAACAAGAAATGGAAATAATTATAGTTAGATTTTTAATTTAGGATGGAAGTGTTAGTAAAATAGGGACCAATTCGTGTCCCAACAGAAATTCTCAAGATGCAGGACATACAAGTAAAATAAGGGGGTCTGTCCCATTTTTATGGTATGAATTGCAGGCTTATAGCAATATCATCAGCTTTCCGGATTTTTTCAATATCAATTAAATTGAATAATGAACAAATAAAAGGTAAATTACTTAGTTTAGTGGAACAACTAACCAGAGGAAAAGAGAACAAGTAGCCATTCACTATCATATACCATAATACACATTACAATAACATCATACCTAAGTAGCACAGAACCAACAGGTAGAGAGGTTGCAGGGTTGTAGGAATGGATGCCATGCCAGTAGTCCCTAATTGGAGTAGTTACTGGTTGGAAATCTACTAACCCGCACAGAGGCCACAAATAATCTCCTTTTATAATCTTGTTTATATTAAGTTAAGTATATTCCTTTATTTCTGTAGTATAGCAGAAAGCTCCTTATGATGGAAAATTTCAATGAATGTGTCACTTTTAAGCTTAAAAAATGGGAGAATTTGTACATAGTTTTTTTTTGGGGGGGGGAGGGCTTCTGGGGGGATGTCTGGTCCAGTTTGTTCTTCCCAGTAAATATGCTCCTGTATTGTGAAAACTGTAAAAAACTGTAAATTTGATGTACATTTCAAAGTTTCAGCTAAAAATATCAAGATATACGAACAAAATATAGGATTAACTTATGCTATGAGATGCCTGGGTGTGAGCAGAAAAGGGGAAAACTAGTTTTGTGGTTTGATGAACATGTCTTCATCTGTAAATAGATTTTTTGACATAGTAGCTTTTTTCTGACTGCACTTGAAAATGAATGTGAAGAGCATCTAGTACATGCTGCTGAAGAGGTAATTGATTTAAATGATGTAGATAACATAAAAACTTATTAATTTCCTGTTGTTCCACTTGAGTTAAAAGATGTCATACCTTTCTTTATGGTGTGTCATCTCTAATGAATGTGAATACTGGTAAAATGTTAGACTTCCAAGTAGTGAGTAAATACTTAAGTCAGTGTGCACTAAGGAAAAAATGGAAAAGTCAGTGGAGGAAAATAGGTGGCAGGAGGAGCATAGGAAAGTACACTGTAAAAATTATGAAGGATTCAGAGCTATGAAGCTTAATATCTTGTAAAAGTGTACAATAAATGATCCTGTGCAGCAGTTTTTTGATATCTTTAAAATAATAGTATTTATGATTTATAAATACCAGGAATTGGTTATATATGTGATTATAAATAAGGACATTTTTTAAAGCAAAACTGAAATTTTTTTTAAGAGAACTAATACTTAATCAACATTTTGTTGCATTGGATTTATCATCAGTACATAAGGAACTTCAAACCTTTTATTACTATTGCTTTGATGGATTTTTAGAAATGTTACACAAAAATGTTTTGATTTCATTTCCTCGTTTTTGTAATGGTGGTCTCAATACTCCAGGAAATCATTTCAAACTCTCAAAATTGCTGAACAATCGTGTTTCAAATGCTGATTACAAGTTTCATTATGTTATCTCAAAAACTTTAGAAGTTATTGTCAATAATTTTTTGTAACCATGTATTCTCACAGGCTACTTAGACTCTATTCTGTCTTTGTGGTAGCTACAAATATGCCTGCTACAAATAGCTTTGATATGTGCATCTGTGTAAAATTTCAGATACTTTCCCTGTTTACCCATAGTTAACAGTTACTAGTGACTGTAAATGTCTTTGTCGCTGAGATTTGGTTAGACATATGTATAGTCCAAGATCATTGTTGAAATATGTAGTGTAATCTTGTGTTAATTGGACAATGGTAGAGTGACCATTCTTATGGCCTCCACAAACCTAGGCAGCGATGTATGCCATGTTTCTTTTCTCTACTTGAATGCTAATGTCAACTGGAGGTATTTCAAAGTGACTTCTAGCTATAATTTTGAAAGTTTTTTATATGGAGAGACAGGCTAGTCTTTGAAGACTTTCCCGTCTTTATTTAGTTTTATTTCTCTGGGTTTTCTGGCCTTATACCAAAGTTCCATAGGTTCACTGGACAACAAATGTTGACTTTTTGTTTATGACTTTAATGAAATCTCACTTTTCTTAAAGATTACACTGTCCTGAATACAAATATGACAACAAGAATTCTAGACTGGTTCTGCTTTGAGAATAATATTAAGGAAAAATATGTAAAACAGCAATTTTTTCTATGAAAATCAGTCTGATCTCTTGTAAAACAGATTTGTGATCCCTTACCTTTACTAAATATGCTTTCTCCTTGCTTCTTTCTTGTAGATGAATTAAGGACCATGTCTGATGACTGTCCAGCAGTAGTCAGCAATCATTCTTCCACTCCAATTTCCCTGGCAACGTTTTTCCATTAATTATATTTGTTGGTTGAAACGATCGTTATGTTCATTGCTTACTTCCCCACAGCTTTCAGGAAAATAATTCAGATAGGAGTGTAAAAAATGTAATTTAAGGGACATGTTGCATCCCATTTTATGTTAAGATGACAGCAAATTTGTAAGAAGGTCCAGCTTGTTTGTTTGTTTGTTTCCCCCAAAATTGTTTACGAATTCTCTGAAAGAAATCCACGCCTCTTTATCAACAGATTTGAAACATGTTCGAATATCTCATCTTGGTGAAGTTGACGAACCTGTGGCCAACAAAAACTCCTTCCTAGATTGACCTCACTAACTCTTGGATATGTTGTAACTACGTATTTGAATGCCAGTCTATTTTGGCCCAACTTTTTAGTAAAGTTGTTGATGAGACCAAGTTTTATATGTAATGGAGGAATTAAAATATTCTCAGATTCCAACAGAGGCTCATGCTTAGCATTCATTTTTCCAATTTCCAAACCTTGATATAAAGTCCATTCCTTTTTTATGAATTGAGAAGTTCTATTTCTACTGTCCAATTCACATATACAACAACTGAAGTCCAGTGAATATTGCAATTACTTTGTAGTCTGTATGTATTTTCCATTTATACATGTTATAATGATTTGAACCAAGAAGAGTTTCAGGCTGTCATTTATGGCAATTGATTGCAATTATGCAGAAATACAATTTGATACTTAATTTTGAATCATCTATAAATAATCGCCAATGATCAGAGATGTGATTAATGTACAGAACACTCAATAAACCACTATCATTACTGCAAAACACTGTCACCTTCCTCAGAAAAATATTTCTCAAGATATTTCAGATGGTCATGAAAAAAGGTCACTTTCACATTTTTAGTAAGATATTTCCATTGACGTAATCTGAAGTCTAACAACTCTGCATTGGCTTTTGAACATTTCATGTCTCTTAACTAAATCATTTAATTCACTGTGGTTAATTTTATGATGTTCAGATTTAGCATCCGGTGCAAAGTCTCTAGATGTGGATGTGGATGTTTGTAGATCACAAGGCTCATCTTCTGAGTCTATGGAATGTGATTCAGGAGGTGTTGGAACAGGTATCTCATCACTATAGGGTGCAGGACAAGTATCAAAATGGATACTGTTATATACAACAGTGGATTTTCGTGGTCAGTAGTTCAGGTATATCGCTCCTTTTATCATCGTTCTTCTTAGTCTATAAAATATAGTCATCCCTTGTTATATGCAATCTCATTTTACGCATTTTTGCTTAAAGCGATTTAAAAAATACTGATTTTAACACTATACAAATGACATAACTAGATGCATCCGTTTAAAACAGCTTTTTTTTTTTTTTTTTTCAAGTTTACCTTGAAATAGCTCATATCAGTTATCACATTCACTTTACGCGTGTTTTGTCTTACGTGATAATTAATGAGAAACAATTACATGCGTAATGTGAGGGACACATATTCATAAATTATTGTTTATTTTAGCAGTAGAACTTGCCAGTTTACTGGGATACTAGCTCCAACATACCAGATTTCATCAGAAATAGTTCCATAGCAGCTTGGGTGAAATTTTCATAAACATCCTTACCAAGCGTACAAAGTAATTGTTTTTCTATGGACTTCAGGCATAGCCCACATCAGATCTCTTTTGTTCATCATTTTCTCTATTTCACCAACTGACTTCCCTTCTAAATCTTTATTTCCAGAAGAGTACACAACACTAAGTTCATTTCTCAGACATGTGGAACGAGAATGAATCTATGGCTCACATAGATGTCCAATAATTTTGAGCAATGGTGATCAGGAAAAGACGTTTTGTAATTCCTGAATATTGAGGAATCAAGGAGAGCAAAGAAATGAAAACTTTGGTAGTTAGAAAACCTATTTTGTATTTGATAGAGAACATTATCTAACATTTCATTGAAAATCCTTCTGAACATAACTTCATTAACTTCATTTGGTTCATTGTTCTTCCTTTTCTTTTGTGCATGTTCATTTATCACCTCAGTAGAAATGCTTCACTATGTATTTTGGAACCCAGTTCTTCTAAAGTGTTTTTAGCCTGGATTACTTTTGAATGATAATATGCAATATCCCTACACTTGTCTTGTAGTATGTTGAAGAGAATATCAGTATGAGTAAATATTGCCGAACATTTTTGAGGAGGAAGACAGTACCCAACCGAGCCAAAAAAAAAAAAAGAATATCTTGTGGTTTAAGCAATATATCAGGTTCTCAATCAACATTGTTTTCGGGTTCTGATTCAAAGATTTAAATCAGGTTATCTCATTGTTCTTGTATAGTAATAACAGGACATGAATTGAAGTTCTAGCACATTGGAGCCGCTTTTGGTAACTTTTTATTCACAAAAGCATGCAAAGTTTAGAAATTAGAGAACCCTGATAGAGTTTGAAAAGTTCCGCACCTCTCACTACACATCGCTACCTGTTGCTGAACCAAGTTCAGTATATCACAGTAGCATTGAACAAATAAAGCCTGTTGAAATGCCACTTTTACTTTAGATTGCATACCACCTAACTGGCCAGACATTATGGCCGCACCATAATATGTCTGAGCAACAAGTTTCTTACAAATATTAAATTCTCTAACTGATGTAAGTACATGGTTATAAAGTGCCTCAGCAGATCCATCTGCACTGTTGTCTGTATAGCCCATCAACTTCCCCCGATGTGTAAAATGGTAGAGAATTGGGATTTGTTCATTATGTCTGAACACTCGTCTAGAAGATTAGCCACAAAATTAGCGGATACAAGTTCTTTTGTTATACAGTTAACCAAAACACCCTTAACAACTTGGATTAAATCATTCTGAATGGATAACAAAGTGCCCTGGAAAACTGTGGCATGTTTAAATGCTCATTTAAAAGTTGATCATACGTAATGAGTAAATCCAATGTTTCTATGTAATTACCTCTATTAAAGAAACTTTCTGATTCGTCGTGTCCTCTAAAAGCTAATTCCTGCTTCCCTAAGTGACAAATAACATCAATGAGTCTATTCAATAGTTTTTGGTTCTTTTTACCATTTCATTATGTTTTGAAATTTGTAATGATTTGTGAGCATTTAGCTGCAGGTCTATTCATGTATTGCCAAAATGACAAAGAGTGAATACACAAAGTATGTGATTTTTTTACTTTTTCGTGCTTACTTAATGGACCAGTTAGAGAAACTATATTGTCGAATCCTTCTTGAGAGCATATGGTACTGCTGTTGTCGTTACTAGAAAGAAGACATGGCCAACAATATAGTTTGTTTAATTTAACCAATTAACCATTTGTACCTAGAATAATTACTAATGCAGAAATGTCTGGTATACTCTCATTTTCTGTCTTGACATTTTGCAATCAGGCCTGCTAGTTTGGAGTGGGCCTACCATTATTTTTTATTTTAACTTTTTCAGAAAATACAAAATTCTGAGATCTGGTCTTTAACACATCTTCTATTGCACACTCACAAGAACCACATACTTCAGTAACACTTACATTGGCCATTTTTACAAAAACTTACAAGGAAAACAACATTAATACAGACTAAAAACGATTGTCAATCGCAAAATTCAGCAGTGCATTTCGACAGCTAATGGCTGGCAACTAAGCTTCTTTCCCCTTGCTTCTCTAGCGGAAAATTGCGATGAAGTAGATGCTTTCGCACACCATTGGCCTTGCCTTGCTAGCAGAGAATGTTGGGAGCCTGGTTATCATTTTAACTTGTGGTGAGATAGATGTGCACGCACAATTTAACCGCACAAACTTGCGATTATTTCATATTTAACATGATGACATACACAAATTCTGATTATTTTGCATGTTTGATGAGGGTCGTTTTGAACCCTCTCAAGTTTAGTACACCAGCGGTGTATGCGATGTAAAGGAGAATTTGCCACTGATCTTCTTTTTATAATTTGTCATACCTCTGAGTGGTGGAACCATACAAAATAGAAAGCCATCAGTGTGATTCATTGCCTCCAGCCAAATAACTGGAATGGCAAAAGGCATTGAAGGCCTCCTGTGATTTAACCAATCCAGAAGATTTGTGTAGCAAGTCTTACAACAGATATGCGGAGTCCAACTCTTATCTTGGTTTACTAATTTGCAGAATTCATCAAAACCAAGATTATAAGCTCTTTTTACAACAGAAATGATATTTCACCACTGCACAGCAAACATCACTTCACCACAAATATAACAGAAACTGTTAGGATGATTTTTGCACTTATGTGGCATTGTTAACAACAAACAAAATGTAATAATAAATTAATTTTACACCATGTCACAAACTTTGTTATAATGTTTTAAGACAAAGTTTCTATTCGAGTCTACTGTTAGCAAATCACATCTGAGGCACTGAAGAGATTGACTGTAAATGAATTCTTCTTCTGTCAGTTGATAAACAGACATATTTATTAGTCCATTCCTCATAATAACAAACCTAAGATAAGACCAGCTCATTCTTTTAAGTATGTTTATTTATCCCCTATATCCCTCTACATTCCTATCTAGTTACATCTTACTGTCATCAGAAATGTGCCATACTATAAAAATAAGAGCAACTGGCAACTTTCATTAACATTTTCATCATAAGGGCTGCTCAATTAATTAAAAATTGTATACACCATTCATGTTGCAATTTTCATGTTGACCAGTAATCTATGGTTTAACCACCACCTATTAGGCGTATTTGGTTGTATGTCAGGGGTTAGTCGCTCATTTGTACCTATAAGATAGTAACAGATCACAAGGAGCTGCCTTTTGTTAGTGGTAACTTTAAGTTTATGTTCCACATCAGTCTGCAGTGGAGGATTAAAATCAAATATCTGATACTGTCCAAGACATTCAACTTAGATTCTTCCATAACTATGTTAATCCTTTTCAAATGTCTTCTTTTGGTGAAAGGGATCATAACTGTGTCTTCTGCATGTCTTAGGGGATAATAGAACAATTATGCCACTCACACAGTTTGATGACATGTAGAGAAAGGTGCCTGGAAATTAATCTCCCCTATTAGCGATTTTGGCCATTGTTAGTCATCTTACACAAGGAAGTAGTGTGTTTAAAAACCATACTTCAAACACATTCATATCAAATCATCTACTCATGTTTCTGTTATTGCCAGCACCAGGCATGACCCTCAATATCCATGTGCCATAGATATGCTTACTCTTGGGTACTGTGTATAGCAGAGGCATTTTTCCATCTGCTGTGGTATTTTTCTTTGAGGAATTGATTATCCTTTCACGGTGTTTCACTCCGCAGCTGATGATGGTTCTAACTTGGCTCAAATCATCTGGGAAATAAGTTTCATCATAATTAATGGCACTAGATGAAGACTGCTTCCCATGATGCCTCTACATTAGAAAAATATTCAAATAATTATAGTAGTATTTGTAGCTCTGTGCTTTGCAGCTCTGACCCTCTTTATATTTTCATCTAATCTGACCCTTAATTCCTTGTTTCTTCACAGGAATCCGTGTCACCAACCCTTGCATGGTCTCTTGTCAGTAATATTTTTTCCTATTTTATCTAACCTGTTTAACACATTGAAGCCCAGGTGTTTCAGTAGTTAAAATGCCAAGAAACCCATGGTTTTATGCCTACTTTGAGTTATTATTTATCTGCCGAAAAGTATTCAGACAATCTAAAAGTATGGCGTTCACGGATTTCTCAGCAAGTAAGAAAATAGTCATAACTTCTGTATTAATATTTTATTGTTATTTACAACAAGTATCAAATATGAGTTTGAAAAAAACTGCGTAAAGCTGCTTACACTCCATTTATTCATAGTTTGAAAAACTCTCCCTCGGAATCAGAATTTTCCATAGCTTCATTTGTATCCTGAATTTCAGCTTCATTCACAGAAATCGAGGAAAATGCAGCATTTTAACATTTAAGAGTACAAACACAACAAACATATCACCACCTTCAAAGAAAATGGTGCCATTACCCAAGAGCAGCCAATATTACTAAATCTCCTAAAATTCCTAATAGTTGACTAAAGCAAGGACAGATGTCAGCACAAATCAGACAACTAAAGGATAACTGATGTATGTTCTTTGCCGCTTAGCCCAAGACCTAATTAAGGTCATGGAGTTGCATTAAAAGCATTAGAAATAGTTATGCTCGGGCGTGGGCCTCATGAACATTTTGCATGGCCCGAGCTATACTCGAGCTTGGGCTCCATTGTATTAAATAGCTTTGATCCACAGTCATTATATTGAAATCTCTTAGTAGGAAACTCCATTTTGCACATGTTCTTCTATCAAAGTTTTTTCTTGTACTCTGCTTAAAACGTTTGCCTTTCTAATTTGAATTTGTATTTTTATCATCATCATCATCATCATCATCATCATCATCATCTTCATCATCATCTCCACCACCATTATCATCACCACCACCACCTTCATTATGAATTGGAAGTGATACACTATGAAGCTCAGTTAGTAGTAATGCTTTAATGAGCAATTTTTACACAGGCTTCATCAAAATTGTTACTAATTCAGCAGAACTTCTTAGGATCTGTGCTACATTATAATCAACATAATTATCATCAATATCATCATCATCATCATCATCATCATCATCATCAATGAAGGTAACAATTTTGATGAGGTCTTGTCTAAACAACTCATTAGTGCATTATATTATATATATATATATATATAGATTCTATTGACATTTACTGCCTGGCTCAGTTTTTATTTTGTAACTCCCCATATTTCATGAGCTACCATTAAAATAAGATACATTTTAATATTTATAGTTACCAATATAAGCATAAAAAATTTAATTACATTAAATATTTTGAAACATACCTTGCTATCCCACAGCGATGAAATGTGCAAAAGAAGTTATCAAAGCAACCTTACTTGCACCACTATGATATGTTTACTTGAATTTGATCAACTACTGACAGGAAAGTAATAACACTTCTAAGAAAGCATTATCGTATTCTAAAGTTATTTTCATTTCGAGCACATAATACAATTAGAGTCTGATGCATAGTGTCTTTGTTATTGACACAAGGGTGTTTTTATTTCTCAAAAATCTGTTTATAAATTATTTTTGAATCCAATACTTTCACAAAAAATCTGGAATACAAGTTTCTCTCATGGCTCAATGTGTAGTGTCTCCCACATAACCATGCACAAGAACTCCCAGGGGAAAACTCTCACTGGGACTTATTCTCTCCTTGTTATACCTGTCAATAATGTCAACAAAGCTTAATTCTCACAATGTCCATTACACCAGGTGTTGTATTTCAAGACTTTGAGGTAGCGCCATTATTCCTCGCATGTTAGGTTCTTGTTCACCTGTGACAATGCGTGCTGTTACTAAAAGAAACCAGCAGAAGCCATTCAACAATCAGTTATAAGCTTACCAAGCATACCACTAACACATGTGTGGTGATTACAGGCCAACAAGACACAGTCACACTGCTCCCTGCTTGCAGCTGGTCTTCTAGCACCACTGTAGCAGGCTAGAAGATCCAAGTGTACTACCAGCCTCTTTCCTCGTCTTTGGATGAGGTAGACAACATCATTTAACCTCTTCACCATAAGGTACATCCTTTGCTATGTTTTGCAGCTTGGGACAGTGTCCCTTGTTTTGGGTAGGGCAATATACTCACCAGATCACCCTGCTGGAAACCTCAACTGTTGACCTGCTGTTTGTAATAGGTCTTCATCCAGTTGCTGGCTACCTGGCTGTGTTGACAAAACACCACCTGCATGTCATGAAGTCAGTCTACCAGATGCTCTTTACAGTTGACTGCTGGCTGTTCTGCCACATAAACTTCAGGTTACATATTACACACAGCTCTCTGCCAAAGACCAAACAGGCATGTCAACTGGGTGGTGTTTTGCATTGAAGAGTGGTAGGCCAGCAAGAAAGGTGACATCTCAACATCCCAGTCTCTCTGGTGTTTGTCCATAACCTTCCTCAAATGTTCTTTTAGGGCCTTGATGTACTGCTCAACCTTGCTGTGTAGCTTCAATGGTACCCCATATAAACAAAATAGTTGTTCTATGTAATAGTTTGCAACGGTCTTGGTCTCCTGAGTTGAGATGGCATACAACTCTGGCAATTTCTGAAGTAATCCATGGTGACCAACAGATACTTGTTGCCCCTATCTGACACAGAGAATAACCCAGGTACATCACTATGGATATGTATCTCCTGTTCTGTGGTCTGCAACTTGTCACATGCATTTGTCTTTCATGGCATGACTCTCGGGGTCTGCTCATAATCTCAGCCAGTATCACTGTTGTCAGGGCTTGTTATGGTTTGGCTGGATCCAAAATGTCTTTTGAAGTTCCCACAGTATTTTCTTCAGGACATTCGCAACCTTACCCTGAGGTAAGATCAACTGCTCGTAGGTCATCTCATTAGGTGTCTCCCATACTCTGAACCGTACTTCTTCCTTGGTCTTCCTTGGGCCCAGTAAAACCTGTGCAGACTGCTCCTGGGTGTGATGTCCTCCCAGTTTGGTCTAGTCCCTGCTTCCACTTCTCCCAGGAGTGGCTCCAAGTCAGTGTCCATCAGCTGCTCCTCTCTCAGGCATGCACTATCCCATCCAGCTGCAGGCATCACTGACAGGGTCATCTGGACATGATATCATTGGAGTGGCCTCTTCCTTTCTAATATTCTGAGGTGAAGTTGTACTCTAGGAGCCCCTAGACCCAATGGACTGTACAGCCCTCCAAATTCTTGAAATTTAATGGCCAGATGAGGTCAGAGTGGTCAGTCCTCAGATGAAATGGCTGACCATACAGGTCCTTATGGAAGTGCTCCAGTGTCTTTACTACTGCAAGGGGCTCTTGCCATAGTAGGGTATTACCCATTCCTGGCTATCTCAGATCTGTGTCACTGATTTTAGTGTCCATAATAAAGTAGCTACCAGGTTGTGGAAATCTTAAGATAGGCACACTGCAGAGTGTCGACTTAAGTGCCTGAAAGATATTCTCTGACTCATTAGACCACATATAAGGACAGTGCTCTTCTGACAAATGAAATAGTAGTTTTGCAATGTTTGAGGAACCTCTAATGAACTGACTAGTAGCTCCATAGACCCAGGAAACTTTGCACCTCTCATTTGTCTTTTGGACAAGGCCAATTTCTCACTGCCTGAGACTTCTCCGGGTCCATGGTGACCCCAGATGGTGAGACTAAGTTATCCAAGTAGTTTACTTTGTTACAGAAGAGTTGGCTTTTTTTCTCATTCAGCTTCAAGTTAGCTTCTGCAGCCTTTGATGTATCTTGGTCACGTTCTCAAGATAATTTTCAAAATTGTTACCCAGATACTGCATCCAGATACAGCAGGCATGTGTTGTAAGTCAACCCTCTCATTATTGATTTCTTGAGCCACTGGAAGGTAACAGGCATTTTGCAGAGGCCAAAAAGCAAAACTGTAAATTGGCAAAGCCCTTGGCCAATCAAGAATGTAGTCTTCTTCTTGTCTCTGGGGGTTCCTCTTGTCAGTATCTCAATTTCAAGTCCAAGGTCAAGAACCACTGGGTAGCAGAAAGTGTGTCCATGGTGTTGTCAATACAGAGTAAAGGGAAACACTCCATCCTAGTGACAGCATTTACCTTTATATAGTCCATGCAGAAGCATAGTTCGTCATTCTTTTTTACTAAGACCACAGGGGAGCACCAAGACCAATCGGACTCTTCAGTGATTCCCCTAGATGTCATGTTCTCCAGTGTGTGCTGTACCTCCACCTGTGTTTTGCCAGATGAACATGTTTTGGTGTTTGCCAAATAGGTTCAGGAATCTCCAATGTCGGTATTGTCTAGTACTCGATGAGTACAGCTATAATCGCCATTCTCTTGGCTGAAGACGGATATCTTCCAGTTGTTATTGACCATCAACTCATGGCTCCTGAGGGCATCCTGTCCTAGTGTCATACCCCAGCCATCCTTGTGACAAATACCCACAGGCTCACAGTGCTCTGTCTCAATGTAAACTGCAGCAAGGCCTCCTTCAGCATGGTAAAATGTCACTCGACGGCATAAGGCTGACACCCAGTTTGTTCCAGCAAGCCCATCACCTTGTCAGGTCTGATTAAAGTCTAATGTGCACCTGTGTTGATTAGAATCTGGCACAGCTTTTCTTGTATCCAGCCATCTACAATGAGGCTATTGTCCATTATTCTGACCAAGGCACATAGTGTCACTTTTCGTGTTGGCAAAGATATACCCAATATGCTCCTCCAATGCTTTATGCCTACTGGTGAGCTCTCTTTTAAGATGTTCTGGCTTGCCATACCCCCAGTTTACACCATTTTAAGGTCATGATTGTCACCACCAGGTTGATTCTCTTTCCTGCTTGCAGTGAAAACACCTAGTTATTAAGGTGGGCACTGCTGTTATCTTAGCAACCTGCATCTTTGTACTGCTGCTAACACCTCATGGATTGTCTTATAGTAACTGAGCAGCAGGTGCTGTTGTATCTTGGTATCGTGCACCCCATCTATGAAGGAGTATGTAACTTTCTGGGACATGTGACTACATGGTAGGTTCACCAGCTGTTCAATCACCAGGAAAAATCCCTACATTGTCTTTTCTTGTTGTGCCTCAATATAAGCTGACTACAGTAGATTGCAGCCAAGCAATGGTTCCTGTAGCAGTTGTTGAGTACCTTCCAAATGTCTCTGGGGATGGGTGACACCAGGATGACAATTAATACTTCTCCTGCCCATTCCTGGAAGCTTGTTATTATTTGTGTAGCTTCCTCCTCTGCTGATCATTGCTTGTGTGTAACGATGGTGGCAAACTGTTTTCAGAAAATTTTGAAACTGGACGTTGTGTCATACTTGTATCTCTTGATGAACATGGATGTTTTGTCATTTCATTCATTCCAGATTTCATTTCCTCTTCATTTTCTCTCTATCCCATATTCCATTCTGGGTTTTTATTTCCTTCATTTTTGCTTACATTTTCTCCATTCCTGATTTCATTTCTGTGTTCATTTTCTCCATGAAAAATTTCATGTCTTTATTTCTGCTAATAAGGTTTTCATCTTGGCATTAAATTCTGCTTCTAAAATCAGTGCAACATATGTTTCTTTATTTCTCAAAAATCTGTTTATAAATTGTATTTGACAACAAATCTTCAGTACAAGTTTCTCTTAGTGTTTAATGCATAGGCAGTTGACTGCTATCTCATGGAACTGTGTACTAGAACTCCCAATCAAAAACTGATGTGCCAGAGTTTCATTCTCTCCTTTTTATGCATGTTGATGACATCAACAGAAGTTTCCAGAAAAAGGGAATATTCTTACAATGTCCACTGAGCCTATGTGTTGCATCCGAAGGCTTTGAGGTAGTTGGCAAAACATGTTCAACAATCTGCTATAAAGGTTGAAAAGCTAACCTCTAGCTCATGTGCAGTGATTTTGGGCCAGCAAGGCACAGTCACAGTATCAAAATAACCATGAGACATGACAATCTATCTCTCGATTTTATTTGGTTTATTTTAAATCTATTTTCTTCCTTGCTCCCTTTTTGTGATGGTTCAGTAGTTGTTGGATCTTCAAGGATTATATAAGAAAGAGAAAGACAAAAGTTGCTGCATTTTATTTAAGGATCTAAGCTGAAATGGGTTTACAATAAACATATAGAATAACATAAAATACTTCTTTAAAACAGCAATCATGATAGACAAATCAATACAGAAGATCATTTCAGTATCTTTTGAAATATTTCACTTCATTTATTTGCACTAAGGTAGTATAATCAACAGATTTTAATGACACAACACAAACCATTTACCGTATTTTTACTTATTTATTTCTCTTTCGTTTTTGCATTTTCATTTTCTTTCTAATACTTCTACTGTTACAATATTTGATTCAATTTCCATGCTGTAATTCCTTAGCAAATCGATGATTAGTGCTATCTCCTTAACTTTGACCTTTAAAGTATAAGCTATTAATTTTCATCTGTTATTTCATTCATTCATTCATTCATTCATTCAACATGATGTAATATTACTTATAAGATTGAAAGAAGTGATCTCTGAAATTGTTTGTCAGCAATGCATGTACCTATTTCTAGTTTGGCAGAATGCAAACATCAATAAGGGCATATATGTGCATAGTGTAACATAAACCATTTTTCACAATGTATAACGGTGCATTTGGTTCCATTTCTGTTATAGGACTAAGTGTTTTTTAAACCAAAAACTCTATTTTGAAGCCATTTTTACAACCAAAAGGAGTGCTATATTTTGGAACATATAGATTAGGCAGATTGATTAAGCCTACCAAAATAGGGGAATCCATATTAAAAGCATTTTGTCTGTTTGTGGACTTTATACCAAACATCAAAAGATTGTGAAAAAAATTATTTAGCATAATGTGTCCCAACACTAGCTAATAGTGTGACATAGCAATACTAGATGGATATCAGATGGTGTTGCTATTGTTATAGGAAGCCAGTATATAAACATATGTATACATTTATATCCCTTGACAAGTTCTATGTTCAGTGGCTTCCTGGCCTAAAGGAACCTACAGAATGCTTTCTAATCTAATCTAATCTAATCTAATCTAATCTAATCACCACTCTATGCATTAGGAAGAAATGAAAGAGAACGTATGTGTCTGCCTGTACATTTTGATATAAAACTGAGTGACAAGTTTCACTTTGAGATAGAGAAAGTTTTCCAAAAAGACATATTAATAATTGAAAAACTAACAGAATTACTGAAAAATGAACTGCTTGCTAGTAGATAGTAGATAAGTATACATGTTAGTTTAAACATTGTGAAAAAGAAATTTTAATCATGGCTCATGTACAGAGAATTATAATAAATGGGAATCACCTATTTTACAGTTTATGTTTTGTTCTGTTTGTTTGTATTTTTTTATACAGTTGTATATTGGAATTGTCTGTGAATGCTAATCTAGTGAGGCACTAAGCTAGTAGTAATTTACTATATCAGCTCACATTGCAGCCAAGCAGCCAAAATTTGAACTTTTACACACATTCTAATCGGTGCTGACCAGTTCAGCAATGCTTTAGTCTGTTCTGGTCTTTGAGGAGGAGGCATTGGAGGAAAATAGGAATGATTGTGCTTTTAGCATGAAAAATTGTTTAGTTCCCATAAATAATCATTAAAATTAAGAAAATCAGTTATAAAATTATCCCAGAAGACCTTCAAACACCTTAAACCAATTCAATTGTATCCATTACTACTTTTTTCCAGCACATTTTCTTTTTTCTTTGCGTATGATTACAAATTTTATTACTATTAAATATGTGTTTCTGCCTTAGGTTCAGAAGAATATCCTACCCTCTTGCATTTTGCAGCCAAATTTGGGTTAGAGAAACTGACATGGCAGCTTTTGGAATGTCCAGGAGGTGACTATGCCTGTGAAATACGAAATGCTTGTGAACTTAACCCAGCAGAAATGGCTGAAGCAGCTGGACACACAAAACTTGCAAATGCACTAAGAGGATATATGGTAACCATTACTATCGTTTTATATAATGTTTTGGAATGTGAATTTAATCTTGTAGTATACCTAGCAATGTCATTGTTCTGGACCATAAGCTGATAATCCCATATCTAACCCAATTGTGGTACAAACGAAAGAAAACATAATACTTATATGGTGAAAGAAGGGATATGAGAGGCAAGTGAAACTTGCATTGAAAGACTAATTTTAAATTATTGAATGTTAAGGTATAACTGGTAAAACTATTGATTATTATTGGATACAATATCCATTATCCATTATTTATTTATCTATTTATTTATTTATTTATTTATTTATTTATTTATTTATTTACTTATTTATTTATTTATTTATTTATTTATTTATTTATTTATGCAGAGGTAATCAGTACTACTGTAGAACTGCTCTTTTCCCATAGGAGTCATTCAAATGAAATAGCTTTTTTATTTATTTGTATATTTTAATCAGCATTAATGCTTATTGCCCAAATAATACATGTATGTACCTAAAGTGCATAACTTCATTTCATAAATTGAACATTTTTGGCTTCATCTACATTTTTCAAAAATATCATTCACTCTGTTAAAATACAATTTCCACTTTTATATTGCAGTATATTTTATACTAAGGAATATATATGACCAGCTTCTACTGTTTATTTATTTGGCTAAGCCCATTTACATTGGGGGGTGTCTGGGTTTGTCTCAGCTGATGTTCAGAGTAATGCCTTTAACATGCACGCACGCACGCACGCACGCACGCACGCACGCACGCACGCACGCATGCATGCATGCATGCACACCCCCCCCCCCACACCCCCACACCCACACGTGTCCCAGAATTCAACCGCACAAATTGGCAGTATTGTACAGAGAGGGGTCTTATAGAAACAGTTTGAGATAGGGAAATTACTGTATCTTTGCTATATGCCAAAGTTATGGCATGTTTATAGGATCGCTCATCAATAGCTGTAAATTAAAAAAATGTGGACCTATATGTCCAATTTTCATTCAGAATGTTTCATTTGTATACCAGTAATCAAAGTAATGCAATGTTGGTGCACAATTAATACAATATTTAAAATTATTGTGCCTGCAACTTTGGCAAAAGTACCTGTTCTCCGAGGATGTGCATACAATTGTTAACAGTTCAGTAGATTTCAGATTATATGTACTTAGCTGGAGCACTCCGCTTTAACATACTGGTGGGTGAGTTGGTATAGCCGTGGTTAATGAATCTAATGATCCATAGATCGCACAGCTCTCTGAAATTTCCATTTTTTAGTTTTCTTATTTTTCTCAAAGAGGTACACAATTTGAGCAGCACTACATTTTTGAAGCTAACATGATGAACCCTCCAGTGCAAATTACTTTCAAAAGATTGTAAGCAATATTTATGTAATGTTCAATATTAAATGCAGTAATTGTCAAGGAACGTGCAGGGTTTAATGCAACAAGACAATTAAGTTTGTTGTAAACATTTATATAACATGTGCCTTGAAACGTAACAAGTGTACTATGATTTTAGCTGTGGAATAAAAACACCTGGTTTCTTGCTAGGATTTGAACAGCAATACTTAAATTTTATCTCTATGTTGATATTATGCCTCTTAACCACTTGAGCTACTGTGGTCTGCTAGACTGGGCTTTTGAAAATCTTGTCTAATGCCTACACATGACTACTGTGAGAATCATGAATTGCTAAACATTGTGTTCATATTGTAAAAGTATATATACATATATATATGACATGTTAGGATATAAATTATTTCAAAGAGGTGCGAAACAGCATTCATACGCACTAAAATCCTGAGATAATCTAAGTTGCAAACTTCTGAGCTCATATGCTTTTTGATTTTTGATGCAACGTGGTTGCTGAAGAGCCTGGCTTACTAAATGCCTGTTGAATCAGAGAAAGAAATATTGATTTTGGTGCAGTTCACAATACTCCTGATTTTTTTGAGAGGGTGTGAGGTTCATTTCTTTAGATTTAATCTCTGCAGGGATGTTCCAGGTCATCAAATGAAACAGTTCCTCTGGTGACAAGTGTTTTTTGCTTCAGATATGGTATTATTTCTCAAAATAGCTTTTTATTTGCCTTTCATTTAGTACAAGTGCATTCAAAGGTAGAATGCACTTTCCTGACTTGTATATAGTTCTTAATTAGCTTTCTGTAGGTACTTGTTTTATTATAGCTAAAATTTTCATATTTATCTAATTTTAAGCTCATTTGATACAATGATAAAATTGTGAACTGTGCCTACAATTGTAATGTGTTCATACATAACACATGAATGTGTGATACACAATATTTTAGAAACTCTTTCAAGGGGTATGGAAAAGTGCACCTATTCAGCTATTAAAAGCAATTATTATGAAATGTTCTCTGTTGCACTTACATGGTAATCATGTATTTACATTTATCTTAATTGTCAGCATATTAAAATCATATGGTGTAACACAGCAAATGAATGGCTCATTATAAAATGCAAACAAAGGCTACAACATAAAAAAGAAGGTACCCACGGAGGCTTGAACATTCAACTTCCTCAGCATCTTAAGCCAATGCCCACATGCTAACCATATTGCTTAATAATGGCTCTATAGCTACACTCTCTGAAATCAGATGTTTAGGTCACAGTCCATGGTGCAGTTTGATCAGTGGTGTGCTAATCCTTAATACATGTTAAGCTGTAGCAAAGAATTTAGAACCCATAGTCCCTAGGTATCCTATTTCAAAAAAGTTTATCGTGGACCCCTCTACAATTTATTAGGCTGAATTCTGATACATCCTGTAGGTATATATTTCTTATTTTGAAATAAAAGGATAAATAAGATATTATTATGTCCAGTTCTTATTTAAAGTGCTAAGCAACTACAAAGTTACGACTCAGTCTTAACCTAGGTCATCATGGCCAGAGCCATAGTTAAATAAGAATACATTAGATATGATAATTACATACATAACATCATATTATTTAATAGTCAAATAGAAGCATATAGTTCCAAATTAAAACAGCTCCCTCCTTCCTCCCATAATTACCATAAAAACAACTCTGTAAATATCTAAGCTACACATTTGAATTTACAGATATGTTAATTTTCCTAAACTTCACCCACTAATTAATAAATTTCCAGTTTTACTTCTCCCATTTCCATTTCTAAATCTCCAACTCTCCTCTAATTGTATTTATTAAGCTCTATTACCAATCTACTATAGCTCTCATGTGATTGCATTATGAGACATCTTTCTACTACACTTCCTCCTTTGCTACTACTGGGGATCTCTGCAACTGCTTATAAAATCAATTATCATTAACTGTATATTTTTAACATATTACGTGTAAGTCATACAGGGATTACCACAAAAATCATAGCAACCATCTTTGCCCACAGTAATGTGGGTTAGATGAGACATATTAATGTTATAGAACCACAAAAGGCCAGTGACTAATGGGTGTCAAAACATTGAACTGAGGGTCATGGAAGCATCAGCCTGTGTTTTATAGTCACATATATATATATATTTTTTTTTGGTAGTGTTTAACGCCCGCTTTAACTACTTATAGCACCACAGGCGGGTAGTCATATAGAATGAATGTGACCTAGCATGATCAATGTTTATATGTGGAAATAGAAGATCTCCTTGAAAAGAATCTAGATATTATGAAGCTGAGCTTGAAAGGTAAGAAGTGGTGCTCTAGTATGTCACACTATTATAAGGTGGGAAATAGCAATCTGGCCTATAAGGAAAGCAAAGGAAAGCAACTGTCAACATGCAATTTTCAGAATGATCTGTTATTGCATATACACACTTTACCCTGCATAATTGCCCAATGCATGGAGAACATCAGGAGATGGTTTTTGCAGGAATTACAACTCTGTCCAGCAAGGGCAGGTCCAGAGGGGGAGCTTGGGTTTACACACCGCTTCCTCAAAACAGCTGGACATAATAACTACAAACTTAATTAAAATTGATTGATATATAAATAGTTGAAGTTCAGTTTATTTCATTGATGGAAACATGTATATGCTGTGGATTTGTCAGATACAATTGCTTATCAATACAATTTATTTACAATCCTTAATTATATTCCCCATACTTAAATTCTTCCAAATAATAACATTTATTTACCATTAAATACTCCTTCACTGTTTTCATAGTTAAATCAACATTTTTAATAATTGTGTTTCTTCAGGTAGTTTATTATAAGGTTCCTTTCCCATGATTTTTATACATCTGCATAATGCACCTCTAGTTGTTGATCTGAAATAATCATTATCGTTGCTTAAATTAAGTATGTATACCATAATTTTTTATTCATTTTCTTTTAAACATGTTTTGTAGTTTCATAAATATATATTACTGATCTGAAATAATCATTATTGTCACCTAAATTATGTATGTATATCATCATTTTTGGTTCATAATCTTGTAAAACATGTCTTATAGTTTCATAAATATAATATATGCAAGGATCACTCAGTATAGCAAATTGCTTAAATATTAATATGCATGTGTGTCTACTATTTACATTCCTTTTATTCTGATTGCTTTCTTTTGCAATTTAAAAACCATTTCAACTTCTGTTGCTGAAATATTTCCCCACAATGTGATCCCAAATTTTTTGTATGTGTATATAAAAGTGAAATGTTTCATCACGCTTGGTTTTTCTTACCTGTCTTGTAATATATATAAGCCAATATTTATCTTATTTTTATCTTGTATGTGAGTTCCTATTTAACTGTTTAGCTATTATCAGACTTAAAAAATTGTGTGTTGGATATCTGGTATTTTTTCTCTACCTATTTACAGGTGTATACTATTTAAACTAAACCTTTTAATCAACAAATTATTTAGGCTGTCTTTTAGATATTTAAAATCATGACCAAGTTTATATAGTATTATTTTTTTTTTTTTCATTAACTTATTTGTTTTAATTCTACCTCTGCAACTGACTTACTGTTAATTACTACATTCATGTCATCTGCATATCCAATTACTATATTTCCATTTCTTTTTACCAATTCTATTTTTAAGATATGAACTGATCTATTTTTGTATCAATCCATGGACCCCAGAATCTTCTAATTTATCAGTATCACCATATTTACACAGTTTTGGTAAGTCCAAAAAAATAGCTATTACCATCACTTGTTTATTTTAAGCTTCATTTATATAAGTATTTACCATACTGATTACCTGATTGTGGATTTCTTTTTCTGGAACCTAAACTGCCATTCTAATATGTTTAATTCAGTAAAACATGTTTTGCAATTGGTTTATGTAATTGGCCTATAATTTTCTATATCCATACTGTTTCCTTTTTGTTTAAATAATAGCCATACAATTACTTTCTTAAAAATATCTGGAAATGTTCAGTGACTTGATGCTTATTTGTAGTGTGTGTCAGCACTTTGGCAATCTCAATTTTTGTGTCTTACAATTATAAATAATGTTCCATCAAAACCAACTGGTTTTTTAGACTTAAGCTTATCAATTTTATATAACATTTTTTTCTGCAATTCTAACATTCCCATTGACTTTACCTGATCTGCTTCTAATATTTTTACTGGATTGATTTTTTGCCCATTTGTCTTCATTTGGTATTTATAACTTATATTAAAAAGTATTTGCTAAACTTAATACATATTTCATTTGAGTTGTTTATTTTTCTAACATTTTCTCAAACTGTCATATTTTCCCCCTGTTTATTTTTTTTTTTTTCTTGTGCATCCTATTTACAATGTTCCATATTTTGTTTGTTTTATTTTTTGACTTTACTACCAATTCCCAGTTATACCTCATCATTACCTAATTTAAATATTCCATTATAACCTTCAACATATTTTAATGATCTTTTTTGTGTTTTAGAGAATTATTTACATGATTTAGAGAATTCACAAATTTTATTCGCTCTCATGAAATTTCTATCCCTTTTCTCATCCATTTTTCACACTGGATATCTATTTATCCAGACTTAACTTTCACTTTTTAAAGACATTTTAGTATTTAAGCCTTTCTGTATTATATTAGTAATAATTGCATATTTTTAATCTACATTTTCTGCTTAAACCTCTTTCCAGCTTACCCATGTGAGGTATTCATCCTAATCTAATTAAACTCTTATTATCTATTTATATTTTATATTCAAAGGTATTCTCTAAAATCTCTTTTTTGTTTACTTTTCACAACTGGGTAAAATTATCACCTATTCCAGCCTTTATTACTTCAGCTTCCCATTTATTTTCTATTAGATGTGTAAATACATTATCTATACATGTTTTTATTAGTTTTGTGACCCTGGTGGGTTCACCTATACAATTTTTAAGTTTAACCTGGTTAAAGATTCTATTAATCTACATTTTACACTATTTTCTTTTATCAAGTCAAAGTTTAGATCCTTCATAACCCTTTTGGTTTTATTTTCATTTTAGAAAAATCGTCTTAGTTTTCTATAAATATTTTTTTCTTTTGTTGCTGGAGATCTATATGTCACAAAGAATTCAGTAGTCAGTTTATTATTTAACAGTAATTGGGCTTTAGCCACAAAGTTGAAACTTCCATGGCTGCTAGTTCACAGCTGAGATAATTAGCACCCTGAGAGTTTAATGTTGCAGCTAATTTCTTGTGCATTTCTTAGTGCTTCAATGCCCAGTATTAACTTTTTTATACATTAGGAACTAAAGGAAACAAAGTTTAAACTTGTGACAAGTATAGTTGGGATTTTAATGTAGGGGATATTCAGAGGCAAAACTTTTGTTGTTATGTTCTGAAAAATAGGTTTCATTATTATTGTCATAATTATTATTCCTAACTGACCATTTGATTTTATCAATAGAAATAGGTAGAAAAAGAGGCACCACTTTGTAAATAATGTGTATATTAAAAGTTAAGGGTAAATAAAAGCTGTATGCTAGATATATTCACTATTTTACATTCACATATATTCAACAATATGCTATGATTATATACTACAGTCTACAACACTTGAATCCTTAACACTTGAATATTTGAATTATCTATCTTCCTAAGAATGTCGTTGATCAGTCTGGGTAGTTCAGTTGGTTAGGCACTGGCCTTTTGAATTCAAGATAATGGGTTCAAACCCAGCCCAGACCAATGGTTTTTAAGTGTGCTTAAAAGTGACAGTCCCATATAAGAAGACTTACTGCATGTTAAATATTTCCTGCGGGACGAAATTCTAACACATTGTCAGTGCTGATATGATACTGGCAATTGACAGCTTCTTTAATGAATAAAATAAATAAAATAGTTTTAAATAATATAAGAAAGTCATTAACTAGTATAGTATGCTAGCCAAGAATAATGGCTCACTTTCCTTTCATTCATACTCTTTTTCATCTTTCACCAATGTTTTCTATATTCATGAAAATATTTACCTCTTTTAGTTCTTAGCCCTTCTCAGTAGTTTATGAACCATCTGTGCATTGTGAAACTTACAACTGTACTTTTTCTTCCTTTTTGTCTGCCAACCTGAAATGTCTCAGCAATCTCCTAGCCTTTTAACTTCTCCACTTTATATTCTGTTTTGTTATATCTTGTGTCCCTAAGTTTTCTTACATTGTCAGTATTAGCAAACTTAGTCTATGATGCCTTTCCTCCATACCCCTCAAGCGCATTGTTACTATGGCCTTTTTCAGTAAACACACACAGGAGTGCACTGCAAACAAAATCCTCTCTCCTTTACTAGTAGTATAGCTCTATTTTCACTGTAAGCCACACTACTTAATAACTATGTATGCAACAACTGTGATTTGTTGTACAGAGAACAAAATCTTATTAACTACAACATTTGATAAGGTTACTGAATAATGGTCTGTTTGCTGTGCAAGATCCAGCAGGCAACCTTTACCTCAGAAAAAGGCTGAAACACGCAATGATCTGTGTTATGGAACATATAAAGTTGGTATTGGGAAAAGGCAGTGCACCCATAGGGTAGTGGGGTAATGCTGAAATATGCAATGAACAGAGTGGGAAAGCAAGGATGCCCTTTTTATTTCATAGTGGATTTGTGTCTTAAATTCCTTTGTTTAACCCAAAATATATTAAGAGCACTGCAATTGCAAAGTGATGCTCTGATGAAATCACCTTTAGCTAGCTCATGCACCACATAACTTCAAATAACCAAAATCTGCAATATTCGGTTAACCTAAAATGGTATACTATCCAGGTCCCATCACTTCTCTGCCATTTTCAGCTTCCTAGAAATAAATGCAAAGGTGCGTTATTTATGGACGCTCTTTAACTGCTATGGTCCTCAGCATCCCATTCCAAATTGGGCATGAAAGACTGGTTAATTTCGCTCAGAGGCCTCTCTATCAGGCTTAAGATTCTTTTACATGCTGTAAATCTATGGCACTGGACAAATGGCTTTAATTCCCTTCCAAAGGAAGCCATGCTAAGGATTTTTACACCTGAAAAAATCCTCCACCTTGGGTATATGAAGTTTGAATTCCAGTGTTATTTTCCATCATTGACTTCATAACATAGTGTGTTCCCTTAACATTGATTGGGGAAAAAAACTAGAGAAGTAATATGGCCATCTAGCATTAAATAAATAGCAACATTTTTAATTCTTTATTTTAAATAATAGGAGCAAGGAAACAATACTTGATACATAAAAATATATTTGTATTTATTGTTACCTGCATTATTGATTACATAACATTTTTGCATTCCCTTAACTTTGAATGGGGAAGAAAAATAAAGCACTACTACGGCCATCTAGTAGTAAATAAATGATTTTATTTCTTTCTTTTAAGGGATCAGAGCATGAGAGCAACAGTTATTATATAAACATATATTTAAATTCTACTGTTATCTTGCATCATTGAATCCATAACCTGGTGCATTCCCTTACCATTGAATGCGGAAGAAAAATATATCTTTCCTACAGCCATCTAGAGGCAACTTTTATTTATTTATTTTAAATGATTGTAACAAGAAAACGATAGCTGATACATAAAAACATATATTAATTTCATTGATATCTTCTGTCATTGATTCCATAGCCTGGTGCTTTCCTTTAGCACTGAATGGAAAAAAAAATAAAGCACTACAACTGTCATTTAGTGACATATAACCATGCTACTACTAACATCTTGTGGCTATTAACCGTTGTGTTCCCTTGGCATTGTCTGCTCATTTCTCCAGAAGTTTTTCAGTTACTAAACTGGATAAGGATTAACAACATTGCACAGTAAACACACCCTCATTCAACATTACCTATAATTTAGTGTATATAGGAGGTGTGTTGAAAAAGAAACCAAACTTTTGCTATAGCACATTTATTACTTATTGTACAACATTTTAAGTACTGTCCCCCTCAAAATAGTCTTCTCTACTGTCAATTACACCATTCCTGTTTCTTCAATTTTTGGAAAAAGTCCGCTGAGGCTACATCCCAAGAATAAGGTGAATGGAGCACAATGATAATGTGAAGTTTTGCTAGAGAGCTGCAGACAAGGAGTGAGGCATGAGATGGAAACCGGAACGTTATTATGATACAACATCCAATTCTGGTTTTCCCACAATTCAGACCTCTTCCTGAGCACAGTATTTCTCATGTGCACAAGGGTTACTTGGTAGACGTCCTTGTTTACCATCTAACCACATGGTACTAATTCATAATGAACAATGCCTTTGTAGTTAAAAAAAAATGATCAAAATCACCTTGATTTTACAGTCTCTCACAAAGCCCTCCTTGTATGCTTGGCTAAGCAATTGTAATGTCTTTATGAAAGTTTTGCCAAGTTTGTGACAAAATTTCATACAAACACAAGTTGTTCTTCAAGCTCTTTTATTGTTACTTCAACATTAATCTAATAAGAACCTTGTGCATGTGCTCACTCCAGCAGCTGTAGCTTGCATAAGCATAACTGTCAGAGCAAAATATGTCAAATGGCAGTTTGTTGTCTAAACCTGCCACTATGTGCACTCATTAACCACAGCATGCTTCCTTTACTAGTTGGTGTGCTATTTCAAAAGTTTAATTTCTTTTCGAAGACACCTTGTATTTACATCCTAAACATAGGAGAAAAGTTTTCTGTAGATATTTTTCTGTGAACCTAGTTAAACGCTGTTCTGTAATAACACATTTTTGTTTGGCCCTTGTTCCCCCAACTGTGCAGCAAATGACTGAGTTCACCAGTATGTACAGCTACATGAAGATAATGAGCGAAGGAAAGGCAGCACCAACATGTAAGTAATGGCACATATATTTATTCTTAAAAATTACAATTATTTTAAATTCAGTATGGCACGTTGGAACATTTTGGTCATAAAATAAACAGAAAGTTTACCCTAAAAGTTTGCTTTCATACAAGAACTAGGTATAGTGTAGGTTAGACAATGGAGGGGGACTTTTCATGCACTACAGTCTAGGCAGCTCTATTGTGGTTAATACCCCTAAGAGGAAGGGATGAAGAGAGGAAACCACAGGAGGCTGGATGCAGACCATAGGCAGATAGGTCACAAAGACGAAGAGAAGTCCCAAACATTTCCAGGCTTGAAGACAAGTTCATTATTGGAGCTGCCCAGAAAAGGTAATCAATGATTTGTCAATCTGGTAGCCCTCTAATGCCCACAGGGAATACCCTTTCTTTTGAACATGCATCTGCACCATTTGTCTGGCGCTACCATATGCCACAAACCTAGAAGCACACCTGAAAGTTGAGAAGGAAATGGAAGGAAAAATTATGGAAAGGAAATTGTGGTACATGAAAAACCATACCAGCACTCGTATACCAACCCCAGGGAAAGCATGGATAATATCTGGGGATCATGCTACCACTTAGTGTAAATACACTAACTCATGTGCACAGTTCTTGAAATATACTAACTTTTTCATTAAAAGGTTAGGCTTAGACTGAAAAATTTGATGTTTTGAACCATGGATCTCCCTGTCTCCATCTGGTTGCTCAACCAAGTGAGCTACCATAGCAACATGCTGACAACTAGATGGAGATTGTGAGATCCACGATTCAAATCCCAGCTATGGCCTTAAATTTTTCAGTCTGGTCTATCCTTCCAACTCCTATCCTATATACGGCTTGTGTGGAAAAAACAACTAATTTTTATTAACTTGTTCATTGTCTTTTTCACATCTCTTAATTTTGATTATATTGACTTTATGACCCAAGGTTATTAAATACATACCATTATTGAAAGCATACATTTTATGATCAGAGCTTTGTCCAAGATGCTTATAGCAATGAAAAACATATATTACGTTTAGCACACTCTTTGTGCTTACAAAGACCAAATTGAAATAATTATTAAAATAAAAATTAAAATTACTCAATTTTAAGGAGATATAGGATACTTGTATATGAAAATCACTTCTTGGAAACCATTTTGTGGTATATTTATGGCACTGCTTCATTCTATGGGAGAGAAGAAATCACTTGCAGAAAAGTGGACCATGTGGCACATTATATATAGCTGGTATTTAAGCAGAATTTCCTTGGTGTTACAGGTGCCCTTTATTGTTAAAAGCCCCATCATCATAATCATCTCTAGATTTTCCTTTTATTTAGCAAAACACTCTGAGAAATAGGAGACACAAGTTAAAAAAAAGATCACCTACATAAATTTTGTCGCATTCAATAGAACAACAATATATAACATGAGTTGGCAGACACAATTTGATAGACATGCAGACATCTGCAATGTTTGTGAACTCAGCATTAGTGAGATAAGGTTGTAACTTCTGTGCAATAACAAAGGTATGATGTAAGATGTTCTGTGATGATAAGCTCTTATTACTACTTATTGCAATAATATTGAAGAAAAATTAGGATGAGTATTTTAAATACATGAGAAATGAAGGGTTAAATTCTTAAGATCAATCAGAATTGGAAGGGAAATTGGCAAACTCCAAAATAGAAGACAGAGAAACAAGAAATGGTGATGTTGACGAAGACCCAATTAGTACACAAGGATTATAAGGCAAAACTAATAATTACTTTGTGACATGAAAAACAGGTAATATATAAATACTTCAAACTTAAGAAACATTTTGAAAATAATAAAAATAACTATATGAATATGTTACAGAAAATCATATGGGTATTTCTGAGAAAATTTAAAGGAAATGGCTAGCGTTGACAGGAATAGCAGTAATATATTTGGGTGGAGAATTAATAATAAAGAAATTGTGACCCTCATGTGGAAACAAGACTAAAAATATGCACTGTTTAATAAAATGACCAGAAGTGAAGTATGGAATAAAAATAGGAATAATTTGAAGATTAAGGTTTGCCTTTAAAAGTGTTTAGAAACAGCAAGAAAGGGTTTATGAAATACATATGCAAGGAAGTAGTACGAGAGTACTAGCATAAGAAATGTATAAAGGACAAAGATGCCTTCATGAAAATGATATTTGAAGTAAAAATTAAATAAACAGAAATAGAAAGATAAAAGTATATAAAATAAAGAAAGGAAAGAAAATTTTATGTGCCAACAACTAGAGTGCTGAGTGTAATGGGTCCTGCAATATCAGACATTTCCGTTATACAAATAACATATTTTGTTAAATTTAGTATATGAAGCAATACTATTCAAACAAGTCCTGTTTGCAGTGGTCACAGTGTATGTATAAAATATATTTCTGTACAAGAGATTTAGCTATATCATTCCTAGAGTTACTTTTAGTTATTATATTCTTCAGACCTTCTGGAAAATAATTATTTAATTTTATAATATTATATTAAAGATTTTCAGAAAACTTTGAAATACAGTTCCATATATTTTATGTTAGTTATCAACATTAACAATTATTTATTTTCTATTTTGGCTTTAGGAAAGAAACTGAGAATAGAATATACTGTATTTTCATATTATGTCATGAATTTCAGATCAGTTTTCAGATACATGCATTTTCTTTAGCCAAAACAAAAGCAATGTGCATGCACATGTGTAGGATTTTTGTGACAGGAGTTATGGGTATATCAAATGACAAGGATATTCATAATTAACTAATTAAATAAATATACAAATTTGCAAAATTATT
The DNA here is from genome assembly GCA_030762935.1 of Hymenopus coronatus. Classification (NCBI taxonomy): domain Eukaryota; kingdom Metazoa; phylum Arthropoda; class Insecta; order Mantodea; family Hymenopodidae; genus Hymenopus; species Hymenopus coronatus. The sequence continues at coordinate 922,975 of JAUKNX010000035.1, read as the reverse complement.
TTACTCTTTAACACTGCAGAAGATGTGTTATGGAACTTACAAAGATGCAAGCAAAATTGAAAGTTCCAAGACTGTTAATCTGCCAAAAAGTTATAACCAAAAAACCAAAGTCATTTATTCATTCATTCTTTCCTTTCTTCCGTCATACATACATTCACTCATTCATTCATTCATTCATTCAATGAGTTTTAAGCTTTGCATAGTTCGATACAAAATAAGATGGTCCAGTTTCGAAATTGAGATATTTTAATACATGCTATATGATGAGAAGCAAAAGTGATATTGAGTTATATAAAGGCTGAGTAATAAACATTCTAAATAGTATTTTGGCTTTTCTGGATTTTCATTATTTTTACTTTAATCTGCATAGGTTTGTATATACTTACATATTACAAATAACTAAGTTCATTGACACTGCTTTTTAATATAACATATTTTGATGTACTTACATCTGTTTGCAAAGAATGCAAATATTTTATGGTAGGAGAATATAGCAGTATTTTATCCAGAAATTTCTAAATTTGTAAAGAAAGTTGTAAATTGTTTTAATCACAATAAATTACTTCTGAAGACTGAATCATTCAAAAGTAAAACACAAAATCATTATCATGCAATTATGTAATTGAAAAGTAACATTAGTAAAAATGAAACCTTTTTGGGCATGATGAACACCTACACTGGACTCTGTATATAGCTAATCCAATATCAACCTTGTAATGAGTCTATTTCTCATTAAAGATAATGAAATATGAAGTGACTGTCATTACACTCAGAGGGCTAGGTGTAGTAAAATTATTAAAAATATTAATTGTTGGGGCTCTTGTCGATTTTTATATATAGATCCTTAAATATTAGCAGCACTAAATATATATTAATATTGCAACTTTTTTCAGTTTTTTACTCACACAGCACTAATGTGATTTATTTTAATTTTCATTACCACTTCAGTTTTTTTTGTGACAGAGCAGCACAATGTACATGTTGAAACAGCCTTTTATTCCTTCTGCTTTACTTGTTGGGCATTGAACACAACACCTCTCAAATCACTTGTAGCAGCACTGACTATACATCACAACTATTGCCACAAAGTGCCCTTATGTTGCAACAGAAGTGCAATCACTACTTCAATCACTCAGATGCTTGCTTAAATGCAGTTTCTGGAAACTTCAAGAGGGAAGATTAAAGAAACTTTCAGAAAAAGCCTGTTAACTCTTGATGACACTTCTATAACTTATGTCATGAGTTTGAGCACTCCTCCTTAACTTTGTGTTTCCTTATCTCTTCAACCTGGCAGTTGATTTGCACTTTCTACACCATAAGGGAGGTCCACAACTATGTAACTTAGCTCCACAATATGGAGCAAGCTGCTCAAGATTGGCATTTCACCACCTTTCCTTGGTATTAATGTCAAATCCACACACAAATTGTTGATTAGGGTGTTTACCTTGTATGTGCCGTCCCAAAGGTGTTGCAACTTTGCCCATTTCCCTTTAGCTCTTGTAGGATAATACAGCCACATGAGGTGCCTACGTGGAGTCTGGCACTATCTTCAGGTGATCAAATATGCCTTAATCCAATCACTTGACAGCTTCAGGGGTTCCCTGGTAACTGAGTGAATGTATTTTAACCTGTCAGTTAGTACCCTTACATAATATATTGATGACTGGTCAACATTTGAAAGCTTGACAAACTACAGCTCACATGATAGCTGTAGCTCCCTTCCAAATATCACATTGGTCAATATCATGCCAGTGTGCTAATACTTGGGAGGCCAAAGAGAATAATGGCTTAAGCACACCCCAGTCTCACTGATGGCAGACTACCATTTTCCAATGATGTTCCTTGACTGAATTAATACAACACTCTACCATTCTGTCCAACCATGGATGAAGGGAAGTGGTACTGATCTAAAGTACTGGAGTTACTCTTGCATATGATTGTATTCAAAGTACATCCGCTGGTTACTGTGGAGCTTCAAGAGGATCCTGCACTGACAGAAGAAGTTGTTCACCAGTATATTAGTCATTGTTGATGCCTCTTGATTGGGAATTGAATAATCCTCTGGCTACTTGGTGAAATAATCCATATCTAATAGCAGGCAGCAGTTTCTAAAATTTGCTTTGGGTCGATGTAAACTGCTTTAAATGGCATGAGAACATAGTACTATTGCACCTGACCCATTTCTGGTCGATCCCATGCTCTTCATATGGCTTCAAAAGGCTGCAAGATTTTTTTCATCTCAAATTTCACACACTGGTTATAGTTTTCCAGCCACAGTTTTCAGAACACAGCATCTTTATTAGAATTGCATTTTGCTGATTGGTGCTCTAAAAATTGTAATCCTGCAATCATTGGACTTACAGGGTTGTCTCTCCTTTCAAATTACAAAAGCCCAACATATAATTAAGGGTACAATAGTACATTCTGAGATGAAACTTTAATCAATTAAGGTCTGTGGAACAGCTTCAGGGGCTCTAAAATAGCTAGCAACAGTTGTATTGCCTAGCAGTAGTTTCATTTCTTATTGGGCAGAGTTTTACTAAGGTCCAGTTCTTCTCTTCTGCACAGTAGGATACCCCCAATGCTCATATCACTGACAACCACATTCATGATGAACTTCTTATTGAGAATGGGATATACTAGAACTAGGGCTATACACTGTGTGTTCTTCAGGATCTGGTGTTGCAGAATGAATAAAAGTGGAAAATGTTCCATGTTTTGCTTACTCTTTGTGTTTGTGTAATGTTTACCTTCCTTTGTTTCATTCTTGTTATGTTTTGCATTGGTTTTATTGATTTTCGAAAAACAAAAATTAAGTGATACAGGCTAGATCTAAAGGTGTTGACTTGTCTATATAAATGTAGACATAAGATTAATCCTCTACTGGTCACTCCACAAAATATGGATGCCGAAACCCGGGAACAAGGACTTCCTGTGAGTAGTGTTATTTCTGTTTATTAATAATTGTGTGGCCTACACTTCTTCCTACACTCAGGGAAGGAAAAATAATTCTGAAGACGAAACGAGCATTCTTGCAAAACAAACGCCGCTCAAATAAAAGCATTTTATAGGGAAGGAATTTGTGAAACGTGCTAAATATTATTTAAACTTTCACATTGCGTTAGCTCTTTAAATCAGATATGACCGATTGTAATCCAGCAGCGGCGTAGCGCAACCTAAAACGAAAACGCACACGCGAACGAAATAATATCACAAGATTCGCAAACTTAATCAACTCTTACACAGAAAATACGACATTGGAGGATTATGAGCATTATAAAAATCGCTTGTCGGACACATTGGAACGATTACTTAAGTTCGATGAAATTCACGATCTCCTCACTGATGAAGAATATGACACAGACGTAACCACTTACGAGGAGTATATTGACACTGCCAAGCGAGCTATATAGAAGGCCTCCCGAGGGATTCAGAACTACAATTCCACTCTAACAGATTCCAAAGACTTAGGATCCAAAACTAAATCCACAGTTTCCACGGCAGCTCCAGTACCAGCGATTTCTCACACTATCAAACTACCTCCTATAAAATTAGAACCGTTTTCAGGGATGCGCTTTTTCGAAAACAGGATGCGCTTCTGGGAACAGTTCGAGGCTTCTGTAGACAGTGACACATCTCTTTCGACGATTAACAAACATGTTTGCCTTCGAGGGTATCTCGAAGGGAAACCTAACGCACTGGTATACGGCATTGCAATCACAGCCTCTACTTGCGAAGAGGCGAAGAAAATACTAAGAGATCGGTATGGGGACAAGAGTAGAATAATTTAGACTCATCTTGACTACCTGAAAGAATTAAAACCTAGTTGCTTCACGTCTCCGGAGAAACTCAACACAACATTTATCGAGTGTAATTGGAGGATTCACGCACTTCGGGCATTAGGTGAGGACATCAATGGATACGGACGAGTACTTGCGCCAGAAATACTTCGCGCCTTCCCCGATGGCATCTGTCGGCGCTGGATCATTCACGCCAAGAGAGAGAGTATATATCCGAGAGCGATATTCTTAAACTTATGCAGTTCCTGAGTGACGAGGTAAACGGAGCACTAATAAGTCAGAAGATCCGCGGTGATACGTCACAAAAGAGCAGTACCATGCCAACAGCAGCAAAACTTCACGTCCGTTCCAAAAACACCAGAAAATCTAAAGGAATTCTAGACCCTTATTGCGTCTTTTGTGAGAAACGTGGCCATTGGGCACAAGATTGACAAGAGATTATTGTTGTTCACGAAAGGACTCGGAAATTAAAAACCAGTATCCGGTCCCTCTTATGCCTGAATCACGGCCACATTGTACAACAATGTAGCAAAAGGGGTAAAGCTGCGTGTTCAACATGCAAGAAAAGTCACCATTGAGCCATTTGCATAGAACAGAGCAGTCCTCCTTCACTTACTGCTTCCACGACTTCAGCATCACTCAAGATTGATACTGATCGTTCTAGTTTCACTTACCTATAAACAGCACAGATCTTAGTGACAGGGCCAACTGGAATAAGAAAACGAACACGCTGTATACTAGGCTGTGTAAGTCAGTCAAGTTTCATAAGCAAAACCTTGGCAGATCACTTACTACTAAATGTCATTGAACACACAGACCTGGCAGTTACGGCCGTTGAATCAGCAAAAACTGCACACTTCAAGCGCAAGCTACTCAAATTCGTCGTCAGCGGAGTCTCCGCAAAATTGAAACTAAACTTGTCTGATTTTGAAGGTGATGTCTCCTTAGCGCGGTGGTAGCGCAGCTGCTTACCAAGCGGGAGACCTGGGTTCGATCCCCAGTACCGGCGTGGGGATTTTTCCCCCGCTGGGAGACCTGGCCCGGGGTGCACTCAGCCTCGTAAGGTCCCTGGGGGGCCAATTGAGGAGCTACTTGATGGAGAAGTAGCGGCTCCAGGTCATGAGGACCGCATTAACCGGCCGGGAGGGACTCGAGGCGCTGACCACGTCTCACCCTCCAATACTGCACCCCATCCATGACGTCTTTAGTGGACCGAGATGGGGGACGCAGCGGCCGGGCGGTAGGCTAAGGTTCCCCGTGAGCTGTCGTGCCATGGAGTTAATACATATTCACCACATCCGATAGTATCGCAAGACATCCTAGTATTGTCACGTGTTTCTAAAATACAACTTGCAGATCCTAAAGTAGACGAACACAACCCACCTATTGAGATTCTGATAGGAGGAGACCCGTACTGGAAGGTGATGAAACATCATCAGCCTATACGCTTAATCAAGTACATTGGTTCTTCTTCCATTTCATTTTGGCTGGATTCTTAGCGGAAGTAAATCCGGAGTTCCAGATAACCATGTAGCTGTTAACTTCATTCACTCAACTGCACAACAGCCTTTAGAATATGACGCAAGACACTTCTGGGATTTAGAAACGTTGGGAATCTAAGATCAGCAGGAGGGGGCACTTACAACCAAAGATGCTACCATCTTACAAGAGTTGCATGATAATTTTCAAATGGAAGACGGGAGGAGAGTAGTTTCATTGCCTAGAAAGGGGGATGATGTTTTACCCTCTAACAAAAGCAATGCTGAGAAACGTTTTGTCAGTCTGCAGAAAAAACTTGCAAGCAACACTTTATTTCAGGAGATGTATTATTCACAGATGATAGGCTACATTCATAATGGCCATGTAGCAACTGCAGTAGACGGCAATTCTTACAATACATACTACTTGCCCCATCATGCTGTTAAAAGGGAAAAACGAGGTGACATCAAATGGAGAATAATGTTCGACACATCACACGCGAGTAACTCTCCATCTCTCAACGATGCCCTTGAACCTGGCCCAATTTGTTACCAGAAATTCTGTGAACATTACTTCCTTTTCGTTTGCACCGAAAGGCCTTAATTGGAGAAGTAACGCAAGCCTTCTTGCAACTGAAATTGGACAAAAAGATCGAGACCTCACAAGGTTCTTATGGTTTCGAGTCACAGAAGAAAATGGATCTTGGAGAAGGACCGAAGATGTTATCACTTATAGATTCACGCGTTTGCCATTCGGTCTCACATGTAGCCCCTTTCTACTGTCAGCTACTCTACGAGAACTCGCTTCTAAGTCTCACGAAAAATTTCCATTGGCAGCAAAAATTCTGGAAAGCAGTAACTTCATGGACGATACTGCTGTCAGCGTTGAAGATGACAATCAAGCAGTGGCTTTTTGCTATGAGTTGACTGGCTTACTGAAGCAAATTAAACGGTCAATGACTAAATGGGCTACCAATTCTGAAGTACTGAATAACATATGGAGAGCTGAGGGACGCGAAATAAAGAAAGAAACTGGAGTCCTAGGGGTAAATTGGAACACACAGTCAGCTACCCTATTCTTTCACCACCAAGATATCTCTACTGACTTGCTAACAGAACCAGCCACGAAACGACAAATGCTGAGAACAATCTCAAGATTTTATGTCCCGCTTGGAATACTTTCGTCAATTTCAGTAGAAAGTAAAATTCTATTCCAAGACACATGGTTGATAGGAATAGATTGGAACGAGATTCTACCTCATGACATTGCATGTAAATGGCACACCTGGATTTCAAGTCTTCCTAACCTCTCAAACATTACGATCCCACGATGGATTGGTATATCCAGCTGGACGCCTGAAACTTCGCAAGTCCCCGTGTTCTGCGACGCATCAGAGAGCGCCTACGGTGCAGCACTGTATGTCAGGACAGAATATAAGACTAACGCTTTAGTCCAGTTAGCTTGCAGCCAGACTAGGTTGTCTCCCATTAAGAAATTGACTCTTCCACGTCTTGAATTACTGGCATCCTTGATAGGTGTCCGACTTTTGAAATACTTCTGCCATTCTACAGGGTATGACGTCACTAAGGCGACACCATGGAGTGATTCAATGGTCACTCTAGGATGGATTCGCAGCGACACTAATCGGTGGAAAACCTCGTCTGCAACCGTGTTACGGAAATTCAGTCCACTATTTCACCGGCACAGTATAGACACTGTCCTGGACAAGAAAACCCAGCTCGGGGAATTACTGCCACAGCATTACTTCAGTCTACGTTGTGGTGGAGTGGTCCACTATGGCTCAAGAAACATCTCGAAATGAGGTCTCCAAAATCACACTTCCTGAAATACGGAAAACAAGTCAACAAGTATTGACGATAAACACTCTTGAGTCCCCTGTTATCGCTGGAAGGTACAGTTCTAACAGTAAACTATTGCGCATAACAGCATGGACTCTAGGATTCATACAGAGCACACGTACGTAGAACAGAACTGCTGGAGAACTCACTGCTATAGGAATTTTCCACTGCACGGATTCATTGGATTAAGACTGTGCAAAGAGAATCCTTTCCGGATGAACTTCACGCACTCCAGCACAATCAGCCACTGCCCAAGAAATCTAAAATTGCACGTTTCAACCCTTTCATAAAGAACGGAGTCATTCACTTTGGTGGACGCTTGCAGTTTGCCAACAGCCTGTCTCCAACACAATCCCATACTACTCGATGGGCAGCATCACTTCGTTCCCTTGATCCAAAATACACATACCAGACTTCATCATATGAGTGTTCGGATTGTTCAGTCCGAGCTTAGAGACGAATTTTGGATTCTCCGTGCCCGCCAAACTATAAAAAGGACAATAGGAAAGTGTCTTCCTTGTAAACGGGCAAAAGCCCCATTTGCACAAGCAGTTGAATCTCCTCCTCCTAGTGACAGAGTGATAACACTAAAACCTTTCAAAGTAACAGGAATTTATTTTGCTGGTCCTGTATACATTAAGGTGGGAAGCGAAGTTAAGAAAGCTTATATTACGCTGTTCACCTGTGCAACAACTCGTGCAGTCCACTTAGAGCTATGCACTTCTATGACCACAGATAGTTTCATCTCTGCACTCCAGCGATTCGCCGGGAGACGCAGATTGCCTCATAGTATTTATTCTGACAACGACCAGATTTCCATGCTTCAAACAAGAATTAACTGAGTTATGGAACACTCTTGCCGCTTCAAAGACCAAGCAGTATCTTGCAGAAAACTACATAAGTTGGAAGTTCATTGCACCGAGGGCTGCTTAGTAGGAAGGCTGGTGGGAGAGATAGAACTATGAAACGCTGTCTGAGAAAGGTATTGGGTCGAGCCATAGTGACGGAAGAAGGAATGAATACAGTTCTCATCATGACTGAAGCAGCCCTTAACTCAAGACCAACATCACAATCGGATAGTGTAGAATCACAGCCATTGACACCATCACATTTTCCTTGTGGTCCAAGGTTAACCACAATACCTAGTGGAGTTCAGCGTGAGGTGAAGAACATTTTAACAAAACAATTCTGACTTCACCAGAAACAAGCAGATGACCTATGGAAGCGCTGCTCGAAGGAGTATTTGACAGAACTTAAAAGTTTCTACGAAGTTCGTCAACCTGATAAGAACTCACCTCAGCTCAAAATTGGAGACATCGCCTTGATCCACGAAGAGGTACGCCCACACCAAACATGGAAGAAAGCGCGCATAGAGGACTTCCGTCGTAAAAGGGATGGAAATGTAAGGACAATTGTACTCCGCACTGCAGATAGCAACGCAATCACACGTCCTGTCCAGCTGGTCGTTCCTCTGGTGATCGCCCAGGGTAGGGAGGATGTGGCAGAATGAATAAAAGTGGAAAATGTTACATGTTTTACGTACTCTTTGTGTTTGTATAATGTTTACCTTCCTTTGTTTCATTCTTGTAATGTTTTGGATTGGTACTATTGATTTTCGAAAAGGAAAAATAAAGAGACACAGGCCTTGCTAGATCTAAAGGTGTTGACTTGTCTGTATAAATGTAGACATAAAATTGTTCCTCTACTAGTCACTCCACATTTGGAAAGCTGTCTCAACTTGGTCAAACCAATGAAAGGCTCATTGTTTTTCTCTCAACAATTTTATTTATGGATGCTCTTTCACAGTTATGGCTCTCAAAATCCTATTCTATATTGGGCATGAAGACCACTTAACTTTGCTCAGAGGCATTTTTATTAGGCATGATATTCTGAGCGTCATAGATCTACAACATGGCCACAACAGCCTGCAGCTTCAGCGTATCCCAGCCATTTCATTACAGCTTACGATGTGTCCCAAATAGTACATATGTTTTCTAACAGCCAACACTTCTTGGGGTTCAGCTTGAGATTGATATCTATCTAACATAAAACTAAAACTGATCACAAAAAGAAAAAGTAATTTTACCGTAAGCTTAAAAATGAAATTAGGAACACAGAGCTTCTGTAATACTCATATTAATAAATTAATAGAGATAATCTAATCTACTCTCCTTTGACAACTTAATGGAAATGAAAGCCTATAACATTGAGTATTAAATAATTTCCGTTATGTTGTATGGAATGTTGAGAAATGTATGGAACATACTAATCAAATAGCTTCTAATCTTTCTTAGCAGAGCAGCTCTAATGCCTTGCTAGGTGCTCTCAATGACTACAAGCTAAATATGTAAAATATTTTACAATAGTCAAGTTTGAATGATTCTATTCAATGGTTATTAAGATTTTTTTAATAAATTATATATTTTGAGCTTCATTTATTTTTTTTTCAGGTTTGGATGAAACAGAATATCATCATCCTCGTCTACTTAGTGAAACTTACCAGGTTCCACCTGGTGCATGTAGACTGATAGAAAACTATCAGATACCTCCAACTGCTCGTCCTTATGCCCCTTATGTGAATGAAATAGCAGGATATATGGACATGCATAATGCAGGTACTTTATTACAGTTATTTTATTTTGTTTACCAAGTAAATTGTAAGCCTCTGTATGAATTTGAAAAAATGTAGAAGATCTAAATTCAATGTAAAGAATTTGACTTGCATTTTCTTAACATAAAGCATCACTTGATAATTACTTACAGTGATAAGTTTCGGGAACACCTGTTCCCATTTTCAACGCTTAATTCTGACTGAATCTCGCTTCATTGACATCAGCAATGAGGTTGCATCATTTGTTGGGGTAACAGGTGATGTATTTATGAACTTCAAAATATGGTTCTTTTTCTTTATGATGTAATTTTTCTCCTGTAAATTTATTTCTGTGTTTATAAGCTAGGTTTAATAGTTTCTTATTCTATGTAATTCATGTCCTGATGGCCAGAAATGGTTGGTAGCTGCTGATTTTTCTGTTCTCTTTGTATTTTAGGATTTGCATAGGTACTTTTAATCCACTTTTGAAATTTTCTTTTGTTCTTCTTATGTATACTAGATTACTGAACATTCACTTTCATAAATTCCTGGTTGTTTCCTGGAATAGGATCTTTTTAATATTCACATAGTAGTCTCTCAATGCTGTAGTTGTTTTTAGGGGCTAAGGTGATGGTACGATTTCTGAAGATCCTCAGAAATTTGTTTATATGCCCAAAAGTTGACACAAGAATTTTCTAAACTTAGGCTGGTCATGGTGGTTTTGTAGGGTTGTTATATGTGCTGTACATTTCAGTCCTTTTTATTTGTAGAATGTCTTAAGTCTAGATTAGCCAAGTGGATTAACGATAATCCTGCCACTAGGGGTGCTTTTAGCTCTGTTAATCCGCGGATTAAGGCAGATAAATTTAAAATACGCCAGGAGCTGTAGTATTACTGTTATCCGGTAAGGCTATTCCGGGATGTATCTAAGAGCTTAATCCATTGGGCGAATTAAGGGAGGAGGGAGTGACGTGTAGTGTCCTGATTGGTGAAAATAAGATGCGATGTGATTGGTGGTGGGGAAGGAATAAAGTAGGGAGATTGGTGAAAACAAAACCCTCCGTGATTGGGCGATAAAGGTTAATCGGAATGTATGAAGAGCTTAATCTGGCGGGCAGATTAAGGGGGAGGAAGTGTCGTGTAGTGTTTTGATTGGTGAAAATAAGGTGCGATGTGATTGGTGGATGTGGAAGGAATAAATGCCTGAGATTGGTCGACACTAAACGATCAGTGATTGGGTGAGATGATGTGGTTAATCGGAGAGCAGCGAAGTGATATCGACGAGAGCGGGGAATGCAAAGAGTGTATGGTGGGAAATTATGAGGTAACATGGCTTGAGGAAATGACGTGTAATGCTGTGATTGGCCAAAATAAAGAGCTCTGTGATTGGTGGATGGGGACGTAATACAGCTCGGGGATTGGTGGAAATAAAACCCTTGCTGATTGGGTGGTGAATAGGAGGCGGTCGCGGTATAAAAGGGTAGTGATGGAGGGTAGAAAAGGAAACTTACAATCATGATTGTGATAGCATTGTTGGCGGTGGCGGATGCTAGCGCGGAGAGGAGCTGCGTTAGTTTTGGGAGGTGTGGATTCGAGTTGAATGACGAGATGGGGCATTTGGAAAATGTGACAAAGTGTGATTGAGATTATGAATTGTTGCCCAACTGTTCATGCGTATATTGGAAAGGTAGTGCATGTAAGTTTGGCTCTGACTTTATTAACCTAGGTACTCTTAAAACATGTATACTTGTTTAAACCCAATAATCAGATGTCAGAGGAGGCGGAGATGTTCAGGGATGATGTTAGGGGGTGTGAAGTTTGGTTAACTTGAATATCCAGAGGGTTACGTTAGAACGGGAAGATGTGGATGTGAAAAGGGCAAGGTTGGGGAAGAATTCGGGTGTAATTTTTATAAAAAATAAACCGGTGAGGAAGTATACTAACGACCACAGTTCGATTGTTGTGGAGATTATACATTGTAGTTTGTTGATGGAAACGGTAGATATGCCGGAAGGTTAGACTTGTATTGGAAATTGACTCCGGAGGAAAGCGAACTTATGCTGGCTTATAGTGTAGTAAATGAGATGAATTCCTACTTTTCTGAAAAATTTGGATATATATTTGGGCAATGCGGTGATGGAGAGTGGCATCTGAACTTAGGGGGAGCTAGAAAAGTAAGTGGGAGGGTGAAGAGGGCATCGAGGTGGTCTACGGTGGGGAGTTTGAAAATAATATCGGAATGTAATGGACATGGTGGAGATGTAGTAGGGGTGTCGGTCAGCAGTATAAGAAAAGCGGCATCGCAGACATGTAAGAAGGAAATAAATGCGATGAAACAGAAACTCAAAAAGGTATACAAGAGAAAATTGAGGGAAGCAAAAAAGGACTCTGAGGAGGTGAATAAGGAGAAACAGGAATGTAAAGGAAATGTGACACAAATACGGGAGATAATGGAAAGAATGAGAAAAGAAATGGAAGAGAGACATGAGAATGTGATGAAGCAACAGACATTGGTAAACAGAATGAAAGTAAATGTAGCTAAAGTATTTGAGGAAATTGAGGAGCTAAAGCAGATAATTGGTAAATTGGAAAACGCGTGCACAGGAGGGGTGGAGAGCTTTTTCAATTATGAAACAACTGACAACGAAGAGGGGAGGATGTGGGCGAGGAAGTTGGTGGAGGAGGGGGCAGTGAGAAAGAGGGGGTCGAAGTTGAGTTGCAATACAATGCGAAATGACGAGGAAGCTGAAATGGAATATATTTATTATTTTTAGTATAAGTTCACATTACTTTCTTTCTGCAATTATACCATTGGTTTATATAATCAGCCTTTTTATTATAGTAGTTTTTATGACTGCTACGGAAAAGATGTGCGGAGCAAGTAGGGAATCCTAGCTAGGTGGGACACAATAGGGTAAAATGAAATGCATAAGAAATGCAGTAGTTCAACATTTATATATTAAATTAAATTGCAGTGTACAGCAAAATAAAAACATTTTCTTGTATTTAAAATAAAAACCAAATAAAACACCTATATGTGAAAATAATGCCAGAAAAAAATTGTTGTTTGAGAACTTTTGCATTTAGCAAATGTTAGAATAAAAATATTGCAAAACATATTTGCCCAGTGCAACAAAGAGAAATGAATTTTAAAAGAAAATTTACATAATTGTTTAGCTGACGTTAAAACACATGAGTGTGTGTATACACATAAATAGAAATAGTATGCAAAAGTATTACACTGAATATAAGTGATATGGTAGTCAACACAATAAAGAATATAATTGAAAAACATTATATAATGAATAATGTATATGTTATAAGAAAACCATGGTGCAAAAAAAAACAACACATTTATATACAGAAAATAACAGATTAACTGCAGCGTGCACATTCATGAGGAGAAACATTTTGTTTGTGTATATGGTTGTGTGGTGAAAATTTATTACTCAGTATACACACACGCATCGCTAAACACTTTAAGCATTGTGGATTGTAAATGTCACTTTCACTGTTGGTAGACAACCATATGGTGTAATGGTTTGTAATAAATTTTGCACAATGTTGCATAGAGTGCTTCAAATGTCCATGCTTTGTACAAGTAAAACGTGGCGTTTTGTTACAGTACATGTGGGTTTTTTTTGACCAGTAATGCCTTAGCACTCGAGGCTTACACTTGCAAATAAATGTATGTAAATGAGCATATGGTATACTAAAATTATGCATCAAGCACATGCGGTACGCCTGACAAAATAAATATACCGGCTGGTACAACTTATTGGGGACACCTACCATTTCTAGAACCTCTAAATCCCAGCCGATGCTAATAAAGTGCTTTATTAGATCATCATTGGTAACAAGTGGCAGTTGATTAATAATATATTCCTTTGGCTCTCTTTCTTCGTATATTTTACGAAATTGACAACAAGCCATTTAAGGAATGAAAAAGTATGTACAATACAATTAGAAAAGAAAAAAGAGATAACATTCTGGAACAACAACACCTATAATCACGTATGTAACAAAAAATACAATGACTTTGCACACACAACAAAAATGAGGCACAAATAGAAAAAAGAAAGCATTGTTAATGTTTTGCACACTCAATAAAATACAAAAAGAAATATTTTTTTCTTTCAAAATGAAAACTATACATACACACAAACATACACACACAGTCAAAGGGAGCAGCCATCTGTTCTATAGGTGTGCGTAGCACACTGCGGGTTATGGTGACGACAACAGAGGCAGTATGGTCATGGGATTTATCGATCACTTCAGAGGAAGGCGCCTTCTTTGCGCTGATGTCACGGGTGTAAGCAATGGTGTGGCCAGATGGGTTATGTGTTTTTCTTTATCCTGAGGCTGAACATGTATGCCCAGAAACTGAACATCATAACCGTCGTCCTCGCTGGCTCTGCACGCAGCGTGGAGGCACCAGCCAGTGCTGTGTAGGGTTTCAGCCTCGTGGCCCGACAGGTTGCTGAAATGCGGCAGCTGGCTCGTCTATTCCCCTTGCTTGGGAATTTGGCGGATAGTAAAGAAAGCAGTATGCGGAGATAGGTGGAGGAGGGCAATGGTGGAGGGGTATATTGGGGGGATATGGGGATGAACTTGTACTGTTTTGGAAGGGAGGATTCAGATAGGAGTTGACAGTTAATTTCCTCTATGGGAACGGGGATGGAGGATTGCACGTTAGAAAAGATGGGAGAAGAAACAGGGCTGGAGGCGGGTAAGGGGGAAATGTAAGAAAAAGAGATTTGAAGAGTCGTTGATGGAAGAGGGGCAATCGGAGGAAATTTCAATGGCCGACAGTGACGCCGGTCAAGGCGATATTGACTTCGGAGATGCCCATGGTGATGGGTGAGTGGAGTCGTCGTCGGTAATGACCACAAGGTCCCACGTCGACTCCTCAAACAGTGATGGTGGTGAAGCAATCGGAGACGGAGTGCTTGGTGCTGGAGTCGACGCGTCGTTGGACAGCTCGTCGATGTGTGCGGTGTCGTTCGAACCGACACTGACGTGTAGAGACGATGGAGATGCCAGCTGAATTTGTCTAAATGGATCCAGAGGCAATTCACTCTGGTAGATGTTGTCTGCCTCTGAGTACATAGGTGTAGTGGTCGTCTTTGTGATGAACTGTTGCTCTTCTCTTACCACCTGCCTGTAGAGGTGTCTAGATACTGGTGACAAAAAAGACCTCTTGACGCGAGCACTGTAGAGATGCTTTCATTTTGCATGATGTCCAAGTTAGATAGACAGACAGACAGACAGACAGACAGATAGAAAGTACAGACAGGGCGCCAAAACCCGATATTTAATGGACTGGTAATCGGCATTCAGATGTGCGTCACACATTATGGCCGACGCGATAAAAAGTGCTAAATCGCTTGTGAACTTTTAAAATGACTGTGGGAACGGAAGTCTAATCAGCGAGAAAATATTTAAATGTGGCTTTGTGATTTATAGTAGGAAAATTGGGTGCTTATCGAAAGCGGATGTTGCGGTTCGATGGTATGACCGGTAGTACACTTGATTAAAATTCTGGAAATTGTTGCGAAATAACCAGCCGAGGGTTTCAATGAGCTCTTTAACTGAATGCGCAAGAGGAAGTTGCGGAGGCGATAAGGGTCCTTTAAAAGCACAGGTGATAAGCTGCTCGATAAAGTGTTGAATTTGCTGTTAAACTGTGCCTATTGCAAAAAGTATACAGGTTTTGGGCTTTTATAGTGTTACTGTGGCATTTTAAGCTTAATATCGCGATTACTAATTAGCGGGCATCCTCGAACTGCCTCTACAGAATGCAACAAGTAAAGAGTTGATGACCTCATTACAGGAGATAGGCGTTTCACTGTGAATGAAATTGCTGCGCAACTTGGAATAGGACATAGTGCAGTGCAAGAAATGATCCACAGCTTGGGTTATCGAAAGGTCTGTGCCCGTTGGATCCCCCGTTTATTGACTGAAGACCACAAACTTCAGAGAAAAACCATTGCACAAAACCTTCTTCAGAGATTTCATAATGAAGGTGATGAATTTTTGACGTGTATTGTGACTGGAGATGAGAGCTGGTTCCATCACTATGAGCCAGAAATGAAACGTCAGAGTATGGAATGGCACCACTTGAACTCACCATCGAAGAAGAAAGCAAAGACAGTGCAGTCTGTAGGAAAAGTTATGGGAAGTGTCTTTTGGGATGCACAAGGTTGCATTCTGGTTGACTTTCTTGAACCTGGACAAACCATAATTTCTGCCCGCTACATCAAGACACTTCTGAAGCTCCGTCGGGCTTTGCGTGATAAACGCCCTGGAAAGAGGATCATCCATCAACAGGATAATGCGCGTCCGCATACTGCCCGTGCCACTATGGAGAAGATCAGGGCATTAGGGTGAGAAACTCTTCCACATCCTCCCTACAGTCCCGACTTGGCACCTCCGACTACCATCTTTTCGGTTCTGTGAAGGAGCAGATGCGTGGCCAACGCTACGAGACGCTGGAGGATATTCGGAAAGCAGTGCATCAGGGTCTGCGGGCAGCTGGAACGGAGTTCTATCACAAGGGCATTTTCAAACTTGTAGAATGATGGGAAAAATGTGTGCAAAACAATGGAGACTATGTCAAAAAGTGAAAGAAAGTCTATAGATTATGATGATGTATTTGGTTTGGCTTAAAGATAAATATTAAGATTGTAAAACAGTGTTGCTCATGACTTTCAGAATGCCCCTCGTATATATGTACTTATTTCTAATTTCCCTTGGAGTTTGTGAAGTCATTCTGCATTATTTTCTTGTTAGTAGTCATAGCTATTTACAGTGCAACAGAGATTTTGCTGTTATTGAGAAGTGTAATAGAATAATGAAATCATTTGTACCAGAAGATCTTGAAAAAGGGATTACATAAAAAAAAAATTGTTCAATATTGTACACATGGAGGCAAACCAATTCTTTGACTTGAGATCTGTTGCAGACTCCTTAATTTAAATCAACAAAATGAACATAACAAAAGCCTCCGAGGAGATGGAAAATATCCCGGAACAGTTTCAATGAAAACAACTTTCAGTTGAATAGAAGACTGGAAAGAAGTTCATGTTTTGAAAAAAGGAAAGACTCAAAGGGATATACAGAAAGCTAAACTACCTATCTTGAAAGGGCAGAATACTGTCACTGCTTAAAAGAAGAACTATCTCTTGTCAATGTTGGATTATCTTCCTGTAGAAGCCAAGTCATTCTACACTGAAATATCAGGAATATTGGTGAACAGTGTTCATATATTTCCATACTATTTAATATGAGCTTTGTGTTGGTCAAGACATTTAGTTTTATTGTTGTTTGAAAAATGTGTTTTTGCAAGATCAGCAACATAATTATTTCATGTTCTATACTGTTTAACATTGATTAACATTTATTGTATTGATAAAGGCTAGTAGTTATCTGATCATTTGAATATGTCTTGTAAGTTCAGTGGCATAACACTTTTCAGAGGAAATGTAAATGTGAGTTTACCACTTTTCCTAATTTCAAATTTAGTATTACTTTATATGTCTGTTAGCTAAAGGTTATTTATACATGCTTACTATGGCAAATAGTTTGGTAAGAATACTTTGGTATGGCATTTTTCTTGTATTATAACCAATGAAAATAATTTATTAAATCTCTGCAAGATGGCGGTGGTTGAGAGATGTGAAACAGAAGTGTCCAGGAGTTTGGGGGCAAATAAGGGAGAGTTTGCGTTAAATGGAGAAAATAAAATGAGTTGTGGCCAAATCAAAGGTGGATGGAATAGTGAAAATGGAAGTTCGAGTGGAGCAGGTCGGAAAAATGAGAGATCTGTGAATATGTGTTGTGACTGGAGATTGGGTGACGCGCATGAGAGTGTAGCATCACTTCGGTTAGTGATCGAGATCCTCAGGAAAGACCTCGTGGCGGCAAATAAAGAAATAAACGAACTAAGAAGTGAAAATAAAAGAATAAGGAATGAAAATGAGAAAACAACGAGGTGCAAGGAGGGAGATGAACAGAAATGGCCTAGCAGAAGTGAAACAGCTCAGTGGGTAAACGTGAATGCAAAGCGTCGGTCCCGGGGATACAATTTAGCGAGTGCACGGAAAGATGAAGTTCTGCTGTCCAATAGTTTTCAGGTGCTGGAAACGAACCCAGCAGCACAAAACCAAGCCGACACAGAAGAAACGGTGCATTCTGAAGATGGAAGCCAGCAGGAAAGCACGCCGAGCAAAACTAAAAATGTGGGTGAACACATGTTCGAGAAAAGATCAGCCATAATTATAGGGGACTCATTAGTACGTCATACTAGTGAATATATGGATGAAGACATCATAGTGTATTGTTTCCCAGGAGCCAGGCTACAGCATATTGAAAAGAAACTACGGGAAAACAGAGATGACCCGGACAACATAGTTATACACGCGGGCACCAACAACGTACGCAGCACAGACACGCCTGATGATATCATGCGAGAAACGTTACAGCTGGTGAAAACCACAAAGGAACTCTTTCCACGAGCCAGGATTTGCGTTAGTGCTATTTTACGCCGCAGAGATGAAGATCGCTTCATAGACGCCATAAACTCAGTGCTTGAATGGTTATGCAATGAACATGACTGTATGTATGTGGATGGAAATGCATGGATTAGAGACTATGACTTGGGTCGTGATGGATTACATTTGAACAGAAGGGGGTGAGTAAATTTGGCAGGTTGTTAGGTAGGGTTGTAAGCCATTTCAGGCAAAAAAACCAAATTGTGTAGTGAGCGGTGTTGAAAAAAATGGAGTCTATGGTTATCTGGCAAACATAGAAGGTAAGGAAATCACTATAGAGCCCCAAAAGGCTTGTACTCAACTTGATACCATTAGTAGGAAAAGGGGAGGGGAAGAAAAAAAGCAGACAATAGCATGCAAAACATTTCAGACAGGTAAGAAAAATTGTTTAAAAATCTGCCATTTAAATGTTCAAAGCTTAAGTAACAAAGTAACTGAATTAGAGGTATTAATGGCATCGGAGGAAATGAATGTACAGGTACTATGTCTCACTGAACACTGGCTCAGTGGGCAGAATGTAAATTGTGTAAATATAGCCAATTTTAAACTATCATCAGTATTTATTAGGGACAAATATATGCATGGAGGATCAGGGATATTTGTTCATGTAGAAATAGAAGTGAAGGATGTAAAAGAATTGCAGTATTTAAGCGTAGAAAAACATTTCGAGCTCTCAGTCACTGAGATAACAAAAACTCAAACAGTAATAGCATGCATTTACAGGACACCTGATAGTGACTTCAATACATTCATAAAAAAATTAGATGAGTTACTGCAGAAGTTAACAAAAAAGTATAAAAATATTGTCGTGTGTGGGGATTGGAACATTAACTTACTGCAGCAAAGCCAAAAAAGCATGGAAATAGAAAATTTATTCAGGGTTTTCAACATAATTAATACAGTACAGGTTCCCACTAGAATATCAAAAAACTCGGTGTCACTTATTGATGTGTTAGCTACAAATATGAACTATGATCAGCCGGCGCAGGTAATGGAAACGGGTATCTCGGATCACAGAGCGCAAATCCTAAAAGTATCAAGTCAGTCATTGAACAAAAGTAGAATAACAAGCAGTAAAAGGCATTTTAATGAAGAAAATCAAAAGCAATTTAAATATATATTAAGCAAAGAAAGTTGGCATGACATATATGAAGAAAAGGATGTACATGCAACATTTGATAAGCTAATAGAAACAGTTCATCACAATTTTAATATAGCATTTCCACTGAAACAGGTTAGTATAAAGAACAAAAACCAAAAAGGGTGGGTGACCAAAGGTATAAAAGTATCCTCACAGAGAGTCAAATTCCTATCAATGTTGGAAAAAAGGGGAAAGGTGTCAAGGGAAAACTTAAGCTATATAAATAAATATAAAAAAGTATACAGGAAAGTCATTAGGGATGCAAAAAAACTGGAAAATGATAAATATATTCAAAGAGCAACAAACCAAAGTAAGGCAATCTGGGAAGTAATCAATAAGGAAACCGGGAAAAGAAATTTGTTCATAAACCAATTTGAATTGATGCATGAAGGGCAAAAAATCAAAGATCCAGTTAAAACAGCTGAATTGTTTAATACATATTTTGTTGAGGGTCCAAATAAACTAGTAAGAGATAAATATGACACAGGGGTTAAAAAAGCAAGAGAAAACAGTAAGGTTAAAAGATGCATGAATTCAGTATTTATTAAACCTATAAATGAGCAGGAACTGATAAGGGCAGCAAACGGGCTGAAAAGCAAGCTCTCAGCAGGTCTAGACGAGATTCCTGATCTAGTAATAAAGGTTTGTGTAGAGGAAATAGCAAAACCATTACTGAATATCTATAATACCTCCTTTGAGACAGCAGTTTTCCCAGATAAATTAAAAACAGCTAAAGTTAGGCCCCTCCATAAAAAGGGACCCCAAGATGTGTTACAAAATTATAGACCAATTTCTATGCTATCAGCATTCTCCAAGATTTTGGAGAAGCTAATGTTCAATAGAATTAGTAATTTTTTAGAGAAAAATAAAATTCTCACAGATACACAACATGGTTTTAGGCGAGAAAAATCTACTGAATCGGCAGTTTGCGCCCTAGTTGAAAAAATTATTGCTGCTATTGAAAAGAAAGGGAAATCAATAGGTTTGTTCCTTGATCTAACCAAGGCATATGATGTGATTGATCATGATATACTACTGAGAAAGTTAGAGGTGTATGGTATTAGAGGAATAGCAAATGCATGGTTTAAATCTTACCTATCGAATCGATCTCAAGTAGTAGAAATTAGCAACCTGAATAAAGAACATCTCAGTATAGAAAGATGTCAATCTACGCAGAGGAAGGTAGGACAGGGGGTACCACAGGGATCTATATTGGGGCCTCTTCTTTTCTTGATTTATGTAAATGATCTCCCATTATGTGTCCAGGAGTCTGAAGTGGTGTTATTTGCTGATGATACAAACCTGCTGCTAAAAGCAAACAATGACAGAGATCTTCAGAAAAAAGTAAATGGGGATATAAGGAAATTGATATACTGGTTTGAGGTAAATAGACTGCTATTAAATACACAAAAAACTGTTGCTATGAGTTTTCATTCGAGTCATCATAGAAATGTGGCAAAACCACAAATAAAAATAGACAATGAAATCATAAAATATGAAGATCAAACTAAATTCCTGGGGATAATTATTACAGAAGATCTTAAATGGGGGACACATAAATATGCTAACCAAGAAACTAAGTGTGGGATGTTACATATTGAGTACATTGAAAAGAGTGACGAGTGTGCAAGTTTTTAGAAGTGCTTATTTTGCATACATCCATAGTCATATAAGGTATGGAATAATGTTCTGGGGGGCATCAACAGAATCTGAAAAAGTTTTTCAGTTGCAAAAGCGGGCCATAAGAATAATGACTGGCGAATCAAGTAGATCTCCGTGCAGGGAACTGTTCAAAAGGTTAAGGATTATGACTGCACCAAGTATGTATATATTAGGAGTTATCCATCATATCAGACGAATAAGGCATCAGTTACCAGATAACCAAGAGATTCATTATCATAGTACAAGGCAGAAAGGAAATCTACATGTGTAATATTGCAGAACGAATCTAGCCAAAAACAGTGTAAATCATAATGGAATAAAACTGTATAATAGGCTACCCCTTAATATAAAAAATATTGAAAATGTAAATCTGTTTAAGAAAAAACTCAAATTGTGCCTATTAGAGAATGCATTTTATTCAGTTATGGAATATGTAAATAAGTCTTACTAATTAAGGTAGTATGGATATGTGTGGTGACCCTAAATGCTGTATGCATATGTGTATGTGGGTGTGTGTATCCTTTTAACTTATTGTTATATTCCTATGTAATTTATTGACGAGTCCATATCATGTATACATGATCTGAAGGATGAAATAAATGAATATGAATATGAATAAACATAATATTGTTTATAACTAAAAAGCATTGTTTTGTCACTTAACACCTTTGAGAATTCCACTCTGCATTTATTATAATGACTCACATAGCAAAATCAATTATGGCATTGTAGATTAATTTTTTTTTTTATATGGTTTAACATCCTAACACAAATTAAACCCTTTGCACCACTTTCTTCTTCTGAAATAAAATGTTTCCTCCCAAGCAGTATTAATGCTAGTTGGTGTTGATCACATATGCTTTGATATATTGTCCCCATGGAAAATGAAAATTACCAGACAGATTGAAACTGACCCATCAATGAGGGAGACCCAGAATGACATCAATATTTTCCCCTCTGCTCCTCTTTCATGTTCTTATGTTGCTTAAGTACAAAGCAGGCAAAATCCAAACTGGATTGCTTAATACTTGATGGCAGTTAATTTACAGCAGCTCTGATTGCTGTACACCAACCAACTTTTTTTTTTAAATTACAACTAGCAATGTAACTCTACTGATCTGATTAAATTGAATTATTTCACAATTTTTAAAAATGTTATAAGATATATTTTGATGTATATTTTAAAAATGTAAATAAACCTGCTGAAGGTAAGCATCAATTCTGGTTGTATTTCATTGTGATGCTAAAGGTTTGTTTTTTCTCCCCCTGAAAACCTCCATAGCTAGTTTGGAGATAACATGCACAATTGTTATATAGTTTACATCTGCTTGGACTGTACTCTGTGTAAGCTAGCTGAAGACATAAGGCCACTAACTAGAGTGAGTTGATGAAAACAGAGAAGTAAGAATTTCCTGATGTTGCATATTTGTCTTTGTTAACTGATGGATATGTATCTTTTTGTATTAAGTTCTGTGAATGATAAACAATGTCTTACTACACAGAAATAGAAGGACATGATTCATTCACTGATGAACAGCTCTCTTTGTAACCTTACCCCTGGTTAGCAAAGCTCTATATTTGTCCCTCTGTTGGCAGTTGTAAGAATTTGGTGAAGAGATTTTGTTCCAGTAGACTTCAGGGAAAGCTTGCTCAATAGACTGAATAGATTGTAGATGTTGTATGAAATAATTTACATATTTTTAATTTAAATAAAAGAAAGCCTCTTCAATTGCTATATATATTAAGAAATAGAGGGATATAATCAGCAGGAGTGACAAATATTCATATACATATTTCATAAATTTACATTAATCATTATTCTAACAAAAGTAAAACTCAACCACAGTAATCATCCTACATGGTCTAGGGGTAGCATGCTAGCCTCTAATACTCAAATTTACAGGTTCAAACATGGTGGAGGATGACACATTTTTCAGGAGTAAAATTTTTTAATATGGCTTCCTTCTGATGGGAAGTACAACTGGTGGTCCCATGTTATAGATTTACAGCAGCTAATAGAATTCTGAGATTGATAAAGAGGCCTCTGAGTAAAATTAAGTGCTCTTTTGGCTCAATATAGAATGGGATGCTGAGAGCCATGGCAGTTAAAGAGCATCCATAAATGAAAGTCATTTAAATATTTTTTTCCTTTCACAACATACTTTGCTATTACATAGGTGTATTATAAGATGGTGTCATTCATAAGTTGACCACAAAACAATGTTTTGTTTTAATAAACATAGATCCAATCCATATGCAGAACTATTCTGTTTATAACAGGTGAAGGGCATTTGTGTGTGGTAGAACCATTCCATTCATAGCAGTGAAGGGGTTAAGCCCTGAAGAACAGTGTAATGAATTGTGCAGTCCATGATACCTTTTAATAAAACATTTACTTTTATTTCACTATATAGTATACTGAAAATCATAACAATAAATTATTTCACTGTTAATGTTAGTATTGAATGTAATTACACTTTTTTCTAAGCACAACATTCTTTACTTCCTTAATTAAAAATATTTCACTGTAGCACATACATTTTAGAAATGAAAATTCACCAAATACATATATCACTTAAGTGAACATTTCATTTTACATAACAAGGGAAATTTTACTAATAAAGTATAGTTCTGTTTTTTTTCCAAAGTATTCATACTTTTCTTCTAAAATTTCTCTTCAAAACAGACAAGCATAAGTAGCACATTTACTCACTCAAAGTCATTGATACATCTCAGGCATGCTTTCTTGTAGCACCCAACAGACATTTTGGGTAAATTCAGATAGTTTTCAAACTTTTTCTGAATTTGTTGTGACAAATAACTAGTGTTCCTTTTTTCTTTGGTGGACAAATTAAGCTTCCAGCTTTTCTTATCTCGGGTACATGAGAGTCAACTGTAACATTCTTTGTGAAACTGCAGTCACGCTTCAAATTTTACAATTATATTGGGACAGAAATTGTGAGAAATTTCTTTTATATTTTACCTCATGATTCTCATTAATATTCAGTCCAAGCAATCACACAATCAACTTCTCTCCTTGTCCACATTTCCAAATATAAAACTGTGGTTTGCAATTTATTGTATGCAGAAACTCTTGTTTTTCTGGGTTCATCCTCAGGTAACTTGAACCTATTCTAGTTAAAAAAATATTTATTCCCATCTCAAGTAGTTTTTCACATTTGTCATTGTCTTCATCATTATCCATTGAAATATTTGAGTTGGAGTCATTATCGCTGTAAATGTATTCCTCATCTTCTTTAGGTATCAAAAACTCTGAAGTCCGATACTTTAAAACTGCATCAAGCATTTTATTCAAGTTTGCATTGAATATTGTGTCATCTTGTCTGACAAAAGAAGGTCCTGCATCACCCAATGTATTTTTAATTTATGTGTCAGTCAGGCACAAACACAGTCGCCACATCTGCAGGACAGCAATATACAATTTCCATATCAGATAATTTAACAACACAACATTTTATAAGAGAACTGAGAAGCAGACTGGATTTTAGGAGGGTACCAAAAGGAAAGACCTTTTTGGTCAAGTCCCAGGGTTATTTGAAATAACAAACTCTGCAGCCTGTGGGACCTCACAGCTGCAATTGGGGGTTAATGAATGTTGCTTTATTGTAGGTATATAAATTCCAGTTTTTAGAATGCCACATCCTGAAATGAAACTGAAAATTAAGGTTCAGAACATCACTTCTGTCCAGAGTGTAGGAATACCTTTGGGTTTGGAGCATACAATAAGCAGTAACAAAAGAAGTTAGTAGAATACGTTGTAAGAAATGTCTTTATTTACTTAAAAATTGTTTAAAAATAAAATCTTAAATTCATTGCTAGAAATAATTCCCTCAACATTTCAAAGTGTAGACAGTTGATGGCTGCATGCCATCTGTGGTTCCCATACCACTGCGTGTAACACTCCAGTCACTCATAACTCAATACAGTTCATTACACTACAGGGCTAGCTTTTATAGCTAGAAAATGATGTCTAGAAATTTTGTGAAAACCTGTGGAAGATGGAGCTTCCAGAAACATCTTGAGGCTTGAGAAGAATCATATTCTCATCAGAAGAGTGGCATTTTCCAAAGGCTACTGTTATGTTGCAGTGCTCTTCCATGTTATTTACACATCCCATAGTCTCCAATTGTGATGATTCACATACCATGGTGAACATGAGAACCGTAGAAATTAGGGATTACTATTACTAAACTATGTTCAATTAGAATGTCAAATTTATAGTGGAAACTATAACTATATTCTGAGAGTGGCCCATGACATAGTGCTGAGTTGCAAATATAAGTAAGTATGGGAAGCCTATTGCTATAGTAACCATAACCATGTTGCCAGCACTAACGGTGCTGCATTACCATGTGATTCTTCATTAATGGTATCCATTCACTGCAATGAGCTCTTGACCACCGACTGTAGTTGTGATGTTTTTTAAGATTTTTGTTACTTCCGCTATATCATTTATTTGTGTTACTATGTTTATCTGTTACATTATTTGTGGGTTTGTGGGTAGGCAGATGGATGGATGGATGAATGGAGCAGCGGAAGCAAGTGAATAGAAAACCCTAACACTCGCGTACGCGATTTTGTCTGTACCAGGCTGCCAGAGGCTAAGTTTGTGACCTTGAGATCATTTGCGTGCAACAAGGGCATATAGCGCATGGATGGAGTTTTTAAAAAAGCATTATGCTGCTACCCAGGCTCGCATTGAGCCAACTATTGAAGTGTTTGCATTGGTTTGCTCACTTTGTATTTCGATAACTATTATAGGAATTCGTTTGCTTGAATTCTAGCCTTTCTTTTGCCATACCATCAGCACGGATTTAGATTGAATGTTAAATTGGCTTTTTGAGCAACTGCAGACATTTGATGCATGCCTGTAATGGTATCTTGAAAGTCTTATAGATGATTTAGTTCATCTTCATGCAGGTCTCTTCTTGAATGGATTATATATGTGGTGCTAATAATGGCACCTTGAAGTGTAGTTGATCTAAGGTCTAGATGAAGCTTCCATCCCAATAACGTACCCAAATCGGGCACTGTCCACAGTTTAATACAGTGGTATCTATCTGGATGGATGGATGGATGGATGGATGGATGGATGGATGGATGGATGGATGGATGGATGGATGGATGGATGGACGGACGGACGGATGGACGGACAGATGGACGGACAGATGGATGTTTCCAGTGTCATCGTTGCATATTTGGCCACATTCAAGAAGTCCTAAATATTGGATTGGCATCAATCATCTTTAAAGTCACACAAAACCATAGCATGGAAATGCTCTTGCTTGAGATACATCCTAGCAAACAGCACTGTGCATTTGGGATCTTTTTCCTTTGCAGTCCACCATTTATCCATGATATGCTGAGCTTAAAAGAGGAAGGGATTCCCTGGAAGGTAAAAGGTAAAGACCGAGCAGGGTAGCTGGCCACAGCAACAATGGATGAAAATGTTATGAAAGCAGATCGCTGGTTGCGGGAAGATCATTAATGCATATTTGGCCAGATTCAAGAAGCCCTAAGTATTGGATTGGCATCAATGAAAACAATCATGAAAGAAAAACTTGACATCAGGAAACTTTTCAGTCACTGAATCCCTCATTAGCTTACAAATGAGCAGCAAAGGTGCCTGGAAATTTTTGGAAAATTCAGTGGAGGAAGATCCAAAAACATATAAAGTATTGTAACAGGTGATGAAAGCTGGATTGCAAGTATGAACCAGTAACTAAATGACAGTTTGGATTTTCCCAGGAGAACATTCCTCAACAAAAGTAAAACAAATATTAAGAGTTGGCAAGTAGTTCCTTCTTCTCAGCAAGTGGACACATTGTGACATTTCTGCCTGAGAGACTAAAGATTGTTACTGCAAGATTTTACACTACAAAATTCTCACACAAGTATTCAATGAATTGAGAAAAAAGTGTTTTAAGACTGGTCTGCATAGAAATTGTTTGCAACATGATAATGCCTCTGCATGCTATACAAGAGACAACCTAATTTCTGCAGGAATCAGGAGACAGATATTTGTTCCATCCTCCCTACAGTCCAGATTTGGCCCCACGCAACTTTTTTTCTATTCCCTCAAATGAAAAAAACAAATTTGAGATCAACGATTTGAGCCACATTAAGCCACAGTAACTGCTTACAAAAAATGCATTTGTACTATCTCCAAAGAAGAATGGCATTTAGCATTTGAAAAATGGTGAAATGAATAAAAACTTTTGCTGTGGCCCTCATACTGCATCATTTACTTTCTCCATGATGTTGCAGTCCAAATTAAGAATGATAACTGCATTTCAGTCAATTGTAATTTTAGAAATATTTAGTTTTGGCTCCATTTGTTGGAACCAAAGGTGAAGCTGTTTTCTCCACAAAGGAAGAATTTCAGCTGATGTACTACTTATTTATATAATTTCCTCTTAGAAATGTTTTTTGTAATCACAGAGTTATAAAATCCAGTTTTGTAATAAATATGAGACACAAAATTGCTTATTTTAGCAATTTAGACACTTGTATAGAAATAATGATTAATTGTTAACAGATGAAGAGGCAATTATTAATTTATTTCCTTTTATTTTTTTCATAATTTCTAAAGTGCATAGTTCAGAAAAAGAATTACATAAACATTAAATAACACTAATCTTAAATTATTTTGTTAAACCAGGAAATAAGAAATTTGTTGATAAAGAAGCAACAGCTCTTGAGGAAGAAAAACTAGCATATGGATCTTCTTCTCTGGCTTCAACACAGAAGGGTTCTTTTTCAAAATCTTCTAGTCTTGATGAACTTCACACAGGGGCAGGTATGTTAACTGCAGAATTGATCATTAAGAGAACATCAATTAACATTTAAAGATCTTTCAGTATTGCATAAAGTTAAATCATATACAAAATGTAATTTACTTCTCCAGAGATGTATGGAGGACTTTGTTTTTGAGGTGAGATAGTAAAATACATAGGTAATTCAGAAAGTAAGGTGCAAATTGCCATTGCTCATTGAATTTTGTGCAAACACTGAAATGCCATATGCACCAACTTCTGGCATATCTTGCACATAAAATGATGCCATTTGCATTGGTAATGGTGCAGTGTGCTGTTGATAGTATCAATTCAAAGTGTTTAAAACAATAAATCAGCTCACTGAC
The DNA here is from genome assembly GCA_030762935.1 of Hymenopus coronatus. Lineage (NCBI taxonomy): Eukaryota > Metazoa > Arthropoda > Insecta > Mantodea > Hymenopodidae > Hymenopus > Hymenopus coronatus. The sequence continues at coordinate 894,727 of JAUKNX010000035.1, read as the reverse complement.
TGTGAAATATTGTCTGTGATATGATTTTTGACAGCAAGGAATATTTCAGCAGTGAACATTCATTGACAGATTAATGAAGTGTATGGCCCAATGCAATTACTGAACGCGAAATGTGTAATTGGATGAGTTCTTAAGAACAGACGAGACAATATCGATAATGAACGTGATCAGGCCAGCCATCAGTGGACACAGAAGGTTTACTCAATACTGTGGATGGAAAGATCCATAGAGATCAACAATTTACAATTTCCACTTTAGTATTGGAATTTTCAGATGTGAGTATAACAACTTTGCAAAACATTGTCTCTGAAATTTTGCAATATCACAGATTATGCTCACATTGGAGTTCCAGGTTGCTTACTAAGGAGCATAAAATGAAAAGAATGGCTTGTGCTCTGAATTTATCGTGAGGAAGATGATCATTTGTTGTTATGCATTGTTAAAGGGAACAAGACGCTGCAGGTTTCTCACATGATCCCAGAATAACAGCATCAATCTATGGAATGGTGTCATATGACATCACTCGTGAGGGAGAAGGCCAAGCAGACAATCTTAACAAGCAAGTTCAAGGCATCCTTGTTTTGGGATAGATATGGAGTGTTTTAGTCATGTTTATGCTGCAAGGATAACAATAAATGCAGCCACTTACTACACTACTCTGAATAACCTCTGATGTGCAATTCAAAATAAGCAATGGGGCTTTTTGACATTTGGAGTGTTGCAGCTGCATGACAATGCCAGATCCCATTCTGCCAAGTAAACCCAAAATCTCATCAGCTATTTTGGATGGGAAAAGATGGCCACCCACTATACAGTTCTGACCTGGCATGAATGGTTTTCATTTATTCTGCTCCATAAAGGATTTTCTCAATGGTAAGCGCTTTTGTAAAGATGATGAGGTGAAAGAAATAGTTTAAAACTGACCATCCTCACATGTGGCAGACTTCTGTTATGTCGGCATACCAAAGCTTGTAAAACGTTATGACACGTGTTTAAAAAATATGACAACTAAGTAGCAAAATAGACAAAGATGTACGGAATTAAAACAGCTGTTTTGCAAAAATCTGTGATGGTTTAATCTGTATAAAACATAGGACGTTACTTTCCAAATTACCCTTGTACAGTATAAGGGCAGAAAAGGGGGTGAATAATGGTAAAAAGGTGATTAATAAAGGTGAAAGAATCAGCAGAAATAAAACCCAGGTAATCCAAAATACAGAAAGAGGGAAAAAATGAAGGACACAGATGTGTGCAGTTTTATGGTCAGGAAACTTGCAACATTGATCATGTAGCATCATCACAGAGAGACATAGAGATATTAAATAGAGATTTACAGCATGCCAATGAAAAAATAAAATGTTTAAAGAGTGAAAGAGAAGGTCAAAAACAAAAATTAAAGCAAAAATCAGAACAATTAAAATTTAGTTGAGTCGATTTTGTAACACTACATCACTTACTTTTTTATTTCGGAAAACATGTTTCAGAAGCCATGTGCTTCCATTGTCAATTCCTTTTGTCGACTGCCGGCATTGCTTGCTGTGGTGGTTGTCTCTGTCCCTGGTGGTGGTTTGATGAACTTCTGGATGAGTAGATCGCCTGGCGGGATTTCAAAATTGAAGACCCGGTTCTTGTTTTTCCAAATATATATGTTTTCCCAAACTTTTAATTCTGTCTTCCTTGTGATGTTTTTGAGGATTTTTGGGCTTCTATTTATAGTGTGTTTCTCTTTCCAAAAATGCCAAGCTACTGCAGATTTTTCTTCTTGTTTGAGTTTAATATTTCTGTGGTGTTCTTTTGCCCTGGTTTTTATATTTCTATTTGTTTGGCCGATGTAGATTTTTTCACAGTCATTACAGCTGAACTGATATATTCCTGGTTTGTTTTCTTGTGGGATATCATCTTTTAATTTAGAATTTAAAATGTTTTTTATAAAGTAATTGTTTTTAGGGGCTAGAACGATGTTATGTCGTTTGAAGATCCTCTGGAATTTGTAGAAAGTTGTAGGGTGGTATGTAAACTTCTTGTAGATCTTGTTTTCTTTCTGGTTTTGAGTGAGTGTGCTGACTTCTTTAATTCTCTTTCTACTTTTGGCTTTATTAACTTTTTTGTACACCAGTTCTGCCCGAAATCCATTCTCTGTAGCTATGTCCAATATTTTAGTAAGTTCACATTGGTATTCTGTTTTTCCCATTGGTACATTTACCAATCTGTGTGTAAGGCTGTTGAGTAAAGCATGCTGACGGGGAATGGGATTGTAACTCTTTTGTTTTATATAGCTGTTGGTGTAGGTAGGTTTTCTGTAGATGCCAAATGTAAGGTGATTATTAGTTTTGATGATTTTTAGGTCGAGGAATGGTAGTTGTCCATCACATTCCTTCTCCATTGTGAACTTTATAGACTTTTCTTGCATATTTAGGAGTTTTAGTGCATCTTCTAGGTGTCTTTCTGGGACTATTTCAAAGATGTCGTCTACATAGCGGTACCATATTTTGAACATCCAGGGGAATGCCTTTTTAATCCTAGTTTCCATAGTGCTCATGAAGAGATCTGCTAATATTGGTGACAGCGGGCTGCCTATAGCTAAACCAGATGTTTGTTTCTAATATCTCCCGTTAAATGTGAAAAAATTTTGATTTATGCACAGATTCGTTAATATGATGTATTCTCGCACTTCTTCTGTTGTTTTTCCTATTGCTAGTAACCAGTTTTTGATGTGGGATTGTATGCTTTCTGTAGGTATGCTTGGAAACAGAGCAGTAACATCAAAGGAAACTAACATATCGGTTTTTTTCCAATTTTATGTCTGTAATTTTATTGATCAGATCTAGAGAGTTTTTTATACTTGCTGTATCAAATTTAGGGAAGGAAGAGAATCTGTTTGTTAACCATTTTGCTAGATTATATGTAGGTGCACTTATATTGTTTATAATTGTTCTCATTGCATTTCCCGGCTTGTGTATTTTTGGAAGGTCATAAATTCTGGGCAGAACTGGATTATCAACTTTAATTTTGCATTTTTCTTTTTTGTCTATTAGTTTACATTCTTGAATACTGACATTTAATTTAACTATACATTGGTTTAGAGGGTTCTTTTGTACTGTAGAGTATTCTTCTTTTTCTAAAAGTGTTTCCATTCTTTCTACATATTCAGTTTTGTCCATAATTACTATTGTGTTTCCTTTGTCTGCTTTGCTATAAATTACCGGTTTGCTTTTTATTGCTCTTATTACATTTTTTGGGTGGTTAGTTTTCTTTTTGCTTTCTATTGTTTCGATAATTTGGCAACATTCACTTTTTATTATGTTTTTATCAATATCATTTATGTGTTGGGTGGCTATTTGTACGTCCGCAATGTAATCGTCAATTTTATCTGAAAAATCGACGCAAGTTTTCATCCCTTTGTTTAAGAAATCCAGTTCTGATTTGGTGAAAGTTTGGTACGATAGGTTTTTGACGTTCATTTGTGGTGTGGATTTTTGAATTGGTTTTCTTTTCCCCTGTTCTTTGCACAGCTTTTCAAGTTTACGTTTTTGCGTTAAAGTTTTGTTTCTCATTTTTATGCTTAATTTAGTCAAAAGATTGTTTTCTAAATTTTCCCAAATGATGCTTCCTAATTTTTTGGTTAGTTTCAAGTGTAATTCATATAGCTGTAATTCTACTTCACTTCTACTTTTGTAATGTTTGTTCTTCTCCATTTCCAAGACTTTTTTGACGACTGCTTTTTCTAGTTTACTATTGTTATCATTTTGTATTATTTTTCTGACAAATTTTGGCGTGGCCTTTTTAATTCTACATAAATTTAGAAACCGGATATCTGCGGCTAATTTGCGTTTCTTTTCTTGTAGTTTTTCGAATAACTTTATATCCTTTTTGTGGTTGGTTTCGTTAAAAGCCTCGTAAATGAATATTGAATTTGATCCTACCTTTGTAGCGTCCATCTTCTGTTCCTTTCACCACGTGTTGTGTATGTTTACGGCAGTCTACGTCCACAAGGTTTGTATTCCGTGAATTATCCTGATATATGGTGGACTTTGAGACAGTGATGTGTTTTAACAATTAAAATTTAGTTGAGTCGATTTTGTAACACTACATCACTTACTTTTTTATTTCGGAAAACATGTTTCAGAAGCCATGTGCTTCCATTGTCAATTCCTTTTGTCGACTGCCGGCATTGCTTGCTGTGGTGGTTGTCTCTGTCCCTGGTGGTGGTTTGATGAACTTCTGGATGAGTAGATCGCCTGGCGGGATTTCAAAATTGAAGACCAGGTTCTTGTTTTTCCAAATATATATGTTTTCCCAAACTTTTAATTCTGTCTTCCTTGTGATGTTTTTGAGGATTTTTGAGCTTCTATTTATAGTGTGTTTCTCTTTCCAAAAATGCCAAGCTACTGCAGATTTTTCTTCTTGTTTGAGTTTAATATTTCTGTGGTGTTCTTTTGCCCTGGTTTTTATATTTCTTTTTGTTTGGCCGATGTAGATTTTTTCACAGTCATTACAGCTGAACTGATATATTCCTGGTTTGTTTTCTTGTGGGATATCATCTTTTAATTTAGAATTTAAAATGTTTTTTGTAGAGTAATTGTTTTTAGGGGCTAGAACGATGTTATGTCGTTTGAAGATCCTCTGGAATTTGTAGAAAGTTGTAGGGTGGTATGTAAACTTCTTGTAGATCTTATTTTCTTTCTGGTTTTGAGTGAGTGTGCTGACTTCTTTAATTCTCTTTCTATTTTCGGCTTTATTAACTTTTTTGTACACCAGTTCTGCCCGAAATCCATTCTCTGTAGCTATGTCCAATATTTTAGTAAGTTCACATTGGTATTCTGTTTTTCCCATTGGTACATTTACCAATCTGTGTGTAAGGCTGTTGAGTAAAGCATGCTGATGGGGAATGGGATTGTAACTCTTTTGTTTTATATAGCTGTTGGAGTGGGTAGGTTTTCTGCAGATGCCAAATGTAAGGTGATTCAGCTATATGAATTACACTTGAAACTAACCAAAAAATTAGGAAGCATCATTTGGGAAAATTTAGAAAACAATCTTTTGGCTAAATTAAGAATAAAAATGAGAAACAAAACTTTAACGCAAAAACGTAAACTTGTAAAGCTGTGTAAAGAGCAGGAGAAAAGAAAACCAATTTAAAAATCCACACCACAAATGAACATCAAAAACCTATCGTACCAAACTTTCACCAAATCAGAACTGGATTTCTTAAACAAAGGGATGAAAACTTGCATCGATTTTTTCGCATAAAATTGACGATTACATTGCGGACGTACAAATAGCCACCCAACACATAAATGATATTGATAAAAACATAATAAAAAGTGAATGTTGCCAAATTATCGAAACAATAGAAAGCAAAAAGAAAACTAACCACCCAAAAAATGTAATAAGAGCATTAAAAAGCAAACCGGTAATTTATAGCAAAGCAGACAAAGGAAACACAATAGTAATTATGGACAAAACTGAATATGTAGAAAGAATGGAAACACTTTTAGAAAAAGAAGAATACTCTACAGTACAAAAGAACCCTCTAAACCAATGTATAGTTAAATTAAATGCCAGTATTTAAGAATGTAAACTAATAGACAAAAAAGAAAAATGCAAAATTAAAGTTGATAATCCAGTTCTGCCCAGAATTTATGACCTTCCAAAAATACACAAGCCGGGAAATGCAATGAGACCAATTATAAACAATATAAGTGCACCTACATATAATCTAGCAAAATGGTTAACAAACAGATTCTCTTCCTTCCCTAAATTTGATACAGCAAGTATAAAAAACTCTCTAGATCTGATCGATAAAATTAAAGACATAAAATTGGAAAAAAACCGATATGTTAGTTTCCTTTGATGTTACTGCTCTGTTTGCAAGCATACCTACAGAAAGCATACAATCCCACATCAAAAACTGGTTACTAGCAATAGGAAAAACAACAGAAGTAGTGCAAGAATACATCATATTAACGAATCTGTGCATAAATCAAAATTTTTTCACATCTAACGGGAAATATTTCAAACAAACATCTGGTTTAGCTATGGGCAGCCCGCTGTCACCAATATTAGCAGATCTCTTCATGAGCACTATGGAAACTAGGATTAAAAAGGCATTCCCCTGGATGTTCAAAATATGGTACCGCTATGTAGACGACATCTTTGCAATAGTCCCAGAAAGACACCTAGAAGATGCACTAAAACTCCTAAATATGCAAGAAAAGTCTATAAAGTTCACAATGGAGAAGGAATGTGATGGACAACTACCATTCCTCGACCTAAAAATCATCAAAACTAATAATCACCTTACATTTGGCATCTACAGAAAACCTACCCACACCAACAGCTATATAAAACAAAAGAGTTACAATCCCATTCCCCATCAGCATGCTTTACTCAACAGCCTTACACACAGATTGGTAAATGTACCAATGGGAAAAACAGAATACCAATGTGAACTTACTAAAATATTGGACATAGCTACAGAGAATGGATATCGGGCAGAACTGGTGTACAAAAAAGTTAATAAAGCCAAAAGTAGAAAGAGAATTAAAGAAGTCAGCACACTCACTCAAAACCAGAAAGAAAACAAGATCTACAAGAAGTTTACATACCACCCTACAACTTTCTACAAATTCCAGAGGATCTTCAAACGACATAACATCATTCTAGCCCCTAAAAACAATTACTCTACAAAAAACATTTTAAATTCTAAATTAATAGATGATATCCCACAAGAAAACAAACCAGGAATATATCAGTTCAGCTGTAATGACTGTGAAAAAATCTACATCGGCCAAACAAAAAGAAATATAAAAACCAGGGCAAAAGAACACCACAGAAATATTAAACTCAAACAAGAAGAAAAATCTGCAGTAGCTTGGCATTTTTGGAAAGAGAAACACACTATAAATAGAAGCCCAAAAATCCTCAAAAACATCACAAGGAAGACAGAATTAAAAGTTTGGGAAAACATATATATTTGGAAAAACAAGAACCTGGTCTTCAATTTTGAAATCCTGCCAGGCGATCTACTCATCCAGAAGTTCATCAAACCACCACCAGGGACAGAGACAACCACCACAGCAAGCAATGCCGGCAGTCGACAAAAGGAATTGACAATGGAAGCACATGGCTTCTGAAACATGTTTTCCGAAATAAAAAAGTAAGTGATGTAGTGTTACAAAATCGACTCAACTAAATTTTAATTGTTAAAACACATCACTGTCTCAAAGTTCACCATATATCAGGACAAAAATCAGAAGATACATTATATGCTAAATTATCAACATGTGGAAATGTGATGTAAGACATAGTCAGAACCAGTGAATGCCTGAAGGAAGAAATACAAGATCTAGCTGAAAAGAACAAAAAACTGGAAGAAGAAAGGAAGATGTAACTGGAAGAAAATCAGTATCTTAGAAGTAGTAACAGAATACAAAATGAAGATATACAACAGGCAGTTAGAGCTACAGATTTCTAACAAACGTGAAATTTTATCTACAGACAAGCATGTGGAACAACAGATCAAGACTAGTTAACATCTAACTTCAACATCTTCAGAGTTAAAGGTGATGCTGCTAAAGAACAAAATGTCTGGTGATCAGTGACTCAATGATTTTGTTTAAATGTTCAGGATGCCCAAACCAAAGTGTATAGAGGTATTGGAGCAGAGCAGTTGGGCAAGAAGATAAAACATGCATTTGAGTGCAAAAATGTTACTATAAACCTAAAGGTAGTCAGCCTCATGTTGAACAAATAACTTGAAAAGAGCTGAGAATCCAGAGGAAGTGATAGGAAAAATTTAGGGGCAATTAAAGTCACTAAAGAAAAGTTTTCAAAATCTGTAACGGTTGTGTACAGTGTTGTGAAAAGATGCAATGTAAATCCAAAATTTATCCATTTGAATAATAAAAACATAAAATGGGTATGTGATGCATTCATTACAGGTACTCTATGTATATCTGGACAAATAAATTAGACCATAACTGTATTGGGAAGGATGGGCTGCATCTTAATAGAAAGAAGTCTTACGTAAAGTATTAGAAAATGTATTAGATATAATCCAGGCAAACCAGGGAAAGTAGTCCCTGTAGCACAAGGTGAGAACAGAAATAATAAAAACAGAGTATTGAACTGTCAAAATGTAGATATAGTAAAGGAACAATATATAGATATTACGGATTCTGTGAAAATCCTTTATTTTAATGTGCAATGTTTCAGAACAAATATATATGAATAAGGGTATTTACTAAAGATATAAGTTGCAACATTTTATGTCTAAATGAACATTTCAAGAAAAAGAAATAGATTATGCACAGATTGAGAACTTTAAATTAGTAAGCTCCTTTTGTAGAAGTAGTTATAAAAATGGTGGTGGTGCTGACTACACCTATAGTTCATTAGCAACAAAAAAAAATAGAACTAAAAATTGGCAGCTGTATTAAGTAGTGGTTACAATATAATAATCACACTATATAGCTAGGCAAATGGGGATCCTAATCTATTTCTTGAAAGTATGGGAAATTTATTAATATAGGTATTTAGTTAACTTTAAAGATATATATGTAATGATTTCAATGCTCACTTTGACATAACCAAAAACAGTAACAGGCTAGACCAGATTCTAAATTTGTTACAACAGTTGGAATATCATTGCACAAATACAACTCCTACTTGAGGAACTGCATGCCTAGATAATATTATAACAAATCTGAAACCAAAATGTTATCTGCTTAAAGCCTTAAAGCCCAACTCAGTGGATCATCAACCTCTACTCTTCAAAGTTATCCCAGAAAAAAAAAAAAAAAAAAAAATATGTTCACAAAAATCAGCAAACGTTGTAAAAGAAATCATAGACTTCAGTTTAGATAAAATAAATAAATTTAACCCGTAACTAAAGACATGCAATAAGTGGAGCACTACTACAGACATGCGGTCTGACAGACCGCAATAATTAATGGTTATTATTGATCAGTTGTTTAATATAATATACATAATATTTAATATTAGACACATTATTACATTACACTAATCTCTGCTGTAACACTTTAAGCCTAAACATTTCAAAAAACAACAAACACCTATAACTACATTTGTTTTTACATTTGAGCAGTTGTTTACATAAATAAAAGAAACAGTTTTCTAATTTTATAACAATACATATTCAAAACAAGGCTAAAACATACAATGATACACTGCATTATTGTTGTTATTTTATTATTATTACTATTATTATTATTATTATTATTATTATTATTATTATTATTACTGCTACTACTACTATTTCTACTACCACTACCACCACCACCACCACCACCACCATCACCTCCGCCGCCGCCGCCCCTGCCCCTGCCACTGCTACTGCTCCTGCTGCTGTTACTGCAGCTGCTGCTACTGTAATGTACCTTTGTAAACAAACATGAGATAAATTATAATGAACTAATCAGGGGAGTATTTACGGGGGAGGGGGGGGGGACGAACGTGACCGGACCCAGAAGTCGTCCCACAAAAAAAAATACGTACAAGTTTTTCCATTTGTTTAACTTAAGAGGAACAAATTCATTTAAATTCTCTGTCATATACAGCTTTCTGCTATTCTACAGAAATAAAGGCATATGTTTAACTTTAGTATATAAACAAGATTATAAAATAAGATTATTTGGGACTTTTGTGCGGGTTGGTCGTGTTCCAATCAGCAACTAGGGACTGCTAGCACAGCGTGCATTCCTACTACTACCCATAAACTCTCTGCCTGTTGGTTCAGCGCCTCTTAGCCTTAGTGTAATATATATCGTTGGATACGATAGCGAATGGCTATTGGTGCTCTTCTCCTCTGGTTTGTTGATCCGTTACGCTAATTAATTTACCTTTTGTTTGTTAATTATTCAATTTAATTGACATGGAAAAAAAATACGTAAAGCTGACGATATCGGTATAAGTCTACCATTAGTCCCGTAAGAACGGGACAGTCCCCTTTTTTACTTCTTGCATCCCGAGATTTTTTATTGGAATGTGATAAGGTCCCGTATTTTCTTGGCACTGCCTTCCTAAATTAATAACCTAATTAAAAGTGTTGCCATTTCTTGTTGGCAAAATTTTTAGTCGGCGCCTATCTCGCTTATCTTTGTTACTATTTAGCGCCTTCTGTGAGCAGTAGTCTTGCCCAATATGCTGTTGGCAATTGATGGGCTGTGATATTAGCAAAAACTTGAGCTATTATGCCTAAACGGAATTGCACATTTTCATCCAATTTACAGGATACATATCAGTAGTTAAGATAGAGGGATCCTGGGCCAGGAGCATGAGAAAATACATGGGAAAGATAGGGATTTCAAAGAGGCTGAAAACCCTAGCATGAGCATATTAGGGAATTCAAGGGTCGTGCTAGGAGGAGGTGGAATTTATCTTAGACTCAAAGTATTAGGTGCCTTTTTTTCAGTCTTTTGATGTCCTTTTCAAGGTAGGTGTTTTACATTTATTTGTATGTTTTTTCCCCCAGAATTTGGAAATGTTTAACGATTATTAGTACTGCAGGGTGCCATTTGAAGTCCTTGTTTTATTATTTTGCAGTATTTTTCTGAACTTTTTGAGTGTGTACAGAACATTTATAAGCCCTTTGTAGGTTTTTTGAGTGCTAGGACAGCTGTTTTGAATGCTCTTAATGACATTTAATACCATTGGGTGTTTAGGTCTCTAGGTCAAATGTTTCAGAGTGCTCATCGCACATTTTGGCTCTGTTCAACTGATTTCACGTCATTTTGGGGGTATTTAGGGCTCTAAATCTAGTATTTTATCCCCTTACAGACATTTTTGCTCATGTTTTTCATTATTTTGCAGTGTTTGCTAATGATTTTTGATGCTTTTGTAAGTATTTTAGTACACCTTAGGATTATTTTTCAGCGATTGTAGTGTTTACTGCTGCTATTATTGTTTAGTATGCTTTTAATGTCATTTCATGCGTTTTGAAGGGTGTTTAGGCCTTTAGGTCAACTAGTTCAGATATTTTTGCTCTTTTTAATTCATTTCACATCATCTTGTGGGTATTTAAGACCGTAAAGCTGGTATTTTAGGTTTTTTCAGGCGTTTTTGCTAATATTTTACATTATTTTACGGTGTTTTCTATTGATTTTTAAGGCTTTTATAAGCCTGTTAGTATGTTTTAGTATTATTTTTTCAGTGCCTGTAGTGCATTTACATACATTTTTCAGGATTTTAATGGTGATCTGTATCGTTGTCAATGTTGTTTAGTATGCTTTTAATGTCATGCCATACCATTTTGAGGAGGGTGTTTAGGACTGTAGGACAGGGTATTGATGAGTAATTTTAGCTCTTTTCCATATATCTTGAATCGCTTTGTTCTTAAATAGGACTCTAAAACAGGTATTTTACCCCTTTTGAGAAGTTTATACTCATATTCTGCATTATTTTCAAGTATTTACTATTGATTTTTGACGCTTTTGTAAGATTTTTGGTACGCCTTAGGATTATTTTCCAGCGATTGTAGTGTTTACACATGCATTTTTTTGGGATCTGTAAGATGATTTTAGTGCTACCACTATTGTTTAGTATGCTTTTAATGTCATATCATGTCATTTGAAGGGTGTTTCAGTCTCTAGGTCAACTAGTTTCAGACATTTTGGCTCCTTTTAACTGATTTCACGCCATTTTATGGGTAATTAAAACTCAAAAGGCTTTTTCAGACAGTTGTGCTCATATTTAATATTATTTTACAGTGTTTTAAATTGACTTTTGAGGCTTTTATAAGCCTTTTAGTATGTTTTAGTGTTATTTTTTCCGTGCTTGTAGTGCTTTCATATACATTTTTCAGGATTTTAATGGTGATTTGTTATGTTGTCACTGTTGTTTAGTATGCTTTTAATGTCATGCCATACCATTTTGTGGAGAGTCTTTAGAACTGTAGGACAGGGTATTGATGAATCAGTTTAGCTCTTCTCCATACTTCTCGAATCATTTTGTTGGTATATTGGACTTTAAAACAGGCATTTTAGCCCTTTTCAGACATTTTGAAAATATTTTACAGTATTTTGCAGTCTTTTTTAATGCTTTAACACTTTTATATACATTTGAGCCTATTTAGCAGAATATTGTGGTGTTTTGTAGTGCTTTCTGTCTCCTTATAGATCATTTACGACTTTTAAGGTATACAGAAATATAGAACAGTGTTAAACCCTCAGGTAACAGGTATTTCAACTCACTTTTAATGTATTTTTTGGAACGTCTTTAATAACTTTGTGACGGCGACGTCTAGTGTACTGACGATATTTTGATTCGTTTAGGAGCACTTTAAGCATATTTGAAGCAATAGCATTTTCATGACGGCTTGTAGGCCTTTTCTTAATGTTTGATAATAACTCATGTAATTTTTGTACCAGTTTATGAGGTGTCTAAAACAATTTTATGCATTTTTTTGCAGTAATTGGTGTCATCATTTCAGTGTTTCAGATAATTTTCTTACAATTTGCTATGTTTTATAGAATTTTAATATGTTCCAGAATGATCTGATCGCTTTTATAGACTATCTACTATTTTATAGTTTTGTCATATTTTTTCATAGTTTGCACCCTTTATGATCATTTCTGTATTCTGTTTCATTTTTTTTCTGTGCTTTAAGAGTCATATTATATATCCTTTTTGCATACTACTGCATGTTCAGATGATAAGTTGTGAAGCGAGGGGATGTGTTTGTATAGTTTGCAGTCTTACTTAGGTTGTAAATCCAACATGACATAACTTTTCGTGTCTCCATCTTTTTTTTCATTTGTCTTTCTGTATTATGTCTCTTTTCCTATGCTGTCACTAATAGAATGAACTAAGCCTTTGTTGTCAAAGAGTTAATAGTTTAGTGAACATTACTAAAAGCGGAAATGTCAGGATTTGCATCTAGGTACCTCACTACTTCTTCTGTTTGAGGCATTAAAGTTTTGGGATGTCCCATAATCATAGCTTCTCAGCCTTTTCCAGTTTTCCATTATATTCAACTCAGGATATTTTCTGTACTAGTAAACAAATTATATTTGGGAAATGAGTGATTTTGTGATACAGGGATTAAAAGAAGGATTTCTTTACCTTTATAACAATATTAGTACTTTACTTGGTTATTTCTTTTATGTGGTATGTACCTATAATTAAATATTTATTGGAGAAAAAAACTGTTAAAACTATAGTTGAGGGGTGTTTTTTTTTTTTTGTTTTTTTTTAAACTTGAAAGAAAACAAAAAGATATTTTTACAAAAATTACATTTTTTTTATTCTAGTGTATAACCTTTCATTACACAGACTTTATTTTTGGCAATACTAGACATTATCATAGGACAATTTTAGACAACATTGAAACTCCCAGAGGATAAACATATTTTTCATAGTATTGGCTGGTTAAAAAATGCTTGTTTTTTCAAAACTTGATAGAGGACATGGACTTTGAATCAGGCGAATTTGACTGAACTTGAATTTGCTACTAGTTTTATTATTTTTATTACTGTTTTGAGTCTATCTTAATTTCTTCATACTTTATTTTTTTATGTGCAGTATACAAATTTAATAAATGGTTAAATTATCATTGTAACATTAATGAAATAATAGACATTTATAAAAAATTACAAAATATTAAATTAATAAATACAGAAGTTTAAGAATGCAGAGTGATTAAACTAGTAAGTAATAATGTGTACACTTATTTTGATATCTTAACAGTCTCTGAGAACATCTGCATAAAATCCTTTGGCTTTTTCTGGAATTTTAAAAAAATTGCATGAGCTTTTTACATCTTTCTTCCTCTCACTGAACACCATGTTTATGTACTGTAGACATGAGGACATCAGCATTTCTTTGTGGCATATTTTAACTCCAGATCTGAAAACAGAAACCTCCACAGGTGATGCAGTGTAAGTATTCTGCACAATTATAGAAACATTACACATGTTAGAAGACTTTTTGTATGATACGGCATGTTGCATTCCTATGTTAAATGTCAACTTTGGTTTTGCAATCTTCTGAACAGTCTCCTTCAGTGGTCTAATTTGCCAGTCCCTGCTGAGAACTTGAGTAACTCCATGAATGTGCAGAATTCAGTATAATTCAATGGTGACAAAATGTCTTCCTTTCTTCAGTAGGTACTCCTTCTCAGCCCTACCAAATACAAAATCAGGAGCCTTGTATTTGTGTCCTTGTATGGGAAATAAATTACATATAGACATAAATGTTGTACTTCTTTACAAGAAGACAATGAGCCTGGTTATTACTACATTGTTCTTATTTTGACCTGGACATGAATTTGAGAAAAGATGAATAATGAAAGGACAAGTCTAACAGAAAATTCAACAAAGCAGAGGCCACTTGATTACATCCCAAAGATGATTGGATTCCAACCAGGTGTAGAAATGTATTTTGTCTTTCTTTTGTGGTTTAGAGTGAATCATAATGCAAAGATTATAAAAGCAAACTTACCTGGAATAGTACATTTCACCTACTCGTAATTTAGGTAGTGGCTGATTTTGCTGCATATGAAAACATATTTTGATTATATTAGGATTTTTTTCTTTCATTATAGTATAAAACCTTTGCACAAAGTTTATGCAGTCCTTGGTTTAACCTATATTTATTCTTCTTCTCCAAATCTGTCTCTTTCTTTATGGAAATTAGTCCTATCTTGCATGTGGAGCATGTATCAGTGTTTGGTGTCTTGAATGAGAGATTAAAATACATAAAAAGTAAACTTGTATTTGTATAATGAGAATGTAGATACTTTTTCCTTTTTTCTTTTTTCACAAAACATTTCCCACATTTTTTGAATATTAAATTTAGGTGGTAGGTATTTCCTTGAAAATTTTCCTCTACTCTATTGACATTCTCTGCACCTTTAGCTCTCAATATCATTTTTCACAGCAATGATAAGCTACTTGTCCTTTGCACCAATTCTATCCCTTCCTCGATTTTTTTAGGTGAATTCCCAGTAGAATAAAACTTTCTTGCAAGGAGGGACAGTCTGTCCTTAGACATGTCTGCTATTCCCTGAAAATTTACAGTATAGATATGTAAGACATCTCCATTTTTCTTTCTGATGCTATATTTAATATATTGTTTTCTTTTAGAATTGTCCTATTTCACTTTCATACATTTCGGAGGATTAATTTTCATGTATTTTTAAAGCTTTGAAATATTGATATGGTTTTGGTTTAGCTTTTCCTTCCAGGAAAGTAAGGTCTGGTAAGCAGAACATTGCAAATTATTATTAGGTCAGTGACAGGTCTTGACAAGTGGCAAATCTTTTCAGTTAGACTGCGCTGTATCAAGTTTTGTAAAATCGCCGTGCATGTGCTCTAACGAGTTATAAAAAAGTGCTCATGATTCACCATGCTATACACATGGTAAAAATGGAGTTATGCAAAATCCGATATTGCAGACTGATTGCTGGCATTGAAAACAAACCGATGCCATATATAACTCATTTTCTTAAAATTTGTGCTCTATCGAGTTTTGGAAAATACTTCTTAGTTATTCAGTGGAATGTTTTGTGAAAAGTATTAAACAGTAATTTTGTTAATGTTAAAATATAGTGAATGAGTACAAAAAATAAACTTTTACCAACATATATTACTCAAATACTCAGATTTATAACTAGGGCTTGGATTTTTAGGTGCCAAAAACTTGGAAAACATTTATTGAATATGTGCTGAAATAGTACTCATCAGACATTATTCCTGAGAGGGATCACCAAATACTGTAGACTTACAGTACACGACCATATGCTTCCTCAAATTTTCTATCCCAAATGATTGACAATTGTCTCCAAATGGTGTCTTGAATTTTGAAAGTGATCACTCCATGTCACCAGAAGTAGGTCTAGCATAATTATAAAGTGGAATGTCATTCTCTCTCTCACAACAATAATATCTTTGTGTTGCCCATCCAACACATTATGCAGAATCCAATTATTTTCCAATTGATTTTTCTTTTTAAGTTTTGTTCTGCCAGACCAATAAGAACATTCAGCTTTTTCCACATCCTGAACTACTTGAATTGTTTCTCTCAGAGACATTCCTGCTGATTTCAGTTTCTTTATGGAGTCACAGAGAAAACACATTTGTGATAATATATGCTAAGTCATTTCTTAACTCTGTGTTACTTAAAAGTTCTTGAAGTATTTTAATTGAACTGGCATCTTTACTATTTAGTTTATTTATGACAGCAGCAAAACCATCCAGGTTTTCTGCGTTGTATTGAACTGTGGCCAATGAAGTTCCCCACTGGCAAAGGAGGCAGCAGAGTGTTTGAGTTTTTGTTCTGACAAATTTCAATCCTTTTAGGTGACTTGATGAACACTTTATTACCATTAGGAATAAATTTGGCAATGCCAGGAAACAATACTCTAATTTTCTCAAATATTCTATGCAATCTATGCACAACTTGTATTACACAAGTTATTTTAGGATAACTAACTGCAAGTTTTGCTGTTACCATCCTCATATATGATGCAGCATCAGTAAAAAGTAACAAAACACTGCCATATCGTATACCATGTAGTCACTCTATCTACATTGATTCATTAAATAATCTGGCAATAATCACATGCTTTGCAGCAGACATGTTTTGGCAGGTTAGTAAAAAAGATGGCTTTGAAATCTCGGGATCATTCTTCAATACCTCTAAACAATGTTTCCAAATTACCTTTCAATAGAATCTGTAGTTTCATCTATGCTTACCCATAATTTTTCATGACTTACTTCCTTTTTTCATTACAACAGATTTTGTATATACATCACAGTTACTTCATAGCACTTAGGAAGATAATGTTTTTACAAAGTTGATTCATCAGTTGCACCAATATTAGTATATTTTGTTAGGAATATTTTAAACTGAGGTTGGTTTACTTTTGAAATGGGTATGTCTGCTGAAACTAGTTTTTTGCACAAATCCTCACAATGCACTGAACATTTGGAAGATTCTAATGAAGTACTTAGCACTGGATCATTAATAAAAGATTGTTTTTGTATAGCGTGAAATAACTGCCTTATGTTTGTTAGCACTTAAATGTTGTATTACTTGTGAATCGGTCTGCTATTATAGCTTTACCACATGGATGACAATATGGGCTTTTGACCATCACTATAAAAAACACAGTATTTTGTTACACTGAGTAGCCTGCACTACTTTTTACTCTGGTCATATTTAGTCCACTGTGAACTCAAAACTGTCAATCTGTTACTTCCCAACACCACAACACAACTAGAAGGTTGTATAAACTTTGAGGATTAAAAAATGACTAAATAATTATTGACTTTACAGTTTGATGACCACCTATCATTGTCCATGTTTGGACCATGGCAGCTTGTGTGTTAGAGTTTAAGAACACCCTAGCTTTTGTCACCTTATGGATTTATTTGGTTATTTTTTCTTTCAATGATATTAAACGTAACACATATGGGGTATTTTAAAATCTATGGCATTTGAATCTACTGCGCTACTCCTCTAAACTGGATCAGACATGGCAACATTGCCCCTTGCATCATGGTTCATGCACATTTTTAGGATATTTTGAACTGATGTTTACCATGCATCTCTCAAATTTAAGTTCATGTCAATGCCACAAGATGGAAACATGCTGTAGCAGAAGTTTCATATACATTAGCTGCAAATGTGCAGAAAGCTGGGAAACCCCATTTGGATTTCATGCTTTATTAAATCCTGCCAATGGTATCAATTGAACAGTTAATGCACATTAACATTGATTGATGTTTGGAGGAATTTAGTGACAGTGACGGTCAAATTATATGTTTTATTAATTTGTTGAGATGGTTTTTTACACTACATCACTTACATTGTTAATAATAACAATGTAAGTGACGTAGTGTTAAAAAACCAACTTAACAAATTAATAAAACATATAATGCAATTCACTTACTCTATGTGGAAATGTGGAAATTAGGGCTCATGCTAGTATATGTTATATACATATTAAAATACCTATTTTATAAATGTTATGCATTACTGGATGTATTCAGTCATTTTTTTTATCGTGTTTAACACCTGCCTTTACTACATTGGCACTGCGGGTGATGATACTGATGATACATGGAATGAAGATGGAGCACCAATGGAATGTAACTATGGGGGAAACCAGAGAACTCGGAGCAAAACCACCCCCATGTCACTTTGTCCACCACAAGTCCCACATTTGGTCACCTGGAATCAAACCCAGGGCCATCTTGATGAGAGGCAAGTTGTCTAACCACTTGGCCATGGTGTGGCCTGTATTTAGTATATTAGTACATTACATTATGCATATTGTCATGCACAGGCTCATATTTAGGTAATGTTACACCCATGAGCTCAACAATTTTTTTCACCCCCCCCCAAAAAAAAAACAGGGCAATAATATTTATTCTTAAAAAAAATTAGCAGTAAAATTGCAAAAATGCTGTTTAAAATAGCTAACTAAGAGGGCTGATCAACAAAAACTGAGATTGATTTTTTCCTGTACCTTCCGTGACAGTTTCGTATCTGTAACATAAATATTTGAAAAGAGCAGGTTTTTATGTATAATGTCAGTAGGCAGCAGCACTCTCATATCGGTAGGTTGGTAGTAATGCTCTATTTTGTAGACCCTACGTGCATTTCACATACCAGACAGTGGAGGTGACGCGAGAGGAGCAGTACAGCGCAATCAAATTCTGTTTTCATTTAAGCCATACCGAAACTTATGAAAGCTGAAGCAAGCGTACAGTGAAGATGCACTACCTCGTGCAACAGTGTTTAGGTGGTTCAAGGACTTCAAAGAAGGCCGACTTGTCAGTGTTAAGCAAGGTGGGCCTGGTGTTTCGGCTTCTGCTGTGACAGAAGTCAGCATCAACACAGCTGCTGTGATTGTCCGAGAGGATTGGCATATAACATTACGTAACCTCAGTGAAGGGTTGAGAATTTCATATGGCAGTGTGTTTACAATTGTGCATGACCATCTCCATATGACCCGAGTTTGTGCTCGTTGGGTGCCACGCCTGTTGACTACTGAACAAAAGGCTGTGTGAATGGAGACAAGCCATGAGGTGCTATGTCTCTTTGCTGATGGAGGGGATGCAGTTTTTAAATTGATTATCGCCAGTGATGAGTCATGGCTGCATCATTATGATCCTGAAGGAAAGCAAGCAAGCCAGCACAGTGTGGAAATTGCCAGGTTCTCCAACACCAAAAAAAGCAAAAGTTGTTCCATCTGCAGGGAAAGTGATGGTTATCACATTTTTTTACTATAATGGAATGATTTAGCAACATGCACTTCCCCCTCACACTACTGTTACAGCAGCTTACTACATGTCAGTATTGGCTACATTGAGGAAGCACATTGCAAAGAAACGACCAGAGCTTTCTTGGACTGGGTGGCAACTTCATCATGACAAAGCACGGTCTGACGTTGCAAATCAAGTCATACAGTTTCTGGCTTGATTCAACATTACCTGTGAACCACATCCACCTTATAGCACCAATCTTGCACGCTGTGACTTTTTTTTATTCCCATCACTAAAGGCAAAGTGAAGAGGTATTCGATTTGAGAACTATGAAGCAGTACTCAAGAAAAGTGAGGCGATTCTCAAGGACCTGACAAAGAATGTTCTGCAGCACATGTTCAAGGACTGGCAGAGACGCTATAAAAAGTGCATTGAAGTAGGAGGGGCCTACTTTGAAAAATATCATGTAAACATTAAATTGGAGTAATAAACATCTGTGAAAAAAAGTCAGTCTCAGTCTTTATTGATCAGCCCTTGTATTACCTAAAGAATAAATCTTGAAAAAAGAAAAATATTGAACAGGTTTATGGTAATTAACTTTGAGTTCAGAGTAGAAAGATTGATTGCAGTATGTCCAAAATTTAGGGTTTATTAACCACGCATGTATGCATGCAAACACACACACACACACACACACATGCACACACACAAAGCATAACTCAGTAGAAACCAAATAATGATTAGTATTTCAACAAAGAATGTCAGTAGTTCAATGGCTTTCTTCTTGCCTTCTTATCAACAAACACATTTCCTAACGCATCCTCAAAGACCAGTTTCATAGTCAGATAATCTTCTATTGTTAGTACAGCCAGGTAATTCAAATGCTCCTGAGTCTGAGAAGCATGCAAGTAGTTCTTTACCCTTCCAAGAACTGTAAAGGATTGTTCAGCAGAACAGTGGTATACTCAAATAAATTTGAAGTGTCATCCTGATGTTTGGATGTGTATCAAAGAGATATTTAAGATGCAGCTATTCTGCAGCATTATAGAGTTAACAAAGGTCCATTTTCATCAAATTGGATAAGAATAAGAACTTTTCAGAAAACCCTTCGTAGGCACCAAGATGCTTCTTGAGCTGTATAGATAATCTGTCTAATATAATTAAAAAATTGGTCTTCAATATGCCGTCATCAGATTAGCAAACCACAGTTGCATTTTGTGACTCAGAGTCTTAGTCATCAAAAAATTTATTTTGTTCCGTCACATGTTTTTCTTTTAGTTTCACTGACTCATAGTCTCAAGTTTTCTCTCCCCCAACTTTTTGTTCACTTCAAAAGACTTTGTCTTCTCATCTATGAGGGTTAGAAGTGAAGTATAAAGTTTCACTGCTGCTAATATTCACCTTATTCTGACTGTAGTGTTGTACTCACTGCATTGATACATTCCAAAATAATCCCTCACACTTTAGCCATGAATGCAATTCATTTAGAGTTAAGCTTTTGAAATATCCCAGTTGATTCTGATTTAATCACAGCTTTCTCGCTTTACACTTCAGAAATGTACATAAGAGCATTATTGACTGCATCCTAATTATCATTTATGTTTTTGCAGGCATCTTCTTGAGCTGATGACCATCTTGTAAAGTAAAGAGAATTTAAACTCTGGTTTCCATCTTCAAAATTTGACTGTAGAATTTTCCAGCATTCTGTAGATACCAAAAACAAATTGTAAATTGTTTGTAGCAAGTCAAAAAATGTTGTTATTTTGCAGCATTTAGCTGCATTTGATCCTACCAGATTCAGGGAATGAGTGGAGCTAGGGATGAGTTGAGTAACTTAAGTACTGCATCTATCAAATCTTTCCCGGTGTGCCCAACATTTGTCATAAACACCATAAACCAATCTTGGGGTACACCATCTTTATTCACATACCTTATATGGAAACTTAACTGATCACAGTGTGAAAAACAGGGATACAATCTTCAATAATGGAGAAATATTCTGCATCCTATCTCCTTTATGATTTCTTGTGTGACAGTCCTCCCCATAATATTTATAATTTCTTCAGAAGTGCTAAATGATAAATATGAGATGAAATCTTTACCCAGGTTTCCGTATTTAACTATATGACCTGCTAAGAACAGATCAAGTTCAGTTATCAGCTCTAAATAAATCATGAGTGCTAAGCCAGCAGTGATAGAGGAAGGTTGTGTTTTGAGAGGTGCTCCTGCGGTAAAGGAAGAAGGATCTAAGTCACGATGGGAGTGGACATTACAGTGTATAGAGCAAGAATTGGACAGTTTAGAAAAGTAAAATTGGTGAATAGTAAACACAGTTTTGGAGAGAAGATGACAAACATATTGGTTTTAGCAAGTGTTATAACTTTGTTGTTAGTGATTGGAGGAATTGAGGTAAACCCCGGCCCCGCAGATATAATAACAATGCTGGAAAACCTGACTGAGAAAATGAACAAAATAGAAGGCATGGAACAACGAATAGGTAAACAATTGGAAAAGATGGCAACAGATATCAAAGAAGATGTTAGAGTTGAGGTCAGGAAGCAAGAAGGGAAGTTGAAATGGTTAAGGAAAGAATGGAAAGATTGGAAGAAAGGGAGAGAAGATTTAATCTAGTGCTCATAGGAGTTAAGGAAAGAAGGTATAAATGGCCAGCAGAAGAAATAACGAAGGAAAAGCTGAATTTGGAATTGTATAGATGGGAAATTATTGAAGCTTATCGAGTTGGAAGACAACTTGGCAAGAGAGCAATTATAGTGAAATTTGCAACAGCCCAATTAGTACATGAAGTACTTAAAAGAGCCAAGAGATTAAAAGGAACAGACATTTTTATTAATAAAGATTTATCACCTAAGAAGAGAGCTCTGCAAAGAAATTTGGTACAAAAAATGAAAGAAGCAAGAGCTCAGGGAAGAAGAGCTTATATTAGAAATTTCCAATTGTGGATTGACGGAGAAAAGACATCGCATCTGGACAAGAAGGAGCTAAGAGAACCCCAATCAGGCACAGAGGAAATTACTCAGCAGATGTCAACGCCAACTTCAGGAAGTACAACAGGAAGATCAAAGTCCAAGCAAAAAGGAATGGATGTGGGTGAAGACGGGGAAAGTGTGTGTTTGAACCGAAATCCGCCTGTCAGCATGGATATGAGAACAGCATATGCAGAAAGGACGTCATCCAACATCCTTACGAGAGAAGTAACAGCTGACGAAGTAATGACGTCAACAGAGGAAGCAACAGGAGGAGGAGCCACCAGAGTGACGTCACCCAAGAAAATAGTGTCACCGAGAAGAGGGGAAGTAATAGCAGCACGTAATTTGGCTTCGAAGGGAAAGAAGGCGTGGCAACAGAGTAGCAGGGAGAATACAGAAGGGGAAGAAGACAGCATTATATCATCTGAACATGGCAGTATTCTAGTTTTAGACAGAAATAAAGCTATTCCTTCCGGAGAAGGGATACAATTAAGGAGTAAAAGAACACTAGAAACATTTAGATTTAGATCAGGCTCACAATAGGGAAGGGAGAATTTAAGGAGGCTTGGATTCTGGAATTGTGAGGGAGTTAAAAACAAAATATATGCGGGGAGTTTAAATCAATTATTGACGAAACTTGATTATCTCGCGGTAGCTGAAACATGGTTAAAAGAGGACCAGGTTTACGTAAAGGATTTTGATTTTGTAGGGATAAAAGGAGATAGGGTAGCAAGAAAGGGGAGGGCATCTGGAGGCATAGGCTTTTTTGTAAAGAAGACGTTAAGTAAAGGAGTTAAAGAAACTTGGTCAAGGAGAAAAGAAATACTATGGATTGTATTAGAGGAGAAACAAATAGTTGAAAATGTTATATGTATAGGCATAATATACAATCCTCCTCTTCCTTCGCGCTTTCATAATCCGGACCTCCTTAAACACCTAGAGATAGAAATAGAACATTTAAAGGAGAGATATGGTAATTCTGAGATTATATTAATGGGAGACTTGAACATTAGGATTGGTGAAAATGATGTTATTGGAGGGAATAGGTGGATGAGTAATGATACATTAGAGAAACCTGAGAAAATTAGATACAGCAAAGATAAGATAGTTGACAAAGGCTATATGAAATTTATAGAATTCTGTGAATTGAATGCCTTTGATATTTTGAATGGGAAATATGGAGAAGATGTGAATGGAGAATATACGTATGCTAGTAATAATGGTCAAAGTGTGATTGATTATGTATTATGACCAATTAATATGGGGTATATTTTAAGTAATTTTAAGGTACTAAATTTAAGTTCCCACAGTGGGCATTTTCCATTGATAGTAGACATAAAAACATGCACAGAGCAAATAGTCTATACTTTAAGGGAGGAAAAGTGTAACATAGAAGAATACAGTAGATACAAATGGAAGGAGGAGTATTGCAATAAATTTAGGCAGACACTAAACTCTAATTATGGCCAGATATGTCAGTGTGGAATAAGTTTTATGATAAAGGAACAAGAAATTGAAAGTGCTATGGATATCTTAAATATCATTATGCTAAGGGCTGGGGAGGAAATGAAAATGAGAAAGAAGGTTTACAAAAGAGATGAGGGCTGGTTTGATGAAGAATGTAGAGTAACTAAAAGACAAGTCAAACAGCTGCTCATAAAGTGGAGGGAATTAGGATACATAGAATTAAAGAAAGAGTATATGCAAGGGAGGGATTTATATAATTCATTACTGGAACAAAAGAAAACAAGCTGGATGAAAAAATATGAAAGTAATTTGATACGAATCCTAAATGAAAATAATGCAAATGAGATATGGAAGGTTATGAAATCAATGTATAATAAATATGTAACAAAACCAAGTATAAAACCAGGAGAATGGATGGAATATTTTAAAAATTTGTATGGGGAGAAAAACAGTAAAAATGAGATAGGAAATTGGGAAATAGGTAATAACTATGTAGATATACTCGATGATATAATAAGAAGTGAAGAAATAATTCAACAGGTGAAAATAATGAAGAGAAATAAAGCAACGGGAATAGATGGAATCCCAGCAGAGTTCCTTAAGGAATGGTGCACTGAAATAAACAGAGTTAAGGTTTTAGTAGACTTATTTAACACAATTAAGGTGAAGGGTTATGTACCAGATAAGTGGAGGAAAGCAATCATACATCCAATATACAAAGGCAAGGGTAGTGTTGACAAACCAAACAACTATAGAAACATTGCATTATTATCAAATGTAGGAAAAATTTTTACTGGTATTATGGCAAGCAGGATACAAACATGGGTTGAAGAATATAATATCCTCTCGGAACTTCAGATGGGCTTTAGAAAAGGGAGGAGGACAGTTGATAACTTATTTATTATAAAAACACTGGTAGATAAATACTTGAAAGACAAAAGAGGAAAGTTATATATGGCTTTTGTGGATTTAGAGAAAGCATACGATAGGATAGAGCTTCAATTGCTGTGGCATAAGTTGTTGACTAAAGGAGTGAGTAAACAAATGGTGGACACCCTTAGAGCATTATATAAGGAAAATACTTTTTGTATAAGAGTGGAGGAAGGGGTTGTAACAAGAGAAATCCAACAAGAGAAGGCCTTAGACAGGGATGTAAGTTAAGTCCAGTCCTATTCAATTTATATATAGATGATGTATTAACAGAAATTGGGAGAAATAATAACTCGATGCCAGTAATTAATAATATTCAGATTCCAGGATTACTATTTGCAGATGATCTAGTTATAGGTGCAATTACAGTGAATGGCTTGAAACAATCCTTGCAAACATTAAATAATTACTGTAAAGAGTGGAGTTTAAAAGTGAACCAGGACAAGATGCAGATTGTAGCGTTCAAAAAAGGGGGAAAATTGAGCAAGTATGAAAAATGGAAGAAGGAGAATGAAAAGGAGTACAGGGTAGTGAGAGAATGTATTTATCTAGGAGTTGAAATTGATAGTGGTGGCAATTGGGAAAAGCAAAAGAAATTTGCATTGGCAAAAGGAAAAGGAGCTTTATCAGCTATTAGAAGTTGCAAATACAAATACAAATACAAAGAAAAAGTGTACAATATGGTGGTTGAGGCAAAAATGCTATATGGGATAGAAGTATGGGGATTAGAAGGAGGATGGGAAGGCATAGATGAGGTGCATAGGAAATTTTGCAAAGAAATACTGGGGTTACCAAATGCAACTGTTAGGCAGGTAGCACAAATAGAGCTGGGTAGAGTGGCAAGTAAGGGAAAGATTATGGAAAGGGCATTGAAATTTTGGCATAGAATATTGAAATTGGAAGAAAGGAATTTGTTAAAACAGTGTTTAGTATATCAAGAGAAAAGTTTAAAGAACAAGGGATGGGTAGACTGTCTTCGAAATAACCTGGAAAGTAGTGGGTTAGGGGAAATGTGGAGAAGAAGAGAAAATAATGTGAATAACTTCTGGAAGTTGGCAAGGAAAAGATTTGAGGATATAGAAATACAAAAAATATTTAGTGAAATAACTGAAAAGAGATCTTTAGTTTTCTATATACCAATGAAAGTCTCATGGGAAAGGGAAAAGTATATTGATGTGACAAATAAAGAGGAGCGAGAAGGTATTGCATGGCTGAAAGCAGGAGTATGGAGATTAAAAGGTTTAAGGAAAGGTATTCCACAAAATCAATGTCCTATATGTGGCGGAAATGAAGATATGGAACACATTTTATTTAAATGTAAAGGGACTGAAATTTGGAGAAAAGAGTATATTAATAAGAAATGGTTTAAAATAGATAGAAATGTAGTAGTAGTTGAAATGTTTCAAAAAGATAGTAAGAAGATTGGACAATTCTTATGCAAAGTGAAAAATAAATGGATATGGACAGTAAATAGACAAAATGGTGTAATAAACTAGAATTAATAAACTATTGTAAAATATGTGTATGACCGGTAAAGAGCCAGGGCTGAACACCGGTCATATTCACCTGTATAAAGCTTAGCATAAATAAATAAATAAATAGTAGTAGACATAAGTGCATAGAACCTCTGCAGAATTACGTTAAAAAATAATAATTGTTGCATTTCATTCTCATAATAAATAAATCATAAAATTACTATTCCTTAAGGATCTATAGTGTTGTTCATCTCCACAAAAAGACAATCTCCTTGAAGAAAGTTTCTTTACTACAGCTACTACCTTCCATGGTATGTTCCTCCAATGCCTTACTTGTTCTTCTAACTGAGTAATAAATTGTTTATCAACTCTACATAGAATATTTCCCCTTTCTTTGAAACTCACAGCACAATCACAATGTGCACTGGAATTTTCATGTTCAGTTACCTTTGACCAGCATGTTTCCAATCACTAAAGTCACTTGTACCAACCCCCAAACAGTTTACATGATGCACAGTAAAGTGATCCCTGCCTGGGAGAATAAATCAAGTAATCCCATTGCAAGATATCTCCATTCACAATTTCCTTTCAAACAAATCCTTGGAAACATTTATCATGACATGCTTGCTCTGACTTAGCAAAATCACAGTTTCTATTCTGGCTAATTCCATTTCATACTAAGTAATCTTGCATTTTTCACTGATTTCCCAAAAGAAAGGATCTTCATCAGCTATTAAGTATGACAAAACTTCCCCTAGACTTAACTCTGGCTCACTTGCTGTGGAATTGTTTGTATGCTGGTTATCAATTTCAGATTCACTAATGCCAAGCTTTTCACCACAATTGTCGCTGTACTGTGAATCATTTGTAAGTTTCAAGATTTCAGGAGAGGAAGAACTTGCAGCTATAGAATCTAGTTCTTTGTTCAAGAAAAAAAATTGTAACTTTGGCATTTGATCTAACATTTCCCTTTCCCTCTTCCTCTTTTGTTCAAGTAATTTTCTGTAGCCTGCATCACTCAGATGTTTCCTACTGTCCATATTGCCATTTAATTTATATGAGAACTTTATCATATTAATAAAACAGGGGGAATTTCAAACAAATAATAAGATAAACACCAACACCATGCTACTCAAAGCATCTGCTTCAACATCAGATGTGTCCATGCCCAGCTGCGCAAAAACATTGCAGAGACAGTGTTGTCATTTGAATAATGTGCACTTCCCTAACCATCTATCTACACCTTACCTCTTACTAATAAAAATTCCCGCAACCATCTCTGCTGTTTTCTCTTTTTTTGTCACATTTTTTTGTTTTCTAAAACTTTTGTGCTCCTAAGAATTTACTTATGAGCCAGTTGTTGCACGCTTATGAAACATAAGTCTTTAAAGAGTTGAAGAAGTACCTGTCCAGTGGCTGCATTTTGTGGCTACTATGAGGTGAGATGGAGAGCAGGTGGATGTAGTTCTGTAGATAAAATAGTGCAGCATCTAATGATAAATGACAGGTATGGTTGTCCAAAATTAATAGAACTGGACTGTATTCTGTAGCCTGAACACGGATTTCAAAATGTTTGAGCCAATTACAAAAAATTTCACAGTATGCATATCCAGTATCGGATATGAACATAATTGAACTTGAAGGTGCACCATTCATGAGTTCTGCTTTCCCACCTTTCCTTTTGAATATAAGGGCTGGAGGAATATAATTCCCTGCAGCACTCATTGCACAGGTTATTGTGCTTGGCTGACCTCGCTCTGCTGAACTAACCTTACCCACAGATTTCTTTCAGTGCTGGACACCACTTTAGAAACATTGTTAGGCACCATTGAAATTGCACTTTCATCCATATTAAAGATTCTCTCACCAGAGGATTTATATTACTGCAGCAATTTGCTCAGATTGCTGAAAAATATTTCTACTTGAACTCTATTAAATCCCATTATTATTGCAAGACTGGTTTTATTTCAGGGTTCTTAGAGACAGGTGATGTTTCTGCATAAATCTCAAAGCCTAGTCTATTCCTGCTAATTTTCTCTCCTTGTCAAATCTATGATTTACTGCATTTGCTTCAGTGTATCTTCTAAGCTCTGTAAAACTTATTCTATAAAATTATACATCCAAGTTTCTGCAGTGGGTGGTAGTTTCTGTTCATGTGGCATAAATGTTGACTGGAATCTACTAAGTTGCCCAACACTAAAGCTCTAGAAAGAAGAAAATTGTGTTTTATCCTCATAATGTTTAGTGACATTTTATAAACATGCTAAAAAGATATGAGGAGCATTTTTTCAAAACTCAACACAGAACAAAAAGATTGTTTTACAGAAATTACATTTTTTTATTCTAGCTATGACCTTTCATTACACAAACTTTATTTTTGGCAATACTAGACATTATCATGGGACAATTTTAGATGACAGTGAAACTCCTAGAGGATTAACATATTTTCATAGTATTGGCCAGTTAAAAAATACTTGTTTTTTCAAAACTTGATAGGGGGCATGGACTATGAAACAAGCAAATATGAGTGAACCTGAATTTGCCACTAGTTTTATTGTTTTTATTACAGTTTTGATTTTATTTTCATTTCTTCATACTTTATTTTAATATATACAGTATACACATTTAATAAATGGTTAAACTAGCACTGTTATATTAATGAAATAATAGACATTTATAAAAAGTTTCAAAATAATTAAGTTAGTAAATATGGAAATTTAAGAATACAAAGTATTAAACTAGTAAGTAATAATGTGATGTGACTTATTTTGATATCTTAACGCTCTCTGAGAACATCTTTATCAAATCCTTTTGCTGCTTGTGGAATTTCAAAAAATTGCATGAGTTGTTCTACATCCTTCTTCTTCTTCATCTTCTGTAGACATGAGGACCTCAGCATTTCTTTGTGTCATGTTTTAATTCCAGATCTGAAAACAGAAACTTCCACAGATGACACAGTATAAGTATTTTCCACAGTTACAGAAACATTACACACATTTGTAGAAGACTTTTTATACAATATGACATGTTGCATTCCTATGTTAAGTGGCAGCTTTGCCTTCACAATCTTCTGAGAAGTCTCCTTCTGTGTTTTGATTTGCCAGTCCCTGTTGAAAACTTTGGTAGCTCCATGGGATTGCAGAATTCAGTATAATTCACTGGGTAACAAAATATTTTCCTTTCTTCTGTACTCCTTCTCAACCCTACGAAATACACGATCAGGAGCCAGGTATCTGTGTCCTTGTATAGGAAAGAAATTACATATACACGTAAATGTACTTCTTTCCAAAAAGGCAATGAGCATGATCATTACTACATTGTTCTTATTTTCACCTGGACATGAATCTAAGAAAAAGATGAATAATGGAAGGACACTTCATTTTTATTTCCAGATCTATCAGAAAATTCAACAAAGCAGATACTACTTGATTACATACCATAGATGGCTTGGTTTCCAACCAGGTGTAGAAATGTATATTCTCTTTCATTTGTGGTTTAGAGTGTATCGTAATTAAAATATTATAGAAGCAAACATGCCTGGAACAGTACACTTCACCTACTGATAATTTAGGTAGTGGCTGATTTTGCTGCATATCAAAACAGATTTTGATTACATCAGGATGTTTTTCTTTCATTATAGTATAAAACTCCTATGCACAAAGTTTATGCAGTCCATGGTTTATCCTATATTCATACTTCTTCTCCAAATGTGTCTCTTACTTTATGGAAATTAGACCTATCTTACAGGTGGAACATGTAAATTGTGTGATGTCTTAATTGAGTGATTAAACCACTATGAAAAATAAACTTGGGTTTGGATAATGAGCATGTAGATAGCTTTTTCTTTTTTCTTTTTTCACAAAACATTTTTCCCTTTTTTTGAAAATTTAATTCGGGTAGTAGGTAGTTTCTTGAAGACTTTCCTCTACTGTAGTGACTTTCCCTGCACCCATAGCTATTAATAGAATTTTTCACAGCAATGATAAGCTCCTTGTCCTTTGTACCAGTTCTATCCCCTCCTTGCTTTTCTTTAGGTAAATTCCCAGTAGAATAAAACATTCTTGCAAGGAGGGACAGTCTATCCTTAGACATGCCTGCTATTCCCTGAAAACTTGTAGCACAGATTGGTATATATTTCTATTTTTTTTTTTCTGATGCTATATTTAATACTCACAGATTGTTTTCTTTTAGAATTTTCCTCCTTCACTTTCCTTTGTTTTGGAGACTTAATTATCATGTATTTAAGTCTTTGAAATAATGATGTAGTTTTTGTTTAGCTTTTTATTCCAGGAAAGCAAGGTTGGACAAGCAGAATATTACAAATTATTATCAGGTCAGTGATGGGTCTTGACAAATGGCAAATCTTTTCATTTAGACTGTGCTGTATCGAGTTTTGTAAAATCGTTGTGCATGCGCTCTATTGAGTTATGAAGAAATGCTCATGATTCACCATGCTATACACACGGTAAATATCAAGTTATCCAAAATGTGATTTCACAGACTGATTGTTGGCATCAAAAACATAGCAATCACAAATATAAAGCATTTTCTCAAAATTTATGCTCTATCAAGTTTTGAAAAAATGCTCCTGATATGTATGTACATATTAAATTAAAACATTACCTTCTTTATTCTCTCGCATAATGCAGTGTCTGTAATTCCTAGTTGCTGAGCTACCCAAAGCTTTGAATATCCATCTTTTAATTCTCCTTGCTTCCTCCAACATTTCTGGAGTACAAACCTTCTGGTTAGTCTTTCTTGTATAATTTCAGAAAATAAAGATGTAATTACAGTGTGAATTACAGATTAATAACTTGGGATACCTCAGAGTTAAAATAAAATTAAGAGGTAGTATAATAACAACTCCAGTACATAAATTCCCAATGGTAAGAGGTTCATTATGCAGCTGTGAAATTACAGCATTAATGTAAGCAACCCTTACTGAATTTTCAGAACATTTTCCTTGTTTTCATATATTGCTTTCAGAATTAATGTTTAATTATTGAAATAATGTAATAATTTTTTTTTCGGTTGAGCATTCTTTAATGTTCACAGAAATTTAAAATTAACCGGGGTAAAAGTTTGTACTGCAAAGTTTTGCCCCAACACTCTTTACAAACTTTCACCCCAACTGACCAGCTTCCGTTACTGGATAGTGCTGCCATCTAACGACAGAATTTCCATAATGTAATAGCATTAGAACGTACCTCAAACATAATATTATTTTGTGCTATGCTTCACACTTTGTTCATCTTAGTTTACAATTATGAAACTACATTTGCAAAGAACCCATCTTTTACATCAGAACAGAGAAAAAAGAAATGTACCTAATGATGGATGCAGGTTTAGTCAGACATGCTAACAACACATCATAGTCAGCAAGCCTCCATGACACCTTTGCACCATATAGTGGTTACCAACGTAAATGCCTACATCGTGAAATTTTACCCACCACAAATTTTTACCCCACTCTACTCTACATACATTGAGGGAATATCATACATTGCCACAAATTTATTAAAGGAGGTTTGGTACTCTTCTGAGGCATAATAATGGCCCTCAAAATCTTAAAGCGAATAGGGGGGGAGGGAGAGTTATGGTAGGAGGCAATCTCTCAAGTCACATTTCGTTGAGAGTGATTGATAAATATGAGAAGAATAAAATCTCTTTCATTTGGTTCCTGCCAAACAGTACTCATCTCTTACATCCATTAGATGTAGGTTTCTTCAGACCTTTGAAAGCTGCATAGCAGGCAATCCTTTCTGAATAGATGAAATGCTCCCATGGGCCAATATCAAAAGATGCATTCCCCTCACTTTTTAAGGAAACTCTTCAAAAAGTATCAGCAACTGAAGAGGACAATATAAAAAGTGCATTCCATACAGTGGGATTAATTCTGTTTTACCCTGAAAGAGTCTCAGAAAATTCTGGAAACAATTCTCTGAAAGACTGGTCTTCAGGTTTTGAAGAGATGCTTCAGGATGTTTAATATAGAGCAAAAACTGTAAGTACCCAATGAAAGCCAACATTTGCTCCAGGAAAATCCATTTTGGGCATCGATATGAGAAATATAGAGAATGCTGAACCAGTGCCTGAATTGCCTGTGCATAATGATGTATCGCCTATTGTTGAAGAAATGGTCACAACAGAAGAAGCAGCTCTAGAAGTGGAGGCTTTTCTTCTTGTTGATACTCAACTCATGATTGGAAGGAAACAGTTAAACATTCAGCTTGTTGGAATTGTAACAGAAGGCGTACAAAAGAAGTGGAAGTCAGATTTCTGCATCCAAATTCAAGACTGTAAATCTGTTTATTTTACCTGAGTTTGCAGATTATGATTCTGTAGACAAATACCAAATTGCAAGAGGTTTGATGACCCCTAGAGACAAAAAGGGGAAGTTTTTGTTCACTAAGAACATGCTGTAGGTTTAAGATTTATGCTATGTGTAGACTCCCATTATCAATCTAATATTTTCTAAATGTATAAAAAGAATTTCTACATATATTTATTTTTTAAAAAGATAGTGTGTGTGCAAAATTACCCTATTAGAGGGAAATATAAAACTTTGGATGGAAATTCAATGAGCATCTGCAATCACCCCAACACAGGGTCAACATCAGACAGTTTTATTCATTTGGATCTGGTTACTTATATAATATTTTTGGTTCACGCTTTTTGATCAGATTATTCCTCAATGTCATCTCAAATGTCTCACACTGTTTGCCATGTGAATTCAATACCTTAAAGAATATTAAAATTCCGTCCAATATTACTCCTACTTATAGTAATATATTTTCTAGGTGTTTGAGAAAAAGAAACTAAGGTATTTTATGATGAACTACAGATAGCACCCAACAGAATGAATAAGACATATTATCTACTTATATCAGTAGTTTAAATGCAAGAGATGGTAATCAACCAATAATAAGAGCAGTTGGAACTTTAGGGGAACAGTGTATCAACTATGATTTAAGGCAGTTTGCAACATACTATAATATTAAAATAGTAAACAGTGTTTAGGAAAAGGGACATTCTCCTATTCACATGGATCAAAAGAGGGCAATGATTTCTTATAGATTATGATATAGCAAATAGGAATTATGTTATGTTTAGTTCATAGATTCAGTGATATTGGATGAAACCACTACTTAATCACTGTGGTTATATCTCTAATGGCTAAATGAGAGAAGAACACTATACAAACATTCCCCAAACTACCAGAAGTATTTGAGGTTCTTTTTTTGTTTTTGTTTTTGTTTTTTTTTGTCAGAGGAGGAAAACATTAACGATTTATATCAGTTTGGATCATAAGAATATGTAACAAAAATGTTCCATGTTCTAAATTATCACATTTTGGCTCTTTTGTTTAATATTCTGATACATACCTATTTAAATTTAACAGAAAGCTATGAGTTGGGGTTGAAACACATATATCACTTACATTATTTGTACCTGACTAGTTTCAAGATCTGTTGCTCTCATCCTCAGAGGATTCCGACTAGATACCAGTATTGGTATCCATAGTGTGATGGTTGTTGACATTGAGCTCTGGTGGTAGAGTGATATACCTCCATAGGTGATTTGTATGAAACAGCTCAAAGTTCATCAAGTGGTGTTTATGTTTTATAATGAAATCTTTTCCCAAGTATCCAATTCTGCTGTATATTTTGTAGATTTCAGAAGTGTAATGTTGGTGTGATGTTGTGATAGTTGGTCCAAAAATGGTGTGAAGCTGCAGATTTATCCATTTTTTTGTACTTCATGTCTCATGTGCTTTTTTATTCTAATTTCCAAACTTCTCTTTGTTTTGCTACAGATTTTGTCACATTCTGTGCAATGGATTTAATAAACTCCTGCATTGCTGTTCTATGATATTGGGTCCTTTAAGTTGTTGCAGAGTAATTTTTCTATCCTGTATTTATTTTGTAGAGCCAACAAATGTTGTGTTTTTTGAAGATATTGTGGAATTTTTAGTGGAAGGCAAATTTTCTGAATATCATATTGATTTCTGCTGGGTGAGTTTATTAGTATTCTTGATGTGCTTTTGTTTCTAGAATTTAGATATTTCATTGTTGATTTTTTTATTGAAGCCATTGGATATTGCTATGTTGACTATGTGCCAATATTCCTGTTTATATTCATCTTCTGTTAATGGAATGTGCACCAATCTATGGGTTAAACTGTTTAGGACAGCATGTTTGTGTGGGAACAGGTTGAAACTATTGTTTTATATGTAATTTTCCAAATGTATAAGTTTCCTGTAGATCCCAAAGTTGATATTGATTTGGCATCTAATAGCTTTTATATCCAGGAATGGTAATGTGCCTTTGTTTTTCATTTCCATAGTAAACTGTATCGCTCTGTTCTGTAAGTTGAGTAGGTTGACAGTGTTTTGGATTAGCTTTTTGGTAATATTGCAAAAATGCCATCTACATACCTATGCCAAACTTTGTAGATGTATGGGAAGGAGGTGATTAAATGTGGTTCTAAGTTGCTCATTTAAAATCAGCCAGGAATGGAGAAAGCGAGTTGCCCATGCCCTGAAATTTGTTGATAGTACCTGTTATTGAATATGAAGGTATTCTGTGAGATGCAGAAGTGTGTGAGACTTATCAAATCATCTATTTCATCTTGTACTGAATTATATTATTACAAAGTTAATAAATGTTGTTAAATATATAATCAAATTATGCGTTTCATTTCAGTAAATTTAAGGAAATCTCAGGACCAAATGCAACAGCAGTTTGGCATTCAAGATGAACTTGTAGAAATAATCAATGATTTCAAGAACAATGTTTTCACCATTGCTGAAGTTGAGAAACTTGTTGAAAGCTGGCAAAATAGAAACGATGTGAAGCAGTCTTTTCGTGATAAACAGGTATGGGAATATATTTTTTACCATTAAAGTGTGTTAGGATACAGTTTTCTGTCATTAAAATATAGTGATATTAATTTTCTTCAAACAATAATATTGAAATAAAAATCAGTAAGCATTGAAAATGAAGCCATTGCAATATTCACATTGGAACATTAAATTCCTTGTCCTATATGAGGAATATCATTGGAGGTCATATTATGTCCCAAAAAGTAGTGTTTCATGTTAATTTAAAAATAAAATAATAAAAGGTACCTACAAACAAATTCAAGCAAAAATAAAGTGATGAGATATGTTTAGATATTTGAGTTCAGCTTATGACTACTATAATGTTTACTAGAAGGAAAACTTTGTACTTAATGAATAAGCCATATTACTAGCAGCAAAAGCATTATGATACAATTAAAAAGGAAAGCAATTTGAAAGGTCAAAGTTATCAGAAATGACCTGACCCAAATTTCAATTCTTTATGATCTTAAGAATAATGCTTTATATCTGCTCATATCTTCCAGAAACATGTATGATTCCTTATTTTGCAAACTGTATGATTCAACTACTTCATTCTCACAGTAAAATGGTTGTAATGCAAAAAGTGTGTATTTATCAGTAAACTTTTCTACAATTTTGTAATCGCCACCAAATCTTTTCCTAAAGGACTCAAAAATCTTTTCTTTTCAATCTGAAATCTTGCTAATCAACCAAACAGAACTGACTCAAAATAAAAGCTGTTGGCTTTGCTTTCTTTTGAATGGGAGGAAGGTTTCAAATGTGCCGATCCTGGTGGCCGCGCTCGCTAAAGTGTCTCGCTTTGGTGCTTCGTGGTGCACAGGATTGTGGGTTCGAGTCCCGCCTTGGGATGGGTGTTTCTGTGTTTGTAAATGTGTCTATGTTTGTGTATGTATATCTAAAAGGAAAAATGTTAAGAATAATAAAGTCTACTAAGGAAATATAGGAAACTGGAAAAAATGGAGAAAAAAAGAATACAACTCCAGAGTCCTGACAGCCTCCGGAACTGTATTTAAACAAAAAAAAAAGTTTGGTTATCTACCTCCTTCGTGCGTGCACAGAGAATCTTGGTCAAGTAAGGGTCTTTGTCACAATTCCTGGAGAAAATAAAAAATAATTACTATTTACTCAGTAGCATTGGTATGTACGTAAACGTTTTATATTAGTACAGTGAAGACAGTAGAACCTATATAGAGTATATGTGTCATGTTTGATCTGAGAAAGGTGATAGTGTGGATGTACCTTCTGCTCGCTTCATCCATAGTCCCTTTTTGTACTCTTTTCCACCTTCACTTGTCACATCTTTTACTTTTGTAGCTTTTTCACTACCTGCTGCTGTCTGTTCTTCCCTTCCACTTCCCTCACATTGGCTGGTTTTCCCTCAAGTGCCTCATGTTTCCATCCTACTGTTGCTTTTCTTCCACCTCTGCTGGCTACTCCCTGTCTCTTCTCCCTTCCACTGCTTCACCCTGTTCTACCTCTCCATGTGGCTGCTTGTCATGACATTCCCCTACACTTTGGTTTTGTTGATTTCTTCCTCACCACCCGCTTAAAGTTTTTGAGATCAACAACTTGCAGTTTGGTCATTACACCTTCCTCTTAGCTCCCAGCTTTCCCCTTCAATGAATAAATACAGCCCTTTCACTATAGCTTTTTTTACATTTTTCTTTGGATTCCTTCATTTTAATATTTTCCTGAGGCTCTGCTCTGCTCTTCTCTTCTTCCTCCTCAATATCTTGTGCTATGAAGATTCCAGGTCCCCTAAGCTTCTTCACATTACATCATATATGCCTCTTCAGGTCTACATTTGCTATTTTAACCAGTACTTGATCTATTTTCATTTCCAGACTTCAGCAATCTCCTAACCATAATGTTTTACTCCTAGTTTACTGTCTAGGATTCCTGCAATTATCTTGCCCAGTCTTCTGCCATGGTCTTCCTCCACCCTGTAAAAGATTAGGTATCTTCTACATTGTCCTGCTTTACACTTCTTCTATAAGCTTTTCACCTTTCTTTTGTATTCTGTCAATTTTTTCCTTACCTCTCCTCCATTAATGCCTTCACTATTTCCTTCATTTGACCAATATTTATATAGAGTGGATCGGGGGAGGTATCTATTGGGGGAAATGCCTAAAATTGGCAGCTGCATCAGGTGGCAACACATCGCGACACCAACCTGTATGGCACTCACTAGCTATTTGTTTGGTAGTGTTCAACGTGCGCTTTAACTACTTATGGCACCGCAGATGGTGACACTGATGATGCATGAATGATGATGGAGCACCGGTGGAATGTGATGTTGGGGTAAACCGGAGTACCCGGAGAAGACCCACCCCAATGCCACTTTGTCCACCACAAATCTCACATGCGGTTGCTTGGGATCGAACCCTGCCGTCTAGGTGAGAGGCGAGTGGTCTAACCACTTGGCCACAGTGCGGCCAACTTTCACTGGCTATATTTTGGTGTGAAGGCAGCTACATGTGTCACTATGTTAACTGTTTCTCCACTTTGAAACCAATAAATACAAGGTAAGATCTAAAACTGATGCCTTATTAATGGTGCACAATTATTTTAAAGGGTGTACGAGCGTATGAATAAAGTAGAAGGGGCAAATTTTACACATGTTGAGCATAGTGGATCCCTTGTAGTATAGGTTGCTATCCACAGTTACTATGCAACGGTCATATTGCGGTAATTACAAGCAGTAGCATGTCACCCTGATTCTTGGGATAGATGCAGCTTTTTCCTTAGGGCAAGACACTGAATTTTATTCCTCACTTATACAGACTTTATTTTCATAGGAAATGTCTTGAACATATGTTAGAACATAGGAAAGCGGCCAGTGGTCTGAAGAATCACTGCAGATGGCTATGGAACATGTAAGGACTGGTAGATGAACTGTTTTAGAGCTTCCCAAGAATGAAGAGCTCTGAAGCGAGGTCTGCTGAAGAACAATGAAAGGAAGTATGGCATGGGTCCTCAAAGTAACTGATATTCTGTTAATTATACCATGGCCTGAACACCTGTACGACATGGGCAAAACTAGCTTTCAGATGAATCCTAAGCCGGACAAAGTGATAGCAGAAAAAGGTTCTCCTACTTTGTATCAAGTAACATCTGGCAAAAAAGGAGAAACCATAATGTTTGTCACTTGCTGCAATGCTAAAGGAAACTTAATTTCTCCAGCCTACATTTTTAAAGGTAAAAGAAAGAAGCCTTATTGGGAGGATGGACTTCCAAATGGTTCAGCTGTATTTATGAATGAGAAATCAGGGTATGTCAATTCCGATATATTTATGGGCTGGATGAAAGACCAGTTAATTCCCAAAAGCAATAGGGAAAAGTGGTTCTGTTTCTCAATAGTCATACTTCACACTATACTGATCCAGATATGCTGGATGTTGCTTCAGAAAATGATGTGATCTTGATTTGTTTACCTGCTCATTTGATGCACTATCTTCAGCCTCTTGACAGGTGTGTTTTCAATCACTGAAACAAGCTTTCTACAGGATAATGCCCAACTGGACATTGTCTCATCCTGGTCGTAAAGTCTCAAGAGCACAGTTCCTGATCTTCCTTAGTGATGCCTGGAAGAAAGCTACAGTTCCATCCAATTCTCAATCTGGGTTTGAAGCTTGTGGCTTGTACCCGTACAACCCGGAAAATATTCCAGAGGAGGCATTTCAAATTTCTGATATGCTTGCTACTGCTAAGGCAGACAGGAATGAAGGAGGCATAGACAGAGGAGGATGTGCTTGGGCAGTTCTCCCACAGAAGCATAACAGCAGATTTGAAGCAGAGAATGAGTCGATTCCAGGAACATTCTTTGAAGAAATTACTCCTGTGTCTACCTTGGATCCCCTACCATCTAAATGCAGAAAGAAAAAAGCTGAAGTTCTCACAAAACAGCATCAAATAGAAGGTGCAAGAACTAGGCCACATTGAATTAAAAGCAAGAAATCCACTCAAAGTCAATCTAGGGATAGCGCACCAAGTAGGTCAGAAAATGATGATGAGTATTATGCTGAGTGTGGCATTAATTACTAGAATAAAAATGGAGCACAAGTAAATGGGATTCAATGTGTCAGGTGCAATAAATTTTTGCATGAAACTTGTACACAAGAAGAAAACATGCACAATTACTGTGCAAAAGAACTCTGATTTCAACTGGAAGCAGCTATCATTTGTTTATTCTTAAATGCATTTACATTTCTTTTGTATTTTCTCATTATAATTCAATTAAAATTGCTTTCTGAATTATGTATTTAGCTACATTATATCACAAATACACTAAACTAGCAATTGAATCTCCTTCTGATATTTGGGGAACGAAGGGTAATACCGCTCGGCAGGTAATGGCGCTCATGCAAGTATTTTGGCTTAGTTGAGAGTTTGACCTATCCATGAGGTACTGACATCTTGTGGCAGTCTTAATAAGTTCGTAGCAGTTGAATGGTGAATGCGAGGGAAGAAGTTTTGTTCTAATCTGCAAGAATATTTTCAGCGAGAATTTATTATAGAAATTAGTGTGTATAAATCTGAAAGTATGCAATTATCCATTATTTTCTGTCCATGACAGTTATCACATTAGGAATGGGGATGCATATGATATTCCATTAATATATTGCAAAGCACAAAAAGCCGTTTGGTTTCTTCAATATTGGCAAAGAATTTCAAGATGGCCATGGAGGGCAATGGAGCTCAGGTGGAGCGGCATTACCCCTCAACTGTGCAGCATTACTTACCTTATCTTTATGAGGTTTATTATAAATTTATAAAGAAAAAAAAAACACTTAAATAAGAACATTCCTAATTCTTAAAATGCTTATTACTGAATTATAAATTATTAAAATTGGCCAGTGCTTTATAATTAACTTTTATCTATTATCTGTGAATGTTAATTATGAAAATTAGCTTTTTGGGCACTTAATTAAAATATCTTCATTTTATATTTATTAAACTCATTTAGTAATCTAGATGATGCTATCTTATTATAATATTTAAATATTATTCATTAATTTATTAATAGATGCCAAGGAAAAGGAACATGAGTACAAATAAGTTAACATGGTCATTGGAGACAATGATAGCAGCATTCAGAACACTAAATTTAGGCAGGAACTTCTATAAGACAAGCAATGTGGCAGTTCAATATTCACTTTCAGCACAATAAAGGATAGAATAGAATCAGGGAAGGTTTATGATTCATCATTAGGTGCAAAGTGCATTTTTACAGAGGCTCAAGAAAAAGAAATGGAAGAACATGCCTTGACACTTTCAAAATTATATTTTGGTATTACACCTTCTGAAATCAGAAAGATTGTTCTGGAATATGCAGATCAAAATGGGATCAAAAATAACTTTTGCAAAGAGAAGTGAGAGGATGGAACAGGTTGGTTCTATGGTTTCCTTAGAAGACACCCTAATTTAAGTTTAAAGAAACTAGAACCTACAAGGAATCAGACCAACAGGCTAATTTCAGCTGCATCTTCTTCAAAATTTAAGAAAGGACAAAAGAGGTCCATCACACCAGCTGCATCAAATTATAGGGTAAAGAAAATAGAAAGAGCAAAAAGGTAGAAGAAGCTCAGAAGAGGAAGAGTTGTGTGATGATGACGAACTAGGTGACTTCACTCCAAATCCATTTCCTGGTTGTGAGGTGAACTATCTGTGAGGAGTTTGGTCGAAATGGTGAAGTCTGGTTCCGATGCACCATTTGTGCAAGTTGGACCCATAAAGATTGTAGTGGAATTGATAAATCACAAAATTATAAGTGTGATTTGTGTAACCTTTGAACTGACCAGACCAAGTACCATTGCCCTCAAGCATTGGGCAATCCCACTCATTGCATACTTTTATAATTTAATTTTTAATTCCTATAATATAATGTTTATTCCAAAAAAATTATTCATTTGTGAAGAAAAATATTTAATGACTGTGCTATACTAATAATCCACATGATTAGGTATATTTTGAGAGATTGCTGTTATGTTTTCCTTAAGTGAGCGCCATTACCCCTCCTTCCCCTAACTGCCATGTACTGCGATGTTTGGGTTGAGATGCCTAAACTACATTATTCTTTAAAAAGTCCAAAGCACTTATAATTACTAATAGTAGCATAATGCCTACTTTACATAGAAAAGGCTGCTCAGTGAACACCACTTTAGTTCCAAACCTAAACTTACAATTCTAGTTCATCTTTTGATCCTTCAAACCTTAAGTTGGGCATCTTCCCTTGATCCACTCTATATTTTTATTTCCAAATACTTCTCCATCTCTTTTAAGTCTTTACCCTCCATTACAGGTGCTGCGGAATGTGATTTTCCGTCAACAATGAATCAGAAAATCAAGATTTCCATTAGCAGTTTTTTCTCCTTTCTTAATGAATCACTGCCAATAATTGGAGACTATCACTATTGTCTGAAACAGCATATTAGTGAGGTGCAGAGTGTTAGTCCGTATGCGTGTGTTCTTGTGAGTCGTTTCTGTCATCAATTCTTTCAATTCTGTTACGATGTTTGGCAGGTAAGAGAGGCTTTTCCCTTGTAATATTACAAAATATAAATCTTAAGGTTTAGAAATGGTTTTTATTTATTTATTTAGAAAATTTATTTATCGTAATTGTCATTCAAATTGCCTTTCAATGACCAGCATGGGGTTCTGAAAGAAGCTTTCTTTTTTATTTATAGAAGAATGGTGAATGACAAGCAGCTGTTGAAATGGTTGGAGGAAGAGCTTGCTAATGAAGATTGTAGTGATATAGAGTCAATCTTCAAAAGTAATCACAATTCTTAAAGTGAGCAGTCTTTGGAAGAAGATGATACTATTGAATAAATTTGAGCTGTACATTGGAAAAGATGGAATTCAATGGAGTCATCGACTTGTAGTTCAATAAAGAAGAGTAAGAAGAGCTCAACATAATATTATTAGGCATTTACCAGAAGTCATAGGCAAAGCAAAAAATGCAGAGAGTCCAATTGATTGTGTACAGTTTTTCCTCACAGATGCCATTTTAGAAGAAATCATTTGCTGCACTAATATTTACATATGTACCATTCGTTCTAAGTATATGTTAAAATCAAGGGATACATCAGATACCAATATTTAAAAAATCAAGGCATGTTTAGGGCTTCTTTTATTGGTGAGTGTTTTATGAACATCACACACAAATTTACAAGATCTCTGGGCTGCAGATGGTACTGAAGTGGAGTACTTCAGATTTTCAATGGTCATAAATTGCTTTTGTTTCTTCCTGATATGTCTAAGATTTAATGAAATCAGAAGCAGAGCTCATCAGAAAGAAACAGGTAAATTAGCCGCTGTCTGATTCTTGTTTGATCAGTTCAATGAGAACTGCAAGAAACACTGCAGTTTATCAGAACTAGTAACAGTGGATGAGATGCTCGATGCCTTCCAGGGAAGATGTGGATTTATACAATACATTTCATCAAAGCCATCAAAATGTGGTATAAAGATTTTTGCACTTACAAATGAGAAGATGTTTTACACTAGTCATCTAGATATATACTGTGGAAAACAGGTGGATGGGCCATATTTGTGTGACAGTGCATTTCATGCTATTGTCAAAAGAATGTGCAATGCATATCCAAATCTGGCAGAAATGTAGCATGTGGTAACTGGTTCAAATCAATTCCACTTGCTGGAAAATGATAAGCTAACAATGCTTAGAACAATTGGAAAAAACAAACCTGAAATTCCTCTATTTATGACAGTAGCAATAATCATCCTCTTGAATTATTTGCATTTAGAAAGAATATGACACTTTTTTCATATAAGGCTAAGAAAGACAAGAGTGTTCTAGCACTGTCTACTTTACATGATGATGATAGTATTGACAGTGAATCGGAAAAGTCCAAACCAGAAATCATAACTTTTATATAATGATACCAAATTTGGTGTGAATAAAATTCATGAGATGAAATGTACATACTCTGTGATAAGAATTACCAGAAGAAGGCCATTTATAATTTTTTCCTCTCTTCTGAATATTGCTGCAATCAATGAATATGTAATTTATAAGATCAATTCAAAATCAACCTTTCCCAGAGAAGGCTATCTAAAAACTCTTGCCAAAGAATTGTTGCATGATTATTTGAAAATGAAGGACATTCAGCTAAATACTCCTACAAGCACCAAGAACTGCATCATGGAAATATTGGGTTAACCAAAAGCTGAATTTACTCCTACAGCTCCACGACTAAATGTTCGAGGAAGATGCAGCTTCTGTGACAGCAAGAAAAACAGACCAACAAAGTTTTCTTGCAAGTTGTGTAGTAAATTTGTGTGCCTGAAACATGTCTCTGCATATCTGTGCAGTGAATCCAGTGAAAACAGCAATCAGCATGAATGATTTGCCTGAAATTGACAGTGAGAATAATTTTTTAGAAAAAAAAAAACAAAACAAAACAAAAAAACAAAACAAAACTTTCTGAACTATTTTTCTACAAATAAATGTTTTAATATGTATTCATAAAAAAGTTAAAATAGAATGAACGTTAATATCAGTGACTACAATAAATGCTCATATTGCTTTAAGAGTAAATTATGACTTAAAATTATTATTTTCACCAGTGATGCTTAAATATATTGTTTGCAAATTCACCAGGTCCAAATATGTTATATTTTGAAACCATAGCAATAAAATGGTGTAGCAAACTTGTATAAAAACTAATGCTGACTCTCAGTCCGCGTACTTGTAATGGAGGCAAAGAATTTGTGTGTGCAGCGGCGGGTCCTCATCCATGCTTCAAAACAAATTCCATAATTGGATTTAAATTTATTGGTCCAAG
This sequence comes from Hymenopus coronatus, assembly GCA_030762935.1. Classification (NCBI taxonomy): domain Eukaryota; kingdom Metazoa; phylum Arthropoda; class Insecta; order Mantodea; family Hymenopodidae; genus Hymenopus; species Hymenopus coronatus. The sequence goes on along the minus strand of JAUKNX010000035.1, from coordinate 850,945 downwards.
ATTTAGTTCAACTCCACCATTATTAGCAGAGTGACTATGACTATCAAAGACCATGTTTCCTCTGATAGTTTTACTTGTTTTCTTGTTCAACTTCTTGTATTTAAAACTTTACTCTGTAGTCTTAGAGGTCAATACCCATTGTTCAGGGTTGGTACAACTGTCTCACTCTTAATGAATGCCTCATCTGCTATCAGCTTTTGCATTCCTTATTATCCCCCTCATAATGCTCCCTATGGTATAATTGCCTGGTACTTCTTAACAAATTACATAAATCAATATGAATGTTGTTCCAAAGTTGTTTACTCAAAGCACTCTAGTTTTCCTTCTTCACCTCCTTCTCACCAATCATCCATACATACTCAGCAGCATCAACCCTCCCAGAAAACTACATTAAAACAATCATTTCAACACATTCCCACTCAAACATGCTATTCCAAATAGTTTAACCCATTGTTTGGTGTTCATTCCATTAATTCCATCACCTATATTTAGTTAACACAGCAATAAACAATGGCTTCCACAAATAAATCATTCACAAGGAACAGCAAAGCTCAAAACCAGAAAGGCATCAAGGATACTGCAAATCTCACCTAACAAAAACAAAATTGAAGTTCAAAAAATTTACTTTCCACCCCAACACTCACTACAAATTCCATAACATCTTTAAAAAACACATATATGCTTAGTTCTAAAAAATAAATACAGTCTTGAAAAATTACTCTCCAATCATTTGAAGGACCCAATACTATAGAACAAAAGAGCAGGCATTTCCTAAATCAATTCCTCAAAATGTGACAAAATCTGTACAGGGAAAACAAAAAGGAACTTAGAAACCAGACTTAAGAAACACGGGAGACATACCAAATACAAACAGATGGGGAAATCTATTGTCCCACACCATTTCTGGACCACCAATCACATCACACCAAACATTACTCTCTTAAAAATTACAAAATACTCAGCACAGCTGTATATGTATATCAGAAAAGATTTTAATTGTGAAGCATAAGCACTCCTTTGCAAATATTTAATTGCCACTGCTGAATCAGTACTCCACCGCTAGCTGTCAACACTAACAACCACCACAAAGATGCCAATAAAAGGAACAAGTCAGTCAAGACAAGAGCAAATGGTTTTTGAAAGTGGTCAGAAAAGAAAAAATGTAAGTGGTGCAAGTGATGCAATTATTCTGATACAAACTTATGTTAAATTTAAATTTCACATCAGTATTACTAGCTTATCCAAATATTATATGAAACTTTACATAGCTTATTTTGTAGTTAAGCTGTTTACCTTTCTCTTTGCTAGGAAGTCTATGACAGTGCATTTGCTTGCCAAGCTAATTATTGCAACCATAATAGCTGAAATAATGCTTATCTTGTCATAACTTATTATAGCATATTATTAGAGATTGTGTGATACTGCTTCAAAGTGAAACACTATTTAAATGAAGGGAAAGTGCCAAATGAATCCATACATATTGGATTGTTCATCTCTTACTGCTTGAGGTGCATCTGTTGTGTGTTCACCAGTTATTCTGCAATGTTTCCTATAGTGGTATTGCAAGGCATATGATAATACCTGGTGCAAGAACCAATGAGAGAAACTGCATAATCAAACAAAAGCATTAGCAGTCATTGATATCAACCATTATAGTTTTTCAATAAATTACCTTTATTACACTTTCCTTAAAGTTCCTTTAAAGATTACAAACTAATCAATCTTTGCCCTACAAATTGAAATAAACAAAAGTTATTTTACTCAAATCCTTCAATCAAAGTAAGTTTATTATATGTGGGTTTTTATTTATTATGTAATCATTGGAATGTGTTCCCAACTAGACTAAATGTTATAGATTAGGGGTCTCTAAATGTATGCATTTTCTATAAATATTTTTATACAAGGTGTTGGGTCCATATATTTCAAAATATTTCAATTTAAAGCTTCAGTTTTACTCTTGAGACATATTACATGCACAGCATCTTTCTGTTTTTTGAAGTGTTTCCCTTATTGTCTATTCAAATAAGCCTTTTGTTATAATTCATTTAAATAGGAGCAGTTAAATAAAATGAGGGATGAGTATGAACATCTTCAGCAGCAGATGAAGGAAAACATGCAGAGACCAACTCCATTTGACCGTATTCGTAATTTTTTCAAAGGGAAACCAAAAGGTAAATATATGTGTAAAGTTAACTTAAACTTATCATTTTATACAGCCGCTATTAACAATTTTCAATGTGAAAAAATCATAGGTATTAAACTTTTATGTTATGTATCATGACATACATTAATCTTTGAAACACTTTCAAGGTTACTTAATAACTAAATTATAACTGCATAATATGATTGGCTTTTAATATTACTAAAGTCAAATGAGTGAATGAACAAACATATGACAGAATATTGAAGTTGGCTTTAACGAAAATTAGATTCAAAATACTATGAAGAAAAGATACATATACAAAATAGATAAGGAGTAAAGAGAAGGTAGGTACATATTTTATTTAATGTGAATCACCACCACCGCTACCACCACCGCTACCGCCACCACCGCCACCACCGCCACCACCGCCACCACCGCCACCACCGCCACCACCGCCACCACCGCCACCACCGCCACCGCCGCCACCGCCGCCACCGCCGCCACCACCACCGCTACCACTGCCACTGCCGCCATGACCACCACCACTGCCACTGTCACCACCACACTAGCACCACCACAACCACTCCCAGTATTGCTTTTAATAGTTGTAGTAGTCGATACTGCAAGAAATAAATAAAAATTTAACAACATTATAAACAAAACCTGGAATATTTACATTTTTGAATGGAGATTTACCAAGCTGTATTTTGTGCAGCCTCTAAACTATTAACTGGTAAGACATGCTAGCATAAGAAGCTCCACCATAAAAATAAATTCTAAAAGGGACCCTCTGAGTTGAAAGGGTTGAGAACACCTGCTGTACACATCCTTCACCATATTGTAATCTTCTGAAGTGAAGGTGTACAAGTTGAAATAATGGCTGCATACTGGCCTTCCTGCTTTAAAATAAATCACCAATAGTTAATTAATAATAAGGTTGGGGTTCTTTTGCCGTCATTCTGGCAGAGTCACTAAGTCCAAATTTGACTGTTTTGAGATTATAACACCAACTTAACAAGAAATGATTTCTCTTTAAACTAGCAAAAGTCACTAAGCAATATCTATTTCCTTTTTCAAGTTACAGCATTTTGTATTTTCACTATGTCCAAATTCCACATTTCTAAGGCAGGCAGAAGTCATTAAATGGACCCAGTTAATTCTGACTTGTTGCAAGTCATAACTATATAATGCACCCATTGTCAAGCAGAATTATCAGAGAAGAATCATAATGTTACAGTTGTCATGCACTCCAATCATGTTTAAAGCCAATATCACACTGCAGCAAATATTCACAAGTTTTTATCTCAGTCTAGGAACTGTCATTTCTCATAATGGAAATGAAAGGAGTCTTTTTGTACATTAGTTAGTTACACAACAGTAAACAAATCCAGTAGTAGTATGAATAATTACCTATTTCTTAAATAATGGAATAATTGTATGAACCTATTTTTCTCAGAGCTTTCCAGGCAAATCAAATGTGCTTCACATATCTGTGCATACATCTGTTGCAGGGGACAAAAGTGATACAAGAAGAAGCTATTTTACTTAAAGATGACTGTTATCATTAATTGGAGAAGACAGAATCAGATGTCATAATTTGCATGTAAATCAGACAATAGTATTTAAGTTATCATTTTTAAACACAAGTTTTATTATTTTATCACAAAAATAACTAAATAAATCTTTTTTGCTTTAATAGGATAAAAAAGTAAATCTTTTTCTACTGTAAACTAGATGTTAATGATGCTGACCCAGCTTTGCTACATATTTCTGAAACAGATGATTGCTTAAGATCAACAATTGTACCTACAGCAATGGACACATCTGACCATGAAGTTTCTACTAATGAAAACAGCTGATAGCAATCAAAAGATATGTTTTGTTTGTTTATATCTGTATCCCCTTTAACTGTTATGGTCATAACGTTTGACTGAAACGTTGCTGCTGCTGCACCACCACCGTTGCCGCTGCCACCACCACCACCACCACCACCACCACCACCACCACCACCACCACCACCACAACCACCACAACCACCACAACTACCATCACCACCACCACCACCACCGCCACCACCACCACCACCACCACCACCACCACCATCACCACCACTGCCACTGCCACTGCCACCACCACTGCCACCATCACCACCACCACCACCGCCACTGCCACTGCCGCCGCCAGCACCACCGCCAGCACCACCGCCAGCACCACCGCCAGCACCACCGCCAGCACCACCGCCACCACCACTGCCACTGCCGCCACCTACACCACTGCCACTGCCACCACCATCACTGCCACCACTGCCGCCGCTGCTGCCGCCACCACCACCACCACCACCACCACCACGCACTATTATTATATTAGGAAATCTTCACAATAGAAGTATTTGACAGCAAGCTGGCTATTTCTAAGATCCTTTTTAAAGCATAAGATACCAGTGCTCATTTTGCACCAGATATAAAGCTGCTCAAGGAGAAGAAAAGAAAGAACTAGAGCCCAAGTACCTAAATCATAAGCAAAAGAAACAAGAAGCCAACTGAAGAAAAGCAAATGAGGGGTCAAGTGCTTCCAAAGAAGAAATGTTTTTGCCAGCAACTTTCAACCTTGGCGTAGGGTCGTGGGGCCCCCATTCCCCAGTGGATTCCACTGCAATTAGCCTCCCGAGTATTGGCGGGAAATCCATATCACTGAGACTAGGAGGAAATACCTAGCTACACCTAAAGATCGAAGGGTAGCAGGTTTTTAATCCTGTAAACCAAATAATAGCAATGGAAAAGCAAAGTTGGAAATTAGTACCCCAGTTAGTCTGACGAATCCACCCTCTATGGAGGCAGGCCCCATGGATTCTGGGGAGGAGCAACGATTGCCTGAAAAGGATCCCTTTAAAAGGAGCTCCTTGTTAGCCAGATCTCCACCAAATATGGAGGTGAAAAATAGAGATATTCTTGAGGAAGAAAATGACAAGCTTAGAACAAAATTAAATGAAGTATATGCTCTATGTAGAGAGTTAAAAAATGAAATTATAGAACTCAAAGAAGAAAATGTAAAGCTTAAGAGAGATTACGTTAATGTCAGAGAAGAGCTGAATAAGACAAATAAGAGTATCATTGATAAAAACGTGTATCATACAGATGAAGAGGAATTAGCCAGAGAAACAGACTGGATCCTCATAAAGAATAGGCCAAGTAAAAAAAGGAAAGCTGAATCTTCACCAGAAGTTGATAATTCCAAAACCAAAGATAATAGATCAAAAGGATATGGAGAAGATATAATACAACTGAAAGAGAAATAGCCACCACCAATTAATGTGGTTGGAATAAATGATTATAACAAGTTGTGGAGGCTAATGAATTCAGTCGCTGACAAAGAATATAGTGTAGTTACTATGAATAACAATGTATTCAAAATTAGCGTTCCAGACCCTGATACTTACAGGGCCCTGGCACAAAAACTCAGGACTGAAAATATTCAATGGTATACGTATGAAAGCAAACAGGAGAGACCAATTCGTGTCATTGCTCGAGGAACTCATGCATCATGCAATGTAGAAGAAATCAAGGAAGACTTATTAAAGAGAGGATATAAAATTCTTGATGCTGTTAATATACGTACTAGTGAAAATAAGGTAAATGAAAAAGGAGAACAAACTGTTGTTAAACGTGGACTTTTATGTTAACATTTGACAACACAGAAAGTACAAACAAAATATATGAGATCACATCTATTCTTAAGACAGAGGTAAAAATAGAACCACTGAGGAAAAATTCCAAATTGATTCCACAATGCAAAAGGTGTCAAGGGTTTAATCATACTGAAGCTTATTGTCAGAAAGAAGTATACTGTGTTAAGTGTGCTGGTAAGCACCACACTAGAGACTGTAGAGTAAGCAGACAAACTGCTTCTAAATGTATTAACTGTAAGGGAGCACACCCAGCAAACTATAGGGGATGTGAGGTTACTAAAGAGCTTCAAAAAAGGCGCAACAGGATAGTAGCACAGAATCAAAGGACACAACAAATATCCAAAACATATTACAATAGAGAAAAGAAAACTGAAGTTATAGAAAACAAACTAGGAACCTCTGGACAAAGAGAACAAAATTACGTACAAGTAATACGAACTAATCAGAATGGAAATGAGAGTACATTTACTGAAACACTTAGTCTGATTCTTAGAAGGATAAACGAAAAAAATGAAACAAATAAAATGATAATTAATAGATTGGAAAAAATAGAGAGAAAGGTGGAAAACAAGGTAAGCAAGAAAAAATGAACTGTCTTAGAATTGCAACATGGAATGCCAATAGGCTTATGCATAAGATACATGAACTGGAAGTTTTCCTATGGAATGAAAAAATTGACATTTATTTAATATCTGAAACACATTTCACTACACAATCCTATATCAAAATACAGGGATTTAGAATGTATCACACAATTCATCCTTCTAATACAGCTAGAGGAGGTTCAGCTGTGATAATTAAAGCATCAATTAAACACACTGAAGATATACAAATGTCACTAGAATTCATGCAAGCAACCACTGTGAGCATGCAAATCAAGTATTCAAAAATAAATATAACAGCAATATATTGTCCTCCACGATATAGGCTAGAAAAAGATGAATATCTAGACATGTTTAAGACACTTGGTAGGAAATTTATTATTGGAGGAGATTTTAATACAAAACATACTTATTGGGGATCAAGGTTGATAACCCCTAAAGGTAGACTGCTCTACGAAGCAGGAATGAAAGTGAATTGTGACTTTTACTCTACAGAATCACTGATATATTGGCCCTCCGATCGAAACAAGTTGCCAGACATCATTGACTTCTTTGTTATTAAGGGTTTATCTAAGCATTTTATACAGATAGATCATTGCGAGGTTCTTTCATCTGATCATACACCTATAATTTTTACTATTAATGACAAGGTGATACAAAAAGAAACACCAGTTAAACTAACTAGTCAAAAAACAAACTGGAAACAGTTCAGAGATACACTTGATAACCTCATTGAACTTCAAATGCCACTTAAAGCTCCAGAACAGATAGAACAAGAAATTGATCTGTTAATTGTTAACATTCAGCATTCGGCTTGGACAAAGACACCAGTTACATTTAAGATATATGGCAAAACCAAAATAAGTTATCCTCTTGAGGTATGAGAGTTAGTTAATGAAAAAAGAAAAGCTCATAAAAAATGGCAAAACAGTCAATCTCCATAAGACAAAATGATAGTTAATCGACTAAGCAATAGACTCAAAACAATGATAAAAGAAATAAAAAATGAAACTGTAACCAATTATCTCCAAGACCTGACTGCAGATAAAGATACCGATTACTCTCTCTGGAAAATAACTAAGGGTCTTAAAAAGCCAATAATACAAACACCACCCATTAGGAAAAATAATAATGATTGGGCAAGAGGTGATAAAGAAAAAGCAGATGTATTTACCAAGTATCTGGAGGAGATTTTTAAACCATTCTCTAGACAAACAGCTGATGAAAACATAGTAATAAATTATCTTAATGATATTCCAGAAATTAAAGTAGTAACTCTGAAAGAGCTCAAACAGGAAATTAATAATGTGGATTTAAAAAAAGCCCCAGGATATGACCTAATTACAGGACAGGTGCTTAAAGAGGTACTTAATAAATCATTAGTGAAAATACTACATATCATAAATGCTGTTATCTGACTGAGATATGTGCCTAGGCAATGGAAAGTTGCAGAAGTTATTATGATTTTAAAACCAGGGAAGGACCCTAATGTTAAAAAGTCATACAGACCTATATCTCTGCTACCACAATTATCTAAAATATTTGAAAGGTTGCTGCTTAGTCACTTAAAACTTATATTGCAAGATAGAAAACTAATTCCAGATCATCAGTTTGGATTCAGGAGCAAACATTCAACCATCGATCAGGTACATAGAATAACTCAAATAATAGAGGAGTCACTGGAAGAAAAGAAAATATGTTGTAGTATATTTCTTGATGTAACCCAAGCTTTTGATAAGGTGTGGCATGCTGGATTAAATCACAAGTTACAAAGGCATTTACCAAAACAATACTGTGATATATTACAATCATATCTCTCAGAGAGGTTGTTTCGAGTTAAACATGGAAGTGAATATTCAAGCTTAAAGGAAATAAGTGCAGGAGTCCTGCAAGGAAGTGTCCTTGGACCGATATTGTACTTGCTGTATACAAGTGATATCCCACAAAATCCAGAAATGACAATGGCCACCTTTGCTAGTGATACCGTCATTCTAGCTGTTGGGGAAACAGAAGAAGCAGCAATTAATAAGCTTCAAATTGCAATAAATGAAGTTAACGCTTGGACTAAAATGTGGCATATTAAACTTAATGAAACAAAGTCTACTCATGTTAATTTTACAAATAAAAAAATAAAAAACCTACCTGTGATTATGAACAAACAAATAATCTCATATGCAAACCAGGCCAAATATTTGGGCATGACACTGGATGCTAAGTTGAAATGGAAGGCACATGTCAAAAAGAAAAACGAAGAACTTGACATAAAATATAGAAAAATGTATTGGAAGACATTCTGAGCTTAATATACAAAATAAATTGCTCCTGTATAAGCAGATATTAAAACCTGTATGGATGTATGGATTGCAGATCTGGGGATGCACCAAGAAAACAAATATAAAAATTATACAAAATTTTCAAAATAAAGTGCTACGTGGTATAGTAAATGCACCATGGTACATTAGGAATGACAACATTCATAGAGACTTAAAAATGGACACCATTAGAGACTGGTTCAGGGCAGTGAAGTATGAAAAACGACTTCACACTCATTCAAATCTTCTTGTGCTCCAGTTGTTGGAAATCAGTGCCATACCAAGAAGACTAAAAAGTACAAAACCTGAGGACTTAGCACAGTGAAGTGTTATTGCATGAAAAATGCTATGATTAGCAGAATATATTCATTGGAATAATTACTGCCAAACAAAACAGTCATATAATCATGTTAATGAAACTACTAGATAAGTTTTATACTTAGTTGTAGTATGAATTAATTTAAAAAAAAAAAAAAAAAAACTTTCAACCTACAGAGTCTGTTACAATCCATGTGGTGAAACTGCCCCAATATATTAAAGTCATACATTTTTTACCTACAGCTTTACAGAGTAAGAGGGAGCTCCATCAAATAATGCATACTGTTATTCCTGGCAAGAACTTAGTAGTAAACAGGGAAGTACTGAATTTGGAACATGCAAAACATATTTTGATCGGCTCGTTCTGCAAGAAAAAGGAAGAATACTGCACCTTACAATGTGAAAGAGCCACAGATCTATCTAGAACAATTCTGTGCAACAAAATAAGGATAGTGAAAGGAATAGGGTAAACTAGTTGAAAATAAAATGCTTCAGATATGAAAGAGAAAGCCCTGGAATTATGAAATACAAGTAAGAACATATTGGGAGATATTTGCAAATTTGTTGGTGTGAAGGTCCTACTGGCATGCTATTCTTGGCATGACGTATAATACTCTGTTTCCTATATCTGACTGAAAATATAAGGATTTGTTGTCACTATGTGATAAATGACTTTCACCAGGGCATTGCTGCTTGCCACATTAAAAAAGTGGAATATAGAATCCCAGAATCATGTATCAGAAGTGAAAGTGACCCTGAAGGATAAGATACTAATCATTTTGTTTGGAGTTAATTTAATTAAATAAAGAATAAAACCATTTTTAATTTGTTCAAAGTATTCAGATGTTTCATGTTAAAGTTATCAATTTCAGCAGTTAATTCATGGCTTATTCCAGACTCAAATGTGGTTGCAAAGTTATGCAAAACTTTTACACATGCATTTTTCTTCACCCCAGCACTGGACAAGTTTATAAACTTATTATTTTATTTCATAACCCAGTAAGTAGCCTACCTATCTCCTGTAAACTGCCTTTTGCTCTTCAGGCAGAAGTTGCTTAGTCTTTCCAGCACTGGAAAAGTTTTTAAGGTTACTAAAGTGTCAAAAAAATAAAAACTGCAAAACATGTTGTAGACAACAGCTAATATATTTATCATAAAATAAGAATTATTTTACTTTATAACCCAGTAGTCTACCTATCTCCTATAAACTGGCTTTTGCCCTTCAGGCAGAAGTCGCTTAGTCCAATATTTTGGAAATTCTAAAGAATTTTACAAACATTTACAGAAAAAAATATTGAAAATATATTATAAATGATACTAAAAAGTCTATATATTTTTCATTTGTGTTTGAAGTTTAGCACAATGTTATAATAAATGTTTGGAACTAAGCAGAACCTTAAAATTGCTGTATCTCAAAATAAATATTTTGGATGTAATGTTGAAAATGAGTCGGAATAGTAACACTCACCTCACTTATATGTATTATGTCCAAAACATATGTTTCAAGGGCAATTGCCCTCTTCTTCAGTTGAAGTCCGACTGATGGCTGGTATTTGTGCTCTGTGGTCTATTACGGTGGAGCCATCTGGTGTTCTCAGTAGAAGTTCAAAATCATGTGGCGGTATTTCAAAATTCATCAGTTGGTCTTTTTGTTGTGTAATGAGAATATTCTCCCAAACTGTAAGTTCTGCCGGGTTGTTTACAGGTTTTAGCAATTTTATGTCATTTTGTATTTCATGATGTGATGTCCAAAAATGGTATGCTACTGCCGATTTATCTGTTTGTTTCTGTTTGATATGTCTGAAATGTTCCTTTAGCCTTGTTTCCAGTCTTCTTTTTGTTTGGCCAATGTAACATGATTTGCAGTCCTTGCAATCAATTCTGTAGATGCCTGATCTCTGGTTTGTAGGTATGGGGTCTTTAATGTCTGTTTTCAATGCATTTTTTATGTTGAATTGGTTACTTGAAGCTAAACTTATATTGTATTTCTTGAAAATTTTTTTGAATTTCCTATCTGCTGTTGGGTGATAGGTGAATTTTTTATATATAACTTTCGGTTTTTGTATGGACAAAGTGGTGATTTGTTTTAAGGTTAATTTCTCCTTATGTTTTTTAATTTTTTGGTCAATGATGTCTGGGTTAAAACCATTGGCTGAGGCTATATGTCTTAGTTGGAGGTATTCTGTGTTGTACTCTTCTGGGTCAAGTGGGATGCTGAGGAGTCTGTGTACTGAACTGTTGAAGACTGCCTGTTTATGAGGTTCTGGGTTGAAACTATTCTGTTTTATGTAATTGTCTGTATGTGTGGTCTTCCTGTAGATGCCATAAGTGATCCTTTGTTCTTTCCGAGTTAGTTTTAGGTCCAGGTATGGTAGCATTTGGTCTTTTTCTGTTTCCATTGTGAATTGTATGTACCTGTCCTGTAGGTTTAGTAATTTTAGAGAGTCTTCTGCTAATTTTTTGGGGACCACCGCAAAAACATCATCAACATATCTAAACCATTTTTTGAATATATTCGGAAAACTGGAGGTTATATGTACTTCAAGTCGTCCCATGTACAGATTTGCTAAAAAGGGCGAAAGTGGGTTACCCATCGCTAAGCCTGATGATTGTCTGTAAAATCTACCATTGAATTGGAAATAATTCTGGTTGATGCAAAGTTCTGTTAAAGTATGGAAGTCTTCTATTTCTTTCTGGTTTAAGCCTATGCCCCTGAGCCATGCTTTGAAGGTTTCAAGTAACTTGTCGACTGGGATGCTGGTGAATAATGATTTCACATCAAACAAAACCAACAACTCATTGTTTGAAACTTTGTACTCTTCTAGATGTTTTATTAGTTCTATGGAGTTTTTAATGGAAAGGTGGTTGTGTTCGGGGAAGCTATTGAATTTGTTAACTAACCACTTAGATAATTTGTAGGTTGGAGAGTTTATGAAATTGACTATTAGTCTCATGGGTTTGTCCGGTTTGTGGATTTTTGGACTTAAGGATTTCAGCCAGAATGTCAACGATTTACCAAATATAATTCCAATATTCTTTGTTTCAGTATATTCACGTTGGTTCTTTTCCTGATTCATTAAAGAAAGTACATCATGCACTAAAATCTAATTGTTCCTTCTAATTATAGAATTAATTGTTGAAGAGTTTTATTTCTTTGCTTTGCTTATGGTATTTAGGGCAAGCTCTCACTGCACATGACATCACAGATGACGGACACTGATAATACATACAATGAATACTGGGAATCAAAATTAAACATCCCAGGCCTAAATATAAGGTGTGTTCGAGACACTTTAGTCATGTGGACTGAGGAAAATACCTCACTCAGGGAGAGCTGGTAAGATTTCAAAACCGTGAACCATGAGCATATGCTTTAAGGGTTGAGTCGTCCATTTTGGTATTACTAAATTTGTTAATGCATATTTGCTTTAACTGATCATTTTTAAAAATGGAATTACATTTTTTGGAAAACATTAGTATCTGAAGTAAAAATGGAAATAACAAAGCCAATCTTTGAAATTTTTATGTCATTTTACTTTAAGCTTTAAGCATTTGATCCTCAGTTTTCTATGACATATGCTAACAGTAACACGGGAAGTGTAAAACTGAATAGTCAAACAATGATATGTCATACAGCAAAGGCAGACAACATGGACAAAGTTAATATACAACTGAAAATGCTGGATGGTAATACTCTGAAACTGATGTCTGAGGAATAAGCTATACACAAAATGAAAGAAAAGCAAGTCTTAATGGCTCCAAACAATAATATGGGGTATGCATTGTGGAGCATACAAGGAGAAAACATAATAGGAATAGGATGTTATTTGCTATTGCATACAACTGGAACTACAACACTCTTTTTCATGTATCCTGTTTATGCCAACAGAGTTGCTGCTAACATTTACAGTGCTAGCTCATTTTAATGCTTTCAATAAAGCAGTCATCTTTAGTGATTCAAAATCCTCAATACAAGCCATTTGTACCAGTGTATGTGCAACTAAAAGTACAGCTGAAATCTACCAAAGCATTAAACACTTATAATCTCTTCACAAATTGATAGGTTTACAGTGGATTCCCTCACACTGTGGAGTTCTTGGTAATGAAAATGCCTTAGCAAAAAAAGGCGCAATGATCCACCAAACTAAAAACTCATCATTATCTTTTCACTCATCAAAATTACTATTACAGAAAACCATTCAACAAAAAACGTATGACCGTTTAAATCAACAGCATATAAATAAACAATGGAAAACTTTGTTGAACAATGCAACAATAATTCCAGAATTTCCAAGATCAAAAGCTGTTTCTCTCTTTCGATTACATATAGGACATGATTGCTTGGCTGCTCATCTACACAAACTAAACATCCTTCCAACTTCAAATTACATACTTTGTAGAGAAGAGGATTCTACAATGAATATAGCTCATCTTAGGAAATTTCAAAATCTAACAGATCTCTCACTGCGTTACTGGGAGGCAAGAAGGCAAATGGAAGAACTCCGATATGCTGAGCATTAGCAACCAACCAACCAACCACCATATTTTTCATTAAAGCTCATCTGATTCCTTGGGAAGCTTGTATCCTTTCTGAATATTTGAATATTAAAAATTGACATTCTATAGATACTGCTTCATAACTGGTCACCGTTAATTCTGAGGAATTGCTTTTTAGGATGATAGTGAGAGCACTGAGGAACAGAACAAAGGATGTACGAGGAGCATACTGAAAGTCATGAGCAACACTGTTTTATAATCTTAATATTTATTTTTAAGCCAGCTGCCCGCAGACCCTGACGCACTGCTTTCCGAATATCCTCCAGCGTCTCGTAGCGTTGGCCACGCGTCTGCTCCTTCACAGAACCGAAAAGATGGTAGTCGGAGGATGCCAAGTCGGGACTGTAGAGAGGATGTGGAAGAGTTTCCCACCCTAATGCCCTGATCTTCTCCATAGTGGCACGGGCAGTATGCGGACGCGCATTATCCTGTTGAAGGATGATCCTCTTTCCAGGGCGTTTATCACGCAAAGCCCGACGGAGCTTCAGAAGTGTCTTGATGTAGCGGGCAGAATTTATGGTTTGTCCAGGTTCAAGAAAGTCAACCAGAATGCAACCTTGTGCATCCCAAAAGACACTTCCCATAATTTTTCCTACAGACTGCACTGTCTTTGCTTTCTTCTTCGATGGTGAGTTCAAGTGGTGCCATTTCATACTCTGACGTTTCGTTTCTGGCTCATAGTGATGGAACCAGCTCTCATCTCCAGTCACAATACATGTCAAAAATTCATCACCTTCATTATGAAATCTCTGAAGAAGGTTTTGTGCAATGGTTTTTCTCTGAAGTTTGTGGTCTTCAGTCAATAAACGGGGGATCCAACGGGCACAGACCTTTCGATAACCCAAGCTGTGGATCATTTCTTGCACTGCACTATGTCCTATTCCAAGTTGCGCAGCAATTTCATTCACAGTGAAACGCCTATCTCCTGTAATGAGGTCATCAACTCTTTCCTTGTTGTGTTCTGTAGAGGCAGTTTTAGGACGTCCGCTACGAGGCGCATTTTGCAGACTCGTGTTTCCATCTTTGAAATGTTTCACCCATCTTCTAACACTGCTGGCACCCATGCAGACACCTCCATATGCACGTTGAAGTCTGAGATGAATTTCAGGAGCAGATTTTCCTTCTTTCACAAGGAATTCAATGACAGCACGCTGTCGAAACGAAACATCAATGTCAGCCATTTTTCAAACAGCGTCTGTGGTCACGTGATAGAAGCTAATGACGTCACAATATGTCAACATGTGGCTTAAAGTCTGTAGATTACGATCCTGCAATTCGTTTCGTTACTTTGTTGAAATTTAAATTTTTACAATGGGTTGCTCGTGACTTTCAGTATGCCCCTCGTAAGTCATTAATTTTACCTCCCTGTATTGACTTTAACAGTGGTAGTACACTATGTCACTACTACAGTAGGAAAATTCCCTCTAAACTGATTGCAATTTAATTTTCTCCCCATTTGCTTATATCAGTGTTTATCAAACTTTTTAAAGCTCAGAAACAGTAAAATATCAGAAATGATTCTGAAGACTACTTACTTATATAAGGAGCAACCAATCAAAATGTATATTGTCCACTTCGGGACAAAATTGAGTTTGATACAGTTTCGTGTAGTATTTTTACATGCTCTACATGTTCCCGCAATCAGATTTAGCCTATATGCATATTGTATCATTGAAATAACAAATTGAAAATGAATGGTTAAAACAAATCATATGTTGTCCATCTGTGTGATTGAGTAAGAACATATAATGTCCACAAATAAACTATCATTTTACTTTTAATTCATTTACATTAGCACCACTGTCAAATGAAATTTGTTTCATTGCCTACAATAGTTCAAAACATTATTCTGCATTGTTGTCGTCTTGCATTGTTAGACATAATTCCAGGAAAATCCTTAATATAAGAGAGTAAAACTGACAGCATAGCAGCAGTGTCTTGTTCTGTTTTTTGTGTATATTATTAATGAAACAATCACCACATGGAAGAAAACATTTGCTTTTGACTCAAAGCAAATCCAGCCTGTTCCAAAACTAAATATTGGAGAGGCATATTACGCCCAACAAATAGCATTTTATAGCTTTTGTGTTACAAATATGAAACTACACAGCCTGTTTTCCATGTACAGAATGAAACTCAAGCAGGAAGGGGGCCACAAGAAATATCATCAGCCCTCACTGACTTTCTTTCTAAAACATTGTTTGTCCAGACCACCACATCTCTCAGACTCTTTGCTGATGGATGCAATGATCAAAATAAAAACCAACATCTGATTCATACGGTTGCATTTTGGCTGTTGAAGAGTTCTCCGCCACATATAAGGGATGTACACCTACATTTTCCAGTTAAAGCACATTTTTTTTTTACCAGCGGATAGTGTATTGGATAGAGTGGAGAGAAATCTGCCAAATTCCGGAAATTTTCAATCCAGAGAAATATGTACGGATTTATAATGAAGTAGGGGATACTAGGGTTATTTAAAAAGACTAGGAGCCTAAAGGATTATAAAGAACTGTCAAGGACTTGGAAAAAGATAGACGGTATCAGAGAAGTAAGGAGAATAATTTTGAAAAGGTCAAAACTGAACAGGATCAGGATGTAAAATCTAAAACACAACGTTACTATTACTTTGATGACCCTTCACAACACTGGCAAAACATGGGCATAATAATATTATGTTTTCAGCAACTAAAAGACCAGTTCTTCCATTATCAACCAAGGTAAAGGAAGAGAAAAAGAATAATGTGAAAAAATTGCTCACTTTAAGATTTGGTGAAAATTGTAAAGAAGAACAGCTATGTTTTTTTCACAGGCTTTAGAGGTTCCATACAGCAGCAGTAGCAGCAACACTCCTGAACATACTGATTGTGATTGTTTAAATGAAGAACCTGGACTGGATAAAATGTAGTAAATTTATTGTAGACAGTAATATTCTACCTATAAAAAATTATTGTATTGGCAAATGTTCATTTAATTGCTTGGGGGCTATTAATTTTATATTTCTCTAAGTAGTGTAAATTTGATGTAATTGAAAGTAAAATTTAGCATACTAACATTTTGTTCTAAACATTATTTGAAGCGATTGACCATTTAATATTGTAAGTTACATTTTAGACATTAAAACAAATGCAATCTAATATAGTAGAAATACAGTAAACACATCAACATATATAATGTCCTATATGATGGATCAAAACATATATTGTCCAAAACATACATGAAATTTTAAGATCTCTAATAAAATATTGATCTATTTATATGTGAAATCTAATTCAGCACTCCAATATGGAAATAACATTGAAAATTGCATTACATGTTATTGCACACTTTAGTAGATATCAGTTTTTCGTTTCCCCTGAAAAATTTGCATTAACAGATATTACACATCTTGATTGGTTGCTCCTCATATGTGCACAACCTTTCCCCTGTTGTATATTAATATCTTTTAGGATAAATTATATTACAAGATTACAATATAATAAATGTAAAACCATGTTTTAAATTGCTATGGAGACACAAATTTAAGACTGGATAGCTGGACATTATACTGTGTTCATTCTTATTTGTGATTTCCCTTGCAAGAGATGTCATTGGCACCATTTCTAATGAAGCTATTTTATGCACTGTCTCTCTAATGACAGATCATACTTATTGTGATACCACAAGGATGTGAATAGGATATCGTCTCTCCATTGACAGAAGATCCTATTTCTGTGATGCCAGCATATAGATGCATTAATACTGCTGTCCAGTGACCCAGAACTCAAATTCAATTCAGTCCTCCTAGTGACAGGTGTTCATACTTATGGTTCAGAGTAGGTATCATATATATGCACCGCATAAATCATATTTATATAAACAATAAAAACACAACCAGAGACATGAGGTGTGTTGTGTCCATGTTCACCTTTGTCAAAAAAGAACAGAGAAACCTTTTAGAATTATTCGTTACTGTGATGGAAGAAGGCATGGGAAGGCTGATTGTATTTGTTAGCAATGAAAGAACATCCAAATTGCTGTGGTTTGCTTTCCCTTATGTAAACCATCGCCAAACTTTCTAGTAGTGGTTGCTGTGACTACTTTCTTTTCCACAAATGATCACCAATCTTTCTATTAAAGTTCACTGTGATTGCTTTCTCTGCCACAAATGATAACCACCCTTTGTGGTAAAGGTCACTGTGATTGTGATGAAGGCCCACCAGTCATTCTTATTTAATCAGGTCTGGGAAATCATGAATAAACATTAACATCCAGTATATACTGTCGGCCCTAGGTAATACTTGGTAAGGAGAATTTTTCCTTTTTTTAATGACCATTGCAAAACTACAACTTATCTAATAATATTCCTTTCTCAAATAAGTACCCCCCTTCAGGGGCATACTATGGTAGGTATGGATTTGGCGCACCCAAGCCAAATCTGACTCAATTGAGTGAGCAACCTCCGAGTGAGGAGGGAGTCAGTCCATCGAAATACCTACCAACATGTTGGTGGAAAGGGATATCCTGGTTGGTTGAGGGTTGTGCATGTGAGCCTCGGCTTTTGATTTTTAGTGACTGGGGAGGGTGCGCAACCTAATACACCACTTTGGTTTCTGCTTTGACTAAAAGGGAGGCTAAGAACTAGCCCATCCCTAGTCATTCGGCAAAGGACTCGGTGCTATACTGAACTCCAGGGTGAGTTGGAGGCAAGCCTGACTCTACTTATCCAGCCTGCTATATCTCCTGTGAACCCTCATTGGGAAATATTTTACCATATTCATGTCAAAACTGAACCCACTAATAATTAAGTGAATGGAAAAATATTTGAGTGCTATGGTCCTCGCTACTTAGTTATAACTAGGACAGAAGAAGGCAAGAAATTTACATTGGTTAGCCAGTTTCCTATACAATAGGGTCTTGAGAAAAATGCTGGTCCAGTTCATTCCTGTATTGGAACAAAGAATGGTACACTCCTGGTAGAAGCATTATTGGCATCCCAGGCAAATAAAATCCTGAAGATCAAGGTGTTAGGCAGTTATCTGGTTAAGATCGAACAGCACAAGATATTGATTAAATCGCGCAGTGTTATCACCATCTGCGCATTGGACGGTTTGTCCAATGAGGAGCTTCAAAAGGAGCTGGCAGACCAAGGCGTCACATCTATGTATAGGGTTCAACACAAGGTTAATAGTGATTTCGTGCCGACCCATACCTTACCTTTGATTGGGTAGATCTCCCTCAAAAGATTAACGTGAAGTATGAAGCCATCAAAATTAGACACTATATCCCTAACCCACTCAGATGTTACA
This sequence comes from Hymenopus coronatus, assembly GCA_030762935.1. Lineage (NCBI taxonomy): Eukaryota > Metazoa > Arthropoda > Insecta > Mantodea > Hymenopodidae > Hymenopus > Hymenopus coronatus. The sequence goes on along the minus strand of JAUKNX010000035.1, from coordinate 832,040 downwards.
AGTGTCTGCATTTTGGGCATACTAGTGATTTTTGTAGCCCTTTTACATGTGCTATTTGTGAAGAGGCATCGCACGATGGACTGTGTACCACCACTTCATCTTCTGTTAATTGCAGTGGGGAGCACCCCTCTAGTTCCAGCAATGGCCCCCATTCTACAAGGAGAGAGCAATCCAGGAGATACGAGTGAGGGAGAAGGTGTCCTCAGAAGCCCGTAAGCTCCACCGCCTCCGCCAACCCTCTTTCACGCGCTTCGGGGCCACAATTGCAGAGAAGACTCTCATTGCCAGGCCACTAACAAAGATCTCAACGTCTACGTCGGCATTAACCTCAACTAAGTCTGCCACCGTAAAGAGCTCTCAGAAGATTTTCTTGCAGTGTTTAACGCCAGCTTTTGCTACTTGTGGCACCACAGGCGATTATACTGGTGATATGTGGAATGAAGATGAAGTACTTGTGGAATGCGATGGCGGGGGAAACCGGAGAACCCGGAGAAAAGCCGCCACTGCGCCGCTTTGTCCACCACAAATCTCATGCGATCGCTTGGGATCGAAATCGGCTGTCTAGGTGAGAGCCGGCAGCAATGTCACCCAAACCGTCGACCTCGGGCAACAATGCTGCTACACCTGAAGGATATTCTACACCAGGAAAGAACTTTAAGACAAGTTATGTCAGAATTGCCTTTTCGAAGCACACTGTAGGGTCCTCTCCCAAAGTGTCTTAAGGAAAGGAAAAGTTCTTGCCTCTCTCCACGCAGATCCTCTTCTGAAGAACTTTCTGGGAGGAGTATAGATCAGCAACCACCATCTTCTTGAACCGAAATTCACTATTGGAAAGGGGTCCTTCCCCGTGGAGGAGATGGAAGAGGAGGATTCTGGCTTCACTGCCAGACGGACTGTGCGTAAGCGGCAGGATCGTGCTGCTGAGCCAAGTATTAGTCCGACACTCATAAAGAATAAATTAAACCGACCAGCACAGCCGAATATGCAGAAACGGCTTTCAATTTAGAACTTATCTCACACTATTGACCACGGCTATCATACAATGGCACATCCGTGGAATTCGACCACATCGACCAGAGCTTGAGCTATTGCTGCAGCAGTATCAACCTTTGGTCGCCTGCTCACAAGAGACCAAACTCCGATCAGAAGAAAACGTTATATTCAGGCACTACTCTGCTGCACTGTGTTATTTATCAACCAGTAAATGGTGTACCTGCACATGTGGCACTTGATGCTCATCAGAAGGGGAAATGCACCTGTTAGTTACCAAATCAGCTGTGTTGTGTTGTGAAAAAACTTGTTTCCATATAGTACCTTTGGAAATGTCTTAAATCTCAATGTCTCTAATTGGTAGGCTGAATGTCCCTTTGGTTCTCTCCAGTAAATGAGCAAGAAGTAATGTGCTACATATTTTTAAGCAGGAAGTAAACTTTTTCAATGTTGCAACTTGACATTTTGAGCAAATTATTTCCAGAAATATAATACCTCCCTTACTTCATGAATAAACATAGAAACATCCATCATATACCAATTCTGAAGCAATAAAAAACAATGAAATTCTATCTTGCCTGCCGAGCCATAGCCAATGATCTTGCAATCGATGTGAGTGTAGTTAGTTACTCAATTTGGAGTAGCCAGTCAGTAGCCAATTTTCAGACAGTGGCTGGTCCCATGTTAACCCTCCTGCCATAACCTTGGCAGAATCTTCCTGCACAATATAAGAATAGGAGTTATAAAGCCCAAGATATCAAATATATTAGAAACTAGGTATTGATAAAACAATTGTTTTGGTAAATACTTTTGTGTAAGAGTTTGTTTTGAGACAACTTTAAATTTGAAACCTGTTTTCAGTTGGATGCCATTGTAGTCAAAGTGTCATCACTGTATCTTTGTCAAGTTGCAATGATAGAAAAAGTTATTGTTTGGTTTGATGGGATGTTTGCTAACTGTTCTGAATAATTGTCGTACCATTTTCATAGCAAAAGTCCTATAGCATGACTGCTAATTATTTCTGATGCTGAAGTGTCTCATCCATGTTGCACACACTAAAATGCAATCATCACAATTAGGGCTCAGAGTTTTAGGTGCTAAAAACATGGGAAATATTTATTTTTTATGCACTAAAAATGTTAGAAATATATGCCAAAACAAATAAAATATATTTTTAAAGATCTGAATGGCTGATCTAATAGAAGTGTAAGTAGTACTCACCAAAAATAATTCCTGGAAAGGATCACCAAATACTCTAAGAGTTATGGTATACTGCCATATGCTTCCTCAAATTTTCCATTCCGAAAGATTGACAATCGTTACGAAGAAATGCCTTGAATTTAAAAAATGATCACTCCATGTCACAGGAAGTAAGTCTAGCATAATTATAACATGAAATGTCACTCACAACAATAATTTCTTCGTGTTGCGCATCCAACACATTTTAAATTTTACACATTATGTTAAATCCACATTATACTAATTATTTTCGAACACTTCCTTGCATTTTCTTTTTAAATTTTGTGCTGCATGACTAGAAAGAACATTCAGTTTTTTTTCCACATCCTGAACTACTTGAAGTGCTTAAAAACTATTGCATATCAATGATTTTGAGGTTACCAATATTCAGATTTTTCAGACATTGAATCTGATTCCAAATTAGTGGAGTGAATTTAAGCTCCACAAATAAAATTTAATTTTTTTTTTAGAATATGCCTACACAAGCAAATTTAAATTTACAGGATAGCGCTTCATCTTATGTTAAATCCATTATTATTTTCGAACACTTCCTTGCGTTTTCTCACAATACACTGAAAACTAAAGTGCCCTGCTGAAGTGCTTGGCACTGGATAATTAAAAAAAAATTGCTTTTTTGTAAAGCACAAAATAGTTGCCTTGTGTTTTTTACCATTTAAATGTTGTATCACTTGCTAACGTTGATCTGCTATTATAGCTTTACCACATGGCTGACAATACAGGATTTTACCATCAGAACTGAAAATATCCTTAAATTCTGCAGCATACTGTTGCACATGACCTTGCACTACTTTTCACTCTGGGCATGTTTAATCTACTGTGAAGTCAAAACTGTCAAAATGTAACTCCCTAATACAACTAGAAGGTTGTCTAAACTTTGCAGATTCACAAATGACAAATGACTGACTAATTGACTATACAGTTTTGCAAGTATCAGTGTATATCCTAGCCGGAATGTGAAGCAATAACAGGTGTTTATTCATTTCAAGCATATAGCAGTGGAGGAATTCCCATTTTTATCTTGTGAGCTCATTAACTAAGGAAAGCAGGATGTTTATATTTTCTTCAAACTGATGGGATACTATAGCTCACATATCCATTTATCCAATAATTAACAAAAAATTGTGTTATCTGGCATGTGTAATTGAGCATTACAGAGGTGGATAGTGACCTGTTAAAAATAATCCTGTTGCTCCTTTTGTGATTTTGAGAAATTATGTGAAAATTATTTTAAAAGGGTTTCCTTTATGCGGTTCTTGTGTAGTTTATGTGAATATATGAAAAATATTTATTTACATAGAAAAATAAAAAAATATGCATTTTTATGTGCAATAAAACTTAAAAAGTTTGGTCTAGTGTACAAATCCAGAATACTACACTCAGTTTCAAATTCATATTAGGATGGAAACCAAATATGTCCTACACATGGCTTGTGTGAAAAAACAATTATTGCAAAATATGTATTTGCCTAAAAATGCAATCCCTGATCATAATAGTAATTCAATGCTGCTGCAGTAGTACTTTATTATAAATCAACTGTTATGGATAATCAATAGCTAGAAATGGAGAACTAGCCATACTTCAAGTTAGTCTTTAACTGATACTCTTGCATGGGAGCAGCAGGCTTACTTCTCCATAATATTCTTTGGTACACTTGATCATCTGGGTGTACCCAAATCATTTTGTACATTTTTGCAATATCAGTAATAACTGCTATCTTACAAGTTCTAAAATGTTGAATAATAAAACAAGCATCCTGTTGGGTAACAGGATTGACAAGTAATTAATCATTCAATGAAACACTATTCTTGTGTGCTGTAGAACAGTAAAAATTTAACCTTGTCTTTTTAGCTGAGGTGTGGATTTTAAAAAATCTATGATTAGGTATATAATAGGAATGCAACATTGTGGGTTTTGCCATTTTCAGTGTGCTGGTGCTTCATGTTCTTGTAATAACTTGCAAAAAGCTTCCTTCATTATTTTGTGCATGATTAGACTTCTTTGCAGTTCATGTATATCTCTGCTGTTGAATCTTTGGATGACTTTATGTAATGTTGACTATATTCTGGTTGCAATATTGCCAGAGTGGCTAGTAAATAGCAATGGCTGATTATGAACCTCTCTGTCATGTCCAAAGTTGCGTATAAAGTGTCCATAATAGTGAATGCAAATGAATGACTAATTTGTTATTATTATTGTTAATTGAAAATAGCACATGCAGAATATTTTGCAAAATATGTAGAATGAATTATTTACCTTTGACTTTATAGAACAAATTAATGCAAATTTGCTGGTTACAATGAGAGAAATGAAACAAGCATAACAAAGTGCTTTTCATTCACTGATTTAAAATTATAAAGCATTCTCAGATCCTTCTAATAGTTGCAATGCCTGACTATTAAGTGTCACATCCTTATGCAAAGATTTTCACTTCACAAACCATCATTCAGTGATCAGTAGCATTTCTGAGGCATTGTTGCACTTCAAATCTTGTATAAAAATATGAATGAAAAAAAAAATAGATATACATAAGTAAACCACTATCAACCATAATAATAAATATAAATAACAACAAATAATATATAGCTTGCAAAGAACCAGTTGAGCATATGTTAGAGATCCCAAACTGAAACATGTGGTTGAAATAGCCAGATCTGGTAACTTAGCTGCTTCCAGTTCCAGTTCTGCTTTTTGACCAACTAACTGAAATGCTGCCTTATGTTTGGCACAGGAAGTAAAGTTTTTTACCTGTTTCTTCACATATGTATCAAATTATCTGCAAGCTATCAAGTGCAAAGTTCAGCAGTGGAGACATAACCTTGCTGTTGCTGCCATCTTAGAATTGCCAACTTCTTAGGATCTTCCTTGGATAGAGTCAAACCACAAGTCTACCTGACAAATTCCTTGTATTCTGAGATAAATGAGTCTAAGGTGCTTTTTGTCAATGCGTTTCGGAATCTGAACCAACTCCTTGATCACCCAGAATATCTGCAAAGTAGGACGCCTCCAGCTGCTGTGGAGTGTTACAGAATTTTCAGAATTTTAACATTGTACTGTTTGCATTATAACATTATGATTGTTATTATAATACAATGTAACTTAATGCTAAATGAATGAGTACAGTTCTGCCACCAAAAATCATCTATCTTTCTGTGTTTGGTGCTGTATACTGACCTCATATTGGCAAAGTAGGACGTCTCCAGCTGCTGTGGAGTATTACAGAATTTCCAGAATTTTAATATTGTATACTGTTTGCATTATAAAATGATGGTTGTTATCATAATACAATGTAATTTAATGCTAAATGAATGAGTACAGTTCTGCCACCAAAAAGCATCTATCCTTCCAAACTCATCAGAAAATGAAATATTCTTAGCTATATTCCAAATTCTGTGGTCAACGTTCTCTAACAGCAGACTCTCTGAGCCCTTAGGTGAAACTAAACAATCCGCTGAAATGACAAATTCACTTAAAAGTGATCTAAATTTAATCAAAACCCATGTTTGATTTCTAAAACAGTACTATCAATTCCTTGAACAGAAGTAGGATTATGATGGCTTCTAAGTCTTCATCTCTAAATGAATGCCTCTATTATGAGAAATTATTTAACACCTGCATCAAACAAGGCTTTAAAAGTCTACCAAATAGTTTTGTCATTCTTAATCTTAATCAGTGATTTAGATAACCAAGTTTACTTATAAGGTTATTGTATGTATTAATTTGTTTTAATTTATGCCCAATAACTATTTGCACTGTAATCTGTCAATGAGTGACCATGACTTGATGAATCTTCATTGTTGTTATTTGGAAGCATCAAGATGAATTAAAGTATGGCGCCTATTACCAAAAGTATGACAAATCAAAGATTTGCAATTCCTAAAAGTATGACCAATTAGCAAATAGTTGAATCATTGGGCATCCTTTGCAAATTCTCTATACTCTAAAATATAAGCCTGATCAAACATTTTATATTTTGTTAGGGTATGTAAAGAATTTCAACGATGTACAGTTTAATGTTTAACAACATCAGTCTGTTGAAATCTTGAAGTTGATGACATTCTTTTAATAGTTATATGTAACTTACCCAACACAAGCTGCAACACTATCTAGTCTTCATGGAAAATTCTTTGAGCACATTTAAGTTATTCATAGTTTGATTTATCATCCTTTGAGCTCTTTTGCTGATGATTTGTAATCCAAAGGTAAACTCTATAAATATACAAGCTTAAAAAGCAATAAAACTTAAATTTCATAGCACTTGCAAATGGTCTTCAATGTAACTTGAAAATTACAAATTCAATAGAATAATTTTAGAACTATTGTAGTAATATTAGTAGTGATAATAGTTTATTTGCTCTGTGTGTCGTATTACATAATATAAAACATGTCTGAGATATTTACAAGTATTTATAAGTACTGCAATACTTACAGTTTTATACAGTTATGTACAGATAATATATTCATAATACAATGTACTGGATTTTAACACTTATATTATAATGTGTCGCATAGGAAATTTTTATACAAAAAAGTCATAAATTAATGGCAATTTGGTATCTAATTTTAAAAGCATTCATAAAAACTCTGCCATACTATAGAGCTTTGCATAAGAAGCTCTTTGACACTAATTTTAAATTTATGCGGTGCAGATATTTGCTTAATAGCACTAGATAATCTGTTGTAAAGCTGGATGCAGGCCTGCATAAACAAAACTATATAAATTTTATCTTCATTTCTGGTGACATGAGAATGTATTTCTGAGTTTATGTTATACATAGTAAGATGGCTTTTTATGTAACATATGGTTTCGTATACACCTTTTTAGGATTTTGAAAATAGATTTTGCCCCTTTTGAATTTCCCAAAACATTATATTAAAGGAAAGGACTGATTGAAAATATGCATGATATAACGAGGGAACTGATGTTAGATCCACAATTTTTGAGATGATTGAAATCACATAGGATATTCTGCACAATTTTTGGGGTAGTTTCTAAAAATGACCAGTCCATTTTAGATTCTCATTCACCCATACTCCCAGAATTTTGTACTATGTGTACATGTAATAACTTTGTCCTTGAACCCTCATGTATGTCTGTTCTGTTTATGATGGAATGATATTGATATTGTTGTTTCTGTGTTTATTAGCAATCTATTTGTGTTAAGCCAGTTTATTTGTTCACTTATTGTCTGTTCCATTTTACATTTCAGGGACCTTAAATTATACCCAGAAATATAAACGCTGGTGTCATCAGCAAATAACCTTGTACAACCATTTTTCAGAAATATTCTAGGTCATTTATGTAAATCAGAAATAAAACAGGACCAAGATTCAAACCCTGATACTCTATAGTGCACTGCTGCCTTGAATGATAAGTATGTTTAACTTTCACCTGTGTTTTCATGTATATATGAGATTTTTACCATCTAATGTTGGCAAGTTAAATATTCTTTAAACCACTTGATCACTATTCCACGTATGTCAATAACAGATAATTTTCCTAGCAAAATACTAAATTTATTAAATGTATCATCTATGGATTGTTGTTGGTACACTGAATCCTGTGATTGGTTTTGTAGTAAATGATTAAAGTAATCTATACTGGTTTCCTTTATCACCCTTATAGTTTTGTAACAAAGCTTTTTTTTTATATAACTTATACCTAACTTTATCTTGTACACATATAATCTATGTTAAATGATCTAAAAATCCTGTTTCAACAATTTGGAAACTATAGTCCCACAGTGCTCTATTTATAATTATCTGGTCTAGAGCTGATTGACTGTCTGCTATTATACTTGTGGGAACAAGCACCATTGGCTGCATTCCAAATGAATTTATGGTTTTGAAATTTCTTCTAAAAAGTTTATGCTTAACTCATCTACAATTATTAAATGCTTCTCTTTGTTTAATGCTCTCTGACATATTATTTCCAAGCATTCAGATAAGCACAGTAATGTTACTCTTGTGGGGCCTATATATATATATGCAGAGTACTAATAAATTTAATTGTGTTTATTCCACTGTGTAGGATTCAAATTTACCTTTGATATTTAAATTGTCAAAATGTGCCCATGGGTTTGCTAATTCACTAGATTTAACATATATACAAATGCCTCCATGCCTTATAGCTGTCCTGCAAAATTTAGTTATTAAGGAAAAATTAGGCATTACAAAATACTCAATATTATTTTCATTTAGTCAGAGAACAGAAATATAAATTATGTCCAAACCCCTGAGGACATGCAGTAAAACCTTTAGATTATTTTTCTTATTCCCTAAACTTTGAAAATTCTGGTTACAGACCTTTATTCCCAAGAATACCTGTACTACATTTCGTACTTATAAAAATTTTCTCTGACATCCTTGGGTTTCTTATGCCTTGTGGATTGTAGAGATGCCATTTTGGTATCATTTGTTGAGTTCTTTGATAGTGTTGAGTTGGTACCTTCTTCTAGATTATTCCCCTACTCTAGCACTAAGCACTTCTTTTGTTGTTTGCTGAAATTTCCCATAATTGCAGATGAAATATTCCTTCCCATCTCTTCCTTCCCTAATCCATTCATATGTAATCCATGCTGAGTGGATTTGTCCCTGCTGATATCAATGTCCACCATCTGTTATATATCCTAATCTCTTCATTTTACCTTGATTTATCATCAGTGTCATGTCTATGTGGTACACTAAGCAGCACTGCAAGTTCTTTTGTACAAAGTTTGTAACATCTTTAAGCCCCTCTGTTGTTCTGTTCTAACCTATGTCATTGGCCCCTCCCCGCAATATTATCACATCATTTTTGGTCACTTTTTTTTTTTTTTTTTAGCAGACTGTGTTATCTCATCAGTTAGTACAACTGACATCACAAAACTGACCAGTTCTGTGTTTGCTGCTCTTCAACTCTGCCATACAACCTCTACTATTTCTATCACCAATTACTGACAACTTCCTTCTTTTGTTTTTCTCCTCACTTTCCCTTTACTCACAGATCTTACCATTTTGTTTCACTTTCTTCAGGCTTCTTTGTAGACATTTTCTTCCTGGCAGTTTTCTCAATCAGTATTGAAAAAGCTTGACACCCAATTTGTTGCTTCTCTGCAAGTACTACAAATCTATTATTGCTGTTTGGAAATCTGTTTGTGTCACTATTCTTTTTTTGTTCATTTTGTGTGTTTACATGAATCCCACCACTCTGTCCAATTGACTTCATGAAATCGCTTCTGATTTAGACCCAACCTTTCCAACTAATCCATGTTCTTATTCATTTGCATTACTTTGATGATCTTCCAGGCTGACTTTAACTACAATATTATCCTTTGCAGTTCTTTTTCCCATTTAATACAAGATAGGCATGTAAATAAACATTTAACTCGATAATTATTGCAATATTTGAATACCTGCCAGCAAAAATATTGTAATCCTCACTTTTATAGAATGTTGGATTTTCGTGTATAAACATTGTATGTGGTAAGAGTGAGGCATGTGTGAAGTTATATTGGCAAACATGAACATTATTCACCTTTTACTTTTTGTTTTAATTTTGCCGCAATTTGCTGTGATGCAAAAATTTATTTGTTTTTATTCTCTCCTGAAGAATTTGCATTTTGAGGGTTACAACGTTTTTGCTGGCAGGTATTCATTTATGCACATAACACTGCGAGGCACTGCACTATCCGCCATCTTGTATTGTAACTGGAATATTAGTTGTTAGATTATATACTTCCTATGTTACTGAAGATAGCAAGCAATTAAACTTCTAAAATAATCTAAATGTTAACTTTCAACAAATCAAAGGTATAAAAACAATACTTAAAACTGGTTCCATTACTGCTAAATGAGAATAATTTGACAGTACCCAGATTCGTTAATTTCCCAGTACTATTTGATTGTGGCAATGGAGTAATTGGGTTGTTGGTCATGATTTGCTTAATGAGAAGATACAAAATAAATTTTGCATTTGAAATAAATTCTTTAATCCACATTTTAGGCTACAATCATAATAAGAGAAAGAGCGCTGATGACCTAGCAGTTGAGCACCCTTAAACCCCATTTATCATCATACAACAAGAGAAGTCAAATTATACCACATTAATTCAGGTTGACTAACATAAGAACAACTGTCACAAGTACACCCCCCAAAATGGATACTTAAAAATCTTGGAGGCAGCCATATGATCCTCCCAATGCAAGTCATTTGAGCAGCACTACCTAGATGTACTGGTGTTGAAGTAAAAGTTTCACAAGTTAGTTTTCGAATAATGCATATGATTGGTTCAACAGATAGGTTGGCTTAAGGTGATCTATATAGGCTGTTTCATGCTTATTTCTGCAATCAATTATCATAAGTTGACTGTTTTATTAAATAACCTTGAATGCACCTTCATAAGTTAGCTGTAGTGGTCCATTCATACAAACTTGTGGGGTGCTGAAGATGATGCATGACTGATGAAAAATGATTTTAAAGCTACCTTATTCTGATATGCAGGTTGGTGTTAATGAAATGTAGCTCTTAACTGTTTGAGATATGTTGCCATGTTTGTTCATCCAGTTGAGTAAGACGAAGAACTTTCCTGGTGGAAAAGTGGTAGATTGAAAAGTAGCTCAGAGACTACATATCCATTTTCAACAGACACATTTCTCAGTTTAAGAAAAACAATAGTCATCTGTGAGATGGCATTTCATTGCAGTCTTCAACAATTGATGCCATCTTTCCAATTTGTCAATTGATTGTGAATGGTATTAGTAGTACAGAAATTACATACTCCTAGTGTGTTATTTAGTTTTTTGAATATGTGTAACTCAAACTATCTTCCTCCATCAGTTGTAAGGGAGTAAGGAGTTCCATACTATGTAATCCATTCTGAGATTAAAACTCAGATTAAAGATTTGGTTGTAATTTCCTTTATTGGAATTTCTCCTGACCCAGAAGAGAATCAATTAATGATCAAGATGTATCCATATTCTTAGGATACTGGAGGTGGTCCCACAATATCCAAGTACATATGTTCAAATTTATGTTAGAAATGCAGATTTTACTTTTTCATTGTTGGTTGATTTTGGAATGCTGGTAGTTGATTCAAAGCTCCTGCCCATGCTTTTACCTGTTTATTAATGTAGTGCCACATGAATCTGTCTCATGCAAAATGTGCAGTCTGTTTAAGAGAAGAATGAGACAAGTTGTGAATATAGTCAAATACTTGTTTATGCATCATTTCATGTACAAATGGGCAACTTTGTTCATCAGGATATAATAAAATACCTGGATGCAAGATTAAGTGAAAGTTTAAGAGAACTGTTATTGGTTCCTTGAAAATATCTTTGAATATCAGGATCATCCTTTTGACTTCTTGCCTTGTTGGTGCAGTTGAGAGAACTGCCTGACCCTAATCAAGGAAGGTAGTAAGCAAACATGTTGTCTTTTGCTGATTCTCTCCTTGAGAATTGTGGCAGCCAATTTAGGTGGCTAAGTTATTTTGGAGAAGCTTTTTCAGGGTTTTGATGGAATGCAAATATCAGTGGTTTGTGGTCTACGGATATAGTGAATATGGGGCCTTCAGTAATAAATTATTATTGAAGGCTTCATCGGTCATTGCTGAAAGGTCATGAGTCAGCTTTTTTACGCAAATTAGTTTAATACTGGATTTGCTTATTTAGAGGTAGATGCAGTAGTCTACTTAGAAAGGACATGAATATGTCATTAAATATCGGGTTGGCTTGGCCATAAAAACTATAGTCCCTGCAGAAACATCCTGAGTCACTGACTGATGCCCTTTCTGCATGGATCGATTTGAGCAATGTTTGAGTTTTACTGCACTACAAAACTAGAGCAGAAGCTGAAGGCTGCTGTTCATTTGTTTTGTACGTGAAAAAGAGAGACAGAGCTACCTGAGTGGATTGTTTAATTCATATTGTCGATTTCATTATCCATTGTCAAGTGATGTTGACGGTTATACAGCCTAGGTATTTGCATGTTTGAAACATGACAGACAGTAATTTATCCAGTTCTGAAGGTGAAAAAAAAGGGAAAAAGAGAACAAAAAATGTAGAAACATACAAAAGAAACATCATAAGAAACTCCAAAGTCAAAGGAATGGAACACAAAAGCTGGCGAGGTAAAACTGTTCCTTGGCGGAAAACTGACTCAGATTGCAAGTAAGTGTTAAGATGGAATATGGCATTTTTTAATATTGGTATTATGGCTTCAAAGTAGTTATTTCAAACATTTGGTATTATAGTGTGATTTTATTATTTGCAGTTGCAAGAAACAGTACTTTTCTCTGGTGGATGATGAGGCACAAATGAATATCATCGCTAATCTTAAGTCTACATGATAAAGATCAACAAGATATCTATCTTCAAGGTCTCATCAAAACACAAAAAATGAAAAGCAGGAGGGCAAGAAAGGACAACCTTAAGGCAAGGAATGTTAATTTCTCATATTTTATTTTGGTAGGAAATAACAGAATAAATGTCTGCAAAAGAGCATTTACCAGTCTGCATGGTACAACAGAAAAAAGGGTACGTAGATTGTGTGTATTACTGTCCATTGTGGAAAGTCCTCGAGACTTAAGAGGCACAAATCCTAAAACCAATGTAATATCGGGGGAAACATGCCAAAAGATCTACGAACATATTAAGTCATTTCCAAAAAAGACAACTTACTACTCAGGGAGGGAAATGCATTATTTGGATGGTAGACTAGATGTTAAACAAATGCACCAAATGTTCTTAAAACAATATCCTGAAGAAAACGTAAAGTATAAATTCTATTTCAAATATTTCAATGAGAACTTTAATTTGAAATTTGGAGGACTACAAGTTGATATTGGTTCAAAATGCGAAGAATTATCAGCAAAAATACGTAGTCCACATCTTTCTGAATCTGTCAAGCGAAGTGCAGTTGCAGAACTAATAGGTCATCGTAGAAGGCCAAAGAAATTTTATGCCAAAATAAAAGAAATATCAGATCATTGCAGACGGGAAGAAAGTACACTGGGTTTAAGTTTAGACCACATGTAAAATTTGCCCCTGCCGCACTTCCTGTTCAGAATATTTTCTATTTACATCAGCTCTGGGTTAATGTATTCAGCATACACAATCTTAAAGCTGATACCTCACATTTTTATGTTTACCTCAAGGGCGAGGCCAAAAAGGGTGCAAATGAGGCATGTTCCTTCATAAATCATTACATTCAAGCCTATGTATCAGAAAATGTGACCGAGATGCACCTTTTCTCTGACAGTTGTGCTGGTCAGAACAAAAACCATGCAATGACTTGTTTCAACCTAACTCTGGTTTTAACTAAGAACTTCAAGAAAATAAAACACTACTTTCCTGTAAGAGGGCAAAGTTTTCTGCCAAATAAGAGATTTTGGCCTTGTAAAGAAATTCATAAATCACCATGACAGGATTTACTTCCCTGAAGAGTATACTCTTATAATAAAGAAAGCATCAGATAAATTTGAAATTATTGCAAACGTGGATAGTGCTCAGATATTGGATTTCAAACATTGGTGGCCTGTTTATTACAAAAAGACATGCCTTTCAGCATCAAGGTTGGGGAAAATCCCCAAAGAAATGAAAATTTCTTTCTCTCCTTCCAAGTGGATGGCTTTTGAGTATAACAGGCACTCACCTGACACAGTGTTTGCAGAAGAATTTATTGATGGACTAAATAAGGAACATTTTCAACTTTTACATAAACTAAACATCAAACCCACAGTACCTGTGTAACACCTGCATATCCACTGCATAAAGTACCGATCAATTTGAGGAAAATAGAAGACATTATGAAAGTGAAAAAGTTCATTGTTCAAGAATATATTCAATTTTATGAAGATATTTTACAATGGCCAACTGAGGCCACTAATGATGAATATGATGGAGAAGACTAAATTTAAATGCATGTTAAAGTTTATAGTTGATACTTATAGTTTAACAAAATGTTTATAAACAAAACTATTGAATTTTTTGTGAAGATAATGTTACATTGTTGAAAAAAAAGAAATACAAGATACAAAATTAATTTGTAAAACAGTTCAGAATTTGTAAATGTGTAAGCTATAACATAACACTTACTTTTCAAAAGAAATAATAATATTATGTGGCATCTAAATGTAATAGTACGCTCATTGCAGAAAGGGCATGAGTCCAATTAATTAAAACTGAAATTTTGAAAAGGGAAACCATTAAAATTTAAGGTTTTTGTTTGTTTTCCAATCCTGTATAAGTTTGCTAGCAATGACATTGAATTCAGCAAACATAATAAATCCATTTACCTTCTAATCTGTTTTTTATCTCTCCTGTAAAATTTGAATTTAGTGACTCATGACCTTTCTGCAATGACCGATTTATTAGGTTTCTAAATATTTTGTAGAAGCATAAATATAAAGAGGAGGGAATATGAACGGGGTCTCACGACTCAAATACAGAAAATAAATTCACAATTGTGATTAGTCAGTACAGGCTCATTGTTGGATATTTAGTGGACTGGTGACATGTGAAAGGAGTTATGGTGAACCAACATTTCTTCATTGAAAACTTGTTCCAATATTACAAGGCGTCAACCTGCAGTAATACTTGACAATTGGTTCTGAATTAAAGGTTGCCTTTATAAGCCCTGCTGCATAAGCTTTGTAAATTTCTGTCAGTTCTGTGGTTCATACAATACATCAGTCATCACCATGAGCAAAGTTGAATACTGCATGTAATGTTGCTGAAGCCAACTAGCTTTAAGGAGGAAACCCATTACTTATATGTGCCCAGAATCTATGAGTATAAAAATTTACTGTAAGGTATATAATCTGTATGGCACAGTTTGGCTAAGGAATAGAACAGTCAGCACTCATTGCAAAATGATGCACTGCACAACAGCAGATAGAGTTCAAGTGTGTAGTTGCTATGGAAAGCTTGTCAGAAGAAGAACGGTTTATTGTAGCAGTTTGTGCAGAGAAGAAAGATCAGGAGCAACACAGACAGAAAAAGAAGAAATACAGATTCTGGGCTCAGGATATATTTCAGAAGAGGAGGGAATATGAACGGGGTCTCACGACTCAAATACAGAAAATAAATTCACTCACAATTGTGATTAGTCAGTACAGGCTCATTGTTGGATATTTAGTGGACTGGTGACATGTGAAAGGAGTTATGGTGAACCAACATTGGAATCTATGAGTATAAAAATTTACTGTAAGGTATATAATAAGTGTTTAATATATATACCTTATTAGAATTAATAAAGAATATTGGAATACACATCTTATGTATTTATTATTCTGACTCTTTACTATTTCTCGTGTAACACCTATAAACCACATTAGTGTATAAGTTGAAACCTGATGACCCTGGAAAATGATAACTTGTAAACATTTAAGTTTCATTATTTTCTTTGTCAATTTTATAAATATTTTAAAAGCTTAATACACTGTTAAGAGTAGGTTTTTCTTTTAAAATTTAACCTGATTTTAGACCGCACTGACAGTGCAATAGAGAAGGCCATTAAGGAAAATAATTAAGTCAAAATCTAACTAAATGTGAATTGTTTAAACTTAACGATATTATATACATATAAATTACGTGTTTATTTTGGAAACTTTTCAGAAATTTGCTTTCGTGCATTGTCCTTTTTCCTGTTATCATCGTAAGCTGGATCAGATGCATCATGGAGAAAAGGATATTCTCTTACAGTTTCTATAAAAGTCTCTTCTCTTTGCATGTTCTCACACTGAATACACAATGCATAGCAATACTCTACCAAACTACACAAGCAACTGCTCTATCTGGCCATTGGAGTCAAATGGTCTCACCGGCTTTAATTATCTTGGAGGCATTATTCATTTTCCATTTCTAGCCAAGCTGAGCTGAGCCGGGCACTCATAATGGTTATCTCACATTGTTTTTCTAGAAATGAAATTGGACCATTCCGAGCTGCGCTGTGCCAAGTGATGCACAGGTATGTAATCGGTTTCCTCCTTTATGAATAAACTGATGATAGTATTTGATTGCTACTATAAATTGCGTAGCATTCAATACATTTTTAGTAGCTCAGTTTCAAAATATCCAAGAAGTCGAACTATCTCCTCTTTGGAAATTTGAAGTGCTAAATTGTGTATGGTGGATTCTAAAATGTCTATGCTGAATTCTCAAAGTACACTATTTACCAGGTTAATTGAGATGCCACAATCTCAAAGTCCAGAAAAAGGTGTTCCTAAGGGTTTCTTATATTCTTAAATTGAAGCATATTATCAAGGCAAGCAAATGAAAATTGCAGATCACTTAAAGCTTCATCCTTGAAACATAGAAACATGTGTGCTACATTTCATAATTCTAAAGGCTATTACTGAAAATTCAAATAATACAAAGGGAATGATTATAATAGGCTTTTCTATATCATGGTGTTACTGGTATTAATATTATGCACATAGCAAATCAAGCTTGGAAAAAATATTTTTACCAATTAGCAAATGTGTGAAATCACGAAGATGAGGTATGAGATACATATATGGCTTAGTAATTGCATTTAAATTTCTGTAATCACCATATGGCCTCCAACTGCCACCACTCCTTTTGGTAAGATGAAGAGGGCTTGAACAACTAAATGTTTATGACCTGCAAATTGTTCAGCATCATTTAGAATTTATTTTTATGGCTTATAATTTCTCTGAAGACAATCATAATATAAAGGCTTGGAAATGTGTTCCCACGTTTTCGATTATATGGGTTGTCCTGTGCACTAATTACTCTTTTGGAAATACAGATGGCCTTATTATTTCTTGAAATTCTTAGAGCAATTACATAAATTCATTTGTTATTAACAAAGTGAAGTGAAATTTCAGCCTTTGTATGAGAAAGGCAGGTAGATATAGATAATTGTGCCTCTTCAGCTACTAACCAATTCTGTCAAAGTTGAATTAGAAGATTTTAGAACTTCAGTAGTTCTGCTGTGACAGGATGACTAAATGCTGTTAAAAGAAATGGCCAATAAAAAATAAGTTCATCTAAAACCTAGGTGAGGTTAAATCATTGCTCATTGAGTGTAGGTGTTTGTACACTATTTTCAAAGAAGAGCATGAATTTTCTGGCGCAATTTGTTTATGTTTACGAGATGCAGGTGACACTGATAATATATCAGCTCTGGATGAGTTGCTGGTGCATTATTATGGTGAAACAGCTCTTTCTCCTTCACCAAATGAAGCCATGTCTCCTTCAACTTCTTGTCAAATTTAGCCAATAGCTCACCATAGTATTTCCCAGTAGTTGTTTTTTTTTCTTCTAAGAAGTCAATGACACAACGTAAAACGTTAACCTCTTGGTCTACTGAGAAGATTCTGTTGCCCCCCACACCATATCAAACTTGGACTAACTAAATAATTTACCAAAGGTTCTGAACAGCAACTCTGAGGCTCCAGCTCTCATCAGAAAAAAGTTATCTAAGGCAAAAATAAAAGGTGGAATGTTTATCAGCTCTCAGATTCAGACAATATTATTATCCAAAGTAATTGTAGATGGAATGACTTTTGATGAACGTAATGCTTTTGAAGCTTTTTGAAAGGTAGTGCAATGCTTTTGGGGTAACAAAAAAATGAAAATTACAGGGATCTGATTGACAATTTGATGCAGAATGTCTGTCAAAATGCACTATTTGTTTTGCCATATAGACTTCTTTAGGCCAAATTTAATAGATGTGTGCCAATGGAAAGAAGATATCAGGGATGTTGGGATACTGCAAAGATGGAAGATTATGTATGGGGAATAGTACATATAGGGGAATCCAACGAACATAAAAGGAAAGGCCATTTTGTTTACAGTTTTGAGTGAGGGCAGTGTTATATTGAAATTGAGGTTTATTTAGTGACATGTGGAGCATCATAGAACCAATATAGAGTGTACCTACGTTAGTTCTATGTTATGTCCCTAGTTACATTAAATAAACAGTTGTTTTGGTTGTTCTTAAGAGTGCTGAAAGATAGATTACTATATCCAAAGAAAAAACCTTTCAAATATCCATGATCTGCATCATCAAATTAAGCAATAAACATTAAAAATATTAGTTAAACAAAAACTTGGTCAAATTTTATTAGGGAGTGTAATCAGTCATGAACAAAACCAGTCACCACATATTTGGCTCTACACACCCAGCACAACTCAATTTAGTTTCCTTATTATCCACTGAAAATCACTGATTGGCACCAGCATCACCGCCAGTGCCACTGCCACCACCACCACTACCATCATCACTGCCACCACCACCATCACCACCACCACAACGCTAAAAAAATCAAATAGAAAATCCGGACCCAAATTGAAGACATCTTCATTAAATTCACATTATTTGGTTCTATAGCATTTTGCATACATATCTATTGAAACCTGGGTCAACAGCATTTGTACATGTATTGATAAAAATGAAATGGTGTTCTAGATTCTCAAAATTATAGAATCCAGTAATATTACTCAGGAAATAGCAGTATTTTACAAAATATAGCAGTTTTAATTGAATATAACTGTTTCCAATAGTACAGGGTGTATATAAATGAATATCAGGGTTTTAACTCTTTATAATATTTATTACATTCAACTTACAGTTATAGATGATATGTCAAATGAAAAAGCAACTCAAACAGTTTTGTTTGTTGGCACAAGTGCACATGTGCGTGCAATGTTTCTACCGCAATCCGCTAGACAGCGGTAGTAGCAAAGATGGCAACTAGTAAACAGAAAGCATTCTGTGTTTTGCAGTTTGCAAACACTGAATCTGTAGTTACTGTGCAACGTGCATTCCGTAGTAAGTTCGGTTGTGATCCTCCTAGTGATAAAAATATTCATAGATGGTATAATCAGTTTAAAGATACCGGCTGCCTTTGTAAAGGGAAGAGCATGGGACGACCAGGAGTAAGTGAAGATACTGTTGAACGAGTGAGAGAGTCGTTCACTCGTAGCCCAAAGAAATCAGTCCGGAAGGCTAGTCGTGAATTACAAGTTCCTGTGTCGACTGTTTGGAAAGTTGTAGGAAAACGCTTACAGCTACGTCCTTACCGTTTACAGTTATTACAGGCTCTAAAGCCAACAGTCCACGGATTAGGTGCCAAATTCGCAAACGACATGTTGTTTCATGACGGTTTTATGGATCGTGTTGTCTTCAGTGATGAATCGACCTTTCACCTTAGTGGACATGTTAACACTCATAATGTGTGCATCTGGGGCTCAGAAAATCCTCACGAGATGGTACAAATGCAACGAGATTCCCCTAAAGTGAATGTTTTTTGTGCCGTATCCCGGCGAAAAGTTTATGGGCCTTTCGTTTTTGGTGAACCTACTGTAACTGGCACTTCTTACCGTGATACACTAGAGCAACAGCTCTTCCCTCAGTTGAAAGAAAATAAACCAGAGAACTTCATTTTCCTGCAGGATGGTGTGCCACCTCACTGGCATAACGAAGTACGCAATTGGTTGAATGTCACTGTACCCAAGCGCTGGATAGGCCACAAGGGCCCCAATGACAGGGCTTGCTATGCATGGCCTCCACGTTCTCCTGACCTAACGCCATGCGATTTTTACCTTTGGGGCTTCATCAAGGATCGTGTGTACGTGCCTCCATTACCAGCTGACCTCCCAGAATTAAAAAAACCAGATTGAAGCAGCTGTTGCTACAATTACTGAATACACACTTATCAACGTTTGGGAAGAACTTGGCTATAGAATTGATGTGTGCCGTGTGAGAAAGGGTAGTCACATTGAACATTTATAAGCTTCTTGGTAAAACTGTTTGAGTGGCTTTTTCATTTGACATATCATTCATAACTGTAAGTTGAATGTAATAAATATTATAAAGAGTTAAAACCCCGATATTCATTTATATACACCTGTATAATTGCACGCAATAAACAGCATAAGAACAAGAAGTGGAAAGAATATTGGAATTAATGGGCAATGTAAGAAGAATCTATCTCATATGCTTGATGATGGGTCAACTAAATCCTTAAAAGAACACTGCTCTCTTTGATGCTGAAAGCATATTTAGTGAATGCAGTATTTATACATCATAATAATGCACTCTTTTCCCATTTTATGTGAACACTTTTTTACTGATTGATTTTTTGTTATGATATTTTAAATTCCGCTGATAAACTATAACTATTCCACCTTCATAGACCAGAGGTGGTCTGCAGACCACAGGTTGAGAGAAACTGGCTTATGTATTATTAACATTTTTACTTTAGAATTCTGCTTGCAATGCTGTGTATTATTTTTTTTGAAGCCAAATGAGTACTTTTTCTTCTCACTGTTACTACTATTTTAATTTTAGGTCTTATGAAATGGAAATTAGATATTAAACAGTTGCTACAAAAGTTTGCATTTATTTAAGTTGAATATTTGGAAGCTTCCATAAAGAACTTCATTAACACAAGGAATATTGTTATCTTTTTATCTTTGAAAAAAAGCTTTTCTTTCCATCCTATAAAACAAGCCTTTATCTTAGTTACAAGTACAGCCCTTGTAGTTCTAGAAACATCTAGAACCCTAAGCCATTATTTTATTTCTCACACATTTTAGTTTCAAGCAAAGGTGTGCTAGGCAGTAATAGTCTAATATATTCTCTTGGCTCTCTGGAAAGTATTTAGACATTTAATTAACTTGTAGAACCTCTTTAATTGCACCTGCTGTATGTCAAGCTGACAATGGAACACTCACTGGCAAAACAGTGTTTGAGCATAGTTTTATCATTTATATGTCAACTGACTGATCATCAGGACTATTGCTTGCTATTTATAATAAGAACACCTTTCTTTTTCTTGTTCTTATTCTTTGTCTTCTTCTTCCTCCTCCTCCTCCTTCTGCACCTGCTTTCCCTCCTCATATGGAAGACTTACATCCCGAAACTTACAAGCCTGGGCTCAGATGCCTCTTAAGGGGCAGAAAGGCTCTGGATCAAATGGTGTATCCAGGCTTGGGGATCAGCCCAATATCTTGTGTGAATGTGAGGAAGTGGAAAATACTAAATTGTTAACAAAATGGATGATAGGAAAAGTAATAATGGAGCAATTGGTGAAATGAATGGTAGGGTAAACCAGAGAGCAGAGAAAACCTAACCAGATGCTGCTTCATCCACCACAAATTCCACATATCATCCAACGGGATTGAACTCTGGCGATCTAGGTGGGAGGCTAATGTGTAGTAATAGTATCAAGTATATAAAATAGCTTTCAAAACAAATTCTGAAGAAAGTTATTCTGTATGCAGCAATTTACTGTTTGGGAGACTAATGTGTAGTAATAGTATCAAGTATATAAAATAACTTAAAAAACAATTTCTGAAGAAAGTTATTCTGAATACAGCAATTTACTGTTTATACCAACCTATTGCAAATGTTTACAGATAAGAGAAAATCCCACAGTTCTTCTCCATGCTGTCCAGCTGCAAATATGTTATCTTCAGCAGCAGAGGGAATCACTGGTGATCTGCATTCCACTAGCAGGTTGAGCTTGCATAGTTCCTCCAGTAAGTTATACCTGCATTCTTCATTAGTAGTATAAGAAACCAAATTAATTGCACAAATCATATACTGCTAAAAGACTTCAGACTTGCTACTGAAACATTAGCCTTGGATTACTAATAACAATTTGTGTGACAGGCTACAAGTCATTAAAACCTCATGTTAATTTTCTCTTTGTTTGCTCAGCACTGTAACTTTTATGTAATTTGGGAGCAACTTGTAGTTTGAAGTTAATTGAGGTACTAAGAAATGCATGAATTATACTGCTCAATAGAGTTTGGTCCAGACCATGTTCAGGTGTCTGCCCAATATAAGTTATAAACAACATATTATAATAGGTAGGTAGGTATTACTCTGTACGATCACTACTGCTAACTTCTTATATAAATGCTCATACAATATTGTTTCTCTCTCTTTCTTAATAGTGCATTTGTATTTATTTTTAACTTTTTCTAAATATTGCCCCATATTCTTGCATTTTTTCTATAATTTCATATATATCAAACTCTGTATTAAAAATTGACCACTCATTTTCTTTTGTTCATATCTCAGTTTACTTACATTCAAATATTCTATATTATATACCTGTTTTTCGCTCACATAATGGGCATTTATCTTGTGGCTGGCTGTTTTAATGTCTTTTTAACCTCCATATTCCTGCTCTTAGCCATGCTATCTCTATCCTTTCTGCTTGACCAATGTTATCTATATTCGGTTGTCTTTTTCAGCTATTTTTCATAGCTACATAGAACACAGTGATCTCTTCTTCAATATCTGACTGAATAATGTTTTAATTTCTATGGCTTTGTGTTGTTTTCTGCTCCCTTGTTCAAAAAATTACCATCTTCAAGATTCAGGTTTCTATAGCAATATTTTAAAACCCTCTCCATAAATAATGCTTTTCTGCTATTCTTCTCATTTCAATTTAGGCAGCTTAGTTTGGTATTGCTATTAGGAACCCCAAAACCTCCTTACAGAACATCCAGTATTAATTGGAGAAAACACACTTCTGTTTCAATAATTATTAAGCATAATGATCAGAAACGTTCCAAATGTAGAAGCTTTTACATGAAAAGCTTCAGAAAGATCAGCATAAACTATGTGGTTCTGCCAAGCTCTGTGTGCAGCTGCAAGTTGCAAAGACTTAATTTAATCTTATTGTATTTCGGCAATAATTATATGCCTAATAGTTTCAGTTTTCTGAACCTGAGTCATGCCCCTTTCATATAATTTAGTGGATT
The DNA here is from genome assembly GCA_030762935.1 of Hymenopus coronatus. Classification (NCBI taxonomy): domain Eukaryota; kingdom Metazoa; phylum Arthropoda; class Insecta; order Mantodea; family Hymenopodidae; genus Hymenopus; species Hymenopus coronatus. The sequence continues at coordinate 809,063 of JAUKNX010000035.1, read as the reverse complement.
ATACAGACATCAAGCATTTCTCCCTCATCTTATAATATTGGTCTACTTAGGCTAATTTACTGCAAAACCAAATAGTTGCTATTTGATGCTATTACTTCTAATTTATTTAAATATTTAATTATGTACAATGAAACTGCAACATATGGATGATGATGATGATGATGATGATGATGATGATGATGACAATGCTGCTGCTGATGATGATGATAGATGGCGTTTTAGGGAGCTCAACTGCAAGGTTATTAGCACTCTTCTGAAACCTGTGGCACAAGTTAGGGGATAAAAACAATATAAAACCAGTAGGAGTTAAAATAATGGCTAAAACGATTCATAAAATTTGGTATAAAAAGCTATCAAGAAGTAATAATGAAAAGACGATCAATAAAACCAAATGGGGCTAAAATAGGGATAAAAGGCTGCTAAAATGAAACCTTAATATAAATGATAAAAGCGACACATGTTAAGAAGGTAAAACAGTAATGTGGCCTCCAAACTATAAAAACAACTTAAACCTGCAGTGCAAAAGTTACAGTTGCTACAATATTAAAAACCCTATCTACCACTCTGTCATCTGCCAAAACCTCTGTTAGGCTGATCAGCAGCTGCAGGGATGATCAAATGCGCGCTGAAGAAACACATGATGGAAAGTCAAGCACTCTCCACAGAGCGGACAAATAAGTGGAGGTTCCTTCACAAGCCTTTTGTAAAATAACAGTGGCCAATGTGCATTAGAGCCAACATAACCTCCTCACGTCCAGATATATGTGAGGAGGTTGCACAGTATATGGGGAGGTCCTTCACCTCCCTAAGTTTGTTCCCGCGAAGAACTGACCACTCGTCATGCCAGGAGGTAAACACTGCTGTCCGGACCACAAGCCTAAAATCGTCGGATGTTACACAAGTAGTTGTTACACTGGGTACTGTGGTTGCTCGCTTCGCAGCCAAATCCGTAAGGTCAAGTCAATGTGTCCAGGAATCCATGCACACTCTACATTAATGCCGGAAGGGTATAAAATGTGGAGGGTATCCTGAAGCAGATGCTAGTTGTACCTACACCTCACAAATACTCTGAAGGGCAAAGAATCACCCAGTACAAGGCAGTCACCCCAATTTTGATGGCGAACATAGAGACAGCCGCGGTATATGGCATAGAGTTCTGTTCAGTAAATAGATGTGCTACTAGGCAAACCGAAAGTACAGGGTTCGGTCCCAGAAACAATGGCATAACCAACACTGTTGTTACACTTATCACCATCGGTGTATAGACGAATGCGGCCACTGTATTTGGATAAAAACAGAAAAAAGAAAAAAAAAAAAAAGAAACAGAAAAGACAAGAGACAGGCATAACAGATTTCGCGTAAGCTGTCATCCCGAGATCTATGTGCAAGAAAGCACGCAACCAAGGTGGGTGCACCCTTTACCCCTTGAGAAACACGCATATTATGTTTCCCAAGCAACTCTTGTAAACAGAAACTTGCCGGCCTTGGACTAAGTGACAGGTTCCGATAACGGTCGTCCAACTTGGTGTAGAAAAAATGGGTAAACGTTGGATGCGCAGGCATGCATTTAAGCCGAGAGCCATAATTGGCTAATAGCATCTGACTTCGACATCGCTGAGGGGATTCTGCCGATTCGGCGTAGAAACTAACGACTGGGCTGATCAGAAAAGCCCAACAGTCAGACGGATGCCCTGATTATGGACCGTGTCTAATCGACTAAGCACAGATGATCGGGTTGAGAAATGCACAATGCGTTAATAGTCTAAATTGGATTGGATCAGCGCACCATAAAGACGAAGCAGCACTGTCCGATCAGCTCCCCAAAGTTTGCCACTTAGTGTCCGTAAAATATTCAGAGAGCAGTCACACCGTGCTTTAAGCTGTGCTATATGTGGTGACCAGCAGAGTTTTCGATCGAATACCAACCCCAGGAATCTCGCCTCATCTGCGAAGGGCAGTAAATCTAGCTTGAGTCGAAGAGAAGGCGCCAATCACCACCGACAGAGCCAGAAGTTAACGCTGAGCGACTTCTCGGTTGAGAAACGTAAGCCGTTTTTCGGGCTCAAAGCATAAAGATTGTGCGAACATGGCTGGATACGTCGTTCCAAAAAAGGCGTACTCTGAGCAGTGTAAAGGATGGCAAAGTCTGCTACGAATAATTCGGACGAGACACCTGGGGGAACACATTGAAAGATAGAATTAATAGCTATAGCAAACAGCTTCACGCTCAGAACCAAATCCTGTGGCACACCGTTCTCTTGAATATAAGGGTTAGAAAATACCGAGCTGATCCTTTCTCGGAAAACGTGGTCCTTCATAAACTCCTGAATAAACAACGTTGGGCATCCATGTATATTCCAGTTGTGAAAGGCACGTAAGATCCCTGCTCACCAATACGTATCATATGTAAGCCTTCTCTAGGTCAAAGAAAATTCCACCTGTTTCACAGTTCTTAAGAAAACCGTTCATGGTCTGCATCGACAGCGGTACCGATGTCGGTGAAAACCACATTGGGTGTTTGTCAGTAAATTGGTAGATTCCAGCCACCCCAACAAATATCCACTTATCATACGTTCCATCACCTTGCAAAGGTAGCCCATTAGGGAAATATGACGGTAGCTGGATGGAAGATCACGGTCCTTTCCAGGTTTGAGAATATGTATGATGGTGGCCTCCCGCCACTTTTCGGGAAAAGTAGCATCAACCCAGATACGATTGTAGACCTCGAGTAGGAAAGCCTTACCTCTAGGAGAGAAAAGTTACAACATTTGGAAGTGGATGCCATCTGGACCTGGCGCAGAGTTTCGCGAAGATGTTAGTGAATGGCCTAACTCAGCCATGGTGAATAGGCGATTGTAATCCTCGAGGTTTCCGGAACGAAAGGAGAATCCTTGAGACTCCTTCTGAGCCTTAATGACAAGAAACTCAGGAGAATAATTGTCTGAGCAAGACACCTGAGCGAAAGCACTGCCTAAAGCGTTTGCCACGTATCAACAACAGCTCCAGCAAATGTTTTGAGATCAGTGATTGGTATATGGGTCAATTTACCGGCCACACGTCTTAACTTATCCCATACGACAGAGGAAGACGTATGTCGATTAAAGGAGGTTACAACTCGGGTGTCCACTTAAATGCCAGTTGAGGGAACATAAAAGTTCGACTCGCCAACACGTATTACAAGCTTTCTCTAGGCCAAAAACTTCAACTGTTTGACAGTTCTTAAGAAATCCGTGTATGATCTGTGTCAACAGCGAAACAAGATGGTCTGCTGCTGACTGGGTGTTTGTCAGTAAATCATGGGATTCCAGCTCCCACGCCCATTTATTATGCTTTCCATCACCTTGCAAACACAACTGGTGAGGGAAACAGGATGGTAGCTGGACGGTAGATCACGGTCCTCTCCAGGTTTCAGAATAGGTATGATGGTGGCTTCTCGCCACTTTTCGGGAAAAGTGGCATCAACCCAGACACGATTGCAGACCCTCGAGTAGGAAAGCCTTGGCCTTAGGAGAGAGATGTTGCAACAATTGGACGTGGACACCATCTGAACCTGGCGCAGAGTTTCGCGAATATGAAAGGGCATGATCTAACTCAGCCATGGTAAATAGGCGATTGTAATCCTAAAGGTTTCAGGAACGAAAGGAGAATCACTGAAATTCCACCTGAGCCTTAACGGTGAGAAACTCAGGGGAATAATTGTCTGGGTTAGACACCTGAGCGAAAGTACTGCCTAAAGCATTCGCCACGTCAAACGCATCAACAGCAGCTCCTGCAGGTGTTTTGATACTGGCGATTGGTAGATGGGTCGACTTACCGGCCTCATGCCCTAACTTATCCTCCTATACAACAGAGGAAGGTGTATGTCGATAGCATGTCTCCTGGCACGGATGGCCTCCCGACATTCATCTGTCCACCGAGGAGAAAGAAATTGACCAGGTCGGACAGTCAACCGTGGAATACACATTTTAGCATCAGAAAAAAGTGTTTGCGGTGAGGTGTTCAACTAAGAAATCCACCGAGTCGTGCTTGCTGCAGTTAAAACAGCCAATCGGGAATAAAGGTTTCAGTTGGTTTTATTCTACGGGCCATCTAGGTAAATGTGAGGAACATTCAACCAGTGCCAACAGACTAATAAAATTGGAAAGTGGTCACTAGAATGTAATTCAGAGGTGATTTTCCAGTGTAAGGAAACTGCGACTGTGCAGAATAAACAGCTCTGTCCAGGTGTGAAAAACTGTTAAAGATGTTAAAAAGAAATGTAGGCTCTCCGGTGTTCAGGAGAGATAGGTGATTTCTGTCCAAAAAATTAGCAATTAGATGACCTCTCGCACAAGCCCAGGAGTATTCCCAAAATGGGAGGTGGACATTCACGCCACCGACCATTAGAAATGGCGCTGGTAGCTGAGAAACTAAGTGTTATAAATTAGTGTGCGAGAGGTCAAAACGAAGGAGGCTGATATATACTACAATGGTGAAAGTGGTAGATGGCAGCGTAATCCGTACAGTGATCGACTGGATGTCAGACCCTAAGAGCACGGATTCAGCATAAAGACCATCTCTGACCATCATCATAGTGCCTCCATGTGCAGGCACACCCTCTTCTAGTAATAAGTCACACCGTACAGTGGAGTAGTGCCTGAAGGCAACGTTGTCTAGTGGTCGGAGCTTAGTCTCTTTTAGGCAAACTACCATAGGTTGATTCTGGTTCGCTTCCACAGTGTTCATGTGGCAGTGGGGGCAGAATCCTCCTGGCTCATTTCCTCCATGGGGAAGCACCCCCTACAATAGAAAATTTCCGTTTGGCTGACGAGCAGAAGATTCCTCCACAGAGGATCGACGTGGAGAATGTCATGGATATTTCTTCCTATAGATGTTTTGGGATGGGATCTATCCATGTTTTTCAGGAAGTTAGTCCTAACATAACTTGCCTTAAAGGTTTTCGCTGGAACAGAATTCGCAACGGATAAGCCGGTCATGGTGCCCGAGGTCAAAGGTTTGGGAGATACTTCTTTTGGACTCATTTTAACATTGGCTGTGCTGACAAATATTGACGCCGATGTAGGCTTAGAAGTGGAGCACTGTAGGTGTGGTTTGGCGATGAGAACCATGTCAGAAATTGCTGCCCCGTCAATATCGCAGGTTTGAGTTGCGATTTACGGATGCAGTACCGGCTTAGCTGTAACGGAGCTATAGGTACCGGAGCGCGGGTCGGAGGGTTGGCAAAGGCGCAGGAGCTTATGGGCTTCTGGGAAGGACACCTTCTCTTGCAAATATATTTTCTGGATCGCTCTCTCCTCTGCAAAACGGGGGCAATTTTGGGAACTAGATGGGTGTTCCCTGCTGCAATTCATACAAGATGGAGTGGCAGAACAAGCTCCATCATGCGATGCCTCTCCACATAGACCACACGTAGAATGACCAGTACAAAACTCACTGGTGTGCCCAAACCTCTGACATTTGTAAGATCTGAGTGGGTTGGTAATATAGGGTCTAACCTCGATGGTTTCATACGCTGCTTTAATCCTTTGAGGGAGATTTACCCAGTCAAAGGTAAGGAACAGGGTACTGGTAGGAACAAATTCACCATTAACATTCCGTTGAACCCTGTAAACAGATGTTACGCCTTGGTCTGCCAGATCCCCTAGAAGCTCCTCATTGGACAAACTGGCCAATGCATGGGTAGTGATAACACCTCGCAAGGAGTTCAGGATCTTGTGCTATTTGACATTAATTGGGTAGCTGCCTAGCATTTTGGCCTTCAGTAGTTTTCCTGCCTGGGATGCCATAAATGCTTCTACCAGGTGGGCTCTGATGCGTGTTTTAATATAAGAGCATACTGGACCAGAAATTTTATCAAGATATTTTGTAGAACAAAAGAGCTAATGGAAGCAAGTTTCCGACATACCTCTGTCCTAGTCATTACTAAGTAGCAAGGACCACTACATTCGACTACTTCTTTTCTACTGACTACTTTGATTATAGATTTTTGGTTTGCCTCAAAAATAGTATCAAATTTCATCCTCCAGTGCTTCCCACCCACCATGAAGTCCAGCAAGGGGTCACCCCACTGAGATGACAGGGCTACACGGGGGATATAGCAGGCTTGATGTCACAATCACCCTGGAGTTCAGTATAATACTTATTTCTGTCCATTGACTAGGGGTGGATTAGTCCCTAGCCTCCGGTTAGGCGAAGCAGAAAGCAAAGTGGAATATTAGGCTGCACACCCTACCCAGTTACTGAAGGTCAGAAGCCCAGGCTCAGATGCACAGTCGCCCTCCATGGTTTAATGGTTACCATGCTTACTTTATATACCCAAGATCGCCGGTTCAAACCTGGCAGAGAACAATGGATTTTTTTGGGGCATAAAAATTCTTAGCATGGCTTCCTTCTGAAGGGAAGTAAAACTGTGAGTCCCATGGCATAGATTTACGCCACGTAAAGGAACCTCAAGTCTGATAGAGAGGCCTCTGAGCAAAATTATGCGGTTTTTCATGACCAGTATAGAATGGGTTGCTGAGAATCACAGTAGTTACAGAGCATCCATAAATAACACACCATTTACATTTTTTTGTTCAGATGCACAACCCCCAACCAACCAGGATAGCCCTTTCCACCGACAAGGGTCTCCATGCACGGCTTACTGTACCGAGTGACTCCCCCACCTCTTAGAGGCTGTCCACATGGAGGGGGGGGGGGTCAGGGGTTTGCTCAGGACCCTGGCTATGCCAAACCTGTACCTACCATAATAGGCCCCAGAGGGGCAACATTTGGATAAAGCTTACTCATACCACAAGAACAAAAATGTAATTCATATTGAATTCATGGAAAATCGGAGCATATGCAAAAGTGCTATTTATTATTCCCATTGTTTATATTAGTGTTGGGATATATTTTTGCATTTCATAATAACATCTCTCTGTGAAACAAACAACAAATGATGCAGTAAGGATTGCCAGGTGTCCTGATAAGAGACAGACTGTACAATTAATATCCTTCTTTGTGAGTAAGCTGGCTTACACTTTTGTCCATATTTTTACTTTCTCTATATGTACTATGTACATGGTGTATAGAGAAGGTTGTATGGTACCCAACAATTTAATACAGAGATTTCACTGGAAATACATGTATTGGGACCCTCTGAATACAAACAAAAGCATTTTTAAAAATATGTTCAGTGTGTGTGCGTGTGCGTGCATGTAAGTGTGTGCGCGCGCGTGCATGGGGGGGTGCATGTGTGCACGTGGGTGGGTGATTGTGTGTGTGCGCGCGAGTGCGTCTACTGTGCTTTCATTTATTCACACATGAAGTATGAAATTACTCTTTGATAAAATATCACATGAAAACCATATTAATTTTGCAAGGAAAAAGCTCTCAGAGTAATAGAAAAAGTAAATGAGCAGCATTAGTGTAGACAACTTTTTAAAAAATATCTTTTTGTTTTTAATGTATCTTTAAGTATTACTTAAGAAACAATAACAAGATCTACTCTTAGGTGTAGTTTAAAAAATTGCGATATAAGAAGTATGAGGAAGCAACTATTTAATAAGTTACCTAAAGAAATAAAAATCATGAAAAAAACAAAGGAACATTAAAATTTGTATAAACATACTTATTAGAACATGTTTTTTATATCCTAGGAGAATATATATTAAATACTCTAGGGTAAATTAAGTTTTAAATAAGTGTATCATCATTGCGCCTGCTGTTATATTATGCGAATTTTATGGGAGGAAGAAAAAAACATTATTGCAATGACAATTGAAGGCATAAGAATGCGTGTGAGTTTTATGGAAAGGTTAATATATTCAGCAATAATGTTATTATTTCAGATCCTGATAATCATGCACAAAGACACTGTAAATGTGTTTGATTTATATGAGAAATGCATATAGCGGATTGCGTCTGTGCCTATTTTAGCACATAGATGAGTACACTCTTTCACAAAGCATAAAGTAAACATGAAAACCATATTAGATTAATATAATATATTATTCAGTTAACACATTAATGTTACAAACTTACATTTGTTGGGCAAATACAAAATTAACTACATTTTGTAGAACTAGTTATTAAGTTGCCAGTTAATTCGTAATGGATTATGTATACTTTGAACACTTGTAACTTCAGTTCAGTACCTACAAATACATACAGTGCATTTACTTTCAAACTAACAATTGCAGCATTAAATTGTCCTTGGAACTTAATTTAGTGACTCAAATTATAAAGAAGCAATGAGAGTCCTTATGTATGAGTTGTTTCAAATTCTGCAGAGAGTCGCTCAATTGCTCAATTGCTTGATTACTCAATTTTTATAGGTGCATTCTGTAGATTATGAGGCTGCCTGTAATAAATCCCTTTGGGCATTGTGAAAGAGGTTGCCAGTCACTGTCAGGATCAATCTTGTAGAAAACATTGCAGTCCTTAAAAAGAAGTCCTTTAATGTTGATGACTGTTGGATCTCAAGTTTTCTGCCAGGCCTAATTGAGGAGAAGTTGTTGGATTGTGCTTCCAAGTTTTTAAAAAATGATTAATCAACATAGTTAATTAATTATGGTTGGCAATTCTTTTTGTTATTCATGGCATCCTCCATTTTACTGACATAATGGGCAGGAGTGTAAATAGGTACAGAAAATAGACGTTCTAAAGTGGAGTGGACACTGTCCACTTCCATCATCATGTGTCCTTTTTCGAGAATTATTTGCTCAACTTCCACGTTGAGTTGCTTGGAGAAGTCTGATTAGGCACTAGCCAGTACTTTGTTTTTATTTTGATAGGGGCGTTCCTCTGAAATAAGGATGAACTTATTGTAATGCAGATTCTTCTCTAAAAATCAATTATGCATGAGGTGAACTCATTGGCAGAAACACCCTCCCTCACCTTCATGCCAGACGTAAAGATGCACATTCCTCATATTTGAAACATACAGGGTGAAATTATGTATCTCTAACTTTTGGCTGTAACATTGCTTACTTACTAACAGTTTTGGGCAAACCAAAATGCTCTGCTTATCTATCGTATCAACCAATGTGTTATCAGAGGCAGATGATATGGCATTGTCTTTGGCCCTGTATGCTGCTTTTTTCTTGCTAATGTGAAGATTGTGGTCATCTTGTGAAATGTTGCCTTCTCTGATAGAAGTACGTGTATCACACTGATCTCTCCTCAACTTAAAAATGGATATTTTTTCACATTCCAATGTTTCACGGAATCTTTTTCTTTCTATAAAATCATTACCAGATTCTATTCACCACTCTTTCTAGACTTCATGCATATGGGAAATTGATGGGAAATTAGGCTCAACGTAAACTGTAGTACTCGATGCTCTACAATAATAGCATTTCATCTTCAAAATTAATTTTAGGAATATTTAGACAGAATCAGATTTCAATTTCTTTTTAGCAGCTCCATCATCATGTTCTGCTGTACCTCTCTTCATTGAAACCGTATCTTCAGCTCTTTCTTCAGCATGGTTGAGCTTCTTAATCCATCCAGCGAAAACATATTTTTTTAGGCCAGTAGTACATAAAAAGAATTTTCTACATACCTTAACCTTTATGCCATCTTAACATTGTGGGTAGAGTCATAACCTTGATGCTTAATAACTTTAGCTCTGCTGCCCGTTCATCTTTTTAATATTGGTCTGAATGCCACAAGCCCATTTATAAATGACTTTTTCTTAAAATAAGAACTGAAGCTTTCCTGGCGACGTGTTAATTCAAAATCTTCTCAGGCTTCTAGCCAGGTAAAAACTAAAGCTTCTTTCTTCTGGGAAAGGAGAGTAAAAGAAGCTTTAGCCATCTCATCTGAAACAAATAATCTAAATCGCAATTCTGGCCTACAATTAAGTTCAGCATGGACACCAATGTTAAAGAGCCTTAATACCTAATCCTCTACCTGCAGTTTTCCAAGACTTATTTTCTAGTAGGTGCGTGCTCAAACACAAAACATTAGCCGAATAACTGCTATAAATAGTTTTCTACGAAGTCCGTGCCCATGTCTGTCATCTTAAATACCAGGCCATAATATCACGCGAACCAATCAGATGTTAGCTTCATCCCAGCTCTTATAAATACCAGTCTCCGCAAGCTCAAACCATCAGTTCACCCTGAAGACGAGGAAGATGCACTTCTTCGAAACGTTGGTGTCAAGCCAAGTTTTTACCTGGCTAGAAGCCCGAGAAGATTTTGAATTGACTTTTTCTTGTTCCAGTCATTTGTTCCACAACTTTTCATAAATCCTTTGTCTTGCAGTTTCATTAATCTCTTTACATCTGAAACTTCCAGTCGATTTTTTTTCTTTGTGCAGACATGTTTGAGGGAGTATTTTTCTTTCAGACCGTTATGACTTCAGTGTAGTAGTGATCTACTCGTAACACTCCTTGATATTGCTTCCCATGTAATCGTAGATTTCTGTTAAGTTTTCTAGTATATTTTTTTTGGCTTAATCACACGTATGTTATCTTCTGTGGCACCAGTGGTTTCTCTTAAAGCAGAAACAGTGGAATCAATTTCAAGGGCCCCTCCTTCCCTCACTATGATTTCTTCTTGTACCCTGTTACTTGATGTGGCATAATCGATATCTGCACTTATGACATTTGCCATATTATGTATATTCTCCATAAAAACAATCATTATTTAGTCCTTCTGCTTCTTTCATGATGATGCTATTTAAGTCATCTTCAGTCAGTTTTGTTTCAATGGTGTGTATAAGTGGCAAATTTAATTCTCCAATGATTCCTTTACCAGAAATTTTATCAGAATCTTGGGGTAGGATTATGCAGTCACGTTCTGGAAAACAGAAAAAGGGAAGGGGTTATATAAAACTGCAGTCATATTATTGGCATTTTAAGTGCCCTAGAACTACTGAATCTAGCTAATTGCTGATGGTCACCATTAAACCCGAATAAATATATTTGAATATGTTTTCTGCTTTTATTGAGTGAAAACATGTAATTTAAAGAAAATAGATTTTTTTTTTTTTTTCAAGAAAAGAGGTATAATGAGATATTCATTACTTTATGAAATAGTTTCCAAAGGACGGACCTGGACCTGTGATGTTTGTTGCGTATCTTTCTCAAAAAACTGTATAACCAAATATCAGCCTTAGTCAGTACTTTATAAATAAATAATATTGTGAAAATATAATCATTTTTATATAAATTGTGCTACTGTATTAGAACCAAATGTCATCTTTCTTTGTCGCTGTTTATAAAACTCAAGTACTTAGTAAAAGGCACATCCAGACAAGTTATTCTAAAATGGAATATTGATGAAAATACATAAAATTATGGAGAAACATTTCATAATGTAGCACACTTGCTTTAGTGCTGCTTGCAAGAATTAAAATAAAATGGAATGACATGAAAATCATAGAAGTTTAAATTCATGTAGCTTTTAGTGTTAAATATACACAATCTGGAAGCTTGTCAACTGCTAAACAGCCACTTTCTTCTCCTCATTTCTGACTTACCTATTCTGATGAATTCTTGCGACAGAAGTGTCCTTTCACTGCCATTTTGGTCAGTTTCTGTCTAAGATTCCAAAGCTAATTTCACAAGCATCTCTCCTCGGCTTGCCATACTAACTAAATGTGTATATTATTGCCAATTGTAGTAAAAGCAGGCATTTGTTTTCATTATTAGTGACAATGTGTTTAATTATTGCAATAGCTTTGTCATAGCAATCTGCTATGTGTTTCGTGAGGTGCAAAAGAAAGACTTAGAAACCTGCCATGTGCACAAAGGAATACATAGCTGCTTTTTACAGCCAATCCGAGGCAGTTCTCTGATTCTTTTAAGCCACATAACTCAATTTATGAAAATTTTCCACATAGCAGGTTTCGCAGATGCAACAATGATATGTATGTGTGTGTATACTTGACATGTCCTTTAAACTTGCTGTGTTTGCTTGGCCGGGACTAATGTAGTAGCTCATGTTGCATCTGAGAGAGTCAACACTTTTAATACCTTTCAATTTAATGTAGTGATGCATATGCGTTTAACATGAATTCAAAAGTGCTTCGGGAATAGAATTATTAACTCAAAACAAATATTAAGTTTGAAAAATTAAGATTTGTAACATAACCAATCGGTTACAGCAAATGGAAAAGTAAAATATACACAAAAAACAGGCCTATATTATTAATAACAGATTCAAAATCAAAAAAAATAAAAAAGACTGCAACAGATGGAAGAAGGGTACAAAACCACCTTAAGCCATCTAAGGTTTTCCTAAAAACATCAAATGTGCTATATGTGTAGCTGGTCAACTGTATCTACTCCGGATTTTGTGGCATTGTAGAATGTTACTACTTCAGGTCTCCCGTTTCTTCATATATATATATACATGCATTCAGTTGCATGGTTGAGAGAAGTAGCACAATCTTATTTTTTCTTGGTGAATATGATACTAGAGTAGAGTTCTTTTAAAACCCATGAAAGGGAAAATTGGAGCTACCAATCCTTGGTTTCCATAAATGCTGTTGCGATCTGAATTTTGTTTCTTCTTACGGTTCCCTGCAGAGTTACATTTCTCTCCTGCCAAAAAGTTGCTAGTTCAGCTGAAGTGAACCAGTTATCAAGTGTTACGTTTCTTCCAGACCTAGAGACAATGGAAATCAAATGCTTAACAACATCAGATGATTTATTACTCGCTTGAAAGGTTGGTTGCATTCCAGCATGTAATTTCATATTTGCAGTATAACTCCTATGAAAACTTTCCAATTGCTCATCTATAGTGCAATATTCTCCTATATGCTTACTGACAATTGTTTATGAAACTGATGAATACATCTCTGATGGGAGTGATATTATCAAAGTTCTTCCTTTTACCCCTGGTTGTTTTGTCATCAAACCTAAGGCAATAAAGAATAAATTTGAAACAATTTTCAGACATCAGATGACAGCTCAATCCGAGTTTTTTTCAAATGCCCAAATATCATTAGTGTTGGTATGATTATCTCTCCGTGCTGCACATATGTATAATATTCCCACCAAAGCTTTGATTTCAGATATATCAGTAGACCTCATGTCTTCTTCTTGGTTGTAGTTTTGCTGCATCTCAGAAATTTCATATTCAGACTCTCAAAAATACTGGATAAAATGTCATCAGAAACAGCTTCCCAATACTGTTTTGCCATCTTTACATTTTCTGCAGGCCCTTTTACACCAAGAAAATAGGTAATAATGTTTTTTCACTTAGTGCAAATGTTTTCCCCAGGATAGATTTCTGCCATTTGGTCACTTTATTAAACCCCATGTAATATTCACCATCACTTGCATAATTACCTTAATCACTGGAATCTGCTTTCTGTTCCACAACTATGCTTTCTTTTCTGGTCTCTACAACATCTTCTTCCCCATCATTGCAAATATCAAAGTCGTTATCTTTTTGCTCCACTAATCCAAGAATAAATTTTTTTCTTCTGGAACACTGGGATTAAATGTTTTCTTCATGTCCATTTGAACCCTAGATAAATAAAAATCTCTTATTTGCTTACAACTCTTATTTGTCTAAGAATCTCAATGAATAGCAAGGGCAAATTCAAAAGAAAAGAAATTACAGTTATAACAATGAAGGTTGTGTGGCATCTCATGGACACCAATCACACTTGTAATGAGATAACCCATCTTCTTGAGATCCAATTTGCAACTGGCATGCCTGTGGCTGTGATTATGTGTAGTGAATTGATGATTGAAAGGCAGATGGAAGTAACGGTCAGGCGCTGCATCTGTTTTCTCATAAGAGTAGGGTTAAAGGTTGTAGTTAAAGGATGAATGAAAGGCGTTTATGAGTTTATCCTTACAGCAACTGACTACATGTCAGATTGTAAGGATATAATTCAGCAAATATGTGATCTCTGACGAGCATAATAGTGCCCCCATAAGCAGGAGCATAATCCTGCCACTTATGAACTGTCTGTCTGGCAGTGAGGGCAAAATCTTCCTCTTTCATCTCCTTCGCAGGCGAAGACCCCTTTCCAATAGAAAATTTTTTTTCAAGAACCTCAAACCGATTAGAGGTACTGATCAACAAAGGTGGTCACCAATCTGTGCTCTGCCCCAGAAGATTCCTGAGGAACTGCATGGGGAGAGCTTGGCCTTTTCCTTCCATTAGATGTTTTCGGAATGGACTTTACACTTTGTTTCAGGAAGTCACTTTGTACATAATGGGTCTTAAAATTACTGTCTGGTACCAAATGTATTACAGATTTGCTGGTCTTATTGCCCAAGGTGGATGGCGTAGGTGTCAGTTTTGGCAGACATTGTTGTCAGCATATATGTAGAGTTTGAGGGCTTTGGTAGAGGTCTGGCTACATGAACCTTTTCTGGAATGGTGGCCTTATTTATATCACTGGTCTGAGTTGCAATTTCCCCACTCAGTACTGCTTTAGCTGCAACTAAGTTTTAGGTACCAGAATTTGGGACAGAGGGAGGCAGGAGTTTCTGGGTTTCTGAAAAGGACACCTTCTCTCTCACCTGTTTCTCCTGGATTGCTCTCTCCTCTGCAAAATGGGGGCATTCTGGGGAACTAGAAGCATATTCACCACTGCTGTTAATGCAAATTGGAGTTAAGGTACAAGCTCCATCATGTGTGACATCTCCACAGTGGGCACATGTAAACTGATGAATTCAAAATTTACTAGAGTGCCCAAAGCGCTGACACTTTTTGAGTGGGTGCAGATTATAGGTCCTAGTCTCAATGGCTTCATACTCTTCCTTAATCCTGTGAGATAGTTCTACCCAGTCAAAGGTAAGGAACAGGGTATGGGAATGCACAAATTCACTGTTAAATTTTCTGTTGAGCCCTAAACACAGATGTGACACCTTCTTCTGCTAGTTTCTCTTGAATCTCCTCATTGGTTAAACCATCCAATGTGAGGGGTTGGGAGGGGGGACAATGCTGTGCAAGGATTTCAAGGCTTGTACATTTATACCTTAACTGGGTAGGTGCCAAACATTTACACTCTCATTATTCTCACTGCCTTGGATGCCAAAATTACTTCAACCAGGAGTGTACTATTGCAGGCTCTGTTGCATGAGTAGACAGGATCAGCAATGGCATCCTTCCATATAATAAACGGGTTAGCTGATGTAAGTTTCCTGTGTTCCTCTGTCCTAGTTATCACCAAGAAGTGAGGACTTCTGGACTCATCTACTTCTTTTCCAGTCATTATGGTATTGTAGTTTCTGCTTTTTTCCATAAAATGGTATCATTTGATCCCTCAGTGCTCCCCATCCACCACAGAGTCCAATTGGGATGACAGGGCTTCACAAGGGATATAGTAGGTTCACTCTGGAGTTCTCTATAATACAGTCTGGGCCAGATCGCTAGGGGTAGGTAAGTCTCTAACCACCCATTTAGATGAAGCAGAAATCTTGGTGGTGTATTAGATTACCCGATGACCTTTTCTGGTCACTGAAAAACAGAAGGCCCAGCTCAGATAGGCAACCTTCAGTCAACCAGGATATTCCTTTCCACCGACACAGGTCTCCATGCATGATCTACACATGGATAGAAGTTTGTACTGACTCCCTTATCACTAAGAGGAACCCACACCTAGGAAGTGAGGGTTGGTTCAGGACCATGGGTGCATCAAATCTGTACCTACCACAGTAGGCCCCTGGGAGTAACTCACTAGTGATCTCTGTTTTAACTTAAAATGTATTTCTAGATTGCTTGTATATATTGTTGAGGGTTATCACATGAATTGTCCTCTAAAGTAGGGACTCCTATCTCATTTAGCAAAGTAACTGTACTGTTAAGATTAGTAGTCCTTTCAAATTTATAATTCTTACCATTTACCTGGATTTTAAGCTTTTCTGTACTCCTTGCTCATTGAGAAACTTTCACTATTTGTTTTACTGCAAGTATTTATATTTTTGTGGCTTAATCCTAACCTCTATATCAAACCTTGAAGCTATTTTACATAGTTCTCTATTACCTATGTATTTTTAATACATTTGTAGTGATTTGTCAGTTGCTGTCTTATTTTCTGCTAAGCATTCTAAATTTCTTTTCAGTTGACTTTCATTGTGGCTTGAACACAAGTAAATACTTTTTGAATGGCAATTACAAGTTTATTCCGTTTTTAGATGTTGCAACATTAAAAGCATGGAGCTGCTCAGTTAAGCTACAACTAGTGATACTTTATTCTTCTACTATCTCATTCCTCACTCTCTCAATGTCATTTTATAACTCTAATTGTCCTATTTTAGTTTTGTTCACTAACTCTATCTAAGCTTGCCTATTCTTGACTTTTAGGCTTGTGGAACTGCCACCCGAAGTATTCTCTAATTTTATAAGCAAAATGATTTCTCAGTCTTCCTTGATGTTCTTACATTGCATTATTAATTTGCCCCTACCACTGATATGCTTAATTATTCACTTTACTGTGCTCAACTACTTTATTTACTTTGTTGTGTATTTGGTTTATTCTTTACACATTTCATGCTTATATGTTCCTTCACTTTCCTCTTCTCCTCATTCATATTCCTACTCTGTTCATCTATTTTCTACTTAACTGTTGCAAAAATACAACCAGCTGAAACTAATTAAGTCTAAGTATAATTCTTTTTATGCTGGCACTCCACTATTTAGCATTTAGCACACTGTTTCATACAACAGCTCCTACCTGAGGTACTACCGCATGTCTTTCTTTCTCCCCTTCCAATTCTTTAGTGTTATTTTATGAGTTGCTAACCGAACAGTTTGTTTAACATATTTCTCTCACTACTAAAGTTCTCAGTATATCAAGGGAACGAGGAAAGATTACGTGTAACTCAGGATTACTTACAACTGAGATTGTAATAATGCATCATACATATTAAAATAAAGGGCAATACAGTGGGCCTACATGTGCAAAAATACAAACAACAAAAATACCTATGAAGAAAATATTATTTTGAACTAGGTCCTGCTTTAAATTTATTTCACATTGTTACCATATTAATATTTTTGTTTTGTCCTGCACATCCATCTGATACAAGGCATATGGTGTCTATACCAAATAGATCACTGATTTGAAATTTGTTGTACACTGCAGACACTATCTCATTGAAAGATTTAGGCCTCTCCCACTTTCACACCACATGTAAATTGATACAGCTTCCTTAGATACTTTAGAATGTGAAGAACCCTTTGTCATAGTGAAGTTAATGCAGTAATACTGCCTACTGTAGTAAGCACTTTGATCACAAACTTTCGGCAGAACTAAATTTTTCTTGCAATCAGATGAAATAGTCAGAAATCCTTCTTTCTCCTCTCTCAAAAAATTATAAAACTCTTGGGATCTAACTTTGTATACTCTTTTTTCTATTATCAGTTCAGTTTTCTTACTGCCATGCATTTCTCATTTTAATTTCTCAAATAGCTCCAGACTTTTGAGCAAACATCAGTCAAAGTAGCTTTGAAAATGTGATAGAATTAGAACTCTTTCACCTTACGGTCTCCAGCTTCTGGGTTGTACATCCTCCTCCACATTTTCTTATTCTTTAAATGCTCTCAAGGTAAACACATTCACTATTAGCACAATAGTAATCTAATTCAATACCCTTAAACTACAGATGTAATTTACAACTACCAAAAATCCTCTTTCATATGCCTTTGATCTCCTATCACCAATTCTAGTCTCAACTAGAATATCAAGTCCATCCCTCTTGAAATGTTGGAATACACCCATGATGCTATGTTTTGCAATCCTCAATGCCCACAGGAAAGTCTGCCAACATACAGAAAGTCGAATTCCACACATGCCGGCATTTCTTTTTCTGAATGCACATCACTTCTACTGCATTGTCGTGCAGGTCAGGTGGCAGAGCAATACTTAAAAATGAATGCATCATGAGCTGATTCGGTATGACTTGAATAAAATACATGATGAAAACATTTAATGTCTTTCACTCTCAGCAATCTGCACCTTCTTTTCCCTCTGTGGTTGCAGATTCGATAAACAGGTAAACATTTGAGAAATGCCTGAAATGAGGAAATAATATTATAGATATATTTCATGTGTAACGATAATGTAGGCTATTCCTGTTATGAGGAAGCACATTTACAATATACAATATTATTAAACATGAGCCAGAAGTAACCTTAACCAGTATTTTTTACTACTTTGTTATGATGAATCCAAAAAAGTATAGATCTTCTGCTTGTAACACTTGAAAAATCATTATTGAACGTTTAAAATCTACCCAGCAGCACTTATCATGCCATTAATATATCTTATCAAGACATTAATAAAAATCATTATAATTTTTCTGTTCTGCACTGACCTTTCCTCATGTTCATTTCCAAAAAGAAGGGTCCTGCTGGCAATTCTTGGAACAAATTTTTCTTGTTTCCTCCATAATAATTCACTGTTTATATTAAAATACACTCACATTATATGATATTTTGCTGAAAATAAACTGATTTTGGCCATAAACAATACTTAAACTACAATAAATCATCCATATGGACAAAACACATGATAACAGATCATGGTTTATAATTTGCTTTGTGATTGGCTAAAAGCTGTTTATTCATGGCTTGGCTGATTTTGAAACTCATTGTACATGGATTTGGCAGTTGATTGAAACTAACTGCTAGTTTCACTGGCTATTTTATACAACTAGTGACCAGTTTTGAAACCAATGTTTACCATTATTACATTCCTTATGCACAGGAGATTTCATATTGCTAAACACTTCGTTTAGGGAAAAAGGTGGATTTGGCCGTCTTTGAGATTAGACCCTTCAAGTATTTCGGACAAAAATAAAGGGGGGAGAAAGATTGCAATCTTCAAAAGTGAGGTGAGACATGGTGCAACCATTGACTGGCACTATGGCAAGAAGGCTAAAATAATGGTCATACTGTAGGGCTGAAACATGAGAACCTCAAACTTTTGCTCAATGTAAAACGAGGTAAGAATAATTTCAAGAGCTATAAAACAAACCATCTCTTTTTTTCTAAACAATTTTATTGTTGTTTTCTTATACCTAAATAATATGTCATAATACCATTGAAAATGTTCAAATGCTTTGTATGGGTTTCAAAAACATTCTTGGCATGATAGGAATATGCTTTATTAAAAGCATCTTTTATTTATTTCCTTGAGATATGGTCACTCTTTTTTTTGCAGCATGGTATTTTAAAAAGGTAAATTTACTCCCTGCTTCTTTTGATGATTAGCTTTTTTTGTGTGGTGCTTGTCTCCAGGAAAATGCATCACAATTTTCGGAGGGCAGTATGTCAACTACTCCTCCTTCAATATAACTGTTGTACTACATCAGATAAAACAGATTCTGGAGTTGCTTGAAGAAATTTTAGTTTAATGAAATGCAGTCAAAACTTTGTCTACTGATTTATCATATAGAGAGTTGTGATCACTGTTTTCCACAATGCTCAATTCATTTTCTTACTGTCTCTTTAAATAAATCCACTTTGTTGTAATTTATTAACTCTTTCCTACTCTCTTGTATCCATACCTCAGCTGAGCTGAAATATTATATAAAATTTATCAAGTGTGTACCTTTATTACTCACAAATTATGTTTATTGCATATAGGAATTATTCTCCATTGTATACATCATTGAAATGAAGTGACATACAGTTCTGAATGGATGAACAAACTCTGCTGCCAATGATATTCAAAAATGTAAGTTGAAATGAGAGCTAGACAATGAGTGAGGCGCATGTAATTGTCAGTCAACATTTTGTTTATAAGTTTCTATTCCCCTGACACTAGAGCCCATGAAAGCCCAGGGTCTAGCAACATGACTGCAGTCTCTTGCCCACTTATGTAGGGTAGAGATGGGTGATTATCTAACCAAATCATGGAGTGATGTGGCCATCATCATGCATCCCCAGTCACAAAATTGGATTTCAGTTTGGTTTTGTATTCTGAGTGCAGAACTAAATCCCATGCATTCCTAATTTAGGGTAGGTATATAAGACATGTCAGCAAATGCTAAGCTAAAATTTCTGATTATAATTTATCAGAAATAAACAGAAATTTGAGAGTAGTATATTTAAAGTTAGGACAATTTCCAGTAATATCTGCTAACTACCAGAATGTAATATTGAAGATAAACACCAAAAAAAGCTGTGAGCTAGAAATAATACACCAAAAAGATCCTAGAAATTCTATGAAAAATGGATTTATTAAAAAGATTATAGGCAGGAAGATAAAGAAGCTTATAAAGAGGAAATACCTAAATAAAATTTCTAAGGAAAGAAATGCTTATCATTTATTCCCACAAATGTATTTTATTTTAAACTATCCTATACAAAACCACTGTGTAAAATGAAATAACAGGTAAAAAATAATTGACCTTCTCCTAAGGTCCTTTTAGAGATTTGCAAAAATATTCAAAGAATGTTGTATTACCACAGCACCAATCAGAAAGCACTGCTTAGAAAACAAACTCAAGACTAACACAAAGGGTAAGAATTCAATGGCAAGCGCTCCGGGTATTAATAACATGAGATGCAGAGTGTATGGTAAAATATACATAAGGTAGACAAAGTACAATATGAACATAGGTTTTTAAAACACATGAGAAATGTGAGGTATAGATAGATTGAGAAATCAGTAGTTACAGAGCATGTTTGGTCCATTGACCATCAGTTGAAAGAGAAACCTACTGCTTTAAAATCCATTTGAATGGCAATGGAACTCTCCATTTAAAAACCATTATTCAAACATAAAGATATAAGCATTGGATTAAATGTTGATGTCACACATGAAGATTATCCCAATATGCAGTACGTTCAGCCTAGAAATGCCATCTGCAAGCCACAGGAGGTAGCACAGTGGGTCTAAGCTAATGATGGAGACAGAAAACTTCAAAATGTATTTCACATATTTGGTATAGAAAGTTAAGCTGGAATAATCAACATTTTAATTTCTGCATGTAAATAAAACTATATACTGCATAAGGAGGATTCATAGAGACTGCATTCTCCTTCTCTTTGCTGTTTTCTGCTGTTAGCCTTTATTTCTGTTGGGGATTTAAGGGATGGAAAATGCCTTTGTTTCAAATGAAGAAGATATTTAGGTAAAATGGTAGCAACTCCATCTTTTCCCATAGTGCTTTGAAGTAACATATTTTTAAGAATTCATTGAATTTCTGATAAATTAGAACTACAAGAATTATGTTGTAGCAGTATTCATAAAATAGAAGAATGAGTATTGAAGCAGAGATAAGTCCAGAGAATGAAACAGGAACTTTCTGTAATACTTTAATGATTCAGGATAGTCTGAAATATCAGACCTATTACCAGCTCCCATATATTAGTTGTAGTCATGGACATCCTGGATTATAATTTTTTTATGCCCTACTTGCTGCTCAGTTTTATCAGCTATCACAGAGCATTTTAACCTCAAATCTGTCCATCTCTCTCAAGCCATCATAACCTTACGCATTTCATTTTGTATCTGGTTAATTTGTTTATTTATTTTTATTTTACCAAGTGACGTCTTGGCAAAGTTACACATACGGTTTGCAGTCAGTAAGTACGGGTTCAATCCCTATTGACTCTGCATTCTTATTTGGGGTTTTTCATGTCACTTATGTGAATGTTGGGGTGCTTATTCTTCAGGACTCCCATTTCAGCATTTCCTTTTCATGCCATTTCCTTACCATCTTCCAGATGTGCTTCTAGGATCATGTGTGTGGCATACTAGCAGATGGTGCAGATGTATGTGTACTGTAAAGCTGTTCTCAGTGTTGAAGCAGCATTATGGTTGCTATCCCCATTGGGGCAAGGAAATTTGACAAGCCCCAAACTCATAGTGTTGGTGGTTGCATGTCAAATTGTGCTGGGATGAAGAACTTTCACCCAGTGGGAGTTTGGGACTTCCATGTATCTCTGTAGCCTGTGACCTTCGGTGGTTCCCTCACTTCATTCATTCTACTATTATATTATAGCACAAAAGTTCTCTAATGATGTGTTCCCCACTCCTTTACCTTACATTCTTTTGTTTTTATGGCTTTTTTATTATGCTATACTTGCTCAAATTCTGACTGTGATGAAAAACAAGCATATCAGTACTGGAATACCAATTTGAAGGCACATTTTACAGAATATGCTTCCTTAATAGTCTGAACCATAACTCTGGACATACAAACTCTGAGCTGAAACTGTTGCTGTTTGGTTTCTTTTAATCTTTATTATGGAAAAAAGAACATAGCTATCTAAATTCATCAGTAATAAAGAATTTACTCTCTGGTCTGCTTCTTTTTTTGGATTAAGCTAGTGGAAGAAGAAGCAATATTTGGTAGTATCATACTTAAATCTATGCAAAGAGTTAATCTTTTCTTTATGTCTTCTGCTTAAAAAATGATGAGTGTAAACTATGTTGAAAGTTTAACTAATCTTAATATATGTGTGTTCTATAATTACTTTCAGTTTGTAATCGGTCACCAATTAAATCTATAGTGCTGATGAAGAAATTGAGGATACAAATTACCAATAAAAATCTACCACTGTCATGTGATTTTGAAACTGTTACAGTAAGAAACCACTAAAAATGGTAGAAATAGTTGTCAGCATTTGATATATCAATGAAAGTTCCAGAAAATCTCTGTTTTAAAGGAATGAATTTGCAGCAGAAATGTCATTATATATCAATGACACAAAGAAGCATTTTATACCCTTTTATTTGATAATGTGAACAGGCTGTGACCAAATATTTCCTTTTTCATTATCAGTTTCACTTTTACTACATATCACACTCACTTGAAGGAAAACTAAATTCTATTTCTGATTTCAAAGTAGTGAATTCAAAAGTTTTTTATTGAAGTGCTTTCACAACTATGGTTCAATGATGTTTTAAAAAAAATCCAGTATTCAATGCACATTAATTCAATAAATTGTAAACTACAAATTGTTCAAAGTCTCACATAAGCTTTTTCTTCTCCTGTAGGTTCTTCATCATCTGGACACTTGAGCAATGCTAGTGGATGCAGTGTAATGAGTTTAGGTGATTCTGGTACTCAATCAGATGCTGATAAGAAGAAAGTTTGTATTATACCATTTACTTAACTTCCTAATTCTTTCTTAAAGTTCACTATATTATGAGACAAAGGTTTTTCATTCTGGTCATGCTATATTTAATGAGGAAATTTGAATAAAGCTAGATTTATGCAGTTAAGTCCAATTCTAGAAGTGCCACTACTTTCTAAGCATCCAGTTAAAGTTATTTATGTACATTTATTGACCAGTTAATTGGCTATATGTTGAAAGCTGTATAAAATTTGGAAAATTAAATATATTGGGCAGGAATTTAAACACAAATCTGCTTTCTATCGTGATTTCTGAGTTGATGTGACACATTATACTGTTATCAAACACAAATTAAGCCTCTTAATGTAGTTAACTGGAAGCATGGAAATTAAAAGTATACTTTCATAATTACAAATTGCTTTAAGGAAGTGGCTGAGAACAATTTAGAGATTTTTATGTGAATCAGCCAAAACAGTTTAAACATACTTGGGAATCTTGTAATAGAGCAGAGATTAGCCACAGGGAAGTAAAATATATATATGTGGTATGAACCACACTCAAGCTATCCAATTTTTCAAATCTGATTGAACATTGCTGTAAAATTTTGTTTCAGAATATTAGATCTAAAGGATGTTTTGGATAGAAATTATAATCCATTTTGTAAAGTGCAACTGTTTTATTGCATTAATTGTGATTATTTTTCATTAAAAAGTGCAATTTTGATTATTTGATACATTTCAAAAAAGAAAATTATATAGATAGCAATTCTTGTCATTATCATTCATAAAGACAAAGGAAGTGAAATTAATTTTTTTCTTTATTATAATGATACTCCTTTTTCAAGTGTAAATTAATGTAATTTCACACCAAACTTATAAGTCCTTTCGTTTTTAAAAGGAATTGTAGGTAATCTAACTTGCTGAACACAATTTTACTTCCTTGTTTTGTCTCTTCCTATGTATATTTAAAAATTACCTTAGTTTATTTCAACTTTTGTCAAAATTATATTGGTAGTTAAAAGAAAAGTTGTTTGAAGTATTTTAGATTAATTAAACTAGACATAACAATTAAAGATTTTTGGTATCCAATAAGCTCTAAACTCTATCTGGCTTTAAGCAAGATGATGGTTATGAAAACAGCATTAATATGTTGGAAGTTTGTATTGCCTTTATCAACAATTTACCTGCTGCTTCTTAGAAATACCAAAACATGAATTTGTCAATATAGGAAAATAAATTTAATTGAATTCAACATGAATACTGCTAATATAGATGATACATTTACCAAAAGCATCTGTTTTATTTTCATAAACCATTACCAAGCTTGAACCTTAAGAGAATGTGGGACATAACTGCGAATATTTTATGACACAGCAAGGGGTTGAGCTTAACATGTGGATACCCAAGGTCGCGGGTTCAACCCGGCTGAGGATGATGGATTTTTTCGTGCGTAAAAATCCTTAGCATGGCTTCCTTCAAAAGGGAATTAAAACTGTTGGTCCCATTTTGTAGATTTACGTCACCTAAAAGAACCTCAAGCCTGATAGAGAGGCCTCTGAGCAAAATTAAGCGGTCTTTCTTGCCCAATGTAGAATGGGATGCTGAGAACCACTGTGGTTAAAGAGCGTCCATAAATAACATGCCATTTCATTTCTTTAAAATGTGGATGGCAGCATTCTTCAGCTCTGGCCAACTATTTGCTTGAAAAGATACAGATGGAAGTGTTCTCACCCAATGTAAATACCAGAAGTGCTATTGAAAGAAGATATTTATCCAGATGTTTCTCCCACTTATTATGGTCAATTGTGATTTGTATCAATATTGCCACAAACACATACACAACTTGACTGTGAATGGTTATTCATGTACACACTCCTGAGAATGAGTCTTTATGTTTCTTTATTGTTATTAACTATAAAGATTATGGCTGAATAGGAACATAAATCCTAAAAGCTCTATGGAGATCTGGATTGCTATATTGATTTTTTGAGAAAGGTTTAAGTATCAAAGATTTATTCTTTGTATTCTGTTACAGATTTACTATGTACAAATAGCAAAAGATTCTATGAATTCTTTGAAATATTAACAAAATTAAACCATCTAATTCATCTAAGTTCTTGTTAAGTACATTTACAAATTGCATTAATATATTACTTTGTCTTTCACATACATGTTGTATTTAGCATGCCTGATGATCTAAGAAAGAATTTCGCTGAGCAAATTTGAAAAGCTACTGTAAGGTTATCTATTCACTTTTGATGTTTCTCATAAAGATTCATTTTATGTTACACTCATGTGAAGTTAACTCACCCAATTACATGTTATATGAGAAAGTCTTTTGTCTTTAATATAACCAGTGCTTACTTGGTCATATTGCCAGTCCAATTCCTCAGAGGTTGAATGTCTGTTAAGGTGATTTGAGTTACTCCACTAACACACACTATTGCCTTGCCTATTCCAAGAGCTGTTATTTGACATTACTATCCATGCAATCTGCCGCTAGTTCATCTTCTCCATGAGAGAGGATACAAAGAGATTGGATTGCTATGCATTGGCTATTGTTGCGGTATGTTACCAACTGAATAGAGTATGCTGAAAAACTATCCCTGGTTGAATGACCACCTTAGCTGTAAAAATGTACTTAACTGTCAATAGAGGTGTAATAGGAGACATAACACATTGCATCTTGTGAACTCTCTCAAAACTCCTGCAAATATATTACTGGAACGGTTTGTAATGAGTAATTAATATTACTGGAACGGTTTGTAATGAGTAATTACTGAATGAGTCAGTGCAGTTTGTGTGTTGATGCAACATAAGGTGCTCATTACTCATGTGATCCACAAGTGAAGTTGTGATGGCCAGTGATGCTGCTTGGCATGTAATAAAACAAAACTCCAGTTCAACACTCTAGCTAGTAAAGAGGAAAGAGTAAAAGGGTTATTTAATTCATTACTATGCTATGTACAAAGCAAAGTGAATGACAGTAAAAACTAATTAAAGGCATACTGATATCAGGGGTGGGATCTAAACACAATTTTGGAGACAATTCTTAAAAAATTGTGCTAACCAATAAAGAAAAGCTTTTTTCATACCTCCATGATAAAAATAGTTAATTTTTAAAGAAAAAGGTGAGCTAATTTTGAAAATTGCCATGGAAATCTACTATCACATCAGGTTAAATAGATATGAAGGGCTATGAGTTCTCACCGACAAGGTTTCAGGTTAGATATTATGTTACATTTATTTGTGATATAATAATATATGGTGTAGTACTATACATCATGGTGAATTAAGATTAATTCAAGATGTTGCTTTACATGCAAGCGTTAATATTTGGACTATATATTTAAGGGATATACCTGTAGCTCTGCTTATAAGTAGGGAAAAGTTGGGCAAAATGGGATACTAAACCTAAAATTTTATAATTTGTTTAAGTTAATGCTAACTAAAGGCCCATACTTTATGTATAGCTTATATAGGGACTCGACTACAGTTACCATCAAAATTATTTGCAGTAATTAATGTAATAATGATTCTATTAATAGTTTCCTGTAAAGTGGCTAAGTGTCCCGTTTTGTCAGACTAGTTGGATAAAACAGGATACGTGGACATTTTCTTGTCATCCAGCTTTTGAACTTATGTATTTCAGACAAACAACAGAAATTCTACTAATGATAACATAGGCATATTATGTAGCATTGCAATAAATGATGTTTGAAGTAATACACAATCCACTGATACAAAGTTATTTACAAAAATCACATTCAAACTCTTCACAGTCATCTGGTTCAACATCACTGTATGCTTCATGAGCCCAGCTTTCACACTTACAGCACTTAATCTACCCCTCCTTACACTTAGAGTTTGAGTACAAATCATTGCAGGAGATGCATGAGGCATCTTGATTATTCTCCTCCTACTCTGAACTGCTGTCAACTTGACAAGACGTTTTTGATTTGGACATCTTTGCCTTTTTTGTCATTCTTCCCAGGGACCTTTTAGTATTTCTTAGTTGCAATGACCAAGCTTGCCCCGTCTTTAGTCATTTGGGTTATACTTCCTTTGGGCTTTGAGAAGCTTTTGAAAATCTTTTGGAGACACACTGAATGTTGACTTTGTGGTACTCGACCTATCCAACTCAGCGAAATCTATTGTAACATCTGTAATCATGGCCATAGTGTTTGACTCCATCTTCAGTGCAGTTGTGGCGTCAGGTATGGCAACAGGCATTTGTGTTGAATGCTGCTCAGGTGCTTCTTGATTAACATCATCAATTGGTCTGTCTGTAGCATTGGCTGGAGCATACATCCAATCAGGGAAGACATCTGGGTTAAAAGGAAAAATTCCTGTGCTACGGAAACCATTTATGGCTGTTTGAAGAGTGGCTGCCATGCTGAATGCTGAACCATACAATTTCCCTACTTGATTGATAGTGACAGCATGACCTGGGTGATTCAAAAGCCAATTTTTGACTTTGGTAGAATAGTATGTGCTTACAGGGGCCATAAAACTGACATCCAATGGCTGCAAGTGATGTGTTGTATGTGGTGGAAAGCACAACAGAATGACAAATTAATTAGGCCCAGGTTCTTTGTATGAGTTGCATGACCATCCAACAAGAGAAGAACAGGTTTTTCTTTTGGTGGTCGGGGTAAATCAACAAATGATCGGAACCATCTGACAAAAATGTCCCTCTGCATCCATCCAGATGAATGGTATGCAGCAGTATTTCCAGGTTTATTGGCATAAAAACACCTGCAGCATTCATGCAAATTTCTGCAGTCACAAGAGTCCCTTGTTCAGCTGAGGAGAGACTTCCAACTTGCCTCTTTCCTCTAAGTGCCAAGCATTTGGATGTTTTCTTGGGCACAGTTATAATGCCTATTTCATCTACGTTGTAGATCCTGTCTGGAGTTAGGTCGTTCTCATCATAGATTTGTTTCATGCACAGCACGCCGATTAAAACCCATGGCACGAGCTATAGACGTGGGTTCAGGGGCATGCAAACTCTAATGTGGATGGTGTTTTAGAAATGCATAAAGCCATGCTTTGCCAGCCATCTGCTTCTGTTTGTTGAAAGCGTGAGCAAGGCCATTTCTCTCAGCTAATTCATAGGCTAGCCTACAGAGTTCATTAAGGCTTAGGCCAAACAATCTACTTTCTATGGTAATGACATGGTCAACCAGTTCTTCCTCTTGTGGGGAAGAGAATGTTGACTTATACTGGCCCAAACCTTTATCTCCACATCTTTGCACAGGTAGCCAGCCTTTGTTCACTTTTGATACTCTTGCTTGTAGAGTACTATGTGGAACTCCATATTCCTTGGATGCCTTCAGGTAACCCAAGTTTCTTTCTAAAATATCCTTAACGGCGTGATTCATACTTTCCACACTCCATGATTGTCAATCAGTGGCTCTCATATATTTTCCCATTTTTACCAATTAACCTGAATCAACATTATAAAATCATTATTTACCTTGTGCAGGAACCAATCTAAATTAAGGCGACTAAACACCAGTACATCATCTACTAGATGGATATATGAGCCAGAAACTACTGCATTTTCCTATTTCATTACGGATCAGTCTGAACAGAAAATAAAACAACATTCCATCCATGACCTGTGAAGTAATGGTTGTATACACTTTCACATTTTTGCCTAGAATTTAATTTTTTTAAAAAGAAGAAATTAATGTTTCTACTATTTAAATAACACACTTCTTTATTTCTTTATGAACCAATAGAGTATGACTCGTTCTTCACACATGCAGTAATGGACTTTTGCTACACCTTCCAATTGCAATACAATAGCTAAAATCATAATCAATGTTTACATAAATAATACTTATACGTATTTATTTTGTTTTCGTACTCCAAACAGAATAAAAAAATAAGAAAATGCTATTCTTGTAACTTGCAAATCATGGAGTTTAGTTGGTTAAAATGGGACACTATCCAGTTTTGCCCAACTGCATGGTGTCCCGTTTTGGCAAACTCTGCATCATTAAGTAAATATTTGTGCCAATGGCGAGTATTCCAAGGCTATGAAACTTTTATTGCACATTACTAAAGACAGATTATAGCGCATTACTTACATCAACTTGCCTTTTCCCGTTGTTTATTACAAGTAGCTAAAGTCGGCACATACACTGGAGCAAAATATTTTAGTGAAACTTGCTATTTACTAATTTTGAAGCACACAATCTGTTAAACAAAGCACAACAATGATAAGGTAATTGGACACTGATCTTATCGAAGGAGGGAAGGGGCAGTATACAAAGACCAGTAGATTGTAGTACCTACGGGAGAGATAGTGAGGGTATCCCGTTTTATCAGAATAACCCGTTTTGGCAAACTCTCCCCTACTTGGTAGCATGCCTCTTGTACTCTTGTCTGCTTTCCCTCACAAGAAACCAACAATTATTCCCCGTCATTACTGGGGTCCTTAGGTACCTTGACACCTCTCCTCCTTGACAGAAATGACCCGATGAAACCATTCCCCTTGTTCAATACTAACATCACCCAGATTTTGTGGAAAAAAGTCTAGATATGACCGGAGGAAATGGATTTTCAAAGACATTCTACAAACCATGTCTTTGTATCATTTTAACAAATTTGAGACCAAAGTTTTATAATTTTTTTCCTGTTGTGTTTCCAAGAAAACCACCCAAAATCCTTGTAAATGATTACCAAGCTCCTAATTCCATTGTTTGTACAATTTTCTCAAACATTTCATTCTCCAAGAGTTTTTGGATTTGAGGTCCAACAAAAATTCCTTCTTTCAGTTTTGCATAAGTTAACTATGGAAACTTGCCTTATATTATGCAAATCCACTACTGTCCCTGTTGAGTGCTTTAACAAAATTCTTCATCAGCCAAAGCTTATATGTAGGGGAGGACAAATAATCTTATCAGGCTGAACCAATGATGTTTGTTTTACATTATTCTCCTCTGGAACATATTCCTGCCGCTTGCCCCACTGTTGTACCACAAAATATTTTTACATATCACAGTTGACCCACAAAAAACAATATTTTGTGAATCCCCCTTGTAACCCAAGCAGCAAACCAAGGTCACCCCATATTTTCCAATGATAAACCCCTATATTTTAAGACATATACAATCTTGGTCATACCTTCATAACTTTCTTTAAGATCTACAGAATGCAAAACTGGAACTGATGGAAGTTTGTTACTATTATGAAGTAATAAAGTGTTTAAGTTTAACTTTGATGAATCTACAAAAAATTGCCAATCATTATGCTCAATTTCTAGCTCACTCAATACACCATTGATGTCTATACAGAAACACATTTACTCTTCCATAGAAAATTACTTTCCAAATTTCTGATGTCTATTTCAAAACTCTGTAACTTTTGTACCAGGTGCAAGTAATTTCCATTGTTGCAGCCCAGAACCTAAAAGTTCAGAGTCGTCTTTTGATAAATCTGAGTCATGTGGCAAATCATTCAAGTTTTCATGCTCTATAAAATACCTTTCACTTTCAGAGTTTTCTGATTTACAGTCAGGATATTTTGAAGTAGAGACCTCTGGCTCCTGGTACAACTCGGCCTGGGAATCACTATTTCCTTAACCATTACTGTCATTACTCAATATCTGAGGAGGTACAGAAACAAGTAATTCCTCACTATGTGGAACAGAACGCATGGCAGAAGGAATATCTAGATACTTAATAACATGTTTACTTTTCCAGGACAGTCCAGATATATTTTCCATGCAGAAATAACAATCAATAATATGATTTGTTGGTTCTCGCCACACCATAGGTACATTAAATGGTAATGATTTGAGTTTACCATGTAACCATAACTGAAGATTTGTCATACAAGAGATACAACATTCATGAGGTGACCATTGTTTTTCCTGGTCACCAATTTCACACCCAAAATAATAGAATATGCACATTTTTGGTAATGTTATAAAATTATATCTCTGATTTTTGGGAGTAAATTGTCCAAAAATATAATAAAAATTGTCCAGATTATTTCTACACTTCCGATGGGAACTAACTCTTTGCCTTACATCACTAAAAGAATTACACTAAGTGAACGAAAAACGTCATAAGATACCACACGGCTGTCAACATATCCACAATGAGACTGACTGATTCTTTTCACAAGTGAAATGACTTAATTTAAACTGTTAGCCAACATCCCTACCCAGGTATAAATTCAACATCCGGCTAAAGGTCTCTACCTGGATTTCTCTCTATGTAGTGTCTGCTCCTATAAAAGTACTGTGAAATATAAAACTGGTGTAACCGACAAACGCTTGGTTAAATTGTACAGCATGTTTTCATTTTATATTTTGTAAGTACCTGCATAAGTAATTGTGTAGGACAAGGGTGGGAAACCAATGTCACTCCTGTTACTGGCTGGTATGCTGTATATCTACTTGATGTAACATTTTAAGCATCATTTTCAGAATCTACATGTGAAAATGGACTAAAATCATGTATTATCTTCGCGGAGGTAAATTTCATATTGGGTAGTTTTAGTGGCTGGAATGGAAAAAATGGAGATGGAAATGAAGTATAAAATGGAGAAAATAGAATTTGGAATGGAGAAGATGAAAATAGGACAAAAATGAAGGAAATAAGTTAATGTGGTGGAAGAACTTTTAAATCAAAAAGAAAAACTGTTGCACCAGCAGAAGAAGGAAAACAAGATGATGGTAGAGGATGCAAAGAATCATCAGATCTGTATCAGCAGACCAAGGAAAACAAGAGATGATGGATGCCACAGTGCAGGAGATGCACTGCAATCTAGAAACCGATGTCTTTGCCAAAGATGTAGAGGGTCACACCTTAATGAGTCACACCATAATGAGATGGGCTAATACAAAAGCAGTAAACCCTCTAAAATTTGACAGCACCCCATTAGGGGTAGTGTTGGGCCATTTAAGGCCTTTGCTACCCACAATAGATGTATGATGGTGGAGAAGAGAGTATAGATTTTAGTTGCCCTTTGTGGATGTACAGCTGCATTTCTTTGCTTCTTACCCACCAGAGGCTTCGCCAATGTATAAATTGTTGGAGCGGCACTATGAAGAACATTGCATGTTTGTTGCTTATGGGGGCCACGCCTTGTTCAAGTGGTTAGACCACTTGCCTCTCACTTATAAGGCCCAGGTTCGATTCCAAGCAACTGCATGTGAGATTTGACGAAGACAAAGCGGCGCATGGGTGGGTTTTCTCTGGGTTCTCTGGTTTCCCCCGCCATTGCATTACACCAGTGCTCTATCTTCATTCCATGTATCTCCAGTGCAATCACCTGTGGTGCTACATGTAGTAAAAACAGGTGTTAAACACCAGCAAAAAATGAAATTGCTTTTGGGTCAAGTAAAATGCAAGAGTGCACCAATTAGACTAGACATTAAAAGAATTTGCCATGGAGGTGGAGCGGCATTAAAAGAATTTGCCATGGAGGTGGAGCGGCAGGCAGACTGAGCTCTGACAGATTTTCAGATTATGGGGGCCCACACATTCATCAATGGGGTAAGAGATGGGAGGTGAAACAGCAGCTATTTCTGGTGGAACATTGTAAAGACAACCATGTCATGGTATCTGCTCTCTATTTTAAAGTGTCAAACATAAAGACTGGAAGAGTCAGTCCAGTGCCAACTAAAGCTGTGATGACTGTGAATGACAGTAAATGGCTCCAACCACCACAGCCTGTCTAAATCTGGAGGGCATCAGACCTATGTGTTGGAATTGTGGAGAGTCTGAATACTTAACAGTAGAATCCTGTTAGCGGTCATTTTGATCATTCTTGGAATTCAATTAGCTTTAACTTTGTCAATCTTTTAAAATGATGATTGATTTTTTATGACTTTTCCTAATATGAACCCTATATTATATACCATAATATTTTTCAGCCTCTCATCAGCTACATAGGTGTTACTACAATTATTACCATGAACCCTAGATATTGTCATTTTGACCGCTGTGTTATTTTGTTATGCTTTACCACATTCATATTTTCAGTGGTATTACTCATGTTACAAGTTTGAATGTCAACAATTGTTGAAGATTTTCATGCCAGATATTCATTTTAGCAGTGCACGTGAACTTCTGCTTGCAAAATGTCTGATGGTTTGAAGCCGGAAGAAATACTACCTACATTTCATGACATACCAGATGATATCAGAAGGCAACCTTTTTCAATCAATTAAAAGTGATGAAGATGATAATCAACCTCTAGTGGAAAACTCAGATGCATCGGAAGATGAGTTCTTTTATGAAGACCATGTTTTGAATGGTAAATATTCTTTATGCTTCATTTTTATATTACATAAACTGAAGCAATAGGTATAGCAACTCTTTTACTTTGATATTTATTTACGTTTAGTGTAAGTATATTCATTTTTGCTTTTTGTTTAATTACAAATATTTTTCTTATTTCTATTTTTTATTTAATTTTAGGTAACCAAATTCAGGGGTCACTTCTCAGCATTTCTCCATATATTCCAAGTAATGTAGGTATGGACATGGCTCAATGAAACAACTAATTGAGTATGATTTACACCACTGTGATACTCCATTCAACTCTACTGCTTCTCAAGGAATAAGTAAGAATGGAATGCCTTCAAGTAAATCTTCAGTTTCAGGTAATGCATTCAGTTATAAAAAGGGGAACAAAACGACACCATGAAGATGATAAACTTCTTGCACATACAAAGATTCTTGGCGGAGATAAGGGTACTGAGTGGCAGACCATTGAACCAGGCCAACATGATGTTAGAATGGGGCAACAAAATGTTTTGAAGGAAAACAGAGGTACTAATGCTTATGCTAAGAGACATGTGAGCAGTGTTAATCATGCATCTGCCTGGAAGTTATTCATTGGTGAATCTATTCTAAGACATATGAGGAAATGTGCATAGATTGAAGTTAGAGAAAAGGAAAATGACAAAAATTGGACTGTTTCCATGGAAGAGTTGGTTGCTTTAATCAATGAAATTTACTTCCAGGGTGTGCTGGGTTGCAGAAGCCTTAAACTAGCTGAACCCTAGTCGAAAAAGTGGGAGCCACCTATATTTTCTGACACCATGGCATGAGACAGGTTTCTGAAGCTCATGAGATTTGTATGTTTTGATGCCAGATCATGTCATTCTGAAAAGCTAAAGGCCAACAGGTTTGCATTGGCTTCATCAATATGGAACAGATTTATCAAATGCTGTTCAACTTGCTCCACACCATCTGCGTGCTTTACAGTAGATGTGCTGCTTTATCCAATGCTTGCTGCTTTGTTGTTGTCCATTTTTTTTCAATACATGGCTAATAAGCCTGATAAATTTGGAATAAAATATTGGTTGCTCAGAAATGCAGATTAAAGTACCACTGCAATGCTACCTCATATTTGGGGAAGGATCATCAGTGACCTCAGAATGAATATGTTCCAGAGCATGTCGTGGTTTGTCTACTAGAATCTTATCTGAGAAAAGGATGAATGATCACCACTGACAACTATTTTACATCATTGTCACTAGCTAAACGACTAAAGAAGATGGGCACTATATTTTGCAGGAACTGCAATCAGGTCCAGACGAGAAGTTCCTGATCATATAAGAAATTCCAGAGCTCCACTTATTGATAGCATTCTCATAATATTTTGCTGACCAGCTACCAAGGAAGGTCGCCAAAAATTTGATCAAATTGAGCATCCTTCACATTACCTGTACAATACCTGATGCTTCTAAGAAACTTCCTGATGCAGTCAAATTCTACAATAAAACAAAATGTGGTGTGGACATAATAGATCAAATTACATTATTGTATTCTGTTTATGCTGATACCCGTAGAGGGCCAATGCATGTTTTTTACAAACATTTTGGACTTAGCTGCTATCAATGCTTGGGTAGTATTTTGAGAGGTAACTGACAAGAAAACATCATGCTGCAGATTCATTCTTCAACTTGCCAATGAACTAAGATAATCTTATTTGCTGTCAGGATGTGCCATAGTGACTGTTCCAACCAAAGAGCATCCTAGTCCTAATCACCGACATCAGTGACAAGTATGCCATACTTGCAAACAGAATAAGACAACCACTTACTGTCACATTTGTAAAAAGCTGGTGTGTGTAAAACGCAAAACATGATTGAGTGTTATGACACAAATTGAAAGAAACTTTTTGTTTGCATACATTTTTGTCCTTCTATCATATAATTGTTGTTATAATAATGTGCTTTTGTATTTTGTATTTCTTATTACATGTAAGAATTTTACACTTTCATACCATGCTATGTAATAATAATAATAATAATAATAATAATAATAATAATAATCATGATGAGGAGGAGGACGAGGACGAGTACGACGACGACAATAATAATGATAAGTATATATGATTTATTTGTTATGATTATATACATTTTAAGTATTTTTTTATTGATGTTATATACTTTTAGGTTATATTTTGTTCTATCTTTTAACCCCATTAACTGTAAAATGCAAGGAAAAAGTGAGCGGTCAAAATGACCACTACTGTAAGTCACAGTAGCTAGCAATTACCGTGGCTCTAGTGTTAAGATGTTTTCCAACTGATGTGTCAGCACTGTCACCCTCTTCCTGTCACTTCACATTGAACAGTGTGGCTGGGAATGGTGAGGATAATGTGGTAGCATATAGATGGATATGGAACTGTTCTTGCAGGATGCTGGTGGACACAGTGGACACACTATTGCCAGGTCCAATATGGTGCAGGGACTACCAAAGAGGGCACTAGTTAGATGCATAAAAGTTATAAACTGCCTCTGGTGAAACCCTGCCTGCAACAGAGGAAGCTTTCCATTTGAAGTTGATCTTTGTCAGGAACAGGATGCAATTTTAGGTTTTTATTAACACAACCACCGAGATAGTTAACCTGGGTGCCTTTCAGTTCTTCAATAATAACATGACATGATAATGGTTCCTCATACCACACCTGGACACCTGGACCACTACAATATCCTGTTGAACCATCTAGAGAAAAATTTACACTTACTTGAAGAGTGAAAGGTAGTTCCAGCATGGAGCAAAAGATTGATGTCAGCCAGTGGTGACTCCTGACTTGTTGCTTAGTAATAATTCAAATTTTATAAAAAACAGGCAACATAGACAGAATGATTAACAGGAAATCTTCTTATGTTAAATTGAAATGCTAATTTATAAACAAAACGTCTTATTGAATTATATGTATTTCATTTTCAATTTGATAAATTGTTCATTAAGAAAACATTTTCACCTTACCTCTCCCCTTTCAAATAGGGTCGCTCTGCTTCGGATTTAATGTGATAGC
The DNA here is from genome assembly GCA_030762935.1 of Hymenopus coronatus. Taxonomy (NCBI): domain Eukaryota; kingdom Metazoa; phylum Arthropoda; class Insecta; order Mantodea; family Hymenopodidae; genus Hymenopus; species Hymenopus coronatus. The sequence goes on along the minus strand of JAUKNX010000035.1, from coordinate 772,768 downwards.
CAAATCTTTATGCTATTTACTGGATCTATTAATGTTGTTCAAGTCACTGTAGCCACCATCATTCCACACTCTTTTATGCACATTAAACAAGGACAGCAGAGATGTTTATTTATTATCCCACATCTAAAATTCCATAGGTCACTTACATAAAGTTTTTTACCATGCAATTTCATTTATGTGGTTATATTCAAATTCTGCCATGTCCATCATTAATAATTTTAATTTTTTCTGTGAAAGAAACTTTATTAAATGCTTGCCTTAATAAGTGCTCTATTGCATAATGAGTAGGCTTAAAAACAGTAGATGAAATGAACATTTTATCAGCAGTTACAACACTTTATAAACCCATTTACAAGAATTTAGTATTTCATTAAATAATTGGTAAATACTAAACAGATACAATGGTCAGCATTACCCAAGCCATTGCTAACTTAACATGGATGTAACAGACTGTTCCACATGCCTCACATGAGATAATGATGAACAACAGACAAATTTCTTTTAGCAAAAGAAGACAGTCATTGTAATTCAAATGCCATCTTCAGTCTACTGTTGCAATATTATAAGAAATTATCAACCAGTAATGTTAGCTTGAAATGCAACTTTATTTGTATGATTGTCAAAGATAATTCTACTTAAAAAAATCTGATATGTTTCATTCACATAATTCTTTTAGCCGTTCCATATACAAACTATTCATAGAAAAGATTATTCTTTTATCTACATAATAGTAATCCATTTAAAACATTAGCAGAAATGACCTTATTACTTGCTTCCCTGTAAGTAGAAGGAAATAAAGGAGTACATTAGACTAAAGTGACAGTCAAATTGTTTAAAAGTTGGTTGCTATGTGAAATAATTGAGGTTTGGTTCGCTTTGCATGGTGCTGTTTGAGAAATGCTAAGTAGTTTAAAATTGAAACCAATGAAAACAAATATCTTAAAAATGGTCAATTCTACAAGAAAAGCACATATGACATAAATTTGGTATTTTAAATTCTTGTATGTCTCTTACAGTTAATTGCTGTGGAAAATTCTGCCAAAATTCATCCAGAATAAACAGATTTCAGAGGATATTCTTGGAGAATTCAAAACATACCTTTTATTTGTGATATATATGTCTGTAGTATACGGTATGTTAATCAAAGTCGTTAGAGCCAATTTTGAGAAAATCAACATTTTCAACACATTTTCCATGTAAAGGGTAGTTTGCGGTGGTGGAATTTTCTTGAAAATTTTCATATCGCATTCTTGGAAAATACTAAACATAAACACCAAGTTTGGTATTTATTGATCTTAATGTTTTTGAGCCATGCTGTCCAGAGACACACAGACACACCCTTTTCTAGAAATGCATTTTTGGGAATCTGGGACCTTAGAACATATATTTTTGGTGAAATATAGGCAATAAGTTTTTGGGTGGAATACAATACCTTCCCTAGCTACTATGTACATTTTCTGCACATATGTGCTAGAGAAAGTATAAAGTAAAACCAGTAAAAAAAAAATACAGAATGAATAATACGAGGGCCGTTCAGAAAGTAGCCTCCGGTTGATTGCAAGAAATTCACCAAGTTAAATAAAAATATTTTAATATATACATCTTACAACTACATCTTTGCACTATTTTTCTACATAGTTTCCATAACGATTGAGGCACTTATCGTATCTGTTCACAAGCTTTGAAATTCCTTCTGCATAAAAATCACCCGCTTGTGCCTGGAGCCAGCCTGTGACCGCATCTTTGAGCTCTTCGTCGTCATCAAACCGCTGGGACCTGAGCCATTTCTTCATATGCATGAAGAGGTGATAATCGCTTGGCGCCAGATCTGGGCTGTAAGGTGGATGGTTGACAACATCCCACTTGAAGGACTCAAGAAGGGCTGTTGTTCTGCGAGCAGAGTGAGGACGGGCGTTATCGTGCAAAAAAACGATACCGGAAGTCAGCATACCACGGCGTTTGTTCTGTATAGCCCGTCGTAATTGTTTTAGTGTTTCACAGTACACGTCTTGATTAATGGTCGTCCCACGTTCCATGAATTCAACCAACAACACCCCTTTTGCATCCCAAAACACCGTTGCCATCAATTTTCGGGCAGAAAAATCTTGCCGGGCTTTTATTGGTTTGATAGGCGAATTTGAATGTGCCCACATCTTTGATTGTTCTTTTGCCTCAGGGTTCACGTACTTAATCCAGGTTTCTCCCCGGTCACGATTCTGTTTAACAATGGTTCACCTTCGGCCTCATAACGTGACAGAAAGTCTAATGCAGAGGCCATTCTTTGAGTTTTGTGGTGGTCGGTAAGAATTTTGGGCACCCATCGTGCACAGAACTTACGGTAACCCAATCTTGCTGTCACTATCTCGTACAAGAGAGTCTTAGAAATCTGTGGAAAATCAGTAGACAACTCCGACATTGTGAAACGTCGGTTTTCACGAACTTTTGCATCAACTGTCTGAACGAGTTCGTCCATGACCAATGATGGTCTACCACTCCTCTCTTCATCATGAACGTTTTCTCGTCCACTTTTAAATAAACGTACCCATTCACGGACCACTCCTTCACTCATAACTCTTGGTCCGTACACGGCACAAAGCTCACGATGAATAGCTGCTGCAGAATATCCTTTGGCTGTAAAAAACCTTATAACAGCACGCACTTCACATTTGGCGGGGTTTTCTATTGCAGTACACATTTCAAACGGCCACAAACACTAAACTAGCGCAGGTACGACTTTCACTCGACCACGGCTTGATGCCGACTGACCTGCTGAGTGCGTGAATGCACAGATGGCGTCGCTACTCCCCCCACTACCCGCACTGTGACCGATCGGAGGTTACTTTCTGAACGGCCCTCGTAAATACAAGGAATGCGACAAATCAGTTGCATCAATGGTAGAGTCCTCACTGGTGATAGCATGGGTAGAGTAACTCCTGTTGGGGAACATGATTCTGAATATAGGAAAACCCCACCAAGATAGAATTTACATCATGAGGGCACTGCTTTCAGTTTTGGAAGACTTGTTTTGTTGAACTTTAATGACTCCTATCTTGACCAGGAGAAGCTATTTTAGAAGGACTCTCTGAGGATGCATGCTCTGTATTCCAAATGGTGAATATTTGCTGCCTTAGTATCCTGTCTGTGCATGCGTATATGTGCATTTTTATTAAAAGTTTATTTTAAACTATTAAATTTAAAAAGAGTAGATATCTATTAAGTAATGAATGTTTCCAACACATGCACCTATATTTGAATATTAGACTGAATTTAAACGGAAATAGCAGTTAATATGTCTAAGCCAATACAGCAAAGATTGTCAGCTAGCATTCAATCTGGCTGTCTCTGCTGCTTTTGTTCACCGGCAAAAGGATATTTATCAGTCTGCTGGTCATTTATGATTTATAGTCTTTGCCACAAGCTACATTAATGTTTTGCTAGGCTTGCAGTTTACATATATTAGCTTATTGTCACTATTATAATTATTGTAGAGGAATGGTTAATATATTTGTTAATTACTGCTAATTGAAAAAGAAACAAGAAGTTTTACCCCTGAAGAAAAATCAAAGTTTTAGTTGTACCACGGTCAAATGGCCTGCCGCCCCTCTCAGCGAGTTCTCCATTCCTGGCCCCAGATCTTGCTACCGGCCACTCGGTTTCGTTAAACACTCGCAACTGGCTCACATTTCCCCAACCCCGTTCTGGCCCGTATGTCCTGGTTGGCGTCCGATTGGTTCAATAGTCTCACAAGCAGCTCTTCTTGGCAAGGCAATAATGCTCTGGCGATGCACATTCCATTCAGTGAAGTACTCTGGTCCGAAAGCATGTTCCTTGATCACTGGCCTTCAGTATGCGCCTTCACGACCATCTCGCTCCTTGCGAGCACGACCACATCCACCGTCAGGAACATTCTGCAGACTCCTGATTGTTCCTCGGGGCTTCAAAGACTTTTTCCGACGTTGACCGCTGCGTCGTGGCCACTGAGGGCATCCAAACCCAACATCACATTTTCAGCTATGCTTGCGACGAACACTCGCAGTCCCGACTAAGGGTTAACTCTAACAAGACTTCTTTCTCCACAGGCAAAGTGTTGCCCGATGCCGTTACTAGCTCCTAGGGCCCGATTTTGTCTCCTACACGGCAAACCCTTCGTGATGGCAGGTCTGATTACGGCCACGACATCCACTAGAACCTGGCTTAATGTCCCACATATCCAGCAATCTGTGAGGAAGCTGTCATGCATTCGTCTGCTCAAGGAACGCCATGTCACTCAAGATGATGGTGATGTCAGTCCCAACATGCCTCTCACCACACCGGTACTTATTTGTTTCCCATCTCCTCCTCAGATTGGTGTGGACAGTCCCTCATCACGTGTCTGGGCCGACCACACACCCCACTCGATGTAGACGACGTCCCTGGGTTGCTCCTCTGTTCCCGTCGTGACAGATGCTCCTGGTCCTCGATATATGGGTTTTTGTTACCTAGCCCATCTCCATTCTCAGTACAGCTGTTAGTACTCGTGGATGTTCTTTCACTCACCAACCATTAGACACTCGTATCTTGGCGTCATGCATCCTGTCAAAAAAAAAAGAAGAGTAAGCAGCTTCTCAGGCGTCATAACTAAATGGGATGTGCACCAGACCTCTGGTCGTTGATTGTTCAATAGCCAATGCAAACTCCTGCAGCGTCTCTCCTGGCTTAATGTCGCTGGCTTATGCCACCCGCCCCTTGAGGCTCACAATCTGCTTTGCTGCTTCCTCTTCTGCTGACCAACAGTTGTGGGTAGCGACGGCAGCAAACTGTTGGCAGAAGAGCTTGAAGGTTGACGTCCCATCGTACTTGGGTGGTGTTACATGCATCGCTGTTGTGTCATGTCCTGGCATCTCCATCTTCAGCTCCTAAAGCCTCTCGTACAGCATCCTTCGCACTGTGGCATTCAGTTCCTTAGTGCTTCCCTCAGCTCTCCTTTCCAGGACATTAAGGCATTGGTTGTGGTCTTTTATTATTCTCCCAAGCTCTTCCAACTTTACCCTGAGATCTTCCACTTTTTCCCCAAGTCGTGCCACACTTTTCTTCATCGAAATTGGAGCAAAGTCCCATTTTCAGGTGCTCCACTGTAGACTTCAGTTCTCTATTTTTTATTTGATTTTCCCATTCATCTTCTCCATGCCAAGTTGCATTTCCTTCATTTTCTCTTCCATCTTTTCCACTGCTGCTTGCATTCCAGTTTTCATTTCTTCTTTTACACCTTGCAGTTCAGTCTTCATTTCCATCTGTATATTCTCTAACGAGGAATTCTCTGTTGTTATTTCACCTCCTATTCTGTTCATCTTCTGCAACAATTTTTGAAGCGTCTCTTCAATCTCACCATCTGAATCCCACTTCTGACACCAATGTAACAAATGAAAACACTTGTTTCCACTAAATACACTTTATTTGTTGCTAGAGCACTCCAGGTAATGCGGAATTAATGATCAATTAAATAATGATCAAGGAGAGAGGAAAGTATCCAACATTATCAGTATCCAATATGTGGCAAGGAAAATATGGAGTCTTTGAATGTGAAGGAACAGAGAAAAGTTCTTATAAATGGGAAATGGTTAAATATAGATGGAGAGATAGCCTTAATGAAACTCTTTAGTAATGATAAGAAGAAGGTAGCTGTCTACCTGCCTAAGTAAAAAAGAAATTGCTGTAACACATATAAAGAAATGCAAATAAAGCATAACAGTTCAATGTGATTATCTTGAAATGGTGCACAGCTATATTATTTAGCTATTTACCTATTGTATCCACCACCACCACTGCCGCTGCCACCACTACCCACGAGTAGCATGATTATTATTAGCTTTAAGATTTCAATAAAATGGTTGAGATATTAAGATCCGGGTATAAATATGGAAAGATAATAGCTGGGTTGATGTGTAGCCATGTTGCTTAGTACAAATAAATAAGTATTAATATTTCCTACTCCACTAGCCCTGTGTAGGCCAAGAGTTGGAGGTGTAGAGTCAGACTGAAAAATTCAATGCTATAGCCACGATTTGAGATACAGATCTCCTGGTTTCCATCCAATTGCTCTAACCACTGAGTTACCATTGCAACATGACAGCAGAGTACTGAATTTCTCAACTGACTTGTTTGTTTCCCAGTAAGACACAAAAAAATTTGAGATTATTTTGAAATCACATATCACCTGCACCATAATAGTTAAGATTAAAAAACGAGTTGTACTATCTGCTCCCAATAATAACATATTTGATGATGCATTGCTATCACATCAGAGTTATAATTGCCATTGCATTGAAACTAATATAAGGAAAACAAAAGAATGAATTTCTGTTATTGTAACCTATAGCCATTTGCATGCTGCACATACACTGTTGTTAAATCTATGTCTGTAATCCCACTAGTGATTTTTTATCACATTATCATCAACAAATTGGTCTGAAGATGTCCCTGTTGTTTTACTTCTACTTTTCCTCATAAGTAAGCTTATCAGAAGTTTTTAAAATCAAATCCTCCAAGTTCATGGCCATTTTGAAGAGTCACAAGAATCAAAAACCACATGCTCAGTTGCTACAGACAAGCTAGACCAGTTTTCCACTAACAAATTCATAAACAGTGTTTAAAATGTGTTACAAAATTGACACTTGTCACACTTGTAAATCATTTAAATATTAACATGAAGTTAATCATAGTATTTAAGAAATAACTTCTGATCATAACATACTGCAGCACATGTAAGTCATAACTCTTACTGAAAAAGAAAATACTAAGAAAAATAGTGCCAGAGTCATCAGGACTACAGTTGCAATTCTGGGTAGCTTCAGCTATGTGTCAAAGATAGCACCACTTTCTGGTGATGATAAGGATATATGGTTTTGCTAATGAGAACAAAAGTCCATGTTTGCATTGTGCTCTTTTCTTCCCGTAACATTCTCAAGTCTTTTCTTATGCGCACAAATGTAGGGATTCTAACCATTAGGTAGGTGTGCACCTCCACAAGAGACTTGTGCCTAGCAGTATTGTTGCAACATACTCAGGTTCCCACCTATGTTCAATCTGAAGATAGAGCGCAGTAGGTATGAATAATTGGCAATGAATAGCACATTTAATTGAATGTTTTCTGAGAGAGCAAAGGGGAGCCGCTAAAAATATTGAAGGTTAATGTGCTCTTATGCTCCTATACAGTAGTCACCTCTGCACATTACCCAATTCCTAGTTGGGAAGTTTAGTGCTTGGTAGCATGTTGCAATGGTAGCTCACTTGTTAAGGCAACTGGACAAAATCCAAGAGATCCATGATTCAAATCCTGGTATTAACCTCAAATTTTTCTGTCTTAATCTACCTTACCAACTCCCGTTTTACACACAGCCAGTGTGGAAGAAACAATTAATTAACACTAATTGACCTAATAATTGGTTAAACTATGAAGCTCAGAACTTAAAGCATTTATGATATTCATATTATAAGTGTCCCTGATATCTAATGGCTTCAATGCTAAGGATTCATTCTGTCTGTAGATCCCAGAGTTCATACACATGCACATGCAGTGTATTTCATTTATTAATTCAACTAGTTGGTGGTAAATTAAATGAACTATACACCATAATGGCTGAGAGCCTCAAAGAAAAAAACTTTCTTTCGTTAGCAACACCATAGAAAGACAGACAGGTGAGGCCTCTTCTTCATCTAGTCCTCAATTTTTTATAAATCTAGCACCCAAAAAAGGTGCTAACGTAGTAAACATTGTACGTTGTTTAAAACTATATTGAAGCAAAACTATATTGTTAGTATTTTACCTCATTTAATATTAAATTGTTTCAGATGTTCCCTTTAACACCTTTTCTCAAGCTGACTCCTAGAATGCAGTTAGGTATTCACAGCTATGAAATACCTCCTGCTCCACGCCCACTAGAGAAGATTGACATGTCATATCCAAGTGTACCTCAAAGTATGTCAACTGTAGTGTCAGTCACCAGTGAAGTAAGTATGTAAGACACTTAGTATTCATTTTATGTTTGTAAAATTATGAATCTGATGTGAATAAAGTGATGATAGATTTATATTATCATTGATATGATTTCATCAACAGTCAGCAGCATATGTACGGTATGTATCCTATGGGCCAGAAGGGCTCGACCCTCCCTAAAATAACCTGTGCAATGCATTTATCACAATCTTATTTTCACTTAAAATGTTATAAACTCATAACTGAATCATAGCTTATATAAATAAATTGTTTCTTAGATCTATGTTGCACAGGTGTGGTAAAGATAAATCCTGGTTTCTTAGATCTGTTTGCATAGTAACATAAATTTCCTCTCTAGCATTCTGTTATGGGGTGGCCCAAAGCATCTAGCATCACTGGGGCATGGGCCAAATTTGTCCTTACAAGGATTTACAATTGTCTTCCCATAAGAGGGTCTTTGTTTATATTTGTCTGTCTAGGGGGTTCACCCTGGTATGTCTTTCTCTTATATTGGAATTATTTCAAAACTGAGGCCATTATCGCAACATGTATTTCAGTTCAATTACTAGAGCCATACAGGCAAAATAACCTTTCCCATCTGTTTGCATTCATTGAAAATTGTGCATGTAGATAGAAACCTTTCATCACTTGCATACCCCCCCAGGGGCCTACTACAGTAGGTACGAGTTTGGCGCACCCAGGGGTTACCGAGCTAATCTTCACTCCCTCTGTGGGCAACCTCGGAATGGTGAGGGAATCAGTAGGTCACAATGCCCACCCACATGTAGGCAATGCATGGAGACCCGTGTTGGGGGAAAGGAATATCCTGGTTGGTTGAGGGTTGCACTCCATCATGCATTAATTGAGGTGGCGAACACCCATCTAGTTCCTGCAATTGTCCCCGTTACACAGAGGAGAGAGCCATCCAGGAGATCCCAGTGAAAGAGCTGTCCTCGGAAGACCGGAAGCTCCTGCGTGTCCACCAACCCTCTGTCCCGCGTTCTGGTACCTATAGCTCTGTTGTAGCTAAGCCGGTAGCGAGCTGGAATATCGCTACTCAAAGCGGCGATATTAAAGGGGCTACAATATCCGAAAATGCTCTCACAGCTAGATTGCATCGAAAGTCGTCAATATCTACTTCTACAGCGGCATCCACATCTGCAAAATCTGCCATTGTAAGGAATGTTTCAGAAAATGCCTCATTCAAACCATCGACCTCGGGTTGAGGTTCTTGAACCAAAATTTTCGTTTGGAAAGGGGTCTTCCCCCGTCTAGGAGATGGACCAGGAGGGTTCTGCCCCCACTGTCAAATGGACAATGCGGAAACGGCAGGTTCATGCTCCTGAAAACAGTAGTAGCCCAACACCTAAAAAGAACAAATTGAACCGACCAGCACAGACCAATCTGCAGAAGTGTCTCTCTATTTATAAACATTTCCCATAACACTCAAAATGGCTATCCTACAGTGGAACATACGCAGAATTAAACCACGTTGACCAGAGTTTGAACTATTGCTCAGCCAGTATCACCCTTTGGTCATCTGCTCACAAGAAACCAAGCTCCGTCCCCATGACAAGGTCACATTCAGGAACTAATCTGCTATACGATGTGATTTATCACAGGAGGAGGTGTCCCTGCACATGGGGGCACTATGATGCTCGCCAGAGATAACCGTCATGCTGACTCCGTGCCTATACAATCTGGCATCCAGTCCGCTGCTGTCAGCACCATATTGGCATCTATCAAATTCACAATTTGTAGTATATATCTGCCTCCATCTGCTGACCTCTCGCACATTAATCTAGCCGACCTAGTTTCACAGTTACCACCACCATTTCTGTTAATCAGTGACGTGAATGCTCACCACCCTCTATGGGGCTCACCTCGGGTTTGTGTGAGAGGCCATCTAGTTGCCGATTTCTTGAACAGTAATCACCTCCGTCTCCTGAACACCGGAAAGCCTACCTTTCTCTCTGACGCCTTCCACAGTTTCTCCCACCTCGATATAGCTGTTTGTTCTCTGCAGTTAGCAGTTTCCTTACAAGAATGTCATCTCTGATTTACATTCTAGTGACCACTTTCCAGCTCTTATAAGTCTCTTAGCATCCCCTTTATGTTCCACATATTTACCTAGATGGCGCTTAGATAAAGCCGACTGGAACCTTTTCTCCGGTTTGGCGGTTTTTGACCGCAGCGAAGGCGACCCATTGGATATCACAGCCACCATTCTTTCCGCAGCTGAGCAGTCTATCGTGCGGTTGACTGGCCACCCTCGTCGATTTTCTGTTTCTTGGTGGGCAGATGAATGTCGGGATGCCATTCGTGCTTGCAGACGTGCTATTCGTCATTTCCAGCATCGACCTATGCTGGATAATCTAATACAATATAAGAAGATGCGTGCCAAATCTAGGCAAGTTTTTAAGGATAGCAAAATGCAATCATGGAGCCGGTTTGTAGGCTCCTTTAATCAACATACACCTTCCTCTGTCATATGGTATAAGTTAAGGCGTGTAGCCGGAAACCCAACCTATATGCCGATCGGTGGTCTAAAACCAGCGGCAGGTGCTGTGGTTGACACGATTGAAGTGGCCAACACTCTGGCAGTGCATTCACACAAGTGTCTAGCTCAGATAATTATTAGCCTGGGTTTCTTCCAGTTAAGGCTCAGGTTGAATCTCAGGGTTTTGCTTTCCGCTCTGGAAACCTTGAAGAATACAACCACCTTTTCACCATGGCGGAGCTAGACAATGCCCTCTCATCTTCTGGAAGCTCTATGCCAAGTCCAGATGGCATCCACGTACAAATGTTGCAACATCTCTTCCCTGCGGGTAAGGCTTTCCTCCTCAAGGTCCATTATCGTGTCTGGGTAGATGCCACTTTTGCAACTCAATGGCAGGAGGCCACCGTCATACCTATTTTGAAACCTGGAAAGGATCGTCATCTTCCTTCCAGCTACCGTCTAATTTCCCTCACCAGCTGTGTCTGCAAGGTGAAGGAATGCATGATAAATGGGCGGTTGGTGTGGTGGTTGGAACCCCACAACCTTCTGACCAACATCCAATGTGGTTTTTGAAGACGCTGATTAGCGGTTAAGCACCTTGTGTCCCTATCGACGCAGATCCTGAATGGCTCTCTTCGGAATTGTCAGACGGTTGGGATATTTTTGACCTTGAGAAGGCTTACGATATGTGTTGGTGGGCAGGAATTATACGCTCCCTCCACAGTTGGAATATATGTGGCCTTTTACAGTTGTTTATAGAGGAGTTTATGCGGAACCGCTTTTTTCGAGTAAGAGTCAGCTTGGTTTTTTCTCACTATTTTAAGCAAGAAAATGGAGTGCCACAGGTCTCGGTACTAAGCGTGATGCTCTTTACTATATCGATAAATTCTATATCGTATTGTGTTCTCCCAGGTGTGTCTTCCTTATTATTCGTGGATGACTTTGCCATCCTCTGTACTTCTCAGCATACACCATTTATGGAAACACTTGTCCAGCAGTGTTTGGACAATCTTTACGATTGAAGCTTGAAAAAGGGCTGATGACCTCACAATTTAGGGCCCATTAACCTCTCTTATCATCATTATCATCACTTGCACAGCATAAAATAATACAGAATGTCTTTGATCCACATTAATTATAAGCTCTATGTCTTTCCTCTGTAATATACCACAGTTCTACCTATTTATTAATGGAGAAGGCATTTAAATGCCAAATATTTATCAATCGTTATTCCCTTTGGTGACTTGGTGTTTTCCTTTCCCAGATTTTGTTCACAACGTGTTATAAATTGTTTCATATTTTGTTAAGGTTTCCAAACGGTAAAATCTCTACTGGCTGGAGTATAATCCGGGCTTGTGGGCCGTGGTCTACTGGGCTCTTCCTTCTTCTTCCTAGACGTTTCGTCTGCGACTACATGCAATTGAAAATAATTTGCAAACTGATTGATACCACTGTATTAAACTCTGAACAGTGCCGGATTCGGTCACAATACTAGGCAGACATCTTCGGTGGCAGCGGCGAGGTCGAAGTGCTCTAGTGGATGTTTCAACTGCGACTATGCTGGTTGCACTGTGGACCATGATATTTATATCAGCGGCCAGTGGGGAGGCGTGTGGTGATTGGTTCGGGTTGGCGGTCGGCTGGACTTCTGTCGGCGGAGTGCTGTGCTCTGCTGGTGTCTGATTGGCTCGTTTGGAGCTCTTGATTTTCACTTTGGTTAGTGCCGTTTGCCATATTCTGTTCAGTTTAATGCCTTCTTCTTTGCGATTGATGTTATTTCTATGCTTCTGTATTTCAATAGCTTTCCGGTATAAACGAGAGTAGTAATGGGAGGTTGATGCTAGAATATCTGTGTCTTTATACTGGATGATATGTTCCCCTTCTTCGAGTATGGCATGTTTCGCAACTGCTGATTTTTCTGTCTGACCCAAGTGACAATTGGTTTTGTGCTCGTTGATGTGAGTTTTTACGCTTCGTTGTGTGGTTCCAATATACACTTTGCCACATGAACATGGTATTCTGTACACTCCTGCTGTGGTTAGTGGATCCCTAGGATCTTTGTCTGAATGGAGAGTGTTACAGATCTGTTTGGTTGGCTTGAAGACACTGTCAACGTTGTGGCGTTTCAGTAATTTTTCAATGCGGTCTGTGACTGATCTGATGTACGGGAGGAAAGCTTTACCCTTTCGACCATTTGCGACTGTTTGTGTGCTAGTGGAACTTCTTTTGGGGTGTAATGCTCTATTGATCTCGCGCTTTGTGTAGCCATTGATTTGAAGAGCTTTGTCCAAATGCTGAAGTTCTTGTTGTAGGTGTTGCAGAAGACAGATACGTATAGCTCGGTCGACTAGGGTTTTGATCATGGAGCGCTTTTGTCTTGGATGGTGATTATACTGCAGCCAGTATTGACACTGGCCGTGAAAGTCTAAGAATTTCGAGTAAAATCTCTGTATGTAATATGTATTGCACAGTGTAAAAAAAACAAGTTTAGATCAGAATTAAAAAGATATCTTATAACTCACAACTTCTAAACAGAGGAGGATTTCATTCAATCAAAAAACACCGGTAATAATAATGTAAGATAGTAAATATAATGAATATGAATATTCTAACATTGCAAGTGTACAAGTAGGCTCTTGGAAACACACATGGAATTGAAAATTATGCATAACTGGCACCTTTGAAAATTCATTTTCAGAGTTATTATTTGTAAATAAATGCATTAACGAGTATGAATAAATGTAATTCTTGACATAATCTACATCCTAGAGTTTGGATTCAAGAGTCTAATCTCATAATAGGATCTACAGATTGCAATGTTATCTATGTATGTAAGGAGGGGTGGGGGGAAGCAAAAAACAAACAAATGAGTGACTAGTTAAATATATTTTGCTGGTGTAACTAGAAGTTGTAGTTACAGTTGCTGAGTATTTTGTAACTGTGACAAAAAGAAAATTAAAAAAAAAACAAAACAAAAAAAAAAAAAAAAAAAAACAACAGAAAAACAAGAATAAAGAATATTCAATGGGAAGTGTTTCCATAATTGGAATATGGTAATTTTTATACATGTAATTCCTTTACTAACCATGAACACATTTTATACCCTTTTAAGGGTACCATAACTTTGAATAAAAATTGAAATATACAGAAAACTAAAGATCTCTTAATAACTGTCTTATATCCACCAATATATTTAGGCTAAGACCTTAAAATATCTTGGTAAGAGAAATCCCACAGTGTAAAGCCAACTAGTTTTTGTTATTCGCTAGTTTAAAAAGAAATTATAAGCTTAGCATTCAGCACAAATAACACATAGATTTAAATAGGTACATTTCTAGCTAAAGTAATGAAGAAATATGAATAATGAAAAATGGGCAATATTATTTAAACTGTTGGCTCTGCAACTCAGTTTGCTAGAAGACTGGAAGATATTATCTGGACTTAATGACATTTTAAATATTTTTATTTATAGTATCTCATACTTTCAACAAGCATAATATTGTGAATCTAGTTTTACTTTAGTTAAATAATTAATATTTAAAGTTAGTATTGTAAGCCTGCAGTGTTTTGTCATGGCTGTGTAAATGAATTATCAATTTGATAGTTATAGTTATTAACAACTATAGGTTGCTGATATGACCTTTGTAGTTAAAAGCAGGGTATTAATGTAGTAATAAGAAAACAAGAGTATGATGTCTTAGGAATTCCTGACAGAGAAATGTAACATCACTCATTGCCATGCAACTCAACTAATTTTTAAATTGATTCTCATCTCTAAACAGACTAGTAAGAACAGTTTCTTACTAATTTTGATTCTCTCGAACTGCAAGAAGACCTGCGTTGAACACAAAGCCACTGCAATCACAAGAAATAAACATGTTTCCAATCATTGTCTTAAACTTATGCAATCAGTCTCTTATCTGAAAGAAATACAAAGCTTCACATAAGGAAAATCAGCTGATTTAATGAGTAAACTGAAGACTTTGAAACCACAGAATATACTAATCACCCTATGAAATCAAGCATCAACTCACTTCATCCTCAACATCATCTCACCAAATTTGCCATTGTGAGCGAACCTCTACATCTAATGCATGTAAGTCCTCTTTAACTCATTTCATCATTGCAATGGAGATACTTGATAACCAGGATTGCAAATGCATTCATTCATGATTAATTTATTTCAAACTAAGGACAGAAACACCTCAAGAGAAAATGGTGAACCTTTTTACGTTTAAACTTATATTTTCTAGAAATTTCAGAAACAGGGGAATTGATTATGTTAGCCCATTTCTGATTAGAAGTGTCACTCCGTGTAACAAGATTACAGTAAAGACATATTTTGGATTATTCACATGACTTTAAACTGGAGCTGTACAAATGAAAGTGATCTGTGATCTCTCAACAAATGCTTTCATGGCAGCACTTTGTCAATTCTACTGCTTAGGATGAGGCAGATGTAGCTACAAAATCATTGAAATAAAAGGTGAAATAAAAGGCGAAATTCAATACAAATCATTGTTTTCAGATACAAATATTTTAAGTTTTGTGTTCACAAAAAATATACTCTGCCACAATCTTCAACTGATCTAATTGTTAGAAGATCACAAGGCATTTGATTTCCTATTGTTGTGCACAATCTAACTTTAATTAACTTACTCCAGTGTAACTAAAATAATGTTAACCCTCGAGCGGCAGCACGGGTGCAAATCTGCCACCAACAAATTTGTTTTCTTTATTATTGTTGCAACAAATACCATGCCACATTGTAGTTTTAGCTAATCTTCTATCGGTCCTTAACATTACCTTCAGTCACATTTTCACATCACAGTGTATACAGTTTGACGCTTAACAACAAGGTTTTGTTACAATGTAGCAGTTTGGAGCAAATTTGCACCACGCCGCTGGTCATGTAAGTAGTATTGCATTGATTGTATATTAAGCATTTTTATTATGAAACACATTGACTGCTAAATCTACAGCACCTGGGTTCAATTTCTAGCTGATGGGGAGGAATTTTTCATTAGCATGAATTATTTTATACCATTTTTATTTAGAAATACAAATGAGATTGTAAACAAATGTGTAAAAAGCAAAGTTAGTATAACCTGATAATAATCACCAAATATAAACAAGTGAATATCATTACCAAAAAGTGATTGTTTCTCAAATCAAAGCCACTAATGCAATTTTTTAGAAGGCAACAAATAAATTACTATATGTGAATTATTTTACTGTAGTAAAATGTAACTCAGTGGCATACTCTGAAATTGTTTTATTTCTTTTGCTAAATTCCTTAGGTATTGGAATAGGAGGGGACTGAGCATTGCTGAAGTTCAGAAACGATTGTTTTGCAAAAGTGAGGCAGATGTTATTGATGAGTTGAATATGAGCAACTCCTCGGATGAAAACAAATGAATACTTCAAGATGATGCCACTCATAGTTCCAATTCTGAGCAGGAAGGCAGTAATACTAAATTATGTCTAGATACTGATAACTTTTATAAAGGGAAAGATGGTATTACTGTTTGGAGTAAGATTCCATACAAAACGGTTTCCAAAAAGAAAAAGAATATTATAAAAACTTTTCTGGGAGTAAAGGGAACTGCAAGAGGTGTGACAGAAGAGAACCATGCTCTTTGCTGCCTGATTGATGATAATATGGTTGAGGAGATTATTACCTGCACTAACTTTCATATCAGAAATATGAAGAATGGCACCGAATATTCTAGGGACAGGAATTATAGAGAGGTGACAAAGGAAGAATAATTGCTAGCCATGCTTGGTGAGCTGTATCTGATAGGTTCAAAAAAGGGAAATCATACAAATGTACAGGAAGTATGGATTTCCGATATGACAGCCTGAATGAGCTATGGTTGATTTTTGCAAATTTTGAGATCTATGAGATTTGAATGACAAGATGACTACACCACAATGCAGAATGACAGATAAGCTAGCACAAATTAGGAAAATATGTGACTTATTTGCACAAAATTGTTCAAACTCCTACAATCTTAGTGAATTTGTCACAACTGATGAAAAGCTAGAACCATTTTGTGGTAGATGTAGCTTTATTTCATATATTCCAAGCAAGCCAGCTAATCATGGCATAAAAATCTATGCCATCTTTTTATGTAAAAAAGCCTTCTACGCCTCTAATTTGGAAATTTACTGTGGAAAGCAACCCAAAGGGCAATTCTTTGTCTCAAATAAGCCCAGTGATATTGTAAGCAGACTAATAGAACCACATTCTGGGTCAAACAGAAATCTTACCACTGATAATTGGTACACCAGTTACACATTGGCACTATCACTCCTTCAGAAGGGCATCACTCTATTGGAACATTACGTAAAAACAAAATTGCAATTTCTACCCCATAAGAATAGTGAAGTTGCATCTAATATTTTTGACTATCAGAAGGAGGTAACTCTTATCTCTCATGTTCTGAAGAGGAACAAATCTGTTCTGTTACTTTCAACAATGCACAGCGAAGGTGTTGTAGATAAGCACAGGTAAACTGGAAATCATACTGGATTATAATATAACTAAAGGAGGGGTGCACAAAGTTAACCCGTTGTGTGCTACCTACTCCGTTTCTTATGTGACAAGGAAATGGCCATTAACAATTTTCTTTTCTTTGCTCAACATTGCAGGTATAAATGCCTATATGATTTACAAAGGAGATCATGGAAACAAACCAGTTGGTACAAGAATATTTTTGAAAACTCTGGCCCTAAAACTGATCAAACCACAGCTAGTCACTAGATCAGACACTGTGTCATTACCTCTTGATGTTAAGGCAACTTTGAGCAAGTATAAACTTCAGGAAGACCCACAAGCAGATCCATCACTTAAGTCAAGGAAATGAGGAAGATGTGTGATATGTGGTTGATCAGAGAATAAATGTACACCTGTGAAATGCAGTACTTGCAAACTTTTTCTATGTACAGAGCACGACTGTATGTAATAACTGTAAATGTGAGGAAGAAAATGATGAGTCTGAGTGAATACTGGTCAAGTGTGTTACTTTCTATTTAGCAAGTAAATGTTAGTTTTCATACATTATTAAGTAACCAACAGAACTACATTGTTATAGATCTAACAGCAGTCATATAGGGCATGTATTGTGTTCTTATAAAATTATTGTGCATTAGTGTGCTTTACGCATATGATTATTGTTTCTTTACATTATATTGTAGAATTATCCTTATTAATGTTCACACCTGTACAATGTTCCTAGTAAAATGTACATTTGAGTATCTTAAGTTTCATATGCTTTATATTTTAGTTTAATTTTTTCACTTTGAGAACGATTTAGCATTCAAATAAAAATTAGTAGCAAAATTGCACCACACTGCTGCTGGTGTGACAATAATTGGCACTGCTGCACAAGGGTTAACTTAAATATTGCATGCATTTGGCTCCACATTTTCCTGCTTAGATATGCTCCTCCTGTCTCAAACTGAAGACAATGTCTGAGTTACTGTGGATTAGTAGGAATTTTACTGACTGTAAGAAGCAAAACTTTTGCTTTATTGCTTTATAATTCTCTTTTATCTGATGAAATATAATTCAGAGGGAATATCTTTTCAAGACTGATAAGTCATTTACCTATTCTGGCATTACTGCAATAAAACTTTAACTCACAAAATTTAAAGCTTAGCATGAACACACCACATTTGAGAAAATAGGTCAGCATTAAAGTAACATTGTTATTTACAGTTCTATAGAAAAACTCTAAGAATGGGACATAAATATAGAGATTTAAATACATCAGTATGCAGTGGAAATACTGAGATAGGCATGATTTTTATTCTGAAAGTTCCTCTAAAATTTTCTACCCGCTTTCTGTTTCTGGTGTTATACCCTTGTGACACAAGACAAGCAGATCTTCTCTGCATTCAAGGGCCATCGTAAGCTGCTGATAACAGCTGCTCTTCTCTTGAATTACTTTGCTATTAGAAACTGATTCTGCCTCTTGTGGGGAGGACTGGAATTCTGGTTCACCATATGAGTATTAAGAAAAAAAAAAAAAAAAAAACAAGAAAAAAAAAAAAACATTGTGCATGATTCACATTTTCCATACTGCATTCACACTATATTCATCCAATTGACTTTTTTGCCAGTCTTTCTTTTAGCTGTTGGTCATTATGGTTTCCCTTTTTAGTTTGTGAAGTTCAAGAATTTTGTTTCATCTATCTCTATGATTGTATGCTTTGGTAATGTTCTGAGCACAACTGTATACCATCCAGATGCATAGAAAATGTCAGTACTCTTACTTTCTCAATCCATTGTGGCATGAACTTAATCCACTCCCATTTGAGAATGACCAGGCTCAAAGAAGCACTGATGTGTACTAACAGCATGAGTACACATGGTGCTCATATTAATACTTTGGGTCTGACCTCCACATACGTCAAAGAACATGTAACTTCCTTTCTATTTGCATGCTTCTGAAGGAAGATCCAAATGCAAGAGAGATTTCTACTGAACCCCTTTTCCAATTTGACTGATTCCAAATAAAGCAATCAACTTTGCTGGAACCTACATCGATAACAATAAGGCTGTATAAGTGTACACTTTCACAGTACTGTTTAGAAGCCCACTTTCAGAAAGAATTGCATGTACATTTGAATTTTTTCATTCTCGTTAATAAGAAAGTACCTTCTTGCTCTTACTCCTTTATGATGCAGTTGCTTTTATCTTTAAGCTTTGCTTATTGTAGTCTCTTACCAGAGTGTTAGGAAAATCTACTTGTAAATCATTAGCTCCAATTTCTAACAGGTATGATAAATGCTGCCTCTATAATGTATATTGAAATTAATCCTGAAATGTTTAATACATTTAAAACAATATTTTTCTTTCACATTCAGTATTTATTGAAGAAATATAACATTTTTTTTAGTTTTCTATTTATTCTTATATTGCTTTTCCCTTGTCTAATGTCTTCTTTTATTTCCTTGCAATGATAATAGCCATTTTGTATGCAGCAGCTTCTTCTGATTTTCTCCTATCTTTTTGAAAATCTTACACCTCCTTGTTCTGCATCTCTTTATCGATTCTCAAATTACTTTCTTATGTCACAAATTGCAGAATTTTCTTCACTGCTATCTGTGGAAAACACAATATGTATTTAAAGAAATAATTGCCATCCCCTACTCAACTAGTTTTCATTCCTGTTGCCTTGATAGTTTATAACCTTACCACTGCTTGATATCAGAATCTCACTGCTATCAAATGCAACAATTCCCTTAGCAACTCTTCATCATTTTACTCTTCAGATCTTTCAATTCTTATGGATGTTGTAACATGTTCCCTTTTACTTAGTAACTACTAAAGGTAACTGTAATAATATTACTCAAAACATACTCTGCTTTCTTTCATTCTTCTGGAACCTGATATCCTTCAAACCATTTTCCTTCCTTTTGGTTACTGATGCTTGAGACATGCACCCTACAGTCACAGCTTTACATGCTAATAAAGACAACAAATACTGACTTTACATGGTTTTATTTTGAAGTTCTCCATACAATTAGTACTTGGTCATATTTCCCTTTACTTCTATCACTTTCATGAGTCTCCTGGGCATTGAGTCTGCTAGATTTTAAAAAAAAACTTTTGTCCATTTTCACCCATATGTTCTTCAACACCTCCTGCAGCTCCTTAATATTTGATGGCTGCAGCACTTCTATTTTATCTTTCATTTGATCCCAAGCATTTTCTATTGGATTTAGGTCAGGCAAGTTACCAGGCCAGTCAACTACAGGTATATTATTGTCTTTTAGGAACTTCTGAACTATCTTTGTTCTATGAGCAGGGGCACCATCATGCCTAAAGTACTGACACTGATGAATTGTCCAAAATGTGACCAAATGCTGTTGCAACACTTCTAAATCATTACTTCACTTCATTGTTGTGTTCTTAGGGAGAAAGTGCAAGCCACCTCTACCATAATTACCACTAAAAGCACCCTATATCATCACACTTTCTGGATGTGTAACAGTTTTTTACAGTAAACTTTGGATCATACCATGACACATTCTTTGGCCTTGTCACCTTTTTGGACTTTCCTCTGACCAATTTGAAAGTGCTTTCATCAGAAAACATTACTTTGGGCCAGTCCTCTTGTATCAAGTGCTGATATTTTTTGCAGAAATTTACTCTTTTCTTCATCATAGCTTTGGTTAGTAAAAGCTTCTTGGCAGCGCATTGAATTGGTAAACCTAGGTCTTTTTGAAGCCGATGCTGAATGGTCTGGATTGCAACACAGTTGAGCAGATCTGGATGATTCTTCTTTAACCCGGCCACTGCAATGCATGATTAGCCATCACTTTGTGTTTTAGAAGGTCATTAGTCCTTGGTGAAGTCTTTCTTTTACCACTTGAGCCTGCTTTTTGATTTGATGTAGCGGGACATGGCAAATGTGCTGCTGTTTTTTTAAATTTGTAAATAGCTTTTCTTGAAACCTTTAGATCAGCAGCCTCACAAATTACAGAAGTACCTACCTCTAACAGAGTTAAAGCACGAATCTTCTCCTCAGAAGTGAGCTTCTTGCATCCATTTGTGTGTTAGATGCAGAAATACACACCATCAAAAACAGCACTGAGAATAAAAATCAGATGAAAATAACACACAGCAAACAAATCACTGTACATGAAATACCAGAGGCAGACTGAGACCTGAACTTCTAATGTAAGCAAGTTGCTGCTGTGCATTAGAGAATCACCTGATTTGCAGCTCCACCTGCCTTTTTTGTATAGTGGTGGGAGAAGAGTGCATTGTCTATGTAAAGATTTCCATTGCAGCCACTGTAGTCAAAGAATGAAACAGTTGGAGTAATCAAGTACATGTATTACTCAATCAAAAGAGACATGAAGACTCTAAGCTCCCTGGTAAAAGAGGAAGCTTTGGCTCTGTATAGATGTTAGCCCCCTTACTGTTACTCAGAGAAAAATTGGTAACAGTTAATAAACCATAGTCAACAATGGTCCAGTAGGGTAAAATTTTTATCTTGAATAGACAAACCAACTTTCTCACTTATTTCGTCCACTCTTTAATTATAGTCAGAGAGAAGGTACAGCAATTCTGTCTCCTTGAGTGTGTTGTGGTTAGGATCAGACAAAGGAAAGAGCTTTTACATCTGTATATATTCTTAACATCATTTATGAAATGCAGGTATACTGATGCATAACTTCTAAAATATGGCAGCTAGGGTTACGTTTTTCTGATCCCAAGATAATATAAAGTTTGGGATCCCTTACATAGAAATATGTTAAAAACAGCAAAAATATAGTTATGTCTGTCTGGTCCTAAGCAGTTCAGTAAACTCATGTCAAGGTTATCCTCTCAATAGACTCTTATCTCTATAGTGACAATCATACCAACCTCTTGGTGCATCCAGGGCATTGAAGAAGCTCCATGAATTTCTGACAGAAAAGGAGCAAAAACGAGAGATTGCAGATAGCACAGGATATGAGGGCATTATCTGGCACTTAATCCCTCCATCTGCACTTCATTTTGGGAGGACCTAAGAAATAATGGTCTTCTTGGATAGGTAGAGTCAGACTGAAAAATTCAAACTATAGCCGGGAATTCAATCATGAATCTTCCAGCCCCTGTTGGGATGGCCACAAAGCTGCCATGGCAATATGCCAACTTGACATTAAATTCCCTATCTGACTCGCATATTTCCCAGTAAACCAAAACCTTAGATTATTTTGAGATGACATACCCCAAAGGGGACTTACAATATTGTAATAATTAAACTATGAACCTTGGGACATAAATTACTTAGAACATTGTAAGGTACCATTGAGTTATGTCATCTCAAAATTATTTGAGATCCCCTTATAGTTTACCAGATAAATCTTTAGTCAGTTGGGGAGTTTAATGTTGAGTCAGCATGTTGCCATGATAGCTTAGAGGTGAGAGCAAGTGAACGGAGGCCAGGAAATCCAAGGTTCAAGTCCCAGCTATGGCACTGAGTTTTCCAGGCTAATTTTACCTATCCAATTCCTGTCCTACACATGGCTTGTATGGAAAAAATAATTAACTAACATTAATTTAATGTCATGCCATTATCGCGCAGTGACTAGAGCAACAAAATGTAGGCCAGGAGGTTAATGGATCAATCCAGGCTATGACGTTGAATTTTTCAGTCCAATTCTCTACCCCTGTCCTACACACAGCTTGTGTGAAACAAAACAATTAATTAATACTAATAGTCTTCTATTTCTTCTTCTTTTCCACCTGCTTACCCTTCTCTTGTTGAAGGCTTACAAGCCAACAATTGGGGTCAGATGCCTGTTGAGGAGCCGATATGCTAAGGATCAGATAGAGTATCTAGTGATGAGAGATCTGCCCAGTGCCTGATTTGAACATAAGGAAGTAGATGATATGAAAGTACATGACATCGATGCTAGTGAAGGCGATAATGTAGTGATTGGTGGAATGAATGGCAGGACAAACTGTATGACCTGGAGAAAACTGAAGCACATGCCGCTTTGTCTACTATAAATCCCATGTGTGGTCCCCTGAGACTGAACTCAGGCCGCCAGGTGGGAGCCAAGCAGTCTAAACACTCTGCCATGCCACCGCCTAAGACACAATGTTAAGGCCTTTAGACACTAACTCTGAAGGACCATGGAACAATGATACTCACCTTCGAAGAGCTAACCATCCTGTCCTCTCAAACCAAACCCTACTGAAATAGTTGCATGGTAAATTTTTTTGTTTGTAGCTCACACAGGAAGGTAAATTTTAAGCAAATGGCTTAAGATTAGCGTAAGTATTATACACTGAATTTAACTCAGCATTTTCCAGTTCTTACTTTTGGTACAGGTTTGCTAATAGCTGGACAGGGAAAATAATCAGTGAATGATAGTTATGTCATGTTATATATTCCAGCCTGAATATTGGCTTTCTGTAATTGTATGACAGTATTTCCAGCTATACAATCTATTTATCTCTAGAACTGTTAGGTCAATTATTATGTTGAAATGTAATAAAAATTCAGCAGATACTCTATTTTGTAAAATGTTATATTGTAAAAAAGTCAAGTCCCTGGGACTCCTTGGCATTTCAGCTTATATAAACTATAACTATAATTGTAATTTCAAAGATGATTTTACTGTGTAATGTGCCCCTCTATACTAATATCCTTCTATTCTGGTTGTACAGCCCAGATCATCCAGTCCAGCTCCACAAGTGGTTGCAGGTACTTTGCACACACAGAAAGATGCCTATCATAAAACAGCACCAGGTATGAAGATGTCAAACATTAACAATATGGTTTATATACGATATAGGAATATATCATTCATTAAGAAGCACCTTATAAAGCAAGATAGTTCTTTTCTGATACCAGGAGTGTGTCTACAATTTAAGTAATACAAAAAACTACACTCAGTGTGAATTTAAGGTGATGCTTAATCTGAATTTCAAGCAACAGATTCTCTATGATATGCATGTCTGTAAAGCAATGTCCTAAAAATGTTTGTAAAGCAGTAAAGCCTGAGAGAAAGCATGGCCAGGACTTTTAAAAAATGATCAGCTGTTAAGCTCTTCCATATTATATGCTATGGAGAGGTCTGCAGAGTTTGACTATGATTGTAAGAAATGAAGAACATGTTAACTGCTGTGCAAGAAGCAATAGGACTCATAATGATCATTGTTTCTGTATGCTTGCACATGCACACTGGTGAACCTTTATATTTAGAAAAAGTGTTCACCTCTTAGTATCACATGTTTGATAGTATCCCAAAGAATTTTTACACATTTAGGAGGAAGTTTTGATTTTCTTCATTTGCAACTATTCAAAGCTGTAATGCTGCATCAGGTCATCAGTTTTGGTTCTATAGAGTCAGGGCCGGATTTGTATTTTGCTGCCCTTAGGTAGTGCTAAACTTTTTCCAAACCCAAATTTTTCCCAAACAATATAAGCAGCTACTATACAGGTCACTATGAGTTTAAATGAACCAAAATTAAATGAAAGTTACAATTCATAAAAATTCATGCATCTTACTAGTAAATTATAATGACTCCCTTCGTACTTTCTTCATAGAGAAAGACAGCATAATCAAAGTTGGTCTGAAGAAGCACATCATACTCAGTGCAAAGAATTAATATAATGTTCAGTTGAACAATGATAATTTTGAACTCTAGTGAGCACTGAAAATTATCTATCTGTTGAACTATTTGCTATAGGTGTACACAGAAATACACGTAGCACTAAAACAATGTTAGGACAAATATCCTAGAGGCCTTTCTTATGGATTGTTTTGTATAGACTCAACAAACACATTTCTTTTTCTAATTTGTTCGCACTCAAATAGCATTGAATGTGAATGCCCTTGTTGTCGAATTCATCTATGCTGTCCGAGTAAGTTGATCTTAAGTTTCAGCTCATTTGAAAATTTTGTTTTGTGTCTAACTCATAGAGCTTAGTAATAATATAAAAATTATGAAACAATCCTTCATATGCATTACATATATATTTCAGATGTTAATACAGCCTGTCTATAATAACATTGAAAACATTTATTCTGTAATTGTCTCTGCCAGAAAATGCAAAATTTTGTTTCTGCTCATGTGATGTATCTTATGTCTATGCTTCCTGGTGCTGTCATAATTGTATGTATATTCACCATACAGGTTCATAGTTTTTTACTTGTAAAGATCAAATACAGTTATTTTGCACTCAAGATGTTACTAATGAATTGTAAAGATTAATGGGAACTTCTAATTTACCCTCAAGATTGTAACGTTTTGCTTACACTGTTAAACCTTTCTAAAATAGCATTTCCATAATAATGTTATAAAGCGTGTCTCCAAATTTTGGAGTGAATCATGAAGTCCTACAGCTTCAGAACGAGTAAGTGGTTTTCCTCTGTTATCAGATATTGCAGTTAGAGCTGATTGGATGTCTAACCACCAGGAGCACAAACTATGACAAGCATTTTACCTGACTGACCATAGACTGAAATACTTTTGAATACCATAGAGTTTGGTTTCAGATGAGATACTAAAATTTTCCATCTGTTTGTAGATACTGAGAAAAAGCTAACTAGCTCCAAAGAGCCTACAGGGAGCCCAAAAACTGTACATTTACTTTCAGAAAACACTAACCATGATCTAGACCATGTTTCACGATTAATTAAAGTTTGACTGAATAGTGACTGCGAAAGGTATCTATCTGGCAGTTTCTGAATGCTGCTGCCTTGTGCACTCAAAATGTTCATCAATATTTTTTATGTTATGTCTTAGTATGTAGTCTTGCATTGCATCATTTATAACCCAATTAATGCGATCATTACATGGTTTAACAAATTCACTATCGCTACATACTCTTGAATCATTTGCACTGAAATTATTGTGGTTGTCAACTCTACTGATGCTTTCACCCATATCACTACACAATCAAAATATACTTATTTCCATTAATTATTTATTAGCAGAATTTGTATTAACAGCAGCACCATGGACATCTTCAATTTTTCTTTTATTAATCAATGTTGTATAAAGAAACTGTATAGCTTTTTACATTTTGTGATTAACAACCCTTTTTTTTCTTACTTTACCTAAGCATTTTTTTTCCTATATTGTGAACCACTTAACTTTTTACGCGATTCAGGTTCACTCATTTACAAGTTGTGATTTATGAAACAAGAACTTGCAATTTTTTATATCCTCTATGGTTACAACTCTTCACTATCTAAGTCCCTTGAGTACCAAAATATAGTCGTTAACAGTTTGAAACATATTCAATTATTCAGTGTTGAAACAAAACTGATTTATGAAAGGCTAGCTGTGATTTATTTTTAAGCTTTTGAAGACTATAAAAGCCTATATTGAAAATGCAACTCAGTTGTATTAAAAGCATTAAGCAATGAACATACATCCTATTTGACTCTCAACAAGGCATTCTTGTTTATACAAGCATTTGAAAGTAATAATTTCCTCCCCCCGCCTCCTCCACATGTTTTGCAATAACATTACACAGCTGCAATATTTCCTTTTATTCTCACCGTGAGCCCATGACAATGTGATAAAACAATAATATTCCACTACCACAAGTTGTGAAAGATCAAACTTCAAAAAATATTTGCCAAAATTTGTTATAAATAAATTTTACAGTAAAAAAAATAGAGTAAATGCAGCCCCCTGAAAATTGCCACACTAGGCTGATGTATAAAGTATGCTAGGAGTCAAATTAGGTCTATGTGGAGTTTCAAGAAGAATGTTTCATTTCATATACAATGTAGGATATCTGGGTCTTTGCTTGAACTACATTACTGAATACACTTTTCTTTTTAACACAGAACAACTGTTGAACACATTTTTTTTTGTTTCATTTTCTTCCTTTTTTATGTTTTTTTCAACTTCCAGTAAGGTTTGACAAAGTAAAACTATTAACCCTCAACTCTTCCAAATGCTAATGATGTGCTATGCAACATGAGTAATACTACTATACCACTCTTAGAGGAACAGCTAACCAACATAACAGTAGCAGTAAATGACAATAACAGTTAAATTGGTACCTAACTACACAGTATCTGCTGTGACTTTATTTGGTCTTTGAATTAGGGTAATTTCGCAAAACTTATCAAAAGCAGAGAGATCTCTTGTGTTGTGGATTCACGCTACTAATAATTAGGTTAGTACAAAAAGAAAGAAAGCAAACATATATATATATATATATGTATATATAGACTTTGTGCCAAAATAAAGTAACCTGAATGCAGGGAATAAATGATTATTTTAACTAGCGAACTAGTTTTTACAGTAGTATACAAATTTAAGTCCAGCAGCTAATAAGAGAGGACTAAATCATGTCATACTGTTCATATGCAGGGTAAGACAAGGAAAAATAGGCTTTACAAACTTGACAACTGCACACACTGAGAACTTTGAATCATTAAAGTCATTATGCATGTGCTGTGTGTATTGGTTATAATCACTCTAACAACACTGGCCTTAGGTCCCTTAATGAAAAAAATGATTAGGGTAGGTACTTTCATGTTTTTCTTTATACTGTGAGTCTATGTATTTAAATTGTTTAGATTTCTAAAATCACTTAAACCATCTGGTTAAAATTCCTATAAATTTTGTTACTTGACACCTTACTGGTGGTGGTGGTGGTGGTGATGGTGGCATGGATGGTGGCAGTGGTGGTGTATGAAATAAACTCATTTCCCCAAGATGGCTGTTTGTAGAAGAAGATTTCTTCTCAAAATATATACTAACATTAAATATACTCAAATTGTGTAGAACACCAAATTACCAATTTATAATCTTCTTTCTTATTTTATTTTTAATTGAAGCAGCAGGCACTGATTTCCCAGTCAGTCATCAAAGCCAAGGTAGAACCAGTGAAATGGATATGCTGAGGGAAATGGTGACAGAAATACCAGAAGCACCTCAAATGAAGACTGCCAATTCCTGATACTTGAAAACAACAATGATGACTTGAGTCTGAGCCACAATTCAAAAGCTGCAGAAAGGGTATATAATGAACAAGTTGAAAGCAATTCTCAGAAAGAGCACATTTCTATGGCAAACATGATCCTAAATTCAGCTTCATGTTATGAGGGCATACCAGACTATATTAATGTAAAACCTTCTGCTGCCAAATGTAAAAGGACTGCCTCCAGGAACATCAAGAAGTGACAGAGTTCATCATAAAAAGTTTTAAATTCATGAACATTAAGTTTCTGAACTTACTTACTATTTTAGTGAACATCTTTTAAGAACAAGTGCTTAACAGTATTACTGTTAGACCTATTTGTAAAAGTCAATCTAATACTCTAAGAATTTGTTTGCCTCCTTAAACACTATGCTTTTGTTGGCTATACTATTTTGATGTATTACTGAACTATGTTATGCAGAGTAATTACCAGATCTTTAGTTTATAGGATGGGACTTTTGCCAAGCTGAAATTGAGGGGCTTATTTCCAAAGTGACATTTCTACATTAAATTTACCTTTTCTCAAAAGAGAAATAAGAATAAGTCCTTGTCATATTAAGATGAAAACTAGGTTAGGAAACATGCATATCTTTAATGGTTGCAAATCTAATCCTAAATGTAAGCAAAATCACAGTCATAGAAATGATAGAATTATTGCTCAAATAATATATCTAGGTATAATTGCATATTTTTATTATTTTTAAAATATCCAGTATATCTGAACCATAAAACAAGTCAAAGTGTTATTGCTCTACCAGATGAAATATTTGAATGCATTTTTAAACCTTATAAACTGCAGAAATTAATAGCCATATCAATTTTTTTTTCTTTTCAACTGGAAATAATAACCAGCACGCACAATCAGTGCCATTATCATTGAATTTCACCTTCATTAAATATGAGTAGGTATATATCTCTACAAGTAGGTAGCAGCTTCTGAACTGATCTGAAAGCAATTCATTTCAGAAACTTTAAAATCTGTTTTTGATTTTATATGAGAATCTGATAGAATATTCCTAGTCAAAATGTGCCAGCCCTTGGCTAAGCCTTTGCCAAGAATTAGCACATTACCTATGTTTAAAAATATTTTGTTATAATCTTCAGGGAAAGTAAGCAAAAATTCAGACTTTCTTTTTTCTCAACTCCTGCAAAAATGTGGTTCACAGATAAAAAAAACCGTGACCACATACTGGAAATAAATTCATTTGGAGGATGCATCAGTTGAGAATAACATGAAATTTTAAAGGCTCCTGAACCTCATATTTACATTGTTTTGAACATTTCATACCACTTACGCTTTTAAATAAGGTTAATGCTTTGGTACACTCAGCTCCATATCTTAAAAACTTTGAAAATAACTTAGAAAATAAGCCCTTCATTAGAATCGTTAGGTGGGGAAAAGAACTAAGTCACTTTTTCATGTTTTTCACGAGAAACAAAAAATTGTTTAGCCAAATGACATATTTTCAGAACTTTTTATTTGACATTTTATTGTATTCATTATTAATCTTGGTAGTATTGTATAGATATACACACTCCATTGTTACTAATATTGCAAAAAAAGTGAGTTTCAAGAAAAATGACTTAGTTCCTTTCTCTACTCGATGGGAGGTTTATCAAAGCTTAATACCCTTATTAATTTCAAAATGTGGGTTTTATTACAAGCTGAGGTTTAGCACCTTGTATAATACAGTTCCAATGTCAAACTTCATAAAAGTGGCACAAAATAAAAGAGACCAATATTTGTACGAAATTAAGAATTTTGTAAAAACATGAATGTGTAATACACAAATAACCATTGTAGTTCCTTTATCCTAAATAAACTATTTATGAAATCACTGGCCACTGCAATATATCTTCATAAAATTTCAGTGCATCTTTACCATGTACATATTTCACTAACTTGCGTATGTCCTCCATTTTCTTCTGCTGAATAGGCACTCTAAGTTGTGGATATGCTAACTCCAGATACAAGCAAAGCTTTGAACAGGTTTTAAGCAAACAGAATGTATGCGTTAGACAACTGTTAATGAATGAGTGTGTCCTTACTATTCCAGGCATAGCAGCTTCATAAATTAATTCCTTATACTGGAAAATCGCAAGTGATTCTTTCTTGCTCCTTGGAAAATCCTTACTTGTTTTTTCTACAGAAGCAACAATTTTCTTAAAAAACTTAGACCACCACTTGTCAAAATTCATAATGTTTTCTGTCTGAAACATTGTCACGGTTATTCCTGATACACTATTAGCTCCAAATATTATTTAGTGATATAAGCTCTGTCATATTTTGAGATTCTTTTCCTCATTACTCCAAACCTCAATCACATGGAAGATACAAATGGCCCCTCTCTGGAAATAGGTGAATGATCTTGTTCATCTTGCACAATTGTGTTAATTCAAGCCACATCCAGATTAGCGTGTGATTTTTGTTTTGTCCTGGAGCTCCATCAGAGAAGTGGTAGACTTCTTTAATGTTTTCTGACAGAGAAGTATGGAGGAAATTGTATAAGAAGGAACATACCCCATTTCCCTCCTTCTCTCCCTCACCTTCATGATACAGATACATGGATTTCATGTTATAAATACAGAAACTGTTCACCCTTAGCTGTCTAAGGTAAAATGTTTCTTGCACAGGGATGTTTGGTAAAGCCAAATTATGCATAAAATCAAATGCCAAACCAGCAACATGACTATCCTTATTCTGTTCCACTTGCTTTAATATAGTATAAAATCTCTTGCTCCTGTGCTCATGCACATCAAGATAGATTTGTGCTGCTCTTTAGCTGCTGTTAGTGATATGAGGGCTTTTGATTTTGTTTTTTAGTTCCTCACAG
Organism: Hymenopus coronatus; assembly: GCA_030762935.1. Lineage (NCBI taxonomy): Eukaryota > Metazoa > Arthropoda > Insecta > Mantodea > Hymenopodidae > Hymenopus > Hymenopus coronatus. Next base: position 741,997 of record JAUKNX010000035.1, on the reverse strand, counting down.
TTGCTGCAAGCATCAATTTCTGGATGGCCAAAGGTATAATTAGCATTTTCAGAAAAACACTTTTACCGTGCATCCAAATATTGTATTTCTTTTTCAGCATAGTGTGTTGTCCAAAGGGGGATTGAATGGATATGATCATATATTGCTTTCAAGGCATTTTCTGCAATTTTGGTGGTGCACTCATTTCTACCTCGTTTATCCCTTGGAATTTGTCCTTCAACAAGGAGCTTTGATATTCAAAATACTCACTTCTGTGATACAGCATGAACATTAAGAAAAGCTAATTTGCAAATATTCAGGTTCTACAACAATAAAATAATCAAAAGAATATTTCTTGTTAAAAGCACAACTATGCGTTGTTTCCTTGGTGGTCTTTGCTTCACATAGTAACAATGAGTCCTTGAGCATTTTTATCTTCAAATCTGGCAGAATCTTCAGATGTTGTGCATCACTAATATGGCGGAAGCATTCCATTCAACACCTAAAAAGTGTTGAATCACATTAGCAATGTCACAGCACTTACCATAAACTATAAAACCAAATGCATTATGAATTTGCTACTCCAATGGTTATTCACTTACCTGCAATCAGCTCCTATACTTTTTCCGGGTACTAGATTGCCCTGGTAGCTCAAGTATGTTAAGCCATGAACTCTTGCATGTTTTATTTTTCTGATTTTGTGCTCATCCCCATTTCGCTTTCTTTTAGGTGACATAATTGCTTAACTACAACAAGCTCCCAATTAAACAACTGCACTCTCAACAATTACAGCGTATCAAGAATGATGATGCAGGTATAGTATGCCACCCATTGTTGAAGCACATTCTTGGTGCAACAGGAGGGCTTCCAATGCTGTTCACATCAAGCCTACTGAGGAGAAAGGAACTAGGTCACTAACATAATTCCTTTCTCCTCCTGACAAAGTCATAAGCTTAGTTGAAGCGCTGGAAAAAGCATCAGCTGCTGGTGGTAATAGTAACATATTCCCACACCTCTGGCTGCGCAGATGTCGATAATAGAAGATTTTTCTTGGAGGGCAGAAGGCATGCGAGGCCGCGCGCAATACATTGATTGCAATGGGGAAACAGTGAAATTTAAAACAGCTGTAATTACGTCAGGAAGATACCTGAGTTGGCAATAATTGCGACAACACATTCTTTATGATCATCAGCATTTATATACGGGGATTAGACCTTCAATGTCCGGTTTGGGATTGAATAAAATCACTTCATTGACTAGAGGAAATTTGATCCCACAGATGAACAAAACAAAAGTAAATATTTTAGTTGAAGTGGAATGTTGCATACTTGCGTATAAAGTGCTTTACTAAATGGGATGTAAACATCAATGAAAGTACAATTCGACTTTAATTCTGTTTTTTGCAGTTTCTTCTCACTGACTCCATGTATACTGTCTGCTTTTTTACTTTCTCTACATGTGATGTACCTACTTAGCGTAAAGAGAAGGTATTGTACTCCACCTAAAAAAGATACCTAGATTTTACCAGAAGTATATGTTTTAGGGTCCCCTGTATAAAAAAAGAACTTTTAGAAAAAGGTCCGTGTTGGTGTTTGTGTCCATGAACACGATAACCCAAAAACGAAAAGTTGGTAAAAACTCTAACTTGGTATTTAAGTTTAGTATATTCCAAAGATGCGACACGAAGATTTTGAGGCAAAAGTCCAAGCCCAAACTATCCCTTACGTGGACAAATTTCGAAAATTGTAAAAAAATGTAGATCTCGATTGAACCACAATTTACTTCATATACGCTTTTTCGTGTAGTTGAGAAATCCCTTGTTATTGGTTTCTGTTTTAAAATATTTACTCTTACGGGAATGGATCATCACTTAGCCCTGCAAAGAAATGCATTTCATACATATGAAACCAATTATAAAAGATGACTATCGTTTAGCTTTTTTCCCCTTCTACTTACAAGAAAGCGAGTAATAAGATCATGTCTGCTAATCGATTAGTATGAAGAGATAGAAGAATAAGCTTTTTAACAATAATTTGTCAAGATATGTAGAGAAATTTATATGAATGGAACACATAGATTTTTACTTTAATACACAAAGTCTCAACAAAAATTATAAACATGAGTTGTTAAGAGTGTGTCTGTAGTAGCGTGATCAAAATTCTGAATTAAAAATGCAAAATATGCTGTGTTCGATTCTAAGCAGATGAAAGAAGTCTTATTTAAACATTATTCCAAGAGCCTATAAATATGAATGCGATAGTTAATACGTGTTAAGTTAATCGAGAAGTGCATTTTTAATGTATACTTCAACAATTTAAGCAGTTGTTATAGAAGGTCAAAGTGGTGATACGGCCATATTACCTAAGGCATATGTAAATAAAAACAAACATAAATAAAGCACTTTAGCATAAAAAAACACTTGGGATACTGGATTTACAGAGACAGTATATGCACGGTATCAAATTAAAATAAATGGGAAATTAGGTACCTGTATTCCTCTTCAGTAAATTATATTTGATACGTTAGTAAACATTTGTGGAATATGTGTGTTAGATGGATAAGATATATAAATATAAAATTAGAATTAATTACTACTTAATGTAGTAAATTTCATGCAAAAATAATTAAACTTACTAACCTATTGATTCATAAACAAAATTGATTTAGAGAGATGCTGTCTTACTATTTTCTTGTGCAGCACACTGCAGTAAGATTTTGCTGCATGATAACACCTGAGTTTTACATAAAAGTTTACCACCAAGTTCTTAAAATGTGGTTTTCGAGGTGCTGAAAGCTTCTTCAGCATACTGAACATAAGGCAAAAAGCATGCTCTGCCCTCCAGTTGAGACTGCGCGAGAGGTTTCAATTTGCAGCGACCACACTAGCGCCAGCAGTGTGTCTAGGTAATTAATTCTAAGGTCTTTGGCTTCAACAGATAGATACACCTCATGATTGTCCAAGATCAAGAGAACCCTATCTTCCTTGGAACATTTCACTAACCCATGAAAGCGATCAAGAAGCTTCACAAAGGTCTCTTCATTTGATCACCCTTATACAGTAGCAGCTCCAAAACAACCAGAAGGGCCATCAAACAACATTCTGTCTTTGAAGTGCATGCAAGGAAAAATAAACAAGGGTGGTAAGAGATTTTCAACAGCATTCACAGCTGCAATCATAGTAACAAATTGCCCCCTTTCACCTGACATTGCACTGCCTATCTGTTTTGGCCTTTAGGAGCAACAATATTTTATTGTTCTTGCATAGTACTGAGACCAGTTTAATCCAATTTTAATATTTTCTCAGAGGAAATAGGACCAAATCTACTGTGGATGTTGTTGCTTTGTGTTTCTTTATTGACAGTGAATTTTAATGTATTTTAAGAAAACTGCATCAATTCCTCCCCTAATGTTTGCCTTTCATTCCAGTATTGTAATTTACACTTGCCTAATGCCCTTTTGTCAATCAGAGTTGCATTTTTGCCACAGTTTTAATATATTTAAAGAGGCAAATTATCTCAAATTCTGGGGGAAAAAAAAACAACCTTCTTAACTGCATAATTTACATACTCAAAGTCATCTCTGCAACATAAAAATGTGTTTCAAATGCTTAGTACAAGATCAGCAGCTGGGTTTGAATAATTTTGTTGTCTCCCTGTGTAATATTTTCATTTCAGGGTCATTAGAATTATTTGTCTTAAGGGGATTTTTCAAAGCAGTTTTTCTACAGGTTCTTTTCTCACAGGTTCATAGCTCCCCTAATATGTTGTACTTTAAACTTAAAAGGAGAAATATGCAGAACCCACCTGATAACCTGTGCACGTCACCAGGATTTGGCCAAGACCTAAAACAGCGCCTGGTGTTTGGTTTCCAACACAAACTCTACATGCTCTTAGTAAAAACGGAATTTCTGCATACCATAAAGGGCAGCTAACACCTCCAATTCACAAAGGAGTAATGTTTTCCTGCTGCTGTCAGCATTCATCAGCCAAAGCTCACAACATTTCTTCCCTCAGGTTAAAGATGGAGAAGGATGGCAGAGAGTGCCATACCACAAGCATCAGTCTGCAAAATGAAAGGCAGGGAGAAATCTGGCACTGCCAATATCAGAGAAGAAATCAGTGCTTCCTTTAACTTTACAAATGTTTTTTCCTGCTCAGGGCCCCAGCGAAGTTTCGCTCCCTTCTTTAGCAAGATATACAATTTCCCCGCCTCTAAGGCATATTCGGAAATGACTTTAGCAAAGTAATTAACTATGCTCACAATTTGAGACACTTGTTTAACTGTTCTGGGAACTGGATATTCTTGTATACTCTTGGTATGCTCTGGTTCAATCCGAGCTTGATCCCCAGCTATCACGTGGCCAAGGAAATTCAAACTACCAGATGCAAATTTAGCTGTACTTGGATTAACTGTAAACCTGGCACTATGCAACCTGGTGAGCACTTCTTTAACAAGCTCAAGGTAGTGGAATATATACATAAGTCATCTAAATAATGATACAAATAAACAAACTTAATGTTACCAAAGGTTTTGTCCAGTAATTGAGTTAAGTATTTGGGTTTCAACAGCAATTTTGAATGGTAAGCACTTAAATTCATACAAATAATTATGTGTAGCAAGAGCTCTATAAACCTCCTCCAAAGAAATCTGATGGCAGGCAGAATTCAAATCCAAAGTGGTAAATTATTTTGCCTTAGCGAGCCAGTGGAAGTTTAAGTGAACATGTGGCAAAAACATGATCTCCTGATTTCACCTTAATCTTTGAGTTCAACACACGCTAGTCCACTATTATCCTGCAATTTTTATCACCATTAGGAACCAAAAATACCGGGCTAGAATAATTAGAAGCTGAAACCTGAATTATTCCCTGCTGGAGCATTTCATTCACTTTCGCACATAACATGTGCAATCTCTGGGGAGGAAGACGATATAGAACAAATCTAACAGGAGTAGTATTGAGTAATTCAATCTTATATTGAACCAGAGAAGTACAGCCTAACTGTTCCGTCAGTACATCAAGAAACTATTGAATCAGACTGTAAAATGAGCATGTTTTTCTCCATCTAAATAGAAAAAGTTTAACTCTTTACCTAAATAATCATGATAATGTTCAATACTTCTACCTACAGAGCCTAAAAGTAAGTAAGCCATCCTTGAACTGGAAGCAAGGCAATTTCTCTGACAGAATTAAATCTAAAATATGAACACTGACTAACCAGATCCAAAATTAAGCCTGATCTCATTATATAATCTGCTCCCAAAATCAATTGCATGGAAAGATCTCCAACAGCATGAAACATTACTTTCCATCAAAATTCATCTATATATAGTGATAAGAAAATTACATCGACAATTTCCACAAGTCCAGATACAACATTAATAGCCCTAATATCAGTAAGCTTTAACTGGAAACCCCACTTTTTTCAGATTATAATTTAACAGGGAAATAGCTCTCCCAAAATCAACTAACGCAATTAGAGGAACCTTCTCAACTTGAGCACTAACCATAGGCAAATTATTGGAAGATGCTGCTTCCATTGTCGGTTGCTTAGTAAGAGTATACACCCATGCTTTGGGCTTATGTCATGCCTTACTAACTGAAACATGAACATCCTTCTTCCCTCTCACCTTATTTGGATAGTGTTTAGCGCCTGATGTTACTACTTGCTGCACCGCAGGCGATGAAACTGATGATACATGGAATGAAGATAGAGCACAGGTGTAATGCTATGGCAGGGGAAACCAGAGAACCCAGAGAAAACCAACTCCTGCGCCACTTTGTCCACCACAAATTGTGCATGCAGTCGCTTGGGATCGAACCAAGGCTGCCTAGGTAAGGGGCGAATGGTCTAAACAGTTGGCATCGCCGCGGCCCCCCTCCTACCTTGGGAATGGCATGATGTTTACTACACTGTCTCCTTAAATGACCCACACCATTACAATTAAAACAAACCATTGTTTTTTCTTACTGTCACTAATATTTTTACTCAAAAGGGTAACTTGTTCAGGAGATCCTGTTATTACTGGAAATTGACGGTATTGAATGACTATATCATTAAGAGCCCCAAAATTAGTCACTAGTTGCCCATGCAAAGCTAGACTCCGAATTTTGAGATGCCTGGAATTCATCAATATGGTTTTCACTATTTCATCCTCTGAGAAATGAACCTTTAATATCTTGGCAGCCTGGCTGAAAAAATTAGTAAACAATTCCTGAACTCTTTGCCATCTAAACTAATATTTTGAAAGTAATAGGTTATAATTAACTGGAGATAATAATGATGTCTGAAACATTACAATGAAAGTACTCAATTCAGTGTAAGTTAACCATAGCTTTCAAAACCATAGCAACTGGAGGCTCATCTATATGGGGATGTACCATTTACAATATAACAGAATTATGCACACCATAGGCTTGAGCTTCTTTGTACAATTTAAGTAGCACCAATATGAATGTACGAGCATTCTTCCCCCCCTGATAGTCAGAGAATGCAAGTCATTGACCTCTTTAGCATGCACAGCTGATTAAACTACAAAAGGAACCTCAATCCCTTTTATAAGACATGCAACTTTCAATAACTCCTCACATCTTGTCACTAAAAGAAGTACTGACTCACTATATTTACTAGAACACAAGAAGTGCAAGTTCTTAATACGACAGAGCCAGAATATTTGTCACCCAGAAATCTACAGATTTGAAGTTGGGTAGCCTCTACCTTATTATAATCCTAGTTGAGTGCACACAAAACAGAATACTGAGACTGACACAGCTCATATTCCTCTTCTTCAGAATTCAGCAAAACTTGCACCTCTGTATCTCCAAGAACGTCCAAACATCTGCATCAATCTCCGCAACATGCCGACCAAACTTTGATCGGGCATAACCAAGCCATGAACAACACACTCGAAAATATGTTCCTCATTCACCAAGAGTTCTGGCTGAAATGGAAGAGTTATCATGATTAATGCCTTGGTGAGAGGTCCCCAAATACAATGGGTCTACATATTTAAAGACCAGCTACACACGTGTAATGATAGACAGTTGTACCAACAAAGTTCTCACGCTATTCAATTTGTTCAATATCACTCACTGATTATACAAACTGCTACTCTGATACAATAGCAATGATCATTAATTACAATCAACCAATTAATTACAATTAACCACACAGACTGCTACCACTTTTGTTACCCCATTCCCTTCTTCAGGTTTCCGAGAACTAAAACCCACTTCCTCTACCTAAGGCGGCAGGACAGTTTGAATAAGGAAAACCTATCTTAAGTAAAATATGCCTGGATTGATGCGAGGAAGGTTCAACAACATTTACTAAAATTACAAAGCATTTGTTAAGTTCATTAATAGACTTTATAATATATATATATATATATATATAGGGCAATATGTGAACTATTGATGATTAATTGAATAGTAATGATTAATGCTGTAATTAATTGAAAGATATGCTCATTTGAAGGTTTAATAATGGCTTCTGAACACATCAACAATAATCAAGCATTAAACAGTGAAATTATTAACCATTGGTAAACTATAAGAAAAACTTAACAAGCATTTGACTTATTTCTGCCATTTGCAATTTAGTTGAAAAAATATGCCCTCTTTTCTTGAATGTTATAAGCATTACTGTACACATTAATAATCATATTTGTGTAAGTATAATGCCCCTCTACTACTACATTTCAATATTAATCATGCACTCTTATACAATACATTAAAGATAAGTAAACCTCTCATGGTATGATCTCAACCAGTAGTCATGTAGAATATCTCCTTTGCAGATGAAGCGAACCTGATGTAATGACGGCCAATAGGAGCCGGCCGAACTTTGAGGATTACATAAGATGCTCTCAGTTACAATTGTCGTGGGATGTAGCGCGTATTCCCCCCCCCCCCCTGGAAAACATGTTAGGCATTTCGATATTCAGCTTCAGAAAGATTTCACGAAAACGAAAACCTCTAGGGCTGGACTAAGTGACAGGTTGCCATAAAGTTGCTCCAGCGAAGTCATGCAGTTAAGCTCACAGCCATAATTACCTAACAGGACATCACGTCGATATCGCAGAGGTGGTTCTACCGATTCGCCGTAGAGCCTATCAACTGGGCTGGTTGGAAAAGCCCCAACAGCCACACGGATGCCCTGATTATGGACTGTAGCTAATCTTCTCAGCACAGATGGTTGTGCTAAAGAATACACAATGCAACCATAATCTCACTTGGATCGAATCAGCGCACTATAAAGACGGAGCAGCACTGTCCGATCTGCTTCCCAAGATTTGCCACTTAGCATCCGTAAAATATTCAGAGAACGGTCATACCGCGCTTTCAGCTGTGCTATAAATGGTGTCCAGCATAGTTTCCGGTCGAATACCAACTACCGGAGTCTGGCCTGATCGGTTAAGAGAAGTAAATCTGGCCCGAGGTGAAGAGTAGGTGTCATTTGCCACCTATGGCAACAGAGGTTAACGTAGACTGTCTTCTCAGTTGAAAAACGAAAGCCATTTTTCAAGCTTATATCACAGAGATTGTCTAAATACCGCTGGAGATGGCGTTTCAAAAGCGGCTGAAAAATACAAAAGATGAAAAGTCATCTACGAGTAAGTAGGACGAGACGTCTGGAGGAACACCTTGAGATATAGAGTTAACTGCTATAGTAAACAGCGACACGCTCAGAACTGACCCCTGGGGCACATTGTTCTCTTGAATAAAAAGGTCAGAAAAAACTGATTTGACCCTTACTCGGAAAACGCGGTCCCTCATAAGCTCCTAAATAAACAGCGATAGGCGTCCACATAGTTTTTAGCTGAGGAGGGAACGTATATAGGCCTGGAGTTGGAAAGGCTTACCCTCAGGAGAGAGATGTTTCAACATTTCAACATGGATGCCATCTCGGGTGCAAAGATGAAAGTGCATGATCTAGCTCCGCCATGGTGAAAGGCAGATTGTAGTTTATAAAGTTACCAGAATGAAAAGGAAATCGTGAGATTCCACTTAAGCCTTGATAGCAGGTACTCGGGGGCATAGTTATCTGAGCTAGACACTGAGCGAAAGCACTGCCAGGAGTGTTGGCCACCTCAAAGGGATCAACTACAGCGCCTGCCTCTGTTTTTAGACCGGCGATTGGGATTTGGTTCGATTTTTCGCCACACGCCATAACTTATCTCATAGAACAGAGGAAGCTGTATGTCAGTTAAACGATGCTACAAACTTGCTCCAAGACGACTTCTTGTTATCCCTAAGAATTTGGCACACAACTTTTTATATTGTATTAGATTATATTTTTATATAATTTTATATTATATTGTATTATTAGATTATCTAGATGTTGGAAAACCCCAGAGTACGTCTGCGAGCACCAATAGAATTCCGGCAGTCATCTGTCCACCAGAGGACAGGAAAGTGACAGGGTTGTCCAGTGACCGCGGAAATGGACCAGAAATAATGGTCTCTCTGAGATGTTTGACTAAACAAGTCACTGAGTCGTGCTTGTGGTAGTTAAAATGGCGAGGCTGGAATAAAGGTTCCATTTGACTCTGTCAAAGCGCCATCTAAGTAAACGCGCGGAAAATACGTCTTGGGTCAATAGGCTTATAAAAATTGGGAAAAAATCACTAGAATGCAAATCTGACAAAACATTCCATTGTTACGGAACTGCCAACGGTGGAGAACAAACCGCTATATCTAGGTATGAAAAACTTTTGAAGGCGTCAGAAAGAAATGTAGGCTCTCCGGTATTCCAGAGAGACAGGCTATAGAAATGGTGTTAGTAGTTGAGAATTGAGGTCTGGTAACTCGGTGCGCGAGAGGTCATTAGAGGTAGGCAGAGAGATAATACAAATGGTAAATGTGGCAAATGGCAGCATAATCCTTACAACGATTTGCTGGAGGTCAGACTGTATAGAGACGGAATTAGCGTAAATGTCATCTCTGATAAGCATCATATTGCCCCAGTATGCTGGAACACTTTTTGCCGGTGATAAATCAAACCGTACAGAAGAATAATGCCTGAGTGTAACATTGTTTTGTGGAAGGATCTTAGTATCTTATAGGCAGACGAGTAGAGGTTGATGCGCATTGAGTAACAGTTCAAGCTCTGCTCGATGTGGTCGAATGCCGCGTATGTTCCACTGTAGGATAGCCATAACCTATACTATGGGATAACTTCTAAATAGAAATACGAATTTGCACATTGGGCGGTGGTGGTCTGTTTAATTTATTCCTTTTAGCCGTCGGACTAACATTTTTTCAGGAGCACGATCCTGCCACATACGCACTGTCCGTCCGGCAGTGGGGGCAGAATCCTATTGTTCAATCTCCTCCACAGGGTAGAACCCCTTACCAATAGAGAACTTCAGTTCAAAGACCTCGATTTGAGGTACTGATTGGCGAAGATGGATGTCGCAGATCGGAGCTCCTCCCAGAAGATTCCTCACAAGACGATCTGCAAGGAGAGTGACGTGGACTTTTACCACCTTTAGATGTTTTGGGTGCAGGCGCAACACGCTCCTTAAGAAAGTCAGTCCTAATATAGCCTTTCTTTAAAGCTCTCTGTTGTGCAGAATACTCTACGGTTTTGCCGGTCTTATTGCCTGAGGTCGACGGCGGGGTGACAATTTTGCTGGAATATTGTTTACATTGGCGGATTTGGCAGATGGTGATGCGGACATAGACGTAGTTTTTGAGGTCTTCCTAAGTGGTTTGGCAACGATAATCTTTTCTGCAATTATGGCTGCGTTGACATCGCAGATCATGTTTCGATTTCCCGCATCGGCACCAATTTAGTTATAACAGAGTCATAGAAACCGGACTGCGGGACAGAGGGTCCTGGGTTACGCAGGAGCTTAGAGGCTTCGGAAAAGGACACCTCTTTCACCCGAATTACCTAATTCGCGCTCTGTCTCTCTCTCTCTCTCTCTCTCTCTCTCTCTCTCTCTCTTTCTCTGTCTTCAGCAAAAGGAGTACAATCTCGGGAATTAGATGGTGTTCCCCGCTGCAGTTCACACAAGATGGAGGGGTACTGCAATCCCCATCGTGCGAAGCGTCGCCAGAACACGTAGACCGACCAGTACAAAATTCGCTGGTATGTCCAAACCGCTGGCACTTGTATCAGCGTAAGGGGTTCGGAATGTAATGCTTAACCTCGTTCATAACCTGCCTTAATCCGTTGAGGGAGATCTACCCGATCAAAGGTAAGGAACAGGGTACGGGTAGGCACGAATTCACCATTTACTTTCTGTTGAATACTATAGACGGATTTGATGTCTTGTTCTGCCAGATACTCTTGAAGCTCCTCATTGGACATATCGTCCCATGCGCGGGTTGCGATAATGCCACGCGAGGAGTTCAAGGTCTTGTGCTTGTCGACCTTAACCGAGTAGCTGCCTAACATTTTCGTTCGAAGGATCTTCGCTGCCTGGGATGCTGAAATTGCCTCAACCAGGAGGTCACCATTTCGGGCTCTAGCACTAGAATTAACTAGGCCAGCTATGTTATATAATCCCTTTTGGATGGCGAAAGGGCTCACAGGTGTAAATTTTCTTCCTTCCTCTGTCCTAGACATAACAAAGTAGCGAGGACCATTAGACTCGACTACTTCTTTCCACACATATTAAATTTAAGTTTATTTTTTGCCATAAGAATATGGCATAAATCCATCCCCCTGTGCTCCCCAGACACCACTGGGATGACAGGATAACACAGGGGATATAGCATTCTCGCCATCCCATTCACCTTGGAGTTTGGTACAGTACCTAGTCCTGGCTGATTGACTAGGGATGGGTTAGTCCCTAGCCTTCAGTTTAGATGAAGCAGAAACCAAAGCAGTGTATGTGGGTGTGCACCCTCTTCAGTTGCTGAAGTATAGAAGCCCAGGCTCAGGTACGCAACCCTCAACCAACCAGAACGTTTCTTTCCACCGACATGGGTCTCCACGCATGGCCAGCACGTGGGTGGGCATTTCAAGGTACTGACTCCCTCACCACTAAGAGGTTGCCCACACGAGGGAGTCAAGGTTGGCATGAAACCGTGGGTGCTACAAAGCTGTAACTAGCATAGAAGGCCTCAAGAGGGTCGGTTGTGGGTGGTGACGACTGTAGGCTATTGGTGGAAAACTATGAAGGTTGATGTCATGTTATGCTTGGATGGCTTGATACACACAGATATTGTGTTACATCCTGTCATTTCAACCTTCAAATCCATAATCCTCCCGTCGAGCATCATTTGCACCATGGCATTCAATTCCTTAGTGTTTCTCTTAACTCCTCCCACCTGGACATTAAGGCATTGGATGTGGTCTTTCATGTTTGCAACAAGGTCTTACACCTTTTCCCTGATATCTTCCATTCCCCCCCCCTCCCCTGCAACCCAAGTTCTTCTACATCCTTCACAATGGCCAGTTGTTCATTGACTTTGGTAAACAGTTCCATTTTCATAGTAGAAATTTCAGTTTTCATTTCTGTCTGCACCTTCTCAATCTTTTCGATGACAGATTTCATTTTCTCATCCATCTTCTCCCTGTTCGATTCCATCTTCTTGTCTATTTTCTCCACTGCAGTTTCTAATTTTGTGTCCAAAAGGAAAAGTTTTCCTATCATTTCTGCATTCAACCATAGTGTGAAGCTTATACAACTCCTAGTAAAAATTCAAAGCTCAGGGCTATAATATGAACTTCATGTTCATACCAGCACCATGGATAGCTGAGGAATGAAGGCAATAATAACAATAGAAGGTTTATGTATCTAATATTAAATCACCTAAACGTTTGGTTTAGTTTTCCTTCTTAGATAATTTACTAATATCCTCTACTTTGAAAACAAATTGGACTAATTTATGTAAATGATTTAAGTATGAGTGACTTACAAGTAGAAGATATCTTGTCCAATGAAAAATGCAGCATTGTTATATATGTAACATTAAATTTAAACAGAGAAGCAAGTAAAGAAGCATATCATGCTTCAATCCAGCTAGTTATAATTATGTGCATCTGACCATACTGTCAAAAGTACAATGCTTCTCAATCTGACATGTCCACTGATCTCATTTCACTTTCAGCTATAGCAATGCATTTATAAACCTTGAAACTCTTCATTGTTTTCTTCATAGGCAATAAGGTAAGTTTCGTTTTTCTCAATGTAGTTTGCAGTTTATACCTATGAAATGGCCTGTTCACTTTATCTTGGAGTAGTAATGAGAACAAAAATAGCGGCAAAATTAAAATTTACACATTATAATATGAGCTTTCTGAAGAGAGTGCCATGTCCAGTTTTATCTTTCTTGTTCTTATTGCCAGTCTCAGGATATCACAGCCTTTTTTTTATATTAGACTGTTTACAGCAGAAATTAGTTTTAACTGCTATGATATTGTATATGTACTAGAGCTCTCTGCAATTACAAACTTGGAAAATGAAACTGAAACAAATTTCATTCAATGTATCTCCTGACCACAAATCCTGATTCACTCAGCTTCCACAGCATGCTTTGTTTTTTTTTTTTTTTTTTTTTTTTTTTGTATTTTTTTCCTAGCAAAAGCATTATCTGTAGCTTAATTATATAGAAGTGAAAATTGGTAACTACTTCAAAACAACAGCAAAAAATGTAACAAACAGACAGAAATTAACAACATATAACTTTAATGTGTGCTATTAATAAAGTATAAAGATTGGGACAAATAAATGAACTGTAAATAGTAATAGATACATTTAAGAAATATTTACTCTATCAGATTTTATATAGGCTAACATGAATTATGTGGCTGAATTGGAAGCAGGTGTAGAAATATTATTGGTCAGTCACAAACAAATGATGCACCATGGGTAATTAACTTTCTGCTTTGCAATTATATGGTCAACAATATGAACTCCTCCTCTCATTACTGGAATAGCTATTCTATGTTGTCTTGTTGCTCATTCTTATTTCCTTCTCAGGTTATTATGAACCAGCATTTATTACAGGGCTTTGGTTTTGGTATCTCAAAGGTATACACCTGATACAGATACTTAACAGAAGCCTTAAAATTATAGATCTGTATCATCCTAGTAAGAGAATATTATTGGAGATAGCTTTAATGTTCACAAACCATTATGAAAAATGAACCTGTAATATTAAAGAAAATACTGAGCATACTTATAATACTTGTATTAATTGTAGCAGGTACGTAAGTTGAAACTTTAAGTTTCAGCACTACTGTATGCTTTAAAAGCAACACAGTCATATTCTAGCACTTGTTAGTGTTTAAAATAACATGACATAATCTCAGTAAGCATTCATATGTAAACAAGGCTATTAATAAATGATTTGTCCTGATATATCAGTTACAACTGATGATCATTAAATGCATATGTAAAAGGTTTAAGAATGGATGACTTCTGTTTAAATATTTAGTATTTTTAAAGGAAAATATAGTATCTTTTATACATAATATTATTCTTTCTTATACATAATATTAAAGGTATCATTTTAATCATATACTTGTGATTTATGTTGTACATATACTAGCTGGATGTAAGCTGTATTCTCTATATTGTATTTAATGGAATAAAAATTAAAACAGCTCTATGGTGTAAAATGGATGTGCAAAATACCTGAAACCTTGTCTTCTTGTTTAAAATGGAAGACAATTAATTGAAAATCAGAAGACAATAAAGCTAATTCTTTTTCTAATTGGTCTTAGTATTTAAAGAAAGTATACTTCCTAAACCAATGCATCAACAGAAGTATTTTCTGATATGTATGAACCTGCTTAATGTATTTTTCGTCCCAAATATTGGTTTATTATGCATGACAAATTTAGCAGACAGCAACCCTTTGTTAATCTTTATATAATCCACTGCAGCAGAGAAAAAGTGCCCCAGTATTCCTTTCCTGGTTAATGCACCCAAAAAGGAAAAAGGGAAGAGTACAGGTGAATTCAGTTTTAAACGAAAGCAAGCATTTCTAAAAAAAAAAAAAAAAAACAGTACTGCACAGCATGAAAAACAATAAAAAAAATTAAAGGGTCCCAAACTTTAAATACTGAATGCTGAAATTATGCTTTTTTCAGCTTTGGTATAAGTAACAAAGAATAATTTATGCAAGTATCGGCCCCACCACAATATTTGGTGACATTTCCTTTTTCTGTGCAAAATTAGGTAGTCTCTCATACCCAGCATAAAATGGCAGGCTGAGAACCTTAGCAGCTATAGAACAGTCAAATAAATCTCCATTTCTTTCTTAAAAATCATGCAATTCTCCCCTGCTGAAATAAGTATTTGGGAAATGACTTACCAGAGTTCCTAAAGCCAGTTTATTTGTTCTTCTGAAACAATTTATGTCCTAATACTGCTAGTCATATAAAATTATATTTATAACAAACTTGCAAAAAGTAACTCTCACAACATTACTTTATTTCAGTGGTATTTAAGTTATTTTTAAAAGAAAAAATAAATCCATGAGCTGCAGTCAAATGTAATTATATTATCATCTACACGTGCCGTCACACTAATTTATTTTATACTGACCGTCCCCATCCCTTATTACAGTTACATTTGACTTGTGACTCGAAATCATGAGATTTGACTTTGAATGGATGTACCTTTATTTCATCTTGCCTCGTTGAGCACAGCTATATTGGCCATTTCCATTAAAGGTCATACAATCTGGTTTAGGAATTACAAAATGTTATTCAAACATGATGCCGATGGACCAATCTATTTATTTTATCATGCCAAGGGTATTCAGTATAACATGGAAGCAAGGAAAGTGTTGTTTACCCAAGGACATTGAATATTTCACATTTATTTGGCATTGCGACTAGTTTAGGCTTTGCATGTCTTCTCAGAGCTGCATGTGGCTGCTTCTTAGAAGTTTAGCCGCCGCTGTAATTCCCTCCCATGAAATTTTTTGCATTGTATTACCACTTTTTGCTTCCCCCACAGTTGCTACTCATACTGTATTTTCTTCCAGGTCTGCAATCTATGATCCTGCTTACCCAACTGTATACATTCTGACATCTGCACTTCAGGGGTGACAAAGGGTGTCACATGGGTGCAAAGGAGGGCCTAAAACAATTCACAAGAATTAAGCTTCCTCAATAAATATAATGCATGACTTATATTCATAACAACAAATACAACAACAATAGTAGTAGTAGTAATAATAATAATAATAATAATAATAATAATAATAATAATAATATTCAGGATTATAATATGAATAAATAAAAATTATAAGAAGAACAACAACAATGACGATGATATCAACAACATCAATAATAATAATAATAATAATAATAATAATAATAATAATAATAATAATAATAATAATAATAGTCATTATCATAATGACAATAATGATCATGATAATGATGATACTAAATATACTAATAATAATAATAATTAATAATAATAATAATAATAATAATAATAATAATAATAATAATAATAGAAGAAGAAGAATAGTAATAAGAAAAATAAGAATAAAAATAGTAGTAAGAATAATAATAATAATAGTGATGATGATGATAATAATAATAATAACAATAAGAAGAAGAAAAGAAAGAAGAAGAAGAACAATAATAATAAATGAATAACAATAATAATAATCATAATCAGCATCATCATGATCATGATAATGATAATAGTATTAACAATAACAATATTAATAATATAAATAAGAAGGAGAAAAACATCAACAACAATATCAATTATATAAATAATAATAATAATAATAATAATAATAATAATAATAATAATAATAATAATAATAATAATAATCATCAAGATCATGATAATGATATTAACAATAACAACATTAATAATATAAATAATAAGAAGAAAAACATCAACATTAATGTCAATAATATAACTAATAATAATAATAATGATATGATAATGATAATGATAATGATAATGATAATGATGATAATAATAATAATAATAATAATAATAATAATAATAATAATAATAATAATAATAATAATAATAATAATAATAATAATAAAGTGCCGTCCTAAAGGAGGTGTTGTTTCTATCTTATCATAATAGTGATTGTGGGGGTCATTTAGTTATTTATAAACGTATACACAAAATGAGGGAATGCCTTAAGTGGAAGAACATGGGAAATGAAATTAAAGAAAGGGTTAGAACATTTCATATTTGTAAAATGATTAAGAACGTCTAGGATGTTCATTTAGTTCATTTAGCGTCAAGAGGGGAAGAAAAGCGCATGGAAAAGTGGTTTGTCGTTTATATCGGTAGTTTTTCGAGAAGAAGGGAGGGAAATTGTTTTGAACTTGTGGTAGTGGATGCCTTTTCACGTTATGTGTGGCTTATATCCACGAGAGTTGCCGCCACCATCACGAGTGCTGTGAAGGCTATTAAAGGGATTTTTATAGTGTTTAACGCCCGCTTTTACTACTTTGGCACCGCAGGCAATATAAAAGGAATTGTATCATGATGTCGAGTGCCTGAAGTGATAATGGCGCTTGTGTCACATTTAAATTTATTTTCTACATTTTTTGTGTATTGTTTCACCGCAGGCGATGACACTAATGATACATGAAGATGGAGTACCGGTGGAATGTGATGGCAGAGAGAACCGGAGAACCCGGAGAAAACCCGCCCCTGTGCCGCTTTGTCCACCACAAATCTCACATGCAGTCACTTGAGATGTTGATGATTATTAGGGTTAAGGGTGCCCAACTGCAGCGGTTATTAGCACCCACCGTAAAACGACCGTGCCAAAGACCGAGAAACAGAATCATTAAAACGCATTATGAACAAAAAACTGTAGAGAACACCAGTAAAAATAAAGTTCATCATTAAACCTAAGGAATCTAAAACAAAATGATAAATTAAAAATAGCTATAGCTAAAATGGCATGACAAAAACCAAAACCTTTTTCTAAAATCCCAGTGTGCAAAAGGAGAAAAACTCGGAAAAAGAAGCGATAAAGGAAGAATCATATGGATTAAAAATCAATGGAAAATGACGGGAATAAAAGCATAAGATCAAACTAAAACGTGTGTAAAAGTGAACGTAAAAAACTAAAATAGAAGCTAATATAAAATACGCACGTTAAAAGCGTTGAAAGATTTAAAACATCCAAACCTACAACTAACGTTTCTTGATCAACAGCGGGAGAAGACTAAAATTAAATTGTTAATTGGAATGTCAGTTTTGATAAAAAGATAAAAACCGTTTCCACCGCTTTGATGTTGTCAGCAAGCACCCCCGCGAGGGAGACCGGCAGGTGTAACGCTGAAGTGCTGCCAGAGCGGAGCACTCCAGCAGCATGTGCCGGACCGACAATGCTGCTCCACAAAGCGGACATATAGGTATCGGTTCCCGCGTAAATAGATGACTATGAATAAAAATACAGTGACTGATTCCTAAACGAGCCTGTATCGTTTCCTGGCAAGCCATCGTGACCAGGGATCCATGCACACCCCACTTTAACGCCCGAAGTGTAACATGTGGAGGGCAACCTGAATGCGCTGCACGATAAGATGGTATTTGTACAGCTCGAGAGGGCTCTGAAGTGCACTAAGGGTATCACACATAGTTAGGCTGTTATCCAAACGTCGACGGCGAACGTAAAGCATGGCTCTATAAATGGCACACAGTTCAGCAGTAAATACAGTTGTACCAGAATGCAAGCCGAAGGTACACGGGTCGCTACCGTGAACAAAGGCACATCCAACACCATCATTACACTTACTGCCATCGGTGTAGATTAAAACGCGGTCACTGTACTGGGATAAACATTCTAAAAAACAAGAACACATACTAAATTCAGGCATCTTATATTCGCTGCAGGCCGTCAATCCAAGTTCTACATAAGATCTGGTACGTAACCAGAGTGGGAATGCCCTCTCCCTCTTAGGAACAATTATCTCAATATCGTGTTTCGGAAGCAGTTCTCCGAATCGGAAACCGGCAGGTCTTGGACTAAGCGAAAGGTTTCGATAACGTTCGTCCAGCTCGTTGGAGAAAAAAAGTGGAAAGGTTGGATGCGAAGGCATACCATTAAGCCCACATCCATAATTACTAGCAGGGCATGACGCCGACACTGCAGAGGGGGTTCTGCCGATTCGGCGTAGAGGCTAAGAACTGGGCTGGTTAAAAAAGTCCCAACAGCCAGGTGGATGCCCTGATTATGGACAGTGACCAATCGTCTAAGCACAGATGGTCGCGCAGAAGAATATACAATGCATGAATAGTCAAACTTGGATCCGATCAGTGCTCGATAAAGACGCCGCAGTATTGTCCGATCTGTTCCCCAGTTTTTGCCACTTAGTGTCCGTAAAATATTAAGAGAACCGTCACACCGCGCTTTAAGCTGTGCTATATGTGTTGACCAGCATAGTTTTCGATTGGAAACAAACCCCAGGAATCTTCCTCATCCGCGAGGGGAAGTAAATCTGGCCCAAGCTGAACAGTAGGTGCCATGCGCCACCGACGACGCCAGAAGTTAACGCAGACGGTCTTCTCAGGTGAAAAGCGAAAGCCGTTTTCTGAGCTCCAAACATAGAGGTTGTGCAAACATTGCTGGAGACAGCGTTCCAATAACGGTGTTCGCTGAGAAGTACTGAAGAAGGCAAAGTCGTCCACGGATAAACAGGATGAGAGACCTGGGGGAACACATTGCGTTATGGAATTAATCACTATAGCAGATAGCGTCACGCTTAGTACCGAGCACTACGGCACAGCGTTCTCCTGAATAAAATTGCTAGAAAAGATCGAGCCGAACGCGGTCTCGCAGACGGATAAACAGGATGAGAGACCTGGGGGAACACATTGCGATATGGAATTAATCACTATAGCAGATAGCGTCGCGCTTAGTACCGAGCACTACGGCACAGCGTTCTCCTGAATAAAATTGCTAGAAAAGATCGAGCCGAACGCGGTCTCGCAGAAATTCCTGAAAGATCGATGGAGGGCGGCCACATATTTCCCAATTGTGGAGAGAAGGTGGTATCCCAGCTCGCCAACACGTATCATAGGCCTTCTCGAGGTCAAAAAATATACCAACTGTTTGGCCGTCCATGATCTTAGTTGAGAGCAAAACAAGGCGGTCAATAGCTGAACGAGCCCGGCAAAAATCACACTGGGTGTAAGTTAAAAGATTGTGGGATTCCAGCCACCACACCATGCATTCCATCACCTTGCTTACGCAAATGGTGAGGGAAATAGCACGGTAACTGGAAGAAAGTTGACGGTCCTTGCCGGGTTTCAAAATAGGAATGACGGTGGCCTCCTGCCATTTAACTGGAAAAGTGGTATCATCCAGCCACGATTATAGACCTTGAGAAGGAAAGCCTTGCCTTCTGGAGTGAGATGTTGCAAAATTTGGACGTGGATGCCATCTGTACCTGGCACAGAGTTTCGCGAATATGAGAGTACATTGTCCAGCACCGCCATGGTAAAAAGGCTATTGTAGTCTTTAAGGTTACCAGAACGGAAAGCAAAACCTTCAGAATCCACCTGAACCTTAACTGGAAGAAACTCGGATGAATAGCTCTCGGAGCTGAACATTTCCGCGAAAGCTCTGCCAAGAGTGTTAGCCACGTCAAACATATCAACCACAGGGCCTGCAGTTGTTCTTCAGATCGGATAGTGGCATATGGATCGCTTTTCCGGCTACACGCCGAAATTTATACCATGCGACAGAGGAAGGGGTATGGCGATTAAAGGGTGATACAAAGAAGCTCCATGATGTCTTCTTGCTATCCTTAATAATTCGTCTAGATTGGGCACGCAGCTTTTTATATTGCATAAAATTATCCAGAATATGGCCACGCTGGAAAGCCCTGAGAGCTCATCTGCAAGCACGAATGGCATCCCGGCAGTCACCTGTGCACCAAGGAACAGGAAAGCGATGGGGATGTCCAGTCGACTGCGGAATAGAAAGTTGAGTAGAGGAAATAATTGTCTCGGTGAGGGGTTGGACTAAAAAAAACTACCGAATCGTGCTCGTTGTAGTGTAAAGCGGTTAAGCTGAAATAAAGCTTCTAGTTCCCCCGCTCTAGGTGTCATCTAGGTAAACGCGTGAAACATATATCCTGTTCTAGGGCACAAATAGGAATAGGAAAGCGGTCGCTTGAATGCAAGTCAGAGATGATATTTCCATTGTAAGCAAACTGCCAACTGTGGAGAACAAACCGCATCATCCAGATGAGAAAAACTATGGAATGCCTCAGAAAGAAATGTAGGCTCTCCGGTGCTCAGGAGAGATAGATTGATATCATCCAAGATATCGGTGACAACTTTTCCTCTTGCACAAGCCCAAGAATTGCCCCAAAGAGAGTGGTGGGCATTAACGTCCCCAACCAACAGAAGAGGAGTTGGTAGCTGGGAGACGAGGTCCTGTAAATCAGTGCGCGAGAGGTCATCCGATGGAAGCACATAGATACTGCAAATGGTGAAGCTAATAGAGGGAAGTTTAATGCGTAGAGCGATGGATTATATGTCAGAATGTATAGTTACAGATTATGCGAAGACATCTTCTGTGTTAAGAATCATGGTGACCCCATGTGCAGGAGCACCATCCTTGGGGACGGAACTTGGTCTCTTGCAAGCATGCGACCAAAGGCTGATTCTGGTGGAGCAACAATTCCAGCTGTGGTCGATGTGATCTAATTCCACGTATATTCCACTGTAGGATAGCCATGGGCAATTGTATGGGATAAGAGTTAAATGAAAAGTCGTTTCTGCATGTTCGGCTGAGCTGGTAGGTATAGTTTACTTTTCTTGGCGGCCGGACCGACACTTTTTTTCTGGAGCACGATCCTGCCGTCTGCCAGGGAGGGTAGAATCCTCCTGGTTCATCTCTTCCACGAGGGAGGTCCTATTGCTAAAAAAGAATTTCGATTCGAGAAGCTCTAACCGATTAGAGGTGCTGATCAGCGAAGATTGTGGTCACCGACCTTCTCTCTCCCCAGAGGAGTCCTCAGAAGAGGATATGCCTGGAGAGTGACGTGGACTGGCTCTTTCCTTAGATGGTTTGGGAGAGACTTTACATTTTCTCTTAAGAAGTCGGCTCTGACATAACTAGTCTTGAACGGTTTCTTCGGTGCAGCATAGTCAACTGTCTTGCCAGTCTTAACGCCTGAAGTTGAAAGTTTGGTTGACTCCTTTAATGTAGTGCGGTTGACGTTGGCGGATGTGGCAATTGTAGATGTAGCTGTTGAAGTCTTAGGCGGTGGTCTGGCTAGGAGTATCTTTTCGGCGATGGTGGCGCAGCTTATATCGCTGGTTTGAGTAGCGATTTCCCGACTCGGTACCAGTTTAGCTGCGACGGAGCTATAGGTACCAGATATCGGGACAGAAGTTTGGCGAATGTGCAGGAGTGCTCTCTCGAGGCATTCTGGAGAACTGGATGGATGTTCTCCACCGCAATTAACGCAAGATGAAGTGGACGTACAATCTCCAGCGTGCGTGACATCTCCACATTTGGAACAGGTAGACCGACCACTGCAGAACTCACTAGTGTGACCAAAGCGCTGACACTTGTAGCATCTGTGTGGGTAGGGACGTATGACCTATTTTCGATAGCTTCGTACCCTGCCTTAATCCTTTGTGAGAGATCCACCCTAGCAAATGTTAAGAACAGGATACGGGTACGCACAAATTCACCATTTATTCTCTGCTGAACCCTATACACAGAGCTAACGCCTTGTTCCGCAAGATTCTCTTGAATCTTCTCGTTTGACAGTCCCTCCAACACGCGGGTACGGACAACCCCGCGCGAGGAGTTCAAGGTTTTGTCCTTTTCCACTTTAACGGGTAGCTGCTCAACATATGCGCTCGCAATAATTTCGCAGCCCGGGATACCGATATTGTTTCGACCAGGTTCTTGCCATTACGTGCGCGAGTAAAAGAATTCTGGTCCAGCTATAGTATCCAGGTCCTTTGTATAAGAAATGGGCTAACCGATGTGAATTTCCTCCCTTTCTCTGTTTTGTAAATGACCAAGTAGCGAGGACCGCTACACTCGCCTACTTCGATTCCAAGCATTATATTATGCTTTTGTTTGGCTTTTGCCATAAGATATATGGTAAAAATTCATCCCCTAGTATTCCTCACCCACCACGGAGCCCAACGAGGTGTCATCCCACTCGGGTGACAGGGTTACACAGGGGATATAGCAGGCTCCCCGTCCCACTCACCCTGGAGTTCGATATAATACCTAGTTCTGGCCGATTGACTAGGGGTGTCTTAGTCCCTAGCCTCCCGTTTAGGCGAAGCAGAAACCAAAGCAGTGTATCAGGCTGCGCACCCCCTCTCTAGTTACTGAAAATCACAAACCCAGGCTCTGGTACGCAACCCTCAACCGACCAAAACATTCCTTTCCACCGATATGGGTCTCCACGCACGGCCTACTTGTGGGTGGGCATTGTGACCTAATGACTCCCCCACCACTCAGAGATACCCCACAGAGGGAGTCAAGATTGGCTCAGGAACCACCGGGTGCGCCAAACCCGTATCTACCGAAGTAGGCCCCTGGGGAACCGGACCGTCTTGGTGAGACACGAGTGGTATGACCACTCGGCCATGGCACCGCTCTACATTTTGTTTTGGTATGACAGTAAAACATGCAACCACCACACCTTATTGTTCCCAAGCTTGCCAGCCTCAGGGGCCTACTTCGGTATGTACGGGTTAGGTGCACCCGGGATCCCGAACCACCTTTGACTCTCTCAGTGGGCAACCTCTGAGTGGTGAGGGGGACCAATGGTACAAATGCCCACCCACGTGTAGGCCGTAATTGGAGGCCTATAGATGTGGAAAGGAATAGCCTGGATGGTTGAGGGTTGTGCATCTGAGCCTGGGGTTCTGATTTTCAGTAACTGGGGAGGGTGCGCAGCCTAATACACCGCTTTGGTTTCTGCTTCGCCTAAACGGGAGACTAGGGACTAACGCTCCCTAGTCAATTAGCCAGGACTAGGTATTATAACGAACTCCAGGTTGAGTGGGACGGCGAGCCTGCTATATCCCCTGTGTAGCCGTGTCCCCCCAGTAGGATGACACCTTGTTGGGATCCGTGATGTGTGGGGAGCACTAGGGATGAATTTTTTCTATTACTCTATGCCATCCAATAAACCAACATTTAAACGTGGTCCTGAATTTGAAAAAGAAGTAGGCGAGTCTTGTGGACCTCGCTACTTGATCGTTTCTACATCAGGGGAATAGAGGAAGTTCTCTACGGTGACCCCTTTTGCAATTCAAAAGGGTTTCGATGCAATAGCTGGTCTCTTTAAGTCGTGTTTCAGAGCCCGTAACGGCACGCTGCTGGTCGAGGCAATATCCGCATCCCATGCTGTCAAATTGATATAGGCCAAAATGTTAGCAAGTTACCCCGTGAAAATCGAAGCACATAAGACGCTTAACACCACACGTGGTGTGATAAGCACCCGCGCTCTTGATGGTCAAAGTACTGAGGAGATCCAAGAGAATATGTCGGACCAAGGCATCACATCTGTATATCGGGTCCAGCGTTAGGTAAATGGAGAATTCATGTTCCTGACTTTTGATCGGATATATCTTCCTCAAAGGATTAAGGCATGGTATGAAGCCATAGAGGTTAGACCTTATATACCAAACCTGCTCCGGTGCTATAAGTGTCAGAGTTTCGGCCACACGCGTGGTTTTTGCAACGGCAAATCTACCTGCGCCAACTATGGTGACCTCTCCCAAGATGAAGTGTGTACTTCACATCCATCGTGCATGAATTGTGACGGAAAACATTCATCAAGTTCCGGAGAATGCCCCCGTTTTGCAGAGGAGAAGGCGATCCAGGAGAACCTGATAAAAGAGGTGTCCTTCACGGAGGCCCGGAAGCTCCTGCAACTTCGCCAACCCTCTGTCCCGAAGTCCGGTAACTTTAGCTTGGTACTCACTAAATTGGTACCATGTAGGAAAATCGCAACGCTAACCAGCGATATAAACGGGGATACTATTGCGGAAAACGTGCTTGTAGTCAGAGCACTGCCAAAGTCTTCCTCTGCTACTACAAAGTCGGTACCAACATCTGCCAAATCCACCAGTATACAGAGCAGTACAGCAGTCGTATCTAAACCTTCGACATCGGGAACTAAGACTGGTAAACTTGTGCCGTGTTTTGTACATGCGAGACAATTCAGGACGGGTTATGCTAGACAAGACTTTCTGAAAGATAGTGACAAGCCCGCTCCCAAAACATTTAAGGGAAAGCAAAGTCCATGTAACTCTCCACGGCGATCCTCTTCTGAGGAATTTTCTGGGAGAAATTCAGATCGGCGGCAACGATTTTCGCCGATCAGTATTTGTAATCCGTCCGAAGTTCGAAGTCCTCGAACCGAAATTTTCTATTGGAAAAGGGTGTTCCCCCTGGAGGAGATGGAGCAGCTACTCTAAAACACACAGTACGTAAGCGACAGGATCGTGCTGCTGAACACAATGTTAGTCCGACATCTAAAAAGAATAAGGTAAACCGACCAGCACCGCCTAATATGCAGAAACGTCTTTCAATTTAAAACTTATCCCATCATATAGACAATGGCTATCCTACAGTTCGACATATGCGAAGCTAGATCACAGCAACCTGAGCTTGAACTGTTGCTGCACCAGAATCAGCCTCTGGTCGCATGCTTACAAGAGACGAAGGTCCGTCCCCAGGACACCGTTGCCATCAGGCAGTACACCTCCGTACGTTGTGATTGATCACTGGAGGAGGGTGTACCGGCACATGGGGACACTATGATGCTTATCCGAAATGATATATTTGCCGAATCCATACCTTACAATGTGATATCCAGTCCGTCACTGTCAGGATTAAGCTACCCTCCGCCATTTTGTCCATTTGTGGCATCTAACTGCCCCCATCTGCTGACCTCTCGCACACCGATTTAGAAGACGTAGTTGCGCAGTTGCCTCCACCTTTTTTGTTGGTAGGCGATATGAATGCCCATCACCCGCTTTGGGGCTCACCTCGGGTATGTGCGAGGGGTAGGGTAATTCAAGACTTTTTAGACAGTAATAATTTAGCTCTCTTAAACACCGAAAAGCCCACATTCCTTTCTGACGACTTTCATAGTCTTTCATGCCTTGATGTAGCAATTTGTTCACCGCAGTTAGCAGTTTCCTTGAGTTGGAATATCATCTCCGATTTGCATTCCGTGACCACTTACCATGTCTTATTAGTCTTTTGACACATCCTGTATGTTCCACTCTTTCATCTAGCTGGCGCTTAGATCAAGCCAACTGGGAACTGTATTCCCTCTTGGCCGTTTTTAACTATGATGAGCACAGCTCTGTGAACTATTTAGTTGGCCACTTAACTGAGACAACTCTATCCTCTGCTGAGCAATCCATTCCTCTTTGCACTGGCACTGCCCGAAGAATTGCCGTACCTTGTTGGAACGATGAGTGCCGTAGTGCTATTCGTGCTCGCAGGCGCGCTCTCAGAATTTTCCAGCGTCGCCCTTCACTGCATAACCTTATACACTATAAGAGAATGCGCGCGTAACCTCGCCAAGGTTTTAAGGATAGCAATAACACGTCCTGGAGCAAATTTGTAGCTTCTTTCAATGCACATTCTCCTTCCTCTGTCGTATGGGATAAGTTAAGACGTGTGGCTTGAAAATCGACCCCATCTCAAAACGCCTGACGGGGCTGTTGATACATTTGACATGGCGAACGCTTTAGGCAGTACTTTCGCTCAAGTGTCTAGCTCAGACAATTATTCCCCTCATTTTCTTACAGTTAAGTCTCAGGTGGAATCTCAAGGATTCTCCTTTCGTTCCTGAAACCTTGAGGGTTATAATGGCCATTCCACCTTGGCAGAGCTAGACAATATACTTTCATCTTCGCGATACTCTGCACCAAGACCTGATGGTATCCACGTCCAAATGTTACAACATCTCTCTCCTGATGGTAAAGCTTTCCTACTCGAGGTCTATAATCCTGTCTGAGTTGACGGCACTTTTCCACACAAATGGCGGAAGGCCACCATCATACCCATTCCTAAACCTGGAAAGGACTGCCATTTACCATTCCTCACCAGTTGTGTATGCAAGGTGATGGAACGCATGATCAATGGCCGGTTAGTGTGGTGGCTGGAATCCCACAAAATTCTGACTAACACCCTGTGTGGTTTTTGACCCCAGGTCAGATCATGGAGGGATTTCTGAAGAACAGCCCAAACGTTGGGACATTTTTTGACCTTGAGAAGGCCTATGATACTCGTTGGTGGGCACGGATTTTGCGCTTCCTGCACAGCAGGAAGATATATAGACGCCTACCGTTGTTCATTCAGGAGTTTTTGCGGGCCCATGCTTTCCGAGCAAGGGTCGGCTCGGTTTTTTCTATTTTATTCAAGAGAACGGAATACCGAAAGGCTCGGTGCTCAGCATGACGCTCTTTGCTATAGCGATAAATTACATCTCGAACTGTGTTCCCCCAGGTGTCTCTTATTGTTTATTTGTGGACGACTTTGCCATCTTTGGCACTTCTCAGCGTACACCGTTTTGGAACGCTGTCTCCAGCGCTGGCTGGACAATCTCTATGATTAGAGCTCGAAGAACGACTTTCGTTTCTCACCTGAGAAGACATTGTGCGTTAATTTCTGGCGCCTTGGGCCAGATATATTTCCCTTTGCAAATGAGGTGAGATTCCTGGGGTTGATATCCGATCTGAAAATATGCTGTTCACCTCATGTAGCACAGCTTAAAGCGCGGTATGACCGTTCTCTGAATATTTTACGGATACTAAGCGGCAAATTTTGGGGAGCAGATCAGACAGTACTGCTGCGTTTTTATTGTGCAGTGATCCGCTCAAAGCTAGACTATGGATGTATTGTTTATTCTTCAACACGCCCATCTGTGCTGAGAAAGTTAGGTACTTTGCCCAATTGGGGCATCCGTGTGGCTGTTGGAGCATTTCCGACTAGCCCAGTTGTTAGCTTTTACGCCAAGTCGGGAGAACGATGTCGACGTAGTATCTTACTAGCAAATTATGGCTGTGGGCTTAGCAGCATTCTTTCGCATCCAACGTTTTCCCCGTTTTTTTATGTCGTGCACGATGAACGATACAGAAACTTGTCACGCGAGCTGCTTCGGAAACACAATATCGCGCTTCCTCGCATGTTTTCCAAAGGAGAGAGGGTCTAACTACCTTGGTTCCGTGCTACATCAATCGCAGATCTTGCGATGGCAGTTTACGAGAAATCTGCGATGCCTGTCTCTAGTATCCGTATTGTTTGTTTTTTTTTTTTTTTTTTAGAATTTTTATCCCGCTACAGTGTCTGATCTTTTATTTTCACCGATGGCAGTAAGTGTACCGACGGTGTTGGTTGTGCCTTTGTTATTGAGACCGAAACATATACTTTTGGTTTGCACAGTAGCACATCTATTTATACTGCCGAACTGTATGCCCTCTATCGAGCCATTCTGTTTGTTCGCTATCAAACCTCGGGTGATTGCTTTATAATGGGTGATTCCCTCAGTGCGCTTCAGAGCCTTCGTGAGCTGTACAGCCACCATCCTATTGTACAGCGCATTCAGGATACACTCCATATTTTACACGCTCTGGGCGTTAATGTGGAGTTTTCCTGGATTCTTGATCACGTTGGCTCGCCTGGGAATGAGCAGGCGGATTTGGCAACAAAGACGGCAACTACGGCACCGAGAAAAACGGTTCACTTCGTATCCTCTCCAGACTTCAGGCTCTTGGTGAGGAGAGGGATGCTTTCGTCCTGACATACCGAATGGAAAGCTCTGCGCAATAACAAGCTTCGCAAAGTGAAGGACGTCCCTGTCAGCTGATTCACCTCTTCCCGCGTATGTCGCCGAGAAGAGGTGGTATTGACGCGCTTACGTATCGGTCACTGTTTTTTTCCGCCACAGCTACCTGTTTAGGAGGGATCCCGCTCCTATCTGTGGACAGGAATTGACGGTCCGCCATGTGCTAGTAGAATAAGCTCGTCTTGTACGTTACCACCGGCGTGTATACAACAAATTCTGGCCAATGATACCGCAGCGGTGGATCGGCTTTTTAAATCTTTATCATCCCTACCTTTTAGATTTGTTATTTTGTTTTTAGTTCTATTTTATTCCTTCTGGTATGCTGTTGGGGTGGTGGCTGCCCTTCTTTTAACCTCTTCGATTTTAGCTACATGTGCCTATTGTTATAGACAATTAATTTTAGTTACACCTTTTAGGTCCCTATTGTTTTAGGTCTTTATTTTTAGTCGCACCTTTTAGCTCCCATGTTTTTTTTTAAGCTCCCTTTGTGTTCTACCATGGCCAGTTTTATTTATTTTGAATTTTAATTGGCGTTTTAGTCCCTTTTTAAAATGCTTTCCTTGCTTATTTTTAACCTTTTATTTAATCACTTGGTTTTAGTATCAACTGTTTCTGGTGGACGCTGATGACCCTGCCGTTGGGTGCCCTAAAATCCACTCATCATCATCATCATCATCATCATCATCATCAGTGCAAGCTTGTCAGAGTGAGCCAGTAAACCATACTTTGATAACTTATCATAGTTCGGATCAGCAGAATTGGACAAGAATTTACATTGGCTGCAACTTGCATTAAATTGTGCACGCCATAAGGCACATGGACAGTGTCCGTTTGAATCGCTCATGTCTTTCCTACCAAATTGTCCGTTAGTCAATTTCTGGCATATTCAAAACATATTACCTGATCATACAGAAGAACAAGATCATAAAGGATATATGGAGTAGGATGAGGAATACTTTGCATCTTGAACATGGTGCATTACAACCTAAATATAACAGAAATAGAATTTCTTCCAACTTTGCAGTAGCTGATGTATATTTAAAAATCTATCTTCGCAGTTCTGCTATAAATAAGTTTAGTGCAAAGCTGACACTTTGATATGAGGGTACGTGGAAAATAGGCACATTTGTAACTACAATTACTGTTATTTTGGTCAAAGATAGGACTATGGTGGGAGGAAGGCACATATTTCTCAGCTAAAGGCATGAAGGCTAAGTGCTGGATCTAAAGATATAGTCCTCCGAATTATTTTAATGTGTATGTATTGTTAGTAGCCTAGAATGTTTGTGCATGTGTGAGAATGTATCTCATTGTTTGTCGAACTTCTGCGACTTGCAGCTGGGGTGATCCTAGTAGTCCCTGTACTGGAAGAGTTGTCAAGATGTGGTTTGGAATGGAAGCACTGTTTCAGTCGGAGTACTGAGGCTAGAGTTTGGAGGCCTGGCCGATATACTATGTGACAGAGTGGAAGTTGATAGAATCATCCTAAAGTCAGTTGTTTCAGTTGTGTATACGGCTGGCCATGAGATTCTACAAACGCCACATTCCAACCTAGAGCAATTGCATATCTCCAAGCCATGCTGAGCAACTGGTCTCAGAAATAAATGGAGGACCTTTTATTTCCTTCTTCAGGCGGAAGTCTGCCGTGTCGGCACGATCATGGCTGTTAACACCCCCTGTCTACGTGGTTTTGTGTGGGCCGCCAGGTAGCTCCACTGCTTGGGCGTCTGTTTTGTTGGTCCGAGTTCCTGCCATAAGAATGAGTGCGTACTCCTGCTTCCAGAATGCTCGGCCTTTGGGCTGAATAGTCGTCGGAGGGAATCAAACTTCTTAGAGCCAGTATGGTGGGTAGTTACCCAGTCAACATCGAGACGCAAACTCTTCACGTGGCGTTGTCACCACCCGTGCCTTGGACGGTTTGTCCAACGAGGGGATTCACGAGAATCTTTCTGCACAAGGAGTAATTGCTTTGCTCTGGGTTCAGCGGGAGTTAATGGTGAATTCGTGCCTACCCGTACCCGTTCCTTACCTTTGATCGGTGGAGTAACAGTGGAAGAAGAAACAGCAGAGACTCTAAGAGGCGAGAGCCCAGCTGAAGAAGCTAGGGACTTTATCCACGACGCTCTGCAATGTTTAGTAGGTTTCATAGCATTTAAAATGTAAAATAATAGATGCCTGTGTGCCGTAAATTAAATGTATTCAGTGACACCCGCAATAACCAAAGATATCAGTTATTTCCAAAGGAGGGCTTACTCGTCAAAGACGGAAATGGATGGAAAAATGTCGACAATTTGAAATAGTGTTTTGTGCATTTTACGGGCAAACTGTTTCAGAAATAAAATACCTGATAATAGCTTTACCAGTTTTGCTAAAATAAAAGTTTACGGTCGTGCAGGGAAAAAAAATTATGTGTTCGAACGAGAAGTTTTATTAGAATAAGATATTTAAATTAAACAAAAATAGGCAAGAAGTACTAAATAAATACGTAGCAAGGCAGAACAAGCAGTGGACCGTGTCGTCTTCCAAAACACCATATGCCAACACTAGTGCTACATATGTTTTAAGGTTTACGGTAAAAATATATACCAGCCGATCTATTTAGCGTATTCTGAAGGTATTTGTTAATTATTCTTTATCGGCCTGATCTAACCTCAATCTATACAAACTTGTGGAACATACATCCTGTGTTAAGAGATCAATAACACAGGGGAAGAGGTCACTGGAATGTGAATCAGAAATGATATTCAATCGTAAGGAAACTGCTAATAGTGGTGAAAAAACTACTTTAGCGCGGTGTGAAAAACCATTAAAGGCGTTACAGAGAAATTTGGGCTTTAAAATTTTATGACGGCTCAAGGAATCGACAATTAGCTTACCCCTGCACAAACCTCAGGCGAGTCCCAAAGTGTGTTGTGGGCATTCACGTCGCATAGTGACAGAAAAGTGTTGGTAGCTGAGAAACTAGGTCGTCTAATTATTATCAGTGAGCGCAAGGCAATCAGAAGTGTGTGTGTGTGTGTGTGTGTGTGTGTGTGTGTGTGTGTGTGTGTGTGTGTGTGTGTGTGTGTATACACATATAGTATACTATCGGTTATTCTTGTTCGGATTATCCGTGTATCCTCCCCCAAATAATATGTTGTTTTCTTTAGGAAATACTAACAAAAGACCTGCCGCGTGAAAATAAATGCCATTTCCATTGCCTGACTGTTCCGTGTAAATTAAATCAAGTTCAGAATTTCTTATGTTAATGAGCGTGTAAGTATGAATGAAGCAAGTGTTTAGATATTTGTAAAAGAGATGGCGGAGAAACGAAAAACACGAACGTTGGCATAAAACAAAAAAAAATTGGATTAGCTGAAAGATTTGAGAAGTGGGAAACCATTCTAAAACTATGTGCGGAATTATGTAATTGGAATGCAGACTATTCGGAACATTTAAAACAATAAGCAGAAAATATATTATTACAACCAAACAAGAGAATGGATGAATAGTGTAACTTTCCTTTAGCCTTGCCCTCCAGGTATAAATACCACCACCAGAGTCCCCTTATGATGAGGACAGTAAGTCGTTGAAAGCTTGGAAATTAATCCAACACTTACCTAGCTGACATACCGAGAATAAATTACTAATAACCAGTGCCGGGAAAGTCTCAAGTCCAAGATTTCAAAAACTGGTTCCACAAAAAAGTTGCACCAGAAGTTCGGCGATGTTTAAGAACGCAAAGGATTGCCAAAAAAAAATATTGTTCCATTGCATGATAACGCTCCTCCATATCCCAATGAGAGTTTTTTCGTATCTGATGATGGACTCATCATAACTAAGCTTTTACCACCTAATGTGACTGCCATTAAACAGCCAATGGACCAGGCGTAATTGAATCAGTAAAACGTAACTATCGGGCTGGTCTACTGAGAATGCTACTTCAAGATGATTTAGTCGCGTTCTGGAAGAAGGTGACAATTCTGGATGTCATTCACGGGATTTCTGGTGCCTAGCAGGATGTCAAGGCAAAAACACTATTTCGGTCATCAAGGAAATTTCTTCCAGATAGAGAAGAAAGTGATTTTCAAAGTTTTAGTGAAGAAGTATAATACTAAGTTACAACTGCACAATTAATGAAACAGGCAATGTGGTTTAATAGCTTTGAAGATTTCGATGAAGAAAACTTGAGTAAGTGGCTGAAGATCGATGCATGTGAACCCGGCTTCCAATACATGAACGACGCCGAAATTGTGACTGCATCTTCACAACAAAACAAAGAAAAGGGCAGTGAATGTGAAGGTGGGGATTTTTTGTTGTGTTTAACGCCCACTTTTACTACTTGTGGCACCGCAGGCGGTGCAAGGGGCGATGAAGACAACGACGTTATCAGTGAATATGCTCAATTGCAATGTGTTGACGCTCTTCTGAATTACATGAGGCAGAGGGGGTTTGAGTACAATGACACTGCAGCAAGAAAAATGCTAAGAGCTGTGGGAAAAAAATGTCAAATACTCTCAGAAGCAGACCAATATCCCCGACTACATATTTTAAGAAATAAACAGGTCTACAATACCTATGCACATAAGTAGAATACACTTTTGAATAAAAAATAACTACTTGGAAGCTCTTTTAAACGCAATTTCCTATTTAAACTTGTATGTTGTACCTTAAAAGCATTTCACTACGGGTTTGTCGTTTATTGGTGTTCTTTGATTACTCATGCTTCTTCTTCCCCACATTACCTCGGATAAACGAGAGTATACTGTATATAGCATATTTAGTGAATGGCAGCTTAAGTCTTACACCGACTGACTGAATGTCTTATTATAAGGATAGGAATTCAGCGAATATACTATTTATGACTAACATCATTGTGATATGTGCGGGAAAATACTCTACTAGTGGTAGAACACACCGTACTGAGGAATACTGCGTTACGGTAACGTCTTGTGGACGGAGCTTTGTCTCCTGTAAGCATACGACCAAAGGCTCATTCTGGTTGAGCAGCAGTTCAAGCTCTCGTCGATGTAGCCTAATGCCTGACATGTTGCAGCGTAGGATAGCAATTGTCTATTTTATGTTATTATCTATTGTCTATATTAAGTTCTAAATTGCAAGGAATTTTTGCATGCTGTGCTGTGCTGGTTGGTTTAATTAATTCTTTTTTTTACGTTTTCAGGTTAACAATTTTTTCAGGATATTATCTTGCCGCTTGGAAGTGAGGGCATAGTGCTCCTGTTCCATCTTATCTATGGAAGAAGACTTTTTTGAGAGAAAAAAAAAAAAGGTCGGTTAGAGAATCTTGAATCAACATGAAGTACTGACCGGCGAGGATGATCGTCGCCGATCTGAAACTCATCACGGAACATTTCTCAGAAGAGGATCTGCGTGGAGTGTGGTGTGGACTTCTACTACGCTTAGACATTTTGAGAGTGGAGTTTACACTTTCTTTCAGGAAGTCGGTTCTTACATAGCCGGTCTTGAAACTAATCACTGATGCAGAATACGTTATTTCTCAAGATTACGGTTTGGCTCGCAAATGTGCTGAGCTACTCTTCATGTTGGCAGATGTTGTTACCAACATTGAAGTAGATGTCGAAGGCTTTGGCGGCGGTCTGCCTAAGAAAATCTTTCCTGCAATGGTGGCCGCGTTTATATAGTTGGTCTGACTTGCAGTTTCTCGATTTGGTACCGGGTTAGCTACAACTGAGCTATAAATAAATGCAGGACTTTGGCACAGAGGGATGGTTGTAGCTCGCGGGATTCCGAGGACAGCTCCCTCACTATAACTTCCCGAATCGCTATCTCCTCAGTGAAACGGGATATTCCCCGGAATTTGATGGATATTCGCCATTACATTTTAAAAAAAAAACGA
This sequence comes from Hymenopus coronatus, assembly GCA_030762935.1. Taxonomy (NCBI): domain Eukaryota; kingdom Metazoa; phylum Arthropoda; class Insecta; order Mantodea; family Hymenopodidae; genus Hymenopus; species Hymenopus coronatus. Next base: position 707,389 of record JAUKNX010000035.1, on the reverse strand, counting down.
TGCAGATTAAATAGCTACACCATCGTGAGAGATATCACCACAGTTGACGCATGCAGATTTGACGCACCAGAAGACGGAGTGTAGCCAACATTTTGATAGCTATAGCAGCTTAAACAGTCTGGTATATACGGCCTAACCTCGATGATTTCATATCTTGCCTTAATGTTTTGAGAGAGAGCTCTAAGTGATCCAAAATAAAAATCAGATACGAGTAGGCACGACTTCTACATTTACTTTTCGCTCAACCCGACACCTAGACATATCATAATGGAAATGTGCAAAAAGTTGGCAAAAGTTTCATTTATCTTAAGAGGACTTAGGATGTGTGTTTCCATTTGCACTTTATTGACTGTTTATTATAGTTTATTTCATTGCCATTTAAACTATGGTATTTTGTTCTGGGGTAAGAGTGGGTAAGCCAATCAAGTATTGTTGCTCCAGAAGGAGGCTCTGAGAATAATAAAAAAGTGTGATTCTTGCCAACTTTGTGGACTTATTTTTAAAGAGTTTGACATTTTAACTGTGACATATCTGTATGTATTTGCATACTTGAATTTTATTCATCTCCAAAAGACAGATGAGTTACTTTTTTTTCTGACATACATAACCATTATACAAGGTGTAGAAATAACATGGTACCACCTAAGTTTCGGTTAAAGGAATCTCATAACTACCATCTTTATTTTAGATTGTATTATAGAACACATTTAAATATATGACAAATTGGAAATGCAAATTCTTTTAAAATTAGTGTTAAAACAGAACTAAGGAACTTAATTTTTACAACATACAAGAGTATTAAAATATAGACGCATTTTAACGACTTGCTGACGAAACCTATTGCATTGTATGTGTGTCATATAGTAAAAAAAATATATAATCATCATAATTACTTGTTCCCTTAGATTTTCTTGAATTCCCTAAATAGTGAAACAGTACACGTCGCGGGTGGTGACTACATAATGTACAAGACATTCAGGTTCCTTCGCAACTCGACCTTCATTCAATAGCTGGTTAACATTTTGGCGTTTAGTATTTCGACAGCATAGGATGCAGGTATTGCATCGACCAGGAGGTTGCTGTAACGGGCTCTAATGGGCAAGGATTATTAAAAACATTTGTCATTTAATACCTTGGATCGAGTTGCCTGGTGATCAATTTTTACAAGGTTTTACTTTGTCATTCAGTGACAAAAGCTTTTTGTTACTTAGTTAAAACCTTGAAACGAGTTTCCTATTAATCATTTTTACAAGGTATTCCTTTATCATGCAGTGAAAAATATTTTTAAATATCTCGCTCCCTAATTAATACCTTGGCGCGAGAAGCTTGTTTATAAATTCTTATAGCTTTCTGCTTTATAATGCAGTGTCATCTTTTTATTAACATCACTAGCTAGTAATACCTTGGCAGGAGTTGCCCAATTATGAATTTTTACAAGGTCTTCTTTTATCGCTGAGTTACACGTGACTTTAAGAATCTCGCTATCTAATTAGTACCTTGAGGTGAGTTGCTTGGTTATGAATTTTTACATGGTTCTCTTTTATCATACAGTGACAGATGAATTTAATAACCATGGTACAATATGAATACCTTGGGGCGAGATGTTTCTTTATGGAATTTTACATTGTTTTTGTTTATCTGCAGTAACACATGATATTGATCCTTTCGCTACTAATTAATACCTTGGTTCGAATTTCTTGGCTATGAACTTTTATGAGGTTTTCCTTTGTCATACAGTGACAAATTCTCGTCCATAACCTTGCTAACTATTGAATACTTTAGGGTACGCTGGCTGGTTATGAATGTTTACCAGGTTCTGCTTTATCGTGCATTGACAAACGATTTTAACAATCATGCTAACTATTAATACCTTGGGTAAGTTACTTGGTTATACATTTTTACAATGACTTTCTTTACCATGCAGTGACAAATATTTTTAACGATCTTACTATCTAGTTAATAACTTGGAGCGAGTTGCTTGGTTATGCATTTTTACTGTTCTTCTTTATCTAGGAGTGACACATGCTTCAATTACCTTGCTACCTAATTAATACCTTGGGGCGAGTTTCTTCCTTATGAATTAATAAATGGGGTTCCTTTATCGTGCAGTGGCGCTTGGCTTTAACAATTTTGCAACCTAATAAACACCATGGTTATTACTTTTTTCAATGTTTTCCTTTATCATGCAGTGACTAATATTTGTAATAATCTGGCCACCTAAATAATAACTTAGGGCAAGTTGCTTGTTTATGAATTCTTATAATGTTTTGCTTTATCACGCAGTGATAGATCTTTTTAATACCCTTGCCATCTAAATAATATCCTGGGGCGAGATTCTGTAATATGCACTTTTACAATAGCTTCCTTTATAATGCGGTGACCCATGTTTTGAGCTATCTCACTTCCTAATTATACCATGAGGCAAGTTGCTTGGTTACAAATTTTTACAATGTTATCCTTTATCATACAGTGACAAATTTCTTTAACAATCTCGCTACCTAATTAATTCCGTGTGGGTGTTGCTTTGTTATGCATTTTTACAAAGATGTGCTTTACCGTGCAGTGACAAATGTTTTTAATAATCTTGCTAGCTTATTAATACCTTGGGGCAAGTTGCTTGGCTATGAATTTTGAGAAGGTTTTCATTTATCATGCAGAGACAAATGTATTCTATAATCTTACTAGGTAATTAATACACTAGACCGACATGATTGGTTACGTATTTTCACAAAGCTCTGCTTATTCGTGCTGTGATAATGAATTTTAACAATCTTGCTACCTAATTCACACCTTGGAGAGTTGCTTGGTTCTGAATTTTTACAATGTTTTTCCTTATCATTCAGTGACATATGTTTTTAGCCATCTTGCTGCCAAATTAATACTTTGGGGCAAGTTGCTTGGTTATCAATTTTTACAAGGTTTTCCTTTAAAATGCAGAAACAAACATTTTCAATAATATTGCTAACTAAATAATTACATAGGGCGAGTTGCTTAGTAATGAATTTTTAGAAGGTTCTTCTTTATTGTGCAGTGGCAAACGATTTTAGCGATTTTTGCTATTTAATTAAGACATTGGAGTTAGTTTCTTGATTATGAATATTTACAAGTTTCTTATTTTTATGGTGCAATGACACACGCTTTTGGTAAATTTGCTACCTAACTATTCCTTGGAGCGAGATTTTTTGGCTATAAATTGTTACAAATTCTACCTTTATCCAAAAGTACAAATGATTTAACAATCTCGCTACCTAATTAATACCTTGGGGTGAGTTGACTGTTTATGAATTTTTACAAGGTTCTAATTTATCGTGCAGTGACAAACGATTTTACCAATCTCGCTATCTAACAAATACCTTGCGGCAAGTTGCTTGCTGATTAATTTTTACAAGGCTTTCCGTTCTCACGCAGTAAAACATGATTTTAAGAATCTCGCTGCCTAATGAATACCTTGGGACTAGTTGCTTGGTTATCAAATTTTACAATGATTTCCTTTATCGTGCAGTGACAATTTTTTTAACATTCTCTCTAGCTAATCAATATCTTGTCGCGAGTTGCTTTCTTATGAATGTGTTTCCTTATCATACAGTGACAAACATTTTTACAGTCTCTCTACCTAAAACGTTAGGGTTGGTTTGTTCTTTATAAGTTTTTGCGAGGTTCTGCTTTATCATGCACTAACATAGTTTTTAATAGCCTTGCTAGCTAATTAATACATTGGGATGAGTTGCTCGTTATCAATTTTAACAATCTTTTCCAATATCATACAGTGGCTAATGCATTTAGCGGTCTCGTTACCTAATAAATAAGTTGGGGGGAGTTCCTTGACTATAAAGTTTTACTTAAACGTGAGGTGACAAGCGATTTTGACTATCTTTCTACCTGAATAATACCTAGCGGCAAGTTTCTTGGCTATCAATTTTTACAATATTTTTTTGTTTGTCATGCAGCGACAAATATTGTTAAGATGATGGTAGTTGGAATCCCACACACTTCTGACTAACATGCAGTGTGGTTTTCGACGATGTCGTTCAACAACTTGTGTTGCTGTCAACTCAGATAATGGACGGGTTTCTTAAAAGCAGCCCCACAGGTGGGATATTTTTTGACCTCGAGAAAACCCATGACACATGTTGGCGAGCGGATATATTACATTCTCTCCACAACTGGAACATACCTGGACCCCCATCGTTGTTCATTCAGGAGTTTATGCGGGACCACATTTTCCGAGTGTGGGTCGGCTCGTTTTTTTCTAACAATGCTATTCAAAAGAATGAAGTGCCGCAGGCTCGGTACTCAGCGTGACGCTGTTTGCTATAGCAATTAATTCCGTATCGCAATGTGTTCTCCCAGGTATCTGGTTTTTTTATTCGTGGATGACTTTGCCATATTCTGTACTTCTCAGCGCACACCGTTTATGGAACGCCGTCTCCAGCGGTGTTTCCACAGTCTCTATGAATGGAGCTTGAAACACGACCTTCGTGTCTCCACTGAGAAGACAATGTGGGTTAACTTCTGGCGCCGTAGGTAGCAATACCCGCCGTCAGCTCGACATGGGCTACATTTACTTCCTTTTGCAGATAAAGTGAGTTTCCTTGGGTAGATCTTCGATCGCAAAATTTGTTGGTCATCACATATAGCCAGCTAAAAGCGCGATGTCACCATTCTGTAAACACTTTACGGATACTAAGTGGCAAATCTTGGGGCGCGGATCGGACAGTGTTGCTTTGTCTTTATCGTGCCCTAATTCGACGGAAGTTGGACTATGGCTGCATCGTTTATCCTTCAGCCCGACCATCTGTACTTAAAGGATTAGACACCGTCCATAATAAGGGCATCCATGAGGACGTTGGAGCTTTTCCAACGAGCCGAGTCGTTAGCCTTTACGCCGAATCGAGAGAACCCCCTTTGCGATGTGCGCGTGATGTCCTGATTTCAAATTATGGTCGTGGGCTTAAGTGCAAGCCTGGACATCCAAAGTTTCACGTGTTTTTCTCCCTCGAGCTACACAAACGATATTGCTACCACTCTCTGAGTCCAAGGCCAGCAGATTTTCGTTTCCATGAGCTTCTTCGGCAGCACCATGTTGATATCCCTAAGCTGCTTCCCAAGGGGGAGAGTATATACCCTCCTTGGTTACGTGCTATCTCCCATGTCGATCTCGGGATGACCGTTTACGCGAAAGCTGCCACGCCTGTTTATAGTATTCCTAGCTGTTTTTTTTTTTTTTTTTTTTAATTTTTATCAAAATACAATGGCCGTATTTGTATTTATACCGATGGCAGTAAGTGCCCCAAAGGTGCTGGATGTGCCTTTGTCACCAGCACCGCAAATTCTACTTACGGTTTGCCTAGAGCACATCTTTTATTCTGCCGAACTATATGCTATGTATCGAGGCCTACTGTGTATTCCACGTCAAAAATTATTCGAGTCTCTTATTCTTAGTGATTCCCTTAAAGCCATTCAGAGCGTTTGTGAGCTGTACAATTACCATTCTTTAGTGTAACGCATTCAGGACGTACTCCACATTTTGCACACTTCTGGTGTTAATTTGGAGTGCGCATGGATTCTTGGACAAGTTGGCTTGCCAGGGAATGGATTGGTGGAGTCGGCAGCGAAATCGGCAATCACAGAGCGCAGTGTTAATTTTACCAGTTAAACCTAAAAGTATTTTAGGGTGGTTATACGGGGAGCGTATTTTCGGATTGGCATGCGGAGTGGTCGGCTCTACGTGGTAATAAGCTGAGAGAGGTGAAGGACCTTACTGTCTACTGGGTAACCTCCTGTCGTTTATCCCGCCGGGAGGAGGTAGTATTAGCTCGGCTACGACTTGGCCACTTTATATTTACTCACAGTTAGCTTTGTAAGCACGAACCTGCTCCTGTCTGTGCGTTCTGTGGGGAGACACAGTCAGTTCCTCATGTGTTGCTGAAGTGTGATCACCTGGCACACACTCGCTCATATATGGGCATACCGGCCTCTGTTGCCGAGGTCCTGGCAGATGATCCAAGAGCAGTGGACAGGGTTTTTAAAAATTTGGCACAAATTTCTTTTACATTGAGGTTTGAGTGGTACGGATTTACAAAGAAGCAGCTGTTTTAACTTTTAAATAGCTCGTTTTTAATCTTTTCTTTTTAACGTGTAAGTTTTAAGCGGAGTTTTATCTCCAGCTCTGGTTACAGGGCTGGATATTCTTTTACTTGGGTTTTATCTTTCTTTAGCTCTACTTTACCTGTGTTTTCCTCCTAAATGGTGTTTTATTCCAGATTATTACCAAGTTTTTATCATAAGAGAACTAATGACCTCTGCAGTTGAGCGTCCTTTAACATCATAATATCTCTCTCTCTCTCTCTCTCTCTCTCTCTCTCTCTCTCTCTCTCTCTGCTTTATCATGCTGTGACAAATGATTTTAATAATCTGCCTTGCTAATTATGACGTTGAGGTGAATTGCATGGCTATGAATTTGTACAATGGTGTCCTTTATTATACAATTACAAAAAGTTTTGACAATCTCGCTACCCAATTAATACCTTTGGGGAGTTTCTTGGTTATGATTTCTTACAAGGTTCTGCCTTATGGTGCAGTGACCAACGAGTTTAGCATACTTGCTGCCTACAATGTTCTTTAGCATGCAGTGGCAAATGTTTTAACAATCTCGCTACCTAATAAATAACTTGGGGCAACTTCATTGGTTGTGAGTTCTTACAACGAGCAGCTTTATCATACTGTTACACATGCTTTTAATAACCTTGCAACCTAATTAATACCTTGGGACAAGTTGACTTATTATTAATTTTCATAATGTTTTATATTAACCATAGAGTGTAACATGATTTTAACAACCGCGCTATCTGAGTAATGTCTCGGGGCGAGTTGCTTGGTTAGGAATTTCTACAAGGTTTTTCTTTATTATGCAGTGACACATGTTTTTAACAATCTCGCCACCTAATTAATACCTTAATGCCAGTTGCTTGATAATCAATTTTTACAATGTTTTCCTTTATCCTGTGGTAACACAAGATTTTAACATTCTCGCGGCCTAGTTCATACCTTGCTGCGAGTGGTTTAGTTATGTTTTTTACAAGATTTTCCTTCGTCATGCAGTGAAAACCTTTTTAACAATTTATCTACCTAACTCATACTTTGGGGTGAGTTGCATGGTTACACATTTTTACATGGTTTTCTTTTATTGAGCAGTGACAAAAATATCTTCAATAGGTTTGCGAGCCAATTATTACCTTAGGGAAAGTTGCTTGATTATGAATGTTTACAAGGTTTTATTTTATCGTACTGTGACAACCGATTTTAACAATCTTGCTACCTAGTTGACATCTTGGAGTGAGATTCTTGGTTATGAATTTTTCCAATTATTTTCTTTTTATCATGCAGTGACAACTAGTTTTAACAATCTCGCTACCTAATTCATACTTTGGGGCGACACACCTGTTCATGAAGTTTTACAGGGTGTTCAGTCATCACGCAGTGATATTTTTTAACTTCTTGCTACTTAATTTAAACCTTGGGGCGAGTTGCTTGGTTATGAACTTTACAATCTTCTGCTCTATAATGCAGTTACACTTGTTTTCAATAAACTTGCTACCTAATCAATACCTTGAGCTAGTTGTTTGGTTATTAATTTTACAGGGTTTTTGTTTATAGTTCTGTGGAACATTACTATAATAATCTCGCTACCTAATTATAAACTTGCTGCGAGTACCTTGGTTATGAATTTTTACCATGATCACTTTTATCATGCAGCTACTCAAGTGTTTAATAACGTTGCTATATAATTAATACCTTGGGGGCGAAAAGCTTGGTTATTAGTTTTTACAAGGTTGTCGTTTATCATGCAGTGAAACTTGACTTCACAATTTCAATACCTAATTAATATCTTTAGGGGAATGAATTTTTATATTTTCCTTATCATGCAGAAGCAAATGTTTTCAATAATATAGCCAACCAATTAATAATAATTAATAATAATAATTATAATAAGAATAATAAGATATTATTAATAAATTATTATTATTATTATTATAATAGCATTTTTGCAAAGTTCTGGTTTAACATGCAGTGGCATTGTTTTTAATAGCCTTGCTAGCTAATTAATACATTGGAGTGAGCTGCTTGGTTATCAATTTTAACAATGTTCTCCATTATCATACAGTGGCTAATGTTTTTAACAATCTCGTTACTTAGCTAACACCTTGGGGCGAGTATCTTGGTTATAAAGTTTTACAAGGCTTTACTTAAACGTGAGGTGACAAGCGATTTTAACAATCTTGCTACCTAATTAATACTTAGAGGCGAGTTGCTTAGCTATGAACTTTTAGAAGGTTCATCCTTGTCATGCAGTGATACAGTAATTTCACAATTTCGCTACCTAATTAATTCCTTGGGAAGAGTTGCTTAACTATGAATTTTTAAAACGGTTTCCTTTACCATGCAAATACTAATTTCCTGTGTTTAATTTGCACCTTGGGGCGAGTTGCTTAGCTATGAAAATATGGATGGTTTTCTTTCCCAAGCAAAGACACATGTTTTTAAAAATCTCACTACCTAATTCATACCTTAATGCGAGTTGCTTATTAGTCAACATTTACAATGTTTTCCTTTATCCTGAAGTGACACGATTTTAAACTTCTCACTGCCTAATTCATATCTTGGGACTAGTTGCTTTGTTATCAATATTTACAAGATGTTGCTTTATTTACCAGTGACTAATATCTTCAACAACCTTGCTTGCTAATTAATACCTTAGGGTGGCTTCTTGTTTATGATTTTTTTTACAGGAATGGGCTTTATCGTGCAGTGCCTAACGATTTTAACATTTCTGCTACATAATAGGTACCTCGGAGTGAGATGCTTGGTTATGAACTTTTACAATGTTTTTCTTTATCAAACAGTGACAATTTTTTTTAACGATCTCGATCCCTAATTCATACCTTGGAGCAAGATACTCGGTTATGAACTGTTAGAAGGTTTTCCTTCATCATGCAGTGACTGATGCTTTTGAACCTCTCGCTACCTATTTAATACCTTAGGGCGAGGTACTTGGCTATGAGTTTTAATCATCTTTTGCTTGATCATGCAATAAAACATATTTTTAATAACCTTGCTACACAAATAATACTTTGGGGCTAGATGCTCAGTTATTAACTTTTACAAGGCTTACTTTTATCGTTCAGTGAAATATGATTTTAGCAATCTCGCTACTTAATTAATAACTTGGGACTAGTTCCTTGGGCATGGATTTTTACTATGTTTTCCTTTATCGTACAGTTACACATGTTTTAATCACCTTACTGCCTAGTCAAAACCTTGGGGCGAGGTGCTTGATATTCGTTTTCCCAAGGTTTTATTTTACAATGCAGTGAAACATAATTTTAGCAATCTCACTACCCCATTAATAACTGGTGGCGAGTGGCTTTCTTAAGAGTTTTTACAAGGTTTTTCTTTATCATGCAGAGAGACATCTTTTTGATAGTCTCGCTACTTGATAAACACCTTGGGGCAAGTTACTTGATAATACATTTTTATACGATTTTCCATTATCATGCAATGAGAAACTCCCTTCAATAATCTTACTAACAAATTAACACCTGAGGTCGAGTTGCTTGGTTATAAATGTTTATAAGATTCTGGTTTATCGTATATTGACAAATAATTTTAACAATCTTGCTACCTAACATATAACTTGGAGTGAGTTGTATGGTTATGAATTTTACAAGGTTTTCCTTTGTCATGTAGTGGCACATGACTTTAACAATCTCCTAACTCATAAACACCCTGGGGCGAGCTGCTTGGATGTGAACTTTTAAAAGTTTTTCCTTTGTCATGCAGTGACAAATTATTTTAATAACATTGCTGCTCAGTTAATACCTTAAAGCAAGTTTTTCAACTTCTTTCCTTTATCGTGCAGTGCCAAATATTTTTTATAATCTCGCTACCTAAATAATAACTTCGGGGGAGATGCTTGTTTCTCAATTTTTACAATGTTTTGCTTTATCATGCAGTGCCACATGCTTTTAATAACATTGCTATCTAAATAGCACACTGGGGCGACTTGTTTATTTATGAATTTTTAGAATGTTTTTTTTAATCATGCGTTGACACATGATCTTAACAACCTCGCCACCTAATTACTACCTTGAGACAAGTTGATTGGTTGTTCATTTTTACAATGTTTACCTTTATCATGCAGTGACAATGTTTTTAGCAGTCTCGCTACCTAATTAAATCCGTGTCCCGAGTTGCTTTGTTATGAATTTCTACAAGGCTGTGCTTTGACGTGCAATGACAAATGTTTTTAATAATCCCCCCAGAGCCCTTCTACGGTAGGTACGGGTTTGGCGCACCCGGGGTCCCGAGTCACTTCTGACTACCTTAGTGTGCAACCTCTGAGTGGTGAGTCAGTCAGTAGGTCAAAATGCCCACCCACGTGAAGGCCATGCGTGGAGACCCGTGTGAGTGGAGAGGAATATCCTCGTTGGTTGAGGGTTGTATGTCTGAGCCTGGGTGCAGGTTTTTTCAGTAACTGGGGAGGGTGCGCAACCTAATGCACCACTTTGGTTTCTGCTTCGCCTAAGCGGGAGGCTACGGACCAACTAATCCCTAGTCAATCGGACAGGACTAGTTATTATATCCAACTCCAGGGTGTGTGGGACGGCGAGCCTGCTATATCCCCTGTGTAGGCCTGTCACCCCAATGGGGTGACCCCTCGTTGGGCTCCATGGTGGGTGGGGTGCACTGGCAGATAAATTTTTACCCTTTCTATGGGAAAACCGAAACCAAACTTTAATGTCCAAGGAAAAGAAGTAGTTGAATCATGTGGTCCTCGCTACTTAGTTGTCACTCGAACGGAGGAAGGCAGAAACTTCACGTCAGTCTGCCCATTTGCCATCCAAAAGGGCTTGGATACCATTGCTGGTTCGCTTAAATCTTGCATATGGTACATTCCTGGTAGAAGCAGTTTGAGCATCCCAGGTCTCTAAATTAGTATGAGCCACTATGTTAGCCTGCTACCCAGTTAAAGTGGAAAAAACATGAAACTATGAACTCCTCGCGCGGTGTTGTCCTCACCCGGGCTTTGGACGGTTTGAGCAACAAGGAGATTCAGGAGAATCTGGCCAAACAAGGAGTTACATTTGTGTATAGGGTCCAACGAAAAGTAAACGGTGAATTCGTGCCTACCCGTACCCTGTTGCTTACATTCCATCGGGTAGATCTCCCGGAAAGGATAAGGGCAGAGTACAAACCCATCGAGGTGCGGCCCTAGAGTCCCAACCACTAAGATGCTACAAGTGTCAGCGCAATGGGTAGACAAGTGCATCTGTACTGGTCAGTCTAGATGTGCCTTCTTTAGAGATGCAACGCACGATGGAGTATGTACTTCCCCTCCATCGTGCGTTAACTGCGGCGGCGAACATTCATCTAGTTGCCGCGACTGTCCGCGTTATGCAGAGAAGAGAGCGATCCAGTAGATCCCGGTGAAAGAGATGGTGTCCTTCTCGGAAGCCCGGAAGCTCCTGCGCACCCGCCAACCCGTTATCCCGCGCTCTAGTACCTACAGCTCAATTGCTAAACCTGTGCCGAGGCGGGAAATCGCAACTCAAACTAGCGATATTAACGGGGCCACAATTTCTGAACATTCTAACGTGCGCACTACACCCAAAATCCTCAACTTCTACGACTGCTCCTGGATCAACATCTGTTAAACCCGCTAATTTAAAGACTAGTACACAGAAGATGTCACCCTAGTCTTCAACCTCCGGCACCAAGGCATCAGCTTACCTGCCGCTTGTTCTATACCAACAAAGACATTTAAAACCAGTTAAGTCAGCACCGACTTCTTAAAATACCATGTAAGGTTTTCTCCCAAGCTATCAAAAGGCAGGAAAAGTGAACACGCATCTCCAAGTAGATCCTCATCAGGAGAATCTTCTGGTACGAGTATAGATCGCCGTCAAACATCTCCATCGATCATCACCTCTAATCGGCTCGAGGTTTGCGAACCGAAATTTTCTATTGGAAAGGGGTCCCCTCCCGTGGAGGAGGAGATGGAACATGAAGATTCTGCCCCCAGTGCTAGACGGACAGAACGGAAAAGGCAGGATCATGCTCCTAAAAGAGTAAAAGCCCAATCCCAAAAAGAACAAATTGACCCGAGCAGCAGAGCCCAAATTGCGGAAACGACTTTCCATTTAAATCTAATTCCATAAAATAGACTATGGCTATCATACATTGCAACACACGTGGAATTACGCCACGTCGACTAGAGCTAGAACTGTTGCTCAAACAGTATCAACCATTGGTTGCTCCATCCCCACGACATCGTCACATTCATGCTTAACTTGCTTTACGCTGTGATTTATCACAAGAGGAGGGTGTTCCTGCACATGGGGGCACTACGTTGCTCATCAGACGTGATCTTTATGCTGAATCCATGCCCTTGCAGTCTGACATTCAGTCCGCTGCTGTCAGCATTACTCTGGCGTTTATGAAATTCACAATTTGTAATATCTATCTGCCTCCATCTGCTGACCTCTCGTGCATTGATTTAGACGACCTAATTTCCCAGCTACCAACACCATTTCTGTTGGTGGGGGACGTGAATGCCCACCACTCCCTTTGGGGCTCCACTCGGGCTTGTGCGAAAGGTCATCTTTTTGAGGAATTCTCTCTCAGTCATAATCTCTCTCTGCTGAATAAAGGAGAGCCAACATTTCTTTCTGACGCTTCAATAGTTTTCACACATCGACATAACTGTTTGTCCTCTGCAGTTAGCAGTTTCCTTACTGTCATCTCTGACCAATTTGCAGTTCTTCTAAGTCTCCTAGACTTATGTTCCACACGCTTACCAAGATGGCGCTTAGACCGAGCCAACTGGAATCTTTATTCTCATTTGGCTGTTTTTCACAGCAGCGAGTACGACCTGACGGAGTTTTTAGTCAAACACCTCATATCCACTATTCTTTTTGCTGCTGAACGGTCAATTCCGCGGACGACATGTCGTCGATTTCCTGTTCTTTGGTGGACAGCTGAATGTCGGAATGCCATTTGTGCTCGCAGACGTGGGTTACGGATTTTCCAGCATGGCCCTATGCTGGATAACCTAATACAATTTAAAAAGGTGCGCTACAAATCTAGACAAGTTATTAAGAATAACAAAAAGCAATCATGTAGCCAGTGTGTAGGCTTCTTTAACCGACAAACAGCTTCCTCTGTCGTATGGGATAAGTTAAGACGTGTAGACGGAAATCCGACCCATATGCCGATCGTCGGTCTACAAACAGCGGCAGGCGCTGTGGTTGACACGTTTGACCTGTACAACACTCTGGGCAGTGCTTTCACCTTAGTGTGTAGCTCAGATAATCATTCGCCTAAGTCTCTTCCATTTAAGGCCCAAATTGAGTATCAATACATTTCCTTCCTCTCTGGAAACCTTGAAGACTGCAACCGCCTTTTCACCATGGCGGAGCTAGACAATACCCTTTCATGTTCTCGAAACTCTGCGCCAGGTCTAGATTGCATCCACGTCCAAATGTTGCAACATCTCTCTTCTGTTGTAAGGTCCATAATCGCGTCTGGGTAGATGCCATTTTTCAAACTCAGTGGTGGAAGGTCACCATCATACCTATTTTGAAACCTGGAAAGGAGCGTCCTCTTCCTTAGAGCAACCGTCCAATTTCCCTCACCAGCTGTATGTGCAAGGAGACAGAACGCATGATAAATGGGTGCTGGGTGTGGTGGTTGGAGTCCCACAATCTTCTGACCAACATCCTATGTAGTTTTCGAAGAGGTCGATCTGCGGTTGACCATCTTCTGTCGCTATTCACGCAGATCCTGAACGACTTTCTTCGGAATTGTCAGACGGTTGGGATATTATTTTACCTCCAGGAAGCTAATGATACGTGTTGGCGGGCAGTTTTTTTACACTCACCCCACAGTTGGAATATACGTGGCCGTCTACCGTTGTTCATTCAGGAGTTTATGCGGGACTGCGTTTTTCGAGTAAGGGTTGGCTTGGTTTTTTGTCACTATTTTAATCAAGAGAACGGCATGCCTTGGGCATCGGTACTAAGCGTGACGCTGTCTGCTACAGCAATAAATTCTGTATCGCATTGTGTTCCACAAGGTGTGTCTTCCTGTTTATTCGTGGACGACTTTGCCATGTTCCGTACTTCTCAGCGTACACCGCTTATGGAACGCCGTCTCCAGCGGTATTTCGACAATTTTTACGATTGCAGCTTCAAAAAGGGCTTTCGTTTCACACCTGAGAAAACAGTCTGCGTTAACTTCTGGGGTCGTAGGTGGCGAGTGGCTCCTACTTTTACACTTACAGCAGATTTACTTCCTTTCCCAGATGAGGTTAGATTCCTGTGGTTAATATTCGATTGCAGCTTATGCTGGTCACCACATATAGGCCAGCTCAAAGCGCGGTGTAAACGTTCTCTCAATATCTTACGGATACTAAGTGGTACATTTTGGGGTGCAGCTCGGGCAGTACTACTGCGTCTTTATCGTGCACTGATCCGATCGAGGCTAGACTACGGATGGCTTGTTTATTCTCCTGCACGACCATCTGTGCTGAGACGCTTAGACACTGTTCATAATCAGGGCATACGTTTGGCTGTTGGGGCCTTTCTAACTAGCCCAGTTTTTAGTCTCTACGCCCAATCGGCCGTGTCGGCGTGATGTCCTGTTAGGAAATTACGGCTGAGCACTTAAGTGGATGTCTTTGCATCCGACGTTTACCCGTTTCTTCTGCCCCGAGCCGGAGGAACGTAATCGTAAACACCACCTTCGTAGTCCACGGCCTGCAGGCTTACGTTTTCGCGAGTTCCTTCGGAAACACAAAATTGTAGTGCCTCGCATGTTCCCGAAGGGGGAAAGGGTGTACCCACCTTGGTTATGTGCTACCTCCCATGTAGATCCCGTTATGACAGCTTACGGGAAATATAAATGGCCTCTGATAGTATCGGTATTTGTTTTTTAGAACCTTTATCCCCTTACAATGGCCGATCTTTTATTTACACGGATGGCGGTAAGTGTAGTGAAAGTGTATGATTTGCCCTTATTACTGGTACCGAACCACATACTTTTGATTTACATGTGAACACCTCCAGTTATTCTGCAGAGATAAATGCCAGCTATCGAGACATTCTGCATGTTCGCCGCAGCATTTTGGGTGACTGTCTAATTTTAAGTGATTATTTTAGTGCCTTACAGAGCGTTGACGAGTTGTACACCAACCATCCTCTCGTGAAGCGAATCCGGGATCTCATCCACCTTTTGCACACTTTGGACGTAAATATGACATGTGCATGGAATCCTGGTCAGGTGACTTGCCCGGGAATGAATTGGCGGATTCAGCAGCAAAGACGGCAACTACAGAACCCAGTATCAACGTCTGTTGTGTGACATCGGAAGACTTTAGACTTGTTGTGTGGAGCGCGGTACTTTCAAGTTGGCATGCCGAATGGTCCGCTCTCGGTGGCAACAAGCTCAGAGAGGTGAAGGACCTGCCTGTATACTGGGTATCCTCCTCTTGTTTATCCCGCCGGGAGGAGGTGGTATTGGCTCGTTTGCTTATCGGCCACTATACTTTTACTCACAGCTATCTGGTGAGAAAGGACCCTGACCCTATCTGTCCGCTGTGCAGGCACAATTTGACGGTCCGCCATTTGTTGTTAGAGTGTACTCTTACAGCACATGTTCGAGCCACTCTGCAACTGTCGGACACTATTCACGAGCTTCTGGCGGATGATGCCGGAGCCGTGACTAAGATTTTTATTTATTTTTTATCTCGGTTGTCTTTTACTATCAGGATCTAACCTATTTAGTTATAGAAATGCAATCTATTGTGGTAGCTGTGATATTGAAATTTTAAATAGCTGTGCTTTTAAGGACTGACAATTTCATTTTAATGTCTACCTTTTAGTTCTGACTTTCAAACAACCAGTTTTAGGTCCCCCCTATAGTTTGCCCCATAGAGAGTTTTAATTCTGATGGATTTTATTTTCAATTTTAACTATTCGTTCCATGGACTTCGATCTCTTTTTACACTATTTTAAACCAGGGTGCTGATGACCCCGCAGTTTAGCATCCTTAATCCTCATCTATCATCATCATCATCATTTTTAATAATCTTGCCACCTTTTTAATAACTTGGGGAAAGTTGCTTGGCTATGAATTTTTAGACAGTTTTTCTTCATCATGCAGTAACAAGTGTATTCAATAATCTTGCTAGCTAATTAATATTCTAAACTGAGTTGCTTAGTTCTGCATTTTTACAAAGCTCTTCTTCATCGTGCAGTGAGAATTGATTTTAACAATCTTATTACTCAATTTATACCATTGGGTGAGTTGCTTGCGTATGAATTTTTAGGAGGTTCTGCTTGATTGTGCATTGACAAACAATTTAAACACTCTTTCTGTCTAATTAATACCTTGGGAAAAGTTGCTTGATTATCAGTTTTCACAAGGTTTTCCTTATCATGCAGACACAGAGGTTTCAATAATATTGCTAACTAAATAATAACTTAGAGCGAGCTGCTTGTCTATGAGTATTTAGAAGGTTCATCTTTAATAGGCAGCGACACAATTTTGCTACCTAAATAATACCTTGGGGCGAGTTTCTTAGCTATGAAATTTACAAGGCTTTTCTTTATCATGCAAATACTAACTCTTTTAAATAATCGCGCTACGAAATTAATACCTTGGGGCGAGTTGCTGGGTTATGAATATTTGCACGCTTTCTTTTCTCAAGCAAAGACACATGTTTTTAACAATCTCGTCACCTAAGTAATAGCTTAATGCAAAATACTTGGTATACAAATTTTACAATCTTTTCCTTTATCCTGCAGTGACACACGATCTTAACCTTCTTGCTGCCTAATTAATACCTAGTTGCTTAGGTATAAGTTTTTACAAAGTTCTGCTTTGTCATGCAGTTAAAAATGTTTTTAGCAATACATCGGTGCGAATTCCTTGAGTATGGATTTTTACAAGGTTTTCCTTTATAATGCAGTGACACATGTTTTTTATAATCTCGCTACCTAATTAATTCCTTTGGGCGTGTTGTTCATAACGACTTTTTACAAGAGCTTCTTTTATCATGCTTCAATTTGCACATTTTCGCGACCGTTGTTAAGCTGTCTCACCCTCTTCCTCACCATTCCATCAGAAGTTATTATTTTTCCATACACTTCACACAGTTGGCCATGAATGTTTACTGACGTAACATATCTCGCATTCAAAAGACGAATAACCTGATTTCACGGTCAGCGGGTCTTTCAATTGTCTTAAAGATTTCGAAACGCTCTAACAGTAGGAAAATGCAAAATGAAGTATGGCTTACTACTGAATTAAGGAGGTGATTGTGAATACTCAGAATCACGCCTGCAGTGTTTCAGCGAACAAAAATTAAAACGGAAATTAATTTAAAAACGTGCCTCGTAAAGCATTGGGGCGAGTTGCTTGGTTATCAATTTTTACAATCCTTATCGTGCAGAGACAAATCTTTTTAACAATCTCGTTAACTAATACCTTGGGGTGAGATGCTTGGCTATCAATTCTTACAGCTTTCTGATTTATCATGCAACGACATTAGTTTGTAATAATCTAGGTGGCTAATTAATACATTGGGATGAGTTACTTGGTAATGAATTTTTAAAAGTTTTTCCTTTATCATCAGTGACAAACATTTTCAATAATCCTGCTACCTAATTAATACCTTGGGGCGAGTTACTTGGTTATGAATGTTTACAATGTTTTTCTTTGTCTTGCAGTGACAAATGTTTTCACTATTCTTCCTACCTATTTAATTTCTTGGGACGAGTTTCTTGGGTACCAATTCTTACGGGCTTTTCCTTTATCATGCAGTGATACACGATTTTATCAATCACACTACATAATTTATACCTTGGGGCGAGTTTCTTAGCTATGAGTTTTTACAGGGCAGTGACAAATCCTGTTAACAATCTCGCTACATAATTAATATCTTGGGGCGACCTTCTAGGTCATCAATTCTCACAATGTTTCCCTTTTCATTCAGTGACAAATTCTTTAACAATGTCCCAACATAGTTTATACCTTGAGACGAGTTGCTTGGTTATGAACTTTTACAAGATTTTCCTTTATTATGTGGTGACAAATGTATTTAACAGTCTCGCTAATTAATGATACCTTAGAGTCAGTTGCGTGTTTACGATTTTTTGCAAGGTTTTCCTTTATTATGCAGTGACACATGCTTTTTGTAACCTACTACCTACCTAATTAATAGTTTGGGTTGAGATGCTTGGTTATCTATTTTTAGAACGTTCTGCTTTATCGTGCTATGAAAACGATTATAACATCTTGCGACCTAATTAATGCCTACAGGTTAGTTGATTTGTTTTGAATTTCTATAACTTTTTTTTTTTCCCCTTAACACGAAGTGAGAAATGTTTTTAACAATCTCGTTACTTAATAAATACCTTGGAGAGGACCACTTGGTTATGAATTTTTACAAGGTTTTCCTTTACCATGCATTTTTACAAACGTTTTTACTAGTTTTGCTCCCTAATTAATACACTGGGGCGAGTTGCGTGGTTATAAATTTTTAAAAGTTTTCCTTTATCATGCAGTAAAATATTTTCTATACTCTTGTTATTTAATTAATACCTGTGGCGAGTTGTTGGGTTATGAATTGTACAAGGTTTTCCTTAAACATAGAGTGACACATGTTTCTAATAATCTTGCTACCTAATTAATACCTTGGGCGGGTTTCTTGATTATGAATTTTTACAAGGTTTTCCTTTATCATGCAGTGGCACTGCTTTTAACAATCTCGCTACCTAATTAATAGCTTGGGCAAGTTGCCTGGTTATGTAGCTTTACAAGGTTCTGCTTTATCGTGCAGAAGCAAACGATATTTACAAGCATGCTATCTATTTAATACTTAGGGGTGAGTTAGTTGGTTATCATTTTAGACAGTCTTTTCTTATTATGCTAAGATACATGTGTTTAATAAGCTTGCTACCTAATAATTACCTTGGTGGGAGTCAATTCATTATAAACATTTACTAGGTTTTTCTGTACCATACTGGTAAATTATTTCAACAATATAGTCAACTAATATGTAAATTAGAGCATGTTTCTTGGTTATGAATTTTTACAAGGTTTTCTTTTATCAGGCATTGGCACATGATTTCAACAATCTAGGTACCTAAGCAATACCTTGGGACGAGTTGCTTGATTTGAATTTTCACAGAGTTCTGCTTTATAATGCTTTATAATCTTACGTATTTTTGCAAGGTTTTGCTTTATCATGCAGTGATATATGTTCTTAATAACCTTACTATCTAATGAATACCTTGGGGCGAGTTTTTTAGTTATGAATTTTTACAAAGTTTTCTATTTATAATGGAGAGACACATGCTTTTGACAATCTCGCTATCTAATTAATACATTTGGTCCCGTTGCTTTCTTATGAGGTTGCACAAGTTGTATTTTATACATTGTTTTTAACAATTTCGCTACCTACTTAATACTTTGGTGCGAGTGGTTGGTTATAAATTGTTACAATGTTTTTGCTTTGTCATGCAGAGACAAATGTTTTTAGCAATTTCTCTCCTTAGTTAATACTTTTGTAGGAGTTTCTTGGTTATGAATTTTATAAGGTTTTTCTTTATCATGCAGATACAAATGTTTATAATATTCTTGCTACCTATTTAATATCTTGCTGGGTTTTGCTTGATTTTGCCTTTGTACATTTTTTTATCACACGGTGACAAATTTTTTAAACATTCTCGCTACCTAGTTAATGTCTTGGGGTTAGTTTTTGGTGATAAGTTTTAACAAGGTTTTCTTTTGTCATGCAGTGACGCATATTTTTAATAACCTTGCTACCTAATTAATACTTTGGGGCAAGTT
Organism: Hymenopus coronatus; assembly: GCA_030762935.1. Taxonomy (NCBI): domain Eukaryota; kingdom Metazoa; phylum Arthropoda; class Insecta; order Mantodea; family Hymenopodidae; genus Hymenopus; species Hymenopus coronatus. Next base: position 687,475 of record JAUKNX010000035.1, on the reverse strand, counting down.
TCCTGGCTATGAATTTCTACAGGGCCTACCTTTGTCATGCAGTCACACAAGATTTTAACAATCTTGCAGCCTACTTAATACCTTGGGGTGAGTACCCAGTTATGAATTTTTACAAAGGTCTGCTTTATCGTTCACTGACAAATGATTTTAACAATCTTACTATTTAATTAATACCTAAGGGCGAGTTGCTTGGTTGTAAATTTTTACAATGCTTTCCTTATCATGCATTGAGAAATGTTTTCAACCATCTCAGGTGAGAAACCAAAGCCGTTTTTCAAGTTGCAATCGTAAAAATTGTCGAAATACCGCTGGAGACGGCGTTCCATAAGCGGTGTACGCTGAGAAGTACGGAACATGGCAAAGTCGTCCACGAATAAACAGGAAGACACACCTTGTGGAACACAATGCGATACAGAATTTATTGCTGTAGCAGACAGCGTCACGCTTAGTACCGATCCCCAAGGCATGCCGTTCTCTTGATTAAAATAGTGACAAAAAACCAAGCCAACCCTTACTCGAAAAATGCGGTCCCGCATAAACTCCTGAATGAACAACGGTAGACGGCCACGTATATTCCAACTGTGGGGTGAGTGTAAAAAAAAAAAACTGCCCGCCAACACGTATCATTAGCTTCCTGGAGGTAAAATAATATCCCAACCGTCTGACAATTCCGAAGAAAGTCGTTCAGGATCTGCGTGAATAGCGACAGAAGATGGTCAACCGCAGATCGACCTCTTCGAAAACTACATAGGATGTTGGTCAGAAGATTGTGGGACTCCAACCACCACACCAAGCACCCATTTATCATGCGTTCTGTCTCCTTGCACATACAGCTGGTGAGGGAAATTGGACGGTTGCTCTAAGGAAGAGGACGCTCCTTTCCAGGTTTCAAAATAGGTATGATGGTGAGCTTCCACCACTGAGTTTGAAAAATGGCATCTACCCAGACGCGATTATGGACCTTACAACAGAAGAGAGATGTTGCAACATTTGGACGTGGATGCAATCTAGACCTGGCGCAGAGTTTCGAGAACATGAAAGGGTATTGTCTAGCTCCGCCATGGTGAAAAGGCGGTTGCAGTCTTCAAGGTTTCCAGAGCGGAAGGAAATGTCTTGATATTCAATTTGGGCCTAAAATGGAAGAGACTTAGGCGGATGATTATCTGAGCTACACACTAAGGTGAAAGCACTGCCCAGAGTGTTGCACAGGTCAAACGTGTCAACCACAGCGCCTGCCGCTGTTTGTAGACCGACGATCGGCATATGGGTCGGTTTTCCGTCTACACGTCTTGACTTATCCCATACGACCGAGGAAGCTGTTTGTCGGTTAAAGAAGCCTACACACTGGCTACATGATTGCTTTTTGTTATTCTTAATAACTTGTCTAGATTTGGAGCGCACCTTTTTAAATTGTATTAGGTTATCCAGCATAGGGCCATACTGGAAAATCCGTAACCCACGTCTGCGAGCACAAATGGCATTCCGACATTCAGCTGTCCACCAAAGAACAGGAAATCGACGACCTGTCGTCCGCGGAATTGACCGTTCAGCAGCAAAAAGAATAGTGGATATGAGGTGTTTGACTAAAAACTCCGTCAGGTCGTACTCGCTGCTGTGAAAAACAGCCAAATGAGAATAAAGATTCCAGTTGGCTCGGTCTAAGCGCCATCTTGGTAAGCGTGTGGAACATAAGTCTAGGAGACTTAGAAGAAATGCAAATTGGTCAGAGATGACAGTAAGGAAACTGCTAACTGCAGAGGACAAACAGTTATGTCGATGTGTGAAAACTATTGAAGCGTCAGAAAGAAATGTTGGCTCTCCTTTATTCAGCAGAGAGAGATTATGACTGAGAGAGAATTCCTCAAAAAGATGACCTTTCGCACAAGCCCGAGTGGAGCCCCAAAGGGAGTGGTGGGCATTCACGTCCCCCACCAACAGAAATGGTATTGGTAGCTGGGAAATTAGGTCGTCTAAATCAATGCACGAGAGGTCAGCTGATGGAGGCATATAGATATTACAAATTGTGAATTTCATAAATGCCAGCGTAATGCTGACAGCAGCGGACTGAATGTCAGACTGCAAGGGCATGGATTCAGCATAAAGATCACTTCTGATGAACAACGTAGTGCCCCCATGTGCAGGAACGCCCTCCTCTTGTGATAAATCACAGCGTAAAGCAAGCTAAGCATGAATGTGACGATGTCGTGGGGATGGAGCAACCAATGGTTGATACTGGTTGAGCAACAGTTCTAGCTCTAGTCGACGTGGCGTAATTCCACGTGTGTTGCAATGTATGATAGCCATAGTCTATTTTATGGAATTAGGTATAAATGGAAAGTCGTTTCCGCAGATTGGGCTCTGCTGCTCGGGTCAATTTGTTCTTTTTGGGATTGGGCTTTTACTCTTTTAGGAGCATGATCCTGCCTTTTCCGTACTGTCCGTCTAGCACTGGGGGCAGAATCTTCATGTTCCATCTTCTCCTCCACGGGAGGGGACCCCTTCCCAATAGAAAATTTCGGTTCGCAAACCTCGAGCCGATTTGAGGTGATGATCGATGGAGATGTTTGACGGCGATCTATACTCGTACCAGAAGATTCTCCTGATGAGGATCTACTTGGAGACGGGTGTTCACTTTTCCTGCCTTTTGATAGCTTGGGAGAAAACCTTACATGGTCTTTTAAGAAGTCGGTCCTGACTTAACTGGTTTTTAACTGTCTTTGTTGGTATAGAACAAGCGGCAGGTAAGCTGATGCCTTGGTGCCGGAGGTTGAAGACATGGGTGACATCTTCTGTGTACTAGTCTTTAAATTAGCGGGTTTAACAGATGTTGATGCAGGAGCAGTCGTAGAAGTTGAGGATTTTGGGTGTGGTGCGCGCGTTAGAATGTTCAGAAATTGTGGCCCTGTTAATATCGCTAGTTTGAGTTGCGATTTCCCGCCTCGGCACAGGTTTAGCAATTCAGCTGTAGGTACTAGAGCGCGGGATAGCAGGTTGACGGGTTCGCAGGAGCTTCCGGGCTTCCGAGAAGGACACCATCTCTTTCACCGGGATCTACTGGATCGCTCTCTTCTCTGCATAACGCGGACAGTCGCGGCAACTAGATGAATGTTCGCCGCCGCAGTTAACGCTCGATGGAGAGGAAGTACATACTCCATCGTGCGTTGCATCTCTAAAGAAGGCACATCTAGACTGACCAGTACAGATGCACTTGTCTACCCATAGCGCTGACATTTGTAGCATCTTAGTGGTTGGGACTCTAGGGCCGCACCTCGATGGCTTTGTACTCTGCCCTTATCCTTTCCGGGAGATCTACCCGATGGAATGTAAGCAACAGGGTACGGGTAGGCACGAATTCACCGTTTACTTTTCGTTGAACCCTATACACAAATGTAACTCCTTGTTTGGCCAGGTTCTCCTGAATCTCCTTGTTGCTCAAACCGTCCAAAGCCCGGGTGAGGACAACACCGCGCGAGGAGTTCATAGTTTTATGTTTTTTCCACTTTAACTGGGTAGCTGGCTAACATAGTGGCTCATACTAATTTAGGGTCCTGGGATGCTCAAACTGCTTCTACCAGGAATGTGCCATATGCAAGATTTAAGCGAACCAGCAATGGTATCCAAGCCCTTTTGGATGGCAAATGGGCAGACTGACGTGAAGTTTCTGCCTTCCTCCGTTCGAGTGACAACTAAGTAGCGAGGACCACATGATTCAACTACTTCTTTTCCTTGGACATTAAAGTTTGGTTTCGGTTTTCCCATAGAAAGAGTACAACTTTATCTGCCAGTGCACCCCACCCACCATGGAGCCCAACGAGGGGTCACCCCATTGGGTTGACAGGCCTACACAGGGGATATAGCAGGCTCACCGTCCCACACACCCTGGAGTTGGATATAATAACTAGTCCTGTCCGATTGACTAGGGATTAGTTGGTCCGTAGCCTCCCGCTTAGGCGAAGCAGAAACCAAAGTGGTGCATTAGGTTGCGCACCCTCCCCAGTTACTGAAAAAACCTGCACCCGTCTCACACATACAACCCTCAACCAACGAGGATATTCCTCTCCACTGACACGGGTCTCCACGCACGGCCTTCACGTGGGTGGGCATTTTGACCTACTGACTGACTCACCACTCAGAGGTTGCACACTAAGGTAATCAGAAGTGACTCGGGACCCCGGGTGCGCCAAACCCGTACCTACAGTAGAAGGGCTCTGGGGGGATTATTAAAAACATTTGTCATTGCACGTCAAAGCACAGCCTTGTAGAAATTCATAACAAAGCAACTCGGGACACGGAATTAATTAGGTAGGGAGACTGTTAAAAACATTGTCACTGCATGATAAAGGTAAACATTGTAAAAATGAACAACCAATCAACTTGTCTCAAGGAAGGTATTAGGTGGCGAGGTTGTTAAGACGATGTGTCAACGCATGATTAAAAAAAACATTCTAAAAATTCATAAATAAACAAGTCGCCCCAGTGTGCTATTTAGATAGCAATGTTATTAAAAGCATGTGGCACTGCATGATAAAGCAAAACATTGTAAAAATTGAGAAACAAGCATCTCCCCCGAAGTTATTATTTAGGTAGCGAGATTATAAAAAATATTTGGCACTGCACGATAAAGGAAAGAAGTTGAAAAACTCGCTTTAAGGTATTAACTGAGCAGCAATGTTATTAAAATAATTTGTCACTGCATGACAAAGGAAAAACTTTTAAAAGTTCACATCCAAGCAGCTCGCCCCAGGGTGTTTATGAGTTAGGAGATTGTTAAAGTCATGTGCCACTACATGACAAAGGAAAACCTTGTAAAATTCATAACCATACAACTCACTCCAAGTTATATGTTAGGTAGCAAGATTGTTAAAATTATTTCTCAATATACGATAAACCAGAATCTTATAAACATTTATAACCAAGCAACTCGACCTCAGGTGTTAATTTGTTAGTAAGATTATTGAAGGGAGTTTCTCATTGCATGATAATGGAAAATCGTATAAAAATGTATTATCAAGTAACTTGCCCCAAGGTGTTTATCAAGTAGCGAGACTATCAAAAAGATGTCTCTCTGCATGATAAAGAAAAACCTTGTAAAAACTCTTAAGAAAGCCACTCGCCACCAGTTATTAATGGGGTAGTGAGATTGCTAAAATTATGTTTCACTGCATTGTAAAATAAAACCTTGGGAAAACGAATAACAAGCACCTCGCCCCAAGGTTTTGACTAGGCAGTAAGGTGATTAAAACATGTGTAACTGTACGATAAAGGAAAACATAGTAAAAATCCATGCCCAAGGAACTAGTCCCAAGTTATTAATTAAGTAGCGAGATTGCTAAAATCATATTTCACTGAACGATAAAAGTAAGCCTTGTAAAAGTTAATAACTGAGCATCTAGCCCCAAAGTATTATTTGTGTAGCAAGGTTATTAAAAATATGTTTTATTGCATGATCAAGCAAAAGATGATTAAAACTCATAGCCAAGTACCTCGCCCTAAGGTATTAAATAGGTAGCGAGAGGTTCAAAAGCATCAGTCACTGCATGATGAAGGAAAACCTTCTAACAGTTCATAACCGAGTATCTTGCTCCAAGGTATGAATTAGGGATCGAGATCGTTAAAAAAAATTGTCACTGTTTGATAAAGAAAAACATTGTAAAAGTTCATAACCAAGCATCTCACTCCGAGGTACCTATTATGTAGCAGAAATGTTAAAATCGTTAGGCACTGCACGATAAAGCCCATTCCTGTAAAAAAAATCATAAACAAGAAGCCACCCTAAGGTATTAATTAGCAAGCAAGGTTGTTGAAGATATTAGTCACTGGTAAATAAAGCAACATCTTGTAAATATTGATAACAAAGCAACTAGTCCCAAGATATGAATTAGGCAGTGAGAAGTTTAAAATCGTGTCACTTCAGGATAAAGGAAAACATTGTAAATGTTGACTAATAAGCAACTCGCATTAAGGTATGAATTAGGTAGTGAGATTTTTAAAAACATGTGTCTTTGCTTGGGAAAGAAAACCATCCATATTTTCATAGCTAAGCAACTCGCCCCAAGGTGCAAATTAAACACAGGAAATTAGTATTTGCATGGTAAAGGAAACCGTTTTAAAAATTCATAGTTAAGCAACTCTTCCCAAGGAATTAATTAGGTAGCGAAATTGTGAAATTACTGTATCACTGCATGACAAGGATGAACCTTCTAAAAGTTCATAGCTAAGCAACTCGCCTCTAAGTATTAATTAGGTAGCAAGATTGTTAAAATCGCTTGTCACCTCACGTTTAAGTAAAGCCTTGTAAAACTTTATAACCAAGATACTCGCCCCAAGGTGTTAGCTAAGTAACGAGATTGTTAAAAACATTAGCCACTGTATGATAATGGAGAACATTGTTAAAATTGATAACCAAGCAGCTCACTCCAATGTATTAATTAGCTAGCAAGGCTATTAAAAACAATGCCACTGCATGTTAAACCAGAACTTTGCAAAAATGCTATTATAATAATAATAATAATTTATTAATAATATCTTATTATTCTTATTATAATTATTATTATTAATTATTATTAATTGGTTGGCTATATTATTGAAAACATTTGCTTCTGCATGATAAGGAAAATATAAAAATTCATTCCCCTAAAGATATTAATTAGGTATTGAAATTGTGAAGTCAAGTTTCACTGCATGATAAACGACAACCTTGTAAAAACTAATAACCAAGCTTTTCGCCCCCAAGGTATTAATTATATAGCAACGTTATTAAACACTTGAGTAGCTGCATGATAAAAGTGATCATGGTAAAAATTCATAACCAAGGTACTCGCAGCAAGTTTATAATTAGGTAGCGAGATTATTATAGTAATGTTCCACAGAACTATAAACAAAAACCCTGTAAAATTAATAACCAAACAACTAGCTCAAGGTATTGATTAGGTAGCAAGTTTATTGAAAACAAGTGTAACTGCATTATAGAGCAGAAGATTGTAAAGTTCATAACCAAGCAACTCGCCCCAAGGTTTAAATTAAGTAGCAAGAAGTTAAAAAATATCACTGCGTGATGACTGAACACCCTGTAAAACTTCATGAACAGGTGTGTCGCCCCAAAGTATGAATTAGGTAGCGAGATTGTTAAAACTAGTTGTCACTGCATGATAAAAAGAAAATAATTGGAAAAATTCATAACCAAGAATCTCACTCCAAGATGTCAACTAGGTAGCAAGATTGTTAAAATCGGTTGTCACAGTACGATAAAATAAAACCTTGTAAACATTCATAATCAAGCAACTTTCCCTAAGGTAATAATTGGCTCGCAAACCTATTGAAGATATTTTTGTCACTGCTCAATAAAAGAAAACCATGTAAAAATGTGTAACCATGCAACTCACCCCAAAGTATGAGTTAGGTAGATAAATTGTTAAAAAGGTTTTCACTGCATGACGAAGGAAAATCTTGTAAAGAACATAACTAAACCACTCGCAGCAAGGTATGAACTAGGCCGCGAGAATGTTAAAATCTTGTGTTACCACAGGATAAAGGAAAACATTGTAAAAATTGATTATCAAGCAACTGGCATTAAGGTATTAATTAGGTGGCGAGATTGTTAAAAACATGTGTCACTGCATAATAAAGAAAAACCTTGTAGAAATTCCTAACCAAGCAACTCGCCCCGAGACATTACTCAGATAGCGCGGTTGTTAAAATCATGTTACACTCTATGGTTAATATAAAACATTATGAAAATTAATAATAAGTCAACTTGTCCCAAGGTATTAATTAGGTTGCAAGGTTATTAAAAGCATGTGTAACAGTATGATAAAGCTGCTCGTTGTAAGAACTCACAACCAATGAAGTTGCCCCAAGTTATTTATTAGGTAGCGAGATTGTTAAAACATTTGCCACTGCATGCTAAAGAACATTGTAGGCAGCAAGTATGCTAAACTCGTTGGTCACTGCACCATAAGGCAGAACCTTGTAAGAAATCATAACCAAGAAACTCCCCAAAGGTATTAATTGGGTAGCGAGATTGTCAAAACTTTTTGTAATTGTATAATAAAGGACACCATTGTACAAATTCATAGCCATGCAATTCACCTCAACGTCATAATTAGCAAGGCAGATTATTAAAATCATTTGTCACAGCATGATAAAGCAGAGAGAGAGAGAGAGAGAGAGAGAGAGAGAGAGAGAGAGAGAGAGAGAGAGAGATTATGATGTTAAAGGACGCTCAACTGCAGAGGTCATTAGTTCTCTTATGATAAAAACTTGGTAATAATCTGGAATAAAACACCATTTAGGAGGAAAACACAGGTAAAAGTAGAGCTAAAGAAAGATAAAACCCAAGTAAAAGAATATCCAGCCCTGTAACCAGAGCTGGAGATAAAACTCCGCTTAAAACTTACATGTTAAAAAGAAAAGATTAAAAACGAGCTATTTAAAAGTTAAAACAGCTGCTTCTTTGTAAATCCGTACCACTCAAACCTCAATGTAAAAGAAATTTGTGCCAAACTTTTAAAAACCCTGTCCACTGCTCTTGGATCATCTGCCAGGACCTCGGCAACAGAGGCCGGTATGCCCATATATGAGCGAGTGTGTGCCAGGTGATCACACTTCAGCAACACATGAGGAACTGACTGTGTCTCCCCACAGAACGCACAGACAGGAGCAGGTTCGTGCTTACAAAGCTAACTGTGAGTAAATATAAAGTGGCCAAGTCGTAGCCGAGCTAATACTACCTCCTCCCGGCGGGATAAACGACAGGAGGTTACCCAGTAGACAGTAAGGTCCTTCACCTCTCTCAGCTTATTACCACGTAGAGCCGACCACTCCGCATGCCAATCCGAAAATACGCTCCCCGTATAACCACCCTAAAATACTTTTAGGTTTAACTGGTAAAATTAACACTGCGCTCTGTGATTGCCGATTTCGCTGCCGACTCTACCAATCCATTCCCTGGCAAGCCAACTTGTCCAAGAATCCATGCGCACTCCAAATTAACACCAGAAGTGTGCAAAATGTGGAGTACGTCCTGAATGCGTTACACTAAAGAATGGTAATTGTACAGCTCACAAACGCTCTGAATGGCTTTAAGAGACTCGAATAATTTTTGACGTGGAATACACAGTAGGCCTCGATACATAGCATATAGTTCGGCAGAATAAAAGATGTGCTCTAGGCAAACCGTAAGTAGAATTTGCGGTGCTGGTGACAAAGGCACATCCAGCACCTTTGGGGCACTTACTGCCATCGGTATAAATACAAATACGGCCATTGTATTTTGATAAAAATTAAAAAAAAAAAAAAAAAAAAAACAGCTAGGAATACTATAAACAGGCGTGGCAGCTTTCGCGTAAACGGTCATCCCGAGATCGACATGGGAGATAGCACGTAACCAAGGAGGGTATATACTCTCCCCCTTGGGAAGCAGCCTAGGGATATCAACATGGTGCTGCCGAAGAAGCTCATGGAAACGAAAATCTGCTGGCCTTGGACTCAGAGAGTGGTAGCAATATCGTTTGTGTAGCTCGAGGGAGAAAAACACGTGAAACTTTGGATGTCCAGGCTTGCACTTAAGCCCACGACCATAATTTGAAATCCGGACATCACGCGCACATCGCAAAGGGGGTTCTCTCGATTCGGCGTAAAGGCTAACGACTCGGCTCGTTGGAATAGCTCCAACGTCCTCATGGATGCCCTTATTATGGACGGTGTCTAATCCTTTAAGTACAGATGGTCGGGCTGAAGGATAAACGATGCAGCCATAGTCCAACTTCCGTCGAATTAGGGCACGATAAAGACAAAGCAACACTGTCCGATCCGCGCCCCAAGATTTGCCACTTAGTATCCGTAAAGTGTTTACAGAATGGTGACATCGCGCTTTTAGCTGGCTATATGTGATGACCAACAAATTTTGCGATCGAAGATCTACCCAAGGAAACTCACTTTATCTGCAAAAGGAAGTAAATGTAGCCCATGTCGAGCTGACGGCGGGTATTGCTACCTACGGCGCCAGAAGTTAACCCACATTGTCTTCTCAGTGGAGACACGAAGGTCGTGTTTCAAGCTCCATTCATAGAGACTGTGGAAACACCGCTGGAGACGGCGTTCCATAAACGGTGTGCGCTGAGAAGTACAGAATATGGCAAAGTCATCCACGAATAAAAAAACCAGATACCTGGGAGAACACATTGCGATACGGAATTAATTGCTATAGCAAACAGCGTCACGCTGAGTACCGAGCCTGCGGCACTTCATTCTTTTGAATAGCATTGTTAGAAAAAAACGAGCCGACCCACACTCGGAAAATGTGGTCCCGCATAAACTCCTGAATGAACAACGATGGGGGTCCAGGTATGTTCCAGTTGTGGAGAGAATGTAATATATCCGCTCGCCAACATGTGTCATGGGTTTTCTCGAGGTCAAAAAATATCCCACCTGTGGGGCTGCTTTTAAGAAACCCGTCCATTATCTGAGTTGACAGCAACACAAGTTGTTGAACGACATCGTCGAAAACCACACTGCATGTTAGTCAGAAGTGTGTGGGATTCCAACTACCATCATCTTAACAATATTTGTCGCTGCATGACAAACAAAAAAATATTGTAAAAATTGATAGCCAAGAAACTTGCCGCTAGGTATTATTCAGGTAGAAAGATAGTCAAAATCGCTTGTCACCTCACGTTTAAGTAAAACTTTATAGTCAAGGAACTCCCCCCAACTTATTTATTAGGTAACGAGACCGCTAAATGCATTAGCCACTGTATGATATTGGAAAAGATTGTTAAAATTGATAACGAGCAACTCATCCCAATGTATTAATTAGCTAGCAAGGCTATTAAAAACTATGTTAGTGCATGATAAAGCAGAACCTCGCAAAAACTTATAAAGAACAAACCAACCCTAACGTTTTAGGTAGAGAGACTGTAAAAATGTTTGTCACTGTATGATAAGGAAACACATTCATAAGAAAGCAACTCGCGACAAGATATTGATTAGCTAGAGAGAATGTTAAAAAAATTGTCACTGCACGATAAAGGAAATCATTGTAAAATTTGATAACCAAGCAACTAGTCCCAAGGTATTCATTAGGCAGCGAGATTCTTAAAATCATGTTTTACTGCGTGAGAACGGAAAGCCTTGTAAAAATTAATCAGCAAGCAACTTGCCGCAAGGTATTTGTTAGATAGCGAGATTGGTAAAATCGTTTGTCACTGCACGATAAATTAGAACCTTGTAAAAATTCATAAACAGTCAACTCACCCCAAGGTATTAATTAGGTAGCGAGATTGTTAAATCATTTGTACTTTTGGATAAAGGTAGAATTTGTAACAATTTATAGCCAAAAAATCTCGCTCCAAGGAATAGTTAGGTAGCAAATTTACCAAAAGCCTGTGTCATTGCACCATAAAAATAAGAAACTTGTAAATATACATAATCAAGAAACTAACTCCAAGGTCTTAATTAAATAGCAAAAATCGCTAAAATCGTTTGCCACTGCACAATAAAGAAGAACCTTCTAAAAATGAATTACTAAGCAACTCGACCTATGTTATTATTTAGTTAGCAATATTATTGAAAATGTTTGTTTCTGCATTTTAAAGGAAAACCTTGTAAAAATTGATAACCAAGCAACTTGCCCCAAAGTATTAATTTGGCAGCAAGATGGCTAAAAACATATGTCACTGAATGATAAGGAAAAACATTGTAAAAATTCAGAACCAAGCAACTCTCCAAGGTGTGAATTAGGTAGCAAGATTGTTAAAATTCATTATCACAGCACGAATAAGCAGAGCTTTGTAAAAATACGTAACCAATCATGTCGGTCTAGTGTATTAATTACCTAGCAAGATTATGAAATACATTTGTCTCTGCATGATAAATGAAAACCTTCTCAAAATTCATAGCCAAGCAACTTGCCCCAAGGTATTAATAAGCTAGCAAGATTATTAAAAACATTTGTCACTGCACGGTAAAGCACATCTTTGTAAAAATGCATAACAAAGCAACACCCACACGGAATTAATTAGGTAGCGAGATTGTTAAAGAAATTTGTCACTGTATGATAAAGGATAACATTGTAAAAATTTGTAACCAAGCAACTTGCTTCATGGTAGTAATTAGGAAGTGAGATAGCTCAAAACATGGGTCACCGCATTCTAAAGGAAACTATTGTAAAAGTGCATATTACAGAATCTCGCCCCAGGATATTATTTAGATGGCAAGGGTATTAAAAAGATCTATCACTGCGTGATAAAGCAAAACATTATAAGAATTCATAAACAAGCAACTTGCCCTAAGTTATTATTTAGGTGGCCAGATTATTACAAATATTAGTCACTGCATGATAAAGGAAAACATTGAAAAAAGTAATAACCATGGTGTTTATTAGGTTGCAAAATTGTTAAAGCCAAGCGCCACTGCACGATAAAGGAACCCCATTTATTAATTCATAAGGAAGAAACTCGCCCCAAGGTATTAATTAGGTAGCAAGGTAATTGAAGCATGTGTCACTCCTAGATAAAGAAGAACAGTAAAAATGCATAACCAAGCAACTCGCTCCAAGTTATTAACTAGATAGTAAGATCGTTAAAAACATTTGTCACTGCATGATAAAGGAAATCATTGTATAAGTTCATAGTCAAGAAACTTGCCTCAAGTTATTAACTGGATAGCAAAGTTATTAAAAACAATTGTCATTGCATGACAACGGAAAAAAAATTAAAAATCAACATCTCTCGAAACTCCCCAGGTACTATTTAGGTTGCAATATTCTTAAAAACATTTGTCACCACATGAAAAAAAAACCTTGTAGGAATTCATAATCAAGCAGCTCTCCTTAGGGTACTAATTAGGTAGAGAGATTGCTAAAAATATTTGTCACTGCATGGTAAAGAAAGTCATTGTAAAAATGTATAACCAAGTAACTTACCCAAGGTATTAATAGTTAGCATGATTGTTAAAATCGTTTGTCAATGCACGATAAAGCAGAACCTGGTAAACATTCATAACCAGCCAGCGTACCCTAAAGTATTCAATAGTTAGCAAGGTTATGGACGAGAATTTGTCACTGTATGACAAAGGAAAACCTCATAAAAGTTCATAGCCAAGAAATTCGAACCAAGGTATTAATTAGTAGCGAAAGGATCAATATCATGTGTTACTGCAGATAAACAAAAACAATGTAAAATTCCATAAAGAAACATCTCGCCCCAAGGTATTCATATTGTACCATGGTTATTAAATTCATCTGTCACTGTATGATAAAAGAGAACCATGTAAAAATTCATAACCAAGCAACTCACCTCAAGGTACTAATTAGATAGCGAGATTCTTAAAGTCACGTGTAACTCAGCGATAAAAGAAGACCTTGTAAAAATTCATAATTGGGCAACTCCTGCCAAGGTATTACTAGCTAGTGATGTTAATAAAAAGATGACACTGCATTATAAAGCAGAAAGCTATAAGAATTTATAAACAAGCTTCTCGCGCCAAGGTATTAATTAGGGAGCGAGATATTTAAAAATATTTTTCACTGCATGATAAAGGAATACCTTGTAAAAATGATTAATAGGAAACTCGTTTCAAGGTTTTAACTAAGTAACAAAAAGCCTTTGTCACTGAATGACAAAGTAAAACCTTGTAAAAATTGATCACCAGGCAACTCGATCCAAGGTATTAAATGACAAATGTTTTTAATAATCCTTGCCCATTAGAGCCCGTTACAGCAACCTCCTGGTCGATGCAATACCTGCATCCTATGCTGTCGAAATACTAAACGCCAAAATGTTAACCAGCTATTGAATGAAGGTCGAGGTGCGAAGGAACCTGAATGTCTTGTACATTATGTAGTCACCACCCGCGACGTGTACTGTTTCACTATTTAGGGAATTCAAGAAAATCTAAGGGAACAAGTAATTATGATGATTATATATTTTTTTTACTATATGACACACATACAATGCAATAGGTTTCGTCAGCAAGTCGTTAAAATGCGTGTATATTTTAATACTCTTGTATGTTGTAAAAATTAAGTTCCTTAGTTCTGTTTTAACACTAATTTTAAAAGAATTTGCATTTCCAATTTGTCATATATTTAATTGTGTTCTATAATACAATCTAAAATAAAGATGGTAGTTATGAGATTCCTTTAACCGAAACTTAGGTGGTACCATGTTATTTCTACACCTTGTATAATGGTTATGTATGTCAGAAAAAAAAGTAATTCATCGATCTTTTGGAGATGAATAAAATTCAAGTATGCAAATACATACAGATATGTTACAGTTAAATTTCAAACTCTTTAAAAATAGGTCCACAATGTTGGCGAGAATCACACTTTTCAATGGATGCATTCAACATAAATGTGAAGCTAAGTTGCTACCTCTTGAAAAATACCCTAGAATCAAGTATTAATGCATAGAAATTTAGCTGGCTGATCGATTGTGAAAGCCAGTTTGACTGGATTTCCAGATAAATGCAGCATTTTCTTTTTGAAGGAATACATGCTATTTGAATAATTGAACAATGATTCTACTGAATGCGCTAGTTTGGTTATATCTTGTCGGCATTCGATAAATACATCTATAAGCTGATTTGTAACGTATCTTTCGTTAAGGCATCAGTTTCAACGACAAAGACGGCTACTTCCGTTAGTCTTCTTTGAAGGAATCTCACATTGGCATCATCATCAAACTGCTGCGTTTAAAAATTGACGTAATCGTTGATAAGCCTTCTATTTGCTACATCATGCTCGTGAATTGGATCTAATAGCAGATTCAACCTATGTTCCCCAAACACTGTGGCATTGTCATTATATCTCTGCCCAGAATACATTATTCATAAACTTTACAAACCAGCCCTTATGGTTCCCTCTAAGCTAACTGGACGCATCTTCACGTTCTTGAATATAACACAGCCTCTTATTATTTAGTTGGTAGTTGTTTCCTTTGCCGTCTCTATTTATAATATACTTCCCTTTGCCATCTCTCTCTCTCTCTCTCTCTCTCTATATATATATATATATATATATATTGTAAATATATACACAATATATATGTACATCATATATACAAACATCATAAAGGTAAAGAATTCTATAGAAGTAGGAAAGAGGAAGATTAGACGCGACAGAGTTTTGCCTCCAATCCCTATAGTTTCAGCCGAGATATTAAGATTTTAATAGTGTTATTTGTGCTAATCTATACATTCAACTTTCATTGTTTTATAAGATGGTATCGTCATTCATTGTTCAAGATGAGTTATAAAGCTACAGTAAGGGAGCATAATACAGTCATTTCTATATTGCTAAATAGACCTTTCCGTCTGGATCATGCAAGACACTATGATATTGCTCAATTGCATTTTGAAGCATGCTACTCAATTTCAAAAATTGATGCACGAAATAATCTATTTCATTATATTTCCGAAGATATTCAAGCAATAATTCAGATTCCTCATGCAATATGTTGCATTTCTGACATCAATACATTTATTAAGGTGAAAATTAGATTAGGTGTTGAAGACTTATTGATCCATCCAAATAAGAATACAATGTAGGCTGAGGTTAAGTGTCCTCATACCATCGATTTTAGAGAGAGAAAGAGAGAGAAGGAAAGGGAGGGAGAGAACTAACGGCCTACTTTTATGTTTCGCTGAAGATAGAATTCTCACTGCTAGTGAGCTGCCTGAATATGATGATTATGTGAATATATTTAAACTTTGTATCATTCGTATCGAATGCAGTAATACGCCTTTTTCAAGGATGGTAAAAGTGTGCGAATTTTCCGCACCCATTTCTCATCACGAGCGCTATCAAATCCTATACATTTACCTCGTCATAGATGCAGACATAGATCGAATGTCTCTTTGTGTGTATGATCAGAAGGGATAGCATATCGAGTACAGAAACGAGCTTATAACTGTTAAACTCCACATCCTCGAAATGACAATACATTTTAAGAGTCGTGATAGCTGCTATTATAGATCACTACTCTGCAGATCAGGTAATACTCATCATGGACCATCATTGTGTTAATATCGCGTAATCAAGGTTTGTCATGAGAATTGGCTATATAGTGTTATAAGGGAAATTCTAAATGTGACTGAAGTACCTATAACTGGTTACAAGGTCGTTAAAGGGGAGGACTATGTATTTTTTCCCTAGAACACCTCAGCATTAGATGAAAACTATGAGATCGGAATCCCATTTCAGGTTCAAGATTTATACACTCCTCCCAGCAGGAGTTATCTTTATATAGCAGGAGGACTCATCTAAGATAAAGACATATCTATGGTTGCAAAGGTCAACAATAATGTGATTGGCATCATTTTTATGAAAATTGCTAAGATTTGAGTGGCAACATAATTAACTAAACTAGAAATTCTACAATTGCAGCATCAATGTGCAAACCTACAGCCCCGAGTGCGATGGATTCGGTTCAATTCGTCAATGAAAATGGACATTCCCCAAGAGAAATAATGTCATTGTATATACCGCCAATGGTCACTCAATATAACAGTTTATCCTTCGATGCATCTTATATTTCTGATGATCACTACCAGTTAATTCTAAATACCAGATTTAAAGTGGTTCTCATAAGATTAAAGAACTGAAGAATTCGTATTCAGAGTGGAATGAAAGATTTGGTGGTTTATAAGTTGACAAAAATCGAAAGGAGGATACCTGTCTTACGCTTTATGGACAATAAAAAGACAGACAGGAGCTCTTCAATTGTCAAGGCTGATACACATCCATACATAGCATTTCGAAATATGGACTTACATACCCAGCCCGCCACCAGGGGCCCATTATGGTAGGCACGGGTTTAGCGCACTTGGGAGTTCCCGAACATCCCCTGACACCCTTGGGTGGACAACCTCATAGTGGTGAGGGAGTGTCTATCAGAATGCCCTCCTATGTGTAGGCCATGCATGGAGACCCGTGTCGGTTTGAAAAGAATATCCTGGTTGTTTGAGGGCTACGCATCGCAGCCTGGGCTTCTGATCTTCAGTAACTGGGGAGGGTGTGCAGCCTAATACACCGCCTTGGTTTCTGCTTTGCCTAAACGGGAGGCCAGGGACTAACCCACCCCTAGTCAATCGGCTAGGACTAGGTATTACACCGAACTTCAGGGTGAGTGGAACGTCCAGCCTGCTATATCCCTTGTGTAGCTCTGTCACTCAGTGGGGCGACCCTTGTTGGCTCTGTTGTAGGTGTGGACACCGGGGGATGGAATACTCTACCATCTTCATGGCAAGAACTGAACTCAACCATAATTTCGAAATGGAAAAGTAGTTGCCGAGTGTAGTGGTCCTCGCTATTTAGTTATAACTAGAACAGAGGAAGGCAAGAAATTTTCGTAGGTTAGCCCTTTCACACTTCAAAAGGGTCTTGACAAAATTGCTGGTCCTGTTCACTTCTGTATTAGGACAAGGAATGGCACACTCCTGGTAGGAGCATTAACGGGCTCCCAGGCTGGAAAACTACCGAAGGCAAAGATGTTAGGCAGTTACACGGTTAAGGTCGAACAGCACAAGACAATAAACGCTTCGCCTGGTGTTATCACCACCCGCGCATTAGACGGTTTGTCCAACGAGGAGATTCAGAAAGATCTGGCAGACCAAGGCGTCACATCTGTGTATAGAATTCAGCGCAAGGTTAATGGTGATTTCGTGCCTATCCGTACCCTGTTCCTTACCTTTGATCGGGTAGATATCCCTCAAAGGATTAGGGCAGAGTATGAAGCCATCGCGGTTATGTCTTATATTCCTAATCCACTCAGATGTTACAAGTGCCAGTAGTTTGGACATACTAGTGATTTTTATACTGGAGATTCTATATGTGCTATTTGTGGAGAAGCATTGCACGATGAATCCTGTACCATGACCCCATCTTGCATCAACTGCGATGGGAAACATCCATATATTTCCCGCACTTGCCTCCGTTTCACACAGGAAAGAGCGATTCAGGAGATACGGGTACTCGAGGAGGTGTCATAGCCAGAGAAGGTTTACTGAGCCCATTTACTACCAAAGACTTTAACATTTGCGTCTACGTCGGCACCAACATCTGTCAAATCCGAACTCGTGCCGGTCCCCATGGCCGCGCTCGCCAAGGCGTCCCGCTTTGGTGCTTCGTAGCGCTGGGGATCGTGGGTTCGAGTCCCGCCTTGGCCATGGGTGTTATATGTTTGTGTTTATGTGTGTGTTGTAACAGTAAGAAAACAGCAATCCAGTAATAATACAGAAAAACAAGGTAAAGAAAAGGTAAATTAAAGTAGGGTATACAGTACCGGAATTCTGATCATACTCCGGTACCGTATTTAAAAAAAAAAAAAAAAAAAAAAAAGGAACACGTAAAGTGCAGTCCGACAACTATTTCCTCTAAACCATGAACCTCTGCGAACGACACCGGTACCAGAGAAAAAACCTTCAAGACCAGCTATGTCCGCACCGACTTCCTAAAACGAAATGCCAAATCCTCTCCCGTAACACCTAAGGAAAACAAAAGTCAACGACACTCTCCACGTAGATCCTCATCTGAGGAATCTTCTGGGGCGAGCACAGATCGGCGACCACCATCTTCGAGGTTCTCGAGCCGAAAATGTGTATTTTAAAGGGGTTCTCCCCCGTGGAAGAGATGGAAGAAGAGTATTCTGCCCTCAGTGCCAAATAGAAAGCGCGTAAGTGGTAGGAATGTGCTCCTGAAAACAGCATTAGTCCTATGGCAAAAAAGAAGAAAGTAAACCGACGAGTACAAGCGAACCTGTAGAAACGTCCTTCAATTTAGTTCATATCCCATACTATAAATCATGCCTGTCCTTTAGTGGAACATACGTGGCATTCGACCTCATCCAGCAGAACTTGAACTGTCGCTCAACCAGAATCAACCCTTCGTCGACTGCCTACAAAAGAAAAGGCTCCGTCCGCTAGATAATGTGACCGTCAAACACTATTTTTCCCTACGGAGTGATTTAGCACCGACAGAAGGTGTCCCAACACATGGGGCACTATGATGCTCATCAGAGACGACATTTATGCTATTTCTGTCTCCTTACAGTCTAACATCTCGTCAGTCCCTCTGAAGACTACCTTGTCGCCTGTCAGATTTACCATTTGTGGTATCTATCTGCCTCTCTCTACTGACCTCTCGCGTATTGATTTAGAAGACCTCGTTTCCCAGCTACCAAAACCATTTCTATTGGTAGGAGACGTGAATGCCTACCACACCCCCCTTTGGGACTCACCGCGGGGTTGTGCGAGAGTTCACGTACTTGCCGATTTTTTGGACACTAATAACCTCTTTCTCTCTCTTTCTCCTGAATATGGGAGAGTCAACATTTATTTTTAACGCCTTCCATAATTTCTTATACCTAGCTATAGTGGTTTGTTTTCCACAGTTGGCAATTTCCTTCCAGTGGTATGTTCTCTCTGATTTACATTATAGCGACTATTTTCCTATTCCTATAAGTCTCTTAGCATAACATGTATTTTGCACTCCTAGATGGCGCTTCGATAGAGCCAACTGCCACCATTATTCCAGTGTGGTCAATTTCGGCTATAACGAGCACGACTATGTGGACTTTTTATTTGGACACCTCACAGAGATAGTTCAATCTGCTGCTGAACTTTCTTTTCCGCGTTCAACAGGACCACGACGTCGCTATCCTGTCCCCTGGTGGACTGATGACTGCCTGAATGCTCTTCGTGCTTGCAGGCGTATTCTCAGGTTTTTCCAGCTTCGCTCTATGCTGGATAATCTTATAGAATATAAAAAGTTGCGTGTCTAATTACGACGAATAATTAAGGATCACAATAAGATATTCTGGAGCCAGTTCGTAACCCTTTTACCCGACATACACCTTCCTCTGCCGAGTGGGATAGGTTAAGAAGTGTGGCCAGAAAATCGACCCATATGCCAATTACCGGTCTCAACACAGCGTTAGGTGTCGATCTGTTTGACGTGGCTAACACTCTTGGCACTGCTTTCACTGAAAAGTTTAACTCAGATAACTATTTCACTGAGTTTCTGCCTATCAAGACTCGGCTGGAATCTCAAGGGTTCCCCTTTTGTTCCTGAAACCTTGAAGACTATAATTGCCGTTTCACCATGGCGGAACTATAAAATGCACTTTCATCTTCGCGAAACTCTGCGTCCGGCGGAGATGGAATCCATGTCCAAATGTTACAACATCTATCTCCTAAAGGCAAGGCTATCTTAGTTCAGGTCTCAAATCGTGTCTGAGTTGACAACACTTTTCCAGAGGAATGGCGGGATGCCATCATAATTCTAATTTTGAGACCTGGAAAGGACCGTCACCTTTCTTCCAGCTACCGTCCTAAATCTTTCACCAGCTTCCTCTTCAAGGTGATGGAACACATGATAAATAGGCGTTTGGTATGGTAGCTTGAAACACACCACCTATTGACCAACACCCAGTGCGGTTTTCGCCGACGCCGTCCAGCAGCTGAACATCTTGTATCGCTGTCGACGCAGATCAAGGACGGATTTCCTAAGACGGATTTCGTAAACGCCCACCGCTGTTTATTCAGGAGTTTATGAGAAAGCGAGTTTTCCGAGTAAGGGTCCGCTTGGTTTTATCTAACCTTTTCATTCAAGACAACGGTGTGCCACAGGGGTCGTTTCTAAGCGTGACGCTGTTTGCCATAGCAATTAACTCTATATCTTCATTTTGTGTGTCCCTAGGTGTTTGGTCCAGCTTATTCGTAGCCGTGTTTGCCATCGTTTGTACTTCTAAGAGTACGCCTTTTTAGAACGCCATCTCCAATGATGTTTAATTAATATTTATGGTTTTAGCCTAAAAACAGACTTTCGTTTTTCAACTGAGAAGACTGTCTGCGTTAACTTCTGGCGCCGTAGGTGGCGAATGGCGAATTGCACCTACACTTCCCCTCGGGCCAGATTTATTTCCCTTAACCGATCAGGCGAGATTCCTGGGGTTGATATTCGAGGGAAACTATGTTGGTCACCGCATATAGCACAGCTTAAAGCACGATGGGACCGTTCTTTGAATATTTTACGGATACTAAGTGGCACATCTTGGGGAGGAGATCGGACGGTGCTACTTCGTCTTTATCGTCCGCTGATTCGATTCAAGTTGGCCTACGGATGCATTACATATTCTTCAGCATGACCATCTGTGATTAGAAGATTAGACACAGCCCATATTCAGGGCACTGTGTGGCTATTGGAGCATTTCCAACCAGCCCAGTTGTTAGCCTTTACGCCGAGTCGGGAGAACTCCCATTGCGATTTCGGCGTAAGGTAATTACGACGGTGGGCTTAACAGCATGCCTTTGCATCCAGCGTTTAACCCTTTTTTCAATGCCGTGCTGGATGAATGACACGGAAGCTTGTAACTCAGACCCAGACCAGATGGTTTTCGTTTCCGCGAAATGCTTCGAAACCACAATTTCGCGCTTCCTCGAATGTTTTCCACTGGAGAAAAATGCACTCCCTTTGGTTACGTGCTACATTCCAGTAGATCTCGGGATGGCAGTTTATGAGAAATCTGCTATGCCTGTCTCTAGTGTCCGTACTTTGTTTTTTAGAATTTTTATCCCGCTATAGTCGCCGATCCTTTATTTACACCGATGGTAGTAAGTGCAGTGACGTTGTGGGATGTGCCATTGTTATTGAGACCAAAACATATACTTTTGTTTTGCACAGTAGCACATTTATTTATACTGCCGAACTGTATGCCATTTATCGAGACATTCTGTATCTTTTCCGTCACAATCTTGGTGTCTGCCTCATAATGAATTTTTCTCTTAATGCCCTTAAGAACGTTCGTGAGTTGCACAGCCACCATCCTATTATGCAGCGCATCCAGGACCTCCTCCACATTTTACATATTTCCGGTGTTAATGTGGAGTGTGCATGAATTCCTGGCTACGTCGGCTTCCAGGGTACTGAACTGGCGGATTTTTTTTTTAGCTAAGACAGTTGCAACGCAAGCCGTACTACGCTTGCTTTTGTAACCGCTGCCAACTTCAAGCTTGTTGTAAGGAGAGTGATGCACTTCGGACACCGCGGGAACAAACTTAGGGAAGTGCCATCTACCTATTACATGGGTAACCCCCTCTCGTAATTCCCATAGGGAGGAAGTGCAATTGGCTCGCTTGCACATCAGTCACTGTAGTTTTACACATAGTTATATTTTTAAAAGGGAATCTGTTCCTATCTGTCCGCTCTGTGGGGTAGTATTATCGGTACGGCATGTGCTGCTAGAGTGTGGTTTTCTAGCAGCCCTTCGTTCATTATTCAACCTGCCGGCCTCTCTCACGGAGATCCTTGCTGACGATCACAGGGCCGTCGATAGAATTTTCAGTTCTTTATCTTCTTTGGTGTTTCCAAATAAGGATTTAGTTTGTCTTATTTCCACTTTATAGCCGTTGTTTTATAGGAACGGGGGTTTATGGTTTTTAATTATTTTGTCTGTGTTTCCACGGATAAATTTTAACATGATGACTGCTTTCAAGTTGTTTGTGTGCTTCGTTTTTAACTATTTTAGGTTCAGGTTTGTCATTTAGTCACCAGTGGTTGTATTCTCTGTAGTTTTTTTTTTAATTGACGTCTTGCTTTAAGTTTTAATGTGTTTTATATTGCTATTCTACCTTTGGTGTTTTTCTTCTCCTTGTTTTGTAAGTGTGCTAATGACCTCAGTAGTTGACCGCTCTTATTCACCAACCAACATCTTCACCACCATACCCAGCCTGCAGAACCTGAAACTAAATCATTAACCTGCAATATTTCAACGACCTGCAAGCCCAATTTTGCGCCCCCTGTCATAGTGGGCGCAAAATCTGCAAGATTAGATGATACTTCAAATTTTTTTTTCAGTGTTTGATCGTTGAATTGTTACTTACCTACAACTTTTTCTACGCTGTTAATGGTATCCCCATCATGAAATAAGTTTACACTTTGCAAGTTCAACGTTTGTGTCACTGTACGAGATTTATTCCAGATTCCATAGCTTTAATTATGGGAATATTAAATACCCACTCCTGAAGAGAACGATTTCCTTCAATAACTAGCGCTATTTGTAATCGGCTAAGCTCATTATATGGAACAGACTGTAGATAGAGCTGCAAACGGAGCTGTAAACTTTAGATTGAAAATTTAACCGTCTACAAGTACATTTGCTCACATATTTTTGTTTAGCTTTATCCTGCATGACAAGGTTTCTATTTATAATTGTCTTTCACTTGTTTTACACTCCGTAATTTAAATTCAGTGATTAAATTGAATGTATCACTTATATGCATAAAATAAAGGTATTGTGGTTTTGTCTTAAACGTCTTTATTTATTGAACAATACATTTCCATAATTTTTCGTCTCCCATTTGTTCCTGCAATACATGATGTCGTTTACGCATAAACTTCATGCAACTGAGTGAAATGTATTAAATTGTGTCAACTGAGTGTTTTTAGTTCACCAATTTTATATATAATAATTTAAACTGATGTTAATAAAGCGTGTTTCGTTATTCATGAATGCGATAATATTGTATGCATACACTCATATTCACAATATTCGACACATGGATGTTTGCTTTCGTACAAGAATGTCTCAAATACTAGACTATTTTGAACAATGATGTTTCAATCTACCTTTGTTATATAAACATAGAATTAATCGCACACTGTTCGTGTGAATAAAAAAGAAGTTGAAAATACAGGCCAATTTCGCCCAATGTGCTCCGGAAATGAGTACATCATTCAGCATACATATCACTTGGGTGCATTATCCTGCATAAGTGAGTGTCTTCTTCATATCTACTTTCATCTCCTTGTTTTGGATCTTAGAAATTAGGTTACACGTTACGTACATGATGCATATAAAATCTCTATCAGCATGCTGCTTTTGTAGGAATTATACTGACACGCACTCAAAAGGATGTATTTTAATACAATAAAAGTTAATATTAGATATGTTGAAATATATTCTTTTTCTGTCGAATATTGATAGTCCACTCGTCTTTCTTTAACATAAAATATTATTTTTGTTTAAGTTTATAAGTAAACTTGTATTCCAATTTTTCTGCTTTAGATTCTGTTCCACGTTTGGGAGAGGCGGTATTTAGTATCCTTCTCAGCTATCTCACC
This sequence comes from Hymenopus coronatus, assembly GCA_030762935.1. NCBI lineage: Eukaryota > Metazoa > Arthropoda > Insecta > Mantodea > Hymenopodidae > Hymenopus > Hymenopus coronatus. The sequence goes on along the minus strand of JAUKNX010000035.1, from coordinate 663,354 downwards.
TACGTCTTCCCCATTATCCACCTGAGTCAAATGAACAGCTTTGACTTGTCTTGCAGGGCTTCTACAACGGAAATGTTTATTTAAAACTGAAATCCTGATATATTTTTATTCTATTTATTTCATTCATTTTTATTCATATACTTACGATTTGTTTCGTGATAAATGCTGTGTCCTTTTGTGCATTGGAAGCATGCTGTAAACTGTCTGTGAGGAGAATGGTTTATTCAGATCGGCGCACGCATCTTCCTATCATAGGTCTCCCGATAATATTTCACGATATGATCCCATACATCTTCTCTACCCTCCATGAACCACGCATTCTGCCCACACGTTTTTTTCGTATTTTCCATGACACTTTTATGCTAAATCTAGAACTCGCTCTCGAAATTTCCATGTTCTTATATCTACACATAGCCACATGATGTCTCCCCCTACATAAGCTTCTTTGCATCTCGCGTCTCTAATCTATCTTGCGCCTGTTTGGAAGCATACCATAATCTGTTTACCCCTCCATCTGGAAAGCCTGTTTGATGTCATATAAAAATTTGTTTAGACGCGTCTCAAACTTGAGGCAACCTACCTACACCTGTTGCTTGCAGAACCTGTTAAGATCAGTCTGAAAATGAGCTGATTGCTGAGCCACAAGAAAGTTTATTCGAAATCTTCGTGTACTGGTCAGTTACCAAAACTGCGATTAGTCTAATTATCATTTGCCAATATTATTGGTATTCTAGCGATTTGCCGTTCAACTAACAAAGGAGTATTTTTTGTCTTGGATGGTGTTTTACGCCCGCTTAAACTATTATGACACCACAGACAATGACACTGGTGATACATGAAATGATTATGGATTACCAGTGGCATGCCAAGGAGGGAGAAACCGATCCTACACCGCTTTGTCCTCCACAAATTCTACATGCAGTAACCTGGGCTCGAATCCGGGAGCCTTGGTGAAAGGTGAGTGGTCTAATCACTCGTTCACGGCCCGGCCTAAACAAATGGGTAACATACACAATACAATCATATACCTATCCTAGGATGCACATTTATCAATCATGGTTTATGTATCACATAATGTGTACGAGGACGCTAATTTTAAATCACATGGGGGAGGGAAATCTGTCAGAAGGTACTTGTTCCACATCAACAGGGGAAAGAACAAAGCATGTCACAACACACACACACACACACACACACACACACACACACACGCACACTCACATTCTTAGGAGAGGTGAACATTAACCCATCACTAACCAACACACTCAGAACGGTGGGACTCGGAACCCGGCGATAATACTTGCTCTGGATCAAACATGCGTGCCGTTGGACCAATATCAACTCACGCTAATATATATTTCAACCAATCACTCAGAATATCACATATTCAGATGGCGGAAGGGGGTTGGAAATAATTACACAGAGCACATCGGACCAAAAATTCTTTCACTGGAAATTACATGACGTCTGCGGACCCTTGGATTAGATATATGGCCTCTGCAGCTGTTGATAATACATTCACTGCAGAATGCTTAAGGCAGTATAGTTTCAAGAAGGTTAGATACATATAAATGTGTGAAACAGTTCTAGTAAGAATAACAAGAAGAAAATCCATGCATTTTGGCTATGACAATAGTGGATATTTATCAACTTATTCTATCGCTGGCAAGTGGTAAACGCCCACTTTTACTACTTGTGACACCGCAGTCGTTGGCAAGAAAGAATACATTATCTTAAAATAAGTTTCGCACAAGAACAAACTTCACACCATTATAGATTTACTTTTTGATCGCCCAAGGGGATTGATATCGCAGAATAGCCAAACGTTCCAGAAATGAGTAATAGCAACACGGAATTTAAAATAATGGAGGTCGACCGAAACATCTAAAGAGATTTGTGTGATACAGACCTAGATCTTTTTGTTTCAGGGGCAGAGAAGTTTTTGGACTAAAAGCTGCAGTTTAGCAGAAGTGTGAATGACCTAGGGTGTTATAATATGACCTTTCATATGCATAGTTTATCTATTATGAAATCCTGAGCGCACTCTCAAATTTACCGCTGGACATGTTTGTGATATATAGTAATTTCACAAATTCTTGGTACCTGATTTATTCATACTTGTATTTGCATTTTGATATCAGACCCATGTTTCTCACAACATATATTGTTGTATTGGAGCTTAACTTTAAGCAGAACTGATCAATATCATCTATATAACATCATTGCTGATGTGTCTGTTACAGTCTAGAGTACTTCATTGTCTATTTACTGGACTCTCCAATAGTTACCCCAGATATTTATAATGATACTGGTGACATCCATATTGCTGTCATATAATTAAAGGGCAAAGGGTACTTAATCACAGCTTGAGAGCCAAAAGTCGATTTATCTCCTAAACGCAGAATCTCTGCCTAACTTTGCAATTGGCTACTGAAATACCCAGTTTTAAGGCTTGTTTTATTTTTCACCATTCAATACACCATTATACAACGTATAATTTCGTAAATTTATAAACTAGACTACACCAAACAGTAAGCCAACTGTCACCAACGGTGTACAATAATACCAGAGACCACAGTTCTGTACGTTATTAGCATCTCTAAGTCACTATGGTTCTAATTTTTGTGGTAACCAATATTTAACTACCTTGCGCAATCGCACAAGGAACGAACTAGCATTATCGCACTCAGAGTCCATGGTTATCTATTGCATAATTGCGTTATGTCGGTACAGATATTCACACTGAACTCCTCTTAGCCCTGCCGATCCAGCATCTGCTACAAGTCGGGTCCAGCCGTTTGAATCTGATTTGGATATCAATTCTCTACAAAATAAAAATAAACATAATAAGAAGAAATTAAACTTAATGTTGTACTGTTTAATTTTACTTTTAATATAAATTACTTTTAATATAAATTAAGTAAAACCTTTCACTAACCTTATATAATGAGCAAAAGTACTTCCCGATAGTCCAAAAAATTTCGCAATGTTGCTCGCGGTAACGCATATGTTTTGCTGGGCATGCCTTACAGGATTATCATCCATTAAAGAAGTTCTCTCTTCTGTTATCTGAAATTAATCACAGATTTACAATGTTCATTTAAAATGATAATCAATAAGAATCTGGACGACAACTGCAGACACATTTTTGTTGGTACTTGTTTCCACTGTAACAGGCAGTTTCCAATGAAAATTGACTAAGGATATAGTCCAACCACGGCCAATATTGAGCTGCCATTAAGGGGATAAGTAATACTAAATATGGCATATTGGGAAATACTGGCGCCATATTCAAGGACCGATTACATACACTGTGCATCACAGATAATGTATTAATATTTGAGGAAAACATTTTTTTTCAAGCCAATATTGTCAAAAATATACCTCTCTAGACAGTATGAAAATTAAAATAATTGCGGTGGCGGCAGTAACATATGATTTTTCACCTTAAAGTAATTCGTGGCTTTATCCGGTTATACACTATTGATAACAAAAGTGTGTCTCCCTAATTACGTAAGGCTATAGAAACAATGGAGTTGTTTCGGTGAGTGTATAAGGAACGCTAAAGGAACGATAGGCTCACTCAAATATACTTCACAGTGAAATATGTACAAATTAAGTGAGCCTTCCTCAAGATTTCACCGAGTAAACATGGAAAATAATATAACACGTGACGTAAAACGTAAACTTCTTCCCTCGGAGGGGAAGGAAGCTACATGCGTAGCTAACACTTTTCCATCTTCCAGAAGCTACCAACAGAGACCCGTAGACCACCTTTGCCAGCCAGGCAGCACTACTGCACTTGCCTTCTCGCTTCTTCGTCATGGTAAGGGGAGTTAGTCGTCAACTTTCCGCCACCTTACTTCACTGCGCCCCTCTGTAATTGAAGGCCTCAGCCGGCCGAGTCACTCAAATCTACAACCAATGGTAATCCACACTGCTTCTCAAATTGAAGTTCTTGGACATGGCGGAGTGATCAGCTGCACTAGGTGCCAAGTTTCCTTTGTTAAAATAAACGCTGCCGCTCAGTGCCAGCTGCAGAGCTCACGATGTGTCTCGCTGCCGCTGATGCCAATACGGCCACACCCGTACTTTTGCAGCGTTATAAATTCATTGAGGCCAATTGGCTAGCATCTTAATGTAGAATCTACGATTTAACGTAGAGCTGTTACTTCTGCTCCTCCAGTGGACATATAGATCACTACATAGAACAGACCGTATGCCCACCTTCCCATGCCAAACTTTACCATCACACCATCACGCTTACAGTTGCACGTATCCAACAGCAACTCAGAGATAATGCCGATCTGCTACAGTAGAGCACAACCATCATTAGCAACTTCCTCGGCACAATTCAGGACTTACATGCTCAGGATCTGTAGCTGTCCTATTATCTTACGACAGTAGAAGAGCGCCTCAACTTCAAGCTTACCTTCATTGCCGACCGTATCATAATGAACCGCTCAGAAATCGCCAGTTGCTCCGGTGGTGCTGGACCATCCTTGGCCATAAATACCATCACTGCAGAACAAAACATTGCTGCACTGCTAATTTTGCTAATTACCTTGCACAATTGCTCCTCCCTCCAAAATTTGTTGTTTAATTTTCTAGATCATTCAAGCAAGGTCCATCCCCAAATTGCCTCACTTACCCAACAAAATTCAGTCTCTCTCTCTCTCTCTCTCTGTCTCTCTCTCTCTCTTGCTCTTTCTCTCTCACATTGTACCCATAGAATTTGAAAATATCGAAATGAAATATGAAGGTGGATAGAAAAGGCTTAAAATTAGACTTATAAAAATGATTAACAGTCACCATTTTGAAGTCCAGGAAATATTACAGCAAATGTTGAACGGACTCATTACACAAAGCTAGAAGTTGGACGAGGGAAGTCGAAGTAATTTCTCAGAAGTCAACACTTGCTGAAATGATAGAAAGAAATCTGAATAACTGCAGAGTGGTTACAAGTCGTTATACAACGAAGAAACTTTAGGACAACGGATTGAATAAGGAACATTTGGAGGATGCCGTATGAGATATTAGTGGAAAAGGTGAAGAACGCTTCTCCAATAGCTGATAGAAAGCAGACGTAATATAATGAAAAAGTGCATAGAATAATCCAAAGCACACCAAATTGTTTAAACATATGTCTATTGAATCGTATAGAAAGCATTTTGGAGGAAATAGTACACAAAGAGCTTAATTAGTTTAGACACATATTGGGTATAACCAGCAACCAATATGGATTAGAAAAAATACATCAAATGAAGATCCCCCAGGGGTCTATTACAGTAAGTACGGCTTTTGCCCCCCAGGTGCCTCCTACGGTAGGTACGGCTTTGGCGCACCCGGGGGTTTCCGAGCCACCCCTGACTACCTCGTGTGGGCGACCTGTGAGTGGTGAGGGAGTCAGTCTGTCAAAATGCCCGCCCACGTGTAGGCCGTGCGTGGAGACCGGTGTCGGTGGAAAGGAATATCATGGTTGGTTGAGGGTCGTGTATATGAGCCTGGGTTTCTATTCTTTCAGTGACTATGGAAGGTGCGCAACCTAATACACCGCTTTGAGTTCTGCTTCGCCTAAACGGGAGGCTAGGGACTAAGCATCCCTAGTCAATCGGCCAGTATTGGGTATTATACCCAGCTCCAGGGTGAGTGGGACGGTGAGCGAGCTATATCTCCTGTTTAACGCTGTAACCCCAGTGGGGTGACCCTTCGTAGGGCTCCGTGGTGAGTAGGTAGCAGTGGCGGATGAATTTAAAGCTTATAGAAAAACCTAAACCAAAATCTATCACGCATGGAAAAGATGTAGTAGGGTCTAATGGTCCTCGCTACTTATTTATATCTAGGACAGAGAAAGTATGAAAATGTTCGTCTGTGAGCCCTTTTGCCATCCAAAAGCGCTTACACAACATCGCTGTCGCGGTTAATTCTTGTGTTAGAGGTCGAAATGGTACCATCCTGGTTGAGGCAATTTCAGCCTCCCAGGCAGCAAAGATTCTCAGAGCCAATATGTTAGGCAGCAACCCAGTTAGGGTGGAGAAGCACAAGACTTTGAACTCCTCGTGTGGCGTTATCATCACCCGCGTATTGGACGGTATGTCCAATGAGGAGCTTCGAGAGGATTTGGCAGACTAAGGCGTAACATAATCTATTGGGTTCAATGGAAAGTAAATGGTGGATTCGTGCCTACCAGTACCCTGTTGACGGGTAGATCTCCCTCAAAGGATTAAGGGAGGGTACGAAGCCATGTAGGTTAGGCCCTAAATTCCGAACCCCTTAGGCTGTTACAACTGCCAGCGATTTGGGCATTATACTGGTCGGTCTACCTGTTCTAACAGTGGCGACGCTATGCACGATGGGGATTGCAGTGCCCCTCCATCTTGGGTGAACTGCTGCGGGGAACACCCAGCTAGTTCCCGAGATTGACCCCGTTTTTCCGAGGAGAGAGCGATTCAGGAGATAGGATGAAAGAGAAGCTGTCCCACTCCGAAGCCCGTAGACTCCTCCCTGTCCAGCTGTCCCATTCTTATAGCTCTGTTACAGCTAAATCAGTGACGAGGCGAGAAACCGCAACGCAGACCAGCGATATCAACTGGGCCACTATTTCAGAAGATATAATTGTTGCTAGATCCCCCCAGAAGACGTCAACAACTGCGTCAACGTCGGCATCATCATCTGCCAAATCTGCCAATGTATAGCCCAGCAAAATTGTCACCACAGCCGTCGACTTCAGGCAATAAGACCGATTAAATCCTAGTATATTCTGCACCACAGAAGAGTTTCAAGACGAGATACGTCAGGACTGACTTTCTCAAAGAACGTGTTGCACCTGCACCCAAAACATCCAAGGTTGGTAAAATTCCTCGTGACTCTTCACGGAGATACTACTCTGGGGAATCTTCCTGGAGAAGCTCCGAACGGCGACGTCCATCTTCGCCGATCAGTACCTCGAATCGGTTGGAGATCCTGGAACCGAAGTTCTCTATTGGTAAGGGGTCCTCCACGACTTCCAAACGGACAGTGCGTAGATGGCAGGATAGTGCTCATGTAAAAAGTGTTAGTCCGACGACTAAAAAAATTAATTAAATCTACCAGTACCGTCGAATATGCAGAAACGTGTTTCTATTTAGAACTTATCCCATAATGTAGACTATATCTATCCTACAGTGGAGCATGCACGGCATTCCAACACGACGAGTAGAACTTGAGCTGTTACTTACAGCGCATCAACCTCTAGACGTCTGCTTACAACAGATTAAACTGTGCACAAGACTATGTTACCTTCAACAACTATTCTTCTGTACGGCTTGATTTATCAGCGACGGAAGATGTTCCAGCAGAGGGGGCACTATTATGCTCATCAGAGATGACATTTATTCTGATTCCGTCTCCTTACAGTCACACGTCCAGTTAATCGCTTTGAGGATTACACTGACATCTGCCCGATTTACCATTTGTAGTATCTATCTGCCTCCCTCTAATGTTCTCATGCGCACCGCGTTAAAAGACCTATTTTCCCAGTTATCAACACCAGTCCTGTTGGTGGGAGACATGAATGCCCACCACCCTCTTTGAGGCTCACCCGGGGCTTGTGTGAGAGGTAACATACTGCCATTTCTTTGACGCTAATCACTTGTCTCTCTTGAATACCGGAGAACCTATATTCCTTTCTGATGCTTAAATAGCTTTTAACATCTAGAACGGTTTGTTCTCCTCCGTTGCCAGTATCCTTACTAGTGAATGTTATCTCTGATTTGCATTCTAGCGACCACTTTCCAAATCTGATGAGTTTCTTATCCCAAGATGTATGTTCCACGCGTTTGCCTAGGTGGCGTTTCTCCAAAGCCAACTGGAACCTTTATCCCAGCTTGGCCGGTTTTAATTTCAGAGGTCACGAATCTGCGACTTTATTAGTAGAACACCTCACAGAAACCATTCTTTCTGCTTCTGAGCTTCCTATTCTACGGTCAACTAGACAACCCCGTCGCTTTCCTATCCCCTGGTGAACAGATGACGGCCGGAATGCTATTCGTGCTAGAAGACGTGCTCTCAGGGTGTTCCAACGTCGCCCAAAACTAGATAACGTGATAGAATATAAAAAACTCTAAGACAAATCTAGCCAAATTATTAAGGATAGCAGAAAGACATTGTGGAATACATTTCTAGCATCTTTTAACCAACATACACCTTCCTCTGTCGTATGGGATAAATTAAGAAGTTTGGCTGGAAAAACTACTCAAATGCCAATGGCCGGTTACAACACAGTGTTAGGCGCGGTGGTAGATTCGTTTGACGTGGTTAACACTCTTGGCAATGCTTTCGCTCAAATGTCTAGCTCAGATAATTATTCTCATGTGTTTCTGCCAATCAAGGCTCAGGTGTAGTGTACAGGTTTCCCGTTTTCTTCTGTGAACCTTGATGACTATAATCGCCTTTTCACCATGGCAAAGCTAGACTATGCACTTTCATATTCGCGAAACTCTGCACCCGATCGAGATGGAATCCACGTCCAAATTTTGCACCATCTTTCTCCTACAGGTGAGCTGTCTTACTCCAAGTCTATAATTGTATCTGGGTTGACGCCACTTTTTCAGAGAAGTGCTGGGAAGCCACCACAATTCCAATTTTGAAGCCCAGAAAGGACTGTTAACTTCCTTACAGCTACCGTCCTATTTCTATCACCAGTTGCATCTGCAAGGTGATGGGACCCATGATCAATAGCCGTTTGTATGGTAGCTTGAAACCAACCACTTATTGGACAACACCCAGTGTGGTTTTCGTCGACGTCGGTGCGCAGCTGACCATCTTGTATCGCTGTCGATGCAGATAATGGGCGGATTTCCTAAGAACTTTCAGACAGTTTGAATATTCTGGCTGGCATGGGGGGATATTAAGAAACCTCCTCAACTGGCATTTGCGCGGACGTCTACCGCTATTTATTCAGGAATTTATGAGGGACCGCGTTTTCCGAATAAGGGTCGAATCGGTTTCTTTGAACCTGTGCATTCAAGAGAACGGTGTGCCGCAGGGTTCGGTTCTGAGCGTGACGCTGTTTGGTATTGCGATTAATGCTATCTCAACGTGTTCCCCCGGAGTCTCGTCATGTTTGTTCGGAGACGACTTTGCCATCTTTTGCACTTCTCAGCATACGCTGCTTTTGGAACGCCATCTCCAGCGGTGTTTGGACAACCTCTATGATTGGAGCTCCAAAACGGCTTACGTTTCTGAACTGAGAAGACAGACTGCGTTAACTTTTGGCACCGTAGGTGGCGAATTTCTCTTTTCTTCGACTCGGCCCAGATCTACTTCCCCTCGCAGATCACGCAAGATTTCTGGGGTTGATATTCGATCGGAATCTATGTTGGCCACCATAAATAGCACAGTTTAAAGTGCGGTGTGACCGTTCACTGAATATTTTACGGATAGTAAGTGGCAAATCTTGGGGAGCTGATCGGACAGTGTTACTCCGTCTTAATCGAGCGCTAATTCCATCCAAGTTAGACTATGGCTGCATTGTGTATTCTTCAGCACGACCATCTGTGCTTCGAAGATTAGACGTAGTGCATAATCAGGGCATCCTTGTAGCTGTTGAGGCTTTTCCAACCAGTCCAGTTGTTAGCCTCTACGCCGAATTGGCAGAACCCCCTCTGCGATGTCGGCGTGAAATATTGCTGGGTAATTATGGCTGTGGGCTTAGCGGCATGCCTTTGCATCCAACGTTTTTCCCATTTTTTAATAGGGTGTGGACGAACGATACCGGAAATTATCGTTCAGTCCCAGGCCTGCAGGTCTCCGTTTCCGCGAGCTTCTTCGAAAACACGTTATAACACTGCCTTGAATGTAGTCCTATGGCGAGAAGGTGCACTCCCTTAGTTACGTGTTGCATCTCACGTAGATCTGGATATGACGGTGTTAGAGAAATCTGCCATGCCTGTATCTAGTATTCGAACTTTTTTTTAGAATTTTTATCACACTACAGTGACCGCATCTGTAGATATACTGACGGCAAGGGTGTCTACGGTGTTGGATGTGCGTTTATAACTGGGAGTAGAACATATACTTTGACTTTGCATAGTAGCACATCCATTTATACTGCTGAACTGTATGCCGTCTATTGAGCCATTCTTTATATTCGCCGTCGGAATCTGGGTGACTACCTCATATTAAGCGATTCTCTTAATACCCTTCAAAGCATTCGTAAGCTGTACAGCTACTATCCTATTGTACAGCCCTCCAGGACCTCCTCCACATTATACAGCTTTCCAGTGTCAATGTGGAGTGAGCATGTGTTCCGGGTCACTTTGGTCTGCAGGGAAATAAACTGGCGGATTTAGCATCTAAGTGGGCAGCAACGCAACCCAGCACTGCGCTTTGTAGTGTAACAACTGCAGACTTCAGGCTTGTATTGCGGAGGGCGATGCTCTCCTGCTGGCATGCAGAGTGGGCATCTCTCCGCGGCAACAAGCTCAGGGAAGTGAAGGATCTCCCTGCACCCTGGGACACATCCTCTCGTAAGTCTCGCCGAGAGGAGGTTTATTGGCTCGTTTGCGGATCGGTCACTGTATTTTTACACATAGTTATATTTTAATGCAAGAACCGGCTCTTCGCTGTCAACTCTGTGGAGCAGCGTTGACTGTCAGCCATGTGTTGCTGAAGTATGGTGCTCTAGAACACATTCACACACTTGTGCTCCTTCTGGGTTGCCTAGCGCAGGTCCTGGCTGATAACGAGAGCGTAACAAATAAAGTTTTGAGGTTTCTATCTAGAGTGCCTTTTATATTGCATTTTTAGATAATTTTATTCCTCTTAGGCTAGATATGCAGCGTTAGTTCTGTTTTTTTTAAACAGTTTTAATTTTTATCGTTAGACGCCCTTTTCTCTTTTTAGCACATTCTGGCTATTAATTTTTTATTGACTTTACGCTACATTTTTCGGCCTAAGTTTAATAGCTCAGTTTCTCTGTTCTTGGACGTGCATGGTTTGCTTTTGGCGCTTTTAGCTCTGATTTTATCCTGATTTTATTTATGGTTGGTACGGTTTGCTTTTAGGGCGTTTATGACTACGAAGTTGAGCGCCCTTCAGCCCCACTTATCATTATCATCATCATCATCATCATCATCATCATCATCATGCGGGTTTGGCGCACCCGGGGGTATCCGAGCCAAACTTGACCCCTTCTGTGGGCAATCTCTGAATGATGAGGGAGTTAATAGATCCAAGTACCCATCCACGTGTAGGCCTTGGGTGGAGACCCGTATCGGTGGAAAGGAATATCCCCGTGGTTGACGGTTGCGTACCTGAGCCTGGATTTCTTATTTTCAGTAACTGGGCAGGGTACGCAGCCTAATGCAACACTTTGGTTTCTGCTTCGCCTAAACGGGAGGCTAGGGACTAACTTACCCCTAGTCATTCTGCCAGGACTAGGTATTATACCGAAATCCAGGGTGAGTAGGACGACGTGCCTTCTATATCACCTGTGTAGCCATGTCACCCTAGTTTGGTGACTCCTAGTTGGGCTCCATTGTGTGTGTGTGTGTAGCACCGGGGCATGCGTTTCTACCATATGTCTTATGGAAAAACACAAACCAAAGCATAACCTAATGCTTGGAAAGGAAGTAGTGTAGTCTAGCGGTCCTTGCTACTTGGTCATTTACAGCACAGAGGAAGGGAAAAAATTCACATCGGTTAGCCCAATCCTTATGCAACAGTGCGTGGATACCATAACTGGTCCATTGAAGTATTGTAATCGATTGCGTAATGGCACGCTCCTGCTCGAAGCAATAACGGCATCCCAGGCTGCAAAATTACTGTGAGCGCATATGTTGGACAGCTACCCGGGTAAAGTGGAAAGCCGCAAAACCTTGAACTCCTCGGATTGTCAGAACAGATTGTCCAACGAAGAGATTCAAGAGAATCTTACGGAACAAGGCGTTAGCTGTGTGTATAGGTTTCAGCGGAGAACAAATGGAGAATTTTTGCCTACCCGTACCCTATTCCTTAACTTTGATTGGCTGGATCTGCCGCAAAGGATTATGCCAGTGTACGAAGCTATAAATGTTAGGCCATACATCCCTAACCCACTCAGATGTCAGAAGTCTCAGCACTTTGTTCACACTAGTGAGTTCTGCAGTAGTCGGTCTACCTGTTCCAACTGTGGAGACGTCAAGCCCGATTGGGATTGTAGACCCACTCCATTATGCGTTAATTACGGCAGTGAACATCCATCCAGTTCTCAAGAATGCCCCCGTTTTTCAGAGGAGTGGGCTATCCAGGAGATCCGGGTGAAGAAGAGGGTGACCTTCTCTAAAGCCCGGTACCTCCTGCGCATTCGTCAAGCCTCTGTCCTGATATTCAGTACCTAAAGCTCCATCGTAGCTAAACCGGTAGCGAGTCGGGAAATCAGCAATATAAGCGGGGCCACTATCGTAGAAAAGATCCTCATAACCAGGCCACTGCCGAGTACTTCAACACCTACATCTATGCCATCTGCAGCATCCGCCAACGTTAAGCGGACAAATTAAAGGAGTCACCCTAACTTTCGACTTCAGGCGTTTAGACCAGCAAGACCGTTGAGAATGCTGCACCAGAGAAAACGTTCAAGTCCAGTTATGTCCGGACCGACTTCTTAAAAGAAAAGGTAAGGTCACCCAAATCATCAAATGGAAGAGCCAGTCCCCGTCACTCTCCACGCAGATCCCCTTCTGAGGCTTCTTCTGGGGAAAGAGAAGGTCGGGGACCACCATCTTCGGCGATCAGCACCTCTAATCGGTTTGAGGTTCTCGAACCGAAATTCTCTATTGGAGAGAGAACCTCCTCCGTGTAAGAGATGGAACAGAGCATTCTGACCGACGGTAGGATCGTGCTCCGGAAAAAGTGTTAGCCGACGGCCAAAAAGAATAAACTAAAACGACCAAGACAGCCGAATATGCAGAAACGCCTTCTTATCCCATACAATTGCCCATGGATATCCTACAGCGGAACATAGTGGCATTAGATCACATCGACCAGAGCTTGAACTGTTGCCCCACTAGAATCAGCCTTTGGTCGTATGCTTGCAAGAGACCAAGCCCTGTCCCCAAGACCAAATTTCCTTAAAGCAGTACACTTCTGTCAGGTGTGATTTATCATCGAGGGATGGTGTTTCAGTACATGGGTACATCATGATTCTTATCAGAGATGATACCTTCGCTAAATCTGTACCCATAAACTCTGATATACAGTCTATCCCTAAACGCATTAAGCTCCCTTCCATTAGCTTCAGCATTTGCAGTTTCTATGTGCCTCCGCATGATGACCTCTCGCTCACTGATTTAGAAGACCTCGCCTGCCAGCCCCAACTCCCCTGATGTTGGTAGGGGACACGAATGCCCATGAACCTCTTTGGGGCGAGAGGTCAAGTTTTCGACGAATTTTTTGATATCAGTCTATTCCTGAACACCGGAGAGCTTACATTTCTTTTTGACGCCTTCAGTAGTTTTTCTCATCTGGAAGTAGCAGTTTGTTCTCCACAGTGGGCAGTTTCCTTACAATGGATTGTTATCTCTGACTTGCATTCAAGCGATCACATTCCTATTTTTATTTGTCTCTTAGAACAGGTTGTATGTTCCTCTCGTTTACCTAGATGACACCAAAACCAGGCCAACTGGAACCTTTATTCCAGCTTAACCGTTCTCCACTACAACGAGCTGGATTTAATGGATTTCTTATTCCAACATCTCGTCGAGACAATTATTTCTGGTGCTGAGCCTTCTATTCCGCAGTCGACTAGACATAAACGTCGCTTTCCTGACCCTTGGTGGAGAGATGAATGCCGAAATGAAGTGCGTTCCAGCGTCGCCCTAAACTGGATAATATTATACATTATAAAAAGCTGCGTGCCCAATCTAGACGAATTGCTAAGGAGAACAAGAGGATATCATAGAGCATACTTGTAGCATCTTTTAAACGACATATCCTTTACTCTGTCGTATGGATAAGTTGCGGCGTGTAGCCGGAAAGGCGAACCATATGCCGATAGCCGGTCTGAAGAAAACTGCAGGCCCTGTGGTTGAACATTTTGACGTGGCTAACACTCTTGGCAGAGCATTTGCTCAAGTGTCTATCTCAGAGAGATATTCCCCTGAGTTTCTTCCAGTTAAGGCTCAGGGGGAATCTCAAGGTTTTGTCTTCCGTTCTGGTAACCTTGAAAACCACAATAGGCTTTTCACCATGGTGGAGCTGCACAATGTAGTCTCATATTCGAGAAACTCCGCGCCAGGTTCAGATGGCATCTACGTTCAAATGTTGCAAGATCTCTCTCTTGAAGATAAGGCATTCCTTCTTGAGGTCGTGTCAGGATAGATGACACTTTTGTAGATAAATGGCGGGAGGACACCATCATTCCTATTTTGAAATCCGGAAAGGACCGTCAACTTCCTTCCAGTTACCGTCCTATTTCCCTCACCAATTGCGTATGCAAGGTAATGGAACGCATGATCAATGGTCGGTTGTTGTGGTGACTGGAATCCCACAATCTGCTAAATAACATCGAGTGTGATTTTCGCCGGGGTCGTTCAGCAAATGATCATCTTGTTTCGCTCCCAACTAAGATCATGGACGGGTTCCTTAAGAACAGCCCAACAGATGAGATATTGTCTGACCTCGAGAAGGCCTATGATACGTGTTGGCGAGGAGGGATACTACGTTCTCTGCACAATTGTGACGTACATGGCCGCCTTCCGTTGAACATTCAGGAGTTTATGCGGACCGCGTTTTTCGAGTAAGGGTGGGCTCGCTTTTTTCTAACCATTTTATTCAGGACAATGGGGTGCCGCAGGACTGGGCACGAAGCGTAGGGCTATTTTTATAGCGATTAGTGTCATATCGCAATGTGTTCTCCTAGGTCTATCGTCCTGTTTATTCGTGGAACACTTTGCCGTCTTCTGTACTTCTCAGCGTACACCGTTTTCGAACGTTGTCTACAGCTGTCTTTGGACAACCTCTAAAATTGGAGCTCTAAAAACGACTTTTGCTTTTTACCTGAGAAGACTGTCTGCGTTAATTTCTGGCCTCGTAGGTGGCGAATGACGCCTGCTATTCAACTTGGGCCAAATTTACTTCCCTTCGCAAATGAGGTGAGATTCCTGGAGTGGGTTTTCGATCGGAAACTATGGCGGTCAACACATATTGCACGGCTTAAAGCGCAGTGTGACCGTTCTCTTAATATTTTACGGATACTAAGTGGCAAATCTTGGGGAGCAGATCGGACTGTACTGCTGCGTCTTTATCGAACTCTGGTCCGATCCAAATTGGACTCTGGATGCATTGTTTATTGTTCTGCACGACCAGCTTTGCTTAGTCGTCAGTCACTGACTGCCCATAATCAGAGCATTCGTGTTGCTGTTCGGATTTTTGCTGCCAGCCCATTTCTTAGCCTCAAGCCCGAATCGCCAGACCTCCTCTGCGGTGTCGGCGCTATGTCCTGCTAGGTAATTATGGCTGTGAGCTTAATGGCATGCCTTCGGATCCAACGTTTACCCTCTTTTTGTCCACGAAGTTGGAAGAACGTTATCGAAACCTTTCACTTAGTCCAAGGCCTTCCGGGTCCCGTTTCTGAGAACTGCTTCGGAAATACGATATTGGGATACCCAGCATGTTTGCTAAGGGAGAGAGGGTGCTCCCACCCTGGTTACGTGCTGCATCCCGTGTAGATATTGGGATGACGGCCTACAGGAAAGCTATGATGCCTGAATTTAGTATCTGTTTTTTTTGTTTGTTTTTTTTTAAATTTTTATCCCAGTTCGGTGACCGTCTTTTTATCTACAGCGATGGCAGTAAGTGTAATGATGGTGATGGATGTGCCTTTATTCACGGTTGGCATCGTAGCACATGTGTATATACTGCTGAGCTGTATACCGTATATCGAGTCGTTCTTTATGTTCTCCGTCGACATTTGGGTGGCAGCATTTTTATGAGGGATTCCCCTTTGTGCACTTCAGAGCGTTCCTGAGCTTTAAAATTACCACCCTATTCAGGATGCCCTCCACATGTTACTCACTTTGGGCGTTAATGTGGAGTGTGCATGGATCCCAGGTCACATTGGTTTGCCGGGAAATCAACTGGCGGATGTGGCAGCTAAGACAGGAACAATGGCACCCAGTACTATTTTACCGTTTGTGCCATCTGCGGAGTTCACGCTTGTTGTGCGGAGAGCGGTGATTTCGTGCTGGCATGCGGAACGGTCGTCTCTCTGCGCTAACAAGCTTCGGAGTGTGAAGGCTGTCCCCGTAGACTGTGTGACCTCTTTTCGTATAGCCCGTTGGCAGGAGGTAATACTGACCCTGTTAAGAAGTATTTTATCTTTTTACGCGGGAACCGATACCTATCTCTCCCCTTTGTGGAGCAGCATTATCAGTCCGGCATGTGCTGCTAGAGTGCACCGCTCTAGCAGCATTTCGTACATCACTACACCAGCCGCCCTCCCTCGCGGATGGGCTTGCCGACAACCCCAAAGCGGTAGATACGGTTTTTACCTTTTTATCAAAACTGACGTTCCGATTAAGAATTTAGTTTTAGTTATCTGCAACTGTAATTCTTGAAATGCTACTTATAGGTTTGAATGTTTTAAATATTTTAACGCTTTTTTAGCTTTTATGTTTACTTTTACACAGTTTTTAATTTTATCTCTGGCTTTTATCCCCGTCATGTTTCATTGGTTTTTTCATTCCACATGAGTATTATTTTATCGTTCTTTTTATCTGTCTTTTAATCCCTGGTGCTGGGTGTCCTTTGGTTTTTCGGGACGCTTATGACCTTAGACGTTAAGCGCCCTTAAACACCATTCATCATCATCATCATGAACTGAATATGTAATTATTCTATTTACGGAAGCCACCGGATTTTTAAATTCGAAACATGTGACTGAAATTGTGATTCCTTTTTCGGGAATGTTTGATAACTTACAGTAGACAGTATTATTTGAAAGACTTCCGAAAAAAAGGCTAAAAAGCTCTTGTAGAAATAAAAGAGTATGTTATATTAAAGTAGTCGACATATATATATATATGTGTGTGTGTGTGTGTGTGTGTGTGTGGTGCACAATTCAGGGGTAAAACGAAGGTCGTTATCTCGTTACCGCTGGTTTTCCTCTGGCGGGTTTTAAATTGGTACAACCCCTTTCGAATTTCGCAAATATTTTAACACACGAAAGGATACCTGCACACGTCAAATACGGGGCAGATGGGCCACCTAGAAGGAGAATTACCGAACGTGCGGTCATGTTTGGATTTTAGAGTCTACTTTTTTAGATAAACAGTATGCAGTTTTATTAGAGAACTTTCAGAAAATGAACAAGTTAAACAAACTAGTAACTATACCGACGACTTGTTATTTATAATAAAAGGAGATGTAGCGAGCTCAAATATTCTGAAGTCGTGACCCTGAACATTAACACAGCTGCTCAACCTAGCTTACTCGGAATTTACGCTATGATAATTTTGCGACTGCTTACTCATAGTCACAGTGAGTTAAACAGTGTACAGTCGGCCTCGAAAGTGCTCCGCATCTGTTTGTATTTTCGGAGAAGAGAGTAAGTGGTGTTATTTTATTTTTGTACATTAATGATCAAGGCTCCTACGTTTTCTTAATTAAGTGGAAAGGTATTATATAGTCAGAATAGAGAAATAATTGCAAATGTCGTCGACTTCATGAAACAAGAAGCAGAGATGAAGGAAGAAAGTGGATGTTCACAAGATTTCTCCAAAATTCTGATTCTCGAAAGTCAGTTGACGCATTTCTATTCTCGTAACATCGCACGTGATGTTCTGTTATGCTACAAAATAGAATTCCACTTCGAATCTCGCTTAGGGTGAACTACTCGAATAAAGATTTTTTCGGGGTTTTCCCTTATGCTGTGTAGACGAATGTGGAGTAACTTTAAGCTCCATGGACCCCGAGATCAATTCACCAATTTCATTCATCGTCCGATATGATCAGTCAGGCTAAGGGACTTACATGAAAAAAAAAAAAAAGAACGATACCAAAAAAATACCAATTGACCGAAATCAGAATGTGTGATAGATTAAGTTTGTGATGTTTTATAAACAAAGACAAAAACTGACAAAGCTTAGTATTGGAGGCAACCGATTCATAAACTAACGCATATTATGCGCTCTTCTTTATTCAATATTCTCGAACAATCACATTTCAAAAAGATGGAAATTTAGAAAATTAATCATAAAAATTCTCATCCAGGATAAGGGTGCATAAGCGCTATCATTGGTGATGACAGTGAAGTTTTGTAACGGAGCTAATTGATTCCTAAGATTATGCACGTTCTTCACTCTTCTGTATTCAAAATTCTGGTATATTGATTGAAGACGAAGGACTGTCAGAGTTGGTGGAATGGGAGGCACACGATTGACGTTTCTATGTTAGGTTATTTGTATACTGGGGCAGTGCATAAGCGGTGACAGACATATGACAATGACTGTGACACGCTCCCCTCCAACATGCATGCAGACGACTGGTGAACTAACTTCTCTGGTAACAGACACACAACTCGCTTCCCTGCTTTTAACATGTCCAGAGTGTAGCGCCAGTTATAACATAAAGCGAATAGAAAACGAGCTAAACATTTAACTAGCAAACTAAACAGCTAGTGTAATAAGAGAAATTTACAAATTTCCGCAGAAAAATAAACATTTATATTATTGAGGGAAAATCTTAGTCGGGATTCGATTATGAAATACAGCACTCGAAATATTGGAAGTCAAAAACAGGCTAAGTATGCAGGCATTGTTCTGAACAAAAAGTAAATTTTAAACACTTACTGAATAAGTCAGAAAAAACCGAAAAGGTAATGATACTGCTGGCAAGAGTATACAATGCTTTATGGTGCAAGCTAAGTATAAAAAACAAATATATTTACTTCAATAATTACATATGTGGCAGGTATTTAGGCCAACCGAATGAAATACGCTGTAATTGAAGTCTTACTGAGAAGATCATTGAGGCAATTATTACTACGCTTTATTAGGGAACATAAGAATTTGCCACTGGTGCCGTGATCGAGTGGCATATGAGATTTGTGGTGGACAAAGCGGCGCAGGGTCGGTTGTCTTCGAGTTTTCTGATTTCCCCCGCCATCGCATTCTACCACTGCTCTATCTTCATTTCATGAATCACCAGTGTTATCGCCTGCGGTGCCACAAGTAGTAAAAGCGGATGTTAAACACTATAAAAAATAAGATTTCACCCAGGTTAGACTTATTTGTGGCCTAGTGTATATGAGCTATTGATCTATTTAAACTAAGGGATGCATAATTTTCCTCATAATAGGACATTTAGAGAAAGTACAAAAATAATTGGCAACCAATGCAATAATATACGTGAAATATAGAATATATTTGTACAAGGATATCACACTGAATATGGAAAATTCAAGAGGGCGGAAGGACATATCAGTTTTATAGCAACTTATCCGAAAGATTAATATTAACAGATATAAGACCAACAAAGGCATATTACATTTTAGACAGGACACGGAACGTATAAAATATATTGAAAAACAAAGTACCAAATGATACATGCAATAGTATATAAAAAAAAGATACTCCTGCTCACGTATTGTCCTATTTCTAAACCATGTAGGGGACAGAAACATCATTTTGAAGCGGATATAGTAAACCAGATACAATAGAGACAAAATGTAGACGCTTATATTAGTTGGCAACAAAGGCAGACAGCATGGAAAAATTTTACCCCAAGAAAATATTGCTATTAATAGAACACTTAACGAGAAAGTGAGACGTTCGAAACAGAATACAACAGTTTGAAGGAAGAAGGGAGCAACCATCGTTAGAGGAGGGAGAATGAGGGGACGATAAATATTAGGGAGTAACTAAACTTAAAATAACAGAAGAAATTACAAGACAGTTTTAGGGATAAAAGCCTGATGTGAAAAAAGACAGTTTTTATTTGAAAGAGGCGGAAATGAGTCACACGTAATTTGTAAAATACGGTAAGCAGCATAAACACAAGCAACAGGGAGCTAGATATAAAAGATATTAGAATATAAGAAGTAGAATATTATTGAAAGCAAGGTGTAGAAGAGCAAGGGAAGAGTATATTTTATGAGTGCATTTGAGGTATCGGACTAGGAGATTTGTAGATGGTCAGATTACGGTATTGGAAGAGTTTCCTGGGGAGTTGTTGGGCAGCAGGACGCAGTACTAGAGACTGGAGTGTATGCGTTGGTTAATGGTATTGAAGAGAACTAGGAAGGAACATATACACATACACACGCTCACTTGCACATACATACATAATACAAACCTACCTACCTGCCTACCTGCAGCCTGCCTACCATGACAATACCGTCCGTGTACATGTCGTGCTGTACGGCAGTAGAGCTGGAACATGAGACAGTTGGATGTGCAAACAATGACGCAACGAATCAGGAGACTTCGGATTGTGAAACATTTACATCATGATTCTTTCTCAATATTCGAGATGTTTCCCTCAGTTTCTATTTCTACATTTTCCAGAAAGTTTTGACGTCATTTTATCACTATAAAGAGGAGGAAATATTGCATGTTTGCTTTACGAATTACACTGAGTCATCAGTGACTGGAGTGTTACGCGTAGTAGGGCTAGAACCATAGATGACGTGCGGCCTTAAACTGTCACGTGTCTAATTTCGAGTGAACTATTTGCAGCAGCGATTTAATGACTTTATTTTAAATTAATGGTTGAATCAATAGAAACATTTTGTTACACTGGTGTCAGGAGTGGGATAGGGAGGCCAAGATTGAGGAAATTATGATAAATTTGTTTCCCCAAATGAAGGAAATGAAGACTGAACTGAAGGATGTAAAATTATAAATGAAAACAGAAGTGAAAGCTTCAGCGGAGAAGGCGGAAGAGAAAATTTAAGAAATGCAACTCGGTATAAACAAGATATATGAGAAAATGAATTCTGGAATGGAAGGAATGAAATTTAGAATGGAGAAGCTGATGAAGGAGAAGATTGTGTCCAGCCTGGGAAAGGCGAGAAATGAAACAACGACTGTGAATTGCGCGATGGAGGACATGAAGTTTGAGCTATCGACCAAAATCGGCCGGCGTGGAGAAAAACATGGAAGAGCTCGGCAGAAGGATGAGGAAACTTGAAGATCGCTTTGACGCCATAGAAGACCTCCAGGAACGCTTTAATTACCGGGAAGAAAGAGTTGACAGCGGCGCAAGGAACTGAACGCCATGGTGGGAAACATGTGCGAAGGAAAGTTGAAAGACTTTAGGGTCGAGACAACGGGACGGGACCCGAAATCCACATGTATTAAGGCACCGAATAATTATGGGACGTCAACCTTCGAAGTATTCTGCCGACAGTTTGCCACCGTCACCATCTACAATCGATGGTCATTAGAAGAGCAAGCCGCACAGCTGATAGCAAGCTTCAAGGGACCAACAGAAGTACTGAATGCGTTCCCAATATCGGCGAAGTCCGGGGGAATCTGGGAGACCCTCGAGAACCGCTTTGGTAATCATTGCTTGGCTGCGGCCTACCGCATTCAACGATGCTGCAACAACCAGGCGAGGCGTTGCAGCAGTTGCGAAAACAGCTCCGGTATATATGCTACCTAGCTTCGTGCCCTTCGAAGATGCCTACTCCTTCGTCGACATGAGACGCCAAGATACGAGAGCGCCTGATGCTTGCGGACTATAAAACGATACATGAAGCGCTAACGGCAGCGCTCAGAGTGAAGGAGGACAAGATAACAGCTGCGCCCACCTCGAGGACCAGGAGTATTCGGTATGAGTGGGTGAGAGATACAACTAAGAGACGACGACGAAGACCTTCAGTTGGAGT
Source organism: Hymenopus coronatus (assembly GCA_030762935.1). Lineage (NCBI taxonomy): Eukaryota > Metazoa > Arthropoda > Insecta > Mantodea > Hymenopodidae > Hymenopus > Hymenopus coronatus. The sequence goes on along the minus strand of JAUKNX010000035.1, from coordinate 641,507 downwards.
GAGTTGGGGGTGTGGTGAGCAGGTCACCTAGTGAAGGACTGTCTGCACCAAGATGACGAGCAGATGGAAAACAAGTAAGCTCTGTAACGAGGACTACGACGAACCTAGCTTTACCATCTCGTGAGTGGCGCTACCTGCCTTGGACGGAACACTAGACGACAGTCTCATCACAGACGGCTGGATAAGAGGGAGGCTGTGCCGAATACTCGTCGACAGAGAGGCAGCTGTGACTGTATTCCGACCAGACATTTAAAAGGGCTTTCCGAAATCAACACCCAGTCGGCCTTATGAAATAGTGACAGCGTCGGGTGACATTTTACCTGAAGAGAAAGAGACTCTGGCTGAGTTGACACTGGGACGGAGCGCTGTGGGCCTATGGATAATCGACAATAAGGTGACTGAGGATGTGATGCTGGGATTAGAAGCACTCAGGAACCACGAGGCGACGGTCGACGTTGTTCGTAGAGATTTTCGATACGGCCGGAAAGAGGGGTTATTCTGGAGCCCAAAGCAATATCGAGGGACCTTCAAGGTGCTAATGGAGGATGATGCACATAATATGGGTAGCTACTGATTGCTGCCGTGTCATCGTTATCTTTGGCCAACGTTTCAGTCTCTTGTTAAGACCGTCTTCAGGGCTACACAGCTCCGTATACCGCTAATTGTCACACTTTTATACTAGAGGACTCGAGAATTCCATTCTTCTTATTAGTCCATATAACACCACCCATCACAGCCGCAGGAGATTCCTTTTTCCGTGATTGGCCGGATGTTTGTGGCTGTTCTCTCGTTTTCTCGTGGGTCCGTGCCTTGGAGTTGGGCAACGCAGCGGACTATAGGTAGCATGATTTACTTCCCACTCGTCCAATTAACATATTCCATAAACTCTCCTTCAAAATCTCCTGAAATTCGCCACGCGGCAGCCTGGGCCTAGGCCAAGCCTGCCTGCCGGCACTCAATATCTCCTCTGGCGGCCGCAGAGGGGCCAGTAATTACCACCAATACTACGCGGGTGCAACAGCGGTACCGCAGAAATCCTTCTCCCTATCCAGTCCAGCACCGGTGGAGGTTTTTTTTAGTCGGTAGGGCCACGTGGCAGAACCCGACACTCCGGACGTGCCCGGGTAGTCTATAAGGTAGATTTTTCCTCCAGTCGAAAAAAAAATTCTGGCACAGCGACATGTCACTTGATCCTCGAGCTGTCTACATGGCGAAGAAGAGATTCCGCAGAGCCGCCACTGCTAAGGCAGCAACCATCGCCTCCTCCCCGGCAGCCGCCGAGGAGGTAGCATCTCCGACGGTCGCGGCAAGCCCTGTTTCGCCGCCGACCGCTACCGCAGTCTCGCCACCCCGGTTCAGTTCTGGGGTACGGGGGTCCTTAGGGACCTTTCCACCCGGCATCTGCTCACCGCCGTGCAGTCGCGGTGGCCTTCTTGCTTGAGGACCACCTGCATATACTGCGACCGGGGGCCAACGCCGCTAGTTCGCCTGGAGTTGCAGGACCAGGCTGACTTGGAAGCTGTCTTGGCGTCAGGGTTGCCCTTACTAGGGCGACTTCTGGTCGTCGAGGCTAGCCGACAAGAACGCCACCGGCCCTGCGACGATGCTGTGCCTACGGACATTCAGCTGACGTCTGTTCCTCGCCGCCGCGGTGTCACTATTGTGTCACCTGTCGTGGCACAGAACACTTCACCGGGCAAGCCCAGTGCCCACCCTACTCAAGGAGCAGACTACCGCTGGCACAGCCACCCCGGAACTCACCACAGCAGCCTACCTTCACCGACACTGCACCACCTGTGCTCTCAACGGACTCAGTGACGCGGGAAGCCATTCAGGACCTCCACTCGGAGATTCTGAACATCGGCGCCCGCTTAGCTGTACTGGAAGAGGCGTACAGCAACGTCATCACCGAGAAGCTATAACAGCTTCAAGCATCTATCACCGCAGCAATCACCACTCTCCAATCTACAGCTGCTGACTTGTCAGCAAAAGTAGACGCTATCTCACAGCAGCTGAAGCAGGTCATCCTGCCGCAGGCTGCATTCTCCGCATAGCTCTTCCGTGTTAAGAGCCAACCCAACGCCGCTCCTCCTCCAACTCAAGCAGAGGGGCACGCATTTTCAACGGATCCACGGAACCCTCGGGTCCAACGACGACCTACAGCCGGAGTAAGCAAGTCAGCCTACGTCCAAGAGCTGCTGAGTCTACGCTGAATTAATTTAACCTTTCCTGCACTACCTACACTTTCATTCCTCTCTACTACCACCATTGACTCCCCTAGGCTGCAGTCAGGTTTCATGGCTGTAGCCTAGAACCTACCTATCACTCACTCCCGCACATTGTGCGGCAGCATACCAGAAGTCACTACCGCGGGTGCAACAGCTGACCGCGCAAAGCTTCATGCACGAATTAACTCAGCCAACTACGTGTTATAACGTGGAGGGGTTTTTAGTGGGTATGTCGCAGCAGGGCGGAGAGTCCCACATATCCTCCCAGCCATTGCACCTCTGCTGGGGGTTGAATGCATAATGCATTTTTCCCCTCCACGGTAAAAGAAATTCTGGCACTAAGACTAAATTTAATGCATGTCGAATAACACTTTCCCTACCTTGACAAGTAGGCACACCCTGCAGAAGTAGAACATAGTTATGCACGAATAAAACACTTATAAAATTAACGCATGATTATCCACTGGTATTGTTCGGGTTTCATGGACAATCCCAGTAAGTAGCATTAATGCGCTCGCATACAATGCATGCCAGCTAAGTAGCTTTCACTTACTAACCGGGGTGCTTTGTGGGACCCGACTAATATATGTATGCACGAAACTACTGTATATAACGATTAACACGTGGAGGGGCTTTTAGTGGATATACCACATTCTGCGGGGAGCTCCGCATATCCCCCGGGCCATTGCACTTAGGCTTGGGGCCGAATGCAGGAATGCATTTTTCCCCTCCACGGTAAAAAAAAAAAAAAAAAAAAAATCTGGCAGGTGAAGTTAAAATGCCGGTCCTTAACCCCGATTTACGCTAAGTGTACAGGACCCCATTATTCAGGCACATGCACAGTTCCACCTATAGCACGAAAATGCGTTTTATGTAGCGTTTAGAGCCATGGAGCAACTTGGCGCGGTTGCTCCGCATACTACGCAGCATGTGGAAAATCCACGCGTGAGCAGCCTCCTAGACCCCAAGAGTAGCAAGAACGCAAGCTCCTCACGAGGCTGCTACACATTCAAGTTCAGAGTGGTTCACCAGGAATAGTAAAGGCCAGAAACGTAGCCTCCATAGAGAACCAGTCTGCGATTGGCGAACCTCAGTCACGCGCTGCGGTAGAAACAATCAGGGGAAAGCGACCCCCTCGCAAACAACCACAAAAACGAAAGCAGGTCCCTCAAAGCATGCTGCTGGACCTCTCCCAGCAGCTAAGTTGCTCACCAATTCGGTGAATCCAGTAGATAAAGCAGAAAGCTTCAACGTGGTAACGGCACAACTCATAAGCACATTGGGTGTACCCGTAAATGAAACATCAATGAGAATCACACAAACACTACTGGTCAGGCAGAGCTCTGTGATTAGAGGTATGGCGGACAATATCACAGCACTCAACCTTACCCACGTCCTGTTGCACCTGGTAGATTTTCTCGATAGACACGTTCATGGCTAATTCGGACACATTGAGAATAATCGCATGGAATTGCAACGGTATACACAAAAAGGTTAATGATTTAACTGATCTATTACAAACACACTCAATTCACAGAGCATTATTAACTGAAACCCATATAAATCACAAAGACCGTCTATCCATTCCCAGATACCGTATATGCAGAAATGATCGAGACCGTAGGGGAGGGGGCACTGCGATACCTATTCACATAAGCGTAGAACACAACCAGATTTATTCCCCAATATTGACTTACGCTGAAACAACAGCAATCAACATTTTTATTCGCGTTACTGAAATCGTCATAGCGTCAGTATACAGTCCCCCAGGGGAGGCAGACACAGATGACATTGACAAAATCATGCAACTAGGGAATAGAGTAATTGCAGCGGGAGATTAAAATTGTAAACACCAAATTTGGAAGTGCGCAAATATTAATGCACAAGGAACTAAATTACTAAACTACATAAGTAACACAAATTATCTAATCACAGGCCCAGACGACCCAACATTTGTACCACATATGCCCAATCAAACAGCAGACATTCTGGACATTGCACTATTAAATACCATCCCCTTTGACCTGGATGTAAATGTATTGAAGGAGCTGACATCAAACCATCTACCGGTACTCTTGACAGTTAATGCTCCCTTCAGGCCAAAACCAGAACCCCTAAGACACAACTTCAATAAAGTGGACTGGGAAGAGTTTAAGGTTACGGTAGATCTCTGCCTACCAGAGCTCGAAATTAACACGAATGAAGAACAGGACGAAGCGATCCACAAACTAGAACTGGTCATAAATACAATCATTAATACATGCGTACCCCTAAAAAGACAACACACGATTAATGCCAGATAACCCCTCGACGTAAAAGAGATGCAAAAAGCTCAAAATAAAGCCAGACTTAAATGGAAGGGACCTAGGAATCTAATACATCGAACCTAATATTATCATGCGCGCGAATTAGCAAATAACAGGGTAAGGACCTAAATTAGAAATCAGTGGAGCGACACGCACGAAAATCTCAACCCCCAACAAAACCCAGGATAGCGAATTGCGAAATATTTAATGCGCACACGCACAAATATACTTCCACTACAAATTAATAACACAGTAGCAGAGACCCCCCAGGCTAAGGCCGAAGCGTTTGCGGTCAGTTTAGAGGAGGTATTTTCTCCCAATCCCACGAACGGGCAAGACGATTTAATTTCAAAGAGTCCAAGATGAAGCCCAACTCTTAGGTCAGAGAAGAACACACATTAAATTGCGGAAAACAAATGCAGGAGAAATAAGCTGAAGATAAATCACCTGCCAGCAAGAAAAGCACCAGGCCTAGACAAGATACCAAATGTGGTACTAAAGAATTTACCCAAAAGGGCAGTAACAATTCTAGCCAAAATATTCAAATACACGCTCGAACGCGGCAGGTTTCCACCTAGGTGGAAAGAAGCAAAATCCTAGTTTTACCAAAAGCAAACAAAAATATAGAACTGCCGATTAACTACAGGCCGATCAGCCTATTAAATACCACGGGCAAGGTATTAGAGGAAGTGATACGGAAATTAATAAATTCACACTTGCACAGACAAATATACTTATACCCGAAAAGTTCGGATTTCGAGCACATCATTCAACCACGTTACAACTGTTAAGAATGACGGAGCAGTTCACTAAAGGATTCAACACAAATAAATCATCAGGTGCCCTCTATTTAGATATTGAATTTGCCTTCGATAAAGTATGGTATGCAAGGCTACTCAGAAAACTGAAAGTCTACGAATTTCCTGACACTGCGATAGCCCTAATTAGAGACCACCTCTATGACCGCCGATTTCACACCTCAGTAGAGGATGCAGTCTCAAGCTCCAAACAAATCGGAGCAGGAGTTCCACAAGGAAGTATCGTGGGATCAATGTTCTTCAGTTAGTACATAAATGACATGCCAGAATGGGTAAGAACCAACAAGTACATATACGCAGATGACACTGCTATAACCACTGAATCCACTCAGCCACGAATTTTACACTTACGCCTACAAAATGCTTTAGACTCACTTAAACCATGGTTCACCAAGTGGAGAATTAAAGTAAACGCGAGAAAGACATAGGTTATGGTCTTCACTAAAAGAATACATTACCGTAAAGGCAGAAACATGTTACAACCGCTTAACTACGAAGGCGAAATTATCAAGTGGAAATACCAAGTGACCTACTTAGGTCTTGTCACAGACCAAGGCCTAACCTAGAGTAGGCATATAGCTAAGGTAAGAGCCAAGGTTTATGGTCAACTAAATAGACCATATCCCATCATTAATCTCAATAGCCAATTAAAATTAAACATGGAAATTACCCTATATAAAACGCTATTTAGAACAATCATTACGTACACATCCCCTGTATGGGGTTACGCTGCAAAAATGCACATACATAAACTATAAACACTTCAGAATAGAACAATTAGAATAAATGCCAAACATCCCCCAGTAGCGCAGGCTAATCTCCTTCATGTGGAGCTAAAACTGCATTCAATTGAGCAGTTTATAAAAAGCTAAAGTTACAACCTGTACAACCGTAAAGTAAGGAACAATAATGAATTAATACAAGAACTAGCCCCTATGAAGTAGAAAATAACAAACACAAGAGTCCGCTCTCTCTATTTGACAGAATCCTCGGCCTGGGGGAACCCGATTTAAAAGTACAGGAATATTTATAATCGCTAGTAAGAACGCCATAATAAAATTACTCATGAATGTGTCCACGAACATTAGTTTGGTGGTCCTTGAAGTCCTTGCTTTCTGAGTCAAGGCGGACCCGGGGGTATGAGGGACCCGCACTCTACGGCGACCTGGCAGATCATTAACGGACCTTCTCTGGTATATAGCTAATAGAATGTAACTAATATGTGCTTAGAATAAGGTTTTATTACAGGTAAAACAGCATTGGGCGTGGCCATCACTTGGAATGGGTGACCTCTAAGGTAGGCCACGTGAAACCAATGAAGTTTCTACTAAATGACTACGTCCTTTATATTACAGTGCTGAACACAACTAATAGCTAATGACTATGCCAGACAGGGCAGCAGTTGTAAACATATAACTAGATTAGAATATATACCAAATAAATTAACATAAATGACTATATCCTTATGTTACAGGACTGCAGACACAACGAAATACACCAACGACTTTACCCGAAAGGGCAGCAAATGTTATACTGAAATTGTCCTTTTTGTTACAGGGCTGCAGATATATACACATGTAATATGTATCTATTCCTAACCGCAAATCTTCCAAGGGCGCAATCAGGGCTCCGGCCATGTTTGCGTCCTGGCTCTCACTCTCTCCTGGCTATGGCCTCTGGCCAGCCATAAGACCTTGAATCCGCAGGTGCAACAAGCGGTACTGCTGCATTCCTACACCCGAATTCTCTGCGGTTTAGTCGTTTTTAGTGGGTATTGTCAGTTTATGGTGACCCCCACACTTGGCAGAGTTATCCACTTTGTCGCCTATAGACTGGGTTTTTCCTCTCCACTCAATAAAAAAGAAGAAAAAAAGTCGTCTTACTCCTAGCATACCTAGGAAGCACTACACGCGTAGCTTACAGAAAGTTCTTAGAATGCAGCAAATGACTCTTGGAACTAATTACAGATGAAGACGCCGACCTACTGTACCTGTATAATTACCTCGCAAGATATCTCATTGTAATTGCGGACTGTCGTCATGGCTAGCACATCAACAATAAACATAATATACTGGAACTGCAATAACCTCCGACGCAAACGTAAAGAATTGGCAGACTTAGTCAGGAACTGCATTCAAATTGCACTGCTTAACGAGACACATTTAAGACCAGAAGACCACTTCACGGTACTCGGATACAAGATCTACAGAGGCGGAGGGACCGCAGAGGCCACCTAGAATGCGCTAACACACCATCAAAACACATGCCACAACTAAACCGTCAGGAACCAACACCGGTAAATGTGCAATTGCATAAGGCCACAGTAGCAGTTATAGCAGTATGCAGCCCCCCCCCCCGGCGATATTGACGTGGAGGATGTAGGTAAAATAATGCGGATTGACCGTAGGCTGATTGCTGCTGGTGACTTAAACTCCAAGCATCACTTTTGTAACTGCAGAGTGACAAACGCTTCCGGCACCAAACTGTTTACGTACGTTAATAGGTCAAACGGGCCCAGACGAACTCACGTTTATATCCAGACAGGCCAACCAAAGGCCAGATACTTTAGACATTGCCCTACTGAAAAAGATGCCATACGACACCGAAACAACGGTAGTAAACGATCTCACATCAGATCACCTACCGGTTATAATGGAGATCGCAGCTTCTCTAATGTTTAAACCAGAGCCAGCCAGACGCAATTATAATCAAGCAAACTGGCTGGAGTTTGAGGCGCTAATAGAAACCGAACTTGTACAAAGGGAGCTTAATGTCAACTCCCAAGAAACTCAAGACCAAGCGATTTAAACAATAACGGAAGCCATTCACCATGCATCAGAAAGACATGTGCCGCTAACACTGCCAAGCAATTACGCCACGACACAATTCCCTCTGGCAGTAAGATGGGCGATAATCGACCGCAACCGAGCCAGACGTCAGTGGCAGCGCTCACGTAATATCATACACAAAAATGAATATGAAAACCTCAGTATTGCTGCCAACATTCTTATGACAGAACACTCCAGAGACCAATGCAACATCACGCTAGACACCATAGATCCACAAAACCGAACGGTGTGGCAAATTGCGAAATGCCTAACGCGTACACGATTCAACATCACGCCCCTGCACTCTGGCGGCCGATTAGCGGAAACCGATGAACAAAAGGCTGAAGCCTTCGCGGATGCGTTAGAGATAATATTCCAACCGAATGCTAAACCGTGCGACGGGAGTTTTGCAGCAGCAATGTAAGACCAAATTGCTGACATTGGAAACGTTGCAGCACACAATAAAATGAGAGAAACCAGTGTTGGCGAAATTAAATGGCCAATTATACATTTACCCAATAGAAAAGCACCGGGCCCGGATACAATTCCCAATCTTGTGCTCAAACACCTTCCACCAAATGCCTTAAAATTACTAGCGGAAATATTGAACCATGCCTTCCAGAATGGAAAATTCCCAACCCGTTGGAAGGAAGCACAAATTTTGATGTTCCCCAAACAACATAAAGACCACCCAATTCCAACGAACCATAGGCCAATTAACCTCCTTAACACTTTGAGTAAACTTCTAGAAAAGGTCATTTTGAAACTCCTAAACTCATTTCTCGCTAAAAATAACATTCTAAGTAGTGACCAAGTGATCGCATGTGAGATTTGTGGTGGACAAACCGGTGCTTGGGCGGGTTTTCTCCGGCTTCTCCGGTTTCCCCCTCCATCGCATTCCACCGGTGCTCCATCTTCATTCATGTATCATCAGTGTCACCGCCTGCGGTACCATAAGTAGCTAAACGGGCGTTAAACACTACCAGAAAAAAAGCTAGTGACCAATTCGGCTTTCGAGCTAATCATTCGACAACGCTACAATTACATACAATAACAGAGAAAATGACTGGAGGTTTTAACAACAAGCGATGCACAGGCGTGGTCCTATTGGGCATTGAACGCGCCTTCGACAAAGTATGGCATGCAGGCCGACTGAGAAAGCTAATCAACATAGGCGTGCAATACTCGATGGTACATAACTCAAAGATTTTCTCAGCGGAAGGAGCTTTCGCATCTCTGTAGGCGAAGTTAAATCTACTGCTCGTCCAATCAGAGCTGGAGTTGCCCAAGGAAGTTTACTGGCGTACACGCTACTTAACATCTACATCAATGACCTTCCCCAATTGATCAGAGTAGATAAATTCATATACGCTGACGACACAGCCTTAGCTACAGAATCAAACCAGTCGCCCATTATACATTTAAGGCTACAGAACGCTCTCAATGCTGTGGAGCAGTGGTTTACTAATTGGCGGGTTAAACTAAATTTAAGAAAATACCAAGCCATCATTTTTAGCAGAAGAAGCCTGCAAAGGCACAGAAGCCGAACTCTCCCACCCCTCACCTACAGACAGGAACTAACATGGTGGGAGACAAATGTCACATACCTAGGTATTAAGATGGACGAATATCTCAGATGGAAACACCATATAAACTCAGTTAAAGCAAATGGCCAACTTAACAGATTCTACCCACTCATAAATCTTAACAGTAGCCTTAAACTACAGCTGTCCCAAAATTTTATACAAAACGCTAATCCGTCCCATTTTAACTTACGCTGCCGCTGGGGATAGGCGGCACAAACGCACATGAAGCGCCTCTAAACAATGCAAAACAGAATATTGCGAATATTTGCTAAACTACCCGAAGAAGCTCCCGCGTTTGAAATGCACGAAGAGCTGAAAATGCTGACAATTGAGCAATTCATCAAACACCTAGCCCACAACCAATATGCGAAAAAGAACAAAAACTACAACGATCACATCAGCATACTAGGAGACTACGAAACGGCGCACGACAAGCACCTCCACCCTGTCTCACTATTTGATCACACTATTGGCTTTGGCGAACCGGAAATTAACATAGAAGAATATTTAAATACCTTAATGCACTAGCCATAATGCAGTACACATGAACTCACACGCATACATCACTCACACACATACCAATAATCCGCTGCCCTCTCAAGTCCTTGTGTTACACATCCAACGCGGCCACGGGAGTTGAGGCCCCCCCCCGCAAATGACACAGGCTCGCTCCTGCACTAAGGCAGATAGCCCGCAAGTGCGCATTATATACAACCTTACTACACACTGGTTATCGAGATGATAACAGTTGACGGAGCTGATAGGCGGTAATACCTACACTGTATATACTAATAGATATTAGTAATAAGTACACATACACTTAGTCAAGATGAAGCCTACAGGCGGATACTTACACAAGTACACTTCAACTAATTAACGACAACCGCACCTAAATTAATTAAACATAGATACCAGAGCACTTGGGACGAATCCTTTAGCGGATCATTATATACACAGTAAATACTTAGCAATAATTACACCTAAATACAACTGTTAGACCTAATGTAGGCATGATAGCAAGATGCAGCCTTTTCAAATTAAGCTAAGAACATTTAATGAAGCCATTAGGCGAATGTATATTTGAGTGTATAACTGTTACTTTGAATGTATATCTCCTACTTGAGGTTAACTCATTCAGGACGAGGCCATTTGGCTGACGTGTACATTAACACCATTTACTACAAACACAATGACACCCCAATAACAACCTATAACACCAGCAACTGCCCTCAGAGAGCACTCCGGGTGTGGGTCATGTGTGTCCCCTGGCACTTCAGTCTTCTACTCGCTGTGACTGCCACTGGCACGCAGCATCCATCATCACCAAAATTCACAAGTGCTTAATGCGGTACTGCGCAAGAGAGGCATGGGCCTCCAACTTCCGATGGTTAGAGTCCAGGGCGGGGAGTCTCACACTCCCAGGCTTGCCTAGGGTTAGGGCGTCAGTAGCCTTTGCCCCCACCACTAACAAAAAAAGTGGTCTTCTTTCTCGCTTCTTGCAAAATGGTTCCAAATGCTGTTAATCTGTGCCCCCTTATCAAGGTTCAAGGTATTAGGATACCTAGCAATTTCTAGGGCCTTCTTAATCTTCCTTGCGTGCCATGTATATTACCTAGCCAGTACCTTTGTTTTATCAAAAAGAATTGAGTGCTTCGCGTCATCTGCATGCAAGGCAAGGGCTGACATTCCACTGTCGTTATTTTTGCAGTGGCGGATGTACTCTGTTCTTCGTTCCTCCACTGTGCGGCTCGCTTCGACGGTATAAGACTTCCCGCAACTCCTGGGAACTTCATACACCCCGGCTACTTGTAACGGGGGTAAAGAATCTTTGTTTCTCTATGTAATAATCTCCCTATTCTATCCGTGAATCCTGGGATATACGGTAACATCGCTACAGTTTTATCTTCTTCCTCTTTCTTTAACCCCATGTCAAGGCGGTATTTTTTTTTTTTTTTCAGATTTAAGCACACGGTTAATAAATGTCATGGAGGAACCATTTGCTTGAAGAACTTTCCTGAGCGTCCTTCTTTCCGTCTGTATGCTCTCGCCCTCCAAGGACCTACTACGGTAAGTACGGGTAAGGCGCACCCGGGGTCCCCAGCCGACCTTCCCTCTGTGGGCAACCTCTGAGTGGTCAGGGAGTCAAGAGAACAAAATGCACACCCTCGTGTAGGCGGTGCGTGGAGACCCGTGTCGGTGGAAAGGAATATCCGGGATTGTTGAGGGTTGAGTACCTGAGCCTGGGTTTCTGATTTTAAGTAACCAGGGAAGGTGCGCAACCTAATACACCACTTTGGTTTCTACTTCGCCTACACGGGAGGCTCGGGACTAACACATACCTACTCAATCGACCAGGACTAGGTATATACCGAACTCCAGGGTGAGTGGAACTGAGAGCCTACTATATCCCCTGTGTAGCCCTGTCACCCCAGTGGGGTGACACCTCATCGGGCTCCGTGATAGGTGGGAAGCAATTTGGGGGAATGAATTGAAAAACATTTTATGGGTAAAAACAAACCATTTCTAAAACCTTGTAAAGTGAGTGTAAAAGAAGTAGTCCATTCTTGTGGTGCTCGCTACTTGGTAATTAGTCGGACAGAGGAAGGAAAAAACTTCATATAGGGGAGTCCCTCTGCTATTCAAAAGGGGCTCGATAAAATCGCTGGGCCAGTGAAATCGTGCATTAGAGCTCGAAACGGCATGCTCTTGGTGGAAGCTGAATCCCTGTTCTAGGTAATGTTAGGGCAGCTACCCAATGAAGGTTATTGTACACAGGACATTGAACACCTCACGTGGTGTGGTGACCACCCGCGCCCTGGATGGTTGGAGTGCCGAAGAAATTCAAGTAAGCCTTGCAGATTAAGGCGTCACTTCTGTTTATCCGTTCGGCGGAAAGAGATTAGCGAATTCATACCTACCAGTACCCTGTTCCTTACTTTTGATCGGATAGATCTCCCTCAAAAAATTAAGGCGGGGTACGGGGCCATCGTGGTTAGGCCTTATATCCTGAACCCATTAAGATGCGATAAGTGCCAGCGCTTTGGGCATACGAGAGACTTTTGCTCTGGTCGGTCTAGGCGTGTTAACTGTGGTGACGTCATGCACGATGGAACATGAACGTCACTCCATTTTATGTTAATTACGGCGGTGAATATTCCTCAAGTTTCCGCGACTGTCCCCGTTATGCTGAAGAGAGGGCGATCCAGGAAATCCGGGAAAAAGAATGATGCTAAAGGTGTTTAAGGGTGCTCAACTGCCGAGGTCATTAGCGCCCTTATGGTTAAAACTTGGCAATAGTCAGCTAGAACACACCATTGCAAAATAAAACACAGGTAAAAATAGAGTTAAAAGAGTATAAAAGCGAAATAAATGAACTGTCCAGCCCTGTAAACAGAGCTGGAGATTAAATTCTGTCTAAAACCAACACATTAAAACTAAAAGAGCTTGCTAAGAGTTAAAAAATCTGCTACCGCACTAAAACCTCAAGGTAAAAGGGGCTTTGCTAAAAATTTAAAAACCCTGCCCACTGTTCTTGGGTAATCTGCCAGGATCTAGGCAAGAAAGGCCGGCATACCCATAGATGACCGAATGTGTGCCAGGACCACAGGCCAGCAACATATGACGAAATATCTGTGCCTCCCCACAGAGCGCACAGACAGCAGCAGTTCGCGTTAGAAAAGATAACTGTGAGTAAAAATACAGTGGCCAATTTGTAGCCGAGCTAGTACTACCTCCTCCAGGTGGGATAAACGAGAGGGGGTCCTTCACCTCTTTTAGCTTACTACCACGGAGAGCTGACCATTCCGCATGCTAATCCGAAAAAAAAAAAAAAAAAAACCGCTCCCCGTACATCCACCCTAAAATCTTCTGCTGTTGAACTGGTAATGGTAATACTCGGCTCTGTGATTGCGGATTTCGCTGCCAAAATCGCCGTTTCATTCCCTGGCAAGCTAACGTGTGCAGGAATATAAAACAGAAGCATTAAAACCAGAAGCGTGCAAAATGTGGAGAACGTCCTGGATGCGCTGCACAAAATGATGGTAATTGTACAGCTTACGAATGCTCTGAAGGACACTAAGAGAATCAACAACAATAAGGGAGTCACCTAATTTTCGACGGCGAATATACAGAAGGGCTTGATAGAGAGCATATAGGTCGGCAGAATATACAGAAGGGCTTGATAGAGAGCATATAGGTCGGCAGAATATATAGATGTGCTACTAGGCAAACCGTAAGTAGAAGTTGCAGTGCCAGTGACAAAGGCACATCCAACACCGTCGGGGCTCTTACTGCCATCGGTATAAATACAAATACGGCCACTGTATTTGGATAAATATTCTAATAAAAAAAAAAAAAAAAAAAAAAAAAAAAAAAAAAAAAAAAAACGGCGACGAGCAGAGCAGATTTCCCGTAAAGCGTCATCTCGAGATCAACATGGCAGATGGCACGTAACCAAGGAGAGTACATACTCTCCCCCTTGGATAACAGCCTAGACATGTCAACATGATGCTGCCGTAGAAGCTCAGGGAAACAAAAACCTGCTGGCCTGGGGCACAGAGAGCGGTGGCAGTATCGCTCGTGCAGCTCAGGGGAGAAACACGCGTGAAAAACTTGGATGCCCAGACATGCACTTAAGCCCACAGTCATAATTTGCGAGCAGGACATCACGCTGACATCGCAGAGGAGATTCTCCCTATTCGGCGTAGAGGCTAACAGTTTGGCTCGTTGGAAAGCGCCAACGACCACACGGATGCCCTGATTATAGATTGTGTCTAATCTTCTGAGTACTGATGGTCGGGTTGAAAAATACTCAATGCTGCCTTAGTCCAACTTTGATCGAATCAGAGCACGATAAAGACGGAGTAACGCTGTCCCATCTGCACCCCAAAATTTGCCATTTAGTATCCGTAAAAGATTTAGAGAGCGGTCAGGTCACGTTTTCAGCTGTGCTATATGTGGTGTACAACAAAGTTTCCGATCGAAGATGAACCCAAGGAATCTTGCCTCATCTGCAAAGGGAAGTAAATCTGGCCCGAGTCGAAGAGACGGCAGATATTGTCGCCTACGGCTCCAGAAGTTAACAGAGACTGTCTTCACAGCGGAGGAACGAAAACCGTGTTTTGAGCTCAGTCATATAAATTGTGCAAACAGCGCTCGAGACGGCGTTCCAAAAACGGTGTTCGCTGAGAAGTCCACGAATAAACAGGAAGAGACACCTTGGGGTACACCTAGTGATATAGAATTTATTGGATAGCAAACAGTGTCGCGCTGAGTACGGAGCCCTGCGGCACTCCGTTCTCTTAAATGAAATGGTTAGAGAAAACCGAGCCGACCCATACTCGAAAAACGTGGTCCCGCATAAGCTCCTAAATGAGCAACGGCAGGCGTCCACGTATGTTCCAGTTGTGGAGAGAACGTAATATCCCCGCTCGCCAACATATGTCATAGGCATTCTCGAGGTCAAAAACTATCCCAACTATGGGGCTGTTCTTAAGAATCCCGTCCATGATCTGAGTTGACAGCGAGACATGGTGGTCAGTTGCTTAACGTCGTCCTCTAAAGCCTTACCGGATGCTGGTCAAAATATTGTGAGATTCCTTCTGTCCATTGAGCATGCGTACCATCACCTTGCACACGTAACTGGGGAGAGAAATAGGACGGTAACCAGAAGGAAGATGGCGGTCCTTTCCAGGTTTAAGAATGAGTGTAATGGTGGCCTGCCGCGACCTTTCTGGTAAAATGGCGTCAATCCACATTCTATTTTAGAACTCGAGTAGGGAAACTTTACCATCAGGAGAGAGATGTCGCAACGTTTGGACGTGGATACCATTTGGCCCTGGTACAGAGTGTCACGAAGATGAGAGTGCATTGTCTAGCTCTGTCATTGTGAATAGGCGATTAGAATTCTCAAGGTTGCCAGAAAGAAAGGATAATCCTTGAGATTCCACTTGGGACTTAACTGTAACAAACTCATAGGAATAATTGCCTGAGCTAGACACCTGAGCGAATGCACTGCCTAAAGTGTTCGCCACGACAAATGTATCAACAACAGTTCCGGCAGGCTTTTTCAGACCGGCAATGGGCATATGAGTCGATTTTCCAGCCACACGTCTTAACTTGTCCCATACCAGAGAGGATTAAAGGAATCTACGTATGAATTCCGTGTCATCTTTTTACTAGCCTTAATAAACCGTCTAGAATGTGCAAGCATCTGTTTATAGTATATCAGGTTATCCAGTGTAGGGAAACGCTGGAGAACCCGTAGAGCACGTTGCAAGCTTCAATAGCTTCCCGACATTCAGCAATATACCAAGGTACCGGAATTCGATGGACATGGCCTGTCGAACGCGTAATGGATTGCTCAGCAGCAGAGAGAATGTTCCCAGTGAGAACCTCAAACAACTGGTTCACAGAGTCGTGCTCGTCGTAGTTAAATTCTGCCATTCGGGAATACTGCTTCCAGTTGGCTTGATCTGGGTGCCAGCTAGGTAAACGGGTGGAACATACAGCGTGAGCCAAAAGACTAATAAGACAAGGAAAGTGGTCACTAGAATGCAAATCTGACATGATATTCCAGCATAACGTGACTGCTAGCTGAGGGGAAGGAATTGCAATATCAATGTTTGAAAAACTATGAAAGACGTCAGAAAGAAAGGTGGGCTGGGCTCTCCGGTGTTCAAGAGAGCAAGATTCTGACTATTCAGAAGTCTGCAAGTAGCTGACCTCTCACGCAAGCCCGAGGTGATGCCCAAAGAGGGTGATGGGCATTCACGTCACCTAACAATAAAAAGTGTGATGGAAATTTCGAAACTAGGTGTTCTAAGTCCCTGTGTCAGAGGTCCGCAGATGGAGGCAAGTAGATACTGCAAATGGTGAATAAGGCGAAGGGTAGCTCAATCCTGATAGCCACAGACTGGATGTCAGATTTTAAGGGTACGGATTCGGCAAAGATATCTTCTCGCATAAGCATCATAGTGCTCCCATGTGCCAGGACACAGTCCTCCGGGGATAAATCACATCTTACGGAGGAGTACTGCCTGATGGCTCCGGTGTCCTGTGGACTGAGCCTTGTCTCTTGTAAGCATACAACCAAAGGGTCATGCTGGTGCAGCAACAAGTCAAGCTCTGTTCTATCTGGTCGAATTTCGCCCATGTTCCAATGTAGAATAGCTATGCGTATATTGTGGGACAAGTTTCAAATCGAAAAACGCTTCTGCAGATTGGGATTAGCTGGTCAGTTCAATTTGTTCTTCTTAGGTGTTGCGCTAGTACTATTTTTAGAAGCAGGATCCTGCCGTTTCCTCACTGTCCCTCTGGCAGTGGTAGCGGTATTCTCTTGGTCTATCTCCTCCACAAGGGAGGACCCTTTTCCATGAGCAAATTTCGATCCGAGAATTTCGAAACGATTAGATGTGTTGATCGGCGAAGATGGCCGTCGCCGATTTACGCTCTCCTCCCCAGATGACCCCTCAAAAAGGATACTCGTACAATCTCCTCCACAAGGGAGGACCCTTTTCCAAGAGAAAATTTCGGTCCGAGAATTTCGAACCGATTAGATGTGCTGATCGGCGAAGATGGCCGTCGCCGATTTACGCTCACCTCCCCAGATGACCTTTCAGAAGAGGATACTCGAGCAGAGTTACTGGACTTTTGTTATCCTTAGATATCTTGGACGAAAATTGCACATTTTCTTTCAAGTAGTCTTGTCGGACATATTTTGTCTTAAACTGCTTCTCAGGTGCAGGAGACATCACGGATGTACCATTCTTAGTTCCCGAGGTCGAGGGTTTCGGTAACAAGAGTGCAGGGATGCTCTGTAAGCTGGCGGATATGACAGATATTGATACCGACTTGGACATAGGTGTCGAAAGCTTTGGCAGCGCTTGGTCTAAAATAATCCTTTCCGCCGGTTTGTGTTGCAATTTCCCGACGCGGTACCGGTTTAGATGTAACTGAGCTTTAGGTACCGGACCTCGGGACAGAGGGTTGGTGGAGTCGCAGGAGCTTCCAGGCTTCAAAGAAGGACATCTTCTCTTTCACCCGTATCTCCTAGAACGCTCGTTCATCTGCTAAATGGGGGCAGTTTCGGGAACTAGATAGGTGTGCCCCATTATTTCACACACGACGGAGCTGAAGCACAAGCCTCATTGGGAGATGTAACCGCAGTGGGCGCAGGTGAACTTGCGGATGCACAAGTCACTAGTGTGACCAAAACGTTGGCATTTACAGCACCTGAGCGGATTGGGTATATAAGGCCTGTCTTCACACCCCGCCTTAATCTTTTGAGGGAAGTCAACCCAATCAAAAGTAAGAAACAGGGTACGAGTGGGTATGAATTCAGCATTGATCTTAAGCTCTACACGATAAACAGATGTGACACCCTGAGTCACAAGATTTTCTTGGATCTCCGCAATGGACAAACCGTCCAATGCGCGGGTTGTTACCACACCACGTGAGGAGTTCAGCAACTTGTGCACCTCGACTTTCACTGGATAGCTGGCTAACATGCTGGCTTTTAGTATCCTTCCGGCCCGCGTGGCGGGATTGGCTTCGACAAGGAGTGTACCATTGCGAACTCGAACGCAGGATTTCACCGGACCAGCAATGGTATTGAGACCCTTTTGATTAGTAAAACGGCTCACCGTAAAGAACTTTTTACCTTCCTCTGACCTATGAGTAACAAAGTAGCGAGGACCACTTGACTCAACTACTTCCATTCCAACGTCCTTACTTGAAGAAAGGGGTTTGTGTTTTGGTGCCATGAAGTATGGAATAAATTCATCCCCCAGTGCTCCCCACCCACCGCGGAGCCCAACAAGGGATCTCCCAACTGGGGTGACAAGTCTACATAGGGAATATATCAGGCTTGCCGTTCCACGCATGCTGGAGTTCTTTATGATACCTAGTCCGGGCCGATTGACTAGGGGTGTTTCAGTCCCTAGCCTCCCGTTTAAGCGAAGCAGTAACCAAACAGGTGTATTAGGCTGCGCACTCTCTCTACTCCCTGAAAAACAGAAGCCCAGCCTAAGATACGCAACACTCAACCACCCAGGATATCCCTTGCCACCGACACGGATATCCTTGCCCACCCACGCACGGCCTACACGTGGGTGAGCATTTTGACCTATTGTTTCCCTCACCACTCAGATGTTGCCCTCAGAGGGAGTCAAGGTGTCTCGGGACCTCGAGTATGCCTTACCCATACCTACGGTAGTAGGCCCCTGGGGGGGGGGTAAAAAAGGTTTCCTTCTTGGAAGACTGGAAGCTCCTTCGCATTCGCCAAACCTCTCTCCTTAGTCCGGTACGTATAGCTGAGTAGTAGCTAAACCGATACCCAAACAAGAAATCGCTACTCAAACTTGCGATACTAACGAGTCCACCATTGCTGAAAAGTCCCTTGTCACCAGGCCGCTAACAAAGCCTTCAGCGCCTGCATGCATATATATGTCGGCACCCTCATCTGCCAAATCCGCCACCATAAATATTCCAGCACCGCCAACATCCATAACGTCGACCTCGTGAACTAAGCCTGGAAAGCCTATCAAACCTTCTGCACCGGAGATAACGTTCAAGACCAGCTATGTTCGAACCGACTTCTTAAAACAAAGTTTTAATTCCACTCCCACAACACCAGAGGTTCGGAAAAATTCACGCAACTCACCATCTCGATTCTCTTCTCTGTAATCTTCTTGGGGGAGCATGGATCAGCGACGACATATAATATATGATATTGTGAGAACGGCACACCGCGCTTTAATCTGTGATATATGTGAAGACTAGCATAAGCTGCGATCGAATATTAACGCCAGGAATCTGTCCTCATTTGCGAATGGAAGTAAACCTAACCCAAGTGTAAGAGGCGGTACCATTCGCCACCTACGACGCCAGAAGTTAACGCAGACTGTCCTTTCAGGTGAGAAAAAAAGCCGTTTTTTAGTGCTCCAATCATAAAGATGGTCTAAATATTGCTGGATACGGCGTTCCATAAGCGGTACACGCTGAGAGGTACAGAAAATGTCAAAGGCGTCCATGAAT
Organism: Hymenopus coronatus; assembly: GCA_030762935.1. Lineage (NCBI taxonomy): Eukaryota > Metazoa > Arthropoda > Insecta > Mantodea > Hymenopodidae > Hymenopus > Hymenopus coronatus. Next base: position 621,706 of record JAUKNX010000035.1, on the reverse strand, counting down.
AAACAGGAAGAGACACCTGGGGGACAAACTGTGATATAGAATTTATCGTGGTAGCAAACAGCGCCACGCCTAGTACCGAGCCCTGCGGCACTCGTTCTCTGGATTAAAATAGTGAGAAAAAATCAAGTCGACCCATACACAAAAAACACGGTCCCGCATAAACTAGTAAATGAACAACGGTAGACGGCCACATATATTCCAACTGTTGAAGGCTCGTAAAATCCCTGCCCGCCAACACGTATCGTAACCATTCTCGAGGTCACAGAATATCCTAACCGGCTGACAATTCCAAAGAAAGCCGTTCAGTATCGGCGTCGATAGCAGTCAAGGTGGTACACCACTGATCGCTGTCTTCGAAAACCACATTAGAAGTTGGTCAGAAGATTGTGAGATTCCAATCATCACACCAACCGCCCATTTATCACGCGTTCCATCACCTTTCTGACATTTCAGGTGAGGGAAATAGGACGGTTGCTGGTAGGAAGTTGGCGGTCTTTCCCAGGTTTCAAAATAGGTATGATGGTGGGCTTCCGCCACCGAGTTGGAAAAGAGGCATCTGCCCATACACGATTATAGACCTCAAGGAGGAAGGCCTTACCCGCAGGAGAGAGATGTTGCAACATTTGAACATGATGGATGCCATCTGGACCCGGCGCAGAGTTTCGAGAAAATGAGAGGCAATTTTCTAGCTCCGCCATGGTGAAACGGCGGTTGTAGTCTTCAAGATTTCCAGAGCAAAAGGCCAAACTTTGAGATTAAACCTGGGCCTGAACTGGAAGAAACTCAGGCGAATAATTATCAGAGCTAAGTACCTGGGCTAAAGTACTGCCCAGTGTGTTGTCCAGGTCAAACGGGTCAACCACAGCACCTGCCGCTGTTTTTAGACCGGCGATCGGCATATGGGTTGGATTTCCAAATACCTGTCTTAACTTATTCCATTCGACAGAGGAAGATGTATGTCGCTTAAAGGAGCCTACAAGCTGGCTCCATGACTGCTTTTTGTTGTCCTTAATAACTTGTTTAGATTTTGAGCGCATGTTTTTCTATTGTACTAGGTTATCCTGTGGAGGGCGACGCTGGATAACCCGTAAAGCACGTCTGCGGGCTAGAATGGCATCCTGACATTCAGCTGCGCACCAAGGAACAGGAAATGGACGAGGCTGGCCAGTTGACCGCGGAATATATTGCTCAGCAACAGAGCAAATAGTGGTTGTGTGGTGTTCAACCTCCGCCGGGTCGTGCTCCCGGCGGTTAAAGACATCCAAATGGGAATACATGTTCCAGTAGGCTCGGTCTAAGCGCCATCGAGATAAGCGTGAGGAACATAAGTCGTATACTAAGAGACCTAGAGGAATTGGAAAGTGGACACTAGAGTATCTATCAGAGATGGCAGTCCCTTGTAAGGATACTGCTAGCTGCGGAGAACAAACAGCTCTGTCCAGATGTGAAAAACTATCGAAGGCATTAGAGAGAAACGTTGGCTATCCGGTATTCAGGAGAGAAAGATTATGGTTGTCCAAGAAATCGGCATTTAGATGACCTCTCCCACAAGCCCGAGGGGAGCACCAAAGTGGGTGTTGGGCATTCACGTCCCCCACCAACAGAAATCGTGTTGATAGCTGTGAAATTGGGTTGTCTAAATCAATGCGCGAGAGGGCAGCAGATGGAGGCAGATAGATACTACAAATTGTGACTTTAACAGATGCCAGCGTAATGATGACAGCAGCGGACTGAATGCAAGAATGTAAGGGCACGGATTCAGCATTAAGATCATCTCTGACGAGTAGCATAGTGCCTCCATGTGCAGGAACAGCATCCTTCTGTGATAAATCGCACCCTACAGCAGAGTAATGCCTGAATGTGACGATGTTATGGGGGCGGAGCTTGGTCTCTTGTAAGCTGACGACCAATGGTTGATACTGGTTGAGCAACAGTTCTTGCTCTGGTCGACGTAGTCTAATTCCGCGTAAGTTCCACTGAAGATAGCCTTGGTTTATAATATGGGATACGATTTAATTCGAAAGAAAATTCTTCAGATTGGGCTGTGCTGATCAGTTCAATTTGTTCTTTTTCGGGATTGGGCTTGTACTGTTTACAGGAGTTCGATGCTGCCGTTTCTGCTTTGTCCGTCTAGCAGTGGGGGCAGGATCCTCCTGTTCCATCTCCTCCACAGGAGAGGACCCCTTTCCAATAGAAGATATCGGTTCGAGAACCTCGAACAGATTTGAGGTGCTGATCGAAGAAGATTTTCCCGAAGAGGATCTTCTTGGGGATGGGCGTTGAGTTTTACATCCTTTCGATGGTTTGGGAGTAGACTTTAAATGGTCTTTTAAGATATCGGTCCTGACATACCTGGTCTTAAAGGTCTTAGCTGGTGGAGAACTGATGACGGGTAAGCTGGTTTTGGTGCTCGAGCTTGAAGGTTTGGATGACACTTTCTCTGTACTGACGCAGGATTTAATGCTAAGTGAATCAAGTCAGGAGAAAATGGAACATTACTGCCCTAAAATAATATTATAAAATGATAAAACATATTGTTTCGCAACGTAAGCCAATGAATTGTATGTATAAAAAGTGCAGTGTGACGTCATTGCTTCATCATACGCACGAATATCGCCTAAAATGGCATGCTTTTACCAAAATAAAGTAATACAACACATTATATTGCATAATGTATAGTGCAGAAATTGTGTTTAGAAGAGCATACTAATAATAAAATATAATCAAAAGCAGTAATATGACGGACGAAGAAGGACCATAAAGGTGAACGAGATACCGGATATTATAAATTGTTTATACAGGTAACAAAGCATAAGAACAGGGATACCCAAAGATTTGTTTATGAAATGTTAATTATTTAAAAGAACATTTTCATGTAAATTATATAAATGCTTTAATATTAAATTATTATAAATGTATAAAATATATTATAAATTTGTATTTCACGAAATGTGAATAAGGAAATCTGCCGTTCTCATGATGACGGAGAGATTACAATATATAAGACATTGATCTTCAAGTTTTAAATATATTTGAAAATTTTAATAAGCTTCCAGGACGCATTCAATGAGAGAGAAGCGAGGGATACGGACGCAAAAAGATAATCTCGCAATTCTAAAGCCCTTGTACGGATATTTAGTGTGAAATATAGTATTGTATTAGTGTCATCAAGAGATTTATTGTGAGTACGCGTTATTATGTATTTATGTGGTATAGTTTTCTAAAAAACAACAACAACAAAAAACAACGTATACTGTTGAAATAGCGTGCCTTATTCACCACATTGTTTCGACAAGATAAGAAAGAAAAATTCATATAACAGGAAATCTCCTTATTAATTTTATTTACTATTACATCCTACCATCCAAGCATGTAGGTTCAGATTCTCGTATTCACCGACTGAAGCTAGCAGAATTAACAGAAAACGTGGTTAAGCTGTGTACAATAAGCAAATTCGCCGATGATAACCTTCCTACTGCTCCAACAATTAAGTCTGGCGTAAATAATTAATTCCAGTTTCGGCAACAGCAAGGGTTATCTACTACATCTACAGCGCCAAATTTAAACCAGTTAAAATGTTAAAATACCACAGCAAAACAACCAGCAGCCCTAAGAACCGCTACACCATAACAGACTTTCTTCTTATTCCCTCCCCCTCCCAAACTGGCACTTCAACGTCGGGCAAAACAAGGTAGGACCAGCAGCTTAACCAATACCTGGACCAACATCTGTACCAGCATCTGGACCTAAATCTGTATCAACGTGTGTACCAGTATTTGGACCAACATCTCGACCAACATCTATATCAGCATCCGCACCAGCACCTGGACCAGCATCTATAGCAGCATCCGGACATAAAACCTGTATCAACATCCGGCCCAGCATCTATACCAGCATCTGCACTAGCATCCGTACCAGTATATGGACCAGCATCCGGACCAACAGTTGGACAACACCAATAATAAGATAGAAAAACTAGGAAAGTAAATTTTTAATTTCCTAAGAAGTGGAAAAATAATCAAAATGGAAAACATACAAGAAAGTGAGAGTGTAGAAATTAGTGAAAGAGAACACATGATAGAAATGCAATATTTCAAGAAATCATTATTAACTTGTCAGAATTAAATTCGATGCAATTAGAACTAAATGCAAAGCTAGTGCAGAGTAAACATAAAATGAAACTAGAAATGAATCAAAATTTAGAGCAGAGTAAAGATGAGATAAAACTAGAACTGGTAGCTATGAATTCTGGGCTAGAGGAGAACAAAATACAGTTGACTGCTAGGTTAGAAAAGAACACATTTGAAATAAATGCTAGGCTAGAAGAGAACAAGTTAGAGTTGTATGATGGGCTAGAAGAGAACAAAATGCAGTTGAATTCTAGGCTAGAAGAAAATAAAGGCAGAAATCAAAGGGGAAATGCTATCAATAAATGAAAAAAATTGTAAGATTTATCTCATGCTTAGAGAGTAAAATAGGCCATTTAAATAGCAAACTAGAATCTCAAAATGATAAACAATAGGCTAGTATAGATGAAATAAGAGAAGAGCAGGCAAAGCTAGTCTCAGATAGTACAGAAAAACTGGGAAATGTAAACGTAGAAATAAGCTATGTCCGCCAAAAATGCAATAATTTAAATGTTGCTATGCAAAACATAAATACAGAAATGCTATTAGAAGGAGGTAAAGTAGATGCAATAAATTCCTACCAAGAGGTATTTAAAAAGAAAATAATTGAAATCCAACAGTATGTTACTAAGGATAGAGAAAATCTAAACAATGTCAACCGATTAGTGCTAGCATTTCAAAATAAAGAGAAAGAAATGCATGAGTATGTAAACAATATTGAAAATGCTGGTGTAAATAGTTATGTGTCCAGTGATGTGCATAATACATGTTTTGAGGGTAACTACACAAACAGCAGGAAACTTCCACAACCTTTCGAGGTACATACACATACAGATGGTGACATCACACAAAGAAACCACCATACACATGATTATTGTCAATCCACTACACAGATACTAAACGAGATAAATGCTCCCATCTTTGGCGAAGAATTAGGTGACTCGCCTAAAGCGTTCTTAAAGGAATTAGATCTGTACTTTAAAGTAAAGAAAATTCCGAATAAGCGAGGATGATTATAATTAAGAAATGTCTAAAAAGAAAGAGCCAACTTTGGTTCAAATCAGCTTTCAGAGGCGATGAGTCTTACCAAACTTTAGGATTTTTTTTTGGCAAGGTACTGGGGTTCAGCCAGACAAAACCATATTAGAGTAGAGTTGGCAACAGCAAAGTCTAATCCAGCTCATGACAAGAGTTTCACTGAGTATTTTCTAAAAATTGCAAATAAATGTAAATTAATAGAACCACCGCTGACCGAGCAGGATATTATAACAGCTGTCCCACGGCATTTCCCTGACTCAGTAAGGCAAAAGTTAATAATTGCCAAACCTGTTTGACACGAAGACATCTTACAATTACTGACGTCATTTGAGAGTTGCCAACCGCCCGGAAACACCACACACCAGAGCGAAACTTACAATGAAAAAACTAGTCTTAACCAACAAACTCAAATGTTCATAATTACGTAGAATAGTAGCCAAAATTCGGAGGCATAGACATACAGGAACAGGAACGAAAATTAGTTAATTTTCGTGGGGAGAGGTCACAGACCCACCCGAATAGAACACAAGGATAGGAGCACCATCCGCCGGAAGATATAAACAGGAATATGAGAATGGACTGACCAAGAGGAAATAGATACAGGGGTGGCTATCACGTTAATTAAATTAGAGCTTGAGGACAATACCATCACCCTCGCCAATGGTACCGACCCTACCAGAGGTATCAACTCCCACGAAACTCATGGTATACCAGGGAGCTGGATGACAATCGAGGTACCTGGGAAAGCAGACCACCACACCATAGTAATGGGGAAAACAGTAAATTTGAGACGCTGGGAGAAACTTACTTAGCTATCAGTAAGAGATAACAGGACTCAAACCCAGCAACGGCCAGCGGAAAACTAAGCCAGGATCATACTACAACTTCGAGTGATGTCCAATGACAGAAAACGTAGAAAGGGGTTACATACAAACTTTATTGCCTAAGAATGAAACAAGTGCTAAGAAAACAATTGAACTTAGGAACCAACTGCATAAAAGATTAATGCTTTTTTAGAAATATGTGAGGTTATGTTAGATACAGGTTGTACAACTATGGTATGTCAGAAGCATTTTTCCCGGAAGGAATAACCCGACTTAAATTAAGTTATTTACCTGTATGTGGCGTATATTACACTGTTGCCATAGGCAAGAAAAGAGAAAGGATAAGAAATCAGGTTATGTTAGAGATCAGTATAGGTAACTTCAAGAATGAAATAATAGCTCTTGTTTTTTCTAAGCTAATTACAAATGTAATGGTGGGCAGTGACATAATGATTTTCTGGCAATCAGAGATAAATTTTGAGAAACAAATATTTTCTATCCATGGAAATGAAAACTGTGAAACAGTTCCTTTGGTTCACGAAGAATATAGCAACGAATTTAGTAAATGTATCGACGAAAAAGAAATATAAAATGAAAGATTTTTTATTGAGAATAATGTAATGGAAGAGAAAGAATTAATTAAAGTAAATATTATGAATCTACGTGATATAGAGGAAAATAAGTATGAAATCAGCACGTGTGAGAATATCAGCTGTACTGATTGCCATGAAGACAGCAAGATCTACTATACTGACCCAAAAGAAGAGGAAACGAGGAATTATAGTGAAACAACTGATTCAACAAAGTTTATAGAGAAAGTTCAGCAATGCTACTACATAACAAAAGAATGGGAGCAACAACTGCTAGAGCTACTGCAAGAATACAGGGACGTTTTTAGCGAAAGACGAGGAATTGTACTCCTTACACACATAAATTTGCGGTAGAGGAAGACATCAAACCCTACACTCACAAATGCCGCGCCATTCCGAATTAAATCACGAAAGATGCGGACATGTTCATACAGGAAATGCTTAAAAATGACATAATCGAAGTGGCAACTACACCATATGTAAATGCATTATGTTGGGTTCATAAAGCACTGAATGAGCTACGCGTGACATTAAATGCAAGAAAAGTGAATGCATACACCAAGCCAGACCACTTTCATTTGCCTGGTGTAGGTTAAATTTTGAGCCGTTTACAAAACGGAAAAATTTTTAGCACAATGGATTTAAATTCTTCTTTTTGGCGAATACCTTTACACAAAGATGTGAGAAAATATACTCGTTTCTTACACGAAGGTGTTAACTATGTCTTCAAGAATTGCGCCTTCGGGTTATCTATCAGTAATGATGCTCTACTTCAGCCATTACACAGCATTTTTAAGGACCAAATTAAGGAATACGTCGCACAACACGTTGGCAATTTTTAATATATGTTTGGGAGTTTGACAAACATCTATCACACCTAAAATGTATATTACAAAAATTTAGAGAAACTCGCATGACTATTAACCTGAAAAACTCAAAATACCTAATCAAGGAGGCAGAATTTTTAGGTCATGTAATTTCTGCAGAAGACATAATACATAATCCTAACTGAGTATCTGCAATAGATAAGATATCAGCACCTAAAAACATTAAACAGTTAAGGAGATATCTAGAAATTTTACAGTACCAGAGTAAATTCTGCCACAATTATGCCTTAGAAGTTGCACTATTGAGAGAACTTCTAAAGAAAGACGTGAGATGGAAAGGGTTACTTAAACACTAAGAAGTTTTCGAGAAATCGAAAAACTAATTCAAGGATTCCATTCTACTAGAACGTTCAGTATTAGATCTGCCTTACCACATTCTGACCGATGCCTCATACTTTGAAAATGGCGTAGTATTAGTTCAGATTTGGGAAGATGGTGACAAGCATATTATCTCCATAGCATCACGAACATCAACTAAAACTGAAGCAAATGCATGCATCACACAAGAAACTGCAGCCGATTATTTAGCTTTAGTAAAGTTTAAGCAAATTATATATAATTGTAAAGTAATTGTGCATACAGATCACATAGGCTTATCTTTTATAAAGAAATGCAAGCTAACCAGCTCCATGACATCAAGGTTTATCCACGAGATAACATCGTATGATTTGAAAATCCGACACATTTCTGGCAAGGATAACATGCTCAGTGACACTTTATCTAGGCTAAAACCTAACCATAACCTACCAGAAACAATATATAGTCCACATCATGGAATAAAAATTCTTAACCTGAATCTCAAGGCAAACAGTAAAACTACTCAGGACATAAAAAACTTAAGAGCTTTACAATTAGCAGACCCAGAGTTAGCTAAAGTCATGGAGACAACACCGGAAATAAATCCTAACCTTACAGGAACCATTGGGAAACAAGATGGCATCCCATACAAACTTCATGGAAACCCTGTAAGAAAATGGAAGATAATTATTCCACCCAGTCTGGAAAGGGATATAATATTATTATAATTTCATAATGCATTAGTCCACTGTGGTACTGAGAAAACGACTTTATCAATTAGTGAATCTTTTTATTTTAAACATGTAAATAGAAAAGTCAGGAAATATATTTCAACTTGTGAAGTGTGCCAGAAAGCAAAATGTGTAAATGTAAAATATGATATTGAACCAGCAATCATCATAAGGGACAGAAAAAATGCATTCGTAGCAATAGATACCCATGGTGAGCTCCCAGCAGGAAAATATCATTTGAAATATATGTTTGTCATATATGACATCTTCACAAAAGTTACGACGATATATACTGTTAGAAATATTACTAGCAAGACTTGCCTAAAGAAAATTTTAGAAATTTATATTCCAAAATATGGGAAAATAGAAGTTATGCTTTCGGACAACGCCACTGTTCACACAAGAAGACCTTCACCAACACACTAAAGGACCAAGGGATTAAATTGTATAAATCTTCTGCCTATTACCCTCAAGGCAACCCTTGTGAATAACGTATGCGAAATATTTGTTTATACTAGAATTTTGTGTCATTGGAACCACCCAAATTGGGTAAATCACTGTCAGACCATCGAAGACATAATAAATTATACCATCAACCCTACTACATCGTTTACTCCTGCAGAACACATGCTCGGTGTCAAACCAAAACAAATATTCAGAAACTTACCTACAGCCATACCATACGACACAAATTTGTCAGAAATTGACAACTACAGAGTTGTCTATGATAGGATACAGAAGAAAGCTGAATACTGGAAACAAAAAGCAATAAGAAGAAACAAGAAATGAGAACCAGAGGTAAGAGACAAGGTACACCTCTCGGACGCAACTAAAAAGAGAACCCACAAGATGGAATTACAGTATTCAGGACCGTATATTATTGTGTAGAAATTTGGGAACCACACCTTCGAAATATCAGATGCACAGCAAAATCCTTGGGAAGACATCACAAGCAAAATGTAAGACCTTTCAAGGAGCTCTCTCAAGAAAAAACACACGCAATAGCTGATAACACCACATGAATAACTATAAATAGAACACATAGACAAAATTGTAAATAATGTAATAATTACATAGAGATGAGTTCCCTCAGTAAAATATTATATTGGTTAAGATTTTTAATTTTGTCAAAAGTAAGGTTATGTAGTAAACATCACCAACCTAAGCAGAAAAGACTCGTAACAAATTATAAACACAGCAATATATGCTTCGTTGTAGATGTTCAGTCACTCACCTTTTTACTATAATTATTTATTATCAATGCTATTGTTTTATTAAACGTATAAGTCATATATTATAGTTAAACTGTTAAAATAAATATTCATGTTCATAAAAATCTGATGAAATGAGAGGGCATTTGATGCAGGATTTAATGCCAAGTAATTCAAATCAAGAGAAAATGGAACGTTACTGTCCTAAAATAATGTTATAAAATGATAAAACATATTGTGTTGCAATGTAATCCAAAGAATTATATGTATAAAAATGGCAGCTTGACGTCATCGCCTCACGATACGCACGAATATCGCCTAAAATGGCATGCTTTTACGAAAATAACATAGCCAAGGCTATGTAGCGAATACAACACATTACATTGCATAGTGTAAATTTCAGAAATAGTGCTTAGAAGAGCATATTTAAAATAACATATAATTAAAAGCAGTAATATGAGAGCAGAAGAATCACAAAGGGGAACGAGATACCGGATGCTATAAATTGTTTATGCCGGTTACAAAGCATAAGAACAGAGTTACACAAGTATTTGTTTATGAAATGTTAGTTACTTAAAAGAACATTTTCATGTACATTATATAAATGCATTAATTTTAAATTATTAGGAATGGTATTATAAATTTGTATTTCATGAAATGTGAATAAGGAAATCTGCCATTCTCATGGTGACTGACGTGGTGACAACTTTTGTATGTGTGAAAATTGTAATAAGCTTCCGGGACGCAGTCAATGAGAGAGAAACCAGGGACACGGACGCAAAGAGATAATCTCGCAAATCGAGAGCTCTTATACGGATATTTAGTGTGAAATATAGTATTGTATTAGTGGTTATCAAGAGATTTATTGTGAGTACACGTTATAGTGTATTTATGTGGCACTGTTTTCTTAAAAAAAAAAAAAAAAAAAAGGAAAAAAAAAAAGGAATTCTGTTTAAATAGCGTGCCTAGTTCACCACATTCTTTCGACAAGACAAGAAATAAAAGTTCCAATATCTCCGGAAATCTTCTTATTAATTTTATTTACTATTACATCATACCATCCAAGTATGGAGGTTAAGTTTCTCGTACTCACCGACTGAACCTAGCAGAATTAACAGAAAACGAGATTAAGCTGTGCACAGTTAGTATATTCGCCGATGATAAGAACTAAGCTGTGCACAGTTAGTATATTCGCCGATGATAAGAACCTTGCTACTGCTCCAACAATTAAGTCTGGCGCAAATAATTAATTCCAGTTTCGCTAAAAGCAAGAGTTACCAACTACAGCTAGAGCGGCAAATTTAAACCAGTTAAAAAGTTTAAAATATCGGCACAACAATCAGCAGCCCTCTGAACCACTACACCACAGCAGACCTTCTTATTCCGCTCCAGTACTAATCTTTATATTGGCGGGTTTGGCAGATGTTGAAGCCAGAGCTGTCATAGAAGTTGAGGATATTTGGAGCGGTGTAACCGTCAGAAAATTTTGAGAAATTGTAGCCCTGTTAATATTGCCAGTTTGAGTTGCGATTTCCATTCTCGGTACAGGTTTAGCTACAATTGACCTGTACGTACGAAAGCGAGGGATAGAAGGTTGATGGCTGTGCAGGAGTTTCCGGGCTTCACAGAAGAACACCTTCTATTTCACCCGGATCTCCTAGATTGCTCTCTTCTCTGCATAACGGGACAGTCGCGGGAACTGGATGAATGTTCGCCGCCACAGTGAACGCACTATGGAGGAGTACACGATCCATCGTGCGTCGCGTATCCACAGAGGGCACATCTAGACTGACCTGTAGAGAACGCACCTGTGTGCCCAAAGCGCTGACGCTTGTAGCATTTGAGTGGGTTAGGAATGTAGGGCCTAACCTCGATAGCTTCGTTCCCTGCCCTCATCCTTTGGGGTGATCTACCCGATCAAAAATAAGGAACAGTGTACGGGTATGCATTTACCGTTTACTTTGAGTTGGAAACTTTACATAGATGTAACGCTTTGGTACGCCAGATTCTCCTGAATCTCCTCTTTGTTCAATCCGTCCAAAACGTGGGTGGTAACCCCACCGCGCGAGGAGTTCAGGGTTTTGTGTCTGTCCACCTTAACTGGGTAACTGTCTAACACAGAGGCTCGTACTAATTTGGAGACCTGGGTTGCTGAAACTGCCTCTACTAGAAGTGTATCGTGTCGCGCTCGTATACAAGATTAAACCGAAATAGCAATTTTATCTAAACCCTTTTGAATGGCCAAAGGGCTGACCGATATGAAGTTTCTACCTTCCTCAGTTCGAGTGACAACTTAGTAGCAAGGACCACATAATTCAGCTATTTCTTTTCCTTGGACATTCCTTGGTTTAGGTTTTCCCATAAAAAAGGCTATAAATTCATCCCCCAGTGCTTCCCCATCCACCACGGAGCCCAAGAAGGGGTCACCCCCTGGGATTACGGTGCTACACAAAGGATATAGCAGGCTCGCCGACCCACTCACCCTGGAGTTCGGTATAGTACCCAATCATGGCCGAATGACTAGGGGTGGTTTGGTCCCTAGCCTGCCGTTAAGGCAAAACAGAAATCAAAGCGATGTGTACGGTTGCGTACCCTCCCCAGTTACTGTAGTTCAGAAGCCCAGGCTCAGATGTGCAACCCTCAACCAACCAGGATATTCCTTTCCACCGACACGGGTCTACACGCACGGCTTACTCGTAGGTGGGCATTTTAACCTACTGACTCCCTCACCACTCTGAGGTCGACCACAGAGAGACAGAGAGAGTGAAGGTTGGCTCGGGACCCTGGGTGCGCCTAACCCATCCCTACCGTGGTAGGCCCCTGAGGGGAAGGCACCACTAGGTTGTGGTAATCCTAATATACGCACACTGCAGAATGCTAACTTAGGAATTGGGAGCGCGTTTTGTAACCACGAGTACAGCAAGTGCTCCTCCGTCAGACGAGTGAGAGTTTTCGCGATGCCGGAAAAGCCTCCGACGAACCAGTAGTAATCCCTACACAGGCCCAGGGAACTTCGCAGACCTCATCTTTTGGGAGAGGCCAATCTCTTACCTCTCCAGTACCCTTGAGTCCGCAGCCAACTCAGATGATTGGACTATATGGCCCAAATATTTCCCATACTTGCAAAATTGTGAGCACTTCTCGAAATATAGCTGAGCTTAGTTTCCTGCAGCCTTTCCAGTATTTTCGTAAGGTTCGAAGTTGTGGCCTAGGACGACAATATCATCCAGTTATATCAGGCAGATGTGTAACTTAGCCTTATCAGCACTGATTTCATGAGGCACTGTAAAGGCGCCTGGTGCATTGCAGCGCCCATAAGGTATAACCGTAAATTGCCAAAACCCTTGACCGGTCCTGAATGCGGTCAACTCTTTATGTCCAGGATCTAGGGCAACTTTTCAGTATTCCGATTTCAAATCCAAGTTCGAAAACCGCTAGGCACCAGCAGGTATGACCTGGATGTCATCAATCCGCGGTAAGGCGAAAATGTCCTTTCTGGCGACGGGAAGCAACTTCCTGCTTTCCACCCAGAAGCTCAATTCTTCTTCTTGGTCTTATTTTATTTCCTCTTGATGAATACAACGTAGCACCAAGCCTTGTCGAACTGTTCAATTGTTCACCTAAATTTAATGTCTTCCAGAATGTCCCTATATCCACCTGTTTTGTCCGAGGATTACGTCTTGATGGTTGCCCATAAGTCGGGCGCCACCGGTGTCGATATTATGATGTTTTCGGTCAGTGGGGCCATATTCGCCCTTACCCTCGCTGAAGACAGATTGGTAACAGCTAATTAGACATCAGATAGTTTTCAGGTCTGAAGCGCAAAGATAGTCGGCCGCCCACTTCAACAAGTTTTTCAGTTGGGTAAACAGGCTCTGCGACGGTGCTAGCTGGTCAGATATGTTTAATGGCATACACTCGTTGCTGGCTCGCAATTCCATAACCCGTTCCCTCCTTGTCTATGTCCCGGTCTATGTCCAGTGGGTTCAGTAGCCTCACCGGTACCTCCTGCAGGCAAGGCAAAAACGCCCGTGCAACGCATAATCCATTTAATGGTTCATCCCAGTTGAACACAAGTCTCCTTGATCTCCGGCCTACAAAATACGCCTTCTGCACCACCTTGCTTCTTGCGCTCAAAAATACATAATCCCTCAGCAAAACCCTGCATATCCTCATACGTTTGGTGGGGGACTGTTGTGAGACCTCACCTGGGCCAATCGCAAAACCTCTCGAATGAAGTCACCCATCTTCTCGAGGCTTCTGAAGTTATCCAGTTCATGTATCAAATGATGATCACAGTTGCAATGAATACCCGTGGGCTCATAGTGCTTGGTCCTACTAATAACTTCAGCAGGGCCTCCTTCTCCATAGTGCCGCTAGGGGCCCACTACGGTAGGTAGGGGTCTGGTGCACCCGAGGGTTCCCGAGCCACTCACCGGCATTTCATCATCTCCATCGCTACCAAGTGAGCTACGTTTTGTTTTCGTGTGCACGTGTGTCTTTGCGCATTTGTTTGTGACCGTTCTTGTAGGTGCCAGTTTACTCGTCTCATCTTCTTCCTCTTGTAGGCTTATTCTCTACGTACTTGGTTTTAGAGCTTTAGATTTATTAACTCTAGCGTCAACAACAGCGGTATTCATTCTATTTCCGTGGTTCCTGTCTCACAGTTCTAGTGCGGTTTGCAACATGGGTGCTCTTCAGAGGTCTCAGGCATGAAGGTTGAGTGCACCCTTCCTACTGCCTTTATGCGTAAGCCTTAGGTGCGGACCCCGTGCATACCGTTATGTACACCCACGTAACTTCCTAGGGAGCCCAGTCCGATTTAATGTCCCGACGGACGATGTTCGTTGGGTAAGAATCACGGACCGGTCGTGTTACCGCTAACGGAAACCCGGTGTAGTCAACCACAAGTCCCCTGAATCCATGTGTGCCTCATTACGATGCGTGGCCTAAAAAGAGGAGCAATAGTTAGTTATACCTGTGGTAGGGGCTTAAAGCCTGGTTGTATATGGTGAAGGGTTTACCCGTATGGACCAGCAGTAGTAGCTGGAGGGTAACTCCTTCTGACGTACTCCTTGAGATTGGTCTGGTAAGGGTCTACCAGGTGGCACACACCGGAAAGTATTTTGTGCCTTTTTTCTCTACCCCCGGATGGCAGGCTGACGCCGACCTTTCCGGAATGGGCTGCTTTCATAATGCCATCTCCTCACGAATCCACTTCATTTGACAGCTTTTTTTTGTGACCTTGGCTTGCAAACCAAAACTATCCGAGGTATCAATTTTATATACAACGCGAGATTGAGGATATGCGGTAAAGTGACCGGTGCCACCAGAACGAGAGACGGCACTCTTTTAGTTGAAACGAAAACGTAGGACCAGTCAAAGAAACTCCTGAAGGCCAGCTTGTTGGATTCCTACTCCATAACGGTGGCTCCCCACAAGTTTTTGAACACCTGTGGAGATGTAGTAACAACCTCTTGTTTAGACGGTCTTTCCAAAGCAGATATTGTCGCCAATATATCTGACCAAGATGTGTGCCAAGCGCACTGTCTGCTCGGTAAATATGATTTTTCAGTCAGTGGCATGGCGTACGGTATTTCTAACTGTTATGGGCGCCACAATACCCGAGACCTTGTGCTGTGGTTATGAACGCGTGTCTGTGAGGCAATATATGCCGATCCCAATGCCCTGTTTTCGGTGCCAACGATTCGGTCATACGCAAACTCGGAGAACGTTTAATGCAACCTATGAACGGAGCGGCCAGCCTGTGTCTCTTCACAAGACCCTTGCTGCATCCACAGCCGCGTGGGCCATACTGCTAGTGAACGACAATGTCCACGATTTTTGGAGGAAAAAGTCAATCAGGTATTGGGAATCAAGGAACATCTAACTTTTCCGGAGGCCCTGCGCCGCTCTCAGTAGCTTTAGCCGACGACCAGCTTAGGTTCCGCCTCCACTGTTCGCTAGAATCCTGGTGCCTCTGTGGTCCTTCAAACTGCACCGGTTGCTGAAGCGTCCACTCAAACGGAACTGTTGCTGACCTCTGCCATCTTGTCTGAACGACCTGCACCTCCGGCTTCGAAATCTCCCACTTCAGCTGACTTTTCTTCTAAATCCGTACGTCCATCGTCACCTAATCCACGGCCTGTCGCTAGCTCTGATTCTTGTGAGAAGTACAAGGCAGCGGATAAACCTAGGTCCGGTCCACGCTCTGCGGGCCATAGAGGGTCTACCGGATCCCGACCATCAGAGGAGTCCAATGGGGATACAGTCCGCCCTTTTTTGCGACAGAGGTCTGGAAAACTCAGCCGGCCACCTTAACAGTGTGTGTCGTGTAACTGTCCATCAGCTTCTATAGCAAATGTTGTTTGTTCTACCTCGACTATCCCACGTTTCTAGCGTCTCTCCTTTGCGCCATGGACCTGCTGTTGACATGGAACACTCGCGGTGTTCGCTCCCATAGAGCTGAACTGCAGTTGTTGCTGCGGTCTTAAGACTCGTTGGTCGTCTGTTTACAGGAGACGAAGCTTCGCCCTCATGATGCTTCTGTAGTCCACCGTTACGACCCGGATCGCTTCGATCTTACTCTGGAGGAGGGATCTCCTGCTCATACGGGTGTCATGATACTCACGCGCGATGATGTCTATTGTCAGCCACTCTCGTTTACCACTACTTTGCAAGCTGTTGCTGCCCATCTTATTATTCCTGGTTTCCCCTTTTCAGTCTGTAACGTTTACGTTCCTTCTTCAGCTATCCTCAATACAGACACCAAAGTGATACTGCTATCTCAACTCCCGGCCCCTTTTGTTTTGTTGGACTATTCCAATACCCACCATCTACTTTGGGGTTCTTCTAGAACATGTGAGCCCGGGACGGTTGTTGTTGACCTTTTGACCAATTTTGGCTTGCTGTTTCGAACACTGGTGAACCCAGTTTTATTTCGGATACTTCTGTAATGCACTCTCATTTGGACCGTTCTGTTTGTTCAGTATTGCTTGCTCACCGGTTACAATGGAATATGATATCTGACACTCATTCTAGCGATCATTGCCCGTGTGATCTGAATTTGCCCTAACAACGTCTTTCTTCCTTGCAAGCAGTGCTTTGGCAGCTAGATAAAGCGAATTTGGCCCTGTTTTCAGCAAAAACGGTCCTTACGGACCGTGAGTTTATCACAATCGATCAGATGGTGGAACATTTTATATCTGTTGTTCTCTCCCCGCCGACTTATCTAGTCCTCGGTCGTCTTCTCATCCCAAATGGTTGCCTGTTCTTTGGTGGAATGCCGAGTGCCGTCAGACTATTCGTGCTCGCAGGAGGGTTCTTAGAGTATTTCACCATCACCCTACGCTGGATCATCTGATCTCTTTCAAACAGGCCCGCGCACGGGCCCGTCGCATTATTCAGGATAGCAAACGGGCTTCCTTGGCATCGCTTTCAGCCTTCTTTAATCGTTCAACGCCTTCTTCGGTTGTCTGGGAAAAGCTACGTCGTGTTGCCGGTAAGCCAACAAACTCTTTCATACTGGGACTTCACGTGGGATCTGCTACCGTCATCGATCCGGTGGCTGTTGCTGACGTCCTTGGTAGTACGTTCGCGTCTGCCTCTAGCTCCGAAACCTATCATACAGCTTTTGGTACTACCAAGGCTGAGGGGGAGTCTGAGGCTCTCTCCATTCGCTCTGTTAACAATGAGTGCTATAACTCGATTTCTAGTATCCAGGAACTTCAAAACTCCCTATCATTAAGTAGCCTCTCTGCTTCCGGACCAGATGGTATTCACATCGCCATGCTCCTGCCGGAAAGGCCTTTATCTTATTTCTCTACAACCGCATTTTGGTGCAATGGTGTGTTTCATGCAGTCTGGCTTGAAGCCACCAGCATCCCAATCTTAAAACCTAGTAGGAATTGCCATCTACCTTCCAGCTGTCGTCCCTTCTCCCTAACCAATTTTCTCTGCAAAGTGATGGAGCATATGATTAATGGGCGATTGCGATGGTGGCTCGAATCCCTAAATCTGCTTTCCAGCTCCCAATGTGGGTTCCGTCGTTACCGTTCCACAGTTGACCACCTGGTAGCACTATCCACGCACATCATGGATGCATTTTTGCGGAATAGTCAGAGGGTTGCGGTGTTTTTTGATCTGGAAAAAGCGTATAATACCTGCTGCAGATATGGTGTACGTCATGTCCTTGATAATTTTATCATTCGTGGTCGTCTACCCGTTTTTATTCGGGAGTCTATAAAGGATAGAGTTCTTAATTTACGGGTAGGCTCAGTTTTACCCGGTGTTTTACTCAGGAGAACGGAGTACCATAGGGTTCGATGCTGAGTTTCACATTGTTAGCTATTGACATCAATCCTATTGTAGAGTGTGTTTCACCTGGCGTTTCGTGTTCCTTGTTTGTGGACGATTTTGCAACTTATTTTAGTTCTCGACGGAATGTCTTCTCGACCGACGCCTCCAACTGTGTCTTGACCGCCTGTATCTTTGGGGTGTTAATAATGGTTTTTAAATAGTGCGTCAAGAAAACCGTCTGCGTTAATTTCTGGCGTCAGCAGGCGTTACCTTCGCAAAATGTTACCGTTCTCTTAATATTTTACGTGTTTTAAGTGGGACATCCTGGGGAGCTGATCAGACTACTCTTCTGGGGCTGTATTGGGTTCTCGATCAGTCTAAACTCGACTTCAGTTGTATTGTGTACTCTTCGGCCCGCCCGTTAATTTTTGCTCATCTCAATGCTACACATCACCATGGTATCCGTATGAGTATTGACACCTATCCCACGAGCCCAGTTCTTAGCCTTTGTGCGGAAGCTACCTAATCTCCACTGCCTTATCGATGTTATGTCCTCCTTTGTACTTATGCCTGTAGCCTTCTTAGTTTACCCGGACATCCGTCTTTTACTTGTTTCTTAACGAACCTTTGGATCGCCGATACTCAAGTAACTCCCTACCTTACTTCCGCCTGGTATTTGCTTTAGGCTGCCCCTTCGGCTTTTGGACATCATTTTACCATCACTCTATTCTAGAGAGTGCCTCTTTTTCCCCTGTGGGTGCACCCTGAGATTCTCGTTGAACAGGGGCTGCTGTCCTAGTCAAAGTCAACCACTTCCCATTTTGCTCTTCATTCCGCCTTTTTAGCCCTTAAAGAGCAGTTTCTTTGCTGCAATTTTATCTATACTTCTGGCTCGAAGGATTCTACAGAAGTAGGATGTGCTTTTGTTCATGACTGACAGAGTTTTAGATTGCGACTTTTAGCACAGTGCTCGATTTTTACAGCTTCGCTTTTGGTATTTACCAGGCTCTTTTATACATTCGGTGACAGGCTTTAAATAAGTGGGCTATGTGCTTAGATTGCCTGAGTGTTCTGCAAGCCTGAGATTGCTCTCCAGCCTCCATCCCATCGTACAGCGTGTCCAGGATTGTCTCCATTCGCTTGCCAAATCCGACTTTAGCGTAACCCATTTATGGGTTCCTGGACAGGTCAACATAGATGGCAATGAGGCGGCTGATGCCGCTGCGAAGGCCTCCATCTCGGTCCACTTGTGTTGTAACGAATCTGTGCCTTCTAGGAATTACGCGCTTTTTCCCGGGGTAATATCATTTTGCGCTGGAGTTATGCCTGGGCCCATCTGCAGGGAAATTAACTTCGGGTGATGAAGCCCCTCTCTGTCTCCTGAAATACCTGATCTCGCACGTGCCGTAGCGAAGATTTCCTTTTAACTGGCCACCGTATTGGGCACTGTCGTTTTAGTCACAGTGATTTATTGCCTTCGGACCCTGCACCGCTTTGTGTTCACTATCGTGAGCCCTTAACTGTGAGGCATGTTTTAATAGAGTGTCAGTTTTTAGCTCCCTCTCATTTATCCGTGGGTATATCTGCTGATATTTTGCAGGTACTGGCGAATTAACTCGTTGCTGTGGAACGAGTTTTAAATTTTATGCGTCAGGTCCGTATGAGCCACCGTGTATGACTTTCAGGGGTTGTGAGTGTGTCTTTTATTTGTTTAGCAATATGGTGGCATTGTTTATTCGTGGCATTGTACTACTACACATGTAATAGCTTTGCGTTCCACAGTTGCTGACACTGGTTTAGCCAGATGTTTATTGTATGCTTAATTTTTAGTGTGCAAGCTTAGCGCCTCGCTTTTTAATTTTCTTTTAAATTCTCTTGGTTCGGGCGCTAATAATCTTAGCCGTTGAGCGCTCTAAAGCCCCTACCACCACCACCACCACCGCTACTACTACTGCTACTACTACTACTGCTACTACTACTTCTACTATTACTACTACTACTCCTACTACTACTACTACTACTACTACTACTACTACTACTACTACTACTACTACTACTACTACTACTACTACTGCTGCTGCTGCTACGACTCGACTACTTCTCCACATTTAAATTGTCGTCCGACCCCATCACAAGTTGCTAAGACTGGCTGGGCGTTTGTGTGAGAAAGCCCCTCGACATATCAAATTTCATTACAGTCAAGGCTGTACATGTTTTTAATAATATCCGGCAATTATGTTTTGGGCCACCCTTATCCCTGGGCCATGCATGATTCGAGGTGCTGGAGATGACAGCCACTCCATTGTCTTTTGCATTCAAGCTACCTCTTCGTGAGAGGTCTTTTTCTGAGTGACCCGGCTTACCACACCCCTAGCACACACCTTGGAAAGTTCGTCGTTATCTCTGTGTTGTGTCTCTGTCCCTGTCGTAGGGAATTCCCCCCATCTTCGAGATCGGTGCATTTGTGGTCTTGGTCACTTCCGTCCTTAGTGCACCGTTAACCTCGCTTGTATGGTCTTATGGTAGCCGAAAGCCGTAGTTGTATCCCATTTTCACACACCCTGTCGAAAAAGGAGCATGTGGCCTCTTGGGATGCTTAACCATGTGGTATTTTCACGAACGCTATCAGAAGTTGATCAATCGCCAGGGTGAACTCCTCCATCGTCTCTTCTGGCTGTCTTGGCCTAAATTTAAGCTGACTGCGGCAGTCTGTTGCCAAGCAGTAGTTCCCATAGCGGCTATCAAAAGTCCTTCCATATTTCGCCGGCCATTACTACCGTCGGAATGGCATTCAGTAGTCCTGCCGCCCGTCCCTGTAGGTTTACTATAATTTCTGGGTTTCCTCGTCTGCGGACAATTTGTTTGGGTTTGCGACGAGTTGAGCGCTCCACTGAAGATTTCAAAGGTGTATTTTTATTCGAACCTCGGTGACTGCAGAATTACAGATCGTGTTTCGCGTCCTGTCGTCTTTCAGTGTTCCATCTAGCATCCTTTCCAGCATCATATCCAGCTGTTTGTTGCTTCCCTAATGACGGCACCCTCAGGACCGAAATGTGGGTCGCACTCTTTTATGGTTTCACCAAGCTCTTTTACCTTTACCACGCTCTTTTTTAACGCCGGGCAGTAGCTCATCTATTTTGTTTGATACCTTAATCTGAAGCATCTCCATTATCCCATTCACAGCGGTTATCTAAGATCTTATCATCTCCATTCCGTATTCCATCTTCTTTGTTACCAAATTTATTTCTTCGTCAGTCAGTTTCTTTCTGAGTTCATTTGCTTGTGCAGTTTTTTCATACCATGTTGAATCCTATCCAATTTTTGTTCCTTTCAGGATTTCATTTTCCTGTTCATGTCCTCCATTCCTGTTTTCATGTTCTTCATTTCCGGGAGTAAAATTTCAATCACCTTATCCATCCTGATGTTAAATGCACCAGTGGCTCACAGGCACCAGCGTAACAAGCAGCTCACACACGTGTGGTGATAATGGTCGCAACGCGAGTAAAAATACACGTTCACTCAAACTCACATCTTATCCCATCTCACGCACTTCGTATACTCACACACACACACGGGCGCACGCATTTACAGGCACAAACAGACACCCACCGACCCACCACACACACATAGGCGTACACATAAAATAACACATGCACACATACATATATACATACACACATACGCACATACATACATACATACATACATACATACATACATACATACATACATACATACATACATACATACATACATACATACATACATACATACATACATACATACATACATACATACATACATACATACATACATACATACATACATACATACATACATACATACATACATACATACATACATACATACATGCATACTTACACGGCCACTGTGTATATATACCGATGGCAGTAAAGGTCCTAACGGTACTGGGTGTGCCTTTCTTACTGGCGCCGAACCGCATACTTTTGATTTGCCTAGTAATACCTCTATTTACTGCAGATTGTATGCTATTTACCGATTCATTCTGTATATTCGCCGTCGACGATTTGGTGCCTGCCTTGTTCTGAATGATTCCCTTAGTGCGCTTCAGAGTAATCTTCAGCTGTACAATTACCATCCTTTAGTGCAACGCATCCAGGACGCGCTCCACATTTTGGACGCTTCCGGTGTTAATCTGCGGTGCGCCTGGTTCCTGCACATATTGGCTTACCAGGAAACGAATTGGCGGATGTTGCGGCGAAATTGGTAGTCACAGCGCCCAGTGTTAATGTTACCAGTGCAACAGCGGAAGATTTTAGGGATGTTGTGCCGAGAGCGGTACATTCAGGCTGATATGCGGTGTTGTTGACTCTCCGCGGTAATAAGCTTCGGTGAGTAAAAGACTTCCCCATAACTTGGGCAACTTCCTCACGTCCTTCCCGTCGGGAGGAGGTACACTCGATTGCGATTTGGCCACTGCTTTTTTACTTATAGTCACCCTTTTACTAGAGATACTGACCCTGCCTTTCCTCTCTGTACAGCAGCACTGACGGTGACACAAATGCTGAGAGAGTGTGCTGCTCTGGTAGCGGTTTGCACGACTCTCCAGCTGCCAGCCTCCCTCGCGGAGGTTCTTGGCGATGACTCCGGTACAGTTGGAAAGGTTTTTAAATGCCTATCAACAAATAATTTTACGGTCAGGATCTAGTTCATTTTACTATTTTATGCTCCTACATTTAGTTTTACATATGTTTATCTCTTTTTAGCGTTTTTGCCCCTTTGAGGCTTATTGTTTACCATTGTACATGGAATTTTAACAATTTTTTTAGCAGTAGATAATTTTTACCGTTTCTTTTATGTCTAATTTTTGCTTGCATTTTATCCGTAGCTAATTTTAACCCATTTTAAAATCTAGTCTTGTGCCTCATTTATTTTCCTAAGGGTGCTGAAAATCTAGTAGTTCTGCAAATTACAAAAATTATGTTTGGGTGAGCAAAGGAGCCATTTTAGCAGCACCTAATAAGAATGTAGATTATTTGAATATAAAAATTCAGGTTAAAATTGATGTACAAGTGCATTCATATAAGTCGATCTATTCCATTACCAATCCAAATGTAGTCATCAATTATCTTACTGAATTCCTAAATTCATTGAATTTGCCAGTAATATCGCCACACAATGTACAACTCAAGGTTGACTTGGTCATAATTCAGCTACGCAATCTGAATTAGCCAAATTTATGCAGTGGAACAAAACTCACTGTTAAAAAAATTAAGAAAATTTTGATTAAGTTTCTATAACATAGGAAATCTCAAAGGCAAGGATATACTTATTCCAAGAATACCACTAATATCAACCGACTTTCCCTTTGAATTTAAGCGTGTTGTTTCCAGCTCGTCTTGCATTAGCAATGACAATAAGTCCCAAGGTCAATCGTTAGAAGTGTGTAGAATATACCTTAAATTGTCGTGTTTTTCGCAGTATATTGCGTGCTTGAGAGTCGGAAAACCATCGGCGCTATTTTTTTCACTCCGGAAGGAAAAGTATTGTCAAATTAGGTAATTGTAATGTTACTTCATTGTATGGTCGTACTGTAAACGGAAGATTTTGTCTGAGTTTTTTTTTCATTAGATACATCACTCGTGCGAAGCCGGGCGGGCAGCACATATTAAAATAAACAATGAAAGGAACGTTTAAAAAAGACATTTCCAGTTCTACCGCTGTATATCGTGACGTGATCTCCCTGTTGTGAATCAGTTCCTCTACGCCAGCTATGTTCAAAGCAGTGGATGCCGTACTGGTTCGGCCACTGTGACTCTCGTCCATGACGTTTTCTCTAACGTCCGCAAGCTTTCGACACTATTCTGCGACATGCTGGCGGGACATTCGGAGTTTCTCCTTCGACTCGTAAGGATGGTCAAGAAGAGACAGTGCATTCTCGCCGCTGCAAAGGCAGCACCCGACGCCTCTTCCTCGGCAGCCGCAGTTGCCGCCATCGCCGACACCACCTCCACCCAGCTCCACGCCGCCACCGCCCCGGTTCAGTGCCGTGGTACGGGGGGACCTTTCCACCCGGCACTTCCTCGCCGCAGCCAAATCCAAGTGGCCTTATTGTTTGAGAGCCTCAAGGATAATTTGCAAACGGGGACCTACACCACCTGTGAGACTGGAGATCCAGGATCAGTTGGACCTCGACGCTGTCTTGGCGTCAGGGTTGCCCTTGTTAGGGCAACTCCTGTTCGTTGAGGCCAGCAAGATGGAACATCACCGGCCCTGCCGTCGCTGTTGTACCTCCTGGCATACTGCCGACTCCTGTTCTTCGTCGCCGCGGTGCCACTACTCTGCTTCCGACAACGCCACCGCTGAGTGCACTGAGCATGATCTACGCCGTCGCCGCCTGTTCTGTGCCACTTGCCGTGGCACAGGACATTTCACCGGGCAAGTTCAGTACCCTCTATACACAAGAAGCAGGACCGCACCACCACCGGCCCGGAATACAACACCGCCCACCATCTCCATTGACGCCACACCACCTGCTCCCTCGATAGACGCAGCGAAGCGGGACGCCATTCAGGACCTCCACATGGTGATCCTGAACGTCGGCGCTCGCTTAGCTGCCCCATGAAGAGGGTGCAGCAGCGTCCTGGATCTGAAGCTGCAAGAACTTCAGGCCGCCACCACCGCCGCCATCACCATGCATCAAACCACCACAGCGGATCTAGCATCCAGATTGGACAGCATCACGACGCAGCTCAAGCAGGTCAACAGCCAGCAAGCCGTGAACTCCGCAGAGCTATTCCGATCCCGGAGCCAGCTAGCCAACATGGCCGCTCCTGCAAAGCGCACCACCTCAGACGGGAAGTGGATCACTACGGAGAAGAACCTCGTACTAGCGGCGAAGTGCACGATATTCCGACAGTACATGGAAAGACTGAAACACAAGTAAGCTTCCACGATCATTGCAACACATTCACTTAATATCTCCCTCAACTTCCTATACAATTTTACCTTCATTTCCCTAGGCTGCAGTCAGGTTTCATGGCTGCAGCCTAAGAGCAACCTTTACCTCGCTCCCGCCATGGTGCGGCAGCATTCCTATCTTTCGTTTACTAACGCGTGTGCATCAGTAGGACCGCGCTAAGCCACGCTATTCACAACAAACTACTGTTATAACGTGGAGGGTTTTTTCAGCGGGTATGCCGCATGAGGAAGCGGAGTGTCCCACATATCCTCCCAGCCATTGCACTTCGGCGGGTGGTTGAATGCATAATGTATTTTTCCCCTCCACGGTAAAAAAAAAAAAAGCGAAACATTCATTTGGAGCTTGATCTTGGAGCTGTCAACATGGCGAAGAAGAGACCCCGCAGAGCCGCCGCTGCTAAGGCAGCAACTGTCGCCTCTTCCCCGACAGCCACCGAGGAGGCAGGAACTCCGACGCCATCGGTCGCGGCAAGCCCTGCTTCGCCGCCGGCCGCCACCGCATTCTCGTCGCAATTGCAGCCGCAGTTGCCGCCATCACCGCCACCACTGACACCTCCGCCCAGGTCCACGCCACCGGCGCCCCGGTTCAGTGCCGTGGTACGGGGGCTCCCTGGGACCTTTCCACCCGGCATCTGCTCACCGCCATGCAGTCGCGGTGGCCTTCTTGCTTGAGGGCCATCCGCATATACTGCAACCGGGGCCAACGCCGCTTGTTCGTGTGGAGGTGCAGGACCAAGCTGAACTTGGAAGCTACCTTGGCGTCTGGGTTGCCCTTATGAGGGCAACTTCTGGTCGTTGAGGCTAGCCGACAAGAATGCCTCCTTTACGAAGATGAATATACCCTAATACTTTACGCTCCAATAAAGTAAAAAAAGCTACACCGGCCCTGCCGACGCTGCTGTGCCTTCGGACATTCAGCTGACATCTGCTCCTCGCCGCCGCGGTTTCACTACTGTGATACCAACTCCACCACCGCCGACTGTACTGGGCACGATCTCCGCCGTCACCGCCGGTTCTGTGCCACCTGTCAACAGACGCAGCGACGCGAGACGCCATTCAGGACCTCCACCCGGAGATCCTGAACGTCGGCGCTCGACTAGCTGCCCTGGAAGAGACATGCAGCATCCTCAAACAGAAGCTACAGGAACTGCAAGCTTCAAACGCCGCAGCAGTCACCAGCCAGCAGTCCACAGCCGCCGACCTGTCCACCCGGTTCGACGGCCTCAGGCAGCAGCTGAGGCAGGTTCTGCTGCAGCAAGCTGCTTACTCTGATGAGCTGTTCCAGTTGAGATGTCAGCAGCCCAACACCGCTCCTCCTCCTCCTGTACAGGCTGAGGGGCACGCACGGCCAGCGGATCCTCGGTCGTCAACCAACTGGATGCCAACTGGGAGCTACGCTGGACAATACCAAAGAAGTTGGAATTCGTAAGTTTTCTACGTCCTAGTCTCTCCTCAAATTCCACCCTTAGGTTCCTCCCAAATATCACCTGCAGTCCCTAGGCTGCATTCAGGTTCCATGGCTGTCAGCCTAGAAATAACCTTTCACCCGCTCCCGCACAACGTGTGGCAGCATCCTATCTTTCTTTTACTAACGTGGGTGCATCAAGTGGACCTCGCTAAGTCACGCTATTCACAACAAACTACTGCTATAATGTGGAGGGGGTTTTAGTGGGTATGCCGCATGAGGAAGCGGAGAGTCCTACATATCCTCCCAGCCATTGCACTTTGGCCGGGGGTTGAATGCGTAATGCATTTCCCCCCTCCACATTTATATATATATCAACAGTTGGTGATTTTCAGTCGCGGTTACATGTTTTGCCCAGAGAAACCACATAACTGAGCGGATTTCTTCGCGACACTTGTTTTCCAAACGAGTTGTCACTTTGGTTTACCTTGCGGTAGCGCTGTATTTGGCGGTTGGCTGAAATTTTGCACAGTTGCGAAACTCCGGTATTAGAATTACCGCACACTACAAAGTTAGCTGTGAAAGTCGAACCACCAGAATATGGTCCTTGTCATCTTGGTTTCTGATCATCCATGGTGCCATTGTGGGTATTAGGGAACAGAAGAAATGAACTAGAGAGATGTTTGAAACTGGTACTCTGGAAGCGGATCTTGTATTTCCATAATATTTCCATGATATCGGGAAAGCAAGTGAATAGCGGCAGATGTTTAAAAGATTGTGACAACTAACCACTAACAATAGCCTTCTAAATCGTTGATACCACGTTATTTTAAATAAATTGTATATTCTGAAGTATTCCCTATTCTTTATGTATTCTGTTTGGCTGACGCAAAAGATTCCGCATTACACAAAATTCCAATGTAGAAAACTTTACAGGCTATTTCCAAAAAAATAAAAAAATCCAATGTTGTATTTTATTTGTAACGTAAATATTTTAAAATATATAGCATTTCAATCAAAATCGCTATAGGCATTTCTGATGAAGTAATACATGTCCTAAATTCATTTACGTAAAATGCATTGTTGGATTTCGTTCCTATTATTTGCTAATTTTTTGGAATATACTGAATTTCAGAAAGTTTGGTTTTATCGGATTTTTAATTTTTTGTGTTATGTTCACAGACACTGGGGTTTTCTAAAAAAATATAAATTGCTTTTGTTTAGTTCAGGGATCAAAAATACATTTTCGTTTAAATGTCACTTTAACTTTCATTCTATTACTACTTATTCTGCGCTTTAATATCTACAGAAGGTTGATGATGTGTTTTACCTAGAAATATGACATAGAAATATTAATGAAAACACTTCTTTTGAGATTTTCTAGGAAAGGTGAAGAAATAAAGGTAGGTATTCTTATGAAAAAGTCTCTCACTACACAAATGCATTGCTGGCAAGAACTACTCATATGGCTATGTAGAAGTTCTTATGTTAACTGGAGAGGTTCTTACACTACTTAAGTAGTAACATAAACCCTATTATCGCGATAAGTTGGCGGCCCCTTCTACAAGGGACCAAACCCCAATTAACTCAGGGGACCAATGCATTATTCTGCTACGCTAATAGTTAACATGTAGTGCCATCAAAGCCGGGTGAGAAGATGAAGGTATTCGATGTCCCGTAAAGCAACGTCATCATGTCTTCTCCAAGTAAGCATTTACACTCCACGCGTGGAAAATGTGCTTCTCCTTAGAAGAATAATGAGAGGGGAAACAGGAGAGATGTTACAACGCTGCGGTTCATCACAGTGGAGTTAATAATCAATTGCCATTTATAACACGCTCACTGGTGCAATGAAAGTATCAGCAACATCCAAGAATGCGATGTGTGATACTAGCGAGACTTCTGTTCAAAGCCTTGCGCATGTTAGCGTTTGAGCGGCACAATAAAACTCCTTGTTATTGCGTTGTTCACCCGTGCAGCATATCGCTATCACTAATATATGACAATAAGCTGAAGAAAAAACCTTCGAATCTTCAAAATGCCGGAAACGTGCTAAAAAATTGGCACAGCAAGTCAAAATACTGAAAAAAGCACAAAGTCACCCAATATGAACTGAAAATAGCTAAACGATATTAGAAGATAAAAAAAGTAATAATAAAAACACCAAATTCCGAAAATACCTGCTACTACGTCCTCTGGAGTGCTTCATATCTTCTTAAACAACCTTAAAATCACACAAAAATACTATCAAAATGTCGTTAATTTCTTTACCAGCACAGTAAAATACTTGATGATGTGTTCTCGAATAGACTTTAAAATCCACTGAATCGACTGAGAAAATTCAACTAAGAGTGCGCAGGTTGATGGTGGCCTCATTTCCCTCGTTTCCTCCCAGTTTTAATAATTAAGCTTAATCAGAGTTCTCGACGAATGAAACACGCCAAAATGCTTTAAAATTTTTGGAGACTTGGAGACATGCTATGTCAATTTTTACGTACATAGATAGTTTTTTCAAAAATGACGACCTCGGTCATACACCTAAGTCATCCTTCTGCTCCTAGGCAATAATTATTGTCGTCCTCCGTGCTCTAGGGATAATAATCTAGCCTCTAGTTCCCAAAGTCACGGCTTCAAACGATGGAGAGCGATCATTTTTTTATTTCTGGCATAAAAATCCTGAGCATGGCTCACCTTGGTCACGTACCGTAGATTTACGTCACGTAAAGGAACCCTTCGCTTGATAAGGAGGTCTCTGAGTAAAATTAAGTGGTCTTTCAAGCCATGGGACCAAAGAAACATCAGAAGTTAAAGGGTGTCATAAATAAAGCTGAAGATTTTAACAATCATTAGCAAACAAAAGGCGACGGTTATTGGGAAGCTGAAAAGTAAGTAGCAAGATTTATGCTTTCTGCATTTCCCTCAACAGTCAGGCATGTTTCGGGTTTGAAGTTGCATGTTTCCAAACCGGTGAGTCAGCGCACATATCTTGCTTCTAATTGAACCTGTATCTGATGATAAGAATGAACTTTGGTAATCTGAACATTCCTCTCCAAGAATTCCCGTGAAATATAGCAATAGTTCAATCATCGGTGCCAGGTGACGCTAAGCAACAGCGGCGGTAGTGAAAGACGATAGCTCCTTCTTGCGAATTATTCTTGATAGTGATGAGCTAATAAATAGTAATAATATGAATAAAGTTACGGCAGAGACAATGGGCAGAACTGTAATAACAGTGGAAAAAATGTTAAATATAAGTTGGGGTAAAATACGCCAACAAAAGGAAGGTAAATGAACATAATTTAACAGAATCAATGATCTTACGCCTGACTTACTTCGTCGTATAATTACTGATTTGTACAGGTACAGTAAACCTCCAACAGCAGAATTTATGAGGAAAATGACTATTCACATAAATTATACATTTTCCTACTTGACTATCCACTTCGTCATCTTCTACTATTCTTGGGTTTTAAATGTAAATTAGGCAAAGAAAAAAAAAAAAAAAAAAAAAAACTCAGAGGCGAAACACCAGATGCTATTACCTGGATGTTTTGGTATCTTCAGGCTCTTAAAATGTTTCGCTTGCAAGGCTATGATCACGTCTACCTTGATAAAATGTGATTCGGCAGCCATTCCTGCAGAGAGAAAAGCATCCTCTAACAATTATGCAGTGACAACATTATAAAGCAAGAGCGACAGAATTGTCATAATTCAATGTTAACGATTTAGCTTTAGCAGTAACGGCTACCAAAATGCCTGATATTTCCTGGGTCACTTAGTTTGAAGAAAGAATTTTGAAACGCCTTAAAGAATTTGTTATATCATGCTATGTACCAAACCTGTGCACTAAATTCTAAGCCAATCTCACCCTGGAAGGAAAATCACATTTTGAAATGCATGAAAGAAAAAAAGTACTCCTGTTGCTCATCTTCTTCCAATTATTACCGTGTCTCTCAAGGTCAAGTAAGAATGTATTACCGTTAGCGAAAGAAACACAAATAAATAAAAAAAGAAATAAAGTAAGAAAGAAACAAACAAAAAGAATTGAGCCTCTGAAAATGTGAAGCATTTAAAACATATAATCCAAGCTACAATAGATATGTGTAACAACGTAACTCCTGAAAAGTGAAAGAAATATTAATTACATGGGAAAAATAGAAGACAGCTTTCAGTTCTTGGTATCAGTTTTTGGTGAATCAAAGGAAATTTCCGTTAATCTGGGGGATTCTTCGGAAAATACTGTGGACGAGGGTTCTTAATATTAGATAAGTACACTTTAAGACCTCCATTACTAAACAACTACAATAATAATGTAATTAATAATTACTTTTATTTAGCTTAACTAAGCATTAATTTATTAATAAAATAATTTAGGTTTGTTGAGATCCTTTATTCAGTTCTGGTATTCTAACGCATCCTTGTGTTTTGCCCATTTTATGAATGGACTCTGTCAAATCCTCTAGCTTTTTATATTTTGTGTTACAATAATGTATGTAATGCTTGATAGCTGAATTTCACAATTAAAACCTAATTGAACATTAAATAAATATATATCTTCATGTGAGCCAACTGAGAATCCAGCCCTACAATTTTAAAACTAAAGACTTGGTAACTGTGAAGTTTGTTTTAAACCGCAAACCAACTCCAGTTCTGCACCGACTTGAGTAGGGTGGAACGCCTAGAGCATCATGTTTTGAAAAAATACTATGTCTGTACATATGGTTTGATGTACTATTTACTTCTAACCACGCCTTTGCCTGCGGTGTCATATGTAGTAAAGCGGGCGTGAAACACTATCGAAAAGGATCTAATTACACCAATCATCATGTTAAGAATTTTTTTTTTTCACGAGCTGCAAAATTTGAGTCTCAAAAGTAATACTGCTGCAGTGATAGATTCTGGTTATTATAATAGCAAGACTATTAGATCAGCTGGATATTGCACTCCTTAAGGTTGACCGAAAGGATATATCAATGAACTCCCTGCTCCACTCTTATAGAAGAGGTATTCTCGTTATGGTGGTGCTCTAGGTATGTTTACTACTAGTTTACTTACTCCTATACTTACAAAGTGTGCCACAATAGATGTGGGTCCATCCGGTCGTATGCTTTTCCCAGATAAACAAAAGCCATTTATATCTTTCGTCTCTTGTCCTTCAAGTATTTGTCTCTGTGGGTTTTTTTGATAAAAACATTTCACAGAGATTATGGCAGAGAGAATACAAAATTGGGCGGAAGAAAATAAAAAGATATCCCCATTTCAAGCAGGTTTCAGGTCAGGAAAAAGAAGAGTGGATAATATATTTGTAATTAAAACAATGTTAGATAAATATTTAGCAAAGAAAAGGCTTAGATTGTGTGCTATATTTATTGATCTGGAAAGAACTTACAGCAGGGTCGATGGAGATGCGCTTTGGAGTAAGCTAAATAAGAAAGCCTTAAGTGTCAATATGATTGGTATGTTACAAGAGTTATATTATCAAAATAAACTCTTTGTTTAGTGTGGTTTTGGATTGTTCGAAGCATGTTTGTAGGCACATGCCTGTAACTAAAAATATAGAAATTCCTGGGTTACTTTATGCAGCAGATTTCGTGGCTGTTCGATATCAGCGATTGGCTTAAAAGTAGGCATAGGTGAAATTAACAGAGGCTGCAAAGAGTAGGGGCTGAAAGTTAATCAGGATAAATCTAAAATTGTGGTGTTAAGAGCGGTAATAAATTGCGAAAAGATGAAAACTGGTTTATGGCAGACAAAGAAATTGAGGTTGTTAAGGAGTTAACATATCTGGGTATAAAACTGAGTAATAACGGAGGAATGGACAAACGGAAAAGAACTGAGTTACGTAAGGGAAAAGTGGCCATGATAGCAACATGGAAATGTTTATCCATGATACCAGGAACGAGATTTAGATGGTTTGAAACGCTTTACTCGGTCTTAATTGAATCTCAAAGGGTTTATGGAGGGGAAATTTGGAGAATAGACGATGGTTAGTATAATATGTGTTTAATATTACGATACATGTGCAAACTAATCCTTGGAGTTCCCAATAAAACTGTAAATGCAGCAGTTTTAATAGGAGTGGGAAAGATAGGTATCAGGGGAGTTAATGAATGTTGAAATATTTCATTTGGAGCCAAGAGCTACCTGATAGAGACTTACTGAAAATATACCTGATATATAAAGGAGAATGGTTGAGTATTTTGCCTAATGTCTTCCTAAAGGAAAGCAGGGAATAGTTAATTATAAATGACTTAGAAGACTTTTGGGCTAAAATTGGATATTTTGGAGGAGGCTTTTGGAACGAAGTGAGATCCAGGATGGAAGAGATGGATAGACAAATTGTACTTTCGCAAGTGAGAGAGAAAAGTTAATTGCCATTATAAAGGGAACTAAAAATGACCCAGAGAAAGAGTAGTACATTTTAATATGTAAAAAGACTAAAAGAAAAGGTGTCTTAATTTAGATTAAGCATTTGGAGATTAAGGAGAATGAGGGGAGAAGTGATTCCGGGAGTGTGTTCAATTTGTGGGGAGAAGGAAGATAAAGTTCACGTTATCTTTCAGTTCAAGACCACAAATAACTGGCGGGAAAATTTAATAAGTAGAAAATGGCTAATGAGGAGCAACCAAATTGCTATTAGAAAGATTTTGAGGATGGTAAACACATAACTAAATTAGGGGATTTTTTTTTATGGAAGGTGAGGATGGAATGGAAATGGTCAGTTGCGTCCCCCCAGGGGCCTACTACGGTAGGTACGGGTTTGGCGCACTCGGAGGTTCCCGAGCCATCCCTTATAAATAAGGATGATTGATATTTCAATACTTTTTGAATGCAAATCAAATGTTATATTTAACTTCCTCGTGTGGGCAACCTCCGAGTGGTGAGGAAGTCAGTCTAACAAAATGCCCACCAACGTGTAGGCCCGTAGAGACCCGTGTTGGTGGAAAGGAATATCCTGGTTAGTTGGGAGCTGCGTATATGAGCCTGGGCTTCTGTTTTTCAGTAACTGGGAGGGTGCGCAGCCTAATATACCGCTTCGGTTTCTGCTTCACCTAAACGGGAGACTAGGGACTAACCCACACCTAGTCAATCGGCCAGGACTAGGTATTATACAGAACTCCAGGGTGAGTGGGACGACGAGCCTGCTATATCCCCTGTGTGGTCCTGTTACCCCTGTGGTATGACCCCTCGTTGGGCTCCATGGTGGTTGGGGAGCACTATGGGATGAATTTATACTCTTATGGGAAAAGCAAAGCCAATCTATAAAATCCAAGGAACAGAAGTAGTTGAGTCGTGTGGTCCTTGCTACTTATTTATCACTAGAACGGAGGAAGGCAGAAACTTCACGTTGGTCATCCCTTTTGCCATCCGTTAATGCCTTAGATAAAATTTCTGGTTAGGTTCAATCTTGCATACGAGTGCGAAACAGTACACTCCTGGCAGAAGCAGTTTCAGCATCCCACTCCTCTAAATTAGTACCAGCCACTATGTATGTGTGTATGTATGTATGTATGTATGTATGTATGTATGTATGTATGTATGTATGTATGTATGTATGTATGTATGTATGTATGTATGTATGTATGTATGTATGTATGTATGTATGTATGTATGTATGTATGTATGTATGTATGTATGTATGTATGTATGTATGTATGCATGTATGTATGTATGTATGTATAAATATATGCACGGCTACTGTACTTTGATAAAATTCTAAAAAACAACTACGGATACTAGACGAAGGGGTATCAGATTTTTCATAGGCTCTCATCCCGAGATCAACGTGGGATGTATCAAGCAACCAGGCGATCCTCAAACTCTTGGGAAACATGCGGCTACTTCAGCTACTGTTATTTCTGTTTTAGCTAGAATTCCAGTGGAATTTGATTATAGAAATAGGAAAGCACTTTCTTACAAAATGCACATTAGCAGAGCCTGTTCTTGGGAGTTATTAATAACTTCCATAAGAAAGTTAATCCTGGAACCACACTGTGGGGTTGCGAGCGACCCCGACGTATTTTATCTCTCTTTTAACATACACAATTTTATCGTAGATGGTTATCGGTCCGCATACCTTCACTGCTGCGGGAGCTGTTTGTTGACAAAACGTTTATTACATTATAAACATTCTTCCTAACTAGATTTAGCTCTGTGTCGCTGAAGAACCCACAGTATTATTAATGTTACATCTTTTTATCGGGATTAAATGTTATGGTATTGCACACAATGGCGCACAGACACTAGCGCATACCGGAAAAAGGACCTTGAAAAAGTTCCTGTTGAAGAATTAGCAGCTAGTGATACCGATTTCTTTGATCTGAAGTTTACTGAACTGAAAAGTGATGAGGAATACAATGTTCTTATTAAACAAAACATGATGACAAATTGGATGCAGATTCAGTAGATGAAGATGGTTTACTTCACAGATGAATTATTTATGGAAAAATGGACAGAAGTGATTTACTGTTCTTTTTCACTCCAAGAATACACAAACTGCTTATAACAACATTGTTCTATATTTACCTGGTGTAACAGGCCAAACAAGGAATGTCACTGAAGTGAGAGATGTATGGTCTCTCTTAATGTCAGATGAACTTATAGCAAATGTTGTAAGTTACTCAAATGAAAAAAATGACAGACAGAAATCCCAATATAAATCACAACAAACCTATATTCCACACACTAATCTTACAGCACTGCTTCCACTAATAGATTTTCTGTACATGTGAAGGCAAAGCATTCATGATATTTTGGGGATCGAAGATGAACGTAAATTTGAAAACCAGAATCTCGGCCTGGACGATGTATTTTATGACCCAGGAATAAGAATAGAAGAGAATAACCCATGTGTGTAGTTTGTTTCAAGAAGATTTCCACTGAACAGATGCTAGGAATATGTTCTGACTGTAAAGAAGATACACTGCAATTTTAATCAAAAGTGAAAATATTTAGACTTAACAGCTAAACAGACAAAACATTATTGTTTGTTAATATGTATTTAACACGATTTGTTCAGTATTTTGCAGAAACCTCTGTTAAAAATGTTAGCCTTTAACAGCTATGCTATGTAAACCCTGATTTGTAGTGCATTATTGCGACCATGAATAGACCCATGAAGTACCCCCTTATGTTACTCATGCATTTATAGCTATGAAGAAAGGTGATAAATGTTTGCTCTCATAAGTGCATTTTTTGAAAAGGTTACGTAAAGAGAAAATATGGCGGTTTACTTTTCGGGTCGTGGCAACGACGGTGGGGAATAAATTGCGAAAAATTCATAGTATGGTTCCACGGTAAAGGTTAAAGGATTTATATATTTCAAGGTGGAATGCGGTATTTCGTGTGATATCTACGCATGTATAGATATTGACTTCCATCGTCTTCTGATGCATCAGTTAGATATACTCCAATATTGGAAATTGTGGGTTGAGCATTTCAGGAATCAATGGCTGGGATAGTAAGGATTGTACAAAAAAAAAAAAAAAAAAAAAAAAAAAAAAGATGAAGAAGAAGGGAAAGAAATAAAAGCTTAAATAATGGTATTTGACGAAAGTGTTCTCTTATTTGTGAACGTCTTCCAGTTGGTTAAATTAATTAAAGTGTGTGGGTTGGAAGATTCTTCACTCACATATCGGAAAGCTGTTGAGTAGTAAATATCTGTTTGACAGAAATAGTTTTTTTTGTTTTTTTTTTTGCCAAATTATAGCCGTTGCTGTGGATTCAATTTGGCAATTCTTTGGCTTTTACATTTATTGTTTCATTACTGTGTGTGATTTAGGCTGTATTACCTTGTTTAATTTTGCTCGTTTTTGAGAATTTGCCCACCGAGAGCGGCTTATTCCTTTCCCACGAGAATTTGATTTAAATTTCATTGTAATACTTAATTTGTTTTGGTTGGACTATGTTACTGTGTGTGATTTAGCCTTTCCTGATAGTTTGTTTCGCTAGCTGTTTTTCTCTGGTATTTAGGGTAGGATTTGTTATTATTAATTGGTAATTTATTTTCTTTGACCTTAATTATTCTGACCTGTTACACTAAGTAATTTGGTGTCTTGGGAGAGGAGTTATTCTTCAACTAATGAAATATTTGCAGACATTTAATTGTAAGCTTTTGTTCTCATTAATTATTGAGTGGATGTAAAGTTAAGTAAATTCCTTGAGCTGGAAGTTATTATTACCTTGCTACTTGCTGACTACTGTTGAATTAAAGAAAAGGAACATAGGAACATTTTTGGTATTAAATTATTCTAGTGAATTTAGTTTATAGTTGTTACTCTTCGTCGGGGGAGTATTTTCCGCGATTTTTGCCATTAATTCATTTAAAGAAACAGAAAGCTATATACATATATTGAAAGATAGATATGTGTATATGTATAAATATGTGTGTGAATGTATATGTATCTCGTATATATATGTGTGTGTGTAGGAGTATATAGCTGTATAGAATATAAAATCAGGTCTTCTCAATGCCTCATATCACATTTGCATGATTGTTTTTATTTTTTGATGATCGAAATAGTTTTTTTATATGTGGAAAATACTGTCTTTAATATTCAGTTAGTTCCTGGTTTGGTAATTGGGGTTGACCTATATAGCATAACTGTTTTAAAGGGATATTGTTTTATTGCTGCCCTTAGACTTATTGATATTGCGTGCATTAATTGTTACTCCAGTCAGATTGGAAGGTTATTATAGCTAACTCCAGTTGAAATAGGTTCAATTTGGAGCCAGCAACTGGTTGTTTATTGAAAAGGAATCTTTTCGTCTGGTAGCCTTCCCTTTTCCTGACATATACAGGCTGTTAATGAACTATACCGAAATAATTTGCGAGATTGTGCATGTGATTGATATAACTAATTTGAGATCGGCGATTCATGGTCCCCGGATAAACATAACGCAACTACATAGCGTTAAACGTGTGGGTATCGGGTGCTGGTAAGTCGATGTTAGAGCAAAGCAGGTTGAAAAATGACTTAGAATGTGTTTAAAACATCTGCCCGAGTAGAGAAATATCGATTTTTAGAAACTCGTTACTAGCGTTCTCAAGATACAATGTCGCAAACATCTGTAAAATCTCGTTAGTCAGTTAACAGTGCGACACTGAGTATTCATTAACTACGCTCTTGAGTTATGTAAACTTTCTCTGGAGGTGTTTTTCCAAATGATCTGGTGGCTTAACGCGTAACTCAGGTAGCTGATATCCCGAAGGTGATGAGGTCGATGCCTGTCATAGAGTAAACGTTTTTAATTATTGTTTTTTCTCATTCCAGACGAAGTGCCGCGATACGTGGCGTACTGACACTTCATAAATTTATAGGGTTACCTCGAAATTTCTATAAACAGGCCATAAGCCTCCTATCTCAAATTATTTA
Organism: Hymenopus coronatus; assembly: GCA_030762935.1. Classification (NCBI taxonomy): domain Eukaryota; kingdom Metazoa; phylum Arthropoda; class Insecta; order Mantodea; family Hymenopodidae; genus Hymenopus; species Hymenopus coronatus. The sequence goes on along the minus strand of JAUKNX010000035.1, from coordinate 583,960 downwards.
TTTAAGTAATCTACATATTTTGTGAAAATATTTCGGTATTGTTCATTAACACTCTGTATATATAATTTTTTTAACCGACCTCGTGTATATCCCCAAGTTATCTGTTTCTGGGATACTTTCACAGCGTTGTGCTGTGTGTGTGGTGGTGGTCACGCGGCACATGATGAATTATCAGAATTTTCGATAGACTCACAGTCGTTATTATACGCGATTGCAGGTCGGGTGGGGTTATACTACAATGCCATTTAAGTTGATCGCCTTAGTTTGCTTAAAACAAGCACCATTCATGTCCAAACTAACGTCGGACTTGTCAACAGTGACCAACATATTTCAGGCGTTTCTTGTGCTGTTTAGCTCACCAAAATATATTGAACTGATGGCTAGTTCAAAGTTACATTCACACGATTCTTCGGGGAATTTGAATCTTAACTTTGAGTCTTCACACATTTCTCACCCAGTACAACAGTAAATATTCTGCCTGAAATTTGCAGTAGATTCAACGGGAAAGACATATACTACTGTGCCAAGAAGGTTCCGGGAATTCGCCAATAAAACACAAAAAAATTAATTATTCATCCAATTTTATTTTATCGCCTTCAAAGTAGGCTCCTTCTGAAATTATACATTTATGCCAACGAATAATCCAATCTACAAAACATTTTTTGTAGGCACTTTTAGGAATCGAAGTCAATTGTCGCCGCGAATTTTCCTTTATGTCTTCTATCAACTGAAAACGGGTGCTTCCAAGTGGTAACTTGAGTTTTGAAAAGAGAAATAAATCAGTAGGAGCCAGATCGGGTGAACACGGTGGTTGTTCGATGAAATTTGTTGAGTTTTTGGCCAGAAATTCGTTCACAATAATAACCTTGTGAGCTGGTGCGTTATCGTGGTGCAGAATTCATGAGTTGATCCAAAAATCTGGCCTTTTGTACTGTATTTGTACTCTCAAACGCCACATAACGCTCAGATAATAGTCTTTATTTACCATCTGACCTTCTGGCAAGAACTCTGAGTGCACGACATCGCCATAATCGAAAAAAAAACTGTCAACACGACCTTCAATTTTAATCGAGTTTGACATGCTCTTTTAGGTTTCGGTTAAGTTGGAAGGCGCCATTCGGAAGCCTGTTGACTGGTCTGAGTGTTAAACTCGTAAAGCCACGTCACCAGTTACAATGCGTTTCATGAATGTGGGGTCGGAACTGGCTCGTTCTAGCATATCTTCAGCAATCCTTACGCGATTGAGTTTTTGTAGAGAATTCAAGTATTTTGGAACTAACCGAGCTGCAACACGTGTCATGCCCAAACAATCGTTTAAAATTGTACGAATCGATTCGTGAGGCACATAAAGTTCAGCGGCAATCTCTCTCAGAAATAAATGAAAAATTTTAAACACCATTTTCTTTACTTTGGCGATATTCAGTTCAGTAGAAACCATTGATGGCCGACCAGAGCGAGGCAAATCTTCCACCACATCTCGACCACTTTGGAATGCACTGTACCACTCATATGCACGTGTATTTGATAAAACCGATTCACCGTAAGCCCTCTGTAACATTTTCAGCGATTCAGCACACGAAATATTATTTGCTATGCAAAATTTGAGACAGGTTCTTTGTTCAATATTTGTATCCATCGTAAAATCACCTTCGAGATGAACTAACAAAATGGTGTACTGTAAGCAAACTAGAGGACATATGACAATCAAACTCCATGTGAGTATAGAGAAAAGCTGTACCAACTTAGCGACAACAATAGTTTCGAATCTCCTTTTAAACAGGATTTTTAAATAATCGATTCCCGCTACTTTCTTGACAGAATGTATTTTGATGCACTTTCTTCTTCGACTCATGGGTGCCGCGTTCAGGCTCCATTAGACATCATACAGTTGCATTATGTATTATCGACATTAGTAATGGAAGAATGTTTCTTTCCTTCAAGAAGCTTTTACATTACCTGCCCGTTTACTCATTTTCGAAGCCTATTATTCAATATTTCTTTCATCGTCGGGACCTAACAGAATATTTGTCTCTATATTATTATTTGCTACAAACTTCCGAGGATTTTGAAACTTTTGTCAATCAGATAAACCATCACCGAATTTTTGTATTAGATCACACTGAACAGCATACATGTTATTTGTTCGTGTGAGGGTTGACTGAGATTACCAGGCAAGTTTTAACGTTTTTACCCATGTCTAAGTCATTCACTGGTTTAGATAAGATGTTACCTTGGTTTCAGAAATTGCCACGACCAATTGTATTGCGACAGGAAAAATTGCACAAACCGACATTGCTGGTTTAGCTCAGGAGGTGAAATTGGAAACACAAAATACTTTGCGGATGGTGAATGAAGATTCGTGATATATGAATTACGTAATCGGGTAGAATATTCTTTCGCGAGGTGTGTTAAGCGTAAAAAAATCACAATTTAGTAAAAGGAAGGTTAACTTATAACTAGCGCGTGAACCTTATATAAATTATGTATAACATTCGCCGTAAATTCAAGGGCGACTGTTTGTTCCGTTCCCTGTGGTTCAAGATTGTTTAGCGGGTTTACACGATGTATATCATTATTACATTGTGTATCTATTGTAAATTTAATAAACCAAGATATGTGGGATTCCCTGCCAATAAAATCAAATATCGGTTGCGTAGTTACAGTTTCGAGTTGTGCACTCGAATTAAAAGGTGATTTTCTTTTAAATCTTAAATTGCATATTGTCATATAACAATAATGTAAATTAAAAATAAAACAATGCTCTACCATTATTACTGTTTCGGACATTCAGGAAGCATTCTTCTGATGATGTCCACTTGTAATCATAATGGTAAAATATCCGTTTGCGCCACTTTGTGCAATAGCGATATCAAGAAGTTTTGTTGAATTTTCCAGTTCATCTTCCGAAAGCAACCGAGACAACCTATCCTAAAATATTGTTCAATATCAAAACTTGGATAGAAAATACCTCAAAGGTGGTTCAGGAAATAGGATTGCTACTAAATACCACGCAAAAGTTTCGAAGGTACTCTGTAGGTATGTCTGAAAACATGTTTAGATATCTTATGTGTCTCAAAAGATACAGTCCAATACCTATGCAGGCGACATTTCGGAACAGTTATAGCTTCAAAAGTTCTCCGAAACGGCGACCGAATATACCATAAGAACAATGAGAAGACAGAATCAAGTTATAAATTCATTGGAAATTTCAAAGTTCAGGAAATAAATTATTGTCGCAGTAGTGCCTATTAGGGTATTTGAGTATTAAAAAATGGTGCTTCTCTACAGGACCCAGCTGCAAATAACCTAAAGGATTAACTTTCTTTAAACATTCAATATTAAATTTAACATAGAACTCAATACTACTGTAAAGGTACTTGCTCTGTCTGTCGCTGTATGAAACATTTAAAGGCGAACCTGATCCTACTAATCTCAATTTATTAACTACTAAAGAGAGTTCATAAGCTTAAATCCAAAGCTTATTTTGACCTACTGAAGGAATAACATAGAGGAGCTGTAACGTTCGCTTTTGGTTGCCAGAAAATTTGACTGTAAGTAAAGTTCCACACCAAGCTGCTCATTGGAAAAGGCAACGAAACATGTACAATTTCACCGTTTGCAGGGTAGTTCTAAACACAGTTGAGGAAATATACTGTTTTCACTTGCGTTTGGATTAGAAATGAGTGATATATATTCAAACCAAATCTGCTGTGCTGCATACAATCGATTTTGATTTTTTTTATTATTTTTTCATTTATATAGTCCCCTTTAGCATTTAAGATCATATCCGGGGTTTTGCATTTGAAACAACTTGTGGTCTGTAGGTTCTTTTTACGTTGGCTTGAATCATTTTATTTCACTCAAACACACACAAATTCACTCTCACATAAATACTTACAGACTCTGTGGGGGATGGGGAATAATTCTGGCTAAAAAATTCCCCTCCGGGTGAGAAGTCAGCTCGCTGACCACTTGACCACGTAGGTAGTCATTCTGATTTTTCTAATGCTACTACAGTATTGCCGACGGATATGCTGACCAATAAAATACAAGTACGGTCTGCATGTGTTTCATGTGGCTGGCAAGAAGGGTTCCTCAAAATGTTAGGAAAGTAGAACTGATTTTCCCAGTAGCCGGGTACTCATTTATACCATTCGATCAAGTTTTTGTGTGTACTGAAAAGGAATTCTGAACAAAAAATTGAATCATAAATCCTGAAAAATTCGTTGAAATATACCGGTGATTTGAATTTTAGTCAAATTTGTTGAAGATGTAAAATATATAAAAGACTGTACTGTAAAAGATTGGAAACGTGCTACAGGAGAAACGCTGGAGCGATCCAATTTCTGGTATTTCAAATAGCAGCCGAGGCACTATTTCATTTATGAAAAAAAAAAAAAAGAAAAGAAAAAAGAAAAGACTTCAGGTGCAGCAGTGTTACATGGAGGGGCACATTATGGGTATAATTAATGTCTCTCTATATTTATAGTGAAGCGTGGAAATAAAATAGAAGACCTTAGTCCAGCTTAGATACATAGATGCTATTGTTGTAATGGTTAAAGCAAAAGCATTTCGGTGATGCTTAGCAAGAAGATGACCTTACATTTTACAAAACCGTGATTAACACAAACACGGAAAACTATTCACATACGGAAAATAGTGGAGGCATATGCCATCACTTACAGGAAGAAAAATAACTTGGGGTATAAGAATACATTTTCAGATTTTGAAGTTTGTTTCTCTTTTTGATTTAAGTAAAACGTTGACCATTGTTCTTTAATGACAAGCAGAAATATTTTTCACTTTATAAAGATTCATTCTTGTGAAATAACGCATGTTTAATTCTAGTCAATTGTAGTTTCAGATCATGTAATGTGTAAAGTTCCTACAATACTTCAGTTATCTATACTTATAAACTGAAAAACTGGATGCATCCAAAAATAATATTGGTTTATATTCATCTGTCTTATTTTACACGAATTAGGTTCTTAATACTACAGAAAAGTCTGTTCTAATACCACCTTTAACCAGTTTAAAATACTAAAAACTTAGGTTTCTGGAGTTTTTTCTTTTTCATTTTGTGAAAAATCATTTCATTTGGACAAGGCAAGTTTGGCATATAATGTAAATATTGGTGACTTAAATTGTTTTGAAAACGCCTATTTTTGAAAACTAGCACATCTTTCTTCCAGCATCAATTGGAAGGGAATCCTCGTTAGGAGAGTTGTCAAGACCTGACTTTTCTGAGACCTTGTCATAATTAAGTCATAATCAGTGCATATTGCTTAAAGCACTAATTTTCAATTCTTAATTATAATTAAACTCTCAAAATGTATTCATCTAATTTCAGAGCCATACGATTGCAAACCTAAAAACTACAATGTGTCTCTGAGCTGATTCTGGACATATTTGATAAAGAGTATTGGCGATTTACGTTAAACATATTTCGACTTTAGTGCACTTTAGTGTGGTAGTCTGCACCAACATATGGTTGAAGTTCATTACATAATGCATTCCGGAGCTCATTTAATGTAAAACATTTAACAGTTGAATTGCAATACAAACCTTGTATGCCACACGAGAATCTAAAACTACCTACAGAATACAACAAGCATCGCTAAAAACGATTAATGCAGTTAGCCATAATCGTCTTCGTATGTAGCATATCCTCACTACCATTGATACAAATGGGATGGTTCCATATGGAATACATATTTTTCTACTTAGAGCAACCCCCCCCCCCAGAGGCCTAGTACGGTAGGTACGAGTTAGGTGCACCCGGAGTCCCGAGTCACCTTTGACTCCCTCTGTGAGCAACCTATCAGTGGTTAGGGAGTCAGTAGGTTAAAATTCCTACCCACATGTAGGCCTTGTGTGGAAAGGAATATCCTGGTTGGTTGAGGGCTGCGTACCTGAGCCTGGGGTTCTGATTCTCAGTAACTGGGAAGGGTGCGCAATCTAATATACCACTTTGGTTTTTGCCTCGCCTAAACGGGAGGCTAACCCACATCTAGTCAATCGCCCAGGACTAGGTATTATACCGAACTCCAGGGTGAGTGTGATGGCTAGTCTGCCATATCCCCCGTTTAGCCCTGTCACCTCAGTAGGGTGCCCCCTCGTTGGGTTCCATGGTAGGTGGGGAGCACTGGGGGATGAAATTGCACCATTCTTTTATGGCAACCAAAAATAAACCAAAAACCAGTTTAGCGTTCGGAAAAGAAGTAGTCGAGTTCAGTGGTCCTCGCTACTTGGTAATTCGGAAAACAGAGGAAGGTAAGACATTCTGTCGGTTAGCCCATTTATCATTCAAAGCAGCCTAGATAATGTAGCTGGTGCAATGAAGTCTTGCGTTCGCTCTCGAAATGGCACGCTCCTGATTGAGGCACTATCAGCTGCCCAAGGCAAGCAAATCTCTCAGAGCCGGTATGATGGGTAGTTACCCAGTTGAGATCGAGATACACAAGACACTGAACTCCTCACACGGGTGTGTCCCCACCCGCACCCTGGACGGTTTGTCCAACAAGGAGATACAGGTAATCTTTCGGCGCAAGGAGTAACTGCTGTTTACCGGGTTCAGGGGCGAGTCAGTGATGAATTTGTGCCTACCCGTACCCTGTTCTATACCTTTGATCGGGTAGATTTACCCCAATGGATTAAGGTAGGGAACGAAATAATCGTGGTAATGCCCTATGTCCGAAACCCTCTCCGATGCTACAAGTGACAGTGAATATTGCCGTTGTCAGTCTACCTGTGACAACTGTGAAGACGTCATGCACAACGGCGGTTGCACGCAAACTCCATCTTGCGTCAACTGCAATGGTGAACACTCGTTTAGTTCCCGAGACTGCCCCCGTTTTGCACAGGAGAGAGCCATCCAGGAGATACGGGTGAAAGAGAATGTGTCCTCTGAAACCCGTAAGCTCCTGCGCCCCCGCATACCCTCTGTCCCGCGATCCGGCTCTTGTAGCTCTGTTTTAGCTAAGCCGGTGCCCAAGCGGGAAATCACAACACAAACCTGCGATATTAACGGGGCCCTCATTGCAGAAAAGACTATCGTTGCACAGCCTCTGCCGAAGACATCCACAACTGCGTCTACGTCGGCATCAACAACTGCCAAATCCGTCAATGTCAAGCATAGTTCCCCCAATTGTCACTCCAACCTTCGTCTCTGGCACTAAGACCGGCAAAACCACAGCACCTGCGAAGCATTTCAAGACCAGTTGTATTGGAACTGACTCCCTCAAAGAGAATGTCGCGTCTGCACCAAAATCATCTAAGAGTAGTAAAAGTCCACGCCACCCTACACAAAGATCCGCTTCGGAGGAATCTTCTGGGAAGAGCTCCAATCGGTGAAGACCATCTTCGGTGATCAGTACTTACAGTAGGTTCGAGGACTTCGAACCTAAGTTTTATATTTTAAAAGAGTTCTTCCGATGAAAGAGATGGAACAGGAGGATGCTGCTCCCACTGGCAGTAAGCACTGGCAGTAAGCGGCAGGATGGTGCTCGTAAATGAGTGTTAGTCCGACACCGAAGAAAAACAAATTAAACCGACCAGCACAGCGGAATATGCAGAAACGCTTTTCTATATAGAACTTATCCCATAGCATACATAATATCTATCCCACAGTGCAAAGTACGTGGAATAAGACCACGTCGACCAGAGCTGGAACTGTTGCTCCACCAGACTCATGCTTTGGTCGTATGTTTAGAAAAGACCAAGCTCCGCCCTCAAGAAAACGTTACAATCAGGCAGAACTCCTCTATATGTTGTGATTTAGTACCGGTTTGAGGGTATTCCTAACCAAGGGTGCACCATGGTGCTTATCAGAGATTAAATCTTTGCAGAATCTGTACCCCTGTATTCCAACATAAATTCAGTCGCTGTGAAAATTAAGGAACCATCCATTAGCTTCACCATTTCTAATATACTTCTTCCTCCATCTGCTGACCTCTCGCACGCTGATTTAGAACACCTTGTCTCCCAGCAACCATCACCCTTTCTGTTTATAGGGGACGTGAATGCCCACCACGCCCCTATAAACAGAAAGGGTGATGGTAGCTGGGAAACAAGGTGTTCGAGAGGTCAAATAATTGCAGATTTCCTGGATAGTAAGAATCTCGCTCTCCTGAACTCCGGAGAGCCAACCTTCCCTTCTGACGCCTTTCATGGTTTTTCACACCTTGATATAGTGATTTGTTACCCACAGTTAACGGTCTTGTTATCCTGGAATGTCATCTCTGATTTGCACTCTGTTGACCATGTTCTATGTCTTATTAGTCTCTTGAAACACACTGTATGTTTCACTCGTTTACCTAGATGGCGCTTAGACCACGCCAACTGGGAACTTTATTCACACTTGTCAAAATTGAGCACGACTCTGTGAACTATTGGGTGGACCATCTAACAAAAAAGATTCTGTCGGATGCTGAGCAATCCATTCCACGTTCGACAGGTAAAACCCGTCGATTTCCAGTACGTTGTTGGACTGATGACGGCCGGAACGTTATTCGTGCTCCAAAAAGGGTCTTCCAACGTCGCCTCACACAAAATAATCTAATACAATATAAAAAGCTGCGTGTCCAATCTAGACACATTATTAGGGATAGCAAGAAGACATCCTGGAGTAAATTTGTAGCATCTTTTAACCGACATACACCTTCCTCTGTCGTATGGGATAGGTTACTGCCTGTGGCCAAAAATTGACTCAAATACCCATCGTCGGTCTCAGAACACCTGCCGGAGCTGTTGTTGATACGTTTGACGTTGCGAACACTTAACACAGTGCATTCGCTCAGATGTCTTGCTCAGAAAAATATTACCCTAACTTTCTTACAGTTATGACTAAGGTGGAATCTCAAAGATTCTTCTTTCGTTCTGGAAACCTTGAAGATTATAATCACCTTTTAACCATGGCAGAGTAACACAATGCCCTTACATCTTCGCGACATCCTGCTCCAGGACGATATAGCATCCACGTCCAAATCTCTCTCCTGATTATAAGGCATTCCTATTCGAGGTCTATAATCGTGTCTGGGTTGACGCCACTTTTCCATACAGGTGGCGGGATGCCACCATCATATCCATTCCTAAACCTGGAAAGAACCACCATGTTCCTTCCAGTTACCATCCTATTTCCCTCACCAGTTGCGTATGCAAGGTGATGGAACGCTTGATCAATGGATGCTTGGTGTGGTGGCTGGAATTGCACAGCCTTCTGAGCAATTTCCAGTGTGGTTTTCGACGACGTCGTTCAGCAACCGACCACCTTGCCTCGCTGTCAACTGAGATCTTGGGCAGTTTCTGAAGAACAGCCCAACATTTGGGATATTTTTTTACCTCGAGAAGGCTTTTGGAACATGCTGGCGGGCAGGAATTTTGCGCACCCTCCACAGCTGGAATATACCTGGACGCCAATCGTTGTTCATTCAGGAATTTATGCGGAACCGTGCTTTCCGAGTAAGGGTCGGCTCGGTTTTTCTAACTATTTTATTCAAGAGAACGGAGTGCCGCAGGACTCGGTACTCTGCTTGACGCTGTTTGCTGTAGCGATAAATTCAATCTCGCACTGTGTTCCCTCAGATGTCTCTTCGTATTATTTGTTGACGACTTTGCCCTCTTCTGCACTTCTCAGCGTAGGTTTTTTTTTTTTTTTGGAACGCCGTCTCCAGACGTGTTTGGACGATCTTTATGATTGGAACTCGAGAAACGGCTTTCGTTTCTCCCCTGAGAAGACAGTCTGCGTAAACTTCTGGCGTGGTAGCTGGCAAATGGCTCCTACCCTTCAAATTGGGCCAGAATATCTTCTCTTCGCAGATGAGGTGAGATTCCTGGGGTTGGTATTTGACCGTAACCTCTGCTGGTCACCACATGTAGCACAGCTTAAATCGCGATATGACAGCACTCCAAATATTTTACAGATACTAAGTGGAAAATCTTGGATTGCAGATCGGTGAGTACTGCTCGCTGTTTATCGTGCCCTGATCCGATTTAAACTAGATTATGAATGCATTGTTTATTCTTGAGCACGAACACCTGCGCAGAGACGATTAGGCACTATCGATAATCAAGGCATCCGTGTGGCTGTTGGAACTTTTCCAGCCCGGCTGTTAGTCTCTACGCGAATCGGCAGAATCCCGTCTGCGGTTTCGGCTTGATTTCCTAATAAGAAATTATGGCTTTTCCCTTCAGTGCATGATTTTGCATCCGACGTTTACCTCTTTCTTCTATACCAGGCATGATGAACGATATCTCAACCACTTACATAGTCCCCGCCGTGCAGGTGTCCGTTTCCGGGAGCTCCTTCTATAAAACAATGTTGTAGTTCCTCTCATGTTTCCGAGGGGGGAAAGGGTTTACCCACCTTGATTGCGTGCTACCTAGCACGTGGATTTCAGGATGACAGCTTACGGAAAAATTTGCGTTGCCTATGCCTAGTATCCATAATTGTCTTTTAGAATTTTTATTTTCTTACAGTGGCCGAACTTTTATTTACACCGATGGCAGTAGGTGTGTTGTTGGTGTTGGATGTTCCTTTGTTCATTGTAACGAACATTTTACTTTAGGTTTGCATCGTAACACATCCATATACACTGCTGAGCTCTACGTCATAAACCAAGCAATTGTTTATTTTCGCCGTCAACGTTTCAGTGACTGCCTTGTTATGAGCGATTCCCTTAGTGCACTCCAGAATATTCGTGAGCTTAACCATTACCATCCTATCGTGCAGCTTATTCAGCATGTCCTCCACATTCTCCACACATCCGGGGTTAATGTGGGGTTGCGAGGATCCCTGGTCACGCTGACATACCGGGAAATGAACTGGCGGATTTGGCAGCGAAGGTGGCGACCACACAACCCAGTGCAACTCTTCCTTGTGTGACAACTGAAGATTTTAGGCTCATCATTCGGAGAGCAGTTTTTTCTTGCTGGTCTGATGAGTGGGCAGCTCTCCGCAGCAACAAGCAAGAGTAGTAAAGGACTTTCCATTAAACTTGGAGACCTCCTCTTGCGCATCTCGACGAGAGGAGGTGATGTTAGCGCGCTTGCGTATTGGCCACTGCTTTTTTAACCACAGCTACCTGCTAAAGTGGGTACCGGCTCCCATCTATCCGATGTGTGTACAAGAATTGTCCCTCCATCATATGTTGCTTGAGTGTGTTATCTTGGTACATATTCGAGGCTCCCTGCAACTGCCGGTCTCTCTTGGGGAGTTCCTGGCGGATGATACCACAGCAGTGGACCGAGTTCTCAAATTTGTCTTTGCTGTGAGTTTCAACTACACGATATAGTTTTTACATTGGTTTTTTGCTTATGTTACCAGCATGAAGCGGTAGCTAGGTTTTTTTCTTTCGTTTTAACATTTTTACTGACGTGATTTTTAGCTAAGTGGTTTTAGTTTTCGTTTTATCCTTTTAGCCTTGTTGTTTTTATCTGTTTTTAGTGTTTGACCTTGTGCTATGGGTAATCTCATTTTGTTTAACTTTATTACCGGTGGATTATGCTTTTATGCTTCTTTTGTTTTTATTTACGTTCCACAGCCAATTGCAGTATTTTAGCCAGCCATTTTGTTGTGCTTTTAAGTTCTAGAGTGCGGGCATAGCCGTTCGCTTTTTGTTAACTCCTGGTTGTTATTCTGGCGCTAATAACCACTGTTGTTGAGTGGCCTTAAGCCCTACTAATGCTCACTCACTCCTCTCCGCGGGAATAAAGTCAGGGGAGTGAAGGACCTTCCTATGAACTGGGTAACCTCCTCTCATAAATCTCGCCGGGAGGTGATATTTGCTCGTTTGCGGCTTGGCCATTGTATTTTAGACAGAGACATATTTTTACGATAGTCCTTGCTCCTATCAGCCCACTCTGTAGGGAGGCATTGTCGATCCATCATGTGTCGCTGGAGTGTTTTGCTCTAGTACGCATACGCTCCGTTGTGCAAATGCCAGCTACTCTCGCGGAGATTTTGGAGGACAATGAAAGAGCGGTGGCTATGGATTTTAAACTCTTATTGCAAATGAGTTTTAGAGTAAGTGTCTAGTTTTTATTGAATTTTATTGTATTTTATTTGTATTTACCGTGATCGTTATTGTGGAGCGATAAAAGTGTTTTTAACGTTTTAAACACGTGCTTTAGCTAAGGCTTTAGTGTTAGAATTTACTTCATTTTAGCTGCGTTATTTTTACTAGTTTTGGTTGATTGCTATATACCGCTGTTTTTTCCCATGGAAGTTTCTATTTACCCTGGGTTTTATTTCGTTTGCCTCTGTTTTACCTATGGAGTTAAGCTCTTGGAGTTAGCCACAATTGTTCTTGAAGGGGGCTGATGACCAGGAAGTTGAGCATCCATAAACACCAATCATCATCATGATCATCATTACTCATGATGGCGGTTTCACGTCAACCCCATCTTGCGTCGACTGCAATGGGGAACATCCGTCCAGTGGGTGGGATTGCCCCCGTATTTCAAAGGAGAGGGCCATCCAGGAGATACGGGTGAAAGAGAAGGTGTCATTCTCGGAAGCTCGTAATCTCCTGTGTCTTTGCCAACCCTCTGTACCGCGATCCGGTTCTTATGCCTCAGTTGCAGCTAAACAGCTACCTAAGCGGGAAATTTCAGCAAAGACCTGCGATAACAACGAGGCCACAATATTCCAAAAGGTTATCGTTGCCAGAGCATTACAGAAGACATTTGCGTCCACGTCGGCATCAACATCTTCCAAATCCGCCAGTGTAAAGACTAGTACACCTCATACGCCATTCAGGCCTTCGACCTCTGGCACTAACACCGGTAATACCGCAGTACTTTCTGCCTCCAAGAAATGTTTCAGGACCAGCTTTGATAGAACCGACCCTCTCAAAGATCGTGTAACTACTACTCCTAAATCCTTAAGGGATAGCAAACGCCCAAGTCACTCCCACGCAGATCCTCTTCCGATGATTCTTCAAGGTGATCGGCGACGACTATCTTTTCCGACTAATAGTTTCGAAGTACTCGAGCCGAAATATTCCATTGGAAAATGTTCGTTTCCCATGGAAGAGATGGAACAGGAGGATTCTACCCCCGCTGCTTGATGACAGTGCGCAAGCGGCAGGATCGCGCTGCTGAAAAGAGTGTTAGTCCGATGGTGAAGAAAAACAAATTAAACCGACCTTCACAGCCCAATATGCAGAAAGGCCTTTCAATCTAGAACTTATCACATTCTATTCACCATGGCTATCCTTCAGTAGAACTCACGCGGCATTTGACCACATCGACACGAGCTTTGGTCGTCTGCTTACAGGAAACAACGCTCCGTCCGCAAGATACAATTACCTTCTGGCACTACTCTTCTGTGCCTTGTGATTTATTACTAGAAGAGGGTGGTCCTGCATATGGAGGTACTATGCTGCTTGATAGAGATGATACCTTTGCCGCCTCCGTATCCTTACAGTCTGACATCTAGTCAGTCGCTGTAAGGATCACGCTCTCTTTCAGATTTACTATTTTTTAATGTATACATGCCTCCATCATACGACCTCTCCAACTCAGACTTGCAAGACTTCATTTCTCAGCTAACAACACCCTTTCTGTTGGTAGGGGACGTGAATACCCACAGCTCACTTTGGGGCTCCTCTCGGGCTCATGCGAGAGGCACGTTAATTGCAGATTTTTTGGACCAAAATAACCTAGCCGTCCTGAACATCGGAGAGGCTGCAGTTTTTTCTGACACCTTTCACAGGTTTTTCCACCTCGATATAGTGTTCTGCTCTCCACAGTTAGCAGTTAGCCTCCGCTGGAATATTGTCTCTGGCTTACATTCCAGTGACCACTTTCCCATTCTCATAAGTAACTTAGCCCAAACCTTATGTTTTACATGTACGCCAAGTTGGCGTTTAGACCGCGCCAACTGGAGCCTTTTTGCCCAATTAGCCGCTTTTCACTACAATGAGCTTGACCCGGTAAACTCTTTGAGCACCTCGCAGCAAACATTGTTGCTACTGCTGATCAACCTATTCTGCGGTTGACTGGCCCACGACGTCGATTTTAGTTTCCTTGGTGGACCGATGAATGCCGGAACACTATATGTGCTTGTAGACGTGCTGTTAGGTTTTTACAGCTTCACCCTACTTTGGAGAACCCAATACACTATAAGAAGATGAGTGCCAAATCTAGATATGTTTTAAGAGATAGCAAAAAGCAATCGTGGAACAATTTTGTAGTTTCCTTTACTCGCAATACACCTTCCCCTGTTATATGGGATAGGTTGAGGCGTGTGGCCGGAAAATCGAACTATAAGCCCATCGCCGGTCTCAAAACATGTGCTGGAGCTGTTAATACATTTGACAAGGCGAACATTTTAGGCAGTGCTTTCGCTCAGGTGTCTAGCTCAGACAATTATTCCCCCGAGTTTCTTACAGTTAAGGCTCAGGTGGAATCTCAAGGATTCTCTTTTCGGTCGGCAAACCTTGAAGATTGTAATCGCCTTTTCACCAATGGGAGCTAGACACTGCACTTTCATCTTCGCGGCTCTCCGCACTCGGACCAGATGCCATCCATGTCTAAATGTTGCAACATCTCTCTCCTGATGGTAAAGCTTTCCTACTCGAGGTCCATAACCGTGTTTGTGGCGAAAGGCCATTGTCATACCTATTCTTAAACCTGGCAAAGATCGACAACTTCCATCCAGCTATCGTCCTATTTCCCTTACCAGTTGCATTTGCAAGGTGATGGAACGCATGATCAATAGACGATTAATGTGTTGGCTAGAATCCCACAATGTACTAACACCCAATGCGGTTTTCGAAGATGTCGTTCAGCGGTTGACCAACTTGTTTCGCTCTCGACGCAAATTATGGACGAATTTCTTAAGAACTGTCAAACAATCGGGATTTTCTTTGGCCTCGAGAAAGCTTATGACACATGTTAGCGAGGAGGTATCTTAGTTTCCTCTTCCATTGGAATATACGTGGGCGCTTACCGTTGTACATTGAGCAGTTTGTGAGGGACCGTTTTTTCCGAGTCAGGGTCGGCTCGGTTTTTTCGCATTCTTTTATTCAAAAGAACGGAGTTTCACAGGGGTCTGTACTAAGCGTTACGCTTTGGCTATAGCGATTAATTCTATATCGCGAAGTTTTCCCTCAGGGGTCTCGTCCTGCTTATTTGTAGACGATTTTGCCCTTTTTAGCACTCCGTCTCCAGCAGTGTTTGGACAATCCTTGTGCTTGAACCTCTGAGATAGGGTTTCGCTTCTCAGCTAAGAAGTCAAACTGCGTTAATTTCTGGGGCCGGAGGGAGCGATTTCCGCCTTTCCTTCGACTCGGACCAGATCTACTTCCATACGCAGAAACGAGCGATTTCTTGGGTTGGTGTTTGATCGCAAACTTTGCTGGTTACCGCATATTGCACAACTGAAAGCTTTATGTGGCCGGTCTCTCAATATTTTACGGATATTAATTGGCAATTCTTGGGGAGAGAGTCGGACAGTGTTCTGCGTATTTACCGTTCACTGCTCCGATCCATGTTGGACTATGGATGCATTGTTTACTCTTCAGCACGACCATCTGTGCTGAGCAAATTAGACTGTGTCCATAATCAGGGCATCCATCTGGTGGTTGGGGCCTTTCCGACTAGTCCTGTAGTTAGCCTTTACACTGAGTTGGCAGAACCCCATATATATATACATATACCGATAGCAGTAAGTGTCCTAAAGGTGCTGGATGTGCTTTTGGGCTTGACAATGACTCCAGTGTGTAATTGAGAGGGTTTTTAAAATTTTATCCACACTTTGTTTTGCTGTCAGGATCTAGTTCTTTTTATATCTCATTATACTAGGCCTTTAGTTTTACTTCCTTTTATTCTCTTTAACGCTTCATTTTTACATGGTTTTTTGAGATTGTATGGTTTTAGCAATGTTGTTAAAGTTCTTAGAGTTGCTTTTATGTCTACTTTAGCCCGTGTTTTGTGCTGTACTGATTTTAACGCAACTTTAGTCCTTTCTTCATGCCCCATTTAGTTTTTAAAGGGCGCCAATAACCTAGTAGTTGAACGCCCTTAAGCCACAATCATCATCATCATTAGAGCGATTCCAATTATACCACTACATTCTGCTTAAAAGTATACCCAATCTCATTATGCTCAATGTAGCTATGGTAAATAGTAGTGTTACTTAAAAAGGGGGGTATCTGTGTTAGCAAATCTCCTTGTAATTATAAAATCACGTACGCAATATTCAATCCTACTTCATGTTCACCTGCAGATTTATTTGGTAGTGTTTACCACCCGCTTTTACTACTTGTAGCACCGCAGGCGATGACACTAGTGATACTTGGAATGAAGATGGAGCACCACTTGAGATCCAACCTGGGCATTCTAGATGAGAAGCGGGTGGTCTAACCACCTGGCAACGGCGGGGCCCATGTTCACTTGCAGCTATACCTACCGTCACTATGCACGTTTTGATATACACAAAAACTAAAGTGGAAATCAGTCTGGTTTTTCAAAGTATTCGCCACCATATTTTATGAACCTTCTCATTCCCTCAAATCCCTTTTGAAAGCACACCTGTCACTCACTTTCATGAAGGTGTAAAGCCTCACTTTCATAAGCTACGCCAGCTGCCTCAGGGCCCGAAAACCTCTTTCCACGCATACAATAATTTTAGCTGTGGGGAACAAAAAGAGGTCGCTTGGAGTCTATTCATAAATGCAAAGTGGAGAATCAGTCATCAGCTTCATCTCTACGGACTTTAGGTACTCTGTGCACTGTATTGTTAAGGTGCTGCAGAATTCCATGCAGCCCTATTTTTGCCACAATTCACGAAGCTTTTCAGAAACTTGTGATTAACAAACTGTTGTGTACCAATGGGCGGTAACTGTCCTTTGTTCCAAAAGAGGAATGGTAACCATATGTTGAGATTTGCTGAAGTACGTGAAAACCATTTACTTCATGACGCTGTGCGGACGTTTCACCTTCGTTCGAAGATCGTTATCCACAGAAATTCCCCCAGGGGCTTACAACGTTAGGTACGGGTTTGGCGCATCTGTGGTTCTGAGCTAACCCTGACTCCCTCGTGTGGGCAACCCCTGAGTTGTGAGGGAGTAAGTACGTCACAAGACCCACTCACACGAAGGCCGTGCGTGGAGACCCATGTGTGCTTGGGTTTCTGTCTTTCAGTAACTGGGACTGGTTTCAACCTCGCCTAAACGGGAGGCTAGGGACTAACTCACCCCTAGTTAATCAGCCAGTATGAGGTACTTTACCGAACTCCAGGGTGAGTGGGACGAGAACCTGGTTTATCTTCTGTGTAGCCCTGTCATCCCAATGGGGTAACCCCTCGTTGGGATCCGTGGTGGCTGACGAGCACCGGGGGATGAATTTATATCCTTTTTATTGGAAAATTAAAAACAACTCGTAATGTCCAAGAGAAAGAAATAGTTAAGTCCTGTTAGCTTTGCTTCTTAACTGTCACAAGAACGGAGGAAAGCAGACATTTCCTGTCGGTCAACCCTTTTGCCATCCAAAAGTACTTAGATAAAATTGCTGCTTCGTTTCAACGTTGCATTTGAGCGAAAAAACAGTACATTCCCAAAAAAAGCAGTTTCAGCATCTCAGGCAGCCAAATTACTACGAGGCAATATGTTAGGCGGTTAACCAATTATGGTGGAGGTACGTAGGACCATGAATTCCTCGATCGGCGTTGTCACCACCCATGCTTTGGACGGATTGTCCAAAGAGGAGATGCGGGAGAATCTGGCGGAACAAATCGTAACACTTCTGTACGGGGTCCAACGGAAACTGTATGGTGAATTCGTGCCTAGCTGTACCCTGTTCCTAACCTTTGACCGAGTAGGTCTCCCGCAAACTATTGAATCACCGTACGAAGTAATCGAACTTAGACTGTACATTCCAAGCTTACTCAGATCCTACAAATGCCAGCACTTGGGGCGCACAAATGCATGCTGTACTGGTCAGTCCAGATGTACCATCTATGGAGAGGCCCCACACGATAGAGAGTATACTTCAACTCCATCGAGCGTTAACTGCGGTGGCGAAAATTCCTCTATTTCCCACGACTGTAACCGTAATGCAGAGGAGAGAGCGATACGGGTGAAAGATAAGGTTTCCTTCTTGGAAGCTCGGAAGCTCTTGCAAGTCCACTAACCCTGTGTCGTGTGCATCGATACCTAGAACTCAATTGCAGCTAAACCTGTACCGTGGTGCGACATCGCAACCAGACCAGCGATATTAACGGGGCAAAATTACTGAAAAATTCTTATTGCTATATCACACCCAAATTCCTCAACCTTCACGTCTGCTTCGACATCAACATCTGCCGAGCCCGCTAATTTACAGAGAAGCTCAGAGAAAGACCGGCTTAACCTTCGCTTGTTATTCACCAGCAACATTTGGGATGCGCCGCGGTCGAGTGGTTAGATCACTTGGCTTTCAGCTAGTTTCGATTCCAAACGACTGCATGCGAGATTCGTGTGGACAAAGAGATGCAGGGCTCGTTTTCTCCGGGTTCTGCGGTTCCACCGACATCGCATTCCACCGGTGCTCTATCGTCATTCATGTATCATCAGCGTCATTGCATGCTGTGCCAGAGGTAAGTAAAGCAGGCGTTAAACGCCATTAAGAAAAACAAAATAACAAATACATTTAAGACCAGCTAGGTCAAGATGGACTCCCTAAAAGGCCTCCTCCCAAACCATCCACGCAAAGAAACAATCAACGCCAATCTCCTTGTAGATCCTCCTCGGAGGAACCTTCTGTGGGGTAGTATAGATCAGCAACGAACGTCTCCGAAAATCAGTATCTCTAATTGGATCGAGAAACTCTCTATTAGAAATGGGTCCTCCGACGTGGAGGAGATGCACCAGGAAAACCCTGTCCCTCTTCCAGTAGGATAGTGCGGAAGTGGTAAGATCGTGCTTCTGATATCAATACAAGCTCAACACCTAAAAAGAACAAATTGAACAGACACACACAGCCCAATCTGCAGAAACGTCTTTCGATTTAAGCCTTTTCCCATAATATACAAAATGGTTATCCTACTGTGGAACACACGCGGTATTAGACCATGTCGACTAGAGCTTGAACTTTTGCTCAAACAGTATCAACCTGTGGTCGTCGGCTTACATGATACCAAATTCCGTCCACATGAAGTTACATTCTGGCGCTACTCCGCTGCAAGGTGTGATTTATCACCGGAGGAGGCTGTTCCTGCGCATGGGGACACTATGATAATCGTCCGAGAAAATATTTATGTGAATCCGTACCCTTACAGTCTGATATCCAGTCAGTTGTTTTCAGCATTGCGCTTTTATCTATCAAATTTACGATTTGTAGTATTTGTCCGCCTTTTTTTTTTTTTTTTGGTAGTGTTTAACGCCCGCTTTAACTACTAATGGCACCGCAGGCGGTGACACTGATGATACATGAATGATGATGGAGCACCGGTGGAATGCGATGGCGGGGGAAACCGGAGTACCCGGAGAAAACCCGCCCCAGCGCCGTTTTGTCCACCACAAATCTCACATGCGGTCGCTTGGGATCGAACCCCGGCCGTCTAGGTGAGAGTCGAGTGGTCTAACCACTCGGCCACGGCGTTTGTCCGCCTTCATCTGCTGGTCACTCGTGCATTGATCTAGAAAACCTAGTCTACGGGCTACCATACCATCTATGTTGGTGGGGAGGCGTGAATGTTACTACCCACTTTGGGGATCCCCTCGGGCTGGTTCGAGAGGTCAGTATAATTGCCGATTTCTTGGACAGTAGTCACATCTCTGTCCTGAATAACGGAGGGCCAACATTTCTTTCTGACGTCTTGATAGTTTTCCACACCTCGACATAGCTGTCTGTTCTCCAAAGTTATCAGTTTCCTTAAAATAGAATTGCATATCTGATTTATATTCTAGTGACAACTTACCAATATCCTAGCACACGATTTATGACTCAGGCGCTTACCTAGATAGCGGTTATATCAAGCCAAATTGTACCTTTATTCTTGTTTGGCTATTTTAACCGCGGCGAACATGACCCAGTGGATGTTATAGTCGAACACTTCACAACCATCATTCTTTCTACTGCTGTGCCGTCTATTCCGCGGTCGATTGTCCAATTTCATTTTCCTGTACCTTGGTGGACAGATCAATGTCGCGGTAGTATACGTGCTCGAAGACGTACTCTTTGGATTTTCAGCGTTGCCATACTCTGGATATCCTAATGTAATACGAGGGTTGGGGCAAAAGTCATGTAACTAGTTTTTTTCTTGCAAATATGTGAACGTTTCTCAAACGTATATGTGTTGTAAGGAACTTCTGCAGGCATAGTGTATATACAGAACACCAGATAGCTCTGTGATAGCTGGTAATCGTGCAGCGAGGGCTGTGAAATCAGTCAGTTGGTGAGTGTCGTGCGGGATGGAAATAACCCGGATTAGGCAGCGCTCTTACATTAAAATTGCCGTTCTCTAAGGGAGAAATGTGATGGAATGTCACAGTGAATTGGTGGAAGCCCTTGGGAATAATGTCCTATTATACCGTACAGTCTCACAGTGGATAGAAAGGTTTCAACAAGGACGTGTGTCAACCAGTGGTGAGCAGGTTTTGGAAGACCTGTCAGTGTGCGGACTGACGTGGGAGGTGCTGTCATCGAGCAGCTTCTGGATGAAGTCAGACGATGAACGCTACTGAAGTTAGAGAGGGCATCGCATGCACTGACGGAAGTTCAGAGGTGGGTGGGCTATGCAATATGCTCCGACCACCTTCCACGTTGGCAACAGGAGAGCGATCAGTTCTTGTCACGAATAATCGCCATGCATGAATTTTGGGTCAGGGCATACGAACAAAAACTGAAGCGTCAGCCCGCGGAGTGGTGACATGTTGGTTCACCAAGGAGCAGAAGTTCCCTCAGAATCCTTCCCCAGTCAAATGGATGGTGATCGTCGCGTATGACGTCAGGGATGCTATTGTTTACCACTTTGTTCCACATGGCAGAGCAGTGACCGCACAGTACTACAGGGTCTTCCTGGTGTGATAGATATGATGTGGCGTTCGGGAGAAACGTGCAGATCTTGTGGACAGTGCAATAATCCTGCACGACAATGGAAAACCACATAAAGCGCGGTGTGCAGTGCAGCTACTGCAACGTTGGGGATGGGAAGAATTCGAGCACCCACCGTACTCTCCCGACTTTTCACCCTGTGACTTGATCTCATTCGAAAGATTAAGAAACCACTACGTGGTAGGCGGTTTGCAACACGAGAGGTCATTGCTAAAGCTTTGCGCGAACAGATAACCCGATTCACACATTTTGCAGCAAATGTTGAGGAAAATGGTGTTCAACGCCTCCCACATCGCTGGCAGCTTGTGGTGACAGTTGCATGGAACTACTTTGAGGGTCTTTAGGCCCAGGTTTGTAATGTCAACTGCATTAATTCTTTTGCACCGTGAAGGCCATATTATCCAGTATACTACTGCAATAAATAAGTGTATTACGGTATTCAGTGCAATCCATTGTCCACACATGTAGTTATTACCTTGTCCTTTCGTTTGTATAGGTCACATTTTCCAACCGGACTTGTATTTTCAAGAAAATAAATAGTTGTCGTGACTTTTGCCCCAACCCTGGTATAAGAAGATGCGTACTCAATCTAGGACAATTATTCAGGTTAGCAAAATAGAAATCATAGAGCCAATTTGTAAGATGCTTTAATCGGTAAACAAATTCCTGTGCCATATGGGATAGGTTGAAACGTGTGGTCGATAAATCGACTCATCTGCCAATCGGCGGTCTCCGAACACCTGCCGAAGCTGTTGTTGGTGTGTTGGACTTGGCGAGCATTTCTTTTGTTAGTGTTTAGCACCCGCTTTTACTACTTGTGACATCGCAGGCAAGACTTGGTAAACATTTTTGGCAATACAGTCGCTAAGGTGTCTAGCTCAGAAAATGATGCCCCTGAGTTCCTTGCCGATAAGGCTCAGGTGCAATCTCAAGGGTTCTCCTTTCGTTCCCGAAACCTTGAAAGTTCTAGTCGTTTTTTCACCTTGGCGGAACTAGGACCACCTCTTTCTTCTTCGGGAAACTCTACAGGAGATCCAGATGGAATCCATGTCCAAATGTTGAAACATCTTTCTGACGGTAAGACTTTTCTTCTCGAGGTCTAGAATCCTGTCTGGGTTAACGCAACTTTTCGAGTACAATGGTGGTAGTTAAGCCCTCATTATACACACCTTCTAATACGGAAAAGACCGTCATTTGCATTCAAGCTACCGTCTTATTTCCCTCGCCATTTGCGTGTGCAAGGTGATGGAACGCAAGATAAATAGACGGTTGGTCTGGTAGTTCAAATCCCACGATCTCCTGGATATTAGCCAGTTCTGTTTTCGAAGACGTCGATCAGCGGCTGATCACCTTCTATCGCTATCGACGCATATCATGAAGCGCTTTCTAAGGTACTGTCAAACAGTTGCTACATCTTTTCACTTGGAGAAAGTCTATGATACGTGTTGGCATTCCCTCCTCTACTGGAATTTTCTTGGACGCCTACCGCTATTCTTTCAAGAGTTTATGAGAGACGGTGCTTTCCGAGTACGTGTCGGCCCGGTGTTTTCCAATACGTTTATGCAAAAAAATGGAACCACAGGGTTCGGTGCTATGACGTTGTTTGCTATAGTGATGAACTCTATTTCACAATATGTTCCCCAAGGTGTCTCCTTCTGCTTATTTGTAGATGATTTACCATATTTTGTAATTCTCAGCGTACGCTGTTTTTGGAAGAGCGTCTGCAGCAGTTATGAAACACCTTATCTGATTAGACTTCTCAAAACGCCCTTCGTTTTCCCCCTGAGAAGTCAGACTACGTGTACTTCGGCCGCCGTAGAAGATGCTTGTTGCTTTTACTTCGACTCGGTCCAGCTTTACTTCCGTTTGCAGATGAGGTAAGATTCGATAGAAAACTATACTGGTCATTATGTATAAAACAGCTGAAAGCTCATTGTGACCGTTCTCTAAATATTTTATGAAATCTAAGTGGGAAATCTTGGGAAGCGGATCGGACAGTGATGCTGCGTCTTTATCGTGCACTGATCCGATTCAAATTAGAATATGGATGCCTTGTTTATTCTTCAGCACGTCCATCTGTACTCAGAAGGCTAGATGCTGTCTATAATTAGGGCATCCGTGTGGCTATTGTAGCCTTTCCGTCCAGCCTTGTTTTGAGTTTCACTCCGAATCTGCGATGTCGGCGGGATATCATGCTAGCTAATTATTGCTGCAGGCTTAAGACCATGCCTTCGAATCCAAAATTTTCCCCTCTTTTCTGTATCGAGTTGAATGAACGCCCCTATCACCCTTCACTTAATCCAAGTCCTGTAGGTTTTCATTTCCGCGAACTTCTCCGGAAACACGATATTATACAGCCTCGCATGTTTTCCACTGGAGAGGGTGTACGTACCTTGGTTACATGACACAATCCACGTTGCTCTCTGGATAACGTTTTATGGGAATTCTGTTCTGCATATGGCTAGTATCCGTAGCTTTTTTTAAGAGACTTTGTACTAAAATACAATAACCGCACTTGTATATGCACCGATGGAAGTAAGTGCGACGACGCCGTTCAATGTGTCTTTGTTACTGGGACCGAACCGCAATTTTTCGGTTTGCCCAGTTTCACATCCATTTACTTTAGAGAGCTGTATATATTACACTGGGGCATTTTCTCTGTGTGACTGCACCATACTGAGTGATTCCCTCATTGCCCTTTAGAGACTTCATAAGCTGTGCAGCTACTATCCTTTCGTACAGTGTAATCAGGACAATGCGTAACATCTGTAGGCTTTAAACTTGTTGTGGGGAGAGCGTTCCTTTCGTGCTGCCATGCAGAATGGTCCGCTCTTCATGGCAACAGGCTCCGAGAGGTAAATCAGCTGCTTGTAAACTGGTTAACCTACTCTCGTTTATCCGTTCGAAAGGATGTAGTATTGGCTCGTTTACATATCGGCCAGAGTATGTTTACGCACAGCTACCTGTTGAGGAAGGAGCCTGCCACAATCTGTCAGCTGTGTAGGCAAAATTTGACGGTCCGTTATTTGTTGGTAAAGTGTGCTCTTTTACCACATGTATGTAAGATCCACTCTGCAAATTACGAACAGTATTAATGAGCTCCTGGCGGATGGTACCGATGCTGTGAATAGCATTTTTTGCTTTAAAACTACTTTACCCTTTACTCTGAGGATGTAGTTTATTTTAATTCTTGTGACACAATCTCGCTGTTGTACCTCTGATTTTAATAGTGTTTAACCCCGCTTTTACTACTTGTGGCACCACAGCCGATTGTAGCTCAGGTTTTTAAAATTTTAACACTTGCGCATTTTAAAAATGGTGATTTGGTCTTAGTTCCCACTTATAGTTCCACTTTTTTAAAATTAATTTTAGGCCCCCCCTATGATTTCCACCGTTGGAATTTTTAGTTCTAACCGAATTTATCATTAATTTTAACTATCAATGACATTGTATTTTATTCATTTTATGTTTTGGCTTTAACATGGATTTAAAACAGGGCGCAGATAACCCCGTAGTTGAACGCCCTTAAGCCTTATTTATCATCACATCATCATCCACACAGCAGACAGCCGTGTGATGCTTAATTTCGGGGACAAAATTATATGTCCAAGTTTTATCGCCAGTGACAATGTTAGAAACCCGCTGAGAATTGCCTCTATCGAGTCTGGCTAGCATTTCTTCACAACATTCAGCACGGGTGTGCTTCTGCAGATCTGTTAAATCGTGGGACACGCAACGGATGGCACCCTCTTCACGTCAAGATACTCATATTATGTTTAGACAACTACTGACGACCTAATCTCCATAGTTTGCTCAATGTCCTTAAATATCATCCTAGTGTATTCGCGAATCATTATTATCACAGCAACTACGTTTTCTTCTGTCATTGCTCTAGACCATACTTAACCAAGTCGTTCAATTGAGCTCACCCCCCTTTTAAACTCTTGAAGCCACCAAAAATCTGTGGCACGAAGAGCACTGTCCACAGGAGCATCAGGCAAGCACTCAAGGTTTTCAGTGTCAATTAAACCCATTTTAAAATCATATAACATCAATACACGTAAGTCCTTTATTTCATCCTCCATTCTGGAAACCAGCTGTCACCACACTAGATGTTTAAAACCTTTCACTGTAGACTGTAAGGGGTTGGAGAGAGGGATGACAAATTATATATCCTTGAACTGGAAAACAATATGGCTATTCAATAGTGCTATCCGTTTAATTCGATCAACGTTACTTGTTGTTGTTGTTGTTAGGAGACTTCAGTCCTTGGATTGGTTTGCAGCGATTCTCCATTCAGATCTTCTCTCTGCTTTCCGTTTGAGTTCTTCAAATTTACTGCATGTCATATCTTCCATAATTTATTTTATATATTGTGATCTTGCTCTTCCTTTTCCACTTCTTCCTTCTATCATACCTTCTATTATAATATTCAGTGTTCTCTGAAGTCTTAATAAATGGCCTATTAATTTTGTTCTTCTTCTTTTAATTTGGTTCCAAATTCGTTTTTCCGCTTCTGCTCTTTTATATACTTCTTCATTTTTAATTTTGTCACTCCATTTAATTTTTATCATTTTCCTATAGCACCATGTTTCAAATGCTTCTATTCTCTTTCTTTCTGCTTTTAAAATTGTCCAAGTTTCACATCCATATAACATAATACTCCATACATATGTTTGTAATAAATTCTTCTTGGTTTCAAGGCTAATATTGTTTGCAGTAAATAGCTGGTAGTTTTTATTAAAAGCAAGTTTTGCGTGTTGTATTCTACTGGTTATTTCTGTTTTACTCCTTACATCAGCTGTTATTTATCTTCCTAGATATTGAAATATTTCGGTTTCTTATAGTAGTTGCCCATTTAGTTTAATTTTTGTGTTACTATTCCCTTTCTTCCTGCAAGTCATAATTTTTGTTTTTGATTTATTAATGTTTAAGTTGTAGTTGTTCCTTAATGTATTTTCTAATTTGTTTATGAATGTTTCTAAATCTTTCTTGTTCTCCATTAATATTGCAATATCATCTGCAAAGCGGAGCATATTGATTTTTATCCCCTGTATCTTTATTCCAGTGTCTATTTCTTCCGTGATTTCATTTAGTGCACTCTGTATGTATGCATTAAACAGTATTGGGGATAGTGCACATCCTTGTCTCACGCCTTTTCTCATATGGACTATTTCTTAGTTTCTCCCACAGTTTATAATTGCTTTTTCATCCTTATATAGATTCCATATAATCCTAAAATTTCTAAATTTAATTCCCAGGTTTCTAAGCACTCCAAACATTTTGATCCAATGTTATTTAAGATATATATTTTCTAACGTTGTCACCATATTTGGGTCCGGTATATACCCTTGTGAATATCGATGTATATCAAATAACATTTTCTACTTCAGCCGCCACTTGTCTCCATTTAGGTTTAATGTTTTGCACCACTGATAAATCAATAGATTGTAATCTAATTAAACCCTGAAATTTAGTTTAACTCCTCATATTTTGATATCTTACCTTCGTGAAGGATGTCATTTCAGGCACTTCATTTATTGCCAGTTGTTGCTCTACGTCACGGCGTCGTCTACCTGCTGGCATGATACTCACAATATTGGGGTTTCTCATTAAGTTGAGTGTGGCACCCTGTAAATAGAGATATAGATGTACACAAACTGCAACATATAGACCACTTTTGTTAAAAAAAAAGGAATAAAAACAAGAAGATAGTAAACATATCTGTCACATTTGCTTTATATTACGTTTAACACCGTTTACAACTGTGGCTAGTAATGAATCAGCATACTAAACAAACACTACAAATAAAAAACCTATGTGTTCCATTCAGAAGATATTCTCTAGCTATTCTGTAACATATTATTCTTATAGAAACTGTTCCTTTTCTATACTTCATGCTAATCAATGTAAACAGAAGATGGTATGAATGCTCGCATTAATTACTTTCTTATAAGCAGAAGCAGGAGAGAGAGAGAGAGAGAGAGAGAGAGAGAGAGAGAGAGAGAGAGAGAAAAGGAATACACTAGACAAATGTTTTTAAAGATGTTTATACGTGACTGAAGTTCACCTCTTTGCGTGCACAAGGGTTGACAAACCTCCACATGAGAAACGTTTAAGGATTTTAGAACTGAAAACAACATAAAAGAATATCTCGGAGATGGTTATATCCACCTAAGAATGTATATGGCATACATTTATTGTTTTAACGAGATCTACATTTTTGGTGCACCAAGTTTTTTCTATTTCTTACAGTTTACCAGTTATACAAAAAGCATCTAAAATGAAAAGATCTTTACAGGTTAATCCCAGATATTAACCATGTAAATATCTTTAATATTTTTCATAGTCGGCGTACCCTCCCCATATATAGGATTGACAACCCCCTAGAGCCTACTAGCGTGAACCTTGGGGACAGAAGCCTGCCGTAGAGACAACGGCACGTAACCACAGAATGAACAGTCGGGAACGAGTGTTCGGCTTATAGCCAGCATGAGCGTAAGAAAGCGGATGCTATGAAATGAAAGCGAAATGGATGATACAAAAGGTGATAATGGATAAATTGTTTGAATGACTGGCTGGGGAAACCGAAGGCGCCGGAGAAAACCAACCCAAACGCCGTTTAGTCCACCACAAATCCCACATGCAGGCGCTTAGGATCTTACCCAGACCGCCTAGATAAGAGGGGAGCAGTCCAACTACTTTGCTACGGTGCTGCCCTGTATCTTTTATATATTCTATTTTAATCTAAATCTTTAAATCTATTTTTCAGAAAATAAAAAATTTTGAAAACTTTTTTATGTAAAGGTTTGTTAGGAGGGATTTCCTCCAAATCTTCGTATCGCATCCCTGGAATATACCAAACTTAAGTACAAAGTTTGGTATATTTCCGATTTTTCCTTTTTCATTTATCGTGTTCACAGATACATGGAAACAAGGAAACCCTTTTGGAAACAAGGGAGTCTAGAACGTATATTTCCGAGAAAATCTCGGTATCCGATTTTTAGGTGGGCTGCAATACCTTGCCTACCTGCTATATACATTATACACACGTGCTAGAAAGAGTAAACGTTTATTAATGACATTTTTTAAAACCATTATCATGAAGACGGCCAAATGTTTATGGCGTTACATCTCGTTTATTGAATTGTACACCACAAAACAATGTTTACATTTACGCTTTTCATTTTGAAATTGATTTTCGCAACGAAATAATCAAATCTCAAGCCCCATTACACTGAATTATTTGTATAATCTGGTAGGAATTTTGAACACATAAAACGCAAATTCTAGACTATGCTCTTAAAACACTGGTTGATGAACATGTTGTCAAAACGCTACATATAAGAGAGCCTTGATTATCAATCACTATATGAAATTACACAAATCAATAGTTATTAACTAAATCATCATTTATATTTAGGCTTATATAATAAAACGATGCGGCGTAAAAGCTCGCATCTGAGATGGTTGGAAAAGCTCCAACAGCCACACGGATATCCTGACCACGGACAACGTCTATGTTCTCACTACAGATGGTCGTGATGTAGGATAAACGGTGCATCCGTAACCGAAACTGCATCGGGTTGTTGCCGATAAAGACGCAGCAACACCGTCCGATACCCTCTCCAAGAGTTACCATTTAATATCCGTAAGATATTCAGAGAACGGGCACATCGCTGCGTAATGTGTGATGACCAGCAAAGTTTGTGATCGAATATCAACTCAAGAAATTTCATCTGCAAAAGGAATTAGTTTTAGAACAAATTGGAGCGGAGACAAGAATCGCCTTTTATGGCGCCACAAATCAACGCAAAGGACCGCCCGGTTAGGAAACCAAAGGCGCTCTTAGAACTCCAATTTAAAAACATATCCAAACACTGTTTCAGCCGGCGTTCCAAAATCATTGTACGGTTAGAAATACAAAAGACTGCAAATTTACTATAGAAAACAGTGTAAAGCTTAGCATGGAATAGTTGCCTCCGTAGCGTAATGGTTACGATGCTTACGCCATATACACCAGATCGCAGGATCAAACACGGAGGAGAACGACGGATGCTTTTTGGGGTGTAAAAATCCTTAGTATGGTTTCCTTCGATAGGGAAATAAAGGCGTTGGGCCTGTGGTGTAGATTTACGGCACGTAAAAGAACCTCAAGCCTGAGAGAGTAGCGTCTGAGCAAAATTAAGCGGTATTTCACTCCCAATTTAGCATGGTGAACTGAGAGCCACAGCAGTTAAGTATCGTCCATAAATAACGCGGCATTTACATGTTTAGTACCCAAACCTGAGTCCTTACTTGGAAAACATGTATTTCATAAACTTTTAAATTGAACAACGCTAGGAGCCGACGTGTATTCCAGTTGTGTAGGAAGCTCAATATCCATGTTCGCCAACACTTACCTTGAGATTTCTCGAGGTAAAAGTATTCCGGCTGATTCAGAGTTCTTTAACAATCTGACCATGGTTTGCGTCAATACTGATGCTGAGCGACGTCGTTGAAAGCCGCATTGGGCATTGCTGAATAGGTGTTAAGCTTCCAGCCACCACACTAACCTCCCCTCCCCTTTCAGGGTCCTACTAGGGTAGGTACGGATTTGGCGCACCCGGGGTCACCAACCAACCTTGACTCCCTCAGTGAGCAACCTCTGAGTGCTGAGGGAGTCAGTAGGTTTTGATATCCACCCACGTGTCCCCTCAGGGGCCTACTACGGTAGGTACGGGTTTGGCGTACCCGGGGTTCCTGAGCCCCTCACCAACGCTTCAACCTACGCATCGCCATTCGGTGTTACCACGTCTTCTGTTTCTTCTGTTTGTTTACTTTATCACCCTCTTCCTCTTCTAAGCTTACGGAGATTATTACTGACCAGGGGCTCACTTTATATTACTACGGGTTAGGCGTACCCGGGGTGCCCGAGCCAATTTGCCCTCATTGAAATTATCTCATTTACATCTGTCACAGCCACATTAGACTCCACTTATAGTTACACGTTCCATTCCTCCTTGTGATATCATCTTCCTCTGCTAGGTTTATAACATTTTTAGGTTAAAGGTCTTTATACTTATGAACTCCAGTCCTACCCACAGGGATCTTTCCTATCTTCGTGGTTCCTGTCCAAAGCTTTCGACACAGCTTTCAACGTGTGTGCTCTCCGGAGGTCTGAAATGTAAAGGTTGAGAGCACTCCTCACAGCCCATTTCGTACGAGCTCCCCAGGGGCCTATTTCGGTAGTTACGGGTTAGGTGCACCAGGGGTCCCGAGCAACCTTGGACTCCCTCACTGGGCAACCTCTGAGTGGTGAGAGGGTCAGTAAGTAAAAATGCCCACCCATGTGTAGGCCGTGCGTGGAGGCCCGTGTCGGTGGAAGGGAATATCCTGGTTGGTTGAGTGTTGCGTACCTGACCCTGGGCTTCTGCTTTTCAGTAACTAGGGAGGGCGCGCAGCCTAATACACCGCTTTGATTTTAGCTTCGCCTTAACGGGAGGCTAGAGACTAACACACCCCTAGTCAATTAACCAGTACAAGGTATTATATCGAACTCCAGGGTGAGTGGGACGGCAAGCCTGCTATATACCATTTTTATGGCTACCAAAAACAAAAATAAATTGTAATTGGAAAAGAAGTATTTTAGTACAGTGGTCCTCGCTACTTGGTCATCACTCGGACGGAGGAAGGTCGTGCATATACATCGGCTAGCCCGTTTACTATACAAAAGGGTTTGGACAAAATTGCTGGCCCGGTTAACTCTTGTATGAAATCGCAAAATGTTACTCTCCTAGGAGAATCATTTATGGCATTCTAGGCAAGCAAACTACTATAAACTAACATGTAAGGCAGCTGGACCGATAAGGTCGAACAGCACAGAAGATGTTGAACTCCTCACGCGCCGTTACTACCCGGTTTGTCCACTGAGGAGCTTCAAGAGGATCTATCAGGCATATGTGTTACATCTGTTTACAGGGTTCAACGTAAGGTAAATGGTGAATTTGTTGCTACCCGTGCCCTGTTCCTTACCTTTGATCTGGTAGATATCTCCCAAAGGAATAAGGCAGGGTATGAAACCATCGAGGTTAGGCCCTATATCCCAAACCCACTCAGATGTTAAAACTGCCAGCGGTTTGGACACACCTTTGAGTTTGGTACTGGTCATTCTACTTGTGCAATATGTAGAGCAGCATCGCACGATGTAGCTTGTACGACCACTCCATGCTGTGTCAATTGCAGCGGGGAGCATCCATCTAGTTTCTGATATTGTCCCCGTTTTACGGAGGAAAGAGGGATCCAGGGGATACGGTTGAGAGAGAAGGTGTCCTTCTCAGAAGCACGTAAGCTCCTGCGTCTCAGCCAAACGTCTGTCCTGCGCTCGGGTACCTATTGCTCAGCGGTAGCTTAATCGGTTCCGAGGCGGGAAATCGCAACTGAAACTTTTGATATGAACCAGGCAACAGTCTCTGACAAGGTACCTATAGCCAGACAACACCCAAAGACCCCCACTTCTAAATCTCCACCGGCATCAACGTCAGCCACCACTGCGAATGTTAAGAGGAGCCCAGAAAAGGTGTCGCCCAAATCTTCGAACTCGGGCACTAAGACCGACTTATCCGTTTCGTATTCTGCACAAGCCAAACCATTTAAACAAGTTATATCAAGACCGACTTCCTAAAACGAAATATTAGGTCAACTCCCAAAACCTCTAATGGAAGAAAAAGTCCAAGTCCTTCTCCACGTCGAATATCTTCGGAGGAATCTTCGTGGTGGGGGAGGGGGGAGAGTACATATCGTCGAAGACCACCTGCGTCGATCAGCACCTCCAATCTGTTCTCCGTGCTTGAGCCGAAATTTTCCATTGGAAAGAGGGGTACCCCGTGGAGGAAATGGAGCATGAGGATACCGCCCCCACTGGTAGACGGACAGTGAAAAAGCGGCAAGATCAGACTCCTGAAAACAGTGTAACTCCGATACCTAAAAAGAACAAATTTCACCAACCAGCATTGCCAAATATGCAGAAACGTCTTTCCATTTAAATCTTAGCCATAACTTTTGACCATGGCTAGCCTGCAGAGGAACATACGCGGTATTAGAGCGCATCTACCGGAGCTTGAACTGTTGTCGCACCAGAATCAACATCTGGTGATTTGCTTTCAAGAGAGTAAACTCCGACCACATGACAACGTTGCCTTCAGACACTATTCCGCTTTTCGGTGAGATTTGTCACCAGAAGAGGATGTACCCTCTCATAGGGGTACTATGATACTCGTCGGAGATGTATGCTGAATCCGGGTACTTACAATCTGACATCCAGTCGGCCGTTGTACGGATCACACTTCCATCTACTACCTTTACCATATGTAGTATATATCTGCCTTCCTCATTTGACCTCTCGCGCATTGATTTGGACGACCTATTTCCCCAGTTGCCAACCCCATTTCTGTTCGTGGGTGACGTGAATGCCCACCATCCATTGTGGGGCTGACCTCGGGCTTATGCGAGAGGTCATCTAATTGCCGATTTCTTGGGCAGTTGTCACCTCTCTCTCTTGAACATCCGTGAGCCTACATTTCTTTCTGACCCCTTGTACAGTTTCTCACACTTAGGCATAGCTCTTTGTTCTCCACAATTAGCAGTCCCCTTACACTGGAATGTCATCTCTGAATTACACCCTAGTGACCACTTTCCAATTCTTATTAATCTCTTGGCACAGGTTGAATGTTCCCAACGTTTACCTTAATGGCGCTTGGATCGAGCCAATTGGGATCTTTACTCCGGGTGGGCCGTTTTAACTGTAGCGGGCATCACCTGGTGGATTTATTAGTTGAAAATCTCGAAGCAACAACCCGTTGTGCTGCTGAACCGTCCATTTAGCGGTCGACTGGCCTATCTCGTCGGATTCCCGTTCCTTAATGGACGGACGATTTTTAGGACGCAATTCGCGCCCACAGACGTGTTCTTCGGCATTTCCAGCGTCACCCTACGCAGGATAACCTAATACAATATAAGAAACTGCGTGCTAAATTCAGAGAAGTAATTAAGGACAGCAAAAAAGCAATCATAGAACTAGCTTTGTAAGCTCCTTTAATTAACGTGCACTTTCCTCTGTCGTATGGGATAAGTTACGGCGTGTGGCCATTTAATCGACCCATACACCAATCGACGGTCTCAGAGTACATGCTGGAGCTATTATTGTTCCGTTTGACGTATTGAACGCTTTAGGCAGCGCTTTTGTCCATGTATCTAGCTCAAATAATTATTCCCCTGAGGATCTTGCCGTTAAGGTTCGGGTGGAATCTCAAGGCTATTCCTTCTATTCCGGAAACCTTGAGGATTACAATCGCCTATTAACCATGGCTGAGTTAGACCACGCTCTTACATCTTCGCGAACCTCTGCACGAGGTCCAGATGACATCCGCGTTGAAATGTTGCATCGTCTCTTACCTGACGGTAAGGCGTTGCCGCTCCAGGTCTATAATCATTTTTGGGTTGACGCCACCTTCCCAGATAAGTGGCGGGAAGCCGCCATCATCTCAATTTTGAAGCCTAGAAAGGACCGTCAGCTCCCGTCCCATTTGCCTCACCAGTTGCGTTTGCAAGGTGATGGAACGCATGATCAATGGCAGTTGATGTGGTGGCTAAAATCTGCCAATTTACTGACCAACACCCAGTGCGGTGTTCGCCGACGTTGGGCAGCAGTAGACCACATTGCATCACTGTCGATGCAGATCATGAACGGATTTCTTAAGAACTTCAAACAGCTGGAAACATCATTGCCCTGGAGAAGGCGTATGATATTTGTTGTCGAGCAGGGATCTTACGCTCCCTCCTTAACTGGAATCTACGTGGACGCCTACTGTTATTTCTTCAGGAGTTTATGAGGGACCGCGTTTTCCGAATAAAGATTGACTCGATTTTATTTAACCTTTTTATTCAAGAGAACGGTGTGACACATGGATCAGTTTTCAGCGAGACGCTGTTTTCTATAGCGATTGGCTCTATCTCTCTATGACTTCCCCCAGGTGTCTCGTCCTGCTTATTCGTGGAAGATTTGCCATCTTCTGCACTTCTCAGTGTACGCCCTTTTTGGAACGTCGTCGTCAAAAGTGTTTAGACGCCCTTTATGATTAGAGCTCAAAAAAACGGCTTTCGATTTTCCACTGAGAAGTCAGTCTGCGTGAATTTGCTGCGCCATAAAAGTCGGTTGTCATCTTGTCTTCCACTCGGGCCAGATTCACTTCCCTTCGCTGATGGGGCGAAGTTCCTGGGGTGGATTTTCGCTTGGAAAGTAGGCTGGTCACCACATATAGCACAGCTGATAGCACGATGTGACCGTTCTATGAATATTTTACGGATACCGAGTGGCAAGTCTTGGGGAGCTGATCAGACAGTGCTGCTCCGTCTTTATCGTACGTTGATCCAATCCAAGTTACGCTATGGATGCATTGTTCATTCCTCAACCTGACCATCTGTGCTGAGACGACTAGACAAGGTCCATAATCAAGGCATCCGTGTGGCTGTTGGTGGTTTTCCAATCAGCCTTTGTGAGCTTTTACGCCGAATCAGCAGAAGCTCCTCTAAGCTGTCGGCGGGATGTCTTATTAGCCAATTACAGCTCTGGGCTTAGGAGCATGCCCACGCATCAACTTCGTCGATTTCCTGTTCCCTGGTGGACAGATGCATATCTGGATGACCCTCGTGCCCGCAGACGTGCTCTTCGGATTTTCCAGCGTTGCCCTATGCTGGCTGACTTGATACATTATAAGAAGATGTGAGCTAAATCTCCACAAGTTATTCAAGACTGTAAAAAGCAATCATGGAGCGAGTTTGTAAGCTGTTTAATAAACATTAACCCTGCTCTGTCGTATGGGATAAGTTAAGGCCTCTGGCTGTTAAATCGACCCATCCACCAATTGCCGTTCTCAAAACACCTACCGGGGCTGTTGTTGATACATTTGCCGAAGCGAACGGCTTAGGTACTGCTTTTGCTCAGGTGTCTAGCTCAGACCATTATTTCCCTGTGTTTCTTGCCGTGAAGACTCAGATGGAATCACAAGGATTCTCATTTATTTCCGGAACCTCCAGAATTACAATTGACTCTTCACCATGGCTGAGCCAGACCGCGCACTTTCATCTTCGCGACACTCTGTGCCAGGTCCAGAGTGTCGCGAAGATGAAAGTGCGCGGTCTGGCTCAGCCATGGTGAAGAGTCAATTGTAATTCTGTAGGTTCCGGAAATAAATGAGAATCCTTGTGATTCCATCTGAGTCTTCACGGCAAGAAACACAGGGAAATAATGGTCTGAGCTAGACACCTGAGCAAAAGCAGTACCTAAGGCGTTCGCTTCGGCAAATGGCATCCACGTCCATATGCTGCAACATCTCCCTCCGAGGGTAAGACTTTCCCCTTCGAGGTCTACAGTCTATGGGTTAATGTCACTTTTCCCGAAAAGTGGCGGGAGGCCACCATCATATCTATGCTTAAACCTGGAAAGAACCGTGCTCTTATGTCCACCTATCGTCCTATTTCCCTCACCAGTTGCGTTTGCAAGGTGCTACAGCATATCATATATGGACGTTTGGTGTGGTAGCTACAATTCCACAATTTACTGACAAACCTCAAGTGCGGTTTTCGACGAGGTCTTGTATCGCTGTCGACGCAGATCATGAATAGCTTTCTTAAAAACTGTTGAACAGTCTGGATGTGTTTTGACCTCGAGAAGGTTTATGATACGTGTTAGTGAGCGGGGATCTTACGTTCCCTTCTAAACTGGAATATACGTTGTTTATATAGGAGTTTATGAGAGACCGAGTTTTTCGAGTAAGAGTCGCTTCGATAGTCTCTAACCTTTTTATTCAAGAGAACGGTATACCACAGGGATCGGTTTTGAGCGTGACACTCTTTCCTAGAGCGCCTAATTCTATATCTCAGTGTGTACCGCCAGGTGTTTAATCCTCTTATTCGTAGACCGCTTTGCCGTATTTTGTACTTCTCAGCATACGTCCTTTTTGGAACGCCGTCTGCAGCAGTGTTTGGACAATCTTTATGTTTAGAGCTCAAAAAACGTCTTTCGTTTCCCAACTGAGAAATCCATCTGCGTTAGTCTTTGGCACCGATGGTGGCGATTGGCGACTTCTCTTCGATTTGGGTATGTTGAGGCGAGACTCCTGTGGTTTCTATTCGATCGCAAACTCTTCTAGTCACCACCTATAACACAGCTCAAAGCGCGGTGTAACCATTCTGTGAATATTTTACGGATACTAATTGGCAAATCTTGGGGGGCCGATCGGAGAGTGTTTCTCGGTCTCTATCGTGCGCTGATCAGATTCAAGTTAGAATACGGACGTTTTATGTATTCCTCAGCCGGACCATCTGTGCTGAGACGGTTAGATAGGTCCATAATCAGGGTATCTGTGTGGTTGTTGATGCTTTTCCCACCACCCCAGTAGTATGCCTCCTCGCCGAATCGGCAGAACCCCCTCTGCGATTTCGGAGGGGTGTTGTATTAACCAATTATAGCTGTGGGCTAAGTGCCTGACTGCGCATCCAAGGTTTACTAGTTTTTTTCTCCCCTGAGCTGGATGACCCTCTTCTTTAGCCCAAGGTTGGCAGGTTTCCGTTTCCGAGAGCTGCTTCAGAAACAGAATATCAGAATTCCTAGCATGTTTCCCAAGCAGCAAAGGGTACACCCACCTTGGCTGCGTGCCTCTCCCATGTAAATCTCGGAATGGCAGCGTACGCGAAATATGCTACGCCTGTGTCTAGTATCCGTTTTTATTTTTTAGAATTTTTATCAAAATACATTGGCCACTTTCATCTATACATCGATGGTGGTAAATGTAACGACGCAGTTGCATGTGCCTTTGTATCTGGGACCGAACCCTCCACTTTTGGTTTATCTAGCAGCACATCTATTTACTACACAGTGGTCTATGCCATATACCGCGCCCTTCTCTATGTTCGTAGTCGAAATTGGAGTGGCTGCATTTTATTCAGTGATTCCCCAAGTGCCCTTCAGAGCACTGTTCAACTACTATCCTCTCCTACAGCGCATCCAGGGTACCCTCCACATTTTATACGCTTCTGGCGTTAAAGTGAAGGGTGCATTGTTTCCTGGACACATGGGCTTGCAAGGGAATGAACTTGCAGATTTGGCAGTGAAGAGCACGGTTACCGAACGTAGTGTAATTATTATGTGCGTAGCATCTGACGATTTTAAGCTTGTTGCCCGCAGAGCGATGTTTTCGACCTGGCACGCCGAGCGGTCAGCTCTTCCCGGGAACAAACTTAGGGAGGTAAAGGAGCTTCCCGTACGCTAGGCAAGCTCTTCACTCATATCTCGACGTGGAGAGGTTATGTTGGCAAGATTGCCCAATGGTCATTGTTATTTTACACATAGGTGTCTATCTGTTTGTGAAGGAGCCTCCACTTATCTGTCCACTTTGTGGAGAATCGTTGACCATTCGTCAGGTGTTACTAGAGTGTGTTCCTCTAGCACACATTCGCACATCCCTACAACTGGAAACAAGTCTAGCAAAGGTTTTGTAGGACGATAACAGAGAGGTGAGAAAGGGTTTTTAACCTTTTAGCTAAATGTAACTTTCGCACTGCGCGTTTAGTTGTTTTAATACCCTAGTAGTCCGCATTTGCTTTTTGCTTTCTTTCTAATGCATCGCTTTTATACTAAATGCTTCGTTTTAGCAGCCTTTTATGCCTATTTTAGCCCCATTTAGTTTTATTACTCATCTTTGATTGTTAGTTTAGTTGGCTTTTTACACTCGTTTTATGCATCGTGTTAGCTATTGTTCTTATTCTGACTGGTTTTAGCTTGCTTTTAACTCTTGGTTTTTGCCATACGTTTTAGCAGGCCACCAATAATCTTGCAGTTGGGCGCCCAAAACCCAATCTATCATCATCATCATCGTGATCATGGTAAACACAGTGCTATATCCAGGTGTGAGATACTGTTAAAGGCATCAAGAAGAAATGTAGAGTCATCAGTGTTCAAGAGATGTCGACAGCTAGCTTAGCTCTTGAACAAGCCTGACCTGAGCCCCTACACGAAGCCTACCAACAGAAAAGTTTTTGATTGCACGGAAAAGAGATCTTAAGGATCAATGAGTGGCATCATGAACTAGAGGCTTCTAGATCTTCAAGCTTCCATCACTGCCACGAACACGTCACATTAATTCACTACTGCTGATCTATCCATCTGGATAGGCAGCATATCTGCACAACTGAAGAATCTACAAGACCTGCAAAGGGTATACACTTACTGTCACACTGCCTCAGCGCAGTATTTAAACCCTCAACACTAATCAGCAGCAACACACCACTGTTCTATCTGCACAGATTGAACAGCTCAATGTTCCACAACCAACTTCGTATTCAAACTGATTCCTTCCTACATTCTCTACCTATAGTTCTACTCCCCTCAATATGACCTTTGTACAACCAGGCTGCAGTCAGATTTGATTGTTGTAGCCCAGATATGATCTATCACATTTTCCCGTATTTTGTCCTTCATGCACTACTGCGGGTGCTATGTTGGACTGCACAAATGCTGTTACATCGCGTAAAGAAAGCACAGTACGTTTGTATCATGTGGAAGGTTTTTAAGTCGATAGGTCGCGTTTACTCGGAAAACCCCACCCCACATATACCTCCAAACATTACACCTCCGCTGGGGGGTGAAACCAGTAATGTCGTTTCCCTTCCTCGGTAGAAAAAGACATTTTTCAATGACCGCCTCAGCATAGCATATCAGTCCACCGCCGCTGATCTGTCCACACGGATAGATGGTATTGCTACACAGCTGAAGGTCCTCACCGCAATCAACAACTTCAGCAATAACGACTCTGCATTATCAGCTGCCTCACAGTCACCTCAGCAGGGTTTCATGCAGTTGTATGAAGTGCTTCTGAACGTGTAGCGAATCCTGGCTAACTTCTAGTACAAACAACAGCAGCAAGGACAACGGAGACGTCACCCAGAATAACTGCGCTTTACTTTACTCTTCCTGCACCATCTCCACTGAACCCTAAGCTACTGCCAGGTTTCGTGACCGTAAACTAGGGCATTACCTTTACCCGTTCCCGCGTAATGTGCGACAAAATTTTACCTTTCACACACAATCGGGTGTTATGCGGGACCGCACGGATGCACAGCGTTGCATCGCTTATCACGTGGAGGGGTATAACGGGGACTGAATGCAGGAATGTACTTTCACTCTCCAGGATTAAAAAGTCTTTATCCCAGCATGTGAATGTCGGGGCTAAGTCGCGGTGACCTTCTGTCTGAGAACCACCCGTCTTTTCTTCGACGAGGGCACAAAACCACTCGTAAGGAGTATGCAGCTAGAAATGGAGGTCCTGAAAGCCGTTTTGGCGTCATGTGTTACCCTTGTTTGGGCGACTTCTGGTCATCGAGATAAACCAACTGGAGTACCACCGAGTCTAACGATCCTGCTGCATCGGACGCAAATAAAGTAAATAAATACAGTAATAAAATCTGCATATCCCACCCCCGGCGCCTTGGTTACTATACAGAAGCATATATTCAAACTTTATATGTATTTCCCGAAAACATTACATAAAAGTTACTATATTTATAAAACAAAATAAATTAAAATAACGTAAAGAGAAAAAAAATACTAAATCAAACTTATTAAACAATAACAACTTACTCCAAGAAATGAGAAAGGAATAATTATTTTTATTACACTAACTGAAACTAGACGACAGGGAGTAAGTTAAGGAAAAAATAATAAACATATAAATACAATTATGTCCAATATTTACTGGATAACCAGTAAATGTAACTGTAAACCTATTACGGCTAACTACAAAAAACGAACTTATATCCTCTGGAAGCCAGCGGTAAATGTACTGGAAAATAGCACTCAACCTATATGTTAACCTATGTATAGTAAAGTTCTTGTAGTTAAGGTTATTAATTCCTCAAAGGGGCCTTTATTATTTATTTTTATTATTATTAATATTGATATACCTTTAATATTAACATTATTATTATTATTATTATTATTATTATTATTATTATTATTATTATTATTATTATTATTATTATTATTATTATTATTATTATTATTATTATTATTATTATTATTATTATAATTATTATAACTATAATTATTATTTTTATTAATACTGTTATATTCGTTTCTCATTTCACTTTGTTTATTTAAAATATTAAATAAATAATTTGTTTCTCTCAATTTAACCTTTTGGTTAATAACTACTTCATTCTTTTATTTTATAAATTCACTATAACGCAATTTTTAATATCTTACCTACTTTATATATAATTACTTTTAGTAATTTTAACTATAATATAATATAAGGTTATTTATTTTAACACAATGTATATATACTTTCTTTTCTTTTTCGCTTAACATTCGACCTCACCATTTATCACTTGACACTGATTCTATCTAAACTTCGCCAAAGCATTCACTTCACCACCAACAAAATGTAGCACACTTTCACCTTTAAACACACTCCATCATAAAGCAAGTCCTCCCTCTCTAGTTTCACGGACCTCTCCTTCTAATCAATCCTCCTTCCTCGCCACCTAAGTTATCCGCGACTCTTCATTCGTTGCCCGCTACTGCATATCCCCCCTTTCTCTCCCCATTAATCTCTCTCTCTCTCTCTCTCTCTCTCTCTCTCTCTCTCTCTCTCTCTGCAAGGCTCCTTCTACCCTCTCTTTCCATACTGTACTCTTTCCAACTCTTCTCCTGTAGTCCCAATACGTGTTATTTTAACCTCTTAAGGGTCCATTTCTTCATTTCTCAACCCCATCTTGGCGTTCTATACATTTGCAAAACACCCTCTTATGCTAGTAGTATGCTGGATGCTTTCATCTACTTTTAAGTCTTCTACTTTAATGCTTCTACTACTTCATCTTCTACAGCTCTTGTATGTCCTTCTGTCATTTATTCCTCTTTACTTCCTGCTTCTTCTATTTTACCTCAACACTCCTGTTCCTCAGTTTCGTCTTCATAAATACTATGTGGCATTAAATTAAACTAGTATAATACGCCTTGTAAATTTTGTATAATTAATCTTTCTGGTCATCTTAAAACTTTCTCCTCAGGTATATTTACTTCAATTACTTCTTGTGTTGGAGCTTCTTCCTATTCTATTTTATTTACTTTATTTGCTAATACAGGATTCCTTAAAATTTCGTATATAGAAAAACCTCTAAGTTTATCCCTCTCGTCATTTAATTGACGTCCATATTTCTTGCACTCAAACAAAACGTACTCCGGTGTATCTTGTATTTGACAAAGGTTTCATATACTGTTATTGCTCTTATTTATCTTTTTCCAAAAAGTCTTAGAGGGACCATATTCTTCTATATAATGAATCACTCCTTTAGGTGGTTTTATATGATTTAAGCTTAATCTTTCTTCAATGTTCCCAAATAAATTAAAAACTCTTTTTCCTACTTCTGTATTCTCCCATTCTCTCTTCTAGTTTCCTTTTATGGCCTTCTTTATGTCTAAATACTGCATACATCGCTGCCGTACAATTCGCTCTACCATATCATAGTTTCTTCTTTTTACCCAAAATTTTGCTCTCGTTGTTCTAATTATATAATCAATGGGCCAAATTGCTGTAGTTTCCAATAATGCCATTGTTGGCGATGTATTTATTGCCCCTGTAAATCGTATAAAATTTTCCTTTGCGCACTTCTCAATAATCGTCTAGTTTGGACATTCTCTGTCCTTATTGCCCAAATGCCAGCATGGCATGACAAAATTGTCATAATTGGTCATTATGGTAGATTGTAGATGTGTTTAAGGTAATTTTAAAATTCTTTTCAAGTGATCCAGAGAGCTTCATGATGTTATTTTCAGCTTTAGAACTAATATGTTCGGTATGTGTCCTAAAATTCAATTTTTCATGTAACATAACTCCTAAATACTTAACATTTTTCTGTCTCCTAATTGTCTGGTTATTAATCTTTATACCAGGACCTCCCTTGAAATTGCTTTTAAACAACATGTGGGATGATTTACTGGAAGCAATTTTTATTTTCGATTTTATACATCATTCATGCAGCTTTAGAAGCACTAAAATTGCTTTAGTTTGCAACTCTTGCCACTATTAACATTAAATCATCCGCATATGTATTGGTATTCAATATGTTTCCATCGTTTTCAAATTTCTCTAATAATGTTTCTAGCACAGCATCCCAGAAATGGGGCCCCAAAACTGAGCCTTGAGGTCATGCCTTAGTAATACTTTTAAATGAGTTTTTAACAATAATCATTTAGAATTCTATACACATATACAAATTGGATAATATAGCTGATTTAGACGTGCAAAGATGTGCAGCCACCACAAATTGTCAAAGGCTGCAGAAATATCTGATAGTATTCCAATTACGAATGTTTTTTGACTAGTCTTCACTGTATGAATAACAGGATTAATTGTATCTTCCGTTGATAAACCTTTACAAAATCCATATTGTTTTGTATTCATACCAATCATTATTCTATATTCTGTAATTCTTTTACGTATTAATTCTTCAAAAATTGTACCAAAAGTGCTTATTTGGCGTATGGGTCTATATAACTCAGGTTGTGTCTAATCCTTATCATTATCCTTTCTTAAAGTCACCAATTTTGCTTGCTTCCAACATTTAGGGTACTTTCCTTTCCATAACCAATCATTAAATAGTAAATATAAAAAGGGTATTACATCATCCTTCAAATTAAAAAAAACACCTCATTAGTAATTCCATCTGGCCCGGCATTTTGTTTTCGCTTGAGGGTATTAAATATTAATGTTATGTCTGGCATATCAAATGGATAAACTACTCATGAGTTAATATTAAACGTTAATATATTTATTCAACTTACTATGCGTACTTTACTATCCGTTAATTTTTCGTGATCTGGTAATAATGTTTCCAGCAGTACATGTACTGCATCTTTCCAATCCTTTGTCATTTCTCCATTCCCTTTGTCTATCGTTGTTAACATCTCGGGTTTTTTAATCTTATCCATAACAATCTTGTACGGCATCCCTTATGCGTCAGTAACCAATTTTTCTTCTACAAATTTCTTCCACTGTTCCTTCTTTGTGTCTTCTAGCAATTGTTTATATTTGTTTTTGGCTTCCCTATGTTTTCCTAGGTGAATTTCTCTTTCCACATAGGTGATAGATTTTTGATAAATTCTTCTCAGTTTTCGCCTATGTGTCCTTGCTTTTTGAAGCAAATCTGTCCAAATTTTATCTCTATATATTTTAGGTCTGGATAATTGGAGAAAGCCAAAATGCGTGCACTTCACCGCTGGTGCCCCTACTGTGGCTCCAACGATACACACAACCTCCATGTTAACAGGCAAGCCCAGTACTCTGTACACCCAAAGGGCGGGCAATCAAAGCACACAGCTGGACAGCACCATTTCCACCGGACTGAGCCGCCGATGCTCCATCACCTGGAGCCTCGACGTACATTGTGACTGGAAACGCCATTCAGGGCTGGAGTACCGTACCCAGGCCCCTTCTATCTTCACTCGAAGAGGCTTTCAGTGACATCATCCAACATAAACTAAAGGTACTGCAAGCTATAGTCTCCACCGCCAGTACGTCATATCAGCTACCGCCGGTGATCTATCCACGTGTATACATAGTATAACTACACAGCTGAATGTCTGCAAATATAAACCGAAACATCAACGGCATTGCATCATTAATATAGTTGTCGTCATCCTCAGTTACCTCAACACCGCCTCAGCAGTTTCATACCAATGTATGAAATGCTGCGAACATGCAGCGATTCCTTGCACATTAGAGATCAACGAAAATCTACAACAAGGATGATGAAAAAATCGCTCAGAATAATTCCGCTTTACCGATACCTTTCTCACACCATCACCAGTGAACCGCTAGGATGCAGCCCTAGTTCATGACTGTAGCCTGGAACTAATATTTCACCAACTCCTGCAGAATTTTCAGATATGACTAACGCGGGTGCAAAGAGGACCTGCAAGGGTGCAAGGATCAATCACGACCACACAGCATTGGATAGTTTATCCCGTGAAGCGGTTTCCAGTGGGGAAAAAGGATCCGTTGGTGAGTCCCATATATCATCCCCGTCATTGTATTTCCGCTGAGGGTCGAATGCGGGAAAAAAAGAAGACCCCCATACTCTTCGTCTTCTTTTATTCTCAAGACACCATAGTGAAGAAGAGTGGAGCAGCCATGTAGCGCAGCATTTGCCCATCTGCCAGCACCACCTCCTGGACAGGTTGGCCTTCCGGGCCATGAACTGATGGGTTTGGCGGCAAAGTTGGCAATTACGGGGCGCAGTTTGAAAATAAGTCGAGCCACAGCTGAGGATTTTAAAATAGTCCTACAGAGAGAGGTTTTATCTGGCTGGTGCGCTGAGTGGTCGGCTCTCGTACGGAATAAGCTTCGGGAGGTTAAAGACCTCCCTAACAACTGGGTTACCTCCTCAAGTTTATCTCGTCGTGAGGAGGTTAGTGTGGCTCGTTTGCGCATTGGCCACTGTATTTTT
Source organism: Hymenopus coronatus (assembly GCA_030762935.1). Lineage (NCBI taxonomy): Eukaryota > Metazoa > Arthropoda > Insecta > Mantodea > Hymenopodidae > Hymenopus > Hymenopus coronatus. The sequence continues at coordinate 539,380 of JAUKNX010000035.1, read as the reverse complement.
ACTCATTCGCATTTAATTCGGAAGGAACCTCCACCTATCTGTCCGCTCTGCGGCGAGGCGCTTTCTGTCCATCATGTCTTGGTGGAGTGTGCTCCTCTAGCACAATTACGAGCCACTCTCCAACTGCTGGCCGGGATTTCGGAGGTACTGGCCGATAATACTAGAGCGGTGGATAAGGTTTTTAAAATTTTAGTCCAAGTGACATTTAGCCTCAGAATCTAGTTTTATTTTGCATTTTAGGTTTTGACGGCAGACTATGAGGGACATGTAAGGCTTTTATATATTTTAGTACCATTGCCACTTTGAGGACTCCATTTTAACCCTTTTACCTCCTGTTCTCTCGATTGTGTGCTATGTTTTTGTAGATTGACATATGTCTTTGTGCGTTAATGTTTTTCTTTTATCCAGAATTTGTGAAATTTTTATTCTCCGAGTTATTTTAATGGTGCTTTTCATTTTTGGTATCTTTCGGGCTTTTATCGATTTTTAAAGGCTGCTTTTTATTTCTGGTTTTAGCCGCCATTTTATTTTTTGAGGGCGCTAATAACCTTTGTAGTTTAGGGCCCTTAAACCCCAATCATCATTATCATCTGCCACTACCGAGGTAGCTTCTTCATTTCCGTCGTGTAGTACTAGCTGCTACTCAGCGCAGCCAGTCGCTGGCCCTGACTCTCCACTGAATGTAGGCTAGCAGTCCATCAATCACCATATCATCGCCTTTCCAGTGCCGCCATCGTCGAGGAATTCAGAGATTTGTAAGCGAGTTTCACGGTTGCTGCAGCGCAGCAAAAGTTGTCTCTGAGGCCATTAGTATCTTCTCCGTCCGGGATCTGACGTCGCTGGTACGCATGCGTCTAGCTAGTCATGGGTAACAAGAAGCCGTCTTGATGTGAACCTTTCCAATGTTATGGAGGCTGCTTCGCTGTCAATTCAGCCATGACACCGTGTAACTCCATGCCGCCGCTGATGTGTCTACAGGGACAAAGAGAACCATCACCTAGGTGTCATTATGATGCCGCTTCATCCACCAACACAGCATACCAGGAGAATGAATTTCGCCGCCAAAGGCACTTCTGCGCCACATATGAAGAAACGTCATACTTCATCGGCGAGGCACTGCACCCTCTGCATCCCCAAAGGCTGGAGTAACCAACACCTGGCCCATGCACAATCATCGCCGCCTCCATCACCACCATTATCATGAGCAGCGAAGTTCACCTTAGGCGCAATTATCAAGAAAGTCCGGGCTCTAAGCGAAACCATTCAGGATCTTCATTTTTAGTTCGTCAACAAGCTAACGGCACTGCCGGGTCACTTTTAATAGCATCAGCCAGGATCGAGAGTTTCATCATCTCATTACAAAGCCTTCGCCGACTCTTCAATGCATCATATAGGGTCCATAGATGTGACTCTATTTGCTATTGAAGCATTCTCTACACACGATGTACACCCATGTTAAAACCGCACACCGAATGAAGCACGTCAAGGCAACACAGATGTACGCTCAGAGGCTCTTGTGTCGGATGACGCATCACTGACTTCATATGACTAAACCTTTTTCAGAACTTTCACATTTACCCATTCCAATACCACCTTTAATTCTCCTAGGCTGCAGTCAGGCTTCATGGCTGCACCTTAGAAATTTACCTTTATCCGCTTCCGTACAAGGCACGGCAAAGTACGAATACACAGGATCAGCATTGCACAGTGCATCAAGTGAGGGCACTTCTTTTGTAGTGGCAATGCCGTATACAAGCGGAGAGCCCCACATATCCCCCCAGCGATAATTATGATAGTGAGATAGTTATGTGTGCGCTTATGTCCACTGGTACGCGGCACGGCTTCCTTTGCAACCTACATCCGTTAATGGCACGTAATATCAGTTGAAAGGGTTGATGGTGATGGCGTCGACATGTCTCTTGCCACGCCATCCCTTATTTGTTTTCCGTCTGCTTCATCAGTTGGACTTTAAGAATACTTTACCAACGTCCTGGCTGATCACAGCTGCAGCATATACTTCTTGGAAATCCACTTTGCAGGCCCTGGGATGATCGCTGCCATACCTCTTCATCAGACACTCTGTAGGCCAAAAAGTATGCTGCTTCTTCAGAGAAGTAGGCACCTGGGAAGCTCAGCAAAGTCTTCTTCACCAATTATTCTGCTGTTCTCTTGTGGTGTCTCCTGTGCCCTTTGAAACTCTAATTTAAACAAGCTGCGGTATTTACCGGCCAGAAAGGCTTACCAAACCGGTTTTTGAGTGTATCTCTTATAGCTTTGAACATCTGCGAGGTGAATATCAAATTCTGAATTTCTGCGACCTCCCCATCAACGATGGCTACCAGATTTATGGCTTCCTTTTTTGGTTCCATTGATTACTGTGACTATTATATTATGTTGTTAACAAAACGCTTCAAAAGTGGATATTGTGTACTATTTGTTTCTCTATTGGTACGTATACGTTATGTAGCGATTTGGTTCAACCCTCAAATTCTGGATTCTTCTTCCAAACACTTCTTAAACCTGCACGGCCGTCAGTAAAATTTGCTACCCTCAGCTCTTCTTTCCATTGCGTTACCGTCGACTCCTCCTTACAGGGAATTTCCGCCGATACTTTCTTCCAAAATTAACAGGTTTCCCAAGGTCTCAGTTACAATGTATTCGTCAAGCATCTTTAGTTCCTTCTCTACATAGGCCGAATAGTTGTTATACCTCGGCCGATAGCTCTTTCTTCTTACTCGTCATCCCCATTTTCATATGCGCAACGAAGGTTTGACTTTCTGTGTTCATGTCCCAACATCTCATTCATGTTCATTCGCACTCCCTGTTTACAGTTGTGCCAAATAAAAACGTCCGTTAACTCGTAACTTTATTTATTAAGCGACAAGGCTTTGCAGCGCTGACTTATAAATTCGATCCTATGTCCACAGCAAATATCTTGAAAATGTCATGCTTTTATCTTAGCTTGCTTTTTTATAGTTTCCTATTTAAAAGCAGGCATATAAACGTTGTGTTTAAAAACTTACCAGAATTCAGGCAGCAAACCATTCTCGAAGAGTAGTCAGTCAAAGCCTTTTCCAGCTTGCCAGCTGTACCATAAGGCTTTCATCTTTCGAATTTCCCACTGTAAAAAGCTTAATGGACAATTTGTCCGACTGCATCACCTGAGTTTGGCGTATTTGAATAGTCTATACTTTAATTGGTAATTCTACATATTAATGGATTGAAATAATGCGGTCTTTTTGCATAAAATACTAGGAACACCATTATGAGTTGGTTTGTGTTAGACATTTGACACCAGATAATGAACCGATGCGTTTTAACTTAAAATCACGCTTAAGCGAAGACCGTTCAAAATAAATTGTATTGTTTGTTTCTTTATTTCTTTCTGCTACCTTTTTGATAAAAGGTAAAAAAAAAATGTGGTACAATTCTCCATTACTTCACCCTGAGAATCCTAACTTTTGAGGTTTACATATTTAGCAATGTGGAAAAGAGGTACCTGTCATACGGGACTCAACTCTGGAATATTTATGATGCTAGATGTTCTAGTAGAGAACAATGGTTTCAGTTTCTACAGAGGTGGAACTGTATGAGTAAAAGTTTCAATTACAAATATTTTCGTACAAGATAGATAGGTCAGTAAAATTTCTTGTATTTAACCATGCCACCAAAGCGCACTGTGGATGTATTGAACAGGAATGTAACATCTAACGATTTGTCTATCGAATTATTTCGCAATGCTCTTGTTTCTATTCAGTGAGTGAAGTGTTAACATGATTTGCTGTAAATAATTCTGCATCACATAATAATCCATGTAAGAAAAACGCTGGAACCTATGTACATGTATTCTCTGTGACCCATGTGAAAATTAAACGCATCTTCTTAACCAAAATAAATCAAACCTGCCACACACAGTTCTAATTCAAGTGGCGTAATTTTCTTCAGTAAAGCTAATCGGGGCTTAAAAGACAACGACGGATTGTGAACTTGGCCTTACGCATATAGTTATGAAAATAGTTCAGATCAACTCTCTAATTGTAATGTGGCTATATAAACAGTTGGCTTAAAAAAACTCATTTAAAAACCTTCAATGTGGAAGATTATATTAGATTAGATTAGAATGTTCGTTTAGGTCAGGAAGCCACTGAACATAGAACTTGTCAAGACACATACATGTATACATATGTTTATATACTATGAAAAAAAAACAATGTACAAAGCTCGTGCTTAAAACTTGGGTTACAAAAACAGTAGAATAGACATATAATCACTCCATTTGTATTTGAGGCCTATACTATACTTAATGTGCTCTATGAAAGCACATGAACTTCCCTTCTTCTTTTTCGATCACATAAAAACAAAGAGTATAAAAATTAGTGTTAAAATGTATAAATAAATATAATTACATTATATGTAACACTAATGTAATGTCAAATGATAGTTTTCTAATTCGATATAGTAGCTACTGCTAGTAAGTATATAAAACTAAAATATGATTATTGTATATTATACTCTTCATAAATGTCAACAAATTACCATACATATTTACAAATATGTTATAGAATTTCCAATGCAAAAAGTTACAATTATGCACTAGAGTGTAAAATATCAAAGCTTTAGGCTTTATAGGCCTTGTGTCATTACCAAATACTAAAAAATTCATTTGACACATCCGTGCAAGTCAAAGTATACATCAATTTAATTTGAACATAAAACACTCACACACTAATATACACAAAATGCAATACATTATAATACTTATATATAATGATTGTTGACAGTATTGTCAGACAGATTTGTCACTTAAATATTCATCTACAGAGTAAAATGATTTGTTGTAAAGGTACTCCTTAAAATCCCTGAAATTCCGAACACTTTCTTTTAGATTACTGGGGAGAGCATTAAATATCTTGATTGTTTCATAATGTACACCTTTCTGAAAGCATTGAAGATTGGCATTGGGACGATGAATATATCCCTTCTATCTAGTATTAATGTTAAGAATTTCCATGTTTGCTATAAAACTAAGTCGATTAACTGCATAGGATTTTAAAATGGATAATATATACACACAAGGTAAGGTGAGTATGCCCAAATTCTAAATAGTTCTTTGCATGACTGTCTGCTATAGACATTACAGATTATTCGTATAGCTTTCATCTGCATCCGGAATATTCATTTACTATCCATTGAATTACCCCAGAATATTATTCCATACTCGATGATGGAGTTAAAGTAGGCAAAATATACCAATTTAAGTGTATCGATTGAGTAAAATTTAACCAGTGCACGGAGAGCATAACATGCTGAGCTAAGTTTAGGTGTAATGTAGCTAATATGTTACGTCCAGTCCAAATGCATATCTACCTGAAGGCCAAGAAATTTGACTTCATTTGGCTGTTCTAAAAATTTATGATATATTCCTATTTCTATATGTGTTTGTGGTGAGCGAGTAGTTATGCATTTAATTGTTGTTGTTTTTTTCAATGTTTACTGAGAGTTTGTTTGCTCCGAACCAATTTGACATACAATTTAGAATATAGTTTAATTTTACCACACATCCATTAAAATCTCTACTTGTTACTGAAAAACTAGTGTCCTCTGCGAATAAATAAATACTTGCATTACTGTTAATGTATAATGGGAGGTCATTTATGTAAACCAAGAACAAAAGAGGTCCTAATATTGATTCCTGGGGAACACCATGTTTTACTGATTTCCATTCTGAGGCACTATGTTGATACCCATTGGAGTTATTAATTTCAACCCTTTGTTTTCTCTTCTCTAGGTATGAAATGAACCAATCCAGTATGTTATTCTTTATTCCATAGAAATGCAGTTTTCCTATCAGAGTCTCAGGATTCACACAGTCAAAAGCCTTTGCTAGGTCACAAAAATTCCACCGACATGTTCCTTTTCATTTAGCGCTGTTAACACTTTGTGCGTGAGCTTGTAGGTTGCATTATCTGTCGCTACACCTTTTCTAAAGCCAAACTGTTCTTTGGCAAGTACGTTGTTCTTTTCCAAGTAATAATAAAACCTATTGAACACTACTTTCTCAAACACTTTCGAGAAAACCGAAAAGGGAGATACAGGTCTATAATTTGAGATATTATCTTGTTTACCTTTTTTAAAAAGTGGTTTGACAATAGAGTACTTCATTCTGGCAGAAAATATTCCACTCTTTAGTGATTCGTTATATAAATAGCTAAGGGGAATGCTTATTAGGTCAGAAAATACAATTAGGATTTTACTTGATATTTCATCATATCCATAGGAATTCTTCTTCTCGAGCCAATTTATTATATTTTTTAGGTAGTCATTTTTACTTTAAATTCAGGGACTCTGTTTACGAAAGAAGTTTCAAAAAACTTAATGCTGATTCTTTACATCCATAATTTATATTTAATCTGTCTGTTACATTCAAAAAGGAATTGCTGAAAATATCTGCGACCTTTTGAGGATCATCAATTTTTTTATTACCGGAATTCAGTGCAATTGAGGAGCTTTCTTCAGAGACTTTACCTGTTTCTCTTTTTATTATATTCCAGATAGTTTTTATTTTACTATCAGAATTGGATATCTCTTTATTATAATGCGATGTTTTAGCAGCTTTTATTGTTTCTTTTAGAATTTTACAGTACTTTTTGTAATGACATTCTAAGTTTGGGGTCTTATTATGTTTCAATTCTTAGTATAATTTACGCTTACGTTTGCAAGAAGTTTTAATGCCTGCTATAATCCATGTGTGTTTTTCCTTCTGATTATGTATTTTACGATATTTGACTGGAAAGGATGCTACGAAGTGAGAGCTGAAATGTTGTAGGAAATGATTGAACTTGTCATTTACTCCATTTATTTCATAAGTTTCAGTCCATGATTCTTGTTGAAGGGCATAGATAAACAATGTGAGGGTGCTTTCATCTACTTTTCGTGTTCTACAATATTTGTAGTTTGGTTTTAACTTTAGGTTAATCTCTTTAACGAGAAGTATTTGTGCCTTATGATCTGAAAGGCCATTTGCAAATGGTAAGGTTATTGAAGTTTTAGATCTATCTATATTTATGAATATGTTATCTATAGCTGAAGAGGAGTTACCCTGAATTCTTGTAGGAAAATTTACTGTGTGTCACATGTTGTATGTAAAACATATAGAATTGAGTTGGTTCTTTCGGAGACTAGGTATAAGATAATCAATATTAATGTCACCACAAATTATCAGTTCTCGTTTGGGTTTCAGTATAAACTTTAAGGAATCATCTAACTGTTTTTGAATACCTCATAGCTACCTAGTGGGGACCGATGTAGGGCTATTATTGCAAAATTTACTTGATTTATGTTTAGTTGAACTCCGCACATCTTTATGTCTAGCTCTAAACAAATCTTGTTTAGAATAATGATTTTATAGGGTACATCATGTCTTGCAACTATGCAAACCACTCCTTTTTTAAATGTTTCCTTGGATATGTTGCTCCTAAGGAGTACCCATGCAGTGAAGTTGGCATGAATTCCTGTTCTGTTAAGTGATGTTCGGATATGCATAAACCATGTGGCTGTAATTTTTCAGAAGCAAGATTAAGAGAAAGTTCATCAACTTTGTTTATTAAACCCTTACTATTTTGGTGAAATACACACAACGAGCTACTGCTATTATTTTTCTTAGTAAAATTACTTAAATTTTTTTATATTCCTAAAATTCTTTGTTCTATTTATCTCAATTGACTTTAGAGTCCTCTCATGGCTATTTTGTGGGATTTCCGTGAGAGGAGTAAACTGTATTGGTGTCATGCTGGTTATCCCCAATTTTGTTATTCCAAGAAAAAAAATTATCGTAAGCATTGCCTAAAATCCCTGTCTTAAATTGAACACAATTCTAAAAAATTAAAACAGCTTTGACGATAAGGGCAGAGTGAAGCCACGTGTAGCAGCAATATGAATGCAGAAGAACAGCTGGTTGAATAGTACTGAGGCAAGTCTTAATAAAGGCAATGAGCCAACCTTCCGGCTTCATGAAGAGAGGAGGATCTGGATGTTAACATAGGGTTATATTCTCTGAAGATATAGATTGAAGCTTTTATGAATATTCAGCTGTTTTGGTATCTCGTCATAAACACATTTTCTACAAACTGAAATCGCACGAAATAAATTCAGTGACTTACATAAATCCTTGGTGTATTGACTGAGAGGGCTGGAAAAAAAAAAAAAAAAAAAAAAAAAACTACTTATCACCATTAGTGACGGAAATTTCAAAGAGGATGTTACGGTTCTGTTGATTAGTTGCAGCAATACCGTTTCCAGAGCAGTTATCATTATTATTAAATTAGTTTTACTTATTCCGGATGGATATATCGGTGTTGTAAAGATCTAAACAGAGTTAGACAAGAAAGGAAGTCGCTGAAACTTACAAGATGAACAAAAGTAGGTGTTTGGTCGGGAAGTACATACAGCAATAAAAAAGGCACTCAGAAGGCCAAAACTTCTTTCAAGACACGATTTCTGGGAAGTATAAACTATTCTTTAGTGTATATGTTCATAAAATTGCTGGCCAAATCAGAGAGCAGAATGGTGCAATTAAACTGTGTATTATATACATGATCAGAAATGGAAAATTTTCTCTAATTTCCGTGTTTCCAGTTTGCTGATTCCATAGCGGTCATGGACCAATCAACGGTTGGAACACAGACAAATGATTTGGGAAAATATGACTATAATTCGATAACAGGTAAGATCAATGTGACTAACATGAGGTGGAGTGTGAATTCAATATGAACATATAAAACAGCACGACACCATATAATAATTTTATTCCATTTATGCAAAAAATGACGATACTGTGCAGTCCCTGTTTTTGTATAATCTGTACTTATACTTCATTATCATGTTGGTAAATTCAGGTGACCTTTGTGCATAATACTGATCACCCTAGTTAGGCTGAGGCTTTCAGTGAGTTGTTTCCCCTTTTTCTAAAAATATTTGAAGAACTATTTGATAGGCTTGTCAGAGAAAATATTATAGCGCTCTGTGCATTAAGGAAATTCTAATTTTACTATCAATAGAGTAAAGCCAGTACTTCCTCAATCCCTTTCTACAACTGAAGACGCCGGCTATTAAGTAAGCAACCATTGGGACATTTATTTATATGGTAAATGCTTTCCATAAATTTATCATAAAGATATGCTGAAACTTTTCATAAGGCTGAAGTTCCATCAATAAAATATCCTTGGGGAGACGAAAAGTTTGCTTACTGCTATGAGCCGGTTTGGATGATGTCGACGGTCTGTTGAACTTAGGTTGAATATCTGGTTTTATAAACGATACCGAGATTATCATCATAGGGAAATAGTCTGATTCCTTTTCTAAGAAGGTTCTATTTCCGCTTAATAATGCGGACACTTGGTGAAAAGAGACAGAATTTTCAGTCAGTGAAGAAAATTAGCGTGATATGTTTTATTAAACTTAGGAATATTGAGCTCTAGTGGACGGTTCTGTACAGCATGAGCACATTTCCATTTCATTACAAAAAAACAAACTATTTGGTCTTATTTATGGGTCAGGAGAGGTCATTCAAGCTGAACAGCTGCCAAAGTCAAATAAAATCATCTGCACCATGTAGAAACATGTTTGAAAAGACCCGGGCTTTGAAAGTAGTTGTTACATATTGGTTATACATTACTATGGTTATACCTCTATACGCTTATGTCGCACTAATGCGGTGGCCAAAGGTGGAGCTAAAGAAATGGAAGGCTTATCTTAGCAGGATATTTGGCATCATAATTGCGTGATCCTGAAAGCAACCTCCAATACAGATGTTAAAATTTTCTCCAAGGTAAGTCTAAACTTAACGCTTATGTTTTACACTCAATACTCATTACATAGATAAGTAGCCGCTGTAGAAGTGGCAAGATATGTTGCACCTTACCTGCAAAGTACTCAGTATTATCAAGAATGTTAGAAAACCCAGAGCAATATCCCGAGCAGAAGTTCCAACCTGACGATGTTCAAGATGGTGACTGTAAAGAAACAAAACTGAATTAGTTTGAGTACTATTTCATTGCATTTTTTAAATATGATACCCAGTGACTGGTTATCTAATTTTACTAAGTTTACCTTTACTGTCCTGTAACGTACAATATATAGGATAGACATTATAAGGCAGCTTTTAACATTAATTTTCGTATATGTATTACGCTGGTGTCAACTCTGCAGAATTGCACATGCAAGTTTTCTCTCCGTATAACATTTACCTCCATTTTAAAACATCCTAGCCCATACTAATCCAGAATAAATAGTTTTTAAATTTGTAATAGCAACTTAAAGGAACAATTCCAACATCAACATCTTCATCATCATCATCATCATCATCATGCATTATCTCATTGGTTTTAGACGCTTAGCTTTGATAACTATTATGCTATCAATGCTGAAATTTGTTGAAGACTTAGTGCAGAATATTGACTCACTTGTTAATGTAAATAATGTATCATTACAAATAACTTCGTTGTGTAATTCTAATGCAGAGGGACAAATTTAATTAATTCCAGTATCCATGTAACAAAGTTATTCCTGTACAGTTAGAAACGAGAGAGAGAGGGGGGAAGGGAGAGAGAGTGACAAAGAAGCAAGAAGCAATATATGTTAACATATTTTTCAAAAGTAATAGAATGGACACGCAGCTGATATTCAACCTTTAGAAGTATTTTCTTACAAGCGTGCCTATAAGCTAACTGCTTGTTTGTTTTGAATTACGCAATCATAAATATTATATATTGAATTGCGATTATGTCATTCTTTTTTTGTTTGGTTGAGTGGTATATTTCGGATGGGGTTCCAACCTTCAACCGCATATGAGCTTATTGTGCATCAGGTCTCAGGAGGACAGAATTATATGAGATATATTAACAATAGATGACAGAAACTGCATCCTGGGGACAAGCCACCGTGGTGGATCCCTCTCATGTCCAAGAGGTTGTTCATCTCCATGGGGAGTGCAAGGAGCCTGTTCCTAGATGTGACAGAACACGCAAAGTCCTCAGACGACTCCAATGCCACCTAGCTGCCGAGAGGTGTATTTCTAAAGCGCATTCACTACGGAAAGCAGTCTTCTCTGACACTTACAATAGTGAAAGAGCCCGATTAGAATGAAATGGAAATAAAATAGGGGAGGGGTGAGAATTTCGGAGGTGATGTAGAAACTCCCAGCTTTCGCCTAGTGACCCGAGAAAACCCCCGAAAGAACCATGGGTGAGGGAGGTTCACCGCAGGAATCAAAACCACGACCTCCCAAAGGCCAGTACCTGACGAAATGCCTGAGCTACTTGGCTCGATCACTTTATAGTAGTTGTGATAGGAAGCTGTGTGCTATCATCAAGGTGGGAGAGATAGGTTGTCGTATTTTTATAAGACTCAACACTATATACACTGTATGCGAGAGGGCTTCAGGGAAAACATTTACTGTAAGACTTGACACTGGAACTGTTGTCTAAGAATGCAATATTGATTGATTAACTCCATTGCACTGTGTAGCTTCGTTTAGAAGCAATTTTCCTCAAACCGTATGGTATAAGCACTGTGCTGGATGCGCGAATAATGATATCTGGCATAGTTAAGGTTGTTATTAATGTGAAGAATGGCTTTATAGGACAGCACGGGTTTCATACATACTCAGAAAACACTTGTAATTCGTAAATACTCGTACAACTTCACAGCAGTGATTGCCTCCTGCTTTATGCAGGTCTCAATCATATCACCACCCAGGAGCGGAACACCCTTAATCCTTGATTATTTATTGTGCTTTGTAGTTTCGAATGGCACCTTCTGTAGCGAGTGGTGGAATGGTAGTTTTGGAACATAGTACCATATGTTTTAAACTGTAAAGTCCGACCTTTAATTCGCTATATCAAGTTGTTTGTGAAAGACCTCTCTCAATCTCTAAAATATATCGTTCTAGTCATTTACATCCTTAGCGCGGTGGTAGCGCAGCTGCCTACCAAGCGGGAGACCTGGGTTCGATCCCCAGTACCGGCGTGGGGATTTTTCCCTCGCTGGGAGACCTGCACCGGGGTGCACTCAGCCTCGTGAGGTCCCTGGGGGGCCAATTGAGGAGCTACTTGATGAAGAAGTAGCGGCTCCAGGTCGTGAGGACCGCATTAACCGGCCGGGAGGGGCTCGAGGCGCTGACCACGTCTCACCCTCCAATACTGCACCCCATCCATGACGTCTGTAGTGGACCGAGATGGGGGACGCAGCGGCCGGGCGGTAGGCCAAGGCTCCCCGTGAGCTGTCGTGCCATGGAGCTATAGCTATAGTCATTTACATTTTGTGTATATTTGAGTTTAGAGAACCATTAATAAACAGAAAGAACATGACCAACACTACATTCGCTTACACATTCTAGACATCATAGGAGTTTTCATATAAATATATATTTTGCCATTTCACAATATTTTTCCATATCAGTTTGATATTTAGCAGCTTTCTGCAAATAAACAAGGGATTTATGAAACATGGTAAATAATCGACTGGTTCTCTCAATCAAAAAACATAAGAACCTTTATTAACTGGACTAGTTGAAACGGGATCTATTCAGATTAACGAAATTTTGAATAAATCGAATATATACTATTACCTGAATCTTTATGTACGGTAGTGAAATTCGGATCACTGCAAAAGCCAGAGAAAACCGTAGAGCTGAGACTCTTTAATCACCACCAGGACTGCCATGGATGTATTGAAACATAATAAATTTTAGTTTTGCTTGAATTGCAGGCAACCACTTGTGAGATTTGTGGTGGACAAAAGGGCGCATGGGCGGTTTTTCTAAGGGCTGTCCTGTTTTCCCCGCAATCGCGTTCCACCAGAGCTCCATCTTCGTTCCATGTATCATCAGTGTCATCGCCTGCGGTACCAGAGTAATATTAGCGGCCGCTAAACACTGTACATATAAAGCTTTAGTTTTGTTGTTTTCTGATCTTCATCATCAAAACGACACTTAGATTGAAGCTTGTATTACCTCTACACACCAGAATTATATCAGAGCCTCGGTGTGGCGGAATTTGGTCCCATAGGAGCTATTTTACATGTTAGTAAGTCTACTGATATATGGCTCCCGCTTGTGAAAAATGTAAACAAAATTAATCCGGATAAACTAGAAATCTCGATAAATGAGGGCCGAATAAACAGATTTCTTGTGCGGATAAACGCTAGCACACAATGTCTTTGAGTTAAATCTCAAGTGCTATGCTGAGTTTCTCCCTCTTTGACTTTAAAGTCATTTAACCAGAAATTCCATATTCGACGGTGAAAGAATGAGTTGTATTAAAATGAACCCGAGGTCGCTGATGAAATTATCTGGCATTTGTCTTCTAAGAACAATGAAAAACCCTGTTAAAATTCTTATACAAAATGCAATCTAAATTGGTACATCTTGATTTAGAGGAAGATTCTATCTTGACGCCATGGAGTTGGACCCTGAACTGTGTCCTATTGCTGCGTTCATAAAGAATGGTTAATGATCCATGAATAGTCTCTGCAGAATATTTTTCTCGGTTGCCAGTCAAGTGGCTGGACGATTTTATGACGGTAAGAAACAACCCGGAACCACTTAACATGAATATCGTAAAGTCGGCTAACACCGCGCAGTTTGAAGCTAGTCAGTGTAGGAGAAAGAAATAAAGCAATGAGTGCAGTGGCAATTGCTGATTCTGGGATAAATAGTACTGATTTATTTTGTATACAGTCTAAATTACAGTGATAACAAAAACAACATATCGATTTAATTATTTTCTTTTATGGTGCATTTATTTCGTTAAAATCTGTGTTACTACTGATAGCGCTATTTTCAACTGCGCTAACAATTATACGTCAGTCAAACGAGCTCTGTAATTTTACTCGGCATAATTAATTTTTGAGAGCAGTGGCTCACAGAACTCTGTGGGAACAAACATGACCAATATTTTAGCTGCAAACAATCTTAATTTCGTGTGTTTTACAACTGATTATTGTTTAAACATATCAACACCATGTTTACCGTACCACAAATATTAAAAATCTTATAATTTTCAGATATTAACTTCCAAGTCCAGCCTTACATGTAGATCCTCGAAATGTATAGGATTTACAAGTAGTTGAAAATAATTTCCCGGAAAATTGTTTACCCTTGAGATTTTCTAGTAAGGGTATAAGCTTATTGAATTCCTTGTTCTTATTTGTATTTTGTAGTGCTTACAAAGAAGGAAAACGTTATAGCTGTGTCTTTAGTAACTGTCTCTCCCATAGTTTCAAATCCACGGACATTTTTCCTCCATACTTACTATACTTTGATTTCTCCCTTGTTGGCTAAAATCATTTACGGGTTTACTCCTTTGTTTACTCCTTTTAACCGGACAAGTCCCAATTAAAGTACGTAATTTTAAACATGGAGAGTGAAATATTTATATGCAGACTTAGAATCGGCCATTACAAAATTTCAATTAGAAATTTGTCGCGGTCCGACACTAATCGCTAGTAGGCTACACATACATATCTGTAGCGCACACCGAGCTTCCGCAAAAACGTTTGTCATACGTGAAAAGATCAAAAATACTTCTGGTTCCCGCACCAGTAAATACTTATACCTGTTCTATGACATCCGGACACTTGGGTTTTCAGAACTACCCTCACATTTACCTCCTAGTGAAGTGAAGTGCAATAAGAAACTAATACTAGCGGTTATGTTATTATGGTAACATATCGCGATCTAAGTAACTCAAAAACAGAAGGTAAATATAAATGTGCTTCCATGCGAGTCATCAACTTTAATCTTCACTGCTGACATGAACATATGTGTCTACCTAAAACTTTTTTTTTTTTTTTTTTTTTTGTAGGAATAAAGTTTGGACGATGATAAAGTTAAGCGTTTTAGTTTCAAACAGCATTTATTTAAAATAAAAGTTGATCCTTCTACAGTGCATCTTCTTGTTTCTTGATTCAGGCCGTTGCAAATAAAAGATAGCCCCTCGACATCTATCTCACCTCGATTTCATTGAATTTTTTTTTTTTTTGGTAGTGTTTAACGCCCGCTTTAACTACTAATGGCACCGCAGGCGGGTTTCATTGAAATACTAACGTATGTGAAGTTCCAGCAAAAAGCAACGTTTGTAGAAAATATATATGAAAGTTTCGAGATATGTGGTTGAAAAATTCAAGGTTTGTACATGTGTAAACCCATTAGTCCGAATAACAACAAACAGTTCTAATACACTCGTATTGCACCAGAGATCAGAAATTTGATAACTTTCATAGAGGACATCTTTTCAGTGTTGTCACTTTATCAAAGGTAGATTGTGTTTTTTTTTTTGTTTTTTTTCTCTCTCGGGTTTTACAAATTAACGTAATTTCCTTCTTCTACGAGTTCTCATGTATAGTTTTTGTTATTGCTCCTTAATGTTCCGATTAACACTACAGTTGGTCTAATCTCTAATTATAAATAAGAACAACGTATTACACAATTATGACATTTGTTGTTGACGGATATTACTAGGTAAATAGACATTTTAATTACTTGTGAATCTAAAAGGCTACTTTATTCTCTAAGTAATGAATGTAGCATCGTTATTTGAATTGGAATGCATGTTATCCTTCTCCGTGTGTTTACACGGTTCTGGTATATCATCACGGACTCTAGAACAAGCCTAGGATCCGCTTCTCAATAAGCGCAATTCCTTCGCCGTTAACACTGATGTGAAAGAGAAGAACGAAGCTCTGCTCTGGCTTAAAATCTGCACACGTAAAATACGGCGTTAATGGTATACTAACACTCACCGTTTCTTGTATCAACAGCTTCAAAGTCACGGACAATGCGAATGTATTATTAGCACAGAGCTACGCATCATTTAAATAAAGGTAACTGAGGTTTAAGGTCGTTATAGAAATAACCCGCGTAAGGTATTATGTAAATCGCTCTACTGTCCTTAGCTGTATAATTTTTAGGATTAAAAATGTGTCAATTTTTTTATTCCCCATTTTGTGCAAACTATCCTCGAGAAATCCCAGCGAAAAGACGAAAGTATTTCACAACGCTGTCAAAATTTACTATGCAATAGTTTTTGTGCGTGTTCTTTAGAGTGAATACTAGACATCCCGCATACCAGTTCCACTATTATTTGTAAAGGAAGTGAAAATCTTATTCATTTCTTGCTAACTTTTTTTTTATTTTATGCAATCCTTCAACTCCATGGCCATAATGGTGGTTCCAGACTGCACCGCGCCTATAGAAAAGAATGTTATTGTTTAAACACATACGCTTTTGCTGAATTCGTGTGCGTTTAAGATAAACAAAAAGGACATTTTCATTAACGCATTCTTAACCGCCCGAATGATCTACATACTTTTATATTGCATTTTTGCGATTTGTTACGTGTTTTAATTAACAATTACTTAATAATCAGATTCCAAAAACATTTTGCGTAGGTCTTTTCCGTTATTACCAACCTAATACTAGGCCACTAAATGTGTATTTCACAATGTTCGCCGAGAATGCATATTAAAGAATTATTAATAAACTGTAACAAGAAAAGTTTTGCGTTTCCTTTGCTCAAATGCACAAGCCACCAGATTTAAATATGCCAACAATATCAAAGTTCTTGTCGGTCCAAAATAGGACATTCAGGTATCTTGTTGAATAAACACATTCTGTGTCAAAGTCGGACAAATTACAGCTGTGTGGCAAAGTCATCTCACAGTAGTGCTTGACCTTTGATAGAGTGATAAGAAGCAGTTGCTCCAATGCAAAATTCCAAACAACTCAGATTAGCTTACAAACTTGGCATACAATATTAATCTAGGTGATGTAAATGGAGTTGAGGAACCCTTCAGTAGCCTCTTATTAAAAAGCAATGGAAATGTAAAATAAGAACTGAAGCTTTCCTGGCGACGTGTTAATTCAAAATCTTCTCGGGCTTCTAGCCAGGTAAAAACTTGGCTTGACACCAACGTTTCGAAGAAGTGCATCTTCCTCGTCTTCAGGGTGAACTGATGGTTTGAGCTTGCGGAGACTGGTATTTATAAGAGCTGGGATGAAGCTAACATCTGATTGGAAATGTGTTTAGCATTAACGAAATGTCGATTTAGGGTAAAATGGAGAACTGTTTTTTTTTCTTTTGTATTCAAGAAGAGAATGTAAGGTGTTTGCTGTACTCCAAAGTATTAATGGACGACAGCAGCAGTGATATGCAACAACATTTTGTGATATGTCACATAGATCATGATACACTGTTACGTAATTTTCTTGCATTAAGGGTGACAAAGATTTAATATAAATCTTATAATTATTCAAGACTTCTTATACGGTTATCACTGCAACAAAATCTTCATAATGTAATTTCCTATATTGTCAATATTGTGACAATGTCTTCGCGTGTGTGACCTATATGTTCGCTTTCGTATGCGACAATTGCAATGCGAGTCATCAGAGCTGGGACACGTAAACAATAGGGAAGGGTATATAAACAGAACCTTCGGATCTCCGACCTCGTTTCCTCTCCTAGTTTCGGTTTCTAGTACCTTCGGTGAGTTTCCATAAAGTTTTAAACGTCATTTTCCTCTTATAAAAGGAGCAAAGACGGCAGTGCAAGATGTTGGGAATTGTGCTGAGTAGTGAGTGACTAGAATGTCAGCATGCAACCGAGCGCGAGCAATAGGTGGCGTGCAGCCATAAACTGTCCAAACGTCCAGTGAACTATTTACAATAGGGAATTTAGGTCTTAATTTATAGCCGTATATTAAGTCAATAAAGACGCTTGTTAGTTGCATGTTTGTCAGGAATGGGATATTTACACCGAGATAGAGAAGATGATGAAGAGTTGGCTGAAATGAAGAAGATGGTCACAAAATTAGAAACCACAGGGGAGAAAATAGACTACAATACCCGAGAATATGGAGGGAAAAACTGGAATGTAAACTTCAAGGGAGAAGATTAACGAGAAAGTGAAAGAAATGCAACTCGGTGTTGGAGAAGATAGATAGGAAAATGGAATTAAGAACGGAAAAAAATGGAGTCGGCAATGGAGAGCCTGAAAACGGAACTTTCCACTAAAATCGACCAACAACTAGACGGCGTGAAAAAAGACATGCCACAACTTAGGGTAGATGTGGAAGATGGCTATGAAAGAAGGAATAGCGGAGCGATGAATATCCACGACCTACGCCTTAATGTCTTGAAACGAAGAGCCGAGGGAAGCACCGAGAAACTGAATGCCATGGTCCAAAGGTTGTTTGACGGGAGGTTTAAGGATTAGAAGATCGAAAAGACAGGACTTGAAACATCTCCACACGCCAAGTCATCTAAAAATGACGGAACGTCAACTGTAGAAGGTTCCGCCAACAGTTCGTCGCCGCCACCCACAACCAATGTTCAGCAGAAGAACAAGAACCTGCACAGCCAATAGAAAGGCTCCAGGGACTGGCGGCAAAAGTACTGAACGCGCTCTCGCCGTCGGCGAGGTCCGGAAAGATCTGGGAAGCCCTCAAGAACCTATTCGGGGACCATCGCTTCGCGGCAGCCTACCGCAGATAACTTAAGGCGCAGCTGCACAGCTAGACGAGACGACGCAGGAGTTTGCCCTAGCCATCGAACAGCTTGCGAATAAAGCCCTGGTGAATCTACACCTAGTTACTGTCCCAGGAAGCTGCTTACTCCTTCGTCGAAGGGGTGCGTGACGCCAAGATACGACAGCACAAGATGCTCTGCGACTATAAAACGATTTACGGGGCATTGACGGCATCACCAAGAATGGAGGCGGCTAAGACAATAGCAGGTGCAGCACCTCAATGACCAGGAGTATTCGCTATGAACAATACAACCCAGAGTCGACCACGATGACGCTCAGGTGGATTGTGAGGGGGTGTGGAGAGTCAGGTGAAAGACTTTCTACACCAAGGTGGTGAGCAGCCCGAAAAGGAATAAGGACCGGCGTCACGAGTGGCACATCGAGCCCGTCTTCACCACCCCCTCGAGTAACGCTACGTGCATTACACAGAAGATTATGAGCCAGCCTAATCACAGGCCGCGGATACAAGGGAGGCTGTGCTGAATACACGTAGATACAGGTGCAGTCGTGTCAGTAATCGAATATGACGTGGCGAAATGCTTGCCGACATGAACACGCAGTCCGCCTTATTAACTAGTGACGGTGTTGGGCGACATGTTACCTGTGGAGAAGGAGGCCCTGCTGGAGTTCACACTGGAACGGAGCAATGTGAGGCTGTGGATGTTCGTCGCGAGGGGGAAGACGCGATACTGGGATTAGGTACCCTCAGATGCCCTGGGGCGACGGATAACATAGGCCGGGGGATTTTTTACTCCACCGAGATGAGGTGTTGCTCCGGGCCACAAGAACATGCCGAAATTTGCAGGTTGCTCCTGAAGGACGATGTAGATGTAGCCGCAAAAGGCGAGGTGGTGGTGAAAGAAAACCTGAAGAGCCAAAGGTCAATTAGCTTAGTATTAGATCGAAAGCACGGACCATGTTATGCTCGAGCATTGCTGCCATGTCGGAGAGAAGTACCCGTGAGGCTGCTGAACGACGGAAATTGACCAGAACATTCAGGCAAGGACGGAGTTGGGAAATTGCGAGCCAGCTGTCAGTGTAACGTCAACTGACTAATCCGAACAGTCAGTACTGTTGATGAACCTGGTAGAACGGTTGAAAGTTTTACTGAAGAGGGCGGCCAACCATCAGACCACTTCGCAATTGGAGAGGTTCCGGCATCTACTAACCCGATACCAGTTTGCCTTCAGCGAATGGAACAGCGATTACAGTCGCATTGAACGAGTACTCCAAAACATCGACACCGGAGGTGTTGTCGGACATATCCGGCAACATTCTTAAGGTGTTCCGCTGGCGAAGGAAGCCAAAGTACGGTACAGTCTAGAGAAATCATTGAAGAGTCCGACATACCTTGTTGCTAGACAGTAATCTTAGCAAAGAAAAAGAACAGCGAGCTAAGTTTCTGCGTGGACTACAGGAAACTGAAGGCCGTCAACAAAAAGGACTGTTTTCCCTAACCACGGATTTATGACACCCTTGCCAGCACTCAAAGTTTCTCCACTGGATTTGAAATGGAGACACCGGCAAGTGGCCTTATATTCTAGAGACAAAGAGCGGACTACATGGTCAACTGGACAAGGACTTGGGCAACTTAGAGTTATACGGGTTGGCCTCTGCAAGTCGCCAGCCACCTTCCAGGGTCTCATGGAATAAGTAATGAAAGAGTTGACGTACTACGCCTGCCTGCTCTATTTCGATGACATCTTCGTCGTGGGCAATACCCTCGAAGAACATCTTGAAAACCTGCAAGACCTCAGTCAGATACCTTGAAGTTGATAGTGAAGAAGTGCCAACTTTTCTGAAAGGAAAAAATAACGACCTGGATCACATAGTCTAACCATCTAGAGTGGCCATAAACACGAAGAAGGTTCGGGCGCTTGGAGATTGTCAGTGTCCCCGGCCGATAGACAAACACGAGCTGCGATCCCCAAGGGGCCTGCTACAGTAGGTACGGGTTAGGCGCACGCGGGTTCCCAAGCCAACCGTGACACCCTCTGAGGACAACCCTTGTGTGGTGAGAGAGTCAGTAGGTAAAAATACCCACCCACGTGTAGGCCTTGCTTGGAGACCCGTGCCGGTGGATAGGAATATCCTGGTTGGTTGAGGATATCGCATCTAAACTTGGGCTGCTGATTTTCAGTAACTGGGGAGAGTGCGCAGCCTAATACACCGTTTTGGTTTCTGCTTCGTCTAAACGTGAGGCTAGGGACTAACCCACCCCTAGTCAAGCGGCCAGATTAGGTAATATACCGAACTCCAGGGTAAGTGGGACGGCGAGCCCGCTATATCCCCTGTGTAGCCTTGCACCCCAATGGCGTGACCACTCGTTGGGCTTCGTGGTGTGTGGGGAACACTCGAGGATGAAATTAAACCATTATTTAAGGCTACCAAACATAAACAAAAAACCAGTTTAGTGATCGGAAAAGAAATAGTCGAGTCCAGTGGATTACACTATTTGGTATTTCGGGGAACAGAGGAAGGTAGGAAATTTTCGTCCGTTAGCCCATTTGTCATTCAAAAGAGCCTAGATAATATAGCTGGTACAGTGAAGTCTTGCATTTGCTCTCGAAATTGCACGCTCCTGATTGAAGCATTACCAACTTCCCAGGCATCCAAACTTCTTAGAAACCGTAGGATGGGTAGTTACTCAGTTAAGATCGAGAGGCACATGACACTGAACTGCTCACGCGGCGTTGCCACCACCCGTGCCCTGGACGGATTGCCCAATGAGGAGATTCATGAGAATTTATCGGCGCAAGGAGTAACTGCTGTGTACAGGGTTCAGCGGCAAGTGAATGGTGACTACCCGTTCCTTGTTCCTTATCTTTGACGAAGTAGATTTACCCCGAGGGATTAAGGCAGGGTACGAAGCCATCGACCTAAGGCCCTATATCCCGAACCCTCTCCGGGGCTACAAGTGCGCTTTGAGCACACCAGCGAGTAATGCCGGGATCAGTTTACCTCTGGCAACGGTGGAGACGTCCTGCACAATTCCGGTTGCGAGCAAACTCCATCTTTCATCAACTGCAATGTGGAACACTCATCTAATTTCCACGACTGTCCCCGTTTTGCAGAGGAGAGGGTCATCCAGGAGATACGGGTGAAAGGGAAGGTGTTATTCTCTGAAGCCCGTAAGCTCCTCCGCATCCACGCACCCTCTGTCCCGCGATCGGGTTCTTATTGCTCTGTTTTAGATAAGCCGGTGCCCAAGAGGAAAATCGCAAC
Organism: Hymenopus coronatus; assembly: GCA_030762935.1. Taxonomy (NCBI): domain Eukaryota; kingdom Metazoa; phylum Arthropoda; class Insecta; order Mantodea; family Hymenopodidae; genus Hymenopus; species Hymenopus coronatus. The sequence goes on along the minus strand of JAUKNX010000035.1, from coordinate 517,571 downwards.
ACAGACGTGCGATATTTACGGAGACCTCATTGCAGAAAAGATTATCGTTGCACGACCTATACCGAAGACCTCCACAACTATGACTACGTCGGCATCAAGAATGGCCAAATCCGCCAATGTCAAGCATAGTTCCACCCAATTGTCACCCCAACTTTCGACCTCTTGCATTAAGACCGAAAAAACCGCAGCACCTGAGAAGCATTTCAAGATCAGTTATGTTATAACCGACTTCTTCAAAGAACATGTCGCGTCTGCACCAAAACCATCTAAGAGTAGTAAAAGTTCGCCCCACCCTACACGTAGATACCCTTCGAAGGAATCCTTTGCGAACAGACATAAGAGGCTCTGGAACCTAAATTTTCTATTGGAAAAGGGTTCTTCCCGATGGAAGAGATGGAACAGAAGGATGTTGCCCCCGCTCCCAAACGAACAGTGAGCAAGCGGTAGGGTCGTGCTCCTGAAAAGAGTGTTAGTCCGACATCGAGGAAAAAATGTAAACCGACTAGCACAGCCAAATATGCAAAACCACCTGTCAGTTTAGCACTTATCATATAATCTAGACCATCCCGTGGCTATCCTACAGTGGAACATACGCGGAGTTAGATCACATCGACCAGAGCTTGAAGTGCTTTTCAACCAGAATCAGCCTTTAGTCCTCTGCCTGCAGGAAATGAAGCTCTGTCCACAAGATAACATATATTTCCGTGACTATTCTTCCTCATGGTGTGATTTATCACCTGTAGAGAGTGTTCCCGCAAATGGGGGCATCATGATGCTCGTTATAGATTATATTTTTCCTTACTCCATATCCCTAAATTCTGACATCCAGTCTGTCGTTGTAAATATTAAACTGCCAGCTATCAGCGGCACCATTTGTTCTGTATATTTGCCTCCGTCCGACGACCTCTAACGCACGGACTTGGAAGATCTAGTTTCTCATCTACTAAAACCGTTTCTGATGATAGGAGACATGAACGCTCACCACCCTCATTGGGGCTGACCTCGGGCTTGTTCGAGAGATAAGCTAATTGCATACTTCCTGGACAATGATAAATAAGTTCTCTTAGTCACCGTAGAGCCTACATTTTTATACGACGCGTGCCATAGTTTTTCTCACCTTCATATAGCTTATTGTTCTCCACAATTGGCAGTTACCTTACGCTGGAATATCATATCTGACTTACATTCTACTGACCACCTTCCTTGCCTTGTTAGTCTCCTAATACATTTTCCACACGCCCACCTAAATGGCCTCTAGATCAAGCCAACCGGGCACTTTATTCCCGCTTGGCTGTCTCTACCCCCAATTAGCGCGAGTCTGTGAATCTTTTGGTACACCAGTTCACGAGGACAATTCTTTAGCTGCTGAGCAACCTATTCCACGTTTGAATTGCCAACCTCGCAGATTTCCAGTGCCATGGTGGTAAATTGAATGCCGGAATGCCAGTCGTGTGCGCAGACTTGTTTTTGGATTTTCCAGCGTCGGTCTACGCTGGATAACCTCATACAATAAGAGAAGGTGCGTGAATCTATACAAATTATTAAGGATAGCAAAAAAGCAATCATGGGATGAGCTTGTAGGCTCCTTTAATCGACATACACCTTCTTCGGTCGTATGGGATAAATTAAAGCATGCATCCGAGAAACCGACCCATATACCGATTGTCCGTATAATCACAGCGGCAGGCGCTTTGGTTGATACATTTGTCGTGGCTAACACTCTGGGCAGTGCTTTCGCCCAAGTGTTTTGCTCAGATAAGTATTCACCTGTTTTTCTTCCAGTTAAGGCTGATCTCAATGATTTGCTTTCCGGATTGTAAATCTTGGAGACAACAACCACCTTTTCACCATGGTGGGGATAGACAATGCCCTTTCCTCTTCTAGAAACTCTGAGTCACGTCCAGATAGTATCCACGTCTAAATTTTGCAACATCTGTCTCCAGAGGGTGAGGCTTTCCTCCTCGAGGTCTATAATCGGGTGTGGGTAAATGCCTCTTTTCCAACTCACTGGCGGGAGGCCACCATTTTGAAACCTGGAAAGGACTGTACGCTGCCTTATAAATGGGTGGTTGGTGTGGTGATTGGAATGTCACAATCTTCTGATAAACATCAAATGTGGTTTTCGAAGACGTCGAACAGCGGATGACCACCTTGTGTCGATATCGACGCTGATCATGAACGGCTTTCTTCGGAATTGTCAGATGATTAGGATATTTTTTGACCTCGAGAAGGCTTAGAATACGTGTTGGGGGGCAGGGATTTTACGCTCCCTTCACAGCTGCAATATACGTGGATGCCTGTCGTTGTTCCTTCAGGAGTTTTCCGAGTAAGGGTCGACTCGGTTTTTTCTAACTACTTATTCAAGAGAACGGAGTGCCGCAGGGCTCTGTACTAAGAGCGGAACTGTTTCTATGACGATAAGTTCCCTATTGCAATGTGTGGTCGCAGGTGTCTCTTCCTGTTTATTCGTGGACGACTTTGTCATCTTCTGAACTTCTCAGCGCTCACCGTTTTGGAACATAGTCTTCAGCGGTTTTATGACGATCTTTTTGATAAGAGGTAAAGAAACGTCTTCCTCCCCCCCCCCCCTGAGAACACGTGTGCGTTAACCTCTTGCGTCGAAGGTGGCGAATGACTCCTTCTCTTCAACCTGGGCCAGATTTCCTTCCCTTCGCATATGAGCTGAGTTTCCTGAGGTGGGTATTCGACCGCAAACTATGCTGGTCACCCCATATAGCACAGCTTAAACAACAGTAAGACAGTTCTCTAATTATTTTACGGATACTAAGTGGCAAATCTAGGGTTGCAGATTTGACAGTACTGCTGCGTTTTTATCGTGCACTGATCCGATATAAGTTAGAGTATAGATGCATTGTTTATTCTTCAGCACGACTATCTGTGCTGAGACGATTAGGCACTGTCCACATTAAGGGCATCCGTGTGGCTGTTGCAGCTGTTCCAACCAGCCCAGTTGTTAGCCTCTACGCCGAATGGGCGGAACGCCCTCTGCGGTGTTGGCGTGATTTCATGTTAAGACATTATGGCTGTTCCCTTCAGTGCATGCCTTTGCATTTAACGTTTACCCCTTTATTCTGTGCCGAGCTAGACGAACGATATCCGAACCATTTAAATGGTTCAGGGGTTTCAGGTTTTCCTTTGCGGGAGCTCCTCTGGAAACAGAATATTGAAGTGCCTCGCATGTTTCCGAAGGGGTAAAGGGTGTACCCATCTTGGTAAAGTCCTACGTAGATCTGGGGTTGACAGCTTATAGAAAATTTGCATTGCCTCTGTCTAGTATCCATACTTGTTCTTTTAGAATGTTTATCCTCTTACAGTAGCCCATCCTTTATTTACAGTGATGGCAGTAATTGTGATGATGGTGTTGGATGTGCCTTTGTTCATGGTAACGAACCTGTTTCTTTTAGTTTGCATCATTATACATCCATATACATGTCAGAGCTTTAAGCCATATACCAAGCAATTATTTATGTTCGCCTCCGACGTTTGGGTGACTGCCTTGTTTTCAGTGACTTCTTAGTGCTCTCCAGAGCGTTCTTCAACTGTATCACTTCCATCCTATCGTGCAACTTATTCAGGATGCCCTCCACATACTTCACGCTTCGGGGGTTCATGTAGAGTTTGCGTGGATCCTTGGTTACGCTGACTTACCTGGAAATGAGCTGGTGGATTTGGCAGCGAAGGCGGTGACCACACTACTCATTGCTGGTCTTCCGTGTTTCACAAATGAAGATTTTAGGCTTATTATTCGGAGAGTGGTTTTTTCTTGCTGGCATTATGAGAAGCCAGCGTTCCGCAGTAACAAGCTCAGAGTAGTAAAGGAACTTCATTTAAACTGAGTGACCTCCTCTCACGTACCTCGTCGACAGGAAGTGATTTGTGTATTGGAAATTGCTTTTTTACCCTCAGCTACCTGCTTAAGGGAGAACCGGCTCCCGTGTGTCCGCTGTGTATACAAGGATTGTCCGACGGTCATATGTTGCTGTAGTGCGTTGGTTTAGATAATATTCAAGCTCCCATGCAGCTGCCGGTATCGTTTGACGAGCTCTTGGTGAATGACGCCACAGCCGTGGACCGAGTCTTTAGATTTTTATCAGCGGTGTCTTTTAAATTCACGATTAGTATTTACGTTGCTTTTATCTTATATGTCATCGGCATGAAGCGGTAGCTAGTGCTTTTACCTTTTTAACTCATTGTATTTGAGCTAGGAGAATGTAGATTTCATTGTAACTTTTTAGTTTCTTTGATTCTAACAGATTTTTGTGTTGGACCTACCCTGTATAATGTGTAGTTTTATTTTGACTAGATTTTATGTCACCTGTGGCTTGTTGTTATACTCCCCGTTGTTTTATTTACGTTACACAGTAGTTGGCAATATTTTATTCAGCTTTTTATTGTGCATTTAAGTTTTAGTGTGCGGACCTAATGCCTCGTTTTATTAACTCCTCATTGCTGTTCGGGCGCCAATAGCCATAGCAGTTGAGCGTCCTAAAGCCCTAGAGGCCTACTTCTACTATTACTACGAGCTGGGAAATTTAGTGGATCTTTGCGGGTACCACCGCCGGATTGTCAGAGGTTTCTCCAAAACTGCCACACCTCTCTAGACGCCAAAGTAGGAACTATGCCCTTTTATTTATTTATTTATTTATTTATTTATTTATTTTAGAATTTCAGCAACGTGGTAGCAAATTCATTTTTGATACTGATGCCAGCGATAGTGGCATTGGTGGCGTTTTATCACAGATCCAGCCAGCGGGTATTTACTTACTGCAGCAGGATGGTCTCCAAAGCGCAAAGAACTGCCACGTTACTCAGCTGGAACTCCTGGTAGTAGTATAGCCTCTGTAGCACTTACATCAACACCTGAATGGTCAGCCATTTCACCTGGGAACTGGCCACTTCGCCCTTATCTGGCTGTTAAGTTTCAAGAACCAGGAGAGCGAGACAACCCGTTGGGTCCAGAGGCTGCAACTTTACATCAGAACATCCGAGATGAAGGAGCCATACCAATACAGGTGCCAAGTTCAGACATCTCTGTCCGGAAGTGTAAAGCCACTGCACTAAGCTTGAAGAAACGAAGCGTGCCACTGCTGTTCATGCTATTTCAGCGGTAGCTTCAGCTGGTTGGTTTAGCGGAGGGCAGAGTAGGGAGCAACTGGTTGACGCCGACTTAAAGCCATTCCTGGAAGAAGTGTAGGTAGGGACTAGACCAATCTGGGAGGCCTTTCCACCAAGGAATATTGTGGACAAATCTTACTGGACCCAATGGCACCCATTGAAGATTAAGGACGGTGTACTGTTCAGAGTATGGGAGTCACAGGATGGGAACATTCAGACAGCAGCTGACCCTTCATCAAAATAAGGCCACTGAAGTTCCTTAGGATATACAGGCGAAGGCTTTGGGAGGACATGTGGGACCCAACCAAGCCCTCATCAAGTCCCGAAAATTATTCTACTGGCTGAAACTACGGGTAGATACTGAGAGATTGTGCCGCCAATGTCATGTGTGTGCGGCAAGTCGCGCCTTAAAGACCAGGGGCCGCGGTCGCATGCAACAGTATAATGAGGAAGCACCTTTCGAAACAATAGCAATTCAAGTAGCTAGGCCATTCCATCTGTCTGACAGGGACAATATGTGGCTATTTTGCCATGGATTACTACACCAAGCGGCCAGAAGTGTATGTCATTCATAACCAAGATGACACCATCGCGAAATGCCTCATGGTGGAACTATTCTTTCGCTATGGGGTACCAATGTAGTTAGATAGTGATCAGGATACCGATTTTGAGACCAACCGCATAGAGGGAAACACTAGAGCGGGTGCGAGAGCACAAGACGCCCGATTCCTCTTCACCCACAGTGAGACGACATGGTTGAGACGTACATCAAGACCCTAGAAGAACATCTGAGAAAGATTGTGGGCGAACACTAGAGACACTGGGATGTTAAGATGCCACTTTTCTTGCTGGCCTGTCGCTCCTCAACTCTAGACACAACCGGTTCACACCGGCCAGTTTAATCTTTGGCAGAGAACTGCGATTACCATACAACCTGATGTGTGGCAGTTCTCCTGGAACAGAACAACCAGCACTCGACAACTTGGAGCATCACGTAGACCGACTTCATGACATGCATGAGATGGTCCGTCAAAACATCCAGGTAAGGAGCGTCGGAGGAAGACCGTTGCGAGCAGCAGGCTTACAGCCGAGGTTTCGAACAAAGTGTTTTGGTGTGGCTGTATCGCCCTACCCGGACAAAGGGACCCTGCTCCAAGCTTCAAAAGCCATTGCGAGTACTGTACCTTGTGGTGAAGGGGATAATTAATGGCATTGTCCACTCCATCCAGAGGCGACCCCGAGGGAAGAAACCTGTAGTACATTTGGATTGTGTAGTCCTCTATGATGGCGCTGGCTGTGTCGACCAGCCCTAAGGAGGGAGCAGTGGGACAGTGCCTTCCGTGTGTGCGACTTCTATCTTGTTCGCTTTGGCATGTGGCGGGAATTGGAATGTGAGTCATCACAGCCGGGTCAAGTAAACAACACGGAAGAAGATATAACTGGAACCTTTGTGAACGCCAAATTCGATTGTTCTCCAAGCTTCGGTTTCTAGTACCTTCGGCGAGTTTCCAGAAAGCTCATGACATCATTTTCCCCTTACAAATGCAGGAAGGAGTACAGTGCAAGGTGTTATGAACTGTACTGAGTCGTGAGTGACGGAAGTGTTAACGCGCTTTTTTATAGTGTTTAACCCTGCTTTTAATACTTTTGGCACCGTAGGCGATGACACTGATGATATATGGAATGATGACGGAGCACCGGTGGAATGCAATGGCGTGGGAGAAGCCGCCACTGCGGCGCTTAGTCCATCACAAAGCTCACATGCAGTCACTTGGGTGGAACTCACGCCGTTTAATTGAGAGGCAAGTAGCCTAACCACTCTGCCACGGCACAGCCTTTGTACGCAGTGGAACGCTAGCCGTGGATAGCCTGCAATAAAAGATCTACTCGTCGAGTGAATTAATTACAGCAGTAAATTTAAGGATTTATTTGTAACTACATTTTAAGTCAATAAACACATTTGTTACAATATCGATTAATAGGATAATTTCCATTGTTGCTATAGGATAAGAACGGAAAACAGCTTTACGATGCTTAAAGGAAATACATGCTGGTGCATTTGACATACATGTTCATATTCAAAATCCGAGTATGATTCAAAAGCAGCTACTGTTAACTACGAACATCATGTAGCCTGCAAAATCGGAAAAGAAAGCAAACCTTTTCCAAATGGGCACTTTTTAAAATTTTCTATATGTGATGTCACTAATATAGTATGTCCTCAAAAACTGGATGCTCTTAAAACATGCGCTTGTCGCCTACCGCTGTGAAGGCCATGGTACTAAACATCTCAGAGGTTATGGAATCAAATAAAGTATTGTACTCTCTAACACTGGATGAGTCAAGAGATGCAAATTACAATGTTTTGTTATCAATATTTATTCGTGGTATTGTTGAGGATATTCCTGTGCACGCGTATTTTTTGGATCTTATAACCCTTAAGGAACAAAGAAGGGAGCAAAAATGCTCCAAACAGGAAAGCTACAACAGCAAAAATAATTTAATCTGGAAAACCCTGATATCAGTGACCACAGCTGCACTCTTGCATTGGCTGGAGAAAAAAAGGGACTGTTGGAAGAATTAGTTAACTAAAATAATAAAATTGCCTGAATATGTATTCTTTTTTTTTTTTTCCTTTTTTTTTTTTTTTCATTGTGTTGTCCATCAGAAGGTACTGTTTGTAAGGTTGTGAATGTAAAACCGGTGACAGATATTGTTGTGAAGACTATTAATGATGTTCGGTCTTTAACTCGGAAACATGTAAAGTTGTGCAATCTGTTCAAATACACAGGCGTGGATGACGAACATCTACCATATTAACCAGAAGTTAGATGGCTGATTAGGGTTAAAATGCTTCGTTGTTTTCTTTTGTCTTTTAATAATAATAATAATAATAATAATAATAATAATAATAATAATAATAATAATAATAGTAATAACAATGATAAGAATAATAATAGTAAACATAATAATAACAATAACAACAATAAGAATGACAACTATAACTGTTTCCTTTGAGGTAGTTTACTTGAAAGCATTCGCAGCGTAATAAAATACGCCTTAAAAGTTTGTTAAGGTCAGTATAATTCAAAATAGATGTTACAGGGTAGATTAATCTTTCAGGGAAACCAAGTTCCGGTATTAGAAGACAAAGACTGGGTAAACGATTTGCCGATCATGAAAGATATACCTGAATAGTTGAACAAGTTAAACTACCGATTTCAAGGTCGGGATCAGAGCATTATTTACATACATAATGCGGTGAAGTCATTTTCCATGATAATAAATGTCTGTAACGTGCATGTGGAGGAAAATGAGCTTCATCATTTTCCTTTTCTGAAGTCATATTCAAATTTGTTGGCTTATTGAATACACTAATATTGCAATATTCTGTTCTCTCGGAATTTAGAGATGTTTTTGTTTTGCGATGTTTCAAACATGGAAAACTACTTTTCTCGTTTTGTAAATTATTTTCCCCTGTCCATTATGAAGGAAAGGCCAGAGTTACACTTTAGGGTTGCTGGTCTTCAAAACGGCAAGTATACGTATTGTGTGATTCTAGATGTATTCAAACATCTTGAAGCACTTTATATCCAGGTCTCGGATAGTTGTTGCCAGAATCGCAGCTATGTACGTTTCTACGTGCTGTGAACAATTTTGCTTAACTAAACATATCAAGAAGACGAACACGCTTAACCATCAGCGTTAATGCACTATTAACATTGACTACAGATGACAAAACCCCAACCTTTCTTAGCGTAGTCACTGCGCCATATTGATAGGAACTGCAACAACAAATTAAAATGTTGCACATAAACGCCACATTCTTAAACATATATGCAATCAATCTTTATCCCGTTATTACTTTGTTGTGAATACTATTGTGTGCTATGGTAAGATGGCAAGGGAAAACGCTTAATGCGACCACCCAAGGTTCCACTTTGTGCATTTCGGAAAGTATCTTTATCATGAAACTGTCAGGTTTTGCGACCTCTGGGCAAGCAGCTACCAGCTAGATCAAGACGAAGATAGACAGTCCTCTTCATGGAGCACGCGTGTCAACAATATTCACACGTAGCGAAAGCAAGAAGAGCCTGGAAATTCCAGGAGAAGAATTTGTCTACTGATTAAATAGAGAACAAAGTGTGTATATAACACAATGATTTAAACGTGCACCACACTCATCCATGGAGTGGCCAAAAGCGGGAATAAATAGTGTTATTATAAAAAAGTGCTTCAATTACAGCCTTCGAAATTACATGGGAGGAAAAGGACGCAAAGTCCATACCGCAATCAAAGACCAACACACGGAGCCGCCGGACACAGGCAACGTCATTGCCGACCTCGCCTCCAGGATCACAGAAAATAAAGATTCCCGTACGCCGTCTGCCCTTCCCATCCGGACCTGTCATTGTTGCCGCGCTTCAGCGTAGTATTGCGCGGAGTTCACCGGCATTACCCGGATGGGTTAATCTTCAAAGCCACCCTGGCCTATTCTCACGAAGGGACGCCAAGAGGGGGTCGAGCCCGCCCGGGACATCCGCCCCTCCTTGCCAGCATGGTCACGCATCTGAGACACGCCCGCCAGCGCCTAATGCCACTATTGTCGTACCGGATACCTTACAGCCGACTACATCAGCGACCTGACACGCTGCCCCGTGTACTGTAACACTTGCAACAGTGTATGTCACTACACGGGCCATGTGACATGCCCCAGGTGACCGCGCAGACACGCCAGCAGCTCACATGCAGCACATTCAGCGCCCTCACCAAGACTTACAGATGCCGCCACACCACGCCACAATCTTGGAGGTACCACCAGCGCTGAAACATGACAAAGAATCACATACTTTATCACTTCACAAGCTACACGTCGACATCGCTTACAACACTTCAGCAACTTCGAGAGATCATCCAAACTTTCTCCGATCGCATCACCACTTGGAATTAGCTGTGAGCACTGCCCTCGTGGACATTCACGAAACCATTCACAATCTAGAGACAATTCTATCAGCAGCAGTGTAGCAGTAAAACATCTCCTTACGATACCATTCCAAAGGGCAACTCGACAAAATATTGAGTACATCAACATCTCCCGAACCTACAACGTAAACACACAGATATATAACTACTTCAAGGACACTCGGATAGATCGACTACAATACTATATCATCTGGAGCACCTCCTGAGAGTACCCACATTCAACAGTCTATCGACCGAAGAAAGGGATAATCGCTTACTTATCCGTACCAGAGAATTGAGATAAGCGCAAACACGATCAACCTGACGAAAACCCGTCACGGGAAAAGCCAACTCATGCTGTACTACCTGCAACTAACAGGCCCGCTAAACAAATCATCACCAGGTTTGCTTTGGCGGTACCGGTCCTCGTGCTATTGAAATAAACAAAGTTACCACAGAGCAGCCATCCTCTTCTATTGCTTTCTCGTTCCCAAGTATGTCCTATATGTATGTTATCCTTTAAACCGTTATTCATGCTTCTCCCAAAAGCACTGGACAAAAAATTAGTCAAACATTACTAAACAAACGCATGCATTGCCTAACGTGTAGCAGCTCACTACATTAGTAAGAATGATCTTTTCCTGTATATTTTCATACCAGGCCTTTGCCCTCCAAGGGGCACTTTCGGTTATTTTAATGTCATTCCATTTCAATAAAGAAAATGAATAGGAGTGTAAGAGCTAATTTTCCATCTGTAATAGCTTAGTTTTGTTGAGGAATAGTACATTATGAATTCGTTTGAAGAATGGAGCGTTTGATGAAGAGGATTTGATTTATGCATTCTGCTATGTAGGAGATATCTACACAGATGATAGAAGACGACAGTAATACACACGTGTTCAAATGTTGCCCACATAGTATCATTATCCTGCACATGAAAATGTCCTCAGTATCACCAACATTTGAGTGAGCAGAAAGCATGACATGTTTAGATGTGACTCACCTTCATTTTTGAACAGGCAATTTTAAACAGTTTAGAATGACGGATTAAAAATTGAAAATAACTCAAACAGAAACAGTTGAAAACTGCTACATCGAGATTGGAAGTTAGAAGCATTCAGTTTGATAATAAATTGACATTAGTTGTAATTAGTGTCATAGGACACTATTTTTCAAGGAATTTCGCAAATGTTTTGTCTCGAAATTACGGTATGACGAAAATGACCAATATGGCAAATATAACATAATGGAAATCTCCAAACATATAAGTGAGGGAACTTTTTCATTAATTATTACTGTAAAGCACTTTTGTGTACAGACACCTAAATAAAAAAAGTACATCAATATTATCTAAAGTGTCTTTTCTGTAGATAATTTGAATACCTTCTGCGTCACTGAGGTGAAATCCATCCTGTTGCTCAAGTGTCTAGAATGCCACGAACAGCTTCGTTATCACCCCCACTATAGTGTTTGAAGAGGGGGTCAGTGCAACAGTAGTCTAACCCATCTTTTTAAAAAAAATGAGCAGTCAGTTAAACACGCCTGGTTTCTTTGAGAATAACAAAAATCGAACTTGTTGTTCACTGACACTTTTCCAGATTATTACTCAACAACACATTGAGTACTGATAACATAATGTTGAGATATGCCTAAAAATTTTTATTAGTGTGGTGCAACTCTTTTTCTGAGTTAGACCACTGTTGCACTGACCCCCTCAATTGCTTTTGACACGTGAATTCTGCGTTTGATAATATTGATGAGTATTTATCCCGAAGTTCAGTCAATAGCCTGGACGGAATTGTGGGAGGTACCACAACACGACTACAGCGTTCAAGCAAGGAAGAATATAACATAATGGAAATCCCCAAACCTCTAAGTGAGAGAGCTTTTTCAATAATTATTACTGTAAAGAACTTTTGTGTACAGACACCTAAATGTCCTTTTCTGTAGGTAATTTGAATGGTTTCTGCGTAACTGTGGTGACATTTACCATACTGCTCAAATGTCTAGAATGCCACAAGCAGCTTTAGAAGCCACCACTGTAGTGTTCGAATTGTTTTTGATACGTAAATTCCATGCTAGGCGATATTGATGAGAGTATTTAACCCGAGGGTCAGTCAATGGCAGGGACGGAATTTTGAATATTGAAAAACACTAATTGAAGTATATTTAGGAATAAATGGGTTACAACATTGCACGAATATTCTAACCCTAAGAGATAAAAGAAGTTTTGCTAAAAAGTATTACTTTTCACTTATTGCAAACACTAAATGTACTCAGTCGCAGAACGAGGAAAGTGAAACTTTGACAAAAAACACGATGCAAGGTGCCCAACAAAAACTGAAAAATGGGCATTTATAGGACTGCGGGAGACAAGAGAAAAGATCGTGCACATATTCATGAACCAAGGGCAACTGATGGAACCGCAATGAAAACACATATTTTGTGCATCTGCGTTTCCTATAGATTACGACTTAATTGTAAACATACCAGAACAAACCAGGAGACAGACAAGGTTGCTGCTATTCTTTTGTAGCAGAAATTATAATATATGCAATCTTTATATTTTTAAGGATTTTTTTTATTTAACTTTGTATTACTCCACCAACATGACACTGCATATCTTGTGTCGTCCTCCGTGGTGTACTGGTTACCATTCTAACTTCATATACACAAGGTCGCGGGCTCAAACCCGGCGGAGGACGATGGATTTTTTCGGGTGTAGAATTCCTTAGCATAGCTTCTTTCTTTCGGAAGGGAAGTAAAGCCGTTGGGCCCGTGTAGTAAATTTATGGTACGTAAAAGCACCTAAAGTCTGATACAGAGGCTTGTCACGCCCAATTTAGAATGAGACGCTGAGAACCACAGCAGTTAAAGAGCCATTTTTATTTTTTGCATAGCTTGCGAGAAGGATATTTGGTGCTAGCAGTCAGCAAAAGGAAGGTAAATGGCAGGCACTGCTTGTTAGAAGGGGTTCTATAGTTACTGCGTGCCTAAAATTGTGAGCTTCGCCTTACCTTATTTTAATGGTGCCATGCTTCATTCATCACCGCTGATGTTATTCAATTCAGTCTCAGCATCAGTGCTATCTTTATCACTGAAAAACTCACCAAATAAGATTACAATTCCTTCTACTTGTTCCTCTAGTAGATTGTCCTTTAGCCAGTGTTCCTGTTGGAGTTTTTGCACATGTTTACAGGAAGCTTTCCACTCCTCTGCAGTAACTGAATTTATCGCATCGACTGTGAGGTTTTCTATTTCAGTTGCAGTTTGTGTCACGTTTTACTATGCTATATTTCCGTTTATGGTGTTTTCATATGTACTCGATTGTATTCAAATTGCAGTGATAGGGCAGTGTCTCGTACCTTGGCGTCCATGCTGGCGAAATATTTTAAATGGTTGAAGACATGTATTTTCACCAACGGCAGTAACTCTGCCTTCGTCATGGAATCCTCATACAGTATTCCATTTTCTGTAAGCCAAGTTTTAATCAACTGTTTATAATACCACTTATTTGGCGGATTATTTTCCTCAACATTGTGCTTAGCGCTATTGTCCACGCCGATCAGTGCATTAGGTGACAACTTACGTAATAATTTCATTTAATGTCGCCATCCGTGATGTATCGTGCTAACTTCATATACCCAAGGTCGCGGGTTCACACCCGGCGGAAGAGGATATATTTTTTCGGACATGGTTTCCTTCGGAAGTAAAGCCGTGGGTCCCGTGTCGTAGATTTACAGCACGTACAGGCACCTCAATCCTGATAGAGAGGCTTCTGAACAAAATTGAATGGTATTTTACGCCCAGCAAAGAATGGGACGCTGAGATTTACAGACGTTAAAGAGCGTCCATAAATAAAGCCCCATTTAATTTAGTTTAGTCATTTAAGAATATTCTCATAATCCATAACTCTTGATAATAGTCTCCGGTTTTCCGTTTGGCTTTAAAAATTAAAGCTGCATTTGGAATGAAACCACTTTCTCCACCTGCTTGAACGATTATCAATCGCTGTCCTGCACTTTGATTTTCTTCACACCAATTTCACTGTCACTCTAACAATCTTACTGCGTAAAAAGATTGAATGCATATCTCTTCATGTTACCGTGATTTCTCATTTTGTTTCATGGCTCTTAAATAACGTCCTCACCATGCAGAAACGAAGCATTATTTCCAATGGAATAGGTCTTTAGTGTTTACTTTTCTTAAAACTGTAACCAATGCCTTTTGAAATTTAGCGGAGACTTTCCGAACTCCTTTAAATCCAATTTTTCTCTATCTTTGAAAATTAATTTACCCAAACTGGCTCCTATTTTTCCAGCCTTTATTTATTTCATTATATTCCACAAAGCACTTTTATGTAGGCCTTTTCCTCTTCTTTCCTAGTGTCATTAGCTTGCTGCCTGATGGTCGCGCCGCGGTCGAGTGGTTTGAACACTCGTCTCGCCCCAGGGCGGTCCGTTCCTAGGCACACCAAGGCGACCGCATATGGAATTTTTGGTGGACAATGCGGCACAGAGGCGAGTTTTCTCCGAGTTCTCCGGTTTCCCACGCCGCCGCATTCCACCGGTGGTTCTCCATCTTCATTGCATATCATCAGTGCTATCCCTGAGCTGCCTATGTAGTAAAAGCGGGCGTTAAAACTTGTAACATGTTGCTTCAGCTTTTATACTCTCTTGCATTATCTGCATAATATTCCGCACAGAAGCCCAAAGAGTAGCTGTTTCCAATGGCAGCTTAAAGAACCAGTTTTTTATGGTTAATCAAAGTATTTAATTATACTTTATATGTTACCCTCAGCCTCACCATAAATTACTTTATTAAACTCTCGTTACACAGCCGTAATATTGGAGAAAATTAAGGAAAAAAGAAAACAAAGCAACTCTTGAGAAAATATAAAATTCGAAACAACTTGCAAACTTATAAGCTACGTTACACTTAACGTCTTCGATAAAACAACTCTAGGAACTCTCTAGTGAAAATTTGCACTCGGTAACTGACCGTACTCAGCACACCAATGGCTGTCCGTTGACAAGTGTATTTGCTTTAACTTGAAGTATGGTAAGCAGAAAGAGATAGCAATAAATTGCACATTACAGTTGGCAATACTAAACTGCATAATCTCAAAACCTGGGGTACGTTAAACTAAACATTTAGAAAGAGAATATGACTCACCATTCCGATAAATATGGCGTTTCTGTAATTCTGCTGAACACTGCACTTTATGATTTAAGGGAAGCAGAAGAGATACACATTCCATTAATGTCAGTTTGGTGGTTCCCAGAAGGCTATTTAGCTTCATTTTCGTTGCCTCTGGTCTCTCTTCATCCTCATCACAGTTTTCAACCTCATTGCACGTGTCACTTTTTCTAAATTTATCACAAAACTGTCCAGCACTTCATTAATTAATCCATCTGATACCCAATAGAAGTGTTCTGTTTCATTGACATATTCACAAGCACACTGCTAATTTTCAAGTGTAAGTCTGATTGTAGCCTTACTGAGCTATTCTGCAATATCACATGCTTTGAAAGCTATGTTACATTTTGTTACATCATTTTTATTTACGTTCATATTAGCTGATTCGGGTTCATGTCGTAATGTTAAGGGGGCAGGCAAAATATAGTGTGCATTAGTTTCCACAATGGTGTTAATTTCATATCGTCTGAGTCCACCTTTATATTTCTTAATACTGTCCTACAAAAGCTGTTCATTAGGATGTTCATCAAAGTGGATACCCTCATCTCGCAACGAATTTTGCATTATTTGTTTTAGCGAATTTAAGAACTGAGGCCTTATTAATTTCAACTGTGTGGTATGCCGAATTATCCATAATAATTAACAACAATGCTGCGCCCAGGAATATTCGGCAACAGCTGATTACAAAACCGTTATTTAAAAACATTAGCAACCTTTTCTTCGTGGTAATCGTTTGTGGACTTACACTTAAATGCAAGTAGAGTATTGGGAACGAACTTAGCAGATGTTCCAACAAGCAAAGTAATATATTATGAATCCTTTCGCAAACGAAGTTCTGATTCACATTGGAAATCCATAATTTTCCTTTAAATAATTAACATTCACTCAGGTCTTATCTAAATAGATATTTGGATGCCAGCATTTCTTAATTCTTTTATTTCTCTTAAAAAACTAAATCCTTTCACTATCACATCGCGTTTGTCAATCAGGAATATACATAGCATATTATTCTTTACGTAATGAAAACTCATGCCCTTCATGATCTTACGTGACGCAGGTACTTATATCGAAATTGTCTACTTGTTTTAAAGCAATTACTATTCCGAGGGCATGCAGAAGATAAAATGTTCTACAAATCGGGGAAAACTATGTAGAATTATTTCATTGTTAAGTAGGTAAATATTGCGATATACTGAGACAACATCTTCAAAGAGCTACAATTCTTTCGGGTCTGTCAATCATATTCAAAATGACTTAAAAGTTGTGCCACAGCAGTTGTCTAAGTGAAGTTTATGCTGCTCAATTCGTTACCATCTTTTTGGATGTAACTAACGACATTTCTGCACACTCTCAACTTTCAACTGTAATAAGATATGTTTTTTTCAATGGGAAAGTTGAAAAATTATTTTTGGGTTTCATCGATGTAAGTGGTGATCGCAGTGTAAATGCGCTAGCAAATCACGCCTTTGTTACGTCAGAAGGGTACCATTGTGGGACCAAACTACTAGAACAGTGTTATGATGGTGCTCAGTAATTACGCTAGAAATAAATGGTAAGCAAAGAAAGTGAATGATAAGTATGCAGTGCAATATTTATACACTGCCTTGCTCATAGGCTGTATCTTGTGCTTTCACAATGTAAAGTAATTTTTCATGATATTCAGTAGCTTCGTAGCTTTGGACAAAGTTGTCAAAAAACGGGCCCCGAAGGTATGTCCCAATAGTTGGAGCTACAATGGAAGACTTGTCGAAACAGTGAGGGAATATAAAGAGGGTCTCTTTCAGCTCTTTGAAATTTTTTTAGATAATCCTGAAAAATAGAAAATCCAGGCTTATCATGATGCTCAATTTCTCAGTAACGCACTTGAGGACGTTAAATTCGAATTCATACTGCAAATATTTAGTGAAGTGTTAATTTTGACTGATGTACCTTTTGATATTTTACAAACAAGAATGTTGGATGTCACCTTATGTCGCGACCTATACTCCTCGTCTGTCAACACGTACGTACTCAGGTGAGTGCTTGGTCGTCTCCTGCCTTGGCTGTCTCTCCATTTCTTCTAGGCGCTGCGATGTCCTTTGTGCTGGGGACTGAAATGTCATGAGACTTGTCTCTTTCTCAGGGGGTGGAGTACAGAAAGGACTCGAGACATTCTTGCTGATTCCTATTAATTATCTGTTTGCGAAGTCGACCTGGTGCGTTCTTTTGATTTCTTTATGTTGCCCTTCTGGTGACCCGAGACCTCGCGCGGGGAGGTAAGAATTTCTCACTTCTCACTTTTTCACCCAGACGCGAGCACCATTTTGGCCGATCTAAACTCGCGCGCGATGTCCTCAACTTCTTTACCACGCTTCCCTGCTTTGGCCGCTCTGCGCACTAGAGCATACTTTACTAACTTGATGAAACAAGTATGAGCAAACTAGTGACGAGCAACGAGCAATAAGCAACTAGCAACAAGCAATAAGATCTTGTGTCTTCCACACACCCGAATTTATTTGGTTTTCAAACCAACCTTTGCGCCTAAAATCACCTGTTTAGTGGCCGAAAGTTTTCCCGTCGGTTTCTTAATTTCTCGGCAGTTTGAAAGCTGTCGGCTTCCCATTGACGAAAAATCATTAACCCCCATAGACGTGGCTAATATCGAGAATTTCTGTGGCTTCCCCTGACGTCACGCGCTGAACAGAACTTTTGGAATTCAATAGCAGCATTACGGTTAAATACCTAGTGACTTCGGCTCCTTCCGAAAGAGCCTGCGAAAACTGCCTTTTTCTCTCAAAAGTACACCCCAGGTTCATGTATACAATCGAAATATATATTCAATTTTAAATTTTGGTATTGAAATATCTTCAATCATATTATTTTACCTCAAACAAAATAAACTCATATTTACATTGCAAAAACAAAATAATCTGATAAATAATTATATAGCCGGGAAGAAATTTCCGCCTCAATGTATAGCCAAAGTGAATAAATCATTCATTCGGCGAAAAAAGAGACCAGTTTAATAAAGTGTGAGAAAAGCGTCGATGTACCTAAGAAAGACGTTATTTCAACTGTCAGCTTAACATCAGGTGTAGCACAAACGAATTTATAATGAAGTTTATTATGTATTATACAACCAATTGGAAATTCGTTTTAATAGCTTAGAGAAGCTGAAATGGCTTGCGTTATTTGCCAAAAAGAAAAACAGAGATGGTTTTTTCCCGAAGAAGCTTTTAATTCCTTAAAGGTTTGTTATGGACAGCATTTTGAGTTTGTTCGTCTTTGAAACGAACTCACAGTGGCATTCTCGACAGATGAACATCTTTCAATAGGCGTTTCTAATCTAATTTCCCACTTGAGAGGTTTGTGTTTATCTGCTCAGCTATTACGAATCTCCATAAGCTGTCTGCCTATGTTTTAACAATACCAGTTTGCAGTGCTAGTGCTGAGCGCTCTTTTTCTGTGCTCCGAAGCCTTCACACTTACTGTAGGAATACTCAGTGACAGAACCGACTTTCAAACCTGTCAATCCTTTCCACAGAGAAAAATCTTCTGAAAGTGATTTGTGCTGAAAACGAGTTCTTCCAATTAATTATTGAGGAATTCAATAATAAATAACGCAAACTGAATTAACACTCAAGTAAAACAACTTGCTTAAAAATATGCGCGTGTCTTTCTCTTTACTATGATAAAATATATTGTGACTACGCGCCAAATGCATGCGCCTCTAACCTGGTGCTCTAAATCATCGCGCTTAAGAACGGTTTCCTTTCCAGCGGTCGTATATATTTGTTGCCGGTGACTTCCTTTCCATGGTGGATTCATTGTTGCACCTGCATGAGTAAACGCATGTACGATCGTCGGGCGCATTTCTTTAAAGTTCCGATTGTTGCACCTGGTAGTTAGGGCAGGTCAGCTGAGAGTGTGTAGCCGTATGAGGTATCGGAAGAATCTGTTGTAAATCTGGACCCCGGCTGAAATTCTTGCTGAATTGCCCTGATAGCCGCCTCAATTAGAGTGAGTCCGGCATCTATTTAGGCAATGTCAGCCAAGAGAACAGCGATTACAACCGTTTTGACCGACTCTGCATCACATCCACCGGAATTATGGCAACCACTCAGGCGAAGCAAGCAGAGATACGGGACACGCTGGAGGACATGAGATTCAGTGGAATCATTGAAAAGTACGAAAGCCTTTGGTGTTCCCCTATCTTAGAAGCGGAAGAAGAAGAAGAAGAAGAAGAAGAAGAAATACAAGAAGAACGGTGAGTTACGCTACTGCGTGGAATGCAGGAAGCTGAATGTCCACAAGAAAGCAGTGATTCTGGTGCCCAGTGATTTTCTACTTTGGATTTGAAATCAGGATACTGGCAAGTGACACAATATTAATTACTTTTACTGCAGGTTAAACAACTGCAAAACGAAAGTTTAATCTATATGAAGTTTGATATTTTAATATGTTTAAAATGCCTTATATGATGGGCTTTAAAAGCGCTTCCCTTAGTCAAAATATCCCCGCACGCCGCTGGTCCTTATCCTTGCTAGCAGACATTTTCGTCTGGATCTGGTCGCTCTTGAGGTCTTTCCTTCATCTCTTCTTTCCAGGGATCACGATGGATGCACAAAAGACCTACTATGGTCTCATTACGGTGCTACGCTCCAGTTACAGGGAGCACATCCATATCTAACTCCAAATTACTTCTTAGAGTGTAACGAACCAATAGGAGTTTCAAATTACAGGAGTACCGCATCCGTTAATGAACACAAGTTTATAATTTATTTTAAAATCATTAGTCATATAACGATAATAATTACAAATACTTTATTTTAAGTAGAATGACATTCAGTAATATAAATTGTATTACGCAATGACCTTGGTGACGGACATACACATAGGACGGCTTAGACACCGTTGTCGTGTCAAGTTTTTGAGCATATGTGGGTGTGTGTTCAATCTAATTACTCAACGAAGGCAGTTCATTATTTTTGTTATACTTACTATACTTACTGTACACCTGCATAAATTCTCACATATTCACAGGGCCACGAGACGTCAAGGAATTTATAACACCGTCTCATAAAGATAATCAGAGTTATCCGCTCATTACACTTTCTGGAATCCCTCATCTTACTCCCCCCAGGGGCCTACTACGGTAGGTAAGGGTTTGGCGCACCGGGGGTTTCCGAGGCATTCACCGCCATCTCATCATCCCCATCGCCACGAACTGAGCCACGTTTTGTGTGCATATTTGTTTGTGTCTCTTTTTGTGGCAGCGAGTTTACTCACCTCATCTTCTTCCCCTTCTAGGCTTATTCTTTACATATATAGTTTTAAGGCTTTAGATTTATTAAATCCTGCCTCACCATCAAGAATCTTTGTTCCATCTCCGTGGTTCCTGCCCCACGGTTCCAGCGCGGATTCCAACATGTGTGCTCTTTGGAGGTCTCAGGCGTGATGGTTGGGAGGACCCATCCTACTGCCCCTATGTGTAAGCCTTAGGTGCGGAGCCCATCCATACCGTTATGTACACCCACGTTGCTTCCTTGGTGGCCCGGTCCGTTTTAATTTCCCGACGAACGCTGTTCGTTGGGTTATAATCACGGACCGGTCGTGTTACCGCTAACGGAAACCCGGTGTAATTAACCACAAGTCTCCTGAATCCATGTCTGCTTTATTACGCAGCATGGCCTAAAATGGGGAGCCACAGGTGGTTATACCTCTGGTAGGGGCTTAAAGCCGGGTTGTACATGGTGAAGAGTTTACCCGTATGGACCAGCAGTGGTGGTTGGAGGGTAACTCCTTCTGAGGTACTCCTTGAGATCGGTCTGGTAGGGGGTCTACCAGGCGGCACAGACCGGAAAGTATTTTGGTGTCTTCTTTCTATAACCCCGGATGGCAGGCTAATGCCGACGGTTCTGGAAGGGGGTCCTTCCATCACGCTATCGCCGCAAATCTACTTCATTTGGCCGCTTTTTAGTCGTGACCTTGGCCTCCGAAAAGGAAACCATGGGAGATATCAGTCCGTTATACATACAACGCGAGATTGACAAGATATGCGGTAAAGTGGCCAATGCCACCAGAACGTGAGACGGTACGCTTTTGGTTGAAACGAGGACGGAAGACCAGTCCAAGAAACTCATGAAGGACAGCTTGCTGGGTTCCTACCTCGTAAAGGTGGCCCTCCACAAGACTTTGAACATCTGTAGAGGCGTCGTAACTACCTCTTGTTTAGACGGTCTTACCGAGGCAGATATTGCCTCCAATTTATCTGACCAGAGTGTATGCCAAACGTACCGTCTGCTCGGCAAACGTGATGGTGAATCAGTGGCATTCGTACGCTATTTCTGACTCCTAGTGCTTCTGTGGCTCTTCAAACTGCAGCAGTTGCTCAAGCGTCCACTCAAACGGAGCTGCCGCTGACTTCTGCCGTGTTGCCTGAAATACCTGCACCGCCAGCTTCGAGAGCTTCCACTTCAGCTGACCCTCCGTCAAAATCCGTACGCCAGCCGTCACCTAGTCCAAGACCTGTTGCCGCCTCTCATGCGCGTTCTCGTAAGAACCACGCGGTGTCGGATAAACCGAGAGCGTCTACGGAATCCCGACCATCAGAGGAGTCCGACGGGGACACAGGCCGTCCTTTTTTGGGCCAGAGGTCTGTGAACCTCAACCAACCACCTTAAGAGTGCCTGTTGTTTAACTGGCAATCAGCTTCTATTGCGAGTTTTCTTTGTTCCACCTCGCTTCTTCCACTTTTCTAGCGTCTTTCCTTTTTGCCACGGCTCTGCTGAAAAGGACCACTCGCGGTGTTTGCTCCCATAGAGCTGAACTACAGTTGTTGTTGCGGTCGTATGATCCCTTAGTCGTCTGCTTACAGAAGAGGAAGCTTTGCCCTCACGATCCTTTTTTTAGTCCAACGTTACGACCCGGCTCGCTTCAATCTTACCCCGGAGGAGGGGTAGGACACCCCTCATGGGGGTGTCATGATACGCGCGATGATGTCTATTGTAAGCCACTATCGCTTACGACTGCCTTGCAAGCTGTTGCTGTCCATTTTGTTCTTCCTGGTTTTACCTTTTCAGTCTGTAACGTTTACGTTCCTCCTTCAGCTACCCTCAGTTCAGCAGATATGGCCACACTCCTTTCTCAACTCCCGGCCCCTTTTGTCTTGTTGGGTAATTTCAACGCCCATCATCTCCTTTGGGGTTCCTCTAGGGCAAGTGAGCGAGAGACGCTCCTTGTAGACCTTTTCGAACTATTTCGGCTTGCTGTTTTGAACACTGGTAAACCCACTTTTATTTCCGATTCTTGAGCCACGCTCTCTCATTTGGACTTTTCTGTTTGTTCAGCGCAGCTTTCTCACCAGCTACAATGCAATGTTGTATCTGACACCCATTCCAGCGATCATTGCCAGCAGGTTCTGAGTTTGCTCTCACACCGTGTATCTTCGTCACGAGCAGCAACTTGGCAGCTAGCTAAAGCTAATTGGACCCTCTTTTCAGCAAAAGCTGTTTTCATGGACCATGTGTTGGACGCGGTCGATCAGATAGTGGAACTCTTTATTGCTGTTGTTCTCTCTTCCGCCGACTTATTTATTCCTCGGTCGTCTTCCCATCCCAAACGATTACCGGTTCCTTTGCGGAATGCTGAGTGCCGAGATGCTATTCGTGCGCACCGGAGGGCTCTTAGGGTTATTCACCTTCACCCTGCTCTGGAACATTTGATTTGTTTCAAACAAGCCCGCGCAAGGGCCCGTCGCGTTATTAAGGATAGCAAACGGGCTTCCTTGGCTGTATTTCTTGCCAACTTCAATCGAGTAACACCTTCCTGGTTGTCTGGGAAAAGCCACGACGTGTTGCCGGTAAGCAGCCCAACTCTTCCATACCGGGTCTTCACGTGGGATTTGCTACCGTCGTCAATCCGGTAGCCATTGCTGACGCCCTTGATAGTACGTTTGCCTCTGCGTCTAGCTCCGAGAGCGATGATCGAGCTTTTCGTATTACCAAGGCTGAGGTGGAGTCTGAAATCCTCCCTTTTCGCTCTTTTAACAATGGGTGCTATAACCCTATTTTAGTATCCAGGAGCTTGAGATCTCCCAATCGTCCTGTGGGCTCTTTGCTTCCGGACCAGATGGTATTCATATCGCCATGCACCAGCATTTTTCTCCTGCCGGCAAACCCTTTCTCTTGTTTCTCTACAACCGCATCTGGTGCGATGGAGTGTTTCCTGCAGTCTGGCGCGAGGCCACCATCATCCCAATCTTAAAACCTGGTAAGGATCGTCATCTACCTTCCAGCTATCGTCCAATCTCCCTCACCGGTACACTATGTAAGATGATGAAGCGCATGACCAATGGACGCTTACTATAGTGGCTCGAGTCTGAGGAACTTCTGTGCAACATCCAGTGCGGCTTTCGCCGATACCGCTCCTCGACTGACCACCTTGTGTCCCCTTGATGACTTTTTACGAAAGTGTCAAACTGTGGCCATATTTTTCGATCTCGAGAAATCTTATAAAACCTGCTGGAGGGCTGGCTTATTGCGTACGTTGCATAAGAGGGGCTACCGTGGCCGCCTTCCAGTATTCCTTCAGGAGTTTATGGAGAAGCGGGTATTTCGTGTGCGTGTGGGCTGTGTTGTACCCGTGTATTTGGTCAGTAGAATGGAGTATCTCAAGGTTGGGTTCTCAGTTGCACCCTTTCTCCATCGCCATCCATCCTATCGCTAATTGTCTTCCTGCTGGTACTTCCTCATCCTTATTTGTTGACAACTATGTAATTTATTGCTGCTCTTGGCGCACATGCCTTTTGGAGCGTCGCCTTCAGGCCTGTCTCGACCGTCTGCGTGGCAAATGATTTTTCTGCCGAAAAAACGTTTGTGTCAACTTCTGGCGTCGGAAATGTTACGTGCCGCCTTCCCTACACCTTGGGCCAGTACCGCTGCCCTTCGCCGAAACTGTGAAGTTTCTTGGCCTGGTGTTCGACAGGAAGCTTAGCTGGTCGTCCCATATCTCTTCGCTGAGGGCTCGATGTGATCGAGTACTTTATATTTTACGTGCTTTATGTGGCACCTCCTGGGGAGCAGATCGCACTGTACTATTACAGCTATACCGTTGGTATGTTCGCTCTAAACTTGATTACGGGTGCATTGTGTACTCTTCGGCATGTCGTTCAGTTTTACGTCCTTTAAACCCAGTTCACCATCGAGGGATTCGCCAACGAGCGTTTCCGACGAGCCCAGCTATTAGTTTCTCTGCCGAGGCTGCTGAACCTCCGCTGCTCCGTAGGTGTAAGGTGCTTCTTTGCAGCTATGCTCTCCGCCTCCATGCCATGCCGAATCACCTGTCTTTCAAGTTATTGTTTGACGAGGCTCTTGCCCGTGCGATGGACTTGCTTCCTGCCGGGTTCGTTTTCGTGAACTGCTTCGGCACTTGGATGTTCAGCTGTCGAATCTGCTGTTACTGGGGGAAATATTCATCCCCTCCTCGGTTACGCTGCGACAACCCGGTACACTTAAGTTTGGCATCCGTGCCGAAATCAGCTATTCCGCCCTTGGCCTTCCGCTCCACTTTTTAAGAGCTGCAGGCCTTGTTTCCCAACCATTGTTTTACTTTCACGGATGGTTCAAAGGATGACCTTGGTGTTGGATGTGCTTTTGTTTTTATTTAGCGGAGTTACGCTTTACATCTTTTGGGGCAGTGTCCAATTGTTACCGCCGAACCTTTCAGTATCTATCAGGCTCTTCTTTTAATCCGGGGACAAGATTTTAGACAGTTTGTTATCTGTAGCAATTCCCTCAGTGCACTACAGGTCCTGCGTTCGCTCGATGATGCTGGCGTCAGCGTGTCGTTTGTTTGGGTTCCTGGCCACGTAGGTGTAAGCGGGAATGAGCAAGCAGACGCAGCTGCCATGTCTGCAATTTTAAATCCTACTGTTTTTAGCTCCACTGTTCCTCCCAATGATGCTCGTGTCCTCCTGTGCCCGGCCATTCTTTCGCGCTGGTTCGGGTAATGGTCCGGGGTGCGTGGGAACAAACTCAGAGAGGTCAAGTCCCTTCCTGTCCCCTGGACTACTTCCTCGCGAGCATCTCGCCGTGATGAAGTGACTTTAGTGCGACTGCATATTGAACATTGCCGTTTTAGTCATCAGTACCTTTTACGTGGGGAAGCCGCTCCTCAATGTGCTCCGTGTAATGAGCCTTTGACGGTGCGTCATTGTTTATTGGAGTGCCGCCATTTTACTGTCCTGCGTGCGTCCATGTCTCTACCTACTGAGCTCCCCACCCTGCTTGGCGACAATCGTAAACCATGTGAGGGACCTTTAACTTTTCTTCGCCGCTGCGGAATGTACAGTCGTCTAATTTTATCACGGGGTTTGATCTTTTTACCGACTTTTCAGTCCCTCGGTTTTAATCTGGTTATGGTCGTCTTTTTATGATCTCTATGACCTCTTGTGCAGTACTCCTGCTTTAGCGGTTTTTATGACTTTTAATGTTTAGCTTTGTTGTTTACCATAGGGAGCTTATAGCCTCTGCAGTTGTGCATCCTTAAACACTACTACTACTTCTGCTACTACTACTAATACTACTATTACTACTACTGCTACTACTACTACTACTACTACTACTACTACTACTACTACTACTACTACTACTACTGCTGCTGCTACTACTACTACTACTACTACTACTACTACTACTACTACTACTACTACTACTACTACTACTACTACTACTACCTCACCTTGCTCTACAATAGACTCCCTAAATTAAACAGGATAAATGCTTACCTGTCCTCCTCCGCATGATACGTGGGTTCACTTCCAGGCTGTAAGTGGTGATCATAAACATATGAAGGGACGTGGTATTCATACCCATTGCTGCCTCCTGTGAACAGAAAACAAATACTGTCAACACGATACGTATAATATTGTTCGTTTTATGTGATTATAATCCAAAGTCCCAGTTCCTTTTACCTACGTTTATTAATCTGCCACATGTATCGCAGAGTAAGACTGGCCTAACTTCATCCCCAATTAAACTGTTGAATACGTGGCAATAAGAAGGTAGAAAGTTTAGCCCTGCCCATAAAATGATGAAAACCATATAAGTGAGCCTTTTCACACTCCTTAATGTTGCTAAATATCTGATTGAACAATCTAAACATTTGAACCAGAATAATGGAATTGAAGCTCAATAATCTCTTAATTTATGTTAAGACTAAGATAATTGCTTTCTAAAACCTTGTACTCCGACGTTCCCAACAAAGTAATTACCGTGATGTGAAATCAGATAAAGTTCAGTGAAGAGTGGTTACCGAAAACACTTTTAATCCTGTCACTGACCAATTTACTGCAATTGTAATGTTAATGCACTAAGCATTCCCTGACAAATTCTTGGTAAGCAGTGTTCTCTAAAGAGAACGTTGTACCTGCAATGCACATGAATTCATGTTGTGTATAAACAGTGGATTACACCTGGTAAACTCTACAATAATAAGTAATAGCGCAGTTACGTGCAGTTTAATGCAAATCTTCCATCGCCAAACACCCGTTAGAGTTACAATTATATCTATTAGCATGTAAAAGTAGTATTTACGAGATTACTATAGAAACATAGCCTGGTAATACGTGAAACGAATTCTTAAAATCACATCTGAAAGGAGCAATTGCAAAACAGAATCATACTTTACTCCCTGAATGCATACTTTGGTTACACTATCGAACATATTATAAGATGCAATATATACCCGTTGGCCCAGGCGAATCGTCCTCTGTAGTTCTGCGTTTCCCGCATACGTTAGTGCAAGAAGGGTTGCCTCATCACTGAAGCCTCCCCGGGACCTACTTTCGTAGGTACGGGTGTGGCGCACTCAGAGTTCCCGAGCCAACCTTGACTCCCTCTGTGGGCAACCTTTGAGTGGTGTCAAAATTCCCAACCACGTGTAGGGCGTGCGCCGAGACCCGTGTCGGCGGAATGGAATATCCAGGTTAATTGAGGGTTGCATATCTGAACCTGGGCTTTTCTTTTTCAGTAACTGGGAGGATGCGCAGCCTAATACACCGCTTTGGTTTCTGCTTCGCCTAAACGGTAGGCTAGGGACTAACCCACCCGTAATCAATCGACCAGGACAAGATCTTTATACCGAACATCAGGGTAGTGGCACTGCGGGCCTGATATATCCCCTGTGTAGCCCTGTCACCTCAGTGGGGTGACCCCTTGTTGAGCCCTGTGGTGGGTGGGGAGCACTGGGGGATGAAATTTAACACCATTTTATGGGAACTAAAACAGATTCAAACCTAATTTAATGTGCCGAAAGGAAGTAACTGAGTCCGCTACTTAGTAATACATAGGGCACAGCAAGGGAAGGAATTTACATCGGTTAGCCCATTTACCAATCAAAAAGGCCTGGATAAGAAGACTGGTCCAGAGAAGTCCTGGTTGAAGACGTATCAGTATACCAGCCAACGAGATTTTTGCGCGCAAATCTGTTCGGCAGTTACCCTGTAAAGGTTGATATGCACAAGACCTTGAACTCCTGGTGCGGGGTTGTCACCACCTGCGCATTGGACGGTTTTTCCAATGAGGATATTCAGGAGGAGCTTGTAGCACAAGGCGTTACATCTCTATATTGTATTCGCAGCAGAGATAATGGTGAATTTGTGCCTACCCGTACATTGTTCCCTACCTTTGAACGGGTAGATCTCCCTCAAGGTATTAAGGCAGGGTACGAAGCCATCGAGGTAAGGCCATACATCCTGAACCCGTTGCGCTGCTACAACTTTCAACGCTATGGACACATCAGTGTATTTTGTAGTGGTCAGCCTACATGTGCCAATTGTGGAGATGTCAAGCACGATGGAGATTGCACATTGACTCCATGCTGTGTTAACTGGGGCGGTGAGCATCAATATATTTACGCGACTATCTCCGATTTGGAGAGGAGAGGGCAATCCAGGAGATCCGGGTGAGGGAGATGGTGTCCTTCTCGAAATCCCGGAAGCTTCTGGGAATACGCCAAACCTCAAACCTGCGGTCTGGTACCTACAGCTCAGCTGTAGCTTAGCCAGTACCTAAGCGGGAAATCGCAACGCAGACCTACGATATAAACGGGGAACAACTGCAGAAAAGACTCTCGTAGCAAAACCATTAACTAGGCCCACAGCATCCACATCTACGTCGGCGCCACCATCTGCCTCTACCACCTTTATAAGGCCTATTCCTAAAAAAGCTTAATCCGAAACTTCAGCTGCGGGCAGTAAGTTAGGCGTAACCATCGAGTATTCTGCACCAGTGAAAGCCATTAAAATGAAATATGGTCAGACTGACTTCTTAAAAGAGCATGTAAGGTCACCCACCAAACCATCCAAGGGACGGAAAGGTTCAGTTTCTTCCCTGCGCAGATTCTCTTTTGAGGAATCTTCTTGGGAGAGAACTGGTCGGGTCAAAGAACGCTCAAGGCGTTGCATGTGCCTCAGTAGTTGTTGACCAAAGTTTTAATTTGCGTCCTTCGTGACACTGCTCGATTTTTACTGCCGAACTTTTTAGCATTCTCCAGGCCCTTTTTTATGTACGGAGACATGTGATACCGCTCACTGCCATCTGTACCGATTCCCGCAATGCCCTCCAAAGCCTTCGTGCGCTGTACTCATTCCGCCATATCGTACAGCACATGCAGAACTGCCTTCACTGCCTCTCAGAGGCAGGCCTCAGTGTGACGTTCCTGTGGGTGCCTGGTCACACTGGCGTGGTCGGGAATGAGGCAGCTGATTCTGCTGCCAAGAGAGGCATTCTGTCTCCCAGGATTTCTTTTTCTTCCGTTCCTGCAAATGATCTGAAGCCGGTTTTGCGTGCAACCATTCCTTCTCGTTTGGCGGCTGAATGGTCGCAAAGTAGTGACAACAAGTTGCGGGTAATTAAGCAACTCCCGGAAGCCTGGAAAACAGCTTATCGCGCTTCCCGCTGAGAAGAGATTGTTTTATGTCGCCTACGTATCGGACACTGCCGTTTTAGCCACTGACATTTACTGCGAGGAGAGCCAGCTCCAGTTTCTCGGTGCGGTGCGACCTTGACAGTAAAATACATTTTAATCGACTGCCAGTTTTATCTTCCCTTCGGATGTCATCGGGGTTACCACCTGACATGCATGCCCTCTTGCCGGAGAATCTCCATGCTGTGGAACGTGTTTTATGTTTTATTCGACTGTGCCCTACGATTGGTTGTACATAGTTTTATTTCCATTTTAACACTTTGGCAATATGTAGATTTATTTTATATTTTAACCTAACCTACTGGACCGTTTTTAACATTTTAACTACAGGGGGATATCTTAACGGGGTTTATTATTCATTTTACCGTGACCTTTTCGGCGCAAAATTTAATTTTATGTAAAATAATCTTATAGGTTATGGGCCCTTAAGACTCACGTCTCTCTCTTTCTCTATTCTATCGTGCGTTAACTGTGGCGGGGAGCATTCATCTTCTTCCCTCCACTGTCCCCGTTATGCAGAGGAGAGAGCCGTCCAGGAGATCCGGGTGAAAGAGAAGATGTCCTCGGGAGTCCGGAAGAACATGCGCACTTGCATACCCTCTGTCCCGCTCAATTGTACCTAAGCCTGTACCGAGGCGGGAAATCGCAACCCAAGCTAGCAATATTAACGGGACCAGAATTCCTAAAATGATTCTGACGGCCACAATGCACCCAAAATCCTCAACTTCTACGACTGCTCCGGCATCGACATCTGCCAAACCCGCTAATTGAAAGAGTAGTATAGAGAAAGCGGCACCCAAGCCTACAACTTCGGGCACCAAGACCAGCTTACCCGTCACCTGTACTACATCAGCAAAGACATTTAAATCCAGTTATATCACAATCAACTTCTTAAAAGACATGTAAAATTTCCTCTCAGAAGGGCAGGAAAAGTCAACGTCCGTCCCCAAGTAGTACCTCTTCGGGTGAATCTTCCGGTGTGAGTATAGATCGACGACGAACATCTCCATCGATCGGCACCTCAAATCTGTTCGAGGTTCTCGAAGCAAAATTGTGTATCGGAAAAGGGTCGTCTCCCGTGGAGGAGATGGAACAGGAGGATTCTGCACCCGCTTCTAATCGGAAAAGGCGGAAACAGCAGGATCATGTTCATGAAAGCAGTAAATCCCAATCCCGAAAAAGAACAAATCGAACTGACTAAGACGGCCCAATCTGCAGAAACGACTATCAATTTAAAGATAATACCAACGATGGCTATTCTACAGTGGAACGTATGCAGAATTAGAAGGTCGACCAGAGCTAGATCTGTTTCTCAACTAGTATCAACCATTGATCGTCTGCTTACAATATATCAAAATCCGTCCCCATGACAGCGTCGCATTCAGGCATTACTCTGTTGTATGGTGTTATTCATCACCGGAGGTTTGTGTTCCTGCAAATGGGGGCACTACGCTGCTCGACAGAGAGGATCTTTATGCTGAATCCCTGCCCTTACAGGCAGAGATCCAGTCCGCTGCTGTCAGTACGACGCTGGCATCTATCAAATTCACAATTTGTAGTATCTATCTTTCTCCATCTGCTGATCTCTCACGCATTGATTTAGACGACCTGTTTTCCCAGCTACCAACACCATTTCTGATTACCGGAGAGCCAACATTTCTCTCTGACGCCTTTAATAGTTTTTCACGCCTCGACATGGCTGTTTGTTCTCTGCTGTTAGCAGTTTCCTTACAATGGACTGTCATCTCTGATATATACTTGACCACATTCCATAGCTTCTAAGTCTCCCAGCACACGACTTATTTTCCACACTCTTACCTAGATGGCGCTTAGACCGAGCTAACTGGAACCTTTATTTCCGTTTGGCTGTTTTTCACCGCTGAGACTTTTTGTGAAATACTCACAGCCACTATTCTTTCTGCTGTTTAACAGTCTATTCCGCAGTCGACTGGCCAACCTGGCCCATTATCTTTTGCTTGGTGTACAGGTGAATACCTGAATGCCATTTGTGCTCGCAGACGTGCTTTACGTACTTTTGAGGGTCGCCCTACGCTGGATAACCTAATACAATATAAAAAATGCGCTCAAATCTACACAAGTTATTAAGGATAGCAAAAAACTGTCATGAAGCCGGTTTGTAGCATCCTTTAACAGGCATATATCTTCCTTGGTCGTATGGGATAGCTTAAGGTGCATAGCCGAAAAACAGACCCATACGCCGATCGTCGGTCGCAAAACAACGGCAGGCACTGTAGTTGACACGTTTGACGTGTCCAACACTCTGGGCCGTGCTTTCGCTCTAGTGTCTAGCTCAGATAATTAATCCCCGGTGTTTCTTCAAGTTAAGCCTCATGATGAATCTCAAGGTTCTGTCTTTGTCTGTGGGAACCTTGAAGACTACAACCACCTTTTCATCATGGCAGAGCTAGGCCATGCCCTCTCATCTTCTCGAAACTCTGCAACAGGACCAGAGGGCATCCACGTCCAAATATTGCAGACTGTCTCTCCTGCGGGTAAGGCTTTCCTCCTCGAGGCCTATAATCGTGTCTCGGTAGATGCCGTTCTTCCAACTCAGTGGCGGAAGGCCACCATCATATCTATTTTGAAACATAGAAAGGACCGTCCTCTTACTTTCAGTTCCCGTCCAATTTCCCTCACCAGCTGTGTTTGCAAGCTGTAGGAGCGAATGACAAATGGGTAGTTGGTATGGTGTACGGAATCTCCCAATCTTCTGACCAACATCTAATGTGGTTTTTGAAGACGTTGAACTGCGGTTGACCACCTTGTGTCGCTATCGATGCAGATCCAGAACGGCATTCTCCGGAATTGTTAGACGGTTGGTATATTTGTTTTGACCTCGAGAAGTCTTATGATACGTGTCGGCGGGCAGGGATTTTATGCTCCCTCACAGTTGCAATATACGTGGATCTCTACTGTTGTTCATCCAGGAGCTTGGGACCGCGTTTTTGAAGTAAGGGTCGGCTTGGTTTTTTATCACAATTTGAATCAAGAGAACGGAGTGCCGCAGAGCTCGCCACTAAGCATGACGCTGTTTGCTATAGCGATAACTTTAGTATCGCATTGGGTTACTACAGGTTAGTCTTTCTTTTTATCTTGGACGACTTTGCCATATTCTGTAATTCTCAGCGTACACTGTTTATGGAACGCCGTCTCCAGCGGTGTTTGAAAAAACTTTACCATTAGAGCTTGAAAAACGGCTTTCGTTTCTCACCTGAGAAAACAATCTGCGTTAACGTCTGGCGTCGTGGGTGATGAATGGCGCCTACACTTGCACCTGGGCCAGATTTGCTTCCTTCCGCAGATGAGCTTAGATTCCTGGGGTTAATATTTGTTCGCAGCTTATTCTGGTCTTCACATATAGCACAGATTAAACCGCGGTGTGACCGTTCACTCAATATCTTACGGATACTAAGTAGTACATATTGGGGTGCAGATTGGACAGTACTGCTGCGCCTTTATCGTGCACTGATCCGATCCAAGCTGGACTATGGATGGATTGTTTATTCTTCAGCACGAGCATCTTTGCTGAGATGCTTAGACACTGTCCATAATCAGGTTATCCGTGTGACTTTTGAGGATTTTCCAACCAACACACTTGTTAGTCTCTAGGCCGAATCGGCAGAACCCCCTCTGCAGGATGTCCTATTAGGAAATTGTGGTTGTCCCCTTAAGCGTATGCCTTTGCATCCGGCGTTTATGTGTATTTATCTGTCCCGAGATGGACGAACGATATCCGTACTTATTTTTTAGAATTTTTATTCACCTACAGTGGGCGATCTTTTATATACACCGACGGCATTAAATGCAGTGACGCTTTGGGATGGGTCTTTGTAACTGTTACCAACCCACATTCTTTCGGTTTACATGTGAACGCATCCATTTATTCTCCAGAACTGCATATTATCTACCGGGCCAATCCATATGTTCGCCGCAGCAATTTGGGTAACTGCCTTGTTGCCCTTCAGAGCGTTCAAGAGTTGTACACCAACCATCCTCTCAAGCAGCTAATCCAGGATTTCCTCCAACTTTTGTACACTTTGGATGTAAAAGTGAAATGTGCCTTAATTTCTGGGTATACTGGCTAGCCCGGGTACGAACTATTTAATTCAGCAACAAGGACGGCATTTACAAAACCCAGTATGAACATTTCTTGTGTGACTTCGGAGGACTTTAGATTTGTGCGGAGAGCGGTGCTTTCATGCTGGCATGCCGAATGGTCCGCTCTCCGTGACAACAAGCTCAGATATGTAAAGGACTTGTCTCTATACTTGGTAATCTCCTTCCGATTGTCCCGCCAGGGTTCGCTTACGTATCGGGCACTGTATTTTCACCCAGAGCCATCTGTTGAGGAAGTACCCTGGCCTAACCTGTGCGCTGTGCAGGCAAAATTCACGGTCCGCCATTTGTTGTTTAGAGTGTGCTCTTTTAGGACATGTTCGAGCCACTCTGCAACTGTCAGACAATATTCACGAGCTTCTGGAGGATGATGCAGGTGCCGTGAATATCAGTTTTACGTTTTTATCTCATTTGTCTTTTACTATCAGGATCTATCCCTTTTTGGTTCTTGAAATACGATCCTAATGTGACAGCTTTGAATTTGAAATGTTAACATCTGTGCTTTTAAGGACTGGCAATTTCATTATAATGTATACCTTTTAGTTCCGACTTTTAAACAACAAGTTTAAAGCCCCTCCTATGGTTTCCCCCATAGGCAGTTTTAATTCTGATGGAGTTTTAGTATCGATTTCTGCTATCCGTTCCATGAACTTCTATCTATTTTATCTTTTGGTTTTAACACTGTTTTAAACCAGGACAGATGACCTCGCAGTTTTGCGCCCTTACACCTCACTTATCATCATTATCACTTTTGTCTTTTATACTGGGTCTTCCCTATAGTAGCCTTTTATCTCTATGTTAGCCCCAATTGGTTTTATTAATCATCTTTAGTTATTATTTTTAGATACCTTTCTACGCTGGGTTTTATTAATCGTTTTAGCTTATCTTTATTTCCCACTGGTTTTAGTTTCATTTTAACTCTTGGGTTCTGCCGGAGGTTTTAGCAGGGCGCTAATAACCTTTTAGTTGAGTGCCTTAAAACCCCGTCTATCATCATCACTTCTCCTCAGCTGGCAGTTTCCTTACAATGGAATATCATGTCTGACTTACATTCTATTGACCACCTCCCTACTCTTATCTTTCTGTTAATACATGATTTATGTTAAACACGAATACCTAGATGACACTTAAACGAACCAACTGGAACCTTTATTCCAACTTGGCAGTTTTCCACTATAACGAGCACGACTCACTGGATTCTTTAGTTCAGCATCTCACCCAGACAATTACTCGTATTTCCGCTCCTGAGCTTTCTATTCCGCGGTCAACAGGACCGCAACTTGGTTTACCTGTCATTTGGTGAACAAATTAATGCCGGAATGCTATTCGTGTTCGCAGACGTGTTCTCAGGGTTTTCCAATGCCGCACTATTCTCGCTAATGTTACACAATATAAAAAGCTTCGTGCGCAATCTAGGGATAACAAGAAGACGTCATGTACCAACCTTGCAGCATCTTTTACTCGATATACCCCTTCCTCTGTGTTATGCAATTCGTTAAGGCGTTTGGCCTTGAAAAGGACCCATACGCCGATAGCCAGTCTGAAGGCATTGCCGGCATTGTGGTTAATACGCTTGACATGGCTATAACTCTTGGCAGTGCTTTCGCTCAAGAGTCCAATTCAGAAAACTGCTCCCCTGATATTCTTTCTGGTAAGGCTCAGAGAACCTTGAACTCTAAAATCGCCTTTTCACCATGGCGGAGGTAGATTATGCACTTTCATCTTTGTGAAGCTCTGCACTAGGTCCAGATAGTATCCACGTCCAAATGTTGCAACATTTCTCCCCTGAAGGTAAGGCTTTCCTGATCGATGTCTCTAATCGTATCTGGTGTATGCATTTTTCTTTTCTCACCTGAGACTTTTGTCATCGAAGGTGGCGAATGGTACCTACTCTTCGTCTTGGGCCAGACTTACTTCCCTTCACCCTTCAGACGAGATTCCTGGGGTTTATATTCGATCTGAAACTATGGTGCTAGGCTCATGTAGTACAGCTTAACGCGCGGTGTAACCGTTCTCTGAATATTTTGCGGATACTAAGTGACCAATCATGGGGTGCAGGTCGGACAGTACTGCTGCATCTTTATCGTGCATTGATCCGATCAAGGTTAGACTATGGATGTTTTGTTTATTCTTCAGCACGCCCATCTGTGCTGAGAAAGTTAGATACCGTTTATAATCGGGTCACCCGTGTTACTGTTGGAGCGTTTCCATGTAGCACAGTTGTGAGCCACCGAATCTGCCAAATACCCTCTGTGATATCGGCGGGATGTCCTTCTATCGCATTATGGCTCTAGGTTCAAATGCATCCCTGGACATCGATCGTTTATCCTTCCCCCCTTTTTTTTATTCTGCAGTAGACGACCGCTATAAACCTCTTACCTAGTCCATCTACTGCAGGATATCTACAAGGCTGTATGCTTTCTATCGAGCCCTTCTGCATATCCGTCGTCAAAGCTTGGGTGATAGCCTTATTGCGAGTGATTCTTATAGTGAACTTCAGAGCCTTCGTGAGCTGTACAATTATCAGCTTCTAGTGCACCGGATTCAGGAAATCCTCCACATTTTGCATGCTTCGGCTGTAAATGTGGAGTGCATCTGTGTTTTTGGACACGTTGGCTTGCCGCGGAATAAACTGATGGATTTGGCGGCAATAAAGGCATCCATTGCTCTCAGTGTTACCAATCTTTTTTTACGGCTGCAGATTTAAACTTGTTGCACGTGGAGCGGTTATTTTGAGCAGGAATGTAAAGTGGTGCGCTCTTCGCCGCAGCACACTTAGGGTGTTGAAGGAGCTCCCTATACATGAATTGACTTCCTCACGTCTATCTCATCGTGAGAAGGTTATTTGGTTCGATTACGCATTGGCCACTGTGTAGTCATAACAACTTATTTGAACAGGAACATCTGGGTGGTGAGGGAATTAGTAAGTTAAAATGCCCACCCACGTGTTGGCCGTACATGGAGACTCGTGTCGCTGGAAAGGAGTATCCTGGTTGGTTGAGGGCTGCGTATTTAAGCCTGGGCTGCTTATCTTCAGTAACTGGGGAGCTTCCACAGCCTTGTACACAGCTTTGGTTTCTACTTCGCTTAAACGGGAGGCTAGTGAGCAACCCATCCCTAGTTAATTGGCCTAGGTATTATAGTGAACTCCAGGGTGAGTGCGACGCCGAGACTGCTATATACTCTATGTAGCCCTATCACCCCAGTTGGGTGACCCCATGTTGAGCTCCATAATGGATGGGGAGCACTGGGGGATGAATTTATATCATACTTTTTAGGACCTTCAAATTAAAACCAAAAACAAGTTTAATTTTTGGAAAGGAAGTAGTTGATTCCAGTGCTCCTTGCTACTTGGCAGTTCATAGTACAGATTAAGAAAAGAAATGTACAACCGATAGACCATTTATTATACAAAAAGGACTAGTAAAAATAGCTGGTCCGGTGAAGTCGTGCACTCGCTCTTGTAATGGCACGCTTCTGGTTGAAGCAGTCTCAGCAGCCCAGGCGTCAAAACTATTGTGAACAAAAGTGTTAGCTAGTTACCCTTTGAAGCTCGCTACGCACAAGATCTTGAACTCCTCGGGCGGGGTTATCAACACCCGAGCTTTGGACGGTTTGTCTAATGAGGAGATTCAGGAGGAGCTCTCAGCATAAGGCGTCAGCTCGGAGTATAGGGTTCTTTTGAGAGTTAATGGTGAATTTGTGCCTACCCGTACCGTGATCTTTACCTTTGATCCCGTAGGTCTGCCTCAAGAAATTAAGGCAGGGTACGAAGTAGTTGAGTTTAGGCTATATATCTCGAACCTGCTTCGATGCTTCAAATATCAGCGCTCTGGGCACAGTAGCGAGTTTTGCAGTGATCGGTCTACCTGTGACAACTGTGGAGATGTCATGCCCGACGGAGGTAGTACATCGACTCCGTGCTGTGTTACCTGCGGCGGTGAGCATCCATCTAGCTGCCGTGTCTCTCCCCGGTTTGGAGAGGAGAGAGAGTGATGCAGGAGATCCGAGTGGAAGAGAAGTTGTCCTTCTTGGAAGCTCCTGAGAATCCGTCAACCCTCTGAACCGCTGTCTGGACCCTACAGCTCGGTTCTAGCTAAACCAGTACCAAGGCCATATTAATAGGGCCACAATTGCAGAAAAGACTGGTAGCCAGACCACCTACAGGACCCTCAGCCTCACTTCTTCGTCGGCTTCACGATCTGAAACCGCCACCTCAGCAAAACATATTGCAGAACAAGTGTCACCGAAACCTTCAACCTCGGGTACTAAGCCAGCTATAACCGTCGAGAATTTTGCACCCAGGAAAATATTTAAAATCAACTCTTTCCGAAAGAGAATGTAAAGTGCCGTTCCAAAACATCCAAGGGACGGAAGGTCCACTCCACCCTCCGCGTAGATTCTCTTCTAAGGAATGTTCTGGGGAGAGAACAGATCGAAGACCACTTTCTTCGTCAATAAGCGCATCCAATCGGTTCGAGGTTCTCGAACCGAAATTCTCTTTTAGATAGGCAATCTCCCCCATGGAGGAGGTGGACTAGGAGGATGCTGTCCTCACTGCCAGGTGGCCAGTACGTAAGCGGCAGGATTGTGCCACTGCAAAAGGTGTTAGTCCGACAGCTAAAAAAAACTAAACTAAGCCGACCAGCTCAGCCGAATATGCAGAAACGCCTTTCCATTTAAACTTCATTCCACACCATTGCCCATGGCTATCCTACAGGGGAACATACATGAAACTAGACAACATCGACCAGTGCTTGAATTGTTTCTTCGCCAGTATCAGCCTTCGGTAGTATGCTTGCAAGGGACTAATCTCCGTCCGCAACATCACCTAACAATAAAGCAGTACTCTTCTGTCCGGTGTAATTTATCGCCGGCGTCTGGTGTCCCTGCACACGGGGGCATTATGATTCTTATCAGATATGCTATCTTACCTAAATCTGTACCAATACACCCGGACATATAGTATATCGCTGTGCGCATTAAGCTTCCCTCAATTAGCTTCACCATCTGGCAATCTCTTGCGCCCTGATTTAGCAGACGCAATCTCCCAACTACTAACACCTTTTCTGTTTGCAGGTGACGTGAACGCCCACAGGTCATTTTTTTACCACCCGCTTTGGCGCTCCCCTTGGACTTGTGCCAGAGGTCAACTGATAACCGATATCGTTGATTCTATTAACCCATCTCTCTTGTAAACCTGAGATACTACATGTCTTTCTGACGCCTTTATTAGTTTTTCTCACCTGCACATATCAGTTTGTTCTCTACACTTGCCGTTTTCTTTACAATAGAATATCACCTCTGACTTACATTCTAGCGACAACTTTCTTATTCTTATTTGTCTCTTAGCACAGAATGTATGTTCCACTCCTTTAGCAAGATGGCGCTTAGGCCGGGCCATCTGGAGCCTCTTTCCGGTTTGGCCGTTTTTCAACACGACCACGATTGGTGAATTCCTTGGACCAACACCGCACCGAGACAATTAGTTATGGTGCTGCGTTTTCTATTCCGCAGTCGCCTGGACATCGACGCCGCTTTCCTGTCCCTTAGTGTACAGATGTATACACGAATTCCATACGGGTTCGCAGACGTGCTTTTCGGAATTTTCTACGTTGGCCTATGTTGGGTAAGCGCATACAACATAAATAGATGCACGCCAAACATAGACAAAGAATTAGGGATAGCAAAAAACAATCATGGAGCCAGTTTTCAGGCTCTTTTAATCGACATACACCTTTCCTCTGTCGTATGGGATAAGTTAAGGCGTGTATGCGGAATACCGACCCACATGCCGATCGCCGGTTTAAAAACAGCGACAGGCGCTGTGGTTGATACATTTGACGTGGCTCACACTCTGAGCAGTGCTTTCGCTCAAGTGTCTAGCGCAGATAATTATTCGCCTTAGTTTCTTCAAGTTAAGGCTGAGGTTGTATCTCAAGGATTTGTCTTCCGCTCTGGAAACCTTGAAGAGTACTAACGCCTTTTCATCGTGGTGGAACTGGACAATGCCCTCTCATCTTCTCGAAACTCTGAGCCAGGCCGTGGTGGCATCCACGTCCAAATGTTGCACCAACTCTCTCCTGAGGGCAAGGCTTTCCTCTAAGAGGTCTATAATTGGGTCTGGCTATATGTCACTTTTCCAACTCATTGGCGGGAGGACACCATCATACCTATTTTGAAACCTAGAAAGGACCGTCACTTTCTTTCTAGCTACCGCCGAATTTCCCTCAACAGCTGATCTTGCAAGATGGTGAAACGCATGATCTATATGCGGTTGGTGGGGTGGTTGGAATCCCACATCTTCTGACCAATATCCAATGTGTTTTTCAAAGTCGTCAATCAGCGGTTTACCACCCTTTGTGGCTATCGACGCAGATCATGAACAGCTTTCTTTGCTATTGCCAGACGGTTGGAATATTTTTATTCCTCAAGAAAGCTTATGATACGTATTGGCGAGCAGGGATTTTACGCCTCATTCACATCTGGAATATACGTGAACGCCTATCATTGTTCATTCAAGAGTTTATGTGGGACCGTGTTTTTCGGGTAAGTTTCGACTCGATTTCTCCTATTTTATTCAAGAGAACAGCGTACCGTAGTGCTCAGTACTAAGCGTGACGCTGTTTGCTATTGCGATAAATTCCATATCGCAATGTGTTCCCTCAGGTGTCTCTTCCTGTTTATTCGTGGATGACTTTCACATCTCCTGTACTTCTCAGCGTACACCGGTTTTGAAACGCCGTCTCCAGTGGTGTTTGGACAATCTTTATGATTGGAACTTGAAAATGGCTTTCATTTCTCGCCTGAGGAGACAGTCTGAGTTAACTTTTGGCGTCTTAGGTGGCGAATGGCTCCTACTCTTCAACTTGGCCCAGATTTACTTCCCTTCACAGATAAGACGAGATTCCTGGGGTTCATATTCCATAGGACACTTAGTTGGTCACCACACACAGCACAGCTAAAAGCATGAAGTGAGCGTTCTCTGAATATATACGGATACTAAATGACAAGTCTTGGGGAGCGCATTCGACAGTGTTACTACGGCTTTACTGTGCGCTGATCCGATCCAAGGTAGACTACGGATGCATTGTTTTTTTTTCCGCACGACCATCGGTGCTGAGAAGGTTTGAGGCGGTTTATAATCGGGGCAACCGTGTGGCTGTTGGAACCTTTGCAATCAGCCCAGTTTTGAGCCTCTACGCCGAATCGGCAGAACCCCCTTCTATGGTTTCGGCGAGATGTCCTGCTGTCAAAATATGGTGGTGTACTTAAGTGGCTGCCTACTCATCCTACTTTTACCCCTTTTAATTCTGGTGAACTGGACGAACGTTATCGCTACCTATCAGTTTCTTCAAAGCCCCATGTTTTCGTTTCCGCGAGGTTCTTTGGAACTACTATATTGCACTGCCTACATTGTTTCCCAAGGGAGAGACGATTTGTCCACCTTGGTTACGTGCTCCATCCCACAGCGATCTCAGGATGACATTCTTCGGGAAGCGTAAATGCCTGCGTGTAGTATCCGTACTTGTTTATATATATATATATATATATATATATATATATATATATATATATATATATAAATATAATTTTTATCCCCTTACAGTGACCGACTTTCATATACACCGACGGTTTTGGATGTGCATTTGTTACTGAAGGCGAGCAACATACTTGCGGTTTGCCTAGTTAAACATCCATTTATACTGCAGCGCTGTATAGCCATTCTGTATGTTTGCCGTCGTTATTTCGGTGACTGCCGCCTCAATACTAGCAACTCTTTTAGCGCCTTTGAGAGCGTTCGTGAGCTTTAGAACTACCATCCTTCACTGCAGCACACTCAGGTTGTCTTGCACATTTTGCTCATTTCTGGCGTTAGCGTGGATTGCGCATGGGTTCCTGGTCACGTTGGGTTGTCGGGTAATGGACTAGCGGATGTGGCTGCTAAGTCGGCAACTACGGCACCCAGTGCTATAGTTAGTTTTACGACCGTCCAAGATTTTAGGATTGTTATGCGGCGAGGTTTGTTATCGTGCTGGCATTAACAGTTGTTGGCTCTCCGCGGCAACAAGTTAAGATCAGTAAAGGATCTTCCGGTACACTGGACAACTTTCTCTCGTGCATCTCGTCGTGGGGAAATGGTTTTGGCTCGTCTGCGCATCGGTAACTGCTTCTTTACACATAGCTATCTACTTAACGGGGAACCAGTGCCTATCTGTCCGCTATGTGAGGAACATTTGTCTGTTTACTATATGCTGCTGGAGTGTGCTGCTCTATTCCCCTTCGAGCATCATATCAGCTTCCGGTCTCCTTTACTGAGTTACCCGGGGATGACAATCACGTAATAGATAGGGTTTTTTAACTTTTTACGCCAAGTGTCGTTTTCAAAATCGCTTTAGCGTTTTCAAGAATTTTTCGTAAGTATCTTATATCTCTCACTTTTAACATTGGGGGTTTACTTACAGGGTTTATCCTTTTAATTTTCATGTATGATCCAGCTTTTAGATCCCTTTTAAAGTCATTGACGTTCATTCTTCTAAGTAATTTTTTCTCTTTTTCACTTTTTTCATTGGGGGTTTACTTTTGGAGGACTTTTCTTTTAAGTTTGCATATCCCTAAATGGCTGTAATCATAACTTTTATTTCCTCTTGAATTTTATTTGTGATGCTGGCCATATTTTATATCCTGTTCTCTTTTTATCATTTTACTTTCCCACCTATGCATTTTAGGGCGCTAATAGCCATGCAGTTTAACGCCCTTAAGGCCCATTCAACACCGCCGTCATCATCTGTTTCGGATTCCATTTTATCCTTCTGCTTCTCTGTTCAGGATTCCATTTTCCTCTCAAGATCCCTACTTTGGATATGATTTCTTCCATTCCAGACTTCGGGATTTTCAGTTCAGCTAACACAGCCTCATCATTTCCTCCATAGTGACGTTCAATTCCGATCCTGACACCAGTGTAACCAATGGTGACTCTAATGTCTACAAAATCACTTTAATTGTCCCTTAAACGCTCAACTGCACTCAACTTGTCACAACTTCGGCTGTACTTGGCTACCTGTCTGTACTAAACTCTGTGATGGCTCTCTCTTGTAAGGGTGGCACCACAAACCAACTCATCCATCAACTAGGGCAATTTATCTCTTCTTTGCGTCTAACAAATTTGAAGAAGAATGTACGTAGAAGTGACGTTGATTGGTTCCCCATCGATGCAGCGTGACTAGCGGCAAAACACTGCGTTATTATTGGTGAGAAATTACCTTGTGATTGACATTCTGCTGACACGTGGCCGCCTCGGTGCGCAGTTGCCATATTTACTTGCGTGTCCGTCTGCAGCGACAAACGTTTCTCTACTTTCTCTAAAATGCCTTCTTCTCTCCTTGCATACCCTCGTATGTTGAACTATCTTTCCGCATTTCTCACTAGTTATCTAATCTATTCCTTTCTACATTGGGTCCTGTATTTCACTAAACGGAAAAATTTTGTTGTTTCGGCTAAAGTAACCTCAACTTACTTATCACGGATGTAAGACATTTTGAAATGAGAGTGTCACTCGTGATGTTTCTAGGATGAGAATGAGAGCAATGTCCGCGATATATAAAAGGTAGTAACGATTATAAATGTAAATCCTTACGATCACTATGTGTAACACAACCCAGTTTTTCACAGAATGCAATCAAACAATCAGATTGCAAACAATTCGTCAGTCATGCATGAGAAGGCGTGCCTAAATTTCCACTGAACCACGTAGGTGTTGCAACACCGATGACGTCACTTCTCTGACGGTTATGTATTCTTACATTATGATTGGTCAGCAACCTGACGAGCCCCTGCCAACTGACGACATACCCCACAAGTGTCAACCACAAGGAAATTTCTCACCGATAATGGGATTTTTTCCTCCGACCAGCTCAACGTGTGGAAGAAGAAGCTAGTTCACCGAGAACGACCGTAAGGGTCGAACTGCAGGAGTGTATAGCAATACCAAGGTGAGAAAGCTGCTTTCCTCGATGTGGGATTGTAGTAATTTTGTACGCCTTTATTCTTTTGGGGCGATTTGTAAAGTAATAGATATCTCAATTACAAAGGAAAAAGTTCAAATATAAGGAACGATTCTTGTAGCATTAACATTCTTATCAAACGAGCGTGGTATTAATTAAACTAATGAGAGGACAATATTGATAATGCCAAAACAATTCAAATTCAAATGCAGGAATAGCATGCTGCAGTAGATACGTTAAAGTTATTTCCAATCGATGTAACATATTTCAATAAATGTACAATTCTGTTAAAATGTATATGCACACAGAAGTATATTGTGTCATTATTAGTTATTATCCTTGATAAAGCGAAGATGTCCAAATGTTCTCCACTTCATTTTGAACCGCGTTTCTTAGATACCTTCTTACCTACAACAACGTATTTAAGTTAACGGCTCTTTAAAGAGAAACGACTTGATGTGTTGATGTGTAATTCATTTCCGACATTGTGTTAAATTGCCAGAACCGAAAGCTAAATGTGTCACTCTCAACTGACCTGTCACAACAGTCCCCAAATTAGTGCTAGCAGCTCTTTGAATACACTCCGCAACGGTGGCGAAATAATCTGTAAATGGAAGCTACTCAAAGCCCACCGAAAAGGAAATTTCCAAATGATGAGGCTCACTCTAGGCTTTCGCCGCTTGGGCCATTACTAGGAATTTCTTTCTTTCTTCTTATATTTCTTTCTTTTCTAAAGAGCCGGTGGAAGATGCTATCAATTCAGGTGGTTCGATACAGAGCCTAACA
Source organism: Hymenopus coronatus (assembly GCA_030762935.1). Classification (NCBI taxonomy): domain Eukaryota; kingdom Metazoa; phylum Arthropoda; class Insecta; order Mantodea; family Hymenopodidae; genus Hymenopus; species Hymenopus coronatus. The sequence continues at coordinate 473,382 of JAUKNX010000035.1, read as the reverse complement.
TGTGCTGATAAAGTCGCATTCCTACCAAATACTGGCGCAAGGGATAACAATATATATATATATATATATATATATATATATATATATATATATATATATATATATATATATATATATATATATATAGTGCATTTGCTTCATATTATTTGGTCAGTGTCTTTTGAGACAATGCAAATTGGCCAAGAGTGGCTACATGTGGTAGGTTTCACTGTGTCAAAGGTCTGACCAATGAATTAGGCACAGCTTTTCCACCATCTATTTCAAGGGACAATGAATAATGATTTTTGGTGCCTTCGTGATTCTTTTGAAAACATTTAATCTCAAATTAAATGTGGCGTACTGTTGTTTATGTATTGCTCCTGTTGATTTTTTTTTGCGCCGATTTAAATTTATTTCCAAATTGAACAACAGTCAGTAAAAACTTATCGAAACACATACCTCTGTTTTTTTTTTTTTTTTTTTTTTTGGTAGTGTTTAACGCCCGCTTTAACTACTAATGGCACCGCAGGCGGTCTGGTTTGTTAAATTTCAATTGGAAAAAATTATTTGAAGCAGATAAAGAAGAATTATAATTTAAAATCCTGTCTCGCTTCCCTTATTTCATATACCCGTATTCAGCCTGTTTTGAAAGAGTATAATTATAATCAGTAGAGGATGAACTCTCAGAAAGCGGTTTTTACTGACCTTCTATACTGCAATTGTGAACGGTAATCTGAAGAGCAAAATTCCTTCAGGCCTCGCTTCTCAGTTCTGAAGTCCCTTTTAGCCACTGTTCGGACACAGCCATACACCCACACACACACACACACACACATACACACATACACACACATACGTCCTTTCGGCTGCTCCTTCAGCTATTGCACATCAATTTACCACCACTCTCTCCCAGAGGGGAAGCTCTTCTTCTCCCATGGTTCCACCCTGAGACCCGCGTGGGTCTCTAGTTGCTGTCCACGCCGAAGTCAACGACGCCCCATTAGGCTGTTCATCTGCTTTTCTTCCCCTAAAGCGCTATTCGATGGTTGAAATTTATCTACATTCATAGTTCTAAGGTCGCTAGAGGAGTGGGATACGCTTTTATTCATGATCTTCAGGGTTTTAAATTTCGAGCTTTACCGCTCTGCTCGAAATGTACAGCTTAGCTTTTAGTGTTTACCAGGCTCTTTTATATATCAAGGTACAAGGTTTTAATAATGGGTTGTGTGCTCTGATTCCTTAAGTGTTCTGCAGAACCTTAGGTCGCTGTACAGTTCCCATCTGCTCGTACAGTGTGTCCAGAATTTTCTCTACTCGCTCGCCGAAACGGCTTTAGCACACTTCTGTGTGGATTCCTGACCACGTCGGCATATTTGGAGGTGAGTCTGCCAATGCCACTACGAATGCTGCCATTTCAGCCTTCAAGCATTTTAACTCTTCTGTGACCTCTGAGGACTTGCGGCTGCTTTACGTTGTTTTGTCCTTTCGCGCTGTAGTGCTGAAAACGCTGATCCGCAGGCGAATATACTTAAGGAGGTGAAGCCCCTCTCTGTCGCCTGGAATAGCTTCTCACGCACATGCCGTCGCGAAGACGTTATTTTAGCTAGACTCCCTAAAGGTCATTGTCGTTTTAGTCTCAGTCATTATAGTCTTCAGACCCTGCACCGCTCTGCGACCCTCGTGGTGAACCGTTGACTTTGAAACATGTCTTAATCCAGTGTCAGTTTTTAGCTCCCTGTCGTTTGTCCGTTGGTATGTCAGCTGCTGTCGCAGATACTGTCAGACAAACAGTTTTAGATTTTATGCATTATGTTGGTATGAGCCATCTTGTGTGATTTTAACATGTTACGACTTGCGTTTTTTATTTATTTGATGACTTTGTGGCATTGCTTCTCGGTGCCTCGGTGATACAATTTACTTCCGTTATAGCTTTTGCTCCACTGCTGCTGATACTATTGTGGCCACATTTTTGCTGTATTTTTAAATTTTAGTGAGTGGGCCTAATGGCTTTTAAGCTCCTTTTTATATCATTCTTGTTCGGACACTAAAAACCTTAGTAGTTGAGTGCTCTAAAGCCCTATTACTACTACTGCTACTACTACTACTACTACTACTACTACTACTACTACTACTACTACTACTACTACTACTACTACTGCTGCTGCTGCTGCTGCTGCTACTCAGGATCAAGGTGAAAAGTGGAATTTAAATATGTGGCGATCACTGAGTCGGTGTCTCTAGCATCAATAGTATAACTGATTAGGAAAGAAATTGCAATTAGAAGTGCTCGCAGATGACCCTATAATGCTGCAACCTCTCCATCGTATACATTATCTTAGCTCCACTGAGATATGCTCTGCTTTTATCGCGGCTTCAGATCACCGAAACTGTCAAAACAAAATGCTGTCTTTCCAACATCGTTTACCGTAGCCCAACGGGTGACCGCATTATGAAGCGAATCCAAATCCACAATAATGCTATCATTGAAATGAGGGCTCAATTATCTATCATATATACAACTCTAAGATGTGGGATCTGCACCCGTCTGGCCTTCAGAACCTACTATGGCAGCTGCGGGTTTTGCGCACCCGGGGCTTCCCAAACTGCTCACCGGTACTTCAATCTACCCATCGCCATCACCTGTTACCAACTCTTTTGTGCTGCATTTGTTTCTTTTGTTTGTTTACTTTGTCACCCTATTTATCTTCTAGGTTTATTGAGATTATTAGTTTGTACAACCTAAGGATTATTAGCTCCTGTCTCACCAGCAGGGATCTTATACTCTTTCCGTGGTTACCGTCCACGGTCGCAGCACAACCCTCAATTTGTGTGCTATCCGAAACTCCCAGGCCTGAAGGTTGGATACATCCTACCCACTGCCCTTGTGTGTTGCCTTAGGGCGAGAGTTGGACCATACCGACAGTACAATTACGTAGCTTCTTCGAGAACTCGGCCTGTGGTGGTGTACCGACCACCGAGTTGGGATAGTTTCATGGGCCGGGCTTGTTACCGCTTACGATACCACAGAGTGATAAACCACAAGCCCCTGAATCCGGGCATGTGTCCTGCCACTGCACGGCCTAGACTGTGGAGTCACAGCAGGCTATTCCTGTATTAGGTCTTAATATCGGGGCGTACATGGTGGGTGGTATACACATATGGAACAGATGAGGTGCTTAGAGGGTAAACCTTGTGACGTAAGCTTTGGGTATCGGTCAGAGGATGGTTCTCCTGATGGCACGGACTGTAGAGTTTTGATGTATTTTCTTCTTTAACCCTTGGATAGCAGGCTGACACCGAAGGTTCCTGATAATGATGATTTAGATAATAATAATGATGATGATAATTAGGGTTAAGGGTGCCCAACTGCAGCTGTTATTAATACTTACCGAAAAACGATCGTGTCTAAAGCCTAGAAATAAAACTATTAAAATGCATTAAAACACAAAACTGGAGTAAACATCAGTAAAATAAGACTGCCCATCGTAAAACGTAGGAATTCCAAAACAAACTAAATATAGCTTAAATGCCACAACTAAAATCAAAACCTTTTGCTAAAATCGCAGTGTCTAAAAGATTAAATACTCGGGGAAGGGAGGGGGAAGTTTGCTTCCTCTCCAGGCAGGGGAAAGAATTAAAATTAAAACAAAAGTAGATCCACAGATTAATAGGCAGTGTAGATAAACATTTAAAAAAACGTATTTATCACTGTGGTGTCATCAGCGAAGGTCGTTCCAGTACCGGCAGGTAGGTACAGAGTGGCTCGTAAATGAGCTATACGAGCACACTCTACCACTGCATGTTTAACCGTCATATCTTAGCCACAGAGCGCACAAATAAGAGTAGCATCCCTCCAAAAAAAGGTAGCTGTGTGTACAAATCAGTGACCTATGCGCAGGCGATCCACTTCTACCTACTCCAGACGGGAGATACGAGAGAAGCTTACCCAGTGGATAGGGAGGTCCTTTATCTCATTAAGCTTGTTTCCGCTTAGAGCGAACCACTCTGCATGACAACCGGAAAGAACCGCTCTGCTCACACCGAGTCTAAACTCTTCAGCCAAAACACAGATAAAAAATACACTGGGTTCTGTAGTTGCCGCCTTTACTGCCAAATCCGCCAAATTATTCCCATGCAAGTCAACATGACTAGCAAATCCAGGCATACACTACTTTAACGCCCAAGGTGTGCAAACGATGGCGGATATCCCGAATATGCTGTGCCGTAAGATGATAATTGTAAAGGTCATGAATGCTTGGAGGGCATTAAGGGGACCACTCTTTATCAGGCTGTCACCCAAATGGCGACGGCGAACACGAAATGCGGTTTGGTATATGGCAAAACATTCTACAGATTAAATAGATGTGCTACTACGCAAACTGAAAGTATGTCATTTGGTGCCAGAAATTAAGACACACCCAACACCGTCGCTGTACTTACTGCCATTGGTATAAATAAAAGTATGTACATTGTAATGGGAAACTAAAAAACAAGAACAGGTACTAGACAAAGGCAGCTCAGATTTCCTATAAGAAGCTATCTCGAGATCTACTTGGGATATAGAACGTAACCAAGAAGCGCACATCCCCTCCCCCTTGGGAAAACACCTAGGCATTTCAGTATTGTATTGCCAAAGAAGCTCACGAAAGTGAAAGCCTGCTCGCCTCGGACTAAGGGAAAGGTGACGATATCCATCGTTCAGCTCGGTTGAGAAAAACGCATCAAATGTAAGATGTGCGGGCATGCATCTATTCTCACAGTCATAATTTTCCAACAAGACATCACGCCGGCATAGCAGAGGGGGTTCTCCCTATTCCGCAAACAGGCTAACAACGCGACTAGCTAGAAAAACTCCAACAAGCACACGGATAAGCCGATTATGGACTCCTCTCATCACAAATGGTCGTGCTGAAGAATACACAATGCAACCATAGTCCAACTTGGATCTAACCAGCGCACAATAAAGACACAGCAGCACCGTTAGATCTGCCCCCCGAGATTTGACACTTAATATCCGTAAAATATTAAGAGAGCATACACAACGCGCTTTTAGCTGTGCTACATGTGGTAAAAAGCATAGTTTCCGGTTAGATACCAACCTCAGGAATTTTGCCTCAAATACGAAAGGAAGTAAATCTGGCCCGAGTTGAAGAGACGCTGCCATTCGCCATCTACGGCGCCAGAAGTTAACGCAGACGGTCTTCTCAGGTGAAAAACAATAGCCGTGTTTCGAGCATCAATCATGGAGATTTTCTGTCAAGCGGCAGTACAGCTCCCATTTGGCTTGGTCTAGGCGCCAGGTAGGTAAACGGGTGGAAAATACAGCGTGTCTCAAGAGACTAATAAGGATATGAAATTGTTACTAAAATGCAAAGCCAAGGTGTTATACCCTCATACCGAGACTGTTAACTTACGGGAACAAGTTGATATATCAATGTGTGAAAAATTATGAAAAGCGGCAGAAAGAAAGGTGGGCTCTCCGGTGTTCAGGAGAACAAGATTTCTATTATCCAAAAAGTCTGCATATACCTGACCTCCCGCACAAGCCCAAAGTGAAGCCGAAAGTGGGTGATGGGTATTAACGTCACCTACCACTAGAAAGTGTGGTGGTAACTGCGAAACTAGGTCTGCTAAGTCAGCAGCGAGAGGTCAGCAGAAGGAAGCAGGTAGACGCTAAAATTGTGAATCTGTCGCAGGGCAGCTTAATCCCTTCAGCGGTGGACTGGATATCAGATATTTAGGGCAGTATTCGGTAAATATATCATCACGGATCAGCATCATGTTGCCTCCATGTGACGAAACACCTTCCTTCGGGGAAAAGTCACATCGTACGGAAGAGTCTTGCCTGATGGTAGCCGTGTCCTGTGGACGGAGCTTTGTCCCTTGTAAGCATACAATCAAAGGTTCATGCTGTCGCAGCAACAAATCAAGCTCCAGTCTATGTGGTCTATTTCCACGTATGTTCCACTGTAGGATAGGCATTGGGCTTATCATGGGGTAACTTCCAAATGGTAAGACGTTTCTGCATATTGGGCAGTACTGTTCGGTTTAATTTATTCCTTTTAGCCGTCGGACTAGCACTTTTTTCATGAGCATCATCCTGCTGCTTACGCACTGTCCGTTTGGGCGTCACGGCAGAATTCTCCTGCTCCATCTCCTCCACAAGGGAAGACTCCTTACCAGTAGAGAACTTCGGTTCAAGGATCTCGAACCGATTTCAGGTACTGATCGGCGAAGATGGACGTCGCCGATCGGAGCTCCTACCAGGAGAATCCTCAGAAGAGGACCTCCGTGGAGAACGACGAGGACATTTACCACCCTTGGATGTTTTGGGTGCAGGAGCAACACGCTCTTTAAGAACCTCAGTCCTGACATATCTGGTCTTGAAGCCTTTCTGTGGTGTAGAATATTCTAAAGTTTTGACGGTCTTTATTCCTGAGGTTGACGGCTGGGATGACAATTTTGCGGGAATATGTTTTTATTAGCGGATTTGGCAGATGGTGTTGCCAACGTTGACATAGCTGTTGAGGTCTTCGGGAATGATCTGGTAATAATGATCTTTACAGCAATATTGCCCCGTTGATATCGCAGGTCTGCGTTGCTATTTCTCGCCTCGGCACCGGTTTAGCTGTAACAGAGCTAAAAGAGCCGGACCGCGGGACATAGGGTTTTCGGATACGCCGTAGCTTGCAAGCTTCGGAGAATTACACCGCCTCTTTCACCCGTATTTCCTGGATGCTCTCTCCTCAGCAAAACGGGGACAATCTCGGTAACTAGATGGGTGTTTCCAGCTGCACTTCACACAAGATGGAGGAGTGCTGCAATCCCCATCACACGAAGCGTCACCACAGGTAGAGCAGGTAAACCGACCAGTACAAAAATTGCTCAAATGCCCAAATCGCTGGCAATTGTAACAGCGTAAGGGGTTCTAAATGTATGGCCTAATCTCCATGGCTTCGTACCCTGCCTTAATCTTTTGAAGGATATCTACCCGGTCAAAGATAAGAAACAGAGTACTTGTAGGCACGTATTTAAAATTTACTTTTCGTTGAACCGTATAGATGGATGTTACGCCTTAGTATGCCACATCTTCTTGAAGCTCCTCATTGGACATAACGTCCAATGTGCGGGTGGTGATAACGCCACGCGAGGTGTTCAAAATCTTGTGATTTTCCACCTTAACTGCATAGCTGCCTAACAGTTTTGCGCAAAGAATCTTTGCTGCATGGGAGACTAAAATTGTCTCAACCAGTAGGGTACCATTTTGAGCTCAGAAATTAACCAGGCTAACTATGTTATTTAATCCCTTTTGGATGCCCAAATGGCGCACAGACGAAAATTTTCTTCCTTCCTCTGTCTTAGATATAACTAAATAGCGAGGACTACTTCTTTTTTAGGCATGTTAGATTTAGGTTTTGGTTAGGCAGTTACCTGGTTAAGGTTGAACAGCAGAAGACGTTGATATCTTTGCGTGGCGTTATTACCACCCGTGCATTGGACGGTGTGCCGAATGAGGAGCTGCAAGAGGATCTGGCAGACCAGAGTGTCCATCCTGTGGATTAACGGAAAGTTAATGGTAAACTGCTGTCTACCCATACCCTTTTCCTTACCATTGATCCGGTAGACCTCCCACAAAGGTTTTGGACAGGGTATGAAGCCATTGGGGTTAGGCCCTATATTCCGAACACACTCAGATATTATAAGTTTCAGCGGTTTGGGCATACTAGTGAATTGTGTAGTGGTCGTTCTACCTGCGTTATATGTGGAGAGGCATCACATGCTGTAGTGTGTACTAAAATTCCATTTGTGTGAAGTACACTGGTGCACACCCATCTAGTTCCCATAGTTGCCCCCGTTTTATGGAGAAGTGAACGATCCAGGAGATACGGGTGAGACGTGAGGTTTGTTTCTCCGAAGCCCCTAAGCTCCTGCGCCTCCGCTAACCCATCATCCCGCGCTCCGGTACCTACAGCTCTGTCACCGCTACACCGGCACTGCGTTGGGAAATCGCAACCCAAATAAGCGATACAAACGGCGACAGCATCGCAGAGATTGTAGCCAGACCGTTATCCAAAAATTCAACTTATACTACTACGTATGAATTACCGCCCGTCAAATCCGCCAATGGAAAGAACATCACCAGAAATAGCATCAACGGATCCCCGTCTCCCAAGCCGTCGACCTCAGGCACTTACAACAGTCCACCCATTGGGTATTAAGCTGCAGCAAAGTATTTCAATATGGGTTATATTAGAAGCGAATTCTTTAAAAAATTTGATAGGCCTTCTCCCAAATCAACCAAGCGGAGTCATAGATCGAGCCACTCTCCACGCAGATCCTCATCTGAGGAATTTTCTGCGAGGAGACTAGATAAATGACCACCAATTTCGCCGATCAGTACTTCTAATAGGCTCGAGATACTTGGACAAAAATGTTCTATTGGTAAGGGCTTCCCCCCGTGGAGGAAAAGGATGAGGATGCTACCCCCACTGCAAGACGGACAGTGCGCAAGCAACAGTATGTAGATTTGAACAACATTTTAGTCCGACTCCCAAGAAAAATAAATTAAACCGACCAGCACCGCCTAATATGCAGAAAGGTTTTTCTATTTAGATCTTATCCCTTAATATACATAATGTCTATCCTACAGTGAAACATACGTGGAATTAGACCATGTGGACTAGAGCTTGAATTGTTACTCCACCAGACTCAGCCTTTGGTCGTATGTTTACAAGAGACCAAACTCCGTCCTCAAGATAACGTTACAATCATGCATTACTCCTCTGTACGATGTGATTTATTACTGGCTGAGGGTGTTCCTGCATATGGGGGCACCATGGTGCCTGTCAGAGATGATGTATTCGCAGAAACTGTACTCATACAATCCGACCTACTATCCGTCGCTTTGAGAATTAAGGTACACTGATTGGATTCACAATTTGCAATTATACCTTCCTCCATCGGATGACCCCTTGCATAATTATGTGTCACACCTTGTTTCTTAGCTACCAACACCATTATTTCTGTTGGCAGGACGTGGATGCCCACTGACCCTTTTGGGGCTTCCCTCGGGCTTGGGCGAGACTTCTTGGACACTAAGAATCTCGCTCTCCTGAACTCCGGAAAGCAAACCTTTCTTTCTGACGCCTTTCATGGTTTTTCACACCTTGAAATAGCGCTTTGTTCACCACAGTTGGCGGTCTAGTTGTCTGGAACATCTTCTCTGATTTGCACTCCGGTTTCCACTTTCCATGTCTTATTAGTCTCTTGACACAGGCTATATGTTCCACTCACTTACCTAGTTGGCACTTCGATTTCGCCGACTGGGAACAGTATTCGCGCTTGGCTCATTTTAACTCCGATTGGCATGACTCTCTGAACTATTTAGTCAATCATCTCACAGACAAAACCTTTCCGCAGCTGAGCAATTACATTCCACGTTTGACTGGCCAAACCCGTCTATTTACGGCACCTTCGTGGACCTATGCATGATGGAGTACTGTTTGTGCCCGCAGGTTTACCAGTTCCAATTAACTGGATAGCTCATACAGTATAAAGCGCTGCATGCCAACTCTAGAACAATTATTAAGGATAGCTAAAAAAATGTAGAGCCAGTTTGAAGCACCATTTAACTACTATACCCCTTTCTCTGTAGTATGGGATAAGTTAAGGCGTGTGGCCGGAAAATCGACCCATTTGTCAATTGTTGGCTTAAAAACAGTGGCAGCCGCTGTAGTTGTTCCGCTTGCGGTGGCTACATTTGGCAGTGCTTTTGCTCAATGTGTCTAGCTCAGATAATTATTCCCCTAAGTTTCTACATGAGAAAGCTCAGGTGGAATCTCAAGGGTTCCCGTTTCTTCTGTTATTGTTGTAGACTATAATCGTTTATTCACCATGGCGGAGCTAGATCATGAGCTTTCAAATTCGCGAAACTCTGCACTTGGTCCAAATTGCATCCACGTCCCAATGTTGCAACATCTCACTTCTGATCGTTAGGCTTTCCTACTCGAAATCTATAATCGTGTCTGGGTTGACGCTATTCATGACAAGTGGAGGGAGGCCACCCATATACCAATTCCTATACCTGGAAAGGGCCAACATCTTCCTTTCAGTTACCGTCCTATTTCTCTCAGCAGTTGCATATGCAAGGTGATGGAACGCATAATCAATGGACGATTGGCCTTGTGCCTAAATTCCACAATCTTCTGACATCCAGTGTGGTTTTAGACGACGTCGTTCAGATTCCCACCACGTTGTCTCACTCTCAACGGTATGAACGATATTCTTAAGAAGAATCAAACTGTTGGGATATTTTTGAGCTCGAGAATGCCTCTGTTAACTGTTGGCGAGCGGGAATATTACATTCTGCCCACTGCTGGAACATAGTGGACACCTACCCTTGTTGATACAGGAGTTTATGCAAAACCGCGTTTTCCGGGTAAGGGTCGGCTCGGTTGTCTTTAACCATTTCATTCAAGAGAACTGAGTGCCGCAGGGCTCAGTACTCAGCGTGCCGCTGTTTGCTATAACGATAAATTTCATATCTCAATGTGTTCCCCCAGGTGTCTCGTCCTGCTTATTCTGTACTTCTCAGCGAACATCGTTTTTGTAACGCCGTCTCCAGCGATGTTTGGACAATCTCTATGATTGGAGTTGAAAACACGGCGTTCATTTCTCAGCTGGGAAGACAGTCTGCGTTTACTTCTTGCAACGTAGTTGACAATACCCGCTGTCTCTTCGACTCGGGCCAGACTTAGCTCCTTTGGCAGATGAGGCGAAATTCCTAAGATTGTTCTTCAATCGGAAACTTTGTTGGACACCCCATATAGCACAACTGAAAAGCGTGAAGTGACCATTCTCTTAATCTTCTACGGATACTAAGTGGCGAATCTTGGGGTGCGGATCGGACAGTGTTCCTCTATCCTTATCGTGGACTGATTCGATCGAAGTTGGCCTATGGCAGCATTGTTTATTCTTCAGCTCGAAAATCTGTACTCAGAAGAGTAGACACAGTCCATAAACTGGGCATCCGTGAGGCCGTTGGTGCTTTTCCAACGAGCCCGTTGTTAGCCTCTACGGCGAATAGGGAGAACCTCCTCTGCATTGTCGGCACGATATCCTGCTCGCTAATTATGGCTGTGGGCTCTGATGCAAGCCTAGGTGCACGCATGTTTCTCCCCCGAGCTGCACGAACGATATTGCCACCACTCTATGAGTCCCGGGCCGCAGGTTTTAGTTTCCGTCAGTTTCTTCGTCAGCACCATGTTGGTATGCCTAGGGATTTGGCTAAGTGGGAGAGTGTGTACCCTCCTTGGTTGCGTGTTACCTCTCATGTCGACCTCGAGATGACGCTTTACGGGAAATCTGCTACGCCTTTTTATAGAATTCGTCGTTATTTTTTAGAGCTATCAAAACACAGTGACGGTATTTGTATTTATACAGATAGCAGTAAGTGCCCCGACGGCGTTTGATGTGCCTTTGTTACTGACTCCGCAACTTCTGCTAACGTTTTGCCTAGTAGCACATCAGTTTATTCTGCCAAACTAAATGCTATTTATGGAGCCCTTCTGTATATTCGTTTTCGAAAATTAGGTGACTGCCTTATTCTTAGGGATTCCCGTAGTGCTCTTCAGGGCATTCGTAAGCTGTACAATTACCATCCTTTGGTGCAGCGCATTCACAACGCTCTCCACATTTTGCACGCTTTTGGTTTTAATGTGGATTGCGCATGGATTCCTGGACACGTTGGATGGGGAATGAATTGGCGGATTTGGCAGTGAAATCGGCAGTCACAGAGCCCAGTGTTTTCTATCACCAGTTCAACAACTCAGGATTTTAGGTTTGTTGTACGCAGAGGCGTAATTTCGGATTAGCATGCAGAGTGGTCGCCTCTCCGTAATAATAAGCTGAGAGAGGCGAAGGAACTCCTTGTCAACTGAGTAACCTCTTCTCGTTTATCCCGCCAGAAGGAGGTAGTGTTACCTCGGCTACGACATGGACACTGTATTTTCCTCACAGTTACTTTTTAAACGTGAATCTGCTCCTGAATGTGCGCCCTGTGGAGAGGCATAATCAGTTCGTCATGTGTTTCTGGTGTGTGGTCACCTGGCACACTTCGATCATTTATGGGCATGCCGACCTCACTTGCCGAAGTACTGGCAGATTATCCATGAGCAGTGGACAGGGTTTTTAAATTGTAGCAAAAGTTTCCTTTACTTTGAAGTTTTAATGTGGTAGTGTGTTTTAAACTTTTAAATAGCTCGTTTTTAATATTTTAGTTTTAATGTATTAGTTTTAGACAGAGTTTTAACTCCAGCTCTGGTTTCAGGGCTGGACAGTTCTTGTGCTTCGGTTTTATACTCTTTTATCTCAACTTTCACCTGCGTTTTCTTTGAAATAGTGTATTATTACTGATTACTGCCAAGTTCTTACCATAAGGGCACTAACGACCCCTGTAATTGAGCCCCCTTAAACACCATTACCATAATTCCCTGTGTAGCCCTGTCACCCTAGTTGGGTGATCTCTTTTTGGGTTCCGTGGTGGGTGGGGGAGCACTGGAAGATGAAACAAAGGCCTCTTATATGGGTATAAATAAACAATCCCTAAAACCTAGTAAACTGTGTGTAAAATGAGTAGTCGAATCTTGTGGTCCTCGCTACTTGGTAATTTGTCGGACAGAAGAAGGAAAAAAAATCATAGCTCGGAGTTCCTTTGCTATCCAAAAGGGGCTTGATAAAATCGCTGGTCCCGTGAAATCCTGCATTAAAGTTCGAAAATGCACGCACCTGGTGGAAGCTGAATCCACGTTCCAAGCAGGTAACCACTTAAGGTCCACTAGGCATTTACCCAGAGATGGTTATTGTGCACAGGACATTGAACACCTCACAATGTATGGTGAGCACCTGTGTCCTGGACTGTTTGAGTGCCAAAGAAATTCAAGAAAATCTTGCAGATAAAGCTGTCACAGCCGTTTATCGTGTTCACCGGAAAGTGAATGGCGAATTCACGCCTACCCATACCCCGTTCCCTTTCTTTGGTCGCATAGATCCCCCTCAAAACATTAAGGTGGGGTACGAGGCCATCGTTGTTAGGCCCTATGTCCCGAACCCACTAAGAAGCTATAAGTAGCGATGCTTTAGGAGTACAAGTAACTTTTGCTCGGGTCGGTCTATGTTTGTTAACTGTGGCGACGTCATGCACGATGGAACATGTACATCAATTATATATTGTGTTAATTGCGGCGGTGATCATTCGTTATATTCCCGCGACTGTTCCCGTTATGCACAAGAGAGGGCTATCCAGGAAATCCGAGTGAAAGCAAAGGTCTCCTTCTTGGAAGCCCGGAAGCTCCCGCGCCTCCGCCAACCGTCTGTCTCGCGGTCCGGTACGTATAGCTCAGTAGTAGCTAAACAGGTACCCTTGAGGGAAGTCGCTGCTGAAACGTGCGATATTAACGGGGCCACCTTTGCTTAAAAGACCCTCGTCACCAGGCCTCTAACAAAGCCCTCGGCATCTACGTGTACATCCATGTCGGCACACAATCTGCCAAATCTGCCACCGTAAAGAGTACAGTACCGTCAAGACCCAGACCGTCGACCTCAGCAACTAAGCTTGGCACAAATGTCAAACCTGCTGCACCAAAGATGACGTTCAAGACCAGCTATGTTCGCACCGACTTCTTGAAACAAAGTGTTAAGTCTAATCCCACAACATCTAAAAGCGGAAAGGTTCACGCAACTCTCAACGTCGATCCTCTTCTGAGGAATCTTCTGGGGGGGGGGGGGGGGAGCACGGGTCGGTGCCAACCAGCTACGTCGATCAGTACCTCTTATCGGTTCGACGTACTCGAACCAATATTTTCAATTGGAAAGGCCCCTGTGGAGGAGATGGAACAGGAACATTCTGTCCTAGAGCAAGACGGACAGTGCATAAGTGACAGGATCATGCTGCTTAACACAGCGTTAGTCCGTCAATCAAAGAGAAAGAATTAAACCGATCAGCGCGGCTCAATATACAGAAATGCGTTTCTATATAGAACTTATCCCTTAATATATATTTTATGTCTAACCTACAGTGGAATATACTTGGAACAAGACCACTCGGACACCGCTTGAACCATTGGTCCACCAGACTCAGCCTTAGGTCGTATATTTACAAGAGACGAAGCTCCGTCCTCAGGAAAACGTTACAATCAGGCAATACTCCTCTGTAAGGTGTGATTTATTACCTGGGGAGGGTGCTCCCGTAAATGGGGCACCATGGTGCTTATCAGAGAGGATATCCACTCAAAATCTGTACCCATACAATCCGACAGACAATTCGTCACTATGAGAATTAAGGCAGTATCGATTAGCTTCACCATTTGAAATATATATCTTCCTCCATCTGCCGGCCTCTGGCACACTGATTTTGAAAACCCCGATTCCCAGCTACCAACGCTGTTTCTGTTGGTAGGGGAAGGGAATGCCCACCACACCCTCTGGGGCTCCCCTCGGGCTTGTGTGAGCGGTCAGCTAATTGTAGACTTCTTGGGCACTAAGAATTGCTCTCCTGAACACCGGAGAGACAACCTTCCTTTCTGACGCCTTTCATAGTTTATCACACCTTGATATAGTGATTTGTACCCCACAGCTAGTAGTTTCGTTATCCTGGGATATCATCCCTGATTTTCGCTCTAGTGACCACTTTCCAAGCCTTATTAGTCATTTGACACACCCTGTATGTTCCACTCGTTTACAAAGGTGGCGTTTAAATCACGCCAACTTGGAATTGTATTCCCGCTTGGCGGAATTTAACTCCGATGAGCACGTATCTGTGAACTATTTATTGGACCATGTCACAAAGAAAACTCTTTTCGCTGCTGAGCAATGCATTCCGATTTCGATTGGCCAAAACCGTCGATTTCCGGTACCTTGGTGGACTGATGACTGTCGGAATGCTATCCTTGATCGCAGTCGTACTCTTGCTGGTGTTACAAAGTCGCCCTACACTAGATAATCTAATACAATATGACAAACTTCGTGCTAAATCTACACAAATTATAAGAGTAGCAAAAATATAACCTGGATTGAATTTGAAGCATCTTTTAACCAACGTGCACCTTCTTCTGTCGTATAGGATAAGTTACGGCTAGTGGTCGGAAAATAGAAACAAATGCCCATCGCCGGTTTTAAAACAGCTGGAGGCGCTATAATTGAACCTTTTGACTAACACTCTTGGCAGTGCTATTGCTTGAGTGTCTAACTCAAATAACTGTTCCCCTGAGTTCCTGCCTATCAAGGCTCAGGCGGAATTTCAAGATTTCCCCTTTCGTTATGGTAACTTTGAAGAGTACAATCGCCTTTTCACCATGGCGGAGCTAGACTATCCACTTTCATCTTTGAGAAACTCTGCACCCGGTCAAGATGGCATTCACGTCGAAATATAGAAATACCTCTCTCTTGAGGCTAGGGCTTTCCAACTCCAGGTCTATAATCGCGTCTGGTTTGACACCAGTTTTCCATAAAAGTGGCGGGAGGCCACCATTATTCCTGTTTTAATATTTGGAAAGCACAGTCACCTTCCTTCCAGCTACCGTCCTATTTCCCTCACTAGTTGCGTTTGCAAGGTCATGAAACAACACGATCAATTGGCGGTTGGTATGTTGGCTTAAAACTCACAAATTCTTCACGAACAGACAGAGCGGTTTTCGCCGACGTCGTTCAGCAACTGACCATCTTGTAATGCTGTCGACGCAGATCATGGACGGATTCCTTAAGAATTGTCAAACAATTGGAATATTCCTTGACCTAGAGAAGATTTATGATACATGTTAGTGAGTACAGATCTTACGTTCCCTCATCAGCTGGAATCTACGTGGACGCCTACCGTAGTTTATTCTGGAGTTTATGAGTGACCGCTTTTTCCGAGTCAGGGTCGGCTCGGTTATTTCTAACCCTTTTATTCTAGAGCACGGTGTGCCACAGGGTTCAGTTCTGAGCGTAACGCTGTTTTCTACAGAACTCAGTGTGTAACCCCAACTCACTTTATCTCAATGTGTAACCCCAAGTCTCTCGTCCTGCTTATTCGTAGACGACTTTGCTATCTTTTATACTTCTCAACGTGCGCCGTTTTTTAAACGCCATCTCCAGCGGTGGTTAGACAATCTCTATGATTGGAGCATGAAAAACGGCTTTCGTTTCTACACTGACAAGACCGTCTGCGTTGACTTCTTGCGCCGTGAATGGCGAATGGCACCTACACTTCACCTCGGGCCAGATTTTTTTCCTTCGCAGATGTGGCGAGATTCCTTAGATTTATATTTGATCGTAAACTTATTTGCCCAAGATATATAGTACAGCTGACAGCCCGCTGGGGCCGTTTTCTTAGTATGCTAGGGATACTAAGTGGCAAACCTTGGGGAGCGGATCGAACAGTGTTGTTGCGTCTTTACCGCTTACTGGTCCGATCCAGGTTTGACTATGTATGCATTGTTTATTATTCAGCACGACCAGCTGTGCTGAGGAAATTAGACTCTGTCCACAATCAAGGCATCCGTGTGGCGGTCGGAACTTTTCCGACCAGCCCTGTTGCTAACCTTTACGCCGAATCGACAGAAATCCCTCTGCGCTGTCCTGTTAGGTTATTATATGGCTGTGGGCTTCCGTGCATGCTTTCGCATTCAACATTTATCCCTTTTTTCAATAATGGGTTGGATTTATTTCATAGAAACCCTTCACTCTGTAAAAGGACTGCAAGTATTCGTTTCCGTAAGCTACTTCGGAAACATAATTTTGTGCTGTCTCGCATGTTTCTTAAGGGGGAGAAGGTGTACCCCTTTGGTTCCTTAGTACATCCCACGTGGATCTCGGAATGACAGTATATGGGAAATCTGATACCCCTACGTCTAGTATCCATAGTTTTTTTTTTTTTTAGAATTTTTATCAACGTACAGTGACCGTATATATATGCCGATGGCAGTAAGGGTCCCAACGGTGCTGGATGTGCGTTTGTTACTGGCACCGAAATGTATGCTTTCTGTTTACCCAGTAATATCTCTATTTACACTGCAGTGCTGTGTGCTATTTACCGAGTCATTCTGTATATTCGCTGTTGACGATTGGGTGACTGCCTTGTTCTAAGTGATTCCCTTAGTGCGCTTCAGAGCATTCGTAAGCTATACATTTACCATCCTTTAGTGCAACGCATCCAGGACGCCTTCCATATTTTGGACTTCTACGGTGTTAATGTGGGGTACAACTGGACTCTATACAGGTTGGCTTGTGAGGAAATTATTTGGCGGATTTGGCGGCAAAATCGGCAGTAGCAGTGCTCAGTGTGAATGTTACCAGTGCAACGGCGGAAGATTGTGGGGTTGTTGTGTGGAGAACGGTATATTCAAACTGGCTTGCGTAGTGGTCGGCTATCCGCGGTAACAAGCTTCGGAAAGTAAAAGAACCCCTATTACCTGGGAAACCTACTCATGTCCTTCTAATCGGGAGGAGGTACACTTAGCTCGATGGCGAACTGGCCACTGCTTTTTTTACTCATAATCACCTTTCTACTAGAAATCCTGACCCTGTCTGTCCTCTCCGTGGAGCAGCACTGATGGTGATACATCTGCTGGTACAGTGTGTCTATCTAGTAGCTGTTCGCACAACTCTCCAGCTACCGACCTCTCTCGCGATGACCCAGGTACAGTTGCAAAGTTTTTAAATGTTTATCAACAATAACTTTTACGATCAGGATCTAGTTCGCTTTATTATTTTATGCTCTTCCTTTGCTTTTAGTTTTACATACTTTTATCCTTTTTTAGTGTTGTTGCCCATTTGAGGAATATTGTTCACCATTGTTCATGGGTTTGTTTTAAAGATGTTTTAGCAATGAATGTTTTTACCGCTTCTTTTATATCTAATTTTAGTTTACATTTTATCCGTAACTGATTTTAACCCATTTTAAATCTGGTCTTGTGTCCCATTTAGAAAGCTAAGAGCGCTGATAACGTCGTAGTTGAGCGCCTTTAATTCTAATCATCATCATCATCATCATCATCATCACCATCATCATCCCGGTATACGTCTTGTTACAGGAGCATTCTACATTAGTCATGTGGATTGCTTGTTTGCCGATAGTGCTGAATCCACTGCCAGTGCGTTGCTCCATTTTACTTTGCTTTTATGCAGCTAGATCGGCAGTGGACCCCTGGGATCCCCCTTTTAACCTTGTGCGTCACCTGAAATATTCACACCGCTATCTTGGGAACACCATTGTTTCACGCCCCTGTGCTGTTATGTTTCGTGAGCTGCTCTCCAAATGCCTTTTGTGGAGCGCATTTCTGTGTGCCTTGAACCTCCTTGGCCACAGAGACTACCAGTTTCTTTCTGACCCTTTCGAACATTGTGAAACTCACGACCGCTCGGAGGTATTTCGGCAATTTTAATTGAACTTCTGAACCGTTACCGGGCCTATGCTCCATTGTTCACTACGGTTCGCACTTGGGAAGAGCTACAGGTTGTGTGATTTTACTTCTCTTGGGGAACACATAGTTATCGCCCTGTGAACGGTACTTCGGTGTTCACCGCTGAACAGTACACTTTACTATTTGGATTTTTATCTCATTTATAGCACCTGGTAAACTTACTGTTTGCAGCGATTCCCTGAGTGACCTATAAGCACTGCCTCGTTGTCACTCGTTATGCGCGTGCAAACACAAATTTCTGATTTGATCGAATGCGACTATCAGTACGTCTTCACATGGGTTCTATGTGTGTGTTCCTTCCAGGGTTACTTGGAAGAGGCTGTTCCCTCATCGGATATTTCACGTAACTTTCGTCGATTTCTTCTTTTAGCCTGTTAGCAATCTGGCAAAGTTTATCGGGTACTCCGCTTCGGACAATCAAAGATACGGTTTACCCATGGCTACCATCTTGCCAGACGAACCGGCTTTGTGAGGTTATCCTTACGCGTCTGCATATCGGTCGCACGCGGCTAACACAAGACTACCCTCTCCACCCTGAGCTAGCTCCTATCTTTTAGACCTGCTATGTTCGTCAACATGTGGCGTATGTGTCGCTTGATTGTCCGAGATACAATCGCGCACGCCAATCCATCGGCCTGAGTACTTTTTAAATACCGTTTTATGTAACGACCGCAATTCCGTTGATTAAGTGCTCTGGGTTTTTGTCTCTATTGGCCTCACCAAAGACATGGCCTCTTTTTTGTGTATGTAGATGTTTTTTTAGCCTTCTAGCTCTTGCATTTTACCACATGAGACCCGTTTCTCGTGTATGTGAATGTAGGTGTGGGTGTGTCCGTGTGTGTAGTTTTTACCCTTTTTAAGCTTTCAGCACCTGCTTTTTACCCCAAGCAACCTGTTTTCGCGTGGGTATGGTTTTCAATCTTTTTAATCCTTTTACCTCTGTTTTTAACACATGAGAGATTTTTCGGATGAGAGTATGTAAGTAGTTTTAAGTACTTCTTAATTTTAACCTGTGTTTTTAATGTGTTTCCTTTTTACTATCTTCGGCCCCAAATGACTTAGTTGTTAACGTGTCCTTAAACGGCATTCCCTCACTCAGTCACTCTATCACTAACTGACTCAATCACTGAGTCAGACACTCACTGTCTCACTCGCTCACTCACTCAACGTTTAGCTTACATACCTATATCAGTGTTGCTCAATGCTTTTTCAGTTCCAAGTAGAGGCCTCTGTCCGAATTTTTTTACTGATTCATGCTGATCTGTCAATTTTTCCTCTTCCCTGTATTTAGACTATTTCCTTTATCATCATTGTTTCTTTCTAAGCGTCCGACAATTTTAGAAGCAATAGCCAGACGCTGCATTCTAACAAATCTCCTCTTCACTTTTTCTTGCGAAGACCTTTTCCCTTGCTTCCATATCTTTGTTATGTCTTGCCTTTTCAACAATTTTGCGATTTTCAGCTCTTTTTATTCACTGCAGATGCAATTTGTGCTCCACCACCTGTAGCAGCTCCTAGTGTAGCGATAATAGGGATGAGCGGTAAAAAATCCTGCGCGCTTATTCTTCTTCTTCTTCTTCTTCTTCTTCTTCTTCTAGCCAGTTCCAAGTCCAACTTTTCCTTTCATATTGCGTGTTACAAGTCTTGCACCCACATTCTCTTCTAAGCTTGAATGAGATGATTTAACTCTGCTCCAAGCCTGCTCAGCGAGTATCTTGTCTGTAATGTTTCTTGAAGCAGCGTCCTTGTTCTGAGCACAGATGTTATCGTGAGGTTTACAAGATACATCTAAATGATTAACGGCTAGATCTCTTTAGACGTTTTTCCAATTTTGTTCGAGGACCACAGTATCTATAACTTGTCAAATATGCTTCAAACGGTACCAAATTAAAGAGTTTGTTCATTTTCACTGACCCACGTTTCACCTTAGTATTTCTAATTCTCTTCGTACTCCAAACTCATTTCTCACTGACACAAGCGTTTATAAAGGCAATTGTATAGTTTCATTCATATTATGTGGAAAGGGGGTATATATTCATTAACTATTCCATTTATAATCCACTTTATGTTGGAACTTATGAAGCAAGAGTGCTCTTTCCCAATATAAGTTCTAGACCTTGAAAGCGATCTAGGATGTTATCTTCACGGGAAGCTGTTTCCATGCAATGTTAGAACCTTTATATTAGGAAGTTCCAGTACAGGAAAGACAAATGTACTGCTCAATATGATTCTACACGAGACTGGTCTACCATTCGAAAACTTGTTTATCTATTCAAAGTCTGTCTATCAAACTACAAATATCCCATTAAAGTACTGAAAAACATTGAAGGCATAAAAGTGTATATTTTTGTAGATGAAGACGGTATCCTGCACCAACCAGAAGATAAGCAAAATTCTATTTTATATTTGATGACGCCATAACTGAAAAGCAAGGGAAGATTGCGTCATTTGATAGCATGGGCAGACATCTATGTGCAGACTTCTTATATCTAGTACAATGCTATGCTAAATTACCTAAGCATTTAATTCAAGATAATACAAACATGATCATGCCCTTCAGTTAAGACAACTTAAACTTGAAGCATATATATATGAGTATAGCCTAAACACAGAAATGACATCCAGCGAATTTAAAAATTTGTAAAAAAGTGTTTGGGAGAGCTCTTCAACAGGAACAGCCATTTTGGTGATAGTTCCAGAATTTTCCATGAATGGCGGTTAATATTCGAAAGTATTTTATGCATATATTAAGATAGGTAAGGAACAAATTGATCTTTCTTAGTTCAGAATGAATATTGACAGGTTCGGAATACAGAGAAGCTCTTCAGTCAAAATAGCGCTAAATCATTCCATCATAAATAGAGACGTAAAGGGTAGCTACCAATTCAAGAAAAGGAGAGTGTGCACTATTCAAGATTCTAAATATGAGAGTGATGCAATGTCTATGTTGATACGCTTTCGTCTTCCACTAAGGAACGCTTGCAAGCGTTTTTCGGAAAACAAATAATAACAGCGTATGAACAAATTTGAGGTCATGCTTAGAAATAACATCCATAAATTGCATGAAACTCAGTATTAGGTTATGAAGGCATACTTGACCAAAAGTGCTTTGAAGAGGGACGCTGAAAACAACATCATACCGGGCGTTATAAGAATGAAATATTATTACCACCCGAAAAGGACACTGAAGTGCCTAATAGGAAGTATACGCTAGTCTACATAAATTCAGAAACGCCACTAATCGATTCAAATGTTGATTTTTCGTTTAAAAATAGAAGAATAATAAAGGTAGCAGATCCTATATACGAAGGCGACGCTGCAACTAAGAAAAGTTGGACACCATTTTACAAGGAAAGAAAATAGAGCACAAGACAGCTTAAACAAATCTGTAGCTACAACATCTATTGTTGCAAAAATAGGCGAATATCTGGAGACCGTAGTAAGCAGACAGAGCTGTATGAATAAACACTTAACCTCATCTAAAGGTAGCATCCATATTCTTAAGATCCAAGTCAATATCACAAATGCATTAATAAACCAAATGTGAGGTAAACTCATTGTTACACTACAAACAAAACCATACAACTGTGCCTCCCTAAGGTATACCCCAGCGTCTGGCCTCAATTCTTATGAAGTTCCTGCATATGGAGAGGTCATCCCATATATTATTTTATCTCATCCACCTTCTCCATCGCAATCAATTGCAATGGTTGAAATAAATAAAAAGATAATTGATACGTATCCTAACTCAATTAAAATAGGCATTACCCTAATCTACCTGATTAGAAAGCAAAGTACAAATGTGAGTAAATCGCACAACTTCATTCCACTTCACGATGGATTGCCAAATCATAAGCTTTAAAGAATATGTGGCCAAGCATACAAAAGCTATAAGAGAAAAGCTGCACGAGCTAAAGGGGCAGACGTTTGAAACTCAGAGGGTTATGAGTGAAGCGCCTCAAACTGTAACAGAACTGTTTCCTGATATACTAGATATTCAGAATAAAAAGATTCCCTTGCTCCTATAGCAGCTAAAGACGACAAAGACGAGAATACCTTTAGCTACCTCAAACAAGTTCGATTGAAAGACAAGGACGTAATAGATAGATTATATGCAGTTTGATACGAGGATGGAAGGTATATACTAGGAAGCAAAATGGTAGATATCTTCAATAATCAAATAAGAGTATATCAAGGAAATATTCAACGCCACATAAGAATTGAATGTACTCATTTTTAAGAAACTTCCTGAAATGCATATTAACGCTGAGGAGGACCTGGAGGCTTATAGATGGATTCTAGATTCAACACCACTGTACCGAAAAAGTTTGTCAGTGAAGGACGTCTGAGAAAGAGAAGAGCTAATAAGCACAAAAGCATTATACGACCTCTACTCGATAAGAACAAAGGATTGGTGTTGGAATGGAAGGAACATCACCTCGAAGGAAAGCAAGATTACATTTATTGAAACGACTCAAATGCATTAGTGTTGTCGCCCTCCGTGGTGTAATGGTTACCATGCTAACTTCATGTACCCTAGGTCGCGGTTTCATACACGGCTGAGGACCATTGATTTTTTCGGGTGTAAGAATGCTTAGCATGGCATCCTTTGGTAGGTAAGTAAAGCCGGTGGTCCCGTGTCATGGATTTATGGCATGCAAAAGAACCTGAAGTCTGATAGAGAGGCATCTGGGCAAAATTAGGCCGTCCTTCACGCTCAATTTAGAATGGAACGCTGAGAACCGCAGTAGTTAAAGAGCGTCCATAAATAACACGCCATTTACATTTCGCATCAGTGAATCGCCTGAGACTACTCCTTGCATCTAGAGAGGCTGGAAATAACAACCTAATTAGGAAGTCAAGGGAATAAATCAAGAACTAAAATCATCTAGGATTATAGCGTGACAGACGCTACGAAAACTATAGCACCGCAGTTTTATGCACCTACAAAAAGATATTTTTTGTGCGTGTAGAAAGATTATCAGAAAAATACTCGACAATCTTGTACATATTGTTGAGGTTGAAGTTATCTCCCATGTTAAACTAAACAAAAAATTTGAAGTACATAGTTCTCGCCGACAACTTGAACTCCAACATTGCGAATGCAAGATCATTAAAGGATAGGACCAAAACTCAAGTTACAAAGGCTATGGAAGAGATCTGCATGAGATTTCAGAGACCACCCCGGAATATTCCAGGTGATAAGGAAAAAGAGCTTTATAGTAAGTATTTTACAGTATGATGAATATGAACAGCATTGATCACTGCAACATCTATACTAAAGTGAAGGCTGCTGCCGTGGAACGGGTAATATGAACATTGAACAATTAGGATGTATCGGGAATTATAAGCTCAAGGATTATACAGGTGCTAGATCTTCTAACTCGAATCATCTCGATGTACAGAAAGTTTTATCATTCAATTATACGCTTAGAGCTTAGTGAAGTAAAGGATAGCAGTCTTCTTTTCTGAGTATACAACTATGAGCATCATTAAAGAGAGAAGAAGGATGTATAAAAGTATGAAGGATGTTAATTGAGAATATCTAAACATAGAGGATATTTTTAAAAGGGAAACGAAGTTAACTGGAGTGTAGAAATCTTCAAAATTGGCACAGTGAGAAAAAAAAACATAATACATACATTACACAAAATAATAATGGACAGGAGATTAAAGGAGCGTTCTATGGTAACGAACGTAAATCCACACTTCATCCTAGAACATACATGATTGAGAAAATCTTGCGCATGCAAAGATATAAGACCGTTGTAAAAGAGTACGGTTTCACTAAACCTCAGTGAACTTCCCCCCTCCCCCAGCAGCACAACTATGTGTAGGCCTGCGTGGAGACCCGCATCGATCGGTGAAAAAGGATATCCTGATTGGTTGAGGGTTGCGTATCTGAGCCTGGGCTTTTAACTTCAGTAACTGGGGAAGGTGGTCAGTCTAATACACCGGTTTGGTTTCTCCTTCTCCTAAACGGGAGGCTAGGGACTAACCCACCCCTAGTCAGTCGGCCAGGACTAGATATTATACCGAAATCCAGGGTGATTGGGACCGCTAGCCTGCTATATTCCCTATGTAGCCCTGTCACCCCAGTGGTGAGAATACCTGTTGGGTTCCGTGGTGGGTGGGGAGCACTGGGGAATGAAACAAAACCTTTTCTATGGGTACAAACAAAACTTTCTAAAACGTCTTAAAGTGAGTGTAAAAGAAGTGGTCGAGGCATGTGGTCCTCGTTACTTGGTAATTAGTCAGACAGAGAAAGGAAAAACGTTTACATCAGTGAGTCGCTTTGCTATTCAAAAGTGTCTTGACCGAATTAATGGTACCGTCAAACTGTATTACAACTAGCAACGGCAACGCTCCTGGTTGGAGCTGGATCCCCGCTACAGGCATACATGGTCCATATGTTAGGCAGCTATGCAGTGAATGATATTGTTCACCGAACACTTAACACCTATCGGTGTGGTGACCACTGGCACATTGAACGGTTTGAGTGCCCCAGAATTTCAAGAATTACTTGCAGATCAAGGCGTCACATCTGTTTATCGGGTTCGGTGGAAATTAAATGGAGAATTCATGCCTAACCGTACCATGTTTCTTAGTTTGGATCGGATAGACCTTAAAAAGATAAATACGGGGTACGACGCCATCGAGTTTAGACCCTATATCCCAAACCCAGTCGCATGCTGTAAGTACCAGCGCTTTAGGCATACAAGCGTCTTTTGCTCTGATCGGTCTATGTGTGTGACTGTGGTGACGTCATTAACGATGGAACATGTTCATAAAATCCATTTTGTGTTAACTGCGGTGGCGAAAATTCGTCTAGCTCCCTCGACTGTCCCTCATTCAGATGAAAGGACGATCCAGGAAGTCCGGGTGAAAGAGCAGGTGTCCTTCTTGGAAGCCCGTAAGGTGCTGCGCATCCGCCAGCTATCTGTCCCGCGGTCCGGTATGTATAGCTCAGTAGTAGCTAAACCGGTACCACGACGGGAATTTACTACTCAAACTTACGTTCTTATCGGACCATCATTATTCAAAGGATTCTCGTCGTCAGGCCCATAACAAAGCGTCTACGTCTACGTCTGAATCGGCACACACATCTGCCAAATCCGCCACCATAAAGAGTGGCAGTGTATTTACTCAAATGGTTAGCCCGGCTAATTATTCCCGTGACTTTCTGCTTGTTGAATCCCAAGTATTCTCCTTCTGTTCTGGAGCTCTTGAAAGCTATAATATCAATTCATCCTGGCAGAGCTAGAATGTGTCCTTTAATATTTGCAAATATCTGCACTCGGTCGAGAGGTCAATCGTGACAAGATGTTGCAGCAACTCTCTCCTGAAAGTAAAGCTTACCTACTGCAGGTCTGTAACCCTGTCTGGCTTGACGCAACTTCTTCAGATAAGAGGCGGGAGGCTATCATCATTCTCATTTTGAAACCTGGTAAAAACACCTAGCTTCCTACCAGCTACCGTCCTATTTCTCTCACTAGTTGCGTTTGCAAGGTGATTGAGCACATATAAATAGGCGGTTGTTATGGTGGCTTGAAACTCACAATTTGCTGGCCATCACCCAGTGCGGTTTACACCGACGTAGGTCAGCGGCTGACCACCTTGTATTGTTGTCGACACAGACCATGGAAGGATTTCTAAAAAAAATGTCAAACACTTGGGATATTCTTTGACCTGGAGAAGGCTTGTGATACGCGTTGACGAGAAGTAATCTTATGTTTCCTCCTCGACTGGAATATGCGTGAACGCTTATTGATGATGATGATTGGGGTTCATGGGCGTTTAACTGCTGGGTTATTAGCGGCCTCAAAAATAAAACAGTCAGTGCATATCAATAATAACAATCTAAAGAACAATTGCCAAAATAGTTAAAACTAAAGATAAAACTGCGTATAAGCACAAATAAGACAAAAAAAAAAACAGTCTAGAATTAGTCACCAAGAGAACGAGTGTCGATAAAATTAAACAGAATTGAGTTAATCACGTCTAGTATAGAAAATTAAAAGCTTCAGCTACCGTTTCGGGGACACCAGTCTAGCGAAATATAAGAAAATCATATCCTTAATGGAAACCGAAGCTTGGATAAAAATTTCAAAATTTAAGAGATGGCTCCAGTATCTTCCGCCAAGATGTTTGGCATATTGGCCGGCAGTTAGATGCCCTAAAGCAGAGCACTCTACCTTCACATGTGGGACCGACAATGGCGCTGCACAGATCTGATAGGCAGGAGCTAAA
The DNA here is from genome assembly GCA_030762935.1 of Hymenopus coronatus. Lineage (NCBI taxonomy): Eukaryota > Metazoa > Arthropoda > Insecta > Mantodea > Hymenopodidae > Hymenopus > Hymenopus coronatus. Next base: position 446,695 of record JAUKNX010000035.1, on the reverse strand, counting down.
AATGTAGCTATGAGTAAAATGGCAATGCCGATTCGTAAGCAAGCTAAATGCACCTTTTCTCGATGGGATAAATGACAGCAGGTTACCCAGTTTACAGGAAGGTATTTCACTTCTCGTATCTTGTTGCCACGGAGATCCGACCACTCTGCATACCATCATAAAGGTACCGATCTTCGCACAACAAGCTTGAAGTCAGCCGATGTAATGTTAGTAATTACAGGACTGTGTTCTGCGGCTGCCGACTTCACTGCTAAAACCGCCAGTTCATTTCCCGGCAACCCAGCGTGACTAGGAATCCAAGCGCAATCCACGTTAACGCCTGAAGCGTGCAAAGTGTGGAGCGTATCCTGAATACGCCTTACGATAGGATGGTAGTAGTACAGCTCACGAATGCACGGAAGGGCACTGAGTGAATCGCTCATTATAAGGCAGTCAACCAGATTTCGACGGCGAATAAAGAGAACGACGCGTTCTATGGCACAGAGCTCTGCAGTGTAAATGGGTGAGCTACTAGGCAAACCGAAAGTACAAAAGGTGCTTCCAGTAACAATGGCACATCCAATATCGTCGGGGCACTTACTGCCATCGGTATATATACGAATACCACCACTGTAATTGGATATAAATTCTAAAAAGAAAGTACGGATACTAGACACGGGCGTAGCAGACTTCCCATGAACCGTCTTCCCAAGATCGATGTGGAATATAGCCCGTAACCAAGGCGGGTACACCCTTTTCACCTTGGGGAACATGCGAGACAGGTCAATATGGTATTAGTGAAGAAGCCATGGAAACGGAAACCTGCATGCCTGGGACTGAGAGACCAGTTTCTGTAGCGTACGTCCTGCTCTGCTCGGTATCAAAATGGAGTAAACGTAGGATGGCAGGGTATGCACCGCTGCTCGAGGCAATAATTACCCAAGAGGACATCTTGTTGACACCGCACAGGGAGTTCTGCAGATTCGGCGCAGAGGTTAACAACTGGGCTGGTGGGAAAAGTTCCAACTGATGCCCTCATTGTGGAATGCGTCTAATTTTCTCAGCAGAGAACGTCGTGGTGAAGGGTAATCGGTGCACCCGTAGTCCAACTTAGATCGGATAAGTGCACTGTAAAGACGAAGCAACACTGTCCGATCCCCTCCCCAAGATTTGCTACCTAGTATCCATAAAATATTTAGACAACGGTCACACCGTACTTTAGCTGTGCTATATGTTGAGACCAGCAAAGCTTGCGATCGAACCCCGACCCAAGGAGTCTCACCTAATTTGCGAGTTGGAGAGTAGATGACATTCGTCACCTACGGCACCAATAGTTAACACAGAGGGACTTCTCAGTTGAAAAGCGAAAGTCATTGTTGGAGGTCCAAAAAAGAAGGATTATCCAAACACTGTTGGAGATGGCGTTTCAAAACGTAGTATGCTCAGAAGTAAAAAAGATGGCAAAGTTGTCTACTAATAAGCAGGACGAGTCCCCTGAGGGTACACATTTTCATAGAGAATTAATCGCTCTGGCACACAGCGTCACGCTTAGTACAGACACCTGTGGAACTCCGTTCTCTTGAATAACAGAATGTGAAAACACCGAGCCGACACCTACTCGGAAAAGCCGGTAGCTCATAAACTCGTCAAAGAACAATGGTAAACGCCCACGTATATTCCAGTTGCGGAGGGAACGTAATATACCTCCATGCCAGCCTGTGTCACAAGCTTTCTGGAGGTCAAAATATAGTCCTACTGTTTGACAGCTCTTGAGGAGGACGTCCATGATCTGCTTCGATAGCGAAACAATATGTTCAACAGCTGAACGACGCATTCAAAAACCGAACTGGGTGTTTGTGAGTAAATTGTGGGATTCGAGCCACCTCAGCAATCGTCCATTGATCAACGCAACTGCAAACGCAACTGGTGAGGCAAATAGGACGGTCGCTGGAAGGAAGGTGTCGGCCCTTTTCAGGTTTAAGATTAGGTATGCCGGTGACCTCCCGCCACCTGTCTAGAAAAGTGGTGTGCGCCAAGACAGGATTATAGACGTTCAGTATAAAAGCCTTGTCATCAGGAGAAATATGTTCTAACATTTTGACATGGATTGCATTTGGTCCTGTTGCAGAGTTTTACGAAGGAGAAAGTGCATTGTCTAGCTCCACTATGGTGAAAACCTGATTGTAAGCTTCATGGTTTCCAGACCCAAAAGAAAATCCTTGAGATTCCACCTGAGTCATAACTCTAAGAAACTCAGGCGAATAGTTGTCTGAGCTATACACCCAAACAAAAATACTGCCTAAAGTGATCGCCACGTCAAGTATATCAACAACTGTTTCAGGAGATGTTTTGAGGCCGGCGATGGACATTTGGATCGATTTTTCGGCCACACGCCTCAACTTATTCCATACAACAGAGGAAGATGTTTTGTGATTAAAGAAAGGTGCAAATCTGCTCCATGATTGGTCTTTGCTATTCATAATAACTTGCCTAGATTTGACATGCAGCTTCTTGTAATGTATCAGGTTTCCCAGTGAAGGGCGACGCTGGAAAAACATGAGAGCAAGTCTACGAGAAAGAATGCAGTCTGGCATTCATCGGTCCACAAAGGAACCGGAACCCAACGTGTAGAGCCAGTCGACCGCGGGATAGACAGCGCAACAGCAGTGATGTGGTGGAATAAAACATTTACGGAGTCGTGCTCGTGGCGAATAAAAATTGCCAAATGGGATAAAATATTCCAGTTGGCTCGATCTAAATGCCAAATAAGCATACATGGGGAACATGCGTGTTGTGCTAAGTGGCGTATAAGAATGAGTGCAAGTCAGAGATGAGAATCCAGCAGAAGCTAACTGCCAACTGTGGAGAACAAACAACTATGTCGAGGTGAGGAAACCCCTTATATATGTCAGAGAAGAATGAAGGTTCTCCGGTGTTCTGAACAGCTTAGCCATTGTTTTCTAAAGAATCAGTTTTTGACCTACTCCTCGTACAGGCCCGACATTAGCCCCAAAGTGGGTGGGCATTCACGTCAACCACCAACAGAAAAGGTTTTGGTAGCTCAACAATGATTTCTTCCCAGTCAGCGCACAAAAGGTCCGCAGATGGAGGCATATATACACCAAAAATAGTAAATTTGGTGGAAGGCAGATTAAGCTTTAGAGCGACTGACTGGATGTCAGAGCGCAAGGTTACAGATTCGGCTTAAGTATCATCCCTGATGAGCATCATAGCTCAGCCAAGAGAAGGAACACGTTCTACCGGTGATATGTCACAAAGTACAGAAGAGTAATGCCTGAACGTAACGTCGTCTGTAAAGTTCGAGAGATATCGAGATCGTCGGACTTTTATCCCTTGTAAGCAGACGACCAAAGATTGATACTGGTGCAGCAACAGTTAAAGATCTGGTCGATGCAGTCGAATTCCGTGTATGTTGCATTGTAGGGTAGCCGTGGTCACAGAATTGGATACGATCTAGATTGAAAGTCATTTTTGCATATTGGGCTGTGCAGGCCGGTTTAATTTCTTCTTCGCAGTCGCAATAACGCCATTTTCAGGTGCCTGGTCCTGTCACTTACGCACCGTGCATCATGCAAAAGGGGCAGGATCCTCCTTTTCCAATTCCTCCACGGGGGAGGAGCCCTTTCCAATGGAAAATTTCGGTTCGAAGGCCTCGAACCTATTAGAAGTACTGATCGGCGAAGATGGTCACCACTGATCGGATTTCCTCCCCGAAGATTCTTTGGAATCGGATATACATGGAGGTTCACGTGGACATTTACTACCCTTGGAGGATTTGGGACCTGACGTTACACGTTCTTTAAGAAAATTGGTGCTAACGTAACTGGTTTTGAAGTGTTTCTCAGGTCCTACGCTTTTGCCGGTCTTATTGACTGATGTCAACAGTTGGGGTGACTGTTGAGCTGATACATGTTTGACATTGGCGGATATGGCAGCTGTGGATGCCGACGCAGCCATAGATGAATTCAGTGGTCTTCTGCCTACGAGTATGTTTTCGGTAATTGTGGCCCCGTTGATATCGCAGGTCTCAGTAGCGATTTCCTGCCTTGGTACCGGTTTGACAGTGACAGAGTTATAAGTAACGGATGCGGGGCAGAGGGTTGGCGAAGGTGCAGGAGCTTATGGGCTTCCTGGAAGGACACCTTCTTTTTCACCCCTATCTCACGGATGGCTCTATCCTCTGCATAACGAGGGCATTTCCCGGAACTAGAAGGAACGATTGATTGGACGTACAAGCCCTATCGTCCATGACGTCTCTACAGTTAACGCATGTTGATCGACCACTACAATATTCACTAGTTTGCCCGAACCACTGACACTTGTAACACCTGAGTGGGCTCGGTACAGAAAGCCTGACCTCAATAACCTCGTACCCTGCCTTAAACCTTCGGGATAGGTCTACCCGATTAAAAGTGAGCAACAGGGTATGCGTAGGACTGACTTCGCCATTGAAGTTTCGTTGAACCTTGTAGACAGCTGAAACACCCTGTTCTGATAGGTTCTCCTGGATCTCCTTGTTGAGCATACCGTCCAATGAACGGGTGGTAGTAACGACGCGTGAGGAGAGTATTCTGATATTAACAGGGTCGTTTCCTACCATATGTGCCCTTACAATTTGCGTTGCCTGGAAGGTGAAATCGGCTTCGACCAGGAGTGTGCCCCTTCGATTTCTAATACAATGATTAACTGGACCAGTTTGTTATAAAGACCTGTTTGAATCGCAAACGCACTAAGTGATGAATTTGTTCGTCCTTCCTCTGTTGCCTTAAAAACTAAGTATCCAGGACTACTAGACTCGATTACCTCCTTTACAAAAGCTATTTTTTTTTTTTTGCCATTAGAAAACACGAAAGAATTCATTCCCCAGTGCTCCCCGCCCATCGCGGGGACGAACAAGGGGTTTCCCCACTGGGGTGACAGGGCTACAAAGGGGATATAGCAGGCTCGCCGTCCCACTCACTTTGGAGTTCGCTACGATACCAAGTCTTGGCCGATTGATTAGTGGTGGGTTAGTCCCTAGCCTCCCGTTTAGGCATTGCAGAAACCAAAGCGGTGTATTAGGCTGCGCCCCTCCCTGAAAAACAGAAGCACAGGTTCAGATACGCAACCCTCAACCAACCAGGGTATTCCTTTCCAACGACACGGGTCTCCACGCACAGCCTACACGTCGGGAGGCATTTACACTTACTGACAGCCACACCACTTAGAAGCTGCCCTCTGAGGGAATCAAGGTTGGCTGAAGACCCAGGGTGCGCCAACCCAGTACTTAGCGTAGTAGGCCCCTGGGGGAGGCACCTATCCTTGTTTATTCAGGAGTTTACGAGAGACCGCGTTTTCCGAGTAAGGGTCGGCTCGGTTTTTTCGATCTATTTCTTTCCAGAGAACGGTGTGCCTCAGGGATCAGTTCTGAGGTGACGCTTCTTGATATAGCTATTAATTCTATGTCACGATGTCTTCTCCCAGGTATCTCGTCCTGCTTGTTTATAAACGACTTTGGCCTCTTTTGTACTTCTCAACAACGCATTTTTGGAATGCCGTTTTCAGCGGTGTTGGGTAAACTTTATGACTATAGCTTGAAAAACGGCATTCATTTCTCAACTGAGAAGACCGTCAGTGTTAACTTCAGGCGCCGTAGGTGGCGAATGATCCCTCTCATTGCCGCGGGCCAGATTTACTTCCCTTTGCAGATCAGGAGAGATTCCAGGGGTTAATATTCGATCGCGAACTTATAGCGCAGCTTAAACCTCTGTGTGACCGCTCTCTTAATATTTTACGGATAATAAGTAGCAAATATTGGGGAGCAGACCTGACAGTGCTACTCCGTTTTTATCGTGCGCTGATTGATCTAGGCTATCTATGAATGTATTGTGTATTCTTCAGCACGACCGATTGTGCTGAAAAGATTAGACAAAGTCAATAATCAGGGTGAGTGTGGCTGTTGGGGCTTTTCCAACCAGCGCAGTCGTTATCCTCTACGCCGAGTTGCGAGAACCGCCTCTGCGATGGCGGCATGATGTACTGCTAGATAATTATGTCTGTCGGTTTAGCAGCATGCCTTTGAGTCCAACGTTAACCCTTTCCAATGCGTGCTGACCGAACGATACGGAAATCTGTCACTTAGTTCCAGTCCTGTAGGTTTCCGTTTCCGCGAGCTGCTTCGGAATCAACTTCGCACTGTTTCGCATAGTTTTGAAAGGAAAGAGAGCTTACGCCCTTTGAGTACGTTTTGCATTCCTCGTAAATATAGGGTTGGTTGTTCACGGGAAATCTTCGATGCCTATATCAAGTATCCATATTTGTTTTTAGAATATTTATACTATTATAGTGACCGCATTTCAAACTACGCTGATGGCAGTAATGGAGCCGAAGGTGTTGGATGTGCCTTTGTTACTCCGACCGAAAGTTATACTTTTGGTTTGCACAGTAGTGTATCCATATATATGTCTGAACTGTATGCCAACTATAGAGCCATTCTGTATGTCACCGTCGGAATTTGTGTGACTGCCTTATAGTGAGTGAATGTCTGGGTGCCCTTCAAAACGTTCGTGAGTTGTATAACCACCATACTACCGTGCAGTATATCCAGGACCTCCTCCATATTTTACACACTTCTGCTGTTAATGTCGAGTGTGCATGGATTCCTCGACACGTCGGCTTGCTCTGTATGGGACTGTTGGATTTGGCAGCTAAAATGGAGGCAACACAACAAAGTACTGTGCTTCCTTTTTTAACCGCTGCGTTCAGGCTTTTTGTCTGGAGAGTACTGCATTCCGGCTGGCAGAAGAGTGAACGTCTCTCCGCGGGAACAAGCTCAGAGGATTGAAGGATCTTCCTGTTACCTGGGTAACCTGCTTTCGTAAATTACGTCGGGATGAGATGCAGTTGGCTCGCTTGCGAATTGTTCACTGTTATTTTACGCATAGTTATGTTTTTAAGAGAGATTCTGTTTCTATCTGTCCGCTCTGTGGAGCATGTGCTGCTAGAGTTTGCTGGTCTAGCAGCCGTTCGTTCAACATTCCACCTTCCGTCCTCAGTCGTGGCGTTCCTTGCCGACGACCACAGAGCGGCCGGTAGAGTTCTTACCCTTGTATCTAATTTGGTGGTTCCAATAAGGATTTAGTTTCTTAGGTTTTGCTTTATAACTTAGCTATTTCTCTTAATGGAGCGGAGGTTCATGGATTTTAATGATTTTTATCTGTCTTCTCCTACCTTAATTTAAACCTGTCGACGGCGTTGTAATGATTCTGTATCCTTTTTGCACCGTTTGAAATGTTTCAGATTTATATTTTAGCTACCAATTGTTTTATTCTCTGTTTTTAAGGGACGTTCTGCTATAAATTTGAATTTGTTTATACTACCACTTTAACTTTGGTGTTTTTATTTACACTTGTTTTATGGGGGCGCTAATGAGCTCAGTAATTGTTCTCTCTTAAGCACCATCATCATCATCAACATCATCATCATCTGAGGGAATTGACAGGAAAGATGTATTATAGGAAGGTCTGAAATTAAAGCAATAAATTTTAGTTTCATGAATGTGTTCTTAGTGACAGGATACATGATGATGATGATGATGATGATGATGATGATGATGATGATGATGATGATGATGATGATAATGATGATGAATGGGGTTTAGGGGCGCTCAACTCCTAAGTTATCAGCGGCCTTAACATAAAATTGGAAGTTAAAACACCTGAGTTAAAAGTATGCTCAAAGGATCTCGGTCAAAAAGAGTTAAAGCAGGAGATAAAGGGCAGTATAAAAACTAAAACGAAGATAAAATAACTGTCCAGCCGTGAATCCAGAGCTGGCGATAAAAATTGATACTAAAATAGCTAAAACAAGAGCAACTTAAAATAATAGTGTTTAAAGTAATAACAGGTTTAAAAAATCTTAAATATTTGCAAAAAAAAAAAAAAAAAAGAATGCTATAAAATCAAGAGAAAACTAAACACTTAAAGCATATGGCATTTTGGTTGAAAATTTAAAAACGTTCTCCACCGCTTCGAGATAATCGGGCAGGACCTCCGAAAGCCTCGCCGGCAGCCGTAAGGTGGCTCACATTGGTGCTAAACAAGCACACTCTACGAACACGAGTCGGACGGAAAAATCATCGACACAGAGCGGGCAGGCAGGTGGAGGTTCCCTCTTAAATAAGTGCCTATGACTAAAAATGCAGTGGCCAATACGTAATATAGCTAAAATAACTTCCTCACGACGACATAGACGTGAGAAAGTCACCCAGTGTATAGGGAGCTCCTGCATCTCCCTAAGTGTGTTGCCGCGAAGAGCGGACCAATCTCCATGCCAACACAATATTACCGCTCTTCTTACATGTCTAAAATCTTCGGTCGTGAAAAAACAAGTGGTAACACTGGGCGCAGACGATGCCTTCTTTGTCTCCAAATCCGCCAATTCATTAACCGGCATGCCAATGTGTCCAGGAACCCAGGCGCACTCCATATTTACACCCGAAGCGAGAAAAATCTGGAGGATGTCCTGAATGCGCTGTACTAAAGGATGGTAAACGTACAGCTCAGGAAGGCTCTGAAGTACACTAAGGGAAGCACTCACAATAAGGTAGTCACCCAAGTTTCAACGGCGAATATATAAAACGAAACGGTAAAAATCATACAGCTATGCAGAGTAAATTGAGGTACTACTCGGCATGAAAAGTAAATGGTTCGGTTCCAGTGACAAAGGCACATCCAACTTCATCGGCGCACATACACCATCGGTATCTTCCCCTTTGGAAACATTTCAGGCATTTCAAGACCGTACAGTCGAAGAAACTCCCGGTAGCGAGATCCTGCAGGTGTTGGACTACGTAACACATTTCTATAACAATCGTCCAGTCCGGATTTTAAAAAGGGAGTAAACGATGGATGCACAGGTATACAATTCAAGCTACAGCCATAGTTAGATAAAAGAACATCCCGCCGACAACGCAGAAGAGGTTCGGCATAGAGGCTAATAACTGAACTAGTTGGAAACGCTTCAACAGCCACCCGGATGCCGCTATGGTGGACAGCATCTAACTTTCTTAGCACAGATGGGCGTGCTGAGGCATAAACAACTCATCCATAGTCAAACTTTGATAGGATTAGTGCATGATAAGGACGCAGCAGTACTGTCCCATCTGCTACCAAAGATTTGCTACTTACTATCCGTAAAATATTCAGAGAACCGTGCTTTAAGCTGTGCTATATGTGTTGACCAGCATAAGCTGGATCGAATATTAGCTCCATAAATCTGACCTCATCCGCGAAAGGAAGTAAATATGGCCCAAGTGTAAGATTAGGAGCCATTCGCCGCCTACGACGCCAGAAGTTAACATGGACTTTCTTCTCAGTAGAGAAACGAATATCCTTTTTGAGCTCCAACATTAAAGAGTGTCCAAACACCGCTGGAGACGAAGTTCCATAAACTGTGTACATTGAGAATTACAGAGGATGGCAAAGTCATCCACGAATAAACACGAAGAGACACCGGGGAAAACACATTGCGATATAGAATTTATAGCTATGGGAAACAGTGTCACGCTTAGCGCCAAGGCCTGCGGCACTCCGTTCTCTTGATTAAATTAGTGAGAAAAAAACGAGTCGAACCTTACACGGAAAATGCGGTCTCTCATTAAGTCCTGAATAATCAACGGTAGGCGACCACGTATATTCCAAATGTGGAGGGAACGTAAAATCCTTGCCCGCCAACAGGTGTCATAAGACTTCTCGAGGTCAAAAAAGATCCCCACTTTCTGAGAATTCTGAAGAAAGCCGTTCATGATCTGCGTCGATGGAGACACAATGTGGGCAATCGCTGAACGACGACTTCGAAAATCACATTGGATGTTGGTCAGAAGACTGTGGGATTCCAGCCACCACACCAACCGTCCATTGATCATGTGTTCCAACACCTTGCAGACACAGCTGGTGAGGGAAATAGGACGGTAACTGGATGGAAGTTGACGGTCCTTTTCAGGTTTCAAGTTAGATATAATGGTGGCTTCCCGCCACTGAGCTGCGAAACAGGCATTCACCCAGATATGACTATAGACCTCGAACAGAAAAGCCTCGCCGTCAGGAGAGAGATTTTCCAACAATTGGACGTGGATACCATCTGGGCCTAGTGCAGAATTTCGCAAAGATAATCCTCTCGGCAAAAGTGACCCCGTTTTATCGACGGCTGGAGTCGCGATTTCCCGGCTCGGTACCGGTTTGGCTGCAACCGAGCTATAAATATCATAACGCGGGACAGATAGTTGGCGTAGCCGCAATAGCCTACGGGCTTCGGAGAAGGCTACCTTCTCCCTTAAATGCATCTCCTGGATCGCCCACTCCTCTGTGAAACGGGGGCAATTGCGGGAACTAGATGAATGTTCCGCAATGCAATTTATAAAAGATGGAGTGGTAGTACAACTTCCATCGTGCGATGCGGCTCCACGGATAGTACCGGTAGAATTACCAGTACAAAAGTTACTGGTATGCCCAAACCGCTGCCATGTATAACATCTGAGTGTGTTGCGTATATAGTGCCTAAATTCTATGGCTTCGTACCCATTCTTAATTCTTTGGGGAAGATCTACCCGATCAAAGGTAACGAACAGGGTATGGGTAAGCATGAACTCACCATTAACTTTCCTCTCAACCCTATAAACACATGTTACACCTTGGTCTGCTAGGTCCTCTTGAAGCTCATCATTGGACAAACCGATGTCGCCATGCCAGGAACTTAAGCTCTCATGCTTTTCGATTCTAATGGAATAACTTCCTAAAAGTTTTGCTCTCAGTATTTTCTCAGCCTGGGATGCTGACAGTGCTTCTACCAGGAGAGTTCCATTACGGGCTCTGATCCAAGATTTCAGCGGACCAGCAATTTTGTCTAAACTCTTTTGGATAGCAAAATGGCTAACCGAGGTAAGTTACCTCACTTGCTCTGTTCTACTAATAACCAAGTAGCGAGGACAACTGCACTCAACTACTTCTTTTCCAGACACGTTACTATTAAAAGGTTTACTTTTTGAAATGAAAAAAGCAGAATAAATTCATCCCCCGCTGCTGCCCTCCCACCACGGTGACCAACATGGGGTCAACCCACTGGGGTGACAGGGCTACACAGGGGATACAGCAGGCACGCCGCACCACCTACCATGGAGTTCGGTGTATAACCTAGTCCTGGCCGATTGACTAGGGGTGGGTTAGTCCCTAGCCTTCCATTTAGGAGAAGCAGAAACCAAAGTGGTGTATTAGGCTGCGTACCCTCCCCAATTGCTGAAAGTCAGAGGCCCAGACTCAGGTACGCAATCCTCAAACAACATGCATTGTCATTTCCACCGACACGGGTCTCCACGCACGGCCTACACGTGGGTTTGCATTTTAACCTACTGACTCCCTCACCACTTAGAAGTTGCCCACAGAGGGGGTCAAGGTTGGCTCGGACCTCGGGTGCACCTAAACCGTACCTACCGTAGTAGCCCCCTGGAGGCCTTCACCATTCACCTTAACATTTTTTTTTCATATTTATAATACACAAATATTAAATGATTAGTAACATATCAATCACATTACATATTAAACACATATTCAAATTTAGCTAGCTATAGGCTTTAAATGCAATTTAGACAATTATACAATATCTATACAAATATAAAATAATAACTAAGATAATAAATGATTAAATATATACATTTATTTACATATATTCAAGTCAATGTAGGTGTCAGTCCTAGCCAGGGAACAATGTCCCCAGTCAAGAGTGTGACCTGAGCATTCAATCGGTTTCCTGTTGTCACCCACCCAATGAAGTACGGCTTTATTCTGCTACATTTTATCAATTGAATGCTTGAGGTCTCACAATGTGGTTTTTTTACCACATTTTTCTTTCAATAGCATTTGGACATTCAAAATTCCTCGAAACTTATATTTGTCATGCCAGTTTTGTTGACTCCATTTGCCTCTTTTACTCTCTGCCCGTCATATCGTTAACTGCACAGCTTAGCCCTGAGATCGACGTATTCATACATAGCCTTGCCACCCACCTCGTCTTTGAATAAAGAATCACTTTTCTCTTCTGTGACATTCTATATGCGTTTCTACTGCACAATTTTATACATCGCAAATCTGTGGATATTGCTTCATAAATTGATAGATGTCTATTAATGTCTCAAATATGAAGGAATCGGTAACTATGTAGGCCAGGACAGGATCCCTTATTTTTGGTTTCATGAATTTGTGGAAAACGTCATACATTATCAATTTTGGAATATCCAAAGTTGCCTGGACTATGTAGATAGGCATATTCGTGTGAAAATCCTTTCTACTCACCAGTATGTCTAGCAGATTTTCATTAAATATAAAGATCCGATGGTACGTCAGTCTGGCAATCACATTCCTGGCCTGCTTCCAAGACGATACAATTCGGAAATCAGTATAGTTCTCACATTTTCAATGAATTAGCTATACTCTGAAATATTCATTTTTTCCACAGATTTCCCCCAAATTGGAACGTTTGCCTTGCTTGTCTTTCTGTATTCGCATTAATGCGGCTCTTAAAAAATCCAAGTGATCATACGCCACCACGTGATGTATATTTTGCAATTTGAAGCCATCTTAACCATAGCAAGAAGGCAAGACATGGTTATGTAAAGTACCAGTATAGATCTAAATTGTACACTTCCAGAGAGATCCCCAAACTTCTCAAATTATTATCTATTTTATGAATTTTGAGGTCGTTCCAAACATTTTGGGCATGTTTATACTCCATTTTAGATATACCATCAAAGTTTTAAATGAGAAGTAACTCAGTTTATTCCAGTTTTTCGTCATTATCTACGTATGAATACGGGAGTACTTTTCTTGTTCTCATGGGTTCTTAGTGTTCAGACTTTTTGTACTGTGTATTTATTATCTGGAATACATCCTTTCCAAGCATGTTGGCTAGACTAAATAATTTCAGGTTTATGAATTTGAAGTTATCTATAAATAGAATATAGACGATCCTCTAGCTTTGAAAAAGATATATACCTCTCGGTAGTGGATGTGATAAACAAAATTGGATTACCATTATAAGCATGATGCTCTATTAAAAAGTGGCTGTCATAATTGCGCAAGCAATGAAAAAAGATCAGTATGAAATTCGGCACCTTTACATTTAAATTTCAGGCATGATGAGGAGCACCGAGAAAGGCAACGGTTAAATGATTGTGATCCTTGATTTTCAGCTCACGTATCTCAAACCTCTTCCTACATATGTGATGATAATGAGCGCTACGAAAATCGCTTCAGACCTGAGCTGTCAAATGCATTTCCTCTAACTTGCTGTACTATGAGATTGCCATGTCGGCTATCTCTTTGAGCTTGGCAAAGAAATATTTGATAACACTGAGACCTCTAAATAGCATACATTTAGATAGCGTACTGTCATGCGGTATACTAGCTTGAGCTATATTTTCATGGGTTTCTGATGCTGGATATCGCGCTTCCAGGCTTAATTAGTCGAGGGCTAACAAGAGGGCATCTTTGCTAGCACACTCTCAATGTCAGCGTAGATTACAAGGCTTACAGGAGTGGCCTTTGAATAAGGTGGAAACCAGATGACATCAACGTTGGTAGGCGTCTTTATAATGTGTGTCTTGGAACATTTCATCTGTTTTTATTTTAAATATCTTCCGTTTTAAAGTTTCTCATGCATGGCTCGCAGATCAAGTGCTTGACGAGGTATACGTGAATTGTGTTCTCATAAGTCTTTGTAAGTAATTTATGAGGCAATAGTGAGAATTTTCTCCCTCTGTGATTAAGAGGAAATTGACATCAAAGGTATCCTTTTTGGGGTTTGTATTGGTGGTTCACAGTATTATTGTGATCTAAGCAGAATACAGCTGGGGTTTCCATAAGATATTTGCTTGTCCTTTGTGCATTCTCCTTATCTGAGTATTTTGCAACCAGCGTACACCAGCATGCACTGCTATTTGATATTATGGCCGTTTTAACCGGCTTTTTATTAATAATTACACCAGAAGTTCTATTTAGGGCGATGCCTTGGGAGGTGTATAATAGCTTTCACTGTTAACTAGGGAGTTTACAGACAATATATTTTGAGCTGGCTTATAGCTAGAAATTTTAAATGTTTAGAAGCATTTCATTTACCATAATCTGATGACTGTTGTCGGAATTTAGTATTATTGTTAACATGGATGTAGCTAAATGGTTAGAATCAGGAGCAAGTGCTATTAACGTGACTCTCAAATGAAAAATTATCTTGCTCCAGAGTGATGTCGGACCAGTATTGATTTCATCTCATTCATAACTAGAGGCCTGTATCTCTCCAGGAATGTTTTGGTGGTTTGTGATTTCAGCTGTATTTTGTACTTTAGAATTAAAAATTCGCCTTTTAAATGCTTCTGGTAGTGTGTTACATTGATGATTGTAATGGCCAACGTATAGGATTTTATTAGATGAGGGTGGGGCTGCATGCTCACGGGAGTAAGAGGGTTTCTCATGAGTTATCTTGAATCCATGGCTTGTAAATGGAGCCTCTGACTGTACTGCTGCTCAGATATGGATCTATAAGGTGCTCGTCTCGTTGGTGTTCTTTCATGTACTACAAAAATAGTTGGGTCTGCAGGAAGGACCGCCAATGGGGGATCCAAGTCGGTTGCCCATTACCGGTTGAATTAGCTGAGTTACCTCTACCTCATCATCTGGTAATAATGCAGCGATTGCTACGTTCTATACCTCATCCCTCGAGAACTCCTCTCAAAGGGTGCTTCGAGTTCATGTTTTATTACTCTGGTATGCCCCTTCTCGTCCTTCAATGCCTCCTTCCGAAGAGCACCCACTTCTTCGATGTTTTTAGTACAGGATCTAACTGTCGGCATCTCTCAATTGTTGGCTGGTTTGGTGCCACCTCTGCCCTTGGCTCTGGGTTTGTCTGCACTCCTCCTATCATATAAAGTTCCAGCGGTTCCTGGACTCCATCTGGGGTCCTGCATGTAGCCAGATGAAGAGGGAGTGCAGGCTGGTTATGACCCCTTCTTTACAAATCAAGAGCTCTATCGTTTTCTGTAAAGTATACCAAACGAATAAAGTTTTAGCATTTTTGGTCTCTCTTGAGGTTAATGCATTATACAAAGCTAGACTATATTTTTGTAAAAGAAATTTAATATCTTACCGGCCAATGGAAGGAGCGAGTCGTCGAGCAGGATGCTGCTGCCACAGACAGCCTGTGCAGCTCGAATTGCCCCGGCTGCTCTTCCTGAGCTGCGTAGAGATCGTCACCGAAGGATTCATTGCGCATAAGAGAGTCATTTTCCTATACATGCGTTACACTAATATTCGTCTGTGTTTTTAATAAGCTATTGAACTTTTATCAGATTCACAACATTAATGGAGTAATCAAGGAGATGAAAGTGTATCTAATGCAATAACCGAACTTATGTTGATATTAATTACTACTGAAACATAATTCAGCTTTTTGGCTCGAGATACATGTTATTGTAATTGACAGCTAAAGCGTTGGTAAATTAATTTATTATAATGAATACAGGGTTTTATGTGCATTTTTCACTCTATCGCTTATATAAATTTAGGGGTTCCTTTTTTCCTTAACTAGATAACCGAAGGGCTAAATATAAATCAAACCCTATATTAATCAACTTTTTCGTCGCTTTAGTGAACTTATATATTCTCCGGTGAGAGCCTTTGAGGTAGCAACAAGGCATAAAGAAGCAGAGGTAGAAAACCGGCCAGTTGTGCCCAGTTTCGTTATATGTATTGGGATGTTGTGTAGCGAAGTGACGTCATTGATGATAGAAAACAACCTATATGACCAAACATTTTTATTTCGAACTTTGGTATCACTGGCTTTCAAGTTCTCAGCAATACAGGTTGTAGAAATAAATGTATAACCTCATAATGCCGGGAAAAGAAAATTAGTCCATTCGTTATTTGTTTTCTTGATAGTAGAATATTTCCCATATTGAGATATCCGCTTGGGAGGTTTTTGCAAAGGTAATATATGCTCTTTTCGCTGATAGGGTGCCACACAGGAGCTGCTCCATAGGCGAGTTCAACGCTCATTGGCTCTCGTTAGCAGAAAACTTATTACAAGTTTCGAAAAGTATTATTCAGAGTGTAGAGGATTGTGTTGCTTTGGCTCTATTGTAGAACAGTGAACAACACAATTTCCCATCACTCCTTGTAAATATACGGTTAGTCCCTTTAAGCATACATATCATGACTTAACGTATTACATATTTGTTTATGAATCAAACCTTAAACTTGGGTTTAAGCAAACGAAACAGATGTTCCTGATAAGACGGTACTCGGTTATTCCGTTATAGTCGAGAAGCTTCACTAGGGCTGTTTGCTTGCTTGTTTGATAAGGTTTGATGACTCATGAACCCTAAATTATACTAATTTAATACTTTTTTCTAAATGTTAAATACATTTGAACGGATAGGTTTAAAAGTGTGTTCTTTTTCGGTTAATCTTCAGGAAAATAAAGAAAAGCAAACTCAGAAATCTTGAACCAGCAAAATACAAGATGAAACAAATGACTGAGCAATAAACAAAATCATAGCAACATTATGATAAATGAATATTTTACAAAAATTGTTGGTCTCCAAAGCAACGAGTTTGGAGGTCTGTGTCAAATTCTCCTTTCTCTGCCCCCGGCCTGAAGGAACTGTAGGAAGAGGAAGTATTGAATTCGTCCAAAGATTTGACACCGGGATTTTAGCGGATATAACACGTTGAAGTCTACCGAATGCATAAACAAATACAAATATATAATTTCTTCTACCTTCATAAGTCCTTTACGTACACAAATTTAATGCGTTTGCATTATCACACTGAGCAGCTGTGCCAAATAACTTACAGGCTCCTGTAAGTTTGAGGTTGCAAATTATTTTTCATGGAAATCAACCAGCTGAACCTGCTATAACACCACTGCAGCTTGTTAAAGTATAGACTTTTGATACAGAAAACATTTAAACACCCTGTCTTTGAGAAATTCCACCTATTTATTCAAGGAAGTTCTGTAGTTTCTAATGTGGTCAGCTCAAAGTGTACAGTGAAGAATCAGGATGGGCAAATTCAGCATGCAGTATCCTCAGAAGAACTTCTTTTAATCAAAAATGAAAATACTAGTCCTGATGGGCTTATGTTGCTCCAACGTGAGGATGACTCATAAAGTACTGAGTTAGCACTTGGCAATGCAAATGAAATAGAGCTCACATTGTATGATAGACAGTCCTTTCACAACAAATGGTGTAGCATCAGTGGAGACAACTATGAATCCACAACTAACCCTTACGGATGGACTACCCAGACAAGACATTTAACCGACAGACAGCTCCTTCAGGTTACTCTTATACTGAAAAAAAGTAATGGCAAAAACATTGGAGCTCAAGCAAAAGCAAGGCCAGTGCTAGGATATTCTTTCACTGGATACAAGACAAATGGAGAGAGAAAAATCCAAAATGTCCCCAAGGAAGCAAAAATAGTGAAGAATCACTGTTTGCATAAAGAGATGGAAAGGAAGAGTGAACTAAGTTTTCTGTGTGCTTCATTTAGATCAAGAGAGAGACAGAAAGAGGGAGAGAGAGAATTTGGGACATGGGGTCTTAAATTAAAAATAGCTTTTGTCAGAGGTTTTGGAACACGAGAGGTATAAGAAAAAAAGAAGCGGAAGAGAAACTAAGAGTAAGAAATTGGAAGGTCACGACATTTTCCTCCAGAAATGTGGTGGTGGTGGGGATGATGGCGCAGGTAGTGGTGGTTATGGTGTTGGTGGTGCCAGAGTAAAATGTTGTAAAAAATGTGTTATTAAATGCTTTGTTCATTGGAGAAGATAGTTTTAAACAGTGGTAGAAAAAGAAGCAATTTACTGCATATGAAAATTAGATTGGTATGGCAGAAAAAAAAAATGCAGAGCAGCTTCCAGGAGAAAAATGAAAGCTCATAGTTAATGAACAAGCAAAGTAAAAACCGCGGAAGACTGAGGAAATCTACAGTTTAAACAGCTAACTGGCTTGTATCCCAAAGGTTCCAAACCTGTACTGCATATCTTCAACAAACAAGATCTATGTTGAATCGACGCTTTGGTTCTTCTTATGCATGCATGAAGTACAAAGAATATTGTGTAAATCATAAGGTTTAATGAGTTGCCAAACAATTATTCCAAGAAGGTTTAAAAGAGGACAGAATATATATACAAATACTATACAAAGATCATTGCGATACCCGCCACAGCTTTAAAGTTGGAACACACTCTGAAAAATTGTATAAGCAACGCATGGACCAAAACGATTATGCTCGAAAGAAGAAGAACCAGTGATATATCCTTAGTTGTCATCATGGACCTAAAATTTTGCCATCTAACTTTTGTTAGAAACAGAAGCTCCAATACCGTAATTTCACCTTATATTAACCTTTCCAAGGGAATGTAAAACTCCTTTTTTTTGGCAGGAGTGTGACGAACGTGTTTCAGCAAATGAGTTCAATTCCTGTATTTCAGATTTTATAACAAACCTGCCTAAAGCTTATGAGAGAGTCACCCTAATTTCTGACAGCAGTAATTATCAAATAGAAATAAGATACTTTCTAGCACATTGAGAGATATAGCTAAAGCCAAACATATGATCACCGAGCATCTATACTTAGAGAAGGGTAAGATCCTCTGTCGTTGAGCGCCCTTAAGCACATATCATTATTAGAGAAGGGTCACACATGATGAAGGGCGATACTATCATGCCACATTGGAAAGCCTTTTCAAAACCTCCTATGAATTCACCAGCATCCTATGGTTCTTGAATGAGAACACCTACACTCCACTGTCTGCTGGACACCATAATCCCTACAGAATGAAATATGCCACTTTTGAGACGTTTAAAAGTAGTTGGGGATCACGTTCTGACATTATAGCGTAGACTTATCTTCCTGATGGGAGAATTCTGTTTAAAACTGACCAGCTGGAAATTATGGAGAATTGCCCCACACTAGAATATGCAAAACTAAGGAAAACCATTCTTCAGGAACTAAGCAACTATATAAGAGTCAAATTCCAATTACTGAATCCACATTAGACATTTGCAGAAGAAATATGCCACTGGAAAGGACCACCATGTCTTTTATGACAGCCTTCGCTTCTAATTAGACAGTAGAAAACAACCAATAAATAAGTTTGACGTGCAGCTTCATAGCTACAGTTTGGAATGCAGTGTATTATAATTACATTAATCACATAATATTCAGTATTTATAAAAAGGAAACAAAATCAAATATAAACCTAGGTCAACTGTGTTACTAAAACTTTATAAATCCGTAATAATTGGGAATATTTTGCCAAATTATAGACGTATAACAAAACATTTCTCACTGATCTGTGTCTCTTTTGTATAATTATTGTAATAATTAAAATGGGTTGACAATTCACCATAACTCATAGCTCCATTACAATAAACAAAATAGGAAATATATAATTTATGCTGGGATTTTATTTGTATTTTGCTCTCGTACAAAAGCTCTTCTGTGCAATATATCATCAGCGGTAAATCTCACAATTGCCAATTATACCGCCTTTTCTTTTTGAACATAATCTAAAAAATAACAAAGTAATCTATGTAGAGTACATGTTTGATACTAACCAATGATACACACCTTGTTAAATCAGTAAACGTTAAACGAACGTATGCATTAGTCATTTCACAAAACAGTTTTTTTACTCCTGTAAAATTTAGTTTTTATCATATAGGAGGTTGTATATTACTAACGATGATGAATTACTTGACTACTCCAACCACTATGTCAAAGACCCTCACTAAATAATAGATGCATATTCTTGGTTCCCTGTTATGAACATGATGGGCTCATATAAAGCTGCAGTTTTAATACATGTTTCTAAGTATTTAAGAATTTCATTATGTAATGAATTACATGAAAAAAGTTCTGGGGCAAATTAAATTAGCCAAAACTCCCTGGATATTTACAACTCTTTCAGAGTAACTCTAACACGTGTTCTAACAGTGCCGTATTTCACGAGACCAGATTTACTATTACTATTATTATTACTATTGTAATTATTATTATTTTTACCATTATTATAATAATAATCATAATAATAACAATAATGCAGTGAAGCACTACTATGCTCTAATGCATTGTTTCTGTTACAGCGCCTTAATATTTTGATATAACCTCAAAGAGGATCTAGTCTAAAATGTTAAATAAAAACATCCTATGCATTATTACATATTTATTTTAATTATTTGTTGAACTAAAGGATGACTTTATTGCCTAACTACTAATGCCTCTGTAACTGAAGTAGGGATTGTTAATTTTTCCGCCTCTTCTACACTTTTCTTATATATGATATCGGACTCTAGTACCAGTCTGGAAACTGCCTCTGAATGGGGTCATTCCTTAAACGTTTCCTTCAACATAGAAGAGGCCTAGAATGAAGGTCGCAGACATTAATACCACCATTGACCCGCGTACGCCTAGAACTGCCTCTTTGAGCAATGCATATTAGAAGTGTTATCTGCATTCCCCACGGAGATGATGGGTCACCTGGTAATACGGAAGTCAATTATGTATAAACTTAGCTTAACCTTTTTTGAGGGTGCATCACCTGCATGTGCATAGACGTAGTCCGTTGATGAAGATGCCTGTAAATCTTGAGATTTAGGATTCATGACGAATGGTTGTCGGTTGAACACTAGTGGAGGAAAGTGAAGCGCCGAAATGACGCGGTGTGTAGAGAATTCCGGCGGTTTCACTGTTGAAGGATCTGGAACATAGAACACAAGTTTTTTGGACAACGTTGTTTAAAAACTATTTTATAGAATATAGTGTTTAACACTTTAATGGTTACAAAGGACATATACGTTGGATCGTATGTATGGAAATTCCATGCTGAAACAGGTATTTTAACTTTGGACTCATCTGCGTTCGCATATATTCTGTAGCAGGGGTAGATACTCTTGACTGAAAGGGTCACCGCGTGTCACGCGAACTTCAACCTTTTCCTTTTCCGTTTGCTGTATAAGACACATAAGCTGTTTTTAACGTAGAGCAGTGAAGGAACACGGGGCTATTCCAAAATGTCTGGCATTTATTGATGCAAGGGATGTTTCTTAAAAATACTTCAATCTACAGAATGTATCACCAAATTCAGTTTCTCGCAAAATTAGGCTGTCAAAACAAACCATATTAAACAGCTAAACCAAAAGGGATAACACACACAATTGAAATTGTAAAGAATACTAACAATTCGTAATAGTTGAAATCATATAAAACATAACTTAAGACAATCATTGTCTGAAAACATAAATACACAACTGGCAATTATCATAAGCAATCAATTTGTATGTTTGAATAATTTGCTTAGGCATTCTAAGCAATTCCTCAATATAGCTGGTATCTCTTTAATAATACTGAGGGAAGTTGTATTAATAAACGAATTTCTAGTTTTATTTTCTACAAAGTTATACAAAAGCATGGGGTAGTTCCCTCGTTTTAATTAGTGAGCCAATCTCAATTGAAGAGAGATTATATTGTAATAAGGCCGTCTGTGTGTGGTGCTCACAGGTTCTTCTTGGTATGTGAGGCAGAGCAGTTGGGGACCTGGGGATGAGTAACAACATAGGAACTGCAGCGCGTCGGTAACCGGAGGCCTTGAAATGCGACACGTCTGGTAATTTCAAGCTCCGTCCAGAAGCTCACACAATTTTCCAGAAACTTCTATGACATCAT
This sequence comes from Hymenopus coronatus, assembly GCA_030762935.1. NCBI lineage: Eukaryota > Metazoa > Arthropoda > Insecta > Mantodea > Hymenopodidae > Hymenopus > Hymenopus coronatus. The sequence goes on along the minus strand of JAUKNX010000035.1, from coordinate 424,943 downwards.
ATTCCAGCTATAAGAGGAGGAAGAATAGCAAGCTATGTCGTGAGTGACTGCAGTGTTAGCGCGCAGTGGCGTGCAAGCCGTCAGCAGTCAACTCGTCGAAGCATGAAGTGAGATATTTCCAGTAGTATATCAAATACCTTATTTCTAACCAGGTTTTGAACCAATAAACACATGTGTTACACTGGTGTCAGAAGTAGAATTATTACGCCGAGATGGTGGAGATAATCAAAAGGTTGTTGGCCGAAATGAATAAAATGCAGAGGGGAATGGAAAATATTAAACCCGGAATGATGGATGAGAGATAAAATCTCGAATAAGAAACATGGATGAGAAAATCAAACCCTGGAGGCAAAATTCAGTGGAGAAGATGGAATTCAGCAAGGCTGGAAAAATGAAATCCGGCATTGAGAAAACTGAGAAAATGCTTACTGAAATGAAAATGGAAATGAATATGATGTAAACGGAATTTTCTACAAAACCCGATAAACACCTGGCCGGCGTGAAGAAGGACGTGAAAGACCTTGAGAAAAACATGAAAAAGCTTGGTGGAACGATGAAGGAGCACGAACAATGCCTTAATGTCCTGTAGGAAAGAGACAAACAGCGCCAAAGACTAAAACGCAATGATATAAATGATGCTCGATGGAAGGCTGAAAAACTATTAGGCCCAGAAGCCCGGATGCAACACAACACCCACGTGGCTGAAACTGCTGCACTATGATGAAACTCTATTTTGCAGTGTTCCACCGATAGCTGACGGCGTCGCTACTCACAAATGCGGTCAGCAGAAATAGAAACCGTACAGCTGATAGCAAGCACACAGGGACGGGCGGAACAAGTTCTAAAAGCGGTCCCAATGTCAGCAAAGTTTGAGGAGGTCTAGAAGGCCCTCGCGAACCACCCCGGCAACCATCTTTTGACTGCAGCGTACCGCAGTATAAGTTGAGGCTGTGAGAGACAGCTAAGGCCATGCAGGAGTTCGCCCTAGCTATCGAATAGCTTGTGAACAAAGCCCTTGAGAATCTACCACCTAGCTACATGTCCCAAAAAGCTGTTACTCCTTCAACGATGGATTGCGTGGAGCACATATTTGACAGAGTCTGATGTTCAGCAACTATAAAATGATCATTGAGACGTTAGTGGCAGCACTTAGAATGGAAGCTCCCAAGACAACGGCTGTGTTTACATCAAGAACAAGGAGTGTTCGCCATGTCAGGGAGAGAGAGGCAACCCCAAAAACGACGACGAACCTCACATGGTGTGTGGTGGGGGTGTGGCGACTTCGCTCAACAGTTGAAGAGCTGTTCACACCAAGAGGACGAACATACGGATAATACACGTCGGACCCGGCTTCTGTAATGCTTTGAATGACGCCATGTGCCTTGAGTAAAAGAGTGGACGATAGCAAACACCGCAAACGACTGCATACAGGGGAAGTTGGGTCATATACTCGTAGAAAGAGTGCAGCCGTGACTGTAGATGAATGTGATGTGGCGAAGGGCATGCCAATAAAAACACTCAGTCGACACAACTAGTGACCGCTTCCGGCGACATCTTGTCCCTGAGGAAGGAGCCCCTGTTGCACATTGTGACGGAGCATTGTGAGCTTGTGGGTGTTCGTCGCAAGGGTGACTGGAAATGTGATTCTATAATGTGATGCCTTCAGAAGCCACGAGGCGATGTTCGACGTCGGCAGGAGCATTCTGCGAATTGGCCGACATTAGGTGTTGCTTCGGAGTTCATTTGAATCTCAGCGGATCTGAAGGGTGAGCATGAAGGCCGATATAGTTGTGCTCACGAAAAGCAATATATGATGGCGCACCTGGCCAAGGAACTTGATGTTGAACCAGCAGCCAACACTGCATAGATTATGTGCTGCCCGACCATTGTTGTTTGGCGGCCAGAAAGTTCCGGAGAGTGCTGAACCCTAATGGTCACAGAGCAGAGCATTAAGGATGGGTCGGAGTAAGGAATGTGTGAGCCCGCCACTAATGTATCGCAATGAAAAATAATTGAGCAACCAGCACAGTAGCAGGATCTATGGCCCGGCCTGAAAGGCTTGGTCCCTCGGGGGCTTACTACGATAGGTACGGGTTTGGTGCACCCGGGGTCCCGAGTCAACCCACTCCCTCCTGTGGGCAACATCTAAGTGGTGAGGTAATCAGTACGTCAAAATGTCCACCCACGTGGAGACCCTTGTCGGTGGAAGGGAATGTCCTAGTCGCCTGAGGGTTGCGTATCTGAGCGTGGGCTTCTGATTTTCGGTAATAGTGGAGGGTGCGCAACCTAATACACTACTTTGGTTCTTACTTCACTTAAACGGAAGGCTAGGGACCAACCCACTCCTAGTCAATCGGCCCGGACTAGGTACTATAACGAAATCTAGGGTGAGTGTGGCGGCGAGCCTGCTATATCACCTGTGTAGCCCTGTCAACCTAGTGTTGTGACACCTCGTTGCGCTCCGTGGTGGATATGGAGCACTGGGGGATGAATTCAGACCATTTCTCTTGCCTACCAAAACCAAACAAAGATCAAGCTTATTGTGCGGAAAAGAAGTAGTGGAGACAAGTAGTCCTCGCTACTTTATAGTACATAGGACAGAGGAAAGAAAGAAATTTACATCAGTAGCCCATTTACTATTCAAAAAGGTTTTGATAAGATATCTGTTCCAGTGAAGTTCTGTATTCACTCCCGTAATGGCACGCACGCTCCTGGTTGAAAACGTATAAGCATCCCAGACAGCCAAATTATTGCGCGTAAGTCTGTTAGGCAGTTACCCTGTAAAGCTTGATATGCACAAGGTTTTGAACTTTTCGTGCGGGGTTGTCATCATGAGCAGATTCACGAGAAACTTGCAGCACAAGGGGTTACATCTATGTATTTGGTTCAGCGAAGTGTTAATGGTGAATTTGTGTCTACCCGTACGCTATCCCTTACCTCTGATCGGGTCAGATCTCCATAAGGTATTAAGGGAGGATACGAAGCTATCGAGTTAAGGTCATACATGCCGAACCCGTTGCATTGCTACAAGTGTCAACGCTTTGGACACATTAGTGAATTATGTAGTGGTCGCCCTACATCTGCCAACTGTGATGATATCAAGCACGATGGAGGTTGCACATAGACTCCATGCTGTGATAACTGTAGCGGTGAGCATCCATCTAGTTCCCGCGACTGTCCTCGTTTTGGAGAGGAGAGATTGCTCCAGGAGATACTGGTGAAGAAAATGTTGTACTTTTCGGAAGCCCAGAAGCTCCTATGAATCCGCCAACCCCCCATCACACGGTTTGGTACCTACAGCTCGGATGTAGCTGAGAATGTAACTAAGCGGAAAATCGCAACGCAGAGCTGCTGTATATACGGGGCATCAATTACAGAAAATACTCTCATAAACAGACCACCAAATAGGGCCACAGCATCCACGTCTACGTCGGCATTACCATCTGCCTTTTCCACCTTTGTTTGGCCTATTCCTGAAAAAGTGTCATCCAAATCTTCGACACCGCTTTGGGGTGCCATAAGTAGTTAAAGCGAGCGTTAAGCACTACCAAATATTCAACTTTTAGCAGAAAGTCAGGCATAATCGCCGAGTATTCCGCACCAGCGAAAGCCTTTAAGACAAAATATGTGCGGACTGGCTTCCTAGAAGAGAATGTAAAGTCCCCTCCCAAAACATCTAAGAGAAGGAAAAGTGCACGTTATTCTCTTCGTAGATCCTATGCTGAGGAATCTTCTAGGGAGAGAACTGGTCAGCGACCAACATATTTGTCGATCAGCCCCTCTAAACGTACGCGGTTCTTGAACCTAAATTCACTATTGTTACATATACTATAATCCTGGGCATTCCCCCGTGGAGGAAATGGACCAGGAGGATTCTGTCCTCAGTACCAGACGGCCTGTGCGTAAGTGCCAGGATTGTGCTGATAAAAAAAAATATTAGTCCGAGGGATAAGAAGAATTAGCTAAACCAAACACAACAGCCAAATATACAGAAACGCTTTTCCATTTAAATCTTATCCCATAACATAGACCATGGCTATCCTACAGTGCAACATACGCGGAATCAAACCACGTCGAACAGAGCTTGACTTGTTGCTCCACCAGTATTTACCTTTGGTTAAATGCTTGCAAGCGACCAAGCTCCGTTCCGAAGACCACATTACTAGTAAGCTGTACTCTTCTGCCCTGTGTGATGTATCACTGGCCAATGGAGATCCTGAACATGGTTGCACCATGATTTTTATCCGAGATGATATCCTCGCTGAATCTGTACCCATAGAATCTGACATACTATTGCTATAAGGATTAAGCTACCCTCTATTAGCTTTACTATTTGCAGCATATATGTACCTCCATCTTATGGCCTCTCACGCACTGATCTAGAAGACCTAATCTCCCACTTACCAACACCTCTTCTGATTGTAGGGGACGTGAATGCCCACCACCTACTTTGGGGATCCTCTCAGGATTGTGCGAGAGATAAATTGATTGCCAATTTCTTAGATTATATTAAGCTATCTCTCCTGAGCACCAGAAACCCTACATTTTTTTCTCACGCCATCGGGAGTATTTCTCACCTAAATATAGCCGTTTGTTTACCAAAGTATGAAGTTTCCGTACAGTAAAATATCATCTCTGACTTACACTATAGTGAGCACTTTCCTATTCTTATTTGTCCCTTAGCACACGATTTATTGTCCACCCGTTTACCTAGGTGGCCCTTAGAACGGGCCAACTGGACCCTTTATTCCAGGTTTGCCTTCTTTGTCTACAAATAGCAAGACTCAGAGAATATTTTTATTCCAAAACATTGCCGAGACAATTACTGCTGCTTAGCTTTTTATTCCGTGGTTGACTGGACACCCCCGTCGATTTCCCTACTCCTATTGGACAGACGAATTCCAGAATGTCATTCGTTCTTGCAGATATACTGTCAGAGTGTTCCAGGGTCACTCTTCCTTGGATAATCTGATTCAATAGAAAAAGCTGCGTGACCATTCTAGACAAATTATAAAATATAGCAAGAAGACCTTATGGAACAAGCTGTGCCTTTTTTTAACCAACATGGTCCTGTCTTTGTCGTGCAAGGTAAGTTACGGCGTGTAGCCGGAAAGGCCGATTGCCGGTCTAAACAGATCGGCAGGTGCTGTGGTTGATACGTTTGGCATGGCTAACATCTTGGCAACGCTGTCGCTCAAGTGAGTAGCGCAGATAATTATTCGCCCGACTTTCTTCCGGTTAAGGCTCGGGTGAAATTTTAAGGGTTTTTCTTCCGCTCTGGAACCTTGAAGGATACTATTGCCTTTTCACCACGGCGGAGCTGATCAATGCAAAACTCTGCGCCACGTACAGATGGCATACACCTTTATATGTTGCAACATCTGTCTTCTGAAAGCAAGGCTTTCCTACTCGTGTATAATCGTGTCTGATTTGATGCCTCTTTTCTACTTAAATGGCAGGAGGACACTACAATTCCTATTTTGAACTCTCGAAGGTACCGTAAACTTCCTTCCAGTTGCCGTCTTACTTCCGTCAAAAGTTTCATATTTAAGATGATGGCACGCATGACCAATGGACAATTGTTTTGGTGGCTAGAATTACACAGCCTTCAGACTAACATCCAGTATGGTTTTCAAAGACCGCGTTCAGCAACTGACCACCTTATTACTCCATCAACTCAGATCATGGACGGGTTTGTTCAGAACAGCCACACAATAGTGATACTTTGTTCCTCGAGAAGGCCTATGATGATGGTTGAATTTTAAGGGCGCTCAACTCCTCGGTTATCAGCAACCTTAGCATAAAATGGTGATGTTAAAGAACCAGGTTTAAATGCATGTCAAAAAGAAGCGCTGTTAAAACAGGTAAAATAAGCGATAAAACCAGTACTAAAATACGGAAACGACGGTAAAATGACAGTCAAGCACTAACACAGAGTTGGCGAATAAACCAGGGCAATAAATTAGCTAAAACAAGAGATAAAAACCATTAGATAACACTAACACCATGGTAAAGCAGCGCTCCAGCTCCGAAAGCAGAGCTGGCGATAAATCTATGCACTTAAAAGTGTTAAACATAACACAAACGTGTCGGTAAAAGACGCCTGCAACAATTAAAACTTAGGGATTATAAATGAGCTGATTTAAAATCGCTACATTATAAAATATACAACTACCACCGACTAAAACCTCAAAGTAAATGAAACTGGTGCTAAAAATTTAAAAACCGGTCCACTGCTCTTTGATCATTAGCCAGGACCTCGGCAAGAGAGGTCGCATGTTCAAAGATGACCGGATGTGTGCCAGCCGAGCATACTCTAGCAACACATGACGGACTGACTGTGGCTCTCCACAGAGCGCACAGACAGGAGCAGGTTCGCGTTTAAAATGGTAGCTTTGGGTAAAATTACAGTGACCTAGTCGTAGTCGAGCCAACACCACTTCCTCTCGGCGGAACACACGAGAGTAGGCTACCCAGTGGACAGAGAGGTCCTTCACCACCCTAAGCTTGTTTTCGCGTAGAGCTGAACACTCCACATGCCCGCGTGAAACTACTGCTCGGTGCACGAAAATGTTAAGGTCTTCTGCCGTTACACAATTAACTAAAACACTGGGTTCTCTAGTTCCCAACTATCCTGCCAAATCTGCCAATTTGTTCCCCGATACCCCAAAGTGCCTTGGAATCCAGGCGTATACCTTATTAACTTCAGAAAAATGCAAAATATGCGGCGTATCCTGGATCCGCTAAACAATGGGGTGGTGGCTGTACAGCTCACGGAGGCTCTAAAGGGCACTCAGGGAATCACTCATAATAAGACAGTAACACCAATTTCAATGGCGTACATGAAGAAGGGTTCGATATATGGCCCAAGCCTCTGCAGTAAAAACGGATATGCTATTGGGTAAACCGATATTATGGGTGACGGTTCCAATAACAAAGGCACATCCTACACAATCGGCACACCTACTTCCATCGGTGTACATAAATTTTGGTCACGGTAATAAGATAGAAATTCTAAAAAAAAAAAAAAAAAAAAACAAGTACCAATGCAAGCGAGGGGCAACGCAGATTCGCTGTAGGCCGTCATCCTGAGATCGACGTGAGATGTAGCATGTAACCAGGGTGGGAATATTCTCCCCTCTGAAAAACAGGTTAGACATTTGGATATTGAGCTCCTGAAAGAGCTCCCGAAAGCGGAACCCTACAGGCCTTGCACTTAGTGACAGATTGCGATAAAGTCCGCCCAGCTCATTAGCTGTAAGACGTGTAAACGTAGGATGCGAGAGAATGCAGTGAAGCCCACAACAATAATTAGCCAGCAGGACATCACGCCAATAGCGCAGAAGTGGTTTGGCCGACTCGGCGTAGAGGCTAACGACTGGGCTGGTTAGAAACCACCAATAGCCCCACGCATGCCCTGATTATGGACTGTGTCTAATCTTCTAAGCACAGATGGTAGAGCTGAAGAATACACAATGCAATCATAGTCCAACTTGGATCGAATCAGCTCACGATAAAGACCAAACGGCACTGTCCAATCCGCTCCCGACGCTTTTCCACTTAGTATCCGTGAATCAAACAGAGATCGCTTATACCTAGCCATAAGCTGTGCTATATGTGGTGACCAGCATAGTTTGCGATCGAATATGAACCCCAGGAATCTCGCCAGATCGTCGAAGGGAAGCAAATCTGGCCCGAAAAGAAGAGAAGGTGACGTTCGCCTCCTACGTTGCCAGAAGTTTTTTTTGTAGTGCTTAACGCCCGCTTTAACTACTAATGGCACCGCAGGCGGTGACACTGATGATACATGAATGATGACGGAGCACCGGTGGAATGCGATGGCGGGGGAAACCGGAGTACCCGGAGAAAACCCGCCCCAGCACCGTTTTGTCCACCACAAATCTCACATGCGGTCGCTTGGGATCGAACCCCGGCCGTCTAGGTGAGAGTCGAGTGGTTTAACCACACGCAGACTGTCTTGTCTTGTCAGTTGAAAATCGAAAGCCCTTTTTTAAGTTTCAATTATAAAGTATTTCTAGACAGCGCTGAAGACGGCGTTCCAGAAGAAATAAAAATTATTGCAAAGCCGTCTACGAACAAGCAGGACGATACACTTGGGGGAACACATTGGAATATAGAGTTAATTGCCATAGCAAACAACTTCACGCTCAGAACCGGACCCTGTGGAACATCGTTCTCTTGAATAAAATAGAAAAAAAAACCGAGCCGAGCTTCAGTCGGAAAACGCGGTCACTCATAAACTCCTAAATAGAGAGTGGTAGGTGTCCTTGTAGAGTCTAGCTGAGGAGGGAACGTAATATTACCGCTCGCCAACACGTATCGTAAATCTTCTCTATGTCAAACAACATGCCAACAGTTTGTCAAGTGTTAAAGAATCCGTCCATGTTCTGCGTTGACAGCGATATAAGACGGTCTGCTGCTGAAAGACGTAGGCAAAAGCCGCTCAGAGCGTTTGGTGAAAAATTCTTAGTATCAAGCACCATATTAACCGCCTATTTATCATGAGTTCCATCACCTTGCAGACACAACTGGTGAGGAAAATAGGACGGTAGCAAGATGGAAGGTGACTAGTCCTCAGAGTTACCAGAACGAAACGGGAACGGTTGAGATTTCACCTAAGCCTTGACAGGCAGGAACTCAGGAGAATAGTTTTCTGAGCTAGACTCTTGAGCGAAAGCGCTGCCAAGAGTGTTAGCCTCGTCAAAAGGAGCAACTACATCGCCTGCCACTGTTTTAAGACCGGCAATTGGCATTTGGTTCGACTTTCCGGCCACACGCCGTAACTTATCCCATATGACAGAGTAAGGTGTATATCAGTTAAAAGATGTTACCAATTTACTCCAGCATGTCTATTTGCTATCCTTTATAATATGTCTAGTTTTGGCACGCAGCTTTTTATATTGTATTAGATTATCTATTGTAGGTCAACGTTAAAAGACACAGAGCACGTCTGCAAGCACGAATAGCACTCCGGCAGTCACCGGTCCACCAAGGTATCGGAAATCGACGGGTTAGCCAGTCGAACGCGGAATGGATTGCTTAGCAGCGGAAAGAACAGTCTCCGTGAGATGGTCGACTAAATAGTTGCCAGAGACGTGCTCATCGGTGTTAAATTCTGAGAAGCGGGGATACAGTTCCCAGGTGGCATAATCTAAGCGCCATCTAATTGGACGAGTGGAACATACAGCGTGTGTCAGGAAATTAAGAACACATGAGAAGTGCCACTAGAGTTCAAATCAGAGATGAGATTCCAGGATAACAAGACCGCAAACTGTGGTGAACAAATCTCTGTATCAAGGTGTGGAAAACTGTTATAACCCTCAGAAGGAAAGTTTGGTTCCCCGGTGAACAGGAGAGCGCGATTCCTAGTGTCCAAGGAGTCTGCAATTAATTGACCTCTCGCGAAAGGCTGAAAGGAGCCCCCATTTGGGTGTTGAGCACTCACGCCCCCACCAACATAAATGGTGTTGGTAACGGGGAAACAATGTCTGCTAACTCGGTGCGCGAGAGGTCCTTGGAGGGAGGCAGATAGATACTACAAATGTTAAATCTGGCAGACGGCAGTTTGATCCTTACAGCAATTGACTGGCGGTCAGACTGTAAAGAGACGGAAACCAGCATAAATATCCCTGATGAGCATCATAGTGCCCCTTAGAGCAGGAATACCTTCTGTCGGGCTCAAATCAAACCGTACAGAAGAATAGGCCTGAATGTAACATTGTCCTTTGGACGGAGCTTTGTCTCTTATAGGCAGACGACTAGAGGTTGATACGCTTGGAGTAACATTTCAATATCTGTTCGATGTTGTCGAATGCCGCGTATGTTCCATTTTAGGATACGCAAGGTATATATAATGGCATAAGTTCAAAATAGATAGACTTTTCTGCATATTGGGCGGAGCTGCTCAGTTTTGTTTATTCTCTTTTGCCGTCGGACTAACACTTTTTACAGGTGCACGATCCTCTTGCTTATGGACTGTCCATTTGGCAGTCGTGGCAGAATCTTCCTGTTCCGTTTCCACCACAGGGGAGAACCCCTTACCAATAAATAACTTCGGTTCGAGGATCTCAAAACTATTCGTGGTACTAATTGGAGAAGATGGATGTCGTTGATCGGAGCTCCTCCCATAAGATTCCTCGGAAGGGGATCTGCGGGGAGAGGGGCGTGGAGGTTTACCACCCTTGGATGTTTTGGGTGCAGGCGAAACACGCTGTTTAAGGAAGTCGGTCCTAACACAGGTGGTCTTGAAAGCTCTCTGTAGTGCAGAATATATACGGTTTTACCGGTCTTATTGCCTGAGGTCGACGGCTGGGCTAACAATTTTGTTGGAGTATGCTTTACGTTGGCGGATTTGGTAGATGGTGGTGCCAACATAGACGCAATTCTTAATAGTTGTGGCAATGCTAATTTTTTCGGCAATAGTGGCCCCGTTGATATCGCGGCTCTGTGTCGCGATCTCCCGCCTCGTCAACGGTATTGCTTCAACAAAGCTATAAGAATCGGACCGTGGGACAGAGGGTTGTCGGATACGCAAAAACTTACGGGTTTTGGAGAAGGAAACCATTTTTTCCTCCCAAATTTCCTCGATCGCCCACTCATCAGCAAAACAGGGCAATCTCGGGATTTAGATGGGTGGTCCCCACTGCAGTTGACACAAGATGGACTAGTGCTGCAATCCCCATCATGCGAAACGTCACCACAAATAGAAAGGTAGACCAACCAGTACAAAGTTCGCTGGAATGCCAAATTCGCTGGCACTTGAAACAGCGTAAGGGGTACGGAATGTAGGGCTGTTCTTCAGAAACGCTTCAGAAATCTGAGTTGACAACGAGACAAAGTGGTCAATTGCTGAACGACATCGTCGAACGCCACACAGGATGTCGGTCAGAAGATTGTGGAATTCCAGCCACCACACCAACCGTCCATTGCTCATGTGTTCCATCACCTTGCATACGCGTTGGCGAGGGAAATAGGACGGTAACTGGTAGAAAGTTGACGGTCCTTTTCCGGTTTCAAAACAGGTATAATGGTGGCTTCCCTCCACTGAGTTGGAAAAGTGGAATCAACCCCCACACTATTTTAGACCTCGAGTAGGAAATCCTTACCTTCAGGAGAGAGATGTTGTATCATTTGGACGTGGACGCCATCCTGACCGGGCGCAGAATATTGCGAAGATGAAAGTGCGTGTTCTAACTCCGCCATGATGAAAAGGCCATTATAGTTTTCAAGGTTTCCAGAACGGAAGGCTAAACTTTGAGCCTCCACCTGAGCCTTAACTGGAAGAAACTCGGGAGGATTGTTGTCTGAGCTAGACACGTGAGCGAAAACACTGCTAAGAGTGTTAACCACGTCAAACGAATCTACTACAGTATCTGCGGTTGTTTTTAGACCGGACATGGCCATATGGGCCGCTTTGCCGGGTACACACATAAACTTATCCCATACGAACGAGGAAGGTGTGCGTCGATTAAAAGACGCTACAAAGTTGCTCCATGGTGTCTTCTTGCTATCCTTTATAACTTCTCTAGATTTTGCACGCAGTTTTTTATATTGTGTCAGGTTATCCAATGTTGGGCGATGCTGGAAAACCCGGAGAGCTCGTCTGCGAGCACGAATGACGGTTCGGCAGTCATCTGTCCACCAAGGAACAGGAAAGTGACGAGAGTGGCCAGTTGATCGTGGAATAGACTGCTCAGCAGCAGAGAAAAATGTGGTTGTGAGGTCTTCAACTAAGGAATCAACTGCGTCGTGGTCACTGCGCTGAAAAACAGCCAAACGGGAATAAAGGTGCCACTTGGCGTAATCTAGGTGCCATATAGGTATAGTGTGGAACATAAATTGTGACTTAAGAGACTTAACGGCCGGAAAGTGGTCACCAAAGCATAAATCAGAGATGACATTCCACTGTAACGAAGCTGTTATTGTACAGAACAGGCGGCTATGTCGATGTGTGAAAAACTATTGAAGGCGTCAGAAAGTGAGGTAGGCTCTCCGGAAAGAGAGAGGTAAATATTATTCAAGAAATAGGCGAGCAGTTGACTTCTCGCACAAGCTCTAGGGGAGCCCGACAGCGGGTGGTGGGCATTCAGGTGTTGGTAGCTGGGAGACTAGGTCCTCTAGATCATTGCGCGAGAGTCCATCCGATGGAGGTATATACACACTGCAAATGGTGAAGTTAATGGAAAGTAGCTTAATTCTTACAGAAATTGGTGTATGTCAGATTGAATGGGTACAGATGTAGCTCCCATATAATCTCTGATAAGAATCATAATGCCCCCATGTGCAGGTACTCCATTCGCCGGTGATATATCACACCGGACAGAAGAGTACTTACCTGAAGGTAAAGTTGTCTTGAGGACGGGCTTGGTCTCTTGCAAACATACGACCAAAGGTTGATGCTGGTGGAGCAACAAGTCCAGCTCTGGTCAACGTGGTCTAATGCCGCTGTAGGATAGCATCGTCTAAGGTATGGGATAAGAATAAAATGGAAAGGCGTTTCTGCATATTTGGCTGTGCTGCTCCGTAGAATTTATTCTTCTTGGCCGTCGGACTAACACGTTGTTCGGGAGCGCGATCGTGTCCCTTACACACTGGCCATCTAGCAGTGAGAGCAGATTTCTCCTGGCCCATCTCCTCTACGAGGGAGGTCTCCTTTCCAATAGAGAATTTCGCTCCAAGAATCTCGAAACGATTAGAGGTGCTGATTGGCAAATATGTACTTCCTGAGGTGACAGTGCTACTCAGGGGATATAGCAGTCTCGCCGCACCACTGACCCTGGAATACGGCATAATACCTAGTCCTGGCCCGTTGACTATGGCTGTGTTGTTCCCTAGCCTCCCCTTTAGGCGAAGCAGAAACCAAAATGGTGTATTAGGCTGTGCACCCTCCTCAGTTACTAAAAGTCAGAAGCCCAGACTCAGGTACGTAGCCCACAATCAACCAGGATATTCCTTTCCACCGACACGGGTCTCCGCGCACGTAGGTGGGCATTTTGATAGACTAACTCCCTCATCACTCGGAGGTCACCCACACGAGGGAGTCAGAGGTTACCCACACGAGGGAGTCAGAGGTGGCTTGGGAGCCCTCGGGTGCGCCAAACCCGTACCTAGGCCCCTGGGGGGGGGGGTAAGAATTTCATTTTGCGTGCGTCAATTGTAATCTGTAAAGACATTGTTTTCCTCTGCGCTATGCAGAGGGTGTTCGAATAAGGGGATTTTAGTACCTCAATGACGCCGTAGTGCAACATTTTCAGTATTTTTCTATCTACGCTTTATCTCAAGCCTATCGCAATGTTTTGACATGTATGCCTTTCGGGTCGTCGGTACTAAGCGTATCACTTTAACTACTTCTGACACCGCAGGTAGTGACACTATTGATATATGAATGGAGATGGAAATGGCGGGGGAGATCGGAGAACCAGGAGAAAACCCGCCCCAGCGCCGCTTCGTCCACCAAAAATCCCACATGCGGTCACTTGGAATCGAACCCAGGCCGTCTAGGTCAGAGGCGAGATGTCTAGCCTAGGCCATGGCGCGGCCCGCAACTGCCCCTTTGATTTCGGCTTGATGTCCTGCTAGCAAATGATAGTTCTGGACTTAAGTGTATGCCTACATATACAAGTTTTCTCGTTTTCATTCTACTGGGCTAGACGAACATTATCGCCTATCACTTTGTCCAAAGCCTGCACGTATTCGTTTTAGAGAGCCTCTTCGGAACTACGGCATAGCACTACTTTACATGTTTCCCACGGGAGCGAGGGTGCACCCACCTTGGTTATGTGCTGCCTCCCACATCGATCTCGAGATTTTGGAATTCTGGGAGTCTATAATCCTGCGTATAGTATCTTTACTTGTTTTTTTTTTTTTTTTTTTTTTTTTTTTTATCCCATTAAGGTGACCGAATTTTTATTTACAGCGATGAAGGTAAATGTTTTGACGGTTTTGGATGTGTACTTGTTACTGTAACCGAACCGCATGCTTTGGGTTTGCCTAGTTACACATCCATTTTTACTGCGGAACTGAATCCTATTTACCGAGCCATTCAGTACGATTGCCGTTAAAAATTGGTCGACCGCCTTATTCTGAGTGACTCGCGTATTGCACTTCAGAGTGTTTGTGGGCTGTACAGTTATCATCCTTTAGTGCAGCATATTCAGGATGCCCTCTCTATTTTGAGCGCTTCTGGCGTTAATGTGGATTTCGCATGGCTTCCTGGACACGTTGGATTGTCTGGCAATGAACTAGCGTATGAGGCGGCAAAGTCGGCTACCACGGATCCCAGTGTTATAGTTAGTTGTTCAAACAGCAAACGATTTTAGACTTGTTTTGCGGAGACCGGCGTTTTCGCGCGGACATGCAGAGTGGTCTGCTCTCCGCAGCAACGAGCTATGGACTGTAAAGGATCTTCCGGTAAACTGGTCAACTTCCGCTCGCAGATTTCGTCGTGAGGAAGTGCTTTTAGCTCGTCTCCGTATTGGTCACTATTTTTTTACACACAGCTACCTGTTTAAAGGGGATGCTGCTCCTATCTGTCCTCTGTGTGGACAAGCCTTGACGGTCTGCCATGTACTGGTGGAGTGTACTCCTCTACTCCGATTACGTACCATTCTACGACTGCCGGCCAGAATTAACAGCTCTTGTTGGTCGATACCAGAGTGGTCGACAGGGTTTTTACCTTTTTATCTTTCCTGCATTTTTAAGATTACTATCTAGTTTTTTTTTTTTTTTTTTTTTTTCATTTCCCTTGTTCTTGAACACTCCTAGAGCGGTAGCAGCAGCATTTAACTTTTTTCGCATACGTACCTTTCGTGACTGGAGATTTTGTTTGGTCCTTGTTAGCTTACTTGTTTTTAATAATTTGTTACGTCCCTATGTTTTATGCCATGGGCAGATTTATTTGCTATGCATCTTATATGTCCTTTTAGTTATCTTTATGATTCCATTCTACCCTATTTATTGTGCTACGTTTTGTTTTTACACCACTTGTTTGATAGGGCGCTGCTGACCTTGTAGTTGTGGGCTCCTAAACTTCAATCATCGTCATCATCGTCATCATCATTGTTGTTTATTTTGTTCCTGGTCTACATTTTTCCATATCAACTGATTCAGAATTTACGCCATTTTCGATTTGTTTTTGTTTCTGCTCCATCCTCACACAATTAACCTTCAAATCCTTCGTTAATCTGTTATACCCATCTACACGTGGACATTGCAAATTTTCTATCTGCTGTTGTAATTTTTCAATGGCATCATGCGCTTCCTTTACCTCAGCTCTAACGCGAATCGTCGTTGATAATATTTTGTCCAGCCTTGATCTGATTTGGTTCCTGGTTTTGTCTACCTATCTGTGCTCTAACCCCTCTCATTATCTCTCTCTCTCTCTCTCTCTCTGTTTCTTTAGTTCCTCGGCGAATTTCTCTAATTTCCACCCTATCGACTGATTCTGCCTTTCAAATGTGAGTACTAAGCTTTGCCTGATTTCCTCTTTTTCACTTACTAATTCGTGTCTGATTTCCTCCCTTAGACTTACTAATTTATGCCTGATTTCCTCTCTTTGAGTTACTAATTCGTGCGTGGTTTCCTCTCTTTGATTCCCGAATTTGTCAACCAGGGCTTGGAACCGTACAACTATTTGCTGAAACATGCTGATTATATTCAGCTCAGAATTTTGTGCCTGAAGTAAAATTTTCTGTGCTCTATATTCATTAATGTGTCTGCATTTTCTGCATTTTCTGCGCATTGACCCCTATTCCCTACAGGTGGGGGACATTTGCGGCGGTTACCTAATATGGGGGGGGGCGCCGGGTTGGAATCACGCGTGCAGGTTTAGAATATTTATGGAATGGTGTGCAGATGAGGTTGGCCTAGCTTAGGATGTGTAGGCACCGAAACTTTCCTAGGTGCGGTAAGACATAACAGGTTTTATTTGAGTTTACGATTGTTGTTGGTCTGGTTTATTAATTTTCTTCAATATTTCTTGCCGTCGAACACAAACGTATTGGTCCTAAGGTTTCCCCTTTCCAGCTAAGCTTTACGCGACTATGTTATTGTTTGTGTGAGTTTACTCTCCTCATCTTCTTCCTCTTCTAGGCTTATTCTCTATATATTTAGTTTTAAGGCTTTAGGTTTATTAACTCCTGCCTCACCAACAGGGATCTTTCTTCTATCTCCGTGGTTCCTGTCCCACGGTTCCAGCGCGGCTTCCAACTTGTGTGCTCTTCGGAGGTCTCAGGCGTGACGGTTGAGTGGACCTTTCACACTGCCCCTATGTGTAAGCCTTAGGTGCGGAGCTCGTCCATACCGATATGTACACCCACGTAGCTTCTCTGGCACTTCGCTTCGAGATGCCGAAGAGGAAGCAACAAAGCAGACCAGCAGCTCCTACAGCAGCCACCGCTTCTCCGGCAACCGCCGGTAGGAAGCGCTCAACGGCATCTCCGCCACCTGCCGTTTCGCCGGCAGTGAGCGCTCCACCTTTGCCGCGCTCACCATCACCACTACCGCCGACCGCCGCTGCTTCACCGGCAGCCAACACTACATCGCCGCCACCGCTGAGCTCCACGCCGCCGCCGCCCCGGTACAGTGCCGTGGTTAGGGGGGGTCCCTCGGGATCTCTCCACCCGGCACCTCCTCGCCGCTGCACAATCTAGATGGCCTTCATGTTCGATGGCCACTAGAATTATCTGTGACCGGGGCCCGACACCACTAGTTAGGGTGGAGCTACAGGACCGATCAGACCTGGAGGCTGCCTTGGCGACAGGGTTGCCCTTATTAGGGCGACTTCTGCACGTTGAGGCAAGCAGACAGGAAAGACACCAGCCCTGCCGTCGCTGCTGTGCCTACGGGCACAGCCAAGAAGCCTACTCTTCGCCGCCGAAGTGCCACTACTGTGGCACCAACGCATACACTTCGGAGTGCACTGGGCACGACCTCCGCCGCCGTCGCCGGTTCTGTGCCACCTGTGGTGGTACGGGACATTTCACCGGGCAAGCCCAGTGCCCCAGCTACCCAAAGAGCAGGCACTCATCGCCTAAACCAGCCCGGACACCATCATATACACAGCCATCTCCGCAGACTGAACAACCAACACCAACCACCCTGCAGCAGGAAATCCAGGGCCTAAGTGAGGCCATTCAGAACCTCCACGCGGAGGTCCTGATTCTTACGGCTAAGCTGACGGCCTCGGAGGACAGGCTTCAGGAACAGGACAGCACCAATTCACATCCAGAACTTCACCAAGCAATAGCAACAGCAGTCACCGACATCTTCAGGGAGGAGGTGAGAGCTCTACTGGAGAAGTCGGCACCTCAAACTTCCAGATTCAACATCCAAAGTAGGCGCCAAGGGCTTAGGCTCGAAAACGTCCCAGCATACGACGACTGGCTCAACAGAGTCAACCAGCACTAACTCCATCCTTCACCCTAGAATTCCTTCATTCCTCTCCCCGATTACTCCGCGGTGGCAGTCTGGGCCTCGGTCAAGTCTGTCTCCCGGTCCCCTCTGACTACACCCTGCAGTCAGTTATATTATCGCCTTGAATCCGCGGGTGCAATCATGCGGTACCGCCTCTCCTTTCTTCCTTCTAATACCGGTGGAGGGGTTTTTTAGTCGGTATGCCCACATAGGAGACCCCGACACTCCGGGCTTGCCCGGGTTAGTCCATAAGGTGGATTTTTCCCCTCCACTCGAAAATTAAAAAAAAAAAAAAAAAACCTCTGGGAACCCGACCCGTGCTAACCTCCCGACGAGCGCAGGTCGTCGGGTTAGAATCACGGGTCGGACCTGTTACCGCTATCGGAAACCCGGTGTAATCAACCACAAGTCCCCTGAATCCATGGATGTGTCATCACACACCATGGCCTAAAGTGGGTGGCCACAGGTGGTTATACCTGTGGTAGGGGCATAAAGCTGGGTTGTGCATGGTGGAGAGCTTACCCATGTGGACCAGCAGTGTAGGCTGGAGGGTAACTCCTCCTAAGTACTCCGTTAGATCGGTCTGGTAGGGATCTACCAGGCGGCACAAACCGGAATGTATTTTTGGTGTCTTTTTTCTCTTTCCCTCGGATGGCAGGCTGACGCCGACAGTACCGGAAGAGGTCTGATCATCATGAATTCTCCGCGCAAAACTCTTCCATTTGACCGCTTTTTGTTAGTGACTTTGGCTTGAGAATCAAAAACTATGAGAGATGTTAACCCGTTTTATTTCCAACGCGAAATTGACAGAATCTGTGGCAAAGTATGCAACGCAACCAAGACCAGAGACGGTAAGCTGTTAGTAGAAACCAAGACCGAAGACCAGTCTAAGAAGCTCCTGAAAGCCGGCTTGTTGGGTTCCTACCCAATAAAGGCAGCCCCACATAAAACTTTGAATACTTGTAGAGGCGTAGTGACCACCAGCTGCCTAGACGGTCTTTCAGATGCAGACATTGTTTCGAATCTCTCCGACCAGGGTGTATGTCAGGCGTACGGTCTTCTAGGTAAACGTGATGGTCAGTCGATTGCGCTGCGCACGGTATTCCTTACGTTCAAAGGCACCACCTTACCTGAGGCACTCTACTGTGGATATGAACGTGCTGCTGTGAGGCCGTATATACAGAACCCTATGCGTTGCTTCCGCTGTCAAAAGTTTGGACACACGCAAAGCCTTCGACGCTACGTGTGAGCGATGCGGCCAAACTGCTCACGGAGACACTGGTTGTGCTCGATACCCCTGTTGCGTCCATTGTAAAGGGAAACATCCATCCAGCTCCTGGCACTGTCCGCGTTTTCTCGAGGAAAAGGCCATCCAGGAGTTGCGAGTTAAGGAACGCCTAACTTTTCCGGAAACCAGACGCCGCTTCCAACAACTGCAGCCTTCGACCATCTCAGGTTACGCATCAGCGCTCCGCCGCACTACAAATCGTGCCTGTTGCCGACGCGTGTATTCAAACAGAACAGACGCCGACCACAACAACCTCGCAGCCTACAACATCCACAGCACCCACTGCCTCAAGTTCTGTTCCTCCAGAACCTGCTCGTAAGCCGCTAGTTAGAACGACACCATCTGTCGCTGCTGCTCACGAGCGCAGTCGTAAGAAACTCAAGGCCACTGATAAACCTTCCAAGTCCCGTTCTCGTTCTACGAGCCGTAGGGGATCTTCCGCATCCCGAACATCAGCGGATAGCGCCGACGAAGGTGGCTATATTCTTGAGGGTCCAAAATGTGCAAAGAACAAGAAACGCCCACCTTAACTGCATCTACTTCGTTTCCGCCTGTCGTTTGCTTCCCAGCTGCAAACTCATAGTTTGATTCATCGATAAACTTTCCCGCCTCTAACTGTGTTCCATGCCTCTCCTGACGTGGAATATCCGCTGTGTGCGTACCCATAGGGCCGAATTGTAGCTGTTATTACGGTCCTATAACCCTCTAGTTCTGTGTTTGCTTCGCCCCCACGATGCCTTTGCCCTGCAGCAATACTTTCCTGTGCGGTTTGACGTTACACCGGAGGAGGGCTGTCCTGCTCATGGGGGTGTTATGATCCTAACGCGCAATGACATCTGCGGTCAGCCGGTCTCACTTACCACTACATTGCAAGCTGTTGCTATCCGACTTACTCTTCCTGGTTTCTGCTTCACTGTATGTAATGTCTACGTTCCGCCTTCATCTTCCCTCTGCGCCGCTGACATGCACCATCCATTGTCTCAGCTTCCGGCACCTTTTCTTCTGTTGGGTGATTTTAATGCGTACCATCCCCTATGGGGTTCTCCTAGGGCCTGCGTGCGGGGGACTATTCTTGCTGACTTTTTCGTTCAATCTAGTCTTTCTGTTCTGAACACCGTGAACCTACTTTCATTTCCGGTTCTTCTGCCACGATCTCCCACCTGGACCCTTCTGTTTGCTCTGCACAGCTTGCTCATCGTTTTCTGTGGAACGTAGTATCAGACACTCATTCCAGCGATCATTGCCCTTGTGTCATTACTCTGCTATCAGGCCACATTTCCTCCTCGCGTGCGATTTCTTGGCAGCTGTCTAAGTCGAATTGGGCTCTTTTCTCCGCTCTGGCTGTTTTCAGCGACCACCTGTTCGACTCCGTTGACCACATGGTCGAACATTTCAACTCTGTCGTGACCTCCGCTGCCGAGCAGTCCATCCCGCGGTCGTCTTCTTACCCTAGACGCTTACCGGTCCCTTGGTGGACTACAGAGTGCCGCGATGCTATTCCTGCTCGCAGGAGGGCTCTTCGGGTATTTCGCCATCACCCTACCTTGGAGCATTTAATCAATTTTAAACAAACACGCGCCCGAGCACCGCGCATTATTCAAGATAGCAAACGGGCTTCCTGGGCTTCGTAAGTTGAAACATTCAGTCGCACAACATTTTCATGTGTTGTGTGGGAGAAGCTCCGCCGTGTTGCTGGTACTCAGACTGGTACTTCCATACCGGGGCTTCTCGTGGGAACTCACACCGTAGTTGACCCGGTTACTATTGGAGATGCCCTTGGTAGCACGTTGGCAACTGTGTCTAGCTCCGCCAATTATCACCCAGCGTTTCGTGCCATCAAGGCGGACGTGGAGTCTCAGAGTCTCTCTTTCCGGTCCTTGGATTCCGAGTGCTATAACTCGAATTTTCAGCATGCGGGAGGTGGATGCCTGTTTAGCATCCTCTCGACACTCCGCACCAGGACCCGACGGTATCCATATCGCCATGCTACAGAACTTCTCTTCTGAGAGTAAGCAATATCTCCTGAACCTGTACAACCTCGTTTGGCGTGGGGGTGTGTTTCCTACAGCTTGGCGCAAAGCCACCGTTGTTCCCATCTTAAAACCGGGGAAGGACCGTAGTCTTCCTCATAGTTACCGTCCTATCTCCCTCACCAGTTCTGTTTGTAAGGTGATGGAATGGTTACGATGGTGGCTTCAGTCTGAGAAACTTCTGTGCAACATACAGTGCGGCTTTCGCCGATACCGCTCCACGACTGACCACCTTGTCTCCCTTTCGACTGACATCCTGAATTGTTTTTTCGGAAGTGTCAAACTGTGGCCATATTCTTCGATCTGGAGAAAGCTTATGACATTTGCTGGAGGGCTGGCTTACTGCGTACGTTGCATAGTTGGGGCTGCCGGGGCCGCCTTCCAGTGTTCCTCCGGGAGTTCATGAACAACCGGGTATTTCGTGTGCGTGTGGGCTCTGTTTTCTCTCGTGTTTTTAGTCAGGAGAACGGAGTGCCTCAAGGGTCGGTACTCAGCGTCACTCTCTTCGCTGCTGCCATCAATCCCATTGTCGAATGTGTTCCTGCTGGTATCTCCTCCTCCTTATTTGTGGACGGCTTTGCCATTTATTGCAGTTCTAGGCGCACGTGCCTTTTCGAGCGTCACCTATAGGTATGTCTTATCCAACTACATACTTGGAGTGTCACAAATGGCTTCCGTTTTTCTTCAGAGAAGACAGTTTGTGTCAACTTCTGGGGTCGGAAACCATACGAGCCACCTTCTCTACATCTTGGGGCCGAACCGCTGCCCTTCGCCGAAACTGTAAAGTTCCTTGGTTTGGTGTTCGACAGGAAGCTTAGCTGGTTGTCCCATGTCTCTTCTCTGAAGGCTAGATGTGATCGTGCACTTAATATTTTACGTGTTTTATGTGGCACATCCTGGGGAGCAGATCGCACCGAGCTATTACAGCTTTACCGTTCGCTTGTTCGATCTAAACTGGATTACGGGTGCAGGGTATACTCTTCGGCTTGTCCTTCGGTTTTACTATGTTTAAACCCAGTCCACCATCGTGGGATTCGTCTGGCGCTGGGTGCATTTCCGACTAGCCCAGTTATTAGTTTGTCTGCGGAGGCTGCTGAACCTCCGCTGTCTCAGAGGCGTGATCTGCTTCTTTGCAGCTATGCTATCCGCCTGTTTGCCTTGCCAGATCACCCGTCTTTCAAGTTATTCTTTGACGAGTCTCTTGACCGTCAATATGCTGTCAGCGCGGTTGCCTTGCTTCCCGCAGGAGTTCGTTTTCGCCTGCTTCTTCGGATCTTGGATGTTCGCCTACCGCCTGTGTTTCCCTTGGGGGAATGTTCCTTCCCCCCTTGGTTACGTTGCGACACCTAGTTCCACCTTGTGTTGGCATCCATGCTGAAAGCAACGACTCCACCTTCAGTCTTCCGCTCCGCATTTTTAGAGCTGCAGGCCAGGTTTCCCAACTATTGTTTTATTTATACGGATGATTCTAAGGAAGACCGTGGTGTGGGATGCGCTTTCTTTTTTAATTCGCGGAGTTATACATTTCATCTTTTGGGGAAATGTTCGATTTTTACCGCCGAACTTTTTAGTATTTATCAGACTCTTCTTTTTATCCGGGGACAGGATTTAAAACAGTTTGTTATTTGTAGCGATTCCCTCACTGCACTTCAGGGCCTGCGTGAGCTGTGTCCATGCCATCCGTTGATACAGCGTGTACAGGATCGCCTGCAGTCGCTCGCTGACGCTGGCGTCAGCGTGTCGTTTGTTTGGGTTCCTGGTCACGTAGGTGTGAGCGGAAACGAACAAGCGAACACAGCTGCTAAGTCTGCAGTTTTATTACCTAATGTTTTTAGCACCATCATTCCTCCAGGTGATGTTGGTGTTCACCTGCGCCGGGCCATTCTTTCGCGCTGGTTCGCGGAATGGTCCGGGGTGCGTGACAACAAACTGAGGGCGGTCAAGTTCCTTCCTGTCCCCTGGCCTACTTCCTCGCGTGCATGTCGCCGCGATGAGGTGGTTTTAGCGCGACTGCGTATCGGGCATTGCCGTTTTAGCCACAAGCATCTTTTACGTGGGGAACCCGCACTTCAATGTGCTTCTTGTAACGAGCCATTGACGGTGCGTCATCTTTTATTGGAGTGCCACCTTTATACTGTTCTGCGTGCATCCCTGTGTCTTCCTACTAACATCCCCAGCCTTCTGGGTGACAACCCTGTATATTGTGACGGACTTTTTAATTTTCTCCACCGCTGCGGGATGTACAGTAGGGTTTAATTTTATGTCTGGGTTTTAATTTTTACCGACTAATGTTTTTAGTGTCTTGTTTTTAATGTGGCTTTGGTAGCCTTTTTATGCTTTCTCTGATTTTAACCCTTGTGTGGTACTCCTGGTTTTAGTGGGTTTTATGCCTTTTAACTATTAGCTCTTTTAATTACCCTAGGGCGCTAATAACCTATGCAGTTGTGCGCCCTAAAGCCATACTACTACTACTACTACTACTACTACTACTACTACTACTACTACTACTACTACTACTACTACTACTACTACTACTACTACTACTACTACTACTACTACTACTACTACTACTACTACTACTATTACTACTACTACTACTACTACTACTACTATTATTACTACTACTACTACTACTACTACTACTACTACTACTACTACTACTAATACTACTACTACTACCTTTGGTTCAATGTCCTGCCGCTAGCGGTATTCTTCTCTCTGGGTCGTTTTGCAGCTTGTGGTAACTTTGTCCTTCCTCCTTTTAGGTGCGTTTCACAATATTTCTTCCCTGTCCATTTCCAACGTATATTTTTCCCTTCTTAATATAATGTATACATTATTGAATATAATTCATATGTCCCTTTTAGAGACCTTTAATCCCGTGAAACGGCATTTACTATCTTTCCGCTCATCACCACCATCACCACCGAACAACAAACACACCAAGCAGAAGATCGCGTTTTTATTTCTTTTTTCTTCACATCCACAAAGGTAGGAAACCTTTTCCTAAAACCAAATATCACATTCTCGAGTAAAAGAAGCTCCACTCTTATATTGGAGTTGTACTTGAACAATGCTAATTTGAGGCTTATGTTGGCTTCTGTTCTTCTAATCTAATTTCTTTATAAACTTAGCAAGCTTAACACAACAGTTTTACATCACAAACTTTCATTGCTGCGTGGCTGTATCGCATTGAAATTGGGTATCAAGCCAACTGGTTATTGTGACTGGACATCAAAATCAACAGGTCAAAGAACGTAAACTCCGAAATAGTAATACAAGGAAAAGTCCCACCCCTTTTCTCTCTTTAGGTAAACGCGTCCTCGGAGGTTGAAATTGGGGTGGTCATTTCCATTGTTCATATCTCCAATTTGAAGCTGCAGATATGAATTGCGGGTACCTTCTATGTATTTAAAATTAACATTTGGTTGTAAAAAATTGCTCATATGCTCTAAAGTGTGGGAAAAATCGTGCAACCAAGTGTTATACAATAATTAGCACCAACCTTGTCAACGTTACAGAAACAATTATTACAAGACTTTCCACTCCATATAGTCCAAGACCCCCGGACTGATTTTTCTCAGTCCAATGCTGGCCTTAGCAAACAGAGTAGGGGAACCACAACTATGCCGTTGCCATGGTTACCGATGAAAACAATTCAGAAAGCGCCTGGGCTGTCCAGATCTTAGCCCGGCACACTGTCATCATGAGAATTCGCCCTAGAAATATGAGAAAAACGGAATAGTGTTAAACGTACTTAATATCAACATCATATACAGTATTCTCTCGACTATCCGGTGTAATCTGTGGGGAAAGAAGCACGAATAATCAAAAGACCACGAGTAATCGACAAAACCATAATTTACTGTTTTTAAGGTACAACAGATATATGTAAATGGGAATTATGTTTAAAAGCTTTTTCAGCAGGTACTTTGTTAAAATGTTTATTATAATTCTGTGCTAGGTATTTTAGGCCTGTTTATTTCTTAAAATAGTCCGCGATATTCGTCTGCTTCTGAGAGTAGTTCACATTTTTTCGCATAGTACTTGGAATTCTTCTTGCAGCAATAATGTGATTTTAATCAAACTTTTTGCCCCATATAATCTTGATGAGTGTCAACATATTGCAATGCAGTACAATGACTGATATAGTGAATATCTTCATCCCTACTTTCATAAACTCTTTCCGCTTCTTTTTTTTTTTTTTTTTGTTGTGAGACAGGAATCACAGTTTCGGTGTCACTCATGTACTGCTAGCTGTGTTTAAATGCCTAGATCTTCAGCCACTCATTCAAGTTTTCTTCATCGACATCTTCAAAGCCATTTAAACGCGTTGCCAGCTTTATTAATAGTGCAGTTGCTTCTTCTTCCTCACTGAAACTTTAAAAATAATTTTTTTTTTCTCTCTGGCAGATATTTCCTCCATGAGTGAGTGAGTGTTTGTGGCTTGACATACCGCTAGGCATTAGCACCCCGTGTAGGACATCTAGATTGGCAAACTTCTTTTAGAACGCGACTAAATCATCCTCATCAAGTAGCAGTCGCATTAGATTAGTCCGGAAGTGCCGTTTTACTAACGCAATTACGCCTTGGTCCATTGGCTGTAAAATGGCAGTCATATTAGGTTACAAAAATGCATATCATATACGAAAATGCTCTCATTAGGATATGATGATTATCAAACAATAGAACAGCCTTTTTTGGCAATCATTTTTCTTATAGAAGTCTCCCAACTTCGGTTTAACATTTTTGTGGAACCAGTTTTCGAAAATTTCACTATTCATCCATGCTCCCTTTTTGGTAGCAATAATAGATAAGTTTAATTGCCAGAACAAAGTACATTGTCTAGCAACGTCAAACACAAGTAAGATAAAAAATAATTGGCAGTATTACAAAACTCATCCAGACAATAAAATGGATTTAAAATCAAAATGCGCTTCACTGACCTCTTAAAAGGTCCAATGGAGAGAGCTTTAGTACTGTTACTGAGTTTGCTAAATAGATTTAATGATTCAAGATCAGTTCACCCTGAAGACGAGGAAGATGCACTTCTTCGAAACGTTGGTGTCAAGCCAAGTTTTTACCTGGCTAGAAGCCCGAGAAGATCTTGAATTAACACGTCGCCAGGAAAGCTATAGTTCTTATTTTAGATTTAATGATATTATTTCAAAATAATTTTGTACCCTACTATATTTACGTAAATATTGGAATTAGCTCAGGTGTGCTGAAGATGGATTTCGAAACATAGATTGTATTTATGTCTATTTTTCTTAGCAAATAAGAGGCAGTGGAACACAAACAATGAAGTCAAAGTTAAAACACCCAACTTAAAAATAACGGTTTAGAATGAGCTCTGGGGCTACACCACATAAAATTCGAATTGCCTTTTTATGTAAAAAAAAGTATTTTTCAGCTAAAGCATGGTTCCCCCAAAATAAAATACCATAACTCAAATGGCTATGGATTTTTCCATAATAAATTGATAATAAAACATTGGAACACACATGATTTTTTAAAACACGTAACATAAATATACCTCTGCTCACTTTGTTCGCGATATAATTAATATGCGAACGCAAACCTAGTCCAGGTTCGAAATGAATGCCTAGAAATTTTGTAATAGTTTCAATTAAAAAACAAGTCAAATAAAATTAAAAGTGAGGTAAACTGTTTTGTTCTCATTGAGAACAAGACTATTGTATTTGTACCATTTATCGATTTTTTTCAGTAAGTGCATCAACTTTATCGTGAAGACTGGCATCAGAATTGACAGAGATACTATCTGCCAAATCGTCCGCATTCAAAATATGTTTCTAGGCAATCATCTCGGATATTAAAAGGGAGGTCATTAATATAAATTATAAAAAATAAAGGACCGAGCACAGAGCCTTGTGGGGCACCATACTAAACTACTTTAAAATCACAGTACATACCATTTATATAAGCAGACTGATATCTATTCCAAAAATGAGATTTTATAAAATTCAAGCTGTTCTTGTCAAAGCCATAAAATTCCAATTTCTTAAACAACATTTGATGAGATAAAGTGTCAAAAGCTTTTGTTAAGTCGAAAAATCTACTATGAACCAAATGAACTTTATCAAGACATTTAAAGCATTTTGTCATGAATGCAATTAGAGCATCAATTGCGTTGCGAGAAGATCCAAAGCCAAATTGACAATTGGTAAATAACGAATTTTCATCAAAATAATGTGTGATTTGTTTATTTAAAATAATTTAAAGAACCTTTGACATAATTGGCAATAAACTAATAGGCCTATAATTTGAGCAATCATATGTAACCCTTTTTTATAAATAGGAATTACTTTGGCAATTTTAGAAATGTCTGGAAATTCACATGAATCAATGCATTAGTTAAATAGATCAGTTAAAGGTTCATAAATAGATTGCGCTGCCAATTTTAATATTTTTTAACTAAAGCCATAAATATCCAAGCATGCGCTCTTGTTAAGTTTTAAAATGGTAAGATAGACATACTGAACACCAACATGACTGAACCGGACGGTTATCGTTATTCTGGGCAATTTATCCAAAAAGTTAAAGGCATCATGATTAATGTGAGGTAAATTAGAAATTATATCCTCCACTTTATCAATAAAAAGTGAATTAAAACAGTCTGGAGACAAATTAAGAGATACCTTGTGAGATTTGGAACTGGTATTTAAAAATATGAATGAAACTGACCAAATACATTCAGTTTTATTCTCACTGTTATTGATTAAATTAGAATAGTAATTTATATTAGTTGCTTTAAGCGTATATTTGATTTGTTTTTTTAATTCATTGTATGTATGTTTTAGTTAAGAGTATCCAAAATACTCACAGAGATCATAATAATAAAGATATTTTTGTTTTAAAATCCTGAGTTCATTTGTATACCATTTATTGTGCTCATTTAACCGTTTAGTTTACGCTGAGTTAAAGGAAAATATTCATCGACATCTAAAAACATTTTAAGAAAATACTCCGCTTTATCTGCAGGATACCTGCTATACAAATAAATCCAATTTATAGATTTTAATTGATTAATAAAATTACGTCTATTATAATCATTAACTGGCCTTATAAGATATAGATTAGGTTTAGAATTATTATCACCTTTGTAATTTTGCCAGGATTAAAATAAAATAAAATTGCATGATGGTCAGATAAAACAGTGTTAAATACCTTTGAGGAGCATTTATCACTATGGATAGATGTGACAATATTATCCAAACAAGCTCCCATAGACGCACTTAAACCTGGTCTGGTAACTTCGTTAACAGTTAAACGTAATCAAAAACTGTCAAGTAAGTTTTGAAATTCAATAATGTCGTTTGTAACAGTAAGAAAATCAAAACTAAAATCACCGGCTACAACCACATGTAAATTGGAATTCTACTGGTGATATATTAAGTTTGAAAATTCATAAAATCTACTAAAAATTGATCAATTTGAGCCCTTTTACTATCAGGCTTTCTATAAACTGTTACGCACAATAGGTTGCATGAAGCAATAAAAGTAGAAGATATTTCAAACACAAAATCTGAACATGTGTCATTGGTGAGAGTGCTTTTCAATCCCCAAAGTTCATCTTTAATAAAAATAGCAGAACCACAATGATTACCCTTCGATCTACAGTAACTATCAGACATATAATAACCAGGTACTTTA
Source organism: Hymenopus coronatus (assembly GCA_030762935.1). NCBI lineage: Eukaryota > Metazoa > Arthropoda > Insecta > Mantodea > Hymenopodidae > Hymenopus > Hymenopus coronatus. The sequence continues at coordinate 396,518 of JAUKNX010000035.1, read as the reverse complement.
ATTAGGTTGATCTCATCATAAGGTAACCAATGCTCTGTAATACAGACAATGTCTACTTGCAACTGATTCAGTAAAATTAACATATTATCAATTTTGTTGGAAATGCACTGAGCATTCCAATATAGGACATTAATTCCATTATCACAAACGGATTTAAAAGTAGACCAATTTGGATTACGAGTTATTAGGTCCCTTCCAATGGGGCGGGTCTCTTCTGAAAACACTTAGTAACTAATGTACCAAGAGGCCAGACTGCAGTGTCCATTGCCTTCCCTATATTACTTGCGTCAATAGTAACCTTGAAAGATGCATATGAATCAGGATATTTAGATTTAAGGGGCTCGCAAGTTGCTTCAGGAAAATTTTCTTTCACATAGTTTTCTAACTGCACGGCTGTCGTAGTTGGATCCATCCTCGAAACAAACAGAAGACTTCTCTTGGCGACAGTTTTTAAACCAGAAACCTGATTGGAATTCTTAACACCCAGAATCACCTCTTTCTATTGCTTCGCCTTTTTATTATTTTTTTACAACAGTAGACTAACTGCTCTCTTTGACGGCTATGTTCTGTTCACCTTCTTTACATTCACTAGCACTTTCAACTTCAGGAGAAAAATATATATTAACACATTCGTTAACTCCTGCCATTTCTTTAACAGCACGTAGCACTTCTTCTTTTTCACGAGGATTTAATTTGTTGTTAACTGGGGCACTGTTGTTGTCTGCACTAACAGTAGGCACAGCGGAGATCCTTAGCTTCGATATCCCTGAATACTCGTTTTTCGGGCTCATCAAATCACTTTTTGGTTCCCAGAAACAACAGCAGTGCACAATATTGTATAGCGTTCTTCAGACGACTTATGTCCAGCAGTATAAACTTCCGTCTTAAAAGCAAGAATTCTGGTTGGTCGGTATTTCCAGTACACATCAGTTTTGTCTGCTTTATAAATTTGGTCTGGTTGGAAATTCTTTTCTTCCACAAATTTTCGGAACTCTTCGCGGAAGGAATCAGCTGCAGCAACATTAAAACTAAGCTGCTCTCCTTGCACAGTGTGTTCGCGAATCCCGTTTTGTCATTTGACTCTGGTTAGCCAACCAGACAAAGAATTAAATTCTTTCTCTAACTCAAAAGCTTCGTGAAAAAAATTAGCCTTTTCAGCCTGAAACAATGACGTCTTCCGCTCGTTTTTGGCTGAACTATTGTGAAAGAGCAGCATCTAAGTCGTCGAATGTAGATCTCTTCATACTTTTTCGTGCAGATGGTCCAGAAAAAAAAAGTGTTTTCTGCTTGCCTATTGTTTTTAATGTCAGAACAGTCTGCATTCCAATTCCGTAATCAGCACTTAGTTTTCCAACAGTTTCCCCCATCTCAAATCTTTCAATTAATTCTAAGTTTTTATTTTTGTGTCAACACAAGTTTTTCTTTTATTCGTTTTTCCATCTCTTTTACTGATTTCTTTTAACCTGCTTCGTTGACACACGCTGATTAGCATAAGATAATCTTAGGTTGTTTTCAATTTACACGCAACAGGCAAGCTGATAATACTGGTCATTGCATTTATTGTCTCACGACGGGTCCTTTATTGCTATTTTCTAAAGAAGAATAATCAACAATAATTTTGGGGGAAAGGGATGTACGTATAATCCCCACACGAACAATCGGGAGAGTACTGCACCTATATAATGGACATTTAAGACAAAAAAATATTACTTTAAATCTTTAATAGGGGGCGCCACCCTTGAGACCCCGTTCAATAGTCACCACTGCCTGAGAACCATAAAGCATAAGATTCAAGCTACCCCCGAAGCCATCGGAAGTCCCACATTCCCGAAACGGCGCATGTTACCCGAAGCGCAACAAATGCTAAGACTCATTGTTTATAACAAGTTCAAACCTGTGAGATTTACATTTGGTAGTCTTTTCTGATGAAGAAAACTCGCGCTTCTTGCTATTTTAGCGAGATAATTCTGTTCATTTTATACGGTAATACGATGAGCTTAACATAACGTGATTTACCTTAACGTGAGGTAACTGAAAAGTTTAACATAACATATTGTATTAAATGGAACCGTGTCGTAGATTTATGGCACGTAAAAGATCTTAAGCCTGATAGAGAGGCATCTGAGCAAACTAAACGGTCTTTCACGCCCAGTATAGACGAGAACGCTGAGAACCACAGCAGTTAAAGGGCGTCCATAAAAAAATGAAGCTATTGAGATTGCGTTAACGTCACGTAACCTGAAAGTTTGGCGTGTAAAACTTTTCCTTTCCGTCACGTTTCGTTAAGTTTCATATGGAATTAGAATCAGTCGGCACGAAGCAGTAGCCTGAAGTATTGAAACATCTACCAATAAAAAGTAATTGCTGTTACGTTAAGTGCCTCCTAATAGGTACTCAGTTTAGCACTCTTTCTTAATGTCACGTTATATGCCGTCATGTGAAATACAGTTCGTCGTAACCCCGCGTTAATATCTAAACCTTAGAGTTTTAAACTTCAAACAGAATAATAACAAAATAGTTGAAATCTCTGTTTCATCCAAATCTCTATTTCCCTCCAGATTTGAATTAATTGGAGTCTTTAGTTTAATATTAGTGTTTATCAGGTGTTTAAAACAGTGTTATTGGGATGTCAATATCAAACCAAACAAGCTAAATTAGGCAGAAACATACAGAACGAAAACAAGAAATATGTTGCGCTGAAAGATATGCCCATCTAGGAGCTGGTTAGGAAACCACGTTTGGGATAAAGGTGTATTTATTCGTATAATTCATCATAATACAACCTGTAGCCGCCTCTATAGTGCAGTGGTAGCTTGTCTGCCTCATATTCGGAATTAAGGTGGACTACTCAGATTAGGTTTTTCAGAGAAGACCAATATATAAATAAATTAAGCCTGATAAATTATAAATTAGGCTAGTCTACATGGTAATTTAGTAACAGGCAGCCAATATTCTATCTCTCATTTCACTAACTTACTGTGGTCTTTCGCTTTCATATTGTCCAGTCTTCCTCATAAATTTAGACGATGAGGGCGTGAACTTGATTTTCGGTAACCCTAAGACAGTCTGTTCCAGTTGGGATGATTGCAAAAAGAGCAGCAAGTTATTCGCGATTCACAGGGGTATATCTGCAATGTGCAATGCAAGGCGAAGCTATCGTCATGGCTGAATCTGCTGTCGGAATGAACTGCCGGGAACCACAATCCTTATGATATGGCCTTTGCTCACTGCCATATTGGTTATCATGCTACCCTCCAGCTTGGCTCCAAGAAGTATGACTGGGTATGCACGAGCACTCTAACAAGTCGAGTTGGAACAGAATCTCCTTTTATGCAAGGACAGGAAATGAAATACTAAAAAGTCTTAGGTTAACGCGATGAGAACCACGACGTACTATATGACTGATGATTTCCCTAATGGCTTTCTAGACCCCTTAGTTACCGTGCGTGATTGCTCTTTAAGGGTGTTTCATAAATTATTCCGAAATGGTTCATTTCATTTTCATGTGAGAACGGATGTTTCATAGACCTTTCGGCGAAAATTTAATTTTAACCCATTTGCGTTTAAAAAGAACCTGTTCCTAAGGTAAAATCGCCCTCTATTGCTTGATGATAAATCTCTTTAGGAGTGTTGTGGGGTTTAGTACACTCGTAACGGAAGTGGGTTTATTTTGCGTACGAATTTTAGCAAATAGTTCACAATAAACAACATAAGCGAGCTTATGAACGTACATTTTCGCTAGCCATGTAGCATTATAATAGAAGTAATAGTGGCGAAGTTGAAGATCCTGTTTGCACGGCAATTAGAAAATATTTTACTACGTTAACTTGATTTTCAGGTTCACATTCATGAGAATCCCAAACGCCTGCATGTGGGATTTGCAATATACGAAGCTTCGTCTGGGCGGGTATTCTCCGGGTCCTCCAGCTTACCCGCCATTCATTCCATCAATTGCACCATCATCACCTTTCCTATCATTTATTTCGCTTGCACTTCATATAACCCACTTCCTCTCGCTTATGCCTGGCTACGGGCCGATCGCTCGTTTCAGGTTCTCCATTCATTGGTTTCGTGCCCTTGGCTCCCCAACAGGCTTCTGACCCCCATGCATCCGCTTGTAAGCCCTAGGGGAGTGTCGTTTCTAAATACGGTGAGGGTAAGCGGACTTCGAACAAACGAATATTCATGCGAGCTTCAAACAGACTGGCCCACAAAACAGTTAAACTACACAGCAGTTTTCTGTAGTCAAGCATGTTAAGGTGTTATGTGTTTGCATTCTTTAACAGGGACAGCGGGTTCGAGTCTCGCCATTAACGAGTACTTGCACCAAAAATGCAAACATTAACTACAATAAGAGCTCCTGAGCCTTCTATTCCACGGACGACTGGACCTCCCCGTCGATTGCCTGTCCCTTTGTGAACGGATGAATGCCAGAATGCCATTATTGCTCGCAGATGTGCTCTCAGAGCTTTCCAGCGTTGCCCTACTCACTATAATGTTAGACAATATAAAGAGCTGCGTGCCCTATCTAGGAAAACTACTCGTATTAAGTACAGGAAGAAGTCATCATGAAGAAAGCTTGTAGCATCTTTTACTCGACATACCCCTTCCTCTGTTGTATAGGATAATTTAAGGCGTGTGCCCGGAAAAGCGACCCATTTACCTATATCCGGTCTGAAGATACTTACCGGCACTATGGTTGATACGTTTGAAGTGGCTAATACTCTTGGCAGTGCTTTCGTTCAAGTGTCTAGCTCAGAGAGCTAGTCCTCTTAAAGCTCAGGTGGAATCGCACGGGTTTTTCTCCCGCTCCTTTTCACCATGGCAGAGATAGACCATGCACTTTCATCTTCGCGAAACTCTGAACCAGGTCCAGATGGTATCCACGTCCAAAAGTTGCAACATTTTTCTCCTGAAGCTAACGCTTTCCTGCTCGAAGTCTATAATCGTATCCGGATGAATGCCATTTTCCCAAATCAGTGGCGGGAGGCCACTATCATATCCATTTTGAAAACTAGAAAGGACCATCACCTTCCTTCCAGTTACTGTCCTAATTCCCTCACCAGTTGCGTCTACAAGGTGATGGAACGCATGGTCAACGGACGTTTGGTATGGTGGTTGGAATCGCACAATCTTCTGACCAACATCCAATGTGGTTTTCGAAGGCGTCGTTCAGCGGTTGACCATCTTGTATCGCTATCGACACCGATCATGAACGGCTCTTTTCAGAATTGTCAGACGGTTAGGATATTTTTTTGATTTCGAGGTGGCTTATGATACGTGTTGGTGGGCAAAGGATTTTACGTTCCGTCCTCAACTGGAATATACGAGGACGCTTACCGTTGTTCATTCAAGACTTTCTAAGGGAGCACGTTTTCCGAGCAATGGTTTGCTCGGTTTTACTAACAATTTTATTCAAGAGAACGGTGTGCCGCAAAGCTCGGTAATAAGCGTGACGCTGTTTGCTATAGCGATTAATTTCATATAGCTATATGTTCACCCAGATGTGTCGTCCTCGTTATTCGTGGACGACTTTGCTATCCTCTGTACTTCACAGTGTACGCCGTTTTTGGAAGAGCGTCTCCAGTGGTGTTTGGACAATCTCTATGATTCGAGATCGAAAAACGGCTTCCGTTTCTCACCAGAGAAGACATTCTGCGTTAATTTCTGGCGCCGAAGGTAGCGAATGGCACATACCCTTTATCTCGGGCCAGATTTACTTCCCTTCGCAGATAAAAGTGAGATTTCTGCGGTTGATATTTGATCGGAAACTATGCTGCTCACCTAATATAGCACAGCTTAGAGTGATGTGACCGTTCTCTGAATATTTTAGGGATACTAAGCGGCAAATCCTGGGGAGCGGATCGTACAGTACTGCTGCGTCTTTATCGTGCACTGATCCGATCAAAGTTAGACTACGGATATATTGTTGCGGAGAAAGTTAGATACTATCCACAATCGGGGCATCCGGGTGGCTGTTTGAGTTTTTCCAACTAGCCCAGTTGTGAGCCTCTATGCCGAATTCGCCGAACTGCCTCAGTGCTGTCGGCGGGATGTTCTTCTATCTAACTATGCCTGTAGGTTGAAGTGCATAACTGGGCATCCATCGTTTACTCCCTGTTTTTGATTCTGGATTGGACGACCGCTATAGAAACCTCTCACGTTGTCCAACGCCTGCAGGATTTCGCTTCCGGGAGCTGCTTCGAACGCACGGTCTTGAAATTCCTCACATTTTTTCAAAGTGGGAGAGGGTGCACCCACCTTGATTAAATGCTTCCTCACACGTAGATCTCGGGATGACGGCCTAAGCGAAATATTCTGCGCCTATGTTTAGTATCCGTTGTGTTTTTTGTTATAATTGCTATGAAAATACAGTGGCCGCATATATATATATATACATACCGATGGCAGCAAGCGCGCCGATGGAGTTGGATGTGCCTTTTTCACTGGAACCAAACCATTTGCTTTTGGTTTGCCGAGTAGCACATCAATTTATTCTGCAGAGATGTTTGCTATCTATCGAGCTCTTCTACATATTCGTCGTCGAAACCTGGGAGACTGCCTTATTGTGAGTGATTCCCTTAGTGCACTTCAGAGCCTTCGTGAGCTGTACAGTTACCATCCTCTAGTGCAGATCATTCAGGATATCCTCCACATATTGCATGCTTCGGGTGTAAATGTGGAGTGCGTCTAGGTTCCTGGGCACGATGGTTTGCCTGGGAATGAACTGGCGTATTTGGCTGCAAGAAAGGTATTCACTGCGCCCAGTGTTTCCACTATCTTTGTCATGGCCGAAGACAAAGTTTTACGATGAATTGTACGTTAATTTCGAGGTGGCATGGGGAGTGGGACGCTCTTCGTGGCAACAAACTTAGGGAGGTGAAGGAGCTCCCTGTACACTGGGTGACTCCCTGACGTCTATCTCGTCGTGAGGAGGTTATTTTGGGTAGATTTTGTATGGGCCACTGTATTTTTAGTCACAGCCACTTATTTCAGAGGGAACCTCCACCTGTCTGTCCTCTCTGCGGCGAGGTGTTTTCAGTCCGACATGTGTTTGTAGAGAGCGCTTGTCTAGCACTATTACGAGCCACTCTACAACTGCCAACTAGGCTTTGGGAGGTCCTAGCCGATGATCCCGGAGCGGTGGATAAGATTTTTAATTTTTTATCCAAAATGACATATACCTTAAGCATCTAGTTGAATTACATGTGGTTTTTTTTTTAAAATATTTTACGTCTTTTACACTTTACGACACTATTGTTTTATGTTCCCTTTTGTTTTAGCTCTTTTAGTGGTCATAATTTTATCCCAGCTGTGGTTTCAGGGCTGGACAGTTATTTTATCTTGATTTCAGTTCCTTATATTGCGTTTTATCTCTTGTTTTAGCTCTTTTGATTGAGATTCCTCTGAAGATTCCTTTAAGCATCTCAGGTGTTTTAACTCCTCAGTTTTATGTTAAGTGCACTGATAACCTAGCAATTGAGCGCACTTAAACCCCATTTATCATCATCCCAATTCTGTGGAAGCAAACCTGTCGCATGATTGTCCAGGTAAAACGTTTCTCTTAACCCCTGAAAAGAGGAGAGGGGTTAATGATTGTAATTTAAACGCTTGTTTAATGATTCATTTTGTCTGCTGTGAACTGCCGGTATTAACAAAGAAAATGTTCTACTGCTGGTTACGGCTAGGGCTTTTTATATGAAGAAGGCTGTCACACGAATGCAGCAATCATATTCACATTAAAGCTTTTCACCTCTCCACAAAATTATCCTCACCGCCCTGCGGAAAGAATTCGAGCCTGTATTCCGGTCCTTGATACTTCTTTAGCCAATGTGAGAAAGATTCTTAATAGATGCCTCTCAAGAATAAAATTATTTAAGCAGATGATACCTAGAATTTCTTTGCCTCTATAACCAATTATAATTCACAGGAAACGTGGTACGGGCTGTGGAACACTCAGTTCAGAATTAAGAAAAATTTGTTATCATAATTAATTCCTATGACAAGAGCAAATTGCCGTTGTACGCGCAGTAAAGGAAATTATTTCACAATTTAGTTTGAAGATACTTCCTATATTCAGAATCGTTTTCAGTAATATTGTAGCTACATTAGAATATATTTACAAGCATCTTCACTAAACATACCAGAAGCTTTTGAGGCAGTAGAACAGGTTTCAAAAAACCTAGTGGAGTAAAACCTGGAACTGTTAAGAAAAGGACACCAAGGCAAATCTTAAAGTATTATAGAGAATAATTAAGGGTACACAGAAATGTATACAACGACGGGCGCAATACGGAGGCAAGAAATTTCAAGCAAATCTTCGTTCTTTATTTGCGCCTACTACGTCGAGTGATATGAAGTAAATAAAAAAAAGTATCTTTATGCTAATCGCATGCAACTCATGTTCCAAGTATTTAGAAAAGACACTGTGACATATTGTAAAACACCTGAATTGAAACAAAACCAATGCAACTGAGGTTCTCGTATATTAATAGCTTAATTAAATAATGAACCTAATTTATTGCACACTGTCAATAACTAAACTTCATTGCTATTTTCCGATGCTCTTTAATACGCTATGTTGAAGGGTGGTGTTATTCCTTCAACTGTTTATTATATTTGTTTGCAGAGAACACTGGAAGGTCGCAGTATATTTTACATCTTCTCTATCCCCAACCCTCGGTGGGATCCAAACGTAATGTTCTACTTATTAAAATGGCTTTGCCCGGCTATGCGAGAGGGTGGTGAGTGAAGTGCCATTTCACTTATTTTTTACAATAAATATTGCAATACTGCTCTATTTTATTCTAAAAGCCATTGATTAGGTAAGGTCATAAAAATAAGTTTGTTACGCCAGTAAAGCTTCTCCTTCATCATTGCAAAAATATCTGGACAGTATGGTGTGTTTATGTAAAACTACAATGAAAACATTATGGTAGGAGCCTATTTCCAGGCCACGGTTGCAGCTGTGTCTGCAAAGCCTGCCTTTTGCTGCCTAGCGGTAATTGGAAACAGGGAGAAAAGTTTGATTTGATCTTCGATAGGTGATGCTCTTTTGCCACAAAATAACCCATGCATCTTACCCACATATTATTTCTTATGAGAAGAAGAGATGACAAGAGATGTCTGCCACGTATTCACAAGTGTCAGTGGCCACCTAATAGCTTCTACTAGGGTCTTACTAATACCAGAAACCAATATTTTAGGTTCACCTTGTGTGCAAAAAGTGAAAGGGTTCTAATTCGAATTCATCAACCTATAAAACCTTTTAAGCAATTCATGCGCTTTTTACATTATTATTATTATTAATATTATTATTATTAATATTATTATTATTATTATTATTATTATTATTATAAATATTATTATTATTACTATCATCATTAATATTATTATTTTATTATCATTATGTTTATTATATATATATATATATTATCATTATTATCATTGATATCAACATCATTTTACTATTATTATTAGTATTATTGTTATTATTATGATTATTAATATGATTAATATTATCATTATTAAAATCTGTGGCAAAAACGGAAAGTTAAAAACAAGATGAAACCAGTCAGGGTAAAACAGTAGCTAAACCGTGTGTAAAAAGCCAACTAAAACAACAACCAATGATGAGCAATAATCCAAATGGGGCTAAAATAGGCACAAAATGCTGCTAAAACGAAGCATTCAATATAAAAGATAAAAGCGATACATTTAAAAAAAAAACAGGTTGTGGCCTCCAAATATATAAAAACAACTACACGCACAGTGTGAAAATTACATTTGCTAAAAAGTTAAAAAGTCTATTTACCGGTCTGTTATCGTCTGCCAAAACCTCTGCTATACTTGTCTGCGGTTGCAGGGTTGTGAGAAGGTGTGCTATATGGAACACACTCTAGCAACACGTGACGGATGGTCAGCGACTCCCCACAGAGCAGAGAGATAGGTGGAGGCTCCTTTACAAACAGATACCTATGTGTAAAATAACAGTGGCCAATGCGCTTTTGAACCAACATAACCTCTTCTCGTCGAGATATGCGTGAGGAGGTTATTCAGTGTATGGGGAGCTCCTTTACCTCCCTAAGTTTCTTCTCGCGGAAAGCTGACCACTCGGCATACCAGGACGAAAACACCGCTCTCCGGACAACAAGCTTAAAATCGTCAGATGTTACGCACGTAACTGTTACACTATATTCGGTGACCACGCTCTTCGCTGCCAAATCCGCAAGTTCATCCCCGGCAATCCTTTGTGTCCAGGAACCCTTGCACACGTCACATTAACGCCAGAGGCGTATAAAATGTGGAGGGTATCCTGGATGCGCTGTACGAGAGGATAGTAGTTGCACAAATGCTCTGAAGGGCACTAAGGGAATCACTGAATAAAAGGCAGTCACTCCAATTTCGACAACGAGCGTAGAGAAGGGCACGGTGTATGGCATACAGCTCTGCACAGTAAACAGATGTGCTGTTAGGTAAACCGAAAGTGGAGGGTGTGGTCCCACATAAAACGCACATACAACGCCGTCGTTACACTTACTACCATCCGTGTAAATACGAATGTGGCCACTGTATTTCGATAAAAATTCTAAGAATTTAGAGCGGATACTAGACACAGGCATGGCAGATATTGCGTAAGCTGGCATCCCGAGATCTAAATGGGAGCAAGCACGCAAATAAGATGGGTGCACCTTATCCCCCTTGGGAAACATGCTAGGAAGTCTGATATCGTGTTTCCGAAGCAGCTCTCAGAAATGGAAACCTGCCGGCCTTGGACTAAGGGAGAGGTTCCGATAACGGTCGTCCTTCTCGATGGAGAAAAAACTGGTAGACGTTGGATGCGCAGGGAAGGACTTCAGCCCACAGCCATAATTGGCTAATAGAGCATCCCGCCGACATCTCAAAGGAGGTTCTGCCGATTTGGCGTAGAGGCTTACGACTGGTCTGGTAGGAAATGCACCAAAAGCCACACGGATGTCTTGATTATGGACCTATCTAGTCGTCTCAGCGCAGATGGTCAGGCTGAGGAATACACAATGCATCCATAGTCTGGGTTGGAACGGATCAGTGCACGATCGGAGAAGCACTGTTCGATCGGCTCCCCAAGATTTACCACTTAATATCCGTAAAATATTCAGAGAACGGTCTCAGCGTACTTTGAGCTGTGCTATATGTGGTGACCAGCAGAGTTTGCGATCGAATATTAACCCCAAGAATATCGCTTCATCAGCGAAGGGAAGTAAATCATGCCCAAGCCGAAAAGAAGGCGCCAATCGCCACCAAGAGCACCAAAAGCTAACGCAGACAGACTTCTCAGCTGAGAAACGAAAGTCGTTTTTCGATCTCCAACTATAAAGATTGTCCAAACACCGCTGGAAATGGCGTTCCAAAAAAAGACGTACGTTGAGAAGCATCAAAGATGGCAAAGTCGTCTACGAATAAGCAGGACGGGAAACCTGTCGGACACACTGAGATATAAAATTAATCGCTAAAGCAAACAGCGTCACGCTTAGAATCGATCCCTGTGGTAAGCCGTTCTCTTGAGTAAAAAGGTTATAAAATATCGAGCCGACCCTCACTCGAAAAACGCGGTCTCTTATAAACCCCTGAATAAATAACGGTAGACGTACAAGTATATTCCAGCTGAGGAGGGAAGTTAAGATCCCTGCTCACCAATACGTATCATAAGCCTTCTCGAGGTCAGAAAATATCCCGACTGTTTTACACTTCTTTAGGCAGCTATTCATGATCTGCGTCGACAGCGATACAAGGGTCTGTTGCTGACCGACGTCAGGGAAAACCGCACTGGATGTTTATCAGTAAAATTGTGGGATTCCAGCCACCACACCAAACGTCCATTTACCATGCGTGCCACCACCTTACAAACGCAACTGATGAGGGAAATAGGACGGTAGCTGGACGGAAGATCACGGTCCTTTCCAGGTTTAAGTATAGGTGTAACGGTGGCCTCCCGCCACTTGTCGGGAAAAGTGGCTTCAACATAGATATGATTGTAGACCTCGAGAAGGAAAGCCTTACCCGTAGCAGAGAAATGTTGCAGCATTGGACATGGATGCCATTGGAACTGGTGCAGAGTGTCGCGAAAATGAAAGTCGATGGTTTAACTCAGCTATGGTGAAGAGTCGGTTTGAAGCCTCAAGGTTTCCTGAAATAAAGGAGAATCCTTGTGATTACACCTGAGCCTTAAAGGCAAGAAACACAGGGGAACAATGGCCTGAGCTAGACACCTGAGCAAAAGCAATACCGAAAAGCGTTCTCCACGGCAAATGTATCAACAACAGCTCCAGCAGGTGTTTTGAGACCGGCAAACAACCAATAACATTTCAAGCTCTGGGCGATGTGGACGAAGACCGCGTATGTTTCACGGTAGGACAGCCATGGTGGATAGTATGGGATAAGATTTAAATCGAAAGATGTTTCTGCATATTCGGCAGTGCTGGTTGGTTCAATTTGTTTTTTTAGGTGTAGGACTGACACTATTTTCAGGAGCACGATCCTGCCGCTTCCTCAATGTCCGTCTGCCAATGGCGGCAGAGTCCTCTTGGTCCATGTCCTCCACGGGGGAGGAGCACCTCTTTCAAATAGAGAATTCCCTTTCGAGAACCGATTAAAGGTGTTGATCGACACAGATGGTCGTCGCCGATCAGTACTCCCCCCTGAAGATTCCTCCGAAGAGGATCGACGTGGAGATTGGCGTGGACTATCTCTTTCCTTGGTTGTTTTGGGATGGGATTTAACACTCTCTTTCAGGAAGTCGGTCCTAACACACCTTCTCTTAAATGTTTTCGCTGGAGCAGAATACGCAACGGATGAGCCGGTCTTGGTGCCCGAAGTCGAAGGTTTAGGAGGCAATTTATCTGGACTCCGCTGAACATTGGCAGAGCTAGCAGATGTTATTGCCGATGTAGGCTTAGAAGTGGAGGACTTTGGATGTTGCGTGGCGGTGAGAACCCTTTCAGAAATTGTTGCCCCGTTTATATTGCAAATTTGTGTAGCAATTTCCCCACGCGGTACCGAGTTAGCTGTAACGGAACTGTAGGTACCGAAGCATTGGACGGAGGCGAAAACGCAGGAGCTTACGGGCTTCTGAGAAGGACAGCTTCCCCGTATCCGTATCGCCTGGATCGCCCTCTCCTCCGTAAAACGGGAGCTATCTCGGGAACTAGATGGGTGTGTCCCTCTGCAATTCACGCAAGGTGGAGTGGCAGAAGAAGCTCCATCGTCCGATGCCTTTCCACATAGAGCACATGTAGGATGACCAGTAGAAAACTCGCTGGTGTGCCCAAACCTCTGACATTTGTAATATCTGAGTGGGTTGTGAATATAGGGCCTAACTTTGATGGTTTCATACCCTGCCTTAATCCTTTGAGGGAGATCCACCCGATCAAAGGTAAGGAACAGAGTATGGGTAGGAACAAATTCACCATTAACTTTCCGCTGAAGCCTATAAACAGATGTTACGCCCTCGTTTGTCAGATCCTCTTGAAGCTCCTCATTGGTCATACCGTCCAATGCGCGGGTGGTGGTAGCAGCACCACGCGAGGAGTTCAAGGTCTTGTGGTGCTCCACCTTAATCGGGTAACTGCCTAACATTTTGGCTTTGAGTAGCTTTCCTGCCTGGGACGCCGTAAATGTTTCTACCAGGAGGGTACCGTTGCGTGTTTTAACATAAAAGTGTACCGGACCAGCAATTTATTCAAGACCCTTTTGTACAGCAAAAGGGCTCTCGGAAGTATATGTCCGACCTTCCTCTGTCCTTGTTATTACTAAGTAGCGAGGACCACTAACCTTGACTACTTTTTTTTCCACTAACTATTTTATATTTAGGTTTTATGTTTGCCATAAGGATTGTATTAAATTTTATCCCCCAGATCTCCACACCCACCACGGAGCCCAACAAGGGGTCACCCCACTGGGGTGAGAGGGCTACACAGGGAATATAGCCGGCTCGCCGTCCCACTCACCCTGGAGTTCGGTATAAAACCTTGTCCTGACCGATTGACTAGGAATGGGTTAGTCCATAGCCTCCCGTTTAGGCGAAGCAGAAACCAAAGCGGTGTATTAAGCTGCTCACCCTCCCCAGTTACTGAAGATCGGAAGCCCAGGCTCAGATGCGCAACCCTCAATCAAACTGGATATTCCTTTTCACCGACACGGGTCTCCACGCATGGCCTACACGTGGGTGGGCACTTTGACCTACTTGACTCCCTCATCACTCTGAGGTTGCCCACAGAGAGAGTCAAGGTTGGCTCGGGACCCCGAGTGCGCCTAATCCGTACCAACCGTAGTAGGTCCCTGGAGGGAATTCTTCGGGTGTTTGATTATTTAAAGGAAAAGAAAAAAAAGTCGCAGTGATTCGTTCATTGTTAGTGAACTTCAAAGAGTAATGGCGTAATTAGGCGTACATTTTTAGATTAAGAAAAGAATGTAAAAAGGTCCCATCACCACACCGCGGAAGAGAAGGCAAACGGGGCATACTACAAAACCAGAAGGGAGATGAAATATAATGATTCTGTACGCAGTGCTATACGAGTCAAATTTCATGAATTTCTATTTCAAAATATTCCACCTACAATTCTGTCCCAGCTAAAAAGGGTCAATGCTGATGTAGACTTATTACAAATTTTAAATATTAAACCCTTTATCGCTTATCGAAGGAAATGGGATTGATTTTCAAAAGACAGGAAATAAATTACTTATGATTGAGAGAAATTATATTATAGTAAGGCGACATTCCTATTTACGGAAAATAAAACAATCCAGGAAAGAGGAATAGAAAATTTGTACCTTGATGCAAGTTGGGTATATGTAGGGCACATTGTGTCAAAAGTTTGGAAGGATAAGACTATAAAAGCTACTAAAGAAGCGCTTTTGGCCGGGTTATCCACTAGTCTTAAATAACTTACTGCTCGAGGACCACGATTTGTAATATCGATGCCGGTGGTACGATGGGATTTGTACATGCACAAAATTTGTTTCCTTGGCGAAAAAAGTTCTGCTGATTACCATGATGAAATGGATAGCAATAGATGAGAGTAGTGGTTCAGGAACCAACTATTGTCCAATACAGAACCAAGAACTATCGTTTTTATGGACAATGCCTCCTACCACGGTTGAAAAGTTGAGACTATCCCCATTATAGAAACCCGTAAGGAAGACATATACATTGGCTGGTATCAAAACATATCCCCTATCCGAATGATTGCCTTAAAAGAGAATTGCTGGCTATTGTAAATTCTGTACGAGATAAATATAGTTCCGCTATTATAGACTTGATTGCAGAAGAACATGGAGTAACAGTTTCAGATTGCCTCCATAGCATAGTGAATTAACCCCTATAGAAATAGTATGGAGTCAGGTAAAGGGACATGTGGGGCGACATAGCACTATATTTAAGCAAAAGGAGATGGAATGTTTAGCAGACAATTCTTTTGAATTAGTCACCCAATATCCGTGGTTAAATCACTGCAAACACGATTAAGGAATAGAAGACGATATGTGAAAAGCAGATCACCTACAACCTCTAACCATTAGGTTAACCAGAAGTTCCTCCAGCAATGACTCCAGTACTTGTGGGGACAGTGAAAGGCCAACCGGGACTCCTCTTTGGGTGTTGAACCCATGTCCGACTAACGCAACATTAAATATTAAATGTATTATATTTAGGTGTAACTGTGAGGCATAAATGTATTTCACTAGGAATTATCTGCAAAATATACAATAGTTATTAACCTAATAAAACGGTAACAGTGTAACTACAAAAATGAATGCAATGATCAAATAATAATAATAATAATAATAATAATAGCAATAATAATCAAAATAATAATATTAATGATAATAAAATAATAACATTAATAATAATAGTAATAATAATAGCAACAACAACAATGATATAATGTGAACGAAAGCGCAGTAACCGCGGCGGGGGAACATACGTGGCAACGCTACGCAGATTCTCCATAAGAACCCTTGTGCCTTCATGACGTGAAAACTTCTATAGTTGTAGTAGTAGCAACTTCACTATAGCCTCGAAGCAGGTAGTTTATGGAAGTAAGTAATCTTCATACAATCCAAGCTTGAGTTGGTTGTTGTCATGGCAATCAGTGCAGCTTAACATACCACAGCCGAGAGCAGCTACACCCAGCTCTTTGCCTAATCATGGAGTCCTTAGTGACGTTACCATTCCGCTTGCTTTTTTTTTTTCTTCTTCTTCTTATTCTTACTATTTGCTGCAGCGGAAACATTTTAGAATGGGAGATTTCCCTCTCAAATTAGCGATTCGTATAATTATTTTCCTACATGTGAATAGCAGATTGTTCCCTTTTCACGAAGAGGAGGGGATATGGAAAGAAGACAGGTTTTCTCTTTACTGAGGTTGACCGAAATGTCTGAGCGGGTTAAAAAACGCCCAGATAATTTACAGTCTTTCTTTCTTTCTTTTTCTCTCTTTCTTTCTGTCTTTCTTCCTTCCTTTCTTTCTTTCTTTCTTTCTTTCTTTTTCTCTTCCCTTTTCCATTAGGAGAGAGGACGTGTTCATTGTAATTGTTACCGTAATAATAAATTGTCGTTTATTATCCGTCTTTCAGCTTTTGGTGTTTATAAATGGATTCGTTACGAAAAGAAAAGGAATTTATAAACAGTTCTTTGATAATTACCTATGCCATTGTAAAGGTATCTCTCACATGCTGGCTGAATTCATATTTGTGGCTACTCAGCTGTATTAGATGAAAAAGGCCTGGTCGGAAGCTTAGTAATAGCGTCGTTAAATAAGCGTAAAATGCAGTTGTTACCTTGTTAGGTAGCCAACATTATTAGCGAGTAGCCATCAGTAAACTTTCTAGTTATTTTACACCAGAATACAAAATAATAAAACCTAGGATGCAGAAAATATAACTTTGTAAAGCTGCCTTATGGTTTAATTCACAGTAAATACATCTTTCGAAGGATGGGAGACAGCTTTATAGATGGATGGATGGATGAATGGATGGATGCACGGGCGGACGGACATGTGGGTGGGTGGATGGATGGAAGCATAGGCAACCAGGTAGGTAGGTAGTTGGGTGGAAGTAATTGGGTTGGTATCTAGGTTACTGGGTGGGTGAATGTAAGTGGATAAATAGGTAGGTGCGTGGGTTGGTAAGGTGAGTAGGTAGAAGCATGGGGTAGGTGGGTGGGTAGGGAGATCGGTCGGCAGTTGGATTGGTAGGTAAGTATGTAAGTAGATTTTGGCAAATGTCTTCTTTTTGCCGCTAGGAATAAAATTTCAAATTACATCGCTTGATCTTGTATACTAGGAATTGGCATATCAATAAAACACAAGCCAGCACAAAGATTAAATACATGTATGGCAATAGTAGGCAGTATTTTATGTATGCGCTCTGGTCACAGCATACTATTTGACTAATGATATATATAATATTTTCTATGCTTTATGTTAGTAGTTTCTTGGTCTCCACAGAGCAGAATCCTTTTAAGTATAGCCAGCCACACTGAAAATGTGTAAAGTTTGTTTTCCTAATCATTATTCAAATAGGCCGGTTAAATGTAGACACAGTGAAGCTTATAATAACTGTTCAACATCATTCCAGAAACCAAAATACTCCGAACTTTACATCCACTTCAGGGCAAAATAAACAGAAAATAAATAGATACAACAAAGAAGAACTGGTATTCAAACAACATTATGTAAGTGAGCCATAACAACTAGGCTAGAATAACAGAAACATTATAGTGGTGAAAGGTGTAAAGGTCAAAGCTATGCCTCTCTACTTATACTGTGTATCGGTGAACACTAGAGAAGTGAAAAAACAACAACAACAAAGCAGCATGTTTCCTTCTGAATCATTATTAATATTGGAAAGCTATAATGTGACTAAGGACTGATATGCCTTAGCCGGCATTTGAACCACGGATCTCCCGGTTTCCGTCGAGTTACTCTAGTTCCTGTGCTCTACTGGTCTCGTGAGGAAAGAAAACATTGACATGGGAATAATTTTTTCTTAAATGCAAATAAAATGTCTTAATACGCATCACGCATAATTATGTAAAGTTTACAAATCCTCAGTATGGACCTGGAAGAAATCTTGGTTTTAGCTTGAAGTGAAATTGTCCTCTTTTTCTGCCTATGGTCAAATTGTGTAGTCAACACGTAAAAGAAGAACTTACTAAACATTAATTGGGGCTACTAACAACTTGATTACCGCACGTTTTTCGTGGCACTAGTGACACACTAACGTTACTAGAAAACGTCGTACTACCTTCTTTCGGAAATACAGTCTAGCAACATGTAATTTTTATTGTTCCAGTATATGCAATAGATATGCAAAACGTTCCGGAACAAGGAAAACATAAGGGTATTATTTTTAATTACCATTACTCTAGCCTACATTTACCACATACACAAAAATGAGACATATATGGAATGTATATTGTTCCAAAATACGAGTAGTATACAGTACACAAACATATTGTATTTACGTCTACTACATATACCTAATATACAAACTTAAGGCACATACATCGGACATTTGTACTATTCCAAGACATAAAGTACAGAATACAAATAAAAGCTGTTTGTGTTCCACATGGAGGCCACTATTGGTGCCAGCTTCATTCCGGTTCATGATTAGCTATTTCACTCAACAATATATGAACAGCGGTCAGGCCCATTTATGAGAGAATCATATTCACTAATGAAACATTGAAACTATCAATCCCTTATAAAACAGCGCATGTGGAATAATTTCAAACTTTGAAGTAACTTCTATACCATATTTTGGAGCAGAAGGTGTGGTTAATTTTGGAAATGTACTGTATAGTCCACGAGAAAGAATCTGACATGCGTCATTCATGTGACTTTCACTACAAACTTTTGTTACAACGGATTATTCCTGTATCTACATCGTAGTAATTGGGATGAACTTTATTAGAAATAGTTGTGTTGGTTCCTACTAAGAAGAAGGGATATAAAAAAATACACTAGACTAAAGCGACATTCAAATCTTACAAAAGTCGGTCGCTACGTGAAACAATCGAATTTCGATTCGCTCTGCACAACTAGGAGTACAACAAAAGAGATATGTATCGAAAGACGACTTCCCGTTCGAGAAAAGTTTAAATAATATAAAACCGAAACCACTAACAAGGAATATCTCCGAAACGGTTAGCTCCAAAACAAAAATATATGGTAAAAAGTATTTTTAATGAGATCTGAATTTTTGTACGTAAAGTTTTTATCAATCTATTACGGCTTACCAGCTACGCAAAATTCATCCAGAATGAAGAGGTCTTCAGAGGCTATTGCCACAAAATTCGAGATATACATTTTATTTGCCATGCAAATATCTTTAATATACGGTATTACGATCAAAATCGTTAAAGTTATATTTGAGAGAAGCAACATTTTTAAAAAAATGATCCATGGAAAAGGTAGTTTTGGGAGAGAAGATTTTCTTGAAAATCTTCATATGCCATCCTTAAAGGTACTAAACTTAAATAACAAATTTAATATTTAACGGTCTTTTCGTTTTTCAGCTATGTGGCCACAAGCGCGCGCGCACACACATACACAGACTGACACACACGCTCTGATGTTTTTCTAAAAGTGTTTTTTTATTCATGAGTCCTGAAAACCTGTATTTCCGGTGACATCGAGGTATCAAATTTTTGGGTGAATACAATACCTTGCCTATACACTTTGCTCATAGTACGCGTAGAGAAAGTAAAAGCTTTGTGACTGCGTGGAGAATGTGCCGACACTTTCCGATATGTGCGGTACATTCATTTGAATGCTGAAAGTCATACTCAAAGAATTAGCTTAAGGATATACTCACGGTATTGCGTAATGGTTATATGTCAACTTCTATAGATTTACTCTCCTAATAAAGTTACACTTACGTTTAGCCTGTAGCGGGTATGACCTAAGTTCGATCTACAAATTAGTTGCGTTTCTTGGATAAGGTTTTTTCGAGGTTTCCCTTACTCTTTAAGACAGATATCTAGAATTCTCAATCCGGGCTCATTTAAATCTCATTCGACATTTGTAAGTAACTGGTTGGTACCCTAAACATAGGCCTGAAACATTTCCTTCCCAAATCGCTTAATAGCATACATCACGATGTCCACTGCTTGTGGTGTCACTTGTAGCAATAATGGGCGCTAGAATCTACTGAAAATTAAAAAGAACTCGTTACTCGCAGATTTCACAGTTTCTGCACCTAATTGTTCTAACGGACGTTAAAACCCTACAAAACTCTAGTATGCTACTAAAAGTGCATATGTGATTAGAAAATGCTGGAAAACACAAGTTCTCAAGTCTCAATTATAACATTTTATGATGTATGCCTCAAATTGGGTCTTCTATTTAAATTGGTAAACACGTATTTTGAGCTTTATTTATATTAGTTCATGTAGTTTTATTATTAACTCAAGCAACTAGGTTTAAAGTTGTGTGCCTTATATTTAACATTACCCTAGGGAAAACCATGTTTTAAGTACCTCTATATGATTTTTCGAATATGTTTCATTTAATCTTGCGGTATAGATATATAGATAAATGACTCGCTTCACCCAATATAACGCAAAGAGTTCTATTATAAAACTTCACCACTCTATAAAATAGAAGTATTTTAACTTACCAATTCTGTTTTCGCCCGCCGTCATCCCTGTATATGGTTTGTGAGATGAACTAAGAATTTGATCATCCACAGCTCTCCCCAAATTAGCAAAAGCAATTAAAGATAAAAGGAAAGCGACCTTCCACATGATAACGCGATACGTCAGATACTCAGCAAAAGCACAAGATGTCGTATAAGCGTACCGTTGTGGAGAAGAAATAAAAGTTAAATTTCACTAGGGTTCTACAATATAAACCTCGAGAAGTCGCGGATAGTAAGCAGGAAAATGTGAAGTAACACAGCATTAGATTTGAATTGCTTGTAACGGTATCATTTTACGCTCTACCTCTCCTGTGCATATATGCGGCACATGTATGTCTCAGTAGCATTTTGCGTTTTATCAACTGGTTATTAGTCATGCCAACTTCTTTTTACATGATTGATGTACATCATCTTAGAAGTCAGCCTACTGAAAGTACGAGTTGCATCATTTATGCACAAAATGAGCACAGGCAGCCAATGTAGTTAGGACGCCAGATTATCAACCGGAGATCAGCGGGCCAAATCATGTCAGGATGGTTCTCCCTGACTGACAATGAAGCTTTCTCCAGGTTTCCTTTTGCCTTCCTGAAAATTCCAGTAAAAAGCATAGTCTTGGAGCATTTCTTCCCAAATTTCCTTTCCAGATTACCATGTCATTTCATGCTTCACTAGTGGCACAGTCTATGGTGCCGTATGAAATAACGGCGGACGTTAAACACTACGAGGGTCGGCTGATAAGTACTGGGCCTCTTAATGAAAATAAATTTTATTTTTTTTTGCTCTATTTCTCAACATAATCTCCAGAAAGAATAATACATTTATCATATCGGTATTCTGATTTAATTAAACCATGTCTGTAGTGCGATTTATCAAGGCTCTCAAAAAAAAAAAAAAACTGTTTACCGCATCAATGACCTCGTTTCTGCGAAATCTTCCTCCTCCAAGAAATTGTTTGAAGTTTGGGAATAGGTGATAGTCACCGGGTGCTGGATCTGGTGAATAAGGTGGGTGTTCAAGCATTACAAATTTTAATTCGCACATTTTTCCACTGCAATGATGGGCCGGTGCATTGTGTGATGAAACATTTTTTTTTTGTTTGCCAAATGAGATGTTTTTCTTTACACCTCATCATTGCAATAAGCTTGCGCAGTAGTCACCAGTGATACTTTTACCCTTTTCCAAGTAGTAAATAAAAATAATTCCCTGTGCATCCCAGAAAACACTCACCATATCCTTGTTAGCTGATAAAATTGACTTTGTGTTTTTTGGAGTTGGTTCACCAGGCGCAATCCCCTGTTTTGACTACGACTTACTTTCTGGAGTGTAGTGATTACAGTTTCTTCCAGGGTAGTAAGCCGTCTCAAAAATTCACTGGGATTTTTACGGTAGAGCTCCACATTCCTAACAGAAACTGTTTTTCTTTGCAACTTTCATCAAGTGTCAACAAACGCGGCACCTATCTTACACAGACGGTGTGGAAGCCCAAAACACTACTTAAAATATTACCTGTACGTTCTTTTGATATGTTTACGGCATCTGCTATCTCAAACAACTTTAATCTGCGGTATTTCAGTACTAAACGATGCATTTTTTCAATAATCTCTGGAGTTATCACTTCTACAGGGCGTCCAGAGCGTGGCTCATCACTTGTGCTCGTCCATCTCATTTTAAACTGTGCAACCACCTATTAATCATTGAATATGAAGGGGCATGGTCTTTTCATGTGCTGTCCATTTCCTCCTTGATTTCTTTATGCGTTATGCCTTTCATTTGGAAGTATATAACCACTGCTGGTTTTTCCAAATCCTCCATTTTCGTGAAAACTCTAACGTTGTCATATTTAAAATGTTGTCATTCGAAAACTAAACAAGCTATTGACCTGCAACTATGGATACGAGCTAGTCGAGAGGTAAATTATACGATGCTACCGTCTAACTGGCCTAGCGGCACCATATCTGTGTGAGGTCCGGGACTTATCAGCCGACCCTCGTATCAATCTATTGACGCTGAAACTATGCCAATGTCATAGTAAAGATTGGCTTGTTATTCTTAGTGATGTATACTCCGTTACTGAGTTTGCCATAAGAAGTTCATCCTTCCGCTAAATGTTAATGAGTTGCATTCTTGGAGAGATAGAAACCATTTCTAGAGAGGGTTAATCTCGGAATAACATGACGCGCGTATCTATTTGGGGTGACCTATGCTTTTTGAATTTACATGTATCTACTTCTAAAGTGAAGAAACAACAAAATGTAGATAAATGGATCTATTCTCAAAAAATGTACAATATTAAAACATTTATAATAGGCAAAGTGTATCATACATCAATTAATTGGTGGAAGGGAATATGTGCTAGTATTTAACATTGTAATGGTAAGTTCTGTTGACTTCAGATACACAAATAAATAGGGAAATATATCATTCCGAGATAAAGAGTATCGATTAGACCACGCCAGCAACTAGATATTGTCTTCAGAACCTGATGGTGTCGAATATTATATCCGTTCTCTAAGCACATACTTATGAGATGAGAACACTCAGTATATTGCTATTTAAAAATCATGTCGCCATACGCGAAAAGATATAAAATTAAGCAACTTATGATCACATCTTTAAAATGTTACCAACCCTGTCCTAAATTAAACCTTTCTATAAAACAGTATAACCAAACAACACACTTGGATTGCATAGAGGCCTACCTATACTATATTTTAAAATGTGGTGACAGCTACTGACCTTACGCACCAAATGACAATTTATAACAAACAATTTATAAAAATAATACCAGAAGCTTTGTCTAAAATGCTGAGACAGCGATACCAACCCTCTCTGGGAGTATGAAGTGAATACTGCAATTTCGTTCGATCACCATGAATGTGATATAAATATGATCAATTAGAGCATAAACATGACTGGAAGTGAAAGTATGTGTGCATTTTATGTTTAGATTACTTTGTTGTCTGTAATTATTGCAAACTATTTCTACCGGTTTCCAAGAAGTAAAGAAATGTAAGTTTTTCATTATCTTTTCTTTATCCGTATATTTTGATACTTAACATATTTTTGTATTGTATATCACACGCCACCTAATTTTCACTGCTTCTTTTAGAAGAGGAGACTTTGATGATGTTTTTAAACAAAATTGATGAGACCATTTGAATAAAAGCTACATATGCTCGGATTACTTTAAACGTAAAGACTTAGGAAACCAAGTTTGTTAAGCAACGGGTACGTATTCATTACACTACAAGTACTTTATAAATTTTAGAGACATTCTGAAACAAATAAGTAGACCTATTGTGTATTATTGTTAAAGAATAGTATGCATTACAGAAATGCAGCCTCATTTGAGATGTGGATAGGCCCTATATAGCTAAACATTTCCAGGCCTGGATATTTTATTTAAAAATGAATTCATGAAGGGAAATATGGAAAACAGTTTTGCATACAATTTCAAATCGTGTGAATAACTCGTTTCCAGTATTATAAATCATATTAAAATACCTCACTTCCTGAATCCCCCCGGAGATTGTTGTGCCGGGGGGGGGGGCTCATTACCCAGTGAGTCAGACGGGCAGTTATATGAGCATTAGCTACTATCAAAAGACGAAGGGAAGCTAACAACTTTCCACAACACTAACCCAATCAACAGATAAAGCGAATTTTGGAATCAGGTAAAGTGGACAATCCACCCTCTTCGGAGGCAGACTCCATGTATTCTGGGGGGAGTAATCAACTGTTTGAGGGAGATGTGTTTATAAAGAGTGCATTGGTTCAATGATGGCCTACAGCAAAACAAGAGGAGGTGGAAGAGGAACTAAAGAAGATACTGAATGAGATCCAGCGCCAAAATGAAGAATTAAAAACAATGAAATAAAAATTCTTAGACCCGAAAATCAAGAACTTAGAAAATTATGTACAAAGCAAAGCAGAATCCTTCGGATGTCAATATGGAAGAGTAAAAGAGAATGAAAACTAGTGAGAAAGCCTTTATAGAGAAAGCAGGTTCTAACGATGTGATAGATTACTATACAGATGAGGAAGATTTGGCCAAAGAAACAGAGTGAATATTACAGAGGAAAAACAAGAAACGAAAAGCTGAAACATCCCCAATAATAGAAATGAGGAAACTAGGAAAAATGATTTAATTAAAAAGTAAGCAAAACAAATAACATGAAGGAGGAAAAAAAGTTCCCTATAAGAAACACCAGCTTCCACCTATTAATATATATGATATAGCAGATTATTTACAACTTCAGGCATTATTAAAACCAGTGTTAGGAAACGAATATAAAGTTACATCATTAAATAATAGTGTACGGAAGATCAATACTATGAACTCTGATAACTATAGGGCTTTGGCCAAGAAATTAAATACAGAAAAAATCAACTGGCAAACTTATGAAAACAAAAATGATAGTCCAATTAGAGTTAAGTAAAGAGGATTGCATGTTTCATGCCCAAAAGACGATATAATAGACGGGTTAAAGCAAAGAGGCTTTAAAATTAAAAAGGTTGTAAATTGAACCCGTGAGAATCAATACACTTTGATACCACAATGCAAGAAAAGCCAAGCAAGGGTTCAAAATGAATTACAGAGCACAATAGAACTTAATGTTCCTTTAAAAACACCGCAACAGTTGGAAACAGAGATAGCTTTCTTTTATCAACATTCAACAAGCAGCATGGAACCATACTACGGAAAAAAGTAGGTATAATGAAATTATATCCCCTATCCAATGGAAGCGAGGGAGTTAATTAGTGAAAAAAGAAAACTGCGTAAAAAGTGGCAGAGAACACGCGACACTAAAAGATGAAATGCGATTAAGTTAAACTTGTAATAAGTTAAAGAGTTTGATCAGTTGTATTAGAAATAAATCTTTTACCATCTATATGAAAGGATTAACAACACACAAACATTATGATTATTCTTTATGGAAGGCAACAAGAAGTACTAGAGGACCTATAAATCAAATTCCGCCAATACAAAAGGAGATAGAGCATGGGCAAGAAGCGGTAAGGATAAAGCAGACCTATTCGCCAACTATCTAGAAGAGATTTTTTAACCATTCTCTAGACAAACATCTGAAGAGGACATGAAACATGGCAAGAAAAGGAAAGGTAAAGAATTTAGGCGTGTAACACTCAAAGAATTAAAACGTGAAATACACCAGAATACGAATGCAAAAAAAAAATAATAATAATAATAATAATAATAATAATAATTTATTCACAGACCACATTCTTAAAGAATTAGCACTAAAATCTCTTATCAAGTTCTTACATATGACGAATACTGCATTAAAACTTAAATATATCCCAAGTCAATGGAAGGTAGCAGAAGTACAGATGATCCTTAAACCTGGAAAAAATCTAAATGCAAAGGAATCGTACAGACCGATTTCACTTTTATCTCAATTATCTAAGCTACTTCAAAAGTGCTTGTTAAAACAATTAAAACCTAGATTAGAGGAAAGTAAATTAATGCGAGAACATCAGTTTAGATTTAGAAATATACATTCAACATTTGATCGAGTACATCGTATAGTCGATGTCATAGAAAGAGCGTTAGGGCAAAAGAAAATGTATTCTGGAGTATTTCTAGCAAAAGCCTTTGATAAAGTTTGTCACAAAGGTCTAATTTGTAAGCTCCGACGAAATCTGCCTGATCACTTTTATCGAATATTGATATCCTATAGTGAAGGGAGACATTTTCGAGTTAAATATGGAAATGAATACTCTAAATTAAAGCTGCTGGAGAACCTCAAGGAAGCGTCTTTGGGCCAGTACTATACCTTATATTTACTAGGGATATTCCATACCAAGACGATACTACTATGGCTATCTTAGCTGACGACATAGGAATAATGGCAGTAGAACATACAGTAGAGAAATCTATTCAGAAATTACAGAAAGCTGACAATAGAGTTTTCGAGTTGACGAAGAAATGGCACATAAATTTAAATGAATCTACACCCGTGCATATCAAGTTTACGAATAAGAATACTAAGATACTTGCAATAAAAATGAATAATCAAACTGTTTCTCAAGCTCAAACAGTGAAGTACCTAGGAATGATAATAGACTCAAAGCTGAATTGGAGAAAAAATATAGAAACTCAGAGAAAAAAAGTTAAATACCAAATATAAGAAACTTTGCTGGCTTATTGGGAGAAATTCGGAACTTGGCATATACAATAAGCTATTAATATATACAAGCAGGTGTTAAAGCCAGTCTGGACCTATGGAATACAACTTTGGGGCTGTTCTATATTGACTAATGTAAAACATATACACACATTTCAAAACAAAGTTTTAAGAACAATAGTTAATACACCTTGTTATGTGCATAATGACCACAAACAAAGAAATCTCAAGATCGACATTGTTCCAGAAGGAATAAAAAAGGCCGCAAAGAGACATCATTTAAGAGTGCAGCATCATGAAAATAAAGGGATGTTGAATGTTCTTAGTAAGTATCAAGATGAATGAATGAAAAGAATGAAGCCAAATGACTTAATGTGTGACCGCAAGAATTAGTGTAAGCTTTGAAGGCCTTCAGTGGAAGACTCGCCTATACATTGTGAGCTTATTTATAAACGAAACCTTACTAGATAAGCTTTTGCTTAGTTGTAATTTAAAAAAACAACTTTCTAAATGGAGGTCAAGCTCCAAACCTCTATTGTATAGAGCATTGAATATGGGCGTTATATCAATACCTAGATTGTATTACTAATAATGATTTTATTTATAAGCGATTAATTAATATTTTGTGTGGTGTCAATTAACTACCAATTCTAAAGACACAATTGTTACAGAATAGTCAGGCATGTTAAGTAAGACTTCGCTTCTTCTCTTTGCAGCATTTTGCCAGGTTCTGTGCCCTAAATTTTTCTTAATGAAAAGGAAACTAACCCCAGATGGAGCCCAAAGAAAAGAAAGAGCTAACATGGTATGGATATGGAAAATTTCCAACAAATTAACTTGTAAACTTGAAGAAGTATATACATGTAAAAATTGCTTAAAATTGATACTGAAGAATAGAATCTTACAGGAAAGAGTGTCTAGATACAACCTAGTGAATCGTGCACTGAGAACTGATTTAAATAATTTTAAACAGAAATGTTTGAGACGTAAAAAAAAACAAAAAAACAAAAACAAACAAAAAAAACAGAAAACTGTGCTAGTAATGATATAGCAGAGAAATGTATTAATCTACAGGATACTCTGAAACGTGCAAGGGTTAAGAGGCCGGGATATACAGATCAGGATTCAGGTTTTGTTTTAGCTCTTCAGGTTTGCTCAATCTAGGTATAGGGATTTTTGCGATCACATTTTGTGTTACGTAGGTTCAGCTGGATCACTGAGGAGCTAATTGCAAAAGGAGAAGGTAAAGGTTAATATTCACAATATGATACCTGATTTGTTGCAGTTTAAGTGTGATAAAATTAAACTACAAGAAAAGGTCGTTTCAGTTGTTGTTGATGAGATGTCTCTTATAGTATACAAAGTGAGCTGTTAGAAGGGTTTCAATACACTGACCAAGAAAGCTCTGATTCAAGTGTGTGTGAACGATCACTCGTAATCAAGCTCCGGTGGCAAAGATTAAAGATGTGTTCATAATATTAAGCAGATTATTCGTTACCACTTTTAACATTTTAGTGCAAATTGTGGATATTGGCTTAGTACCCAAAGCAGTGGTTTGTGATCGAGATGAAAAAAAGCGAACATGAGGAAACTTTTAGGTGTGAGTTTATAGACACCTTACGTTGATCTAAGGTAATTTTGAGAAGGTATATATAAATTTGTAATTGGTCACATATTGAGCAATTTTATAATAAAGATTAAAAAAGTATACATAGTGTTGCTTCTAAATTGACAAAACAGTTCATCACACTTCTTCTGTTTACACCATTGACGGTTTTGTTCTGTAGTAAGTGTCCTGAGCCATTCTGTAGCTGCTGCCATAAACGTACATTTTGCATTTGTTCTTTGCCATCTTCTGCTCCTTCCACAGCTGATTTAATTGAAATGTGTGGTACACTATTTTATATATTAAATTCTTCCAAATCCATTAGTCCCAAACAGTATAGAAAACCACTAGTTAATAGGCCTAACTTCAAACATTTGAAAAACCTAAATGAAGTTCAAGGGAATTTGAAAAACAAATAATTGTGCTGAAAAAGTTCCAGCTTGCAGAACAGCTCAGCATGTATTTAAGTCGCTAGTATTAATATCGTCGCTCTTAAGTTATAGTGGTCAGAGTTAAAAGAGAGAATTTACTTCACTTTCCTCTTCACTAGAAGACTGACAACGACCGCATTGAGAATGCCATGGATTTTTTAAGAAGTAAAGGAGGCAACATTATTACTCCAGATGCATTAAAATTTCGCAGTGCCTTTAGAATTGTTGTGGTGAATAGTTTGTTGTCGCCTTCACAAGACAGTAATCCTGAAGTTGCTTCTGTAGTTTTGCTAACTAACTAAAAGGGATTGGCAATCTAAAACTGTCATTGTCCAAGTTGATATCTCGTATAAAAGCAAAATGTAGCTGTTGATTATGATGGAGTGGTAACTGCACAACCCATAGCAGAATATTACCTGTGTTATGGGTTGGGCAATAAGCAGATTAACAACATAACTCCATGGTACGACAGCTCACTAGGAACATTGGCCTACCACCTGGCAGCTGAGTCCGCCATCTCGGTCCAGGGCAGACGTCATGGATGGGGTGCAGTATTGGGGGGTGAGACCTGCTCAGCGCCTCGACCCCCCCCCCACACGCCCGGTTAATGTGGTCCTCATGACCTGGAGCCGCTCCTTCGCCATTAAGTAGTTTCTCAATTTGACTCCCATTGACCTCACGAGGCTGAGTGCAACCGGGCCAGGTCTCCCGCGGAATGAAAATCCTTATTGGGAAAATTAGCAGATTACCTTACTGTAAACGTAAAACTGCTTTAATATCACTAGAACAAAGTACTAACCTCTCTGAAATCCTTCACATATTAGTATAGAATAATTAAATAAGTAAAATGATGGTTCTTAAACAAAGTGCTCACTCCTGCTCATATAAAATATCTAATACTTTTAAATATAATTTTAATAAATTGTTATATGAAAGCATTCATGGTGTGAAAAGGAAGCTGTGAAGGTTTGAATCAATGGTTGGGTTACTGTAAAAGCTGTGTGTGGCAATTGGTTTCTCTTACTGACCAGCAAATTTGTAGTTCCAGTCTATCTATTCTGTTTCTCCAATCATAAGAACAAACGAATAAGGAGGTTGTGAGATTTAAGTGTTCATTTATTCCGAGGTTCATAATTGGAGAACATTCATGGTCATTTAGCAATGTTTGTCAAAAATAAAGTGATTTTCAAACAATATAGTAAGTTTTATTTGTATTAAAACTGCTAAATGATTAATGTAATTTCATTGCATTTCATTTGCGCATAAGACAAGAAATAATTATTTTCATTGTGACAGCTTCCAACTTTCCGTGCTCATCAGTGCTCATTCAGGTACCCCCCCCCCCCCTGGGGCCTACTACGGCAGGTACGGGTTTGGTGCACCCGGGGGTTCCCGAGCCACTTCTGACTCCCTCGTGTGCGCAACCCCCGAATAGTGAGGGAGTCAGTCTATCAAAATGTCCACCCACGTGTAGATAGTGCGTTGAGACACGTGTCGTTGGAAAGGAATATCCTGGTTGGTAGAGGGTTGCGCATCTGAGCATGGGCTTCTAATCTTCAGTAACTGGGGAAAGTGCGCAGCCTAATGCACTGATTTCGTTCCTGCCCCTAAAAGAGAGGCTAGGGACAAACCCACCTCTAGTCAATCGGCAAGGACTAGGTATTATACGGAACTCCAGGGTGGGTGAAACGGCGAGCCTGCTATATCCCCTTTGTAGCCCTGTCATCCCAGTGGGGTGACCTTAGTTGGGCTCCATGGTGGGTGAGGAATACTGGGGGATGAACTTATATGCTTCTAATGGTAAAATCAGAAACTAATACTGTTGATGGAAACGAAGTAGTCCTTGCTACTTGGTAATAACTGTAAAGGAAGAAGGAAAGAAATTTACGTCGGTTAGCCTTTTTTTCTTATCCAAAAGGTGTTGGATAAAATTGTTGGTACCGTGAAATCTTGCATTAGAGCACGAAATGGCACACTCCAGGTTGAGGCAATTTCAGCCTCCCAAGCAGCAAAATTACTGAGGGCCAATATGTTAGGTAGTTAACCGATCCATATTGCGAAGCACAAGAGCTTGAAATCCTCACCTGGTGCTGTCACCACCAGCGCCTTGGACAGTTTGTTCAATGGGAGCTTCAAGAGGATCTAGCAAAACATGGTGTAACATGTGTTTATAGGGTTCAGCGGAATGTGAATGGTGAGTTTATGCCTATCTGTACCCTGTTTCTTACCTTTGGCTGGATAGATCTTCCCAAAGGATTAAGGCAGGGTACAAAGTCATCGATGTTAGGCCCTATATACCCAATCCACTCAGATGTTACAAGTGCCAGCAGTTTGGGCATACCAGAGACTTTTGTACTGGTCATTCTACATGTGCTATCTGTGGAGCCGCATCGCACGATGGAAGTTGTACTACCACCCCATCTTGTGTAAATTGCAGCGGAGGACATCCATCTGGTGCCCGCAATTGTCCCCGTTTCACAGAGGAGAGAGCGAGCCAGGAGATACGGGGGAGGGAGAATGTTTCCTTCTCCGAAGCCCGTTAGGCTTCCCTTAAGCCAATCCTTGGTCTCGCGCTCTGGTACCTACAGCTCGGTTGCAGTTACATCGGTACCGAGACGGGAAATCGCGACTCAGACCGGCGATATAAACGGGGTCAATATTACAGACAGGATTATTGTTGCCAGTCCATTAACGGAACCCATAACCTCTAGATCGGCTGCAGCACCCACGAACTCTAACCCTATAAAGAGCTCTCCGGCTGCACCGTCACCCAAACCGTCAACCTCGGGCAATAACACCGCTACACCCGTAGGATATTCTGCATCCGCAAACACCTAAAGACTAGCTATGTGCGAACCGACTTCCTGAAGCAAAATGTAAAGTCCTCTTCTAAAGTGCATATGAGAAGGGAAAAGTCCACGTAGTTCTTCACGCAGATCCTCTTCTGAGGAATCTTCTGGGAGGAGTACCGATCGGCAACGACCTTCTTCGCCCACCAGTACCTCTAATCGGTTCGAGGTTCTCGAACCGAAATTCTCAATTGCACAATGGTCCTCCCAGGTGGATGAGATGTACCAGGAGGATTCGGCCGTTACATCCAGACGGCCAGTGTGTAAATGGCAGGATCGTGCTCCTCAAAAAAGTGTTAGTCCAACGGCCAAGAAAAATAAACTAATCCTACCAGCACAGCCGAACTTGCAGAAACGCTTTTCCATTTGAAACTTATCCTATACCTTTACCCATGGCTATAGCCGAATGGAACATACTTGGAATTTGATCACATAGACCAGAGCTTGAATTGTTACTTCACCAGTATCAGCCTTTGGTCTTATGTTTGAAAGAGACCAAGATCCACCCCCAAGACACCCTTAGCTTAAAGCAATACTCTTCTGTCCGTTTTGATTTATTGCCCACAGATGGTGTTCCTGCACATACGGGCACATTGATTCTTATCAGACATGATAACTTAGCTGAATCCGTTCCCTTACATTCTGATCTAAAGTCCATCACTGTACGGATTATGCTATCTTCCGTCAGCTTCACCATTTGCAGTATCTATTTGCCTCCCTCTGATGACTTCTGGAGCACTAATCTAGCAGACCTCGTCTCCCAGATACCAACACCTCATTTGTTGGTAGGGGATGTGAATGCCCACCACCCACTTTGGGGTACCCCAGGGATTTGTGCGAGAAGTCAAGTGATTGCTGACTTCTTCGATAATATTAATTTATTCTTCTAAACACTGGAGGGCCTACATTTTTTTTTTCTGATGCCTTCAATATCTTTTATCACCTGGATATAGTAGTTAGTTCTCCACAGCTGGCATTTTCCTTACAATGGATTATCATCTCCGTCCTACATTCTAGTGACAACTTTCCAATTGTTATTTGTCTCTTACCACAAGAAGTATGTTCCACAAGGTTACCTAGATGGAGCTTAGAACGAGCCAACTGAAACCTTTAACCCGTTTTTCACTACAACGAGCACGATTCGGTGGACTGATTAGTTCAGCACCTCACCGAGACAATTACTTCCGCTTCTGAGCTTTGTTTTGCGCGGTCGACTGGACCTCCCCATCGATTTCCTGTTCCTTGGTGGACAGATGAATGTCATAATGCCATTCGTGCTCGCAGACGTGTTTTAAGGATTTTCCAGCGTTACCCTCTACTCCATAATTTTATAAAATATAAAAAACTTCGTGCCCAATCTAGGGAAATTATTAAGGATAGCAAGAAGACATCATGGGGCAACTTTGTAGCATCTTTTACTCGACATACCCCATCCTCTGCTGTATTGGATAAGTTAAGGCGTGTGGCCCGAAAAGCGACCCATATAGCGATAACCGGTCGGAAGACACTTACAGGCACCGCGATTGATACGTTTGACGTGGCTACTACTCTTGGCAGTGCTTTCGCTGAAGTGTCTAACTCAGAGAACCATTTACCTGAGTTTCTTCCAGTTAAAGCTCAGGTGGAATCTCACGGGCTTGTCTTCCACTCTGGAAACCTTGAAGACTGCAATTGTCTTTTCACTATGGCGGAGCTAGACCATGCACTTTCATCTTCGCGAAACTGTGGACCAGGTCCAGATAATATCCACGTGCAAATGTTACATCTCTCTCCTGACGATAATGTTTTCCTGCTCAACGTCTATAACCGTATTTGGGTGAATGCCTCTTTCCCAGCTCAGTGGCGGTTGGACACCGTCATACCTATTTTGAAACCTGGAAAGGACCGTCACCTTCCTTCCAGTTATCGTGTTATTTCCCTCTCCATTTGTGTCTGCAAGCTGATAGAATGCATGATCATTGGGCGGTTGGTGTGGTGTGTTCCACTATCTTCTGACCAACATCCAATGTGGTTTTCGAAGGCGTGGTTTCGCGGTTGATGATAATGATGATGATAATTGCGGGGCGTTCAACTACTAGGTCATCATCGCCCTCAGGAGACTAATTGGTGCATGAAATGAGAAGTAAAATGGGGTTAAAAAGGGAGAAAGGTCGTGCTAAAATTAGGCATAAAGGAAACTGTTAAGGCCTATAGATCGCTGAAGGCATAAAATCCGTAAAACCATTTGAAAGAATGGAGGGTAAAAAGTGATTAAATGGTGGTTAAGCTAAACATGTACTAAGCGTATCAATTAGAAGAACTATAACCTAAGAATAAAACTAATTGTTGATAAAAACCTAAAAGCCCTGTTAACTGCAGCGGGAGCATCCGCTATGGAGGCCGGCAGCTGGAGAGTGGTGCGAAGATATATAAGGGCAGCACACTCCTCCAGCACGTGTGCTACCATCAGTGCTGCACCACAGAGCGGACAGAGAGTTTCAGGATCTCTATTAAAAGGGAAACAATAGGTTTTAACAACAGTGGCCATTTCGCGACAGAGCCAATTCACCTACTCCAGACGAGAAGGACATGAGGAGGTTGCCCAGGTGACAGGAAAGTCTTTCACGTCCCGTAGTTTGTTACCTCGAAGAGCCGACTACTCCGTATGCTAGTTCAAAAAAAGAAGAGAGAAAAAAAAAACGACTCTCTGCACAGCAATCCTAAGATCTTCTACAGTTGCAATGGTAGCATTAACCCTGGGCTATGTGACTGCCAATTTTGCTGCCAATAGTACATTCCACGGAATGCCAAGGTGTCCAGGGATCCATGCTAGTTCCACACTAACTTCAGAAGCTTGCAAAATGTGGTGGGCGTCCTGAATGCGCTGCACTAAAAGATGGTAACTGTATAGCTCACGAATGCTCTGAAGGGCACTGAGGGAATCACCAAGAATAAGGGAGTCACATAATCTTCGATGGCGAATATACAAAAGGGATCGGTAAATAGCATACAGCCAGGCAGAATAAATGGATGTGCTACTAGGCAAATCGAAAGTAGAAGGGTTGGTCCCATGGACAAAAGCACAACCAACACCGTCGGGAAACTTACTGCCATCGGTATATATACAAATATGGCCACCGTATGTTGACAAAAATTCTTAAAAGAATACCCTTCGGATATTATAAATAGGCACAGCAGACTTTCCGTAAGCCGTCATCTCGAGATCGGCATGAGAGGCAACATGTGACCATGGTGGGAACCTCCTCTATACCTTGGGAGACATCCTAAACACGTCAATATCATGGTGCAGAAGAAGCTCACGGAAACGAAAACCTGCAGGCTTTGGATTCAGCGGATAGTGGCGTTACCGTTCGTCCAGCTCGGGGGGAGAAAACCGCATGAAAAGTTGGATGGCCAGGCATGTACTTGAGCTCAACGCCATAATTAGCTAGTAGGACTTCGCGCCGACATCGCTGAGGGAATTCTCCCAATTTAGCATAGAGGCTCACAACTGGGCTGTTTGGAGAAGCTCCAATCGCTACACGGATGCCGCGCTTATGGACCGTCTCTAACCTTTTGAGCACAGATGGTCGTGCTGAAGAATAAAAAATGCAGCCATAGTCCAGTTTCGATCGAATAAGTCCTTGATAAAGATACTCTAACACTCTCTAATACGCTCCTCAAAATTTGCCACTTAGTATCCGTAAAATATTAACAGAACGGTCACACCTCGCTTTCAGCTGTGCTATATGTAGTGAGCAATACAGTTTTCCATTGAAGATCAACCCAAGGAATCTCGCCTCATCTGCGACAGGAAGTAAGTCTAGCCCGAGCCGAAGTGACGGTGGATATCGCCACTTATGACGCCAGAAGTTAGCGCACATCATCTTCTCAGGTGAGAAACGAAAGCCGTTTTTCAATCTACAATCACAGAGATTTTCCAAACACAGCTGGAGAAGGCGTTTCAAAAGCCGTGTACGCTGAGAAGTAGAGAAGATGGTAAAGTCATCCATTAGTTAACAGGACGAGATACCTAGGGCAATATATTCTATATGGAATTAATCGCTATACCAAACCGCGTCACGCTTGGTACCGAGCCATTCGGCAGTCTGTTCTTTTGAACAAAAGGGGTAGGAAAAAACCGAGCCGACCTGTACTCGGGAAAACGCGGTCTCGCATGAACTCCTGAATAAATAACGGTAGGCCTCCACGTATAACCCAGTTGTGCAGGGAATGTAATATCCCAGCTCGCCAACATGTATCATAAGCCTTTTCGAGGTCAAAGAACCGTTTCACAATTCTTAAGAAAGCCGTTCAATATCTTAGTCAATAGGTAATTGGATTCTAGCCACCACAACAACCGATCCAATAATCAAGCGTTCTATCACCTTGCAAATGCAACTCGTAAGGGAAATAGGACGGAGGCTGTAAGGAAGAAGACGGCTCTTTCCAGCTTTCAGAATAGGTATAATGGTGGCCTTCCACCACTTGTCTGGAAAAGTGGCGTCAAATCATACCTGATTTTAGACCTTACCATCCGCAGAGAGAGATGTTACAACATTTGGACGTGGATGGCATCTGGACCAGGCACAGAGGTCCGCGAAGTTTGAAGGGCATGAAGTAACTCCGCCGTGATGAAAACGCGGTTGTAATCCTCAACGGAACGAAAGACTTCCCTTGAGATTCCACCTATCCTTGATTCTACGAAACGCAGGGAATAATTGTCTGAGCTAAACACCTGATCGAAAGCACGGCCTAAAGTGTTAGCAATGTCATATGTATTAACAACAACACCGCCAGATTTTTTTGAGCCTAGCTATTGGCATTTGGGTTTATTTGCCAGCCAAACGCCTCAATTTATCCCATAAGACAGAGGAAAGGGGTATGTCTATTAAAGCAAGCCACAATCTTGCTCGAAGACCGCTTTTTGCTATCGTTAATAACTATTCGTGATTTGGCCCGCATTCTCTTGTAGTATATAAGGTTATCCAATGTAGAGCGGCGCTGGAAAACACTAACAAAACAGCGGCGAGCACCAATAGCATTCCGGCATTCGTCGGTTCAACAAGGTACCGCAAATCGTCGGATTGGGCCAATAGAATTCGGAATGGATTACTCAGCAGATGCAAGAATTACCTCTGTGAGGTGTTCTACTAAACAGTTCACAGAGTCTTCTAAATCGAGTTAAAGACAGCCAAGCGGGAATATTGTTCCCAGTTAGCTTGATCAAAGCGCCATTTAGGTAAACCTGTGGAACATACAGCATGTGTCCAGAGACAGATAAGACAAAGAAAGTGGTCACTAGAAAACAAATCAGACATGATATTCCAGTTTAAGAAAGCTCCTAACTGGGTGGAGGTGTGAAAGACTATTAACCCTGCAGTAGTCGCGTGGCGTCCCACAGACGCCAGGCGTTCTTTATTTACAGGTTGCTATTGAACAGATACTCTGGCTGAGTTGTGGTGCCATCTACCTTCCTATTAACTAAATACAAACATATTTTGCTCATCAACTTCGCATTATTTTCAATTCCGTGTTCGAAGAAAGAGATTGTTTCCGGAGCCGCGTTGCTGGTGTGTACCAGACGCCAAGCGACCTTCTACGGTACTGAAGGTGAATATTTTTTATTTTATACAGTAGTTTACCTATAAATTCTAATAGCTGTAGCTAAGTAAGTAATTTTTTTAATCTTCAGATCCAATATGACCTCAAAGAAGACCTAAAACCTGGAAAATGCACGTGATCGGGAAATAATACTCCAACTGTTGCAAGAAGAAGACTGAATCTGGTGACGAGTTTGATATTTATAGTGACTTGGAGGAAAACGAATTGGAATCGAGAAGAAAATATGGACACTGAGCAAGAAGCGGACTCCAATGACAGTGACAGTGATAACCATGTCGAATATTTTTGGGCAAGCAATAAATCTTCAAAATTATCATGAGTGTGTCCAACAAAAAATGTTCGCACACGAAATAGAAATGCCGCGAAAAATACGAAAACGCCAATGGAATGTTGGGAATACTTTTTCGACAGTGAGTTGTTATCTAGTATTGTTTAATACTCAAATAAAAAGATTTCTGAAGCTCAAGGACATTATTCCAGGGAAAGGGATGCTCACTAGAGGGACGTAATTGAAATAAAAGCTGTGTTAGCAATATTCAAATAAAATGGGAAATGAGTTATGCCGTCTGATAATACCTGAAAGTTGATTTAGGTTCCTATTATACTGTTTGAGGTTTGATAACAAGGATACTAGAAAAGAAAGAAAGAAAGCTGATAATGTAACCCCTAAACGTGACATATTAACTTCTTTTGTGGAAAATTGTAAAAATGCTTATTCAGTTGGGGAGTACTGCACTATTGATGAAAAGCTAGAAGCTTTTAGGGGCAATCGTTTTTTCAGGCAGTACATCCCTAGCAAACAAAATAAGTATGGACTTAAAATATTTGCTTTGGTGGGTGCCAGGATGTATTACACCGTCAACCTAGAAATTTATGCTGGTAAACAACCTGCAGGGCCATTTGAAGTTAGCAAGAAACCAACAGAGTGAAACGTCTCATTTCTGTGATCTCAGGAACTGGGCGTAATATAACCGTAGTCAATTGGTTTAGCTCCATAGATTTAGCTGACTATTTGATTCAGAATAACCTTACTCTGGTTGGAACCATGAGAAAGAACAAACCAGAAATTCCCCTGGAGTTTATACGAGCAAAAAACCGGGAGGCAGGAACAACATTTTTTGGGTTTCAGAAAATGCAACCCTAATATCCTATTTCGCCAAGAAAAACAAAGTGGTTCTGGTTCTTTCAACAATGCATCGTGATAATGCAACTGATGCAACGCCTGTTGATAAGAAAAAATCGGAAATGATAACCTTCTCTAATATAACCAAATCGGGCGTTGATACTGTGGATCAATTGTGCAGCACGTACACAATATCCAGAAAAATCAAAAATTTTTATGGCATGGTGAACATTGCAGCTATAAATGCAGAAATAATATACCATGCAAATAATTCTGATGTTAGCAGCAGGAGCAGTGAATTTTTGAAACTTTTAGGACGTAATCTAGTAGATGACTACTTGTGTTTACGTTTTCAGTGTTCATCATTGCCAAGAAACCTCAAACGAGACATTCAAAGTCTTTTTCCAGATAAACATGCAGTGCAAACTACAGAAGAGGACCAGGCACAAAAAGACAGAGGTGCTGTGAATGTGTTCGTTCAAAGAACCGATATGCCAAATACAAATGCCGCAGCTGTAACAAATCCTTGTGTTTAGAACACGCCCAGCAAGAATGCGCTGATTGCTAATTGTACTGCTGAATGTATAAACTGCATTATGTATTTTATGCTAAGAGTACATGAATAGAAACATTTGTTTTTCGATAAGGGATTTTCAACCATAGTTTGTATTGAATGAGAAGTTTCATGCAGCAAACACTTTTGTGGATTATATGTATAACTAAAGATCACAATAATAAAATATATATACTAGTGAGAATGTAATCTTCTCTGTAGTTTTATATAAAACAGTACGTTTATACTCATAAATTTGAACTGACTGAGTTAAAAGCACATAGACAACGCAGAAGCGTATTGGCGTCTGTGAGACGCCGCGGGGCCCTTAATGTAACCTTGAACCACGCGACCACTGCAGGGTTAAAGGCGTCAGAGACAAATCTGGGCTCTCCGGTGTTCAGGAGAGCTAAATTATTCTTGTCTAAGAAGTCTTCAATTAGCTTATCTCCGAGGTTAATCCCAAAGTGGGTGATGGGCATTCATATCGTCTACCAACAAAAGGGTGGTGGCAACTGCGATACTAGCTGCTCTAGGTCGCTGTGCGAGAGGATCGTAGATGGAGACAAATGATATTCCCAGATGGTGAATAAGGCTGAGGGCAGATTCATCCTAATAGCGACAGACTGGAAGTCTGATTATAAGGATACGGATTCGCCAAAGATATCACCTCGTATAAGCATCAAAGTTCCCGCATGTGCCGTGACATCGTCCTGTGGTGATAAATCACAGCGTACGGAGGAATACTGCCTCAGGCTACTATATCCAAGAGTCGAAGCTATGTCTCTTGTAAGCATGTGACCAGGGGCTGATTCTGGTGCAGCAACAATTCGAGCTCTGGTCGTTGCGATCTAACTCCGCGTATGTTCCACTGTAGGATAATCATAGTCTATAGGATGGGATAAGTTTCAAATTGAAAAACGTTTCTGTACACTAGGTGCTGCTGGTCGGTATAATTTATTCTTTTTGGGTGTAGGACTAGCACTTTGCTCAGGAGCTCCATCCTGTCACTTACGCACTGTCCGTCCGGTACTAAGTGCAGCATCCTGCTGATCCATCTCCTCCCATTTGGGGGTGGTACTGATCGGCGGGGATGGTTGTCACATGGATGTGCTACTAGGCAAATCGAAAGTAGAAGGGTTGGTCCCATGGACAAAAGCACAACCAACACCGTCGGGAAACTTACTGCCATCGGTATATATACAAATATGGCCACCGTATGTTGATAAAAATTCTTAAAAGAATACCCTTCGGATATTATAAATAGGCACAGCAGACTTTCCTTAAGCCGTCATCTCGAGATCGGCATGAGAGGCAACATGTGACCATGGTGGGAACCTCCTCTATACCTTGGGAGACATCCTAAACACGTCAATATCATGGTGCAGAAGAAGCTCACGGAAACGAAAACCTGCAGGCTTTGGATTCAGCGGATAGTGGCGTTACCGTTCGTCCAGCTCGGGGGGAGAAAACCGCATGAAAAGTTGGATGGCCAGGCATGTACTTGAGCTCAACGCCATAATTAGCTAGCAGGACATCGCGCCGACATCGCTGAGGGAATTCTCCCAATTTAGCATAGAGGCTCACAACTGGGCTGTTTGGAGAAGCTCCAATCGCTACACGGATGCCGCGCTTATGGACCGTCTCTAACCTTTTGAGCACAGATGGTCGTGCTGAAGAATAAAAAATGCAGCCATAGTCCAGTTTCGATCGAATAAGTCCTTGATAAAGATACTCTAACACTCTCTAATACGCTCCTCAAAATTTGCCACTTAGTATCCGTAAAATATTAACAGAACGGTCACACCTCGCTTTCAGCTGTGCTATATGTAGTGAGCAATACAGTTTTCCATTGAAGATCAACCCAAGGAATCTCGCCTCATCTGCGACAGGAAGTAAGTCTAGCCCGAGCCGAAGTGACGGTGGATATCGCCACTTATGACGCCAGAAGTTAGCGCACATCATCTTCTCAGGTGAGAAACGAAAGCCGTTTTTCAATCTACAATCACAGAGATTTTCCAAACACAGCTGGAGAAGGCGTTTCAAAAGCCGTGTACGCTGAGAAGTAGAGAAGATGGTAAAGTCATCCATTAGTTAACAGGACGAGATACCTAGGGCAATATATTCTATATGGAATTAATCGCTATACCAAACCGCGTCACGCTTGGTACCGAGCCATTCGGCAGTCTGTTCTTTTGAACAAAAGGGGTAGGAAAAAACCGAGCCGACCTGTACTCGGGAAAACGCGGTCTCGCATGAACTCCTGAATAAATAACGGTAGGCCTCCACGTATAACCCAGTTGTGCAGGGAATGTAATATCCCAGCTCGCCAACATGTATCATAAGCCTTTTCGAGGTCAAAGAACCGTTTCACAATTCTTAAGAAAGCCGTTCAATATCTTAGTCAATAGGTAATTGGATTCTAGCCACCACACCAACCGATCCAATAATCAAGCGTTCTATTACCTTGCAAATGCAACTCGTAAGGGAAATAGGACGGAGGCTGTAAGGAAGAAGACGGCTCTTTCCAGCTTTCAGAATAGGTATAATGGTGGCCTTCCACCACTTGTCTGGAAAAGTGGCGTCAAATCATACCTGATTTTAGACCTTACCATCCGCAGAGAGAGATGTTACAACATTTGGACGTGGATGGCATCTGGACCAGGCACAGAGGTCCGCGAAGTTTGAAGGGCATGAAGTAACTCCGCCGTGATGAAAACGCGGTTGTAATCCTCAACGGAACGAAAGACTTCCCTTGAGATTCCACCTATCCTTGATTCTACGAAACGCAGGGAATAATTGTCTGAGCTAAACACCTGATCGAAAGCACGGCCTAAAGTGTTAGCAATGTCATATGTATTAACAACAACACCGCCAGATTTTTTTGAGCCTAGCTATTGGCATTTGGGTTTATTTGCCAGCCAAACGCCTCAATTTATCCCATAAGACAGAGGAAAGGGGTATGTCTATTAAAGCAAGCCACAATCTTGCTCGAAGACCGCTTTTTGCTATCGTTAATAACTATTCGTGATTTGGCCCGCATTCTCTTGTAGTATATAAGGTTATCCAATGTAGAGCGGCGCTGGAAAACACTAACAAAACAGCGGCGAGCACCAATAGCATTCCGGCATTCGTCGGTTCAACAAGGTACCGCAAATCGTCGGATTGGGCCAATAGAATTCGGAATGGATTACTCAGCAGATGCAAGAATTACCTCTGTGAGGTGTTCTACTAAACAGTTCACAGAGTCTTCTAAATCGAGTTAAAGACAGCCAAGCGGGAATATTGTTCCCAGTTAGCTTGATCAAAGCGCCATTTAGGTAAACCTGTGGAACATACAGCATGTGTCCAGAGACAGATAAGACAAAGAAAGTGGTCACTAGAAAACAAATCAGACATGATATTCCAGTTTAAGAAAGCTCCTAACTGGGTGGAGGTGTGAAAGACTATTAACCCTGCAGTAGTCGCGTGGCGTCCCACAGACGCCAGGCGTTCTTTATTTACAGGTTGCTATTGAACAGATACTCTGGCTGAGTTGTGGTGCCATCTACCTTCCTATTAACTAAATACAAACATATTTTGCTCATCAACTTCGCATTATTTTCAATTCCGTGTTCGAAGAAAGAGATTGTTTCCGGAGCCGCGTTGCTGGTGTGTACCAGACGCCAAGCGACCTTCTACGGTACTGAAGGTGAATATTTTTTATTTTATACAGTAGTTTACCTATAAATTCTAATAGCTGTAGCTAAGTAAGTAATTTTTTTAATCTTCAGATCCAATATGACCTCAAAGAAGACCTAAAACCTGGAAAATGCACGTGATCGGGAAATAATACTCCAACTGTTGCAAGAAGAAGACTGAATCTGGTGACGAGTTTGATATTTATAGTGACTTGGAGGAAAACGAATTGGAATCGAGAAGAAAATATGGACACTGAGCAAGAAGCGGACTCCAATGACAGTGACAGTGATAACCATGTCGAATATTTTTGGGCAAGCAATAAATCTTCAAAATTATCATGAGTGTGTCCAACAAAAAATGTTCGCACACGAAATAGAAATGCCGCGAAAAATACGAAAACGCCAATGGAATGTTGGGAATACTTTTTCGACAGTGAGTT
Organism: Hymenopus coronatus; assembly: GCA_030762935.1. Taxonomy (NCBI): domain Eukaryota; kingdom Metazoa; phylum Arthropoda; class Insecta; order Mantodea; family Hymenopodidae; genus Hymenopus; species Hymenopus coronatus. The sequence goes on along the minus strand of JAUKNX010000035.1, from coordinate 353,405 downwards.
GTTATCTAGTATTGTTTAATACTCAAATAAAAAGATTTCTGAAGCTCAAGGACATTATTCCAGGGAAAGGGATGCTCACTAGAGGGACGTAATTGAAATAAAAGCTGTGTTAGCAATATTCAAATAAAATGGGAAATGAGTTATGCCGTCTGATAATACCTGAAAGTTGATTTAGGTTCCTATTATACTGTTTGAGGTTTGATAACAAGGATACTAGAAAAGAAAGAAAGAAAGCTGATAATGTAACCCCTAAACGTGACATATTAACTTCTTTTGTGGAAAATTGTAAAAATGCTTATTCAGTTGGGGAGTACTGCACTATTGATGAAAAGCTAGAAGCTTTTAGGGGCAATCGTTTTTTCAGGCAGTACATCCCTAGCAAACAAAATAAGTATGGACTTAAAATATTTGCTTTGGTGGGTGCCAGGATGTATTACACCGTCAACTTAGAAATTTATGCTGGTAAACAACCTGCAGGGCCATTTGAAGTTAGCAAGAAACCAACAGAGTGAAACGTCTCGTTTCTGTGATCTCAGGAACTGGGCGTAATATAACCGTAGTCAATTGGTTTAGCTCCATAGATTTAGCTGACTATTTGATTCAGAATAACCTTACTCTGGTTGGAACCATGAGAAAGAACAAACCAGAAATTCCCCTGGAGTTTATACGAGCAAAAAACCGGGAGGCAGGAACAACATTTTTTGGGTTTCAGAAAATGCAACCCTAATATCCTATTTCGCCAAGAAAAACAAAGTGGTTCTGGTTCTTTCAACAATGCATCGTGATAATGCAATTGATGCAACGCCTGTTGATAAGAAAAAATCGGAAATGATAACCTTCTCTAATATAACCAAATCGGGCGTTGATACTGTGGATCAATTGTGCAGCACGTACACAATATCCAGAAAAATCAAAAATTTTTATGGCATGGTGAACATTGCAGCTATAAATGCAGAAATAATATACCATGCAAATAATTCTGATGTTAGCAGCAGGAGCAGTGAATTTTTGAAACTTTTAGGACGTAATCTAGTAGATGACTACTTGTGTTTACGTTTTCAGTGTTCATCATTGCCAAGAAACCTCAAACGAGACATTCAAAGTCTTTTTCCAGATAAACATGCAGTGCAAACTACAGAAGAGGACCAGGCACAAAAAGACAGAGGTGCTGTGAATGTGTTCGTTCAAAGAACCGATATGCCAAATACAAATGCCGCAGCTGTAACAAATCCTTGTGTTTAGAACACGCCCAGCAAGAATGCGCTGATTGCTAATTGTACTGCTGAATGTATAAACTGCATTATGTATTTTATGCTAAGAGTACATGAATAGAAACATTTGTTTTTCGATAAGGGATTTTCAACCATAGTTTGTATTGAATGAGAAGTTTCATGCAGCAAACACTTTTGTGGATTATATGTATAACTAAAGATCACAATAATAAAATATATATACTAGTGAGAATGTAATCTTCTCTGTAGTTTTATATAAAACAGTACGTTTATACTCATAAATTTGAACTGACTGAGTTAAAAGCACATAGACAACGCAGAAGCGTATTGGCGTCTGTGAGACGCCGCGGAGCCCTTAATGTAACTATGAACCACGCGACCACTGCAGGGTTATAGGCGTCAGAGACAAATCTGGGCTCTCCGGTGTTCAGGAGAGCTAAATTATTCTTGTCTAAGAAGTCTTCAATTAGCTTATCTCCGAGGTTAATCCCAAAGTGGGTGATGGGCATTCATATCGTCTACCAACAAAAGGGTGGTGGCAACTGCGATACTAGCTGCTCTAGGTCGCTGTGCGAGAGGATCGTAGATGGAGACAAATGATATTCCCAGATGGTGAATAAGGCTGAGGGCAGATTCATCCTAATAGCGACAGACTGGAAGTCTGATTATAAGGATACGGATTCGCCAAAAATATCACCTCGTATAAGCATCAAAGTTCCCGCATGTGCCGTGACATCGTCCTGTGGTGATAAATCACAGCGTACGGAGGAATACTGCCTCAGGCTACTATATCCAAGAGTCGAAGCTATGTCTCTTGTAAGCATGTGACCAGGGGCTGATTCTGGTGCAGCAACAATTCGAGCTCTGGTCGTTGCGATCTCACTCCGCGTATGTTCCACTGTAGGATAATCATAGTCTATAGGATGGGATAAGTTTCAAATTGAAAAACGTTTCTGTACACTAGGTGCTGCTGGTCGGTATAATTTATTCTTTTTGGGTGTAGGACTAGCACTTTGCTCAGGAGCTCCATCCTGTCACTTACGCACTGTCCGTCCGGTACTAAGGGCAGCATCCTGCTGATCCATCTCCTCCCATTTGGGGGTGGTACTGATCGGCGGGGATGGTTGTCACCGATCAACACTTCCCCCAGAAGAGTTCTCAGAAGAAAATCTCCGTGGAGGATGATGTAAAATTTGCTTTCCCTTAAATATTTTGGGAGCGGGAGTGACATAAACCTTCAGAAGCTCTTGCCGGACTTAACTGGTCGTGAATTGTTTTGCAGATACAGGATACGTCACAAGTTTACAGGTCTTATGCCCCGAGGATTAGGTGATTTGGGTGCTGGACTGCTCTGTACGCTGGCAGATTTAACGTGTGCTAATGCCGACTTTGTAGGTGAACAAGAAGGCTTTGGTTGTGTTCTGGCTACAGGAACCTTTTCCGCAATGTTTTCCATGTATATATGGTCACTTTGTATTGCGATTTCCTGACACGGTTTAGAGGTTTAGACACAACAGAGCTAAACGAACCGGACTTCGGGACAGACGGTTTGTGGAGTCGCAGAAGTTTGCGGGCTTCCTAGAAGGACACCATTTTTACCCGGCTCTCGTGGATCGCCTTCTCTTCTGCAAAACGGGGGCATTCTTGGGAGCTTGATGAATACTCGCCTTCGCAATTCACGCACGATGGAGGAGAAGTATACACATCATCGTGGGAGAGATAACCAGATAACTACAGTTGGCGCAGATAGATTACCCGTTGCACATATCACACGTGTGGCCAAAAGGCTGAAAATTATAGCACCGGAACGGGTTTGGTATATAGAGCCTAACCTCGATGGCTTCATACCCGGTTTAATCTTTTCGGGGAGATCTATCCGTTCAATAGTAAGGAACAGGGTACGGGTAGGCATGAAGTCCCGTTACGGGATTAAATGCATGATTTAAGGGACCACCTATAGCATCGAGGCCCTTTTGAATTTAAAAAGGGCTCACCTTAGAAAACTTCGAGGATCACAGCACTCGACTACTTCTTTTAAAAAATCACGACTATGTTTAAAATGTTTGTTTATTGGGTGCTATAAAATAATAGAAAAAAAAGTATCCCCCAGTGCTCCCAACCCACCACAGAGCCCAACAAGGGCTCACGCACTGGGGTGACAGGGCTACACAGGAGGTATAGCAGGCTCACCGTCCCACTCACCCCGCAGTTCGGTATAATACCTAGGCCTGACCTATAGATTAAGGTGGGTTAGTCCGTAGCCTCCCGTTTAGGCAAAACTGAAACGAAAGCGGTGCAGTAGGTTGCGCACCCTCCCCAGTTACGAAGACCAGAAGCCCAGACTCAGATGCGCAACCCTGAACCAACCAGGCTATTCCTTTCCACCACCACGGGCCTCCACGCACGGCCTATACGCGGGTGGGCATTTTGATAGATTGTCCTCTCATCACTCGGAGGTTGCCCACACGAGGAAGTCATGGGTGTTTCGTAAATCCCCGGGTGCGCCAAACATGTACCTACCATAGTAGACCCTGTGGGGGTGGGGTATCGGCGGTTGACCTACTTGTGTCAATATCGACGCAGATCATGAGCGGCTTTCTTCAGAAATGTCAGATTGGGATATTTTTTTTACCTCAAGAGGGCTTATGATACGTATTGGCGGGAAAGGATTTTACGTTCCGTCCACAACTAGAATAACGTGACGCCTGCCGTTGCTCATTCAAGACTTTATGACGGACCCCGTTTTCCGAGAAAAGGTCGGCTATGTTTCTTCTAATAATTTTATTCAAGAGAACGGGTGCCGCAGGGCTCGATACTAAGCGTGACGCTGTTTGCTAAAGCGAGTCATTGAATATGGCTATGTGTTCCCCCGATTGTCTCGTCCTTTTGGTTCGTAGACGATTTTGCCATCTTCTGCACTTCTCAGCGTACGCCGTTTTTGGAACGCCGTCTCCAGCCCTCTGGATTGAAGCACGAAAGATGGCCTTCGTTTCTCATCTGAGAAGACAATCTGCGTACATTTCTGGCGCCGAAGATGGCGAATGTCACCTTCTCTTCTTCTCGGGCCAGAAATACTTCCCTTCTTAGATGAGGTGAGATTACTGAGGTTGATATTCAATCGGAAACTATGCTGGATCCCACTAGATCTCTAGGTGAAGGTCTATGAGAAATCTGTGATGTCTGTATCTAGTAACCGTATTTGGATTTTATGAGGTGTATCCCACTACAGTGACCTCGTTTGAATACACACCGACGGCAGTAATTGCGCTGTCGGGGCTGTATGTGTCTTTGTTACTGGGACTGGAACATATACTGTTGGTTTGGATAGTAGCACATCCATTTATACTACTGAACTGTATGCCACATATCGAGTCATTCTCTTTGTTCGCCGACGGAAGTTGGCTGACTGTCTCATCATGCGTGATTTTCTCAATGCCCTTTAGAGGGTTCGTGAGTTGTACATCCACCATCCTATCGTGAAGCGCATCCAGGACCTCCTCCGTATTTTGCAAACTTCCAGTGTCAATTATTGTTGTTGAAATATCCTTGCAGGCCAGCAAGAACAGACCTTTAATGTCCTCATCAACATACCTAACTTATGAGGAACCTAACTTGCCGTCAGAGGCGATCTTGGATAAGAAACATATTATATGCCAATGCTCAGCACATATTACGAGGCATGCTGATATCAATCCAAGAGGTCTGTAAAAAGCTGAGTATTCTGAATAAAAGCAGTGAGTCCACCTTTGTTAGTTCACAAAGAAGGGAAGCCATTGATATAACAGTCGGTTCAACACTCACTGAAGACCTAGTTTCTAACTGGGTGTTTGACATCCGATCACAGATATATTTGCTTCAAGATATTTCTTAGGTTATTAACCTGTTACATGTAGGTACCCAACAGGTAATATCAGGATGGGTATAAAAGGAACCTTTCCGCATGGGTATGCGGAACGTCAAAGTATATTAATTCGCTACTGTATATGGAGTTGGCCTCCGACCAGCTGCAGTAGACCATTCTCCAATCCTAATGCCAAAATTGCAAGTCGATGACATCTGCTCGTGAAGATTAAGTCTTGGTGATCTAGAGAACTTAAAAACTTAGGAATAAAGCCAGCAGACCTTGCAGATTTGCGAGAAGAAACAGAATCTTGATTCCATATCAGCCAGCACTAACCATGTTGATACTAAACCGTTCGTAAAGCCAAACCTCAATCAGTATGTGTACTGCCAGGGGGGAATAATATATTCCAGTAGCTCGTGAGTAGCTAAATTTATGGCTAGCATTAGCAGTGCATATAAGAGTATTATCCCATTAACTTGCCTGATGACACTAACATTAATCTGAACTAGAAACCCTACTGCATTTAGCTAGTACCTATTTTCGGATTCAAAGGTTTCCAGCGATCAACAAATCGATCGGGGACAAATCATTATGCGTCGCGCATGTTGTGGCAGAGGGAATTGCAACATGATCAAAGGGATGATTACTATGAGAAGAGTCAGATGTGCTATCAATTCAGTTGAACCATTTAAATCATTATAGGGCCTGATTTAATCCTTCCCGCACTATTGCAAAAAGGAATTGATTACATTCAGCTACGGCTCTGCAGAATTTACGAAGCTTGCATAGCCTTTAAACATATTCCATAGGCATGGAGGCATTGTCAAATGTCATTTATACACAAATATGCGCGACTTAGAAGGCATGTCGGACAGTAACGATAAACAGATTTACGCTGCCATTTGCCAGATTTACCATTTGGAGTAACCATCTGCCTCCCTTTAATGACATCTCGTGCACCGAGTTAGAAGTCCTCGTTTCCCAGTTACCAAGACCATTTCTGTTTGTGGGGGACGTAAATGCCCACCACGCCCTTAGGGCATTACCTCGGGCTTGTGCAAGAGGTAACGTACTCACGGATTTCTTTGACGCTAATAACTTCTCTCTCTCTCTCTCTCTCTCTCTCTCTCTCTCTCTCTCTCTCTCTCGCTCTCTCTCCCTCTGTCTCTCTCTCTCTCGCTTTATCTCTCTCTTGAAACCGGAGAGCCTACACTTTTTTCTGACGCCTTCATTAGTTTTTCACACCTGCACATAGCGATTTGCTTTCCACAGTTGGCAATTTCCTTAGAATGTAATGTTATCTCTGATTTGCACTTCCAATTGACCACTTTGCAATATTTATTAGTCTGTTAGGCCAAGATGTATTTTCCGCGCATTTACCTAGATGGTGCTTTGACAGAGCCAACTGGAACCGTTATTCCAGCTTGGCCGTTTTTAACTACAACGAGAACGACTCTGTGACCCTTTTAGTCGAACATCTATAGAGAACATTATTTCTGCTGCGGAGCTTTCTATTCCCCGGTCAACTGGAGAACCCCGTCGCTCTGCTGTCTCCTGGTGGACAAATGACTGCTGGTTTACTATTCGTGTTCGCAGACGTGATCTTAGGGGCTTCCAACGTCGTCCTACCCAATATAATCTAATGCATTATAAAAAGCTGCGTGCCAAATATAGAAAGATTATTAAAGATAGGAAAAAGTAAATTGATAGCGCCTTTTAATTGCCATACACCTTCCTCGGTCGTATGGGATAAGTTACGGTGTATGGCCGGAAAATCGACCCAAATGCCAATAGCCGGTCTAAAAACTGCGGCAGCCGTTGTAATTGAATCTTTTGACGTGGCTAACACTTTTCGCAGTGCTTTTGTTCAAGTGCCTAGCTCAGATAGTTATTCCCCTGTGTTCTTACCTTCAAAGCTCAGGTGGAATCTCAAGCGTTCCGCTTTCTTTCTGGAAACTTTAAAGACACAGTCGTCATTTACCCATGGCGGAGCTAAACCATACACTTTCATCTTCGCGAAAATCCTCACCCGGTGGAAATGGCATTCACGTCGAAATGTTGCAACATCTCTCATTTGAGGGTACGGCTTTCCTTCTCCAAATCTATAATCGTGTCTGGGATGACGCCTGTTTTCCAGAGAAGTGAAGGGAGTCCAAAATCATGAACCTTGGAAATGACCGTCACCTTTCTTCCAGCCACCGTCCCATTTCCCTCATCAGTTTCGTCTGCAAGTTAATGGAACGCAAGAACAATGGGTGGTTGATATGGTGGCTTGTAACTCAAAACTGATTCACCACCACCCAGTGCGTTTTTCGCCGACGTCGTTCAGCAGTTCATCACGTTGTATCGCTCTGGATGCAGTTCATGGACGTATCTCTTAAGCGTTGTTAAACTGTTTGAATATTCTTTGACCTGGAGAAGGCTTATGATACATGTTGGCGAGCAAGGATCGTGCGTTCTCTCCTTAGATGAATTCGATGTTAATTCGCCTATCGATGTTAATTCAGTAGTCTATTAGGGACCGCTTTTTCTGAGAAAGGGTCAGCTAGGTTCTTTCTAGTCTTTTTATTCAAGAGAACGATGTGCCTCAGGGTTCGGTTCTGAGGGAGACGCTGTTTTCTATAGCGATTAACTCTATAACTCAATGTGTTCCCCCAAGTGTCTCATCCTGCTTATTCGTAGACGACTTTGCTATCTTTTGTACTTCTCAGCGTTTGCCGTTTTTTGGAACGCCGTTTCCAGCGGCGATTGGACCATTTCTGTGATTGGAGCTTGAAAAACGGGTTTCCATTCTCTTCTGAGAAGACACTCTGCGTTAACTTCTGGCACCGTAAGTGGTGAATGGCACCTAATCTTCACCTCGGGCTAGATCTACTTCCCTTTGCCGATCATGTGAGATTCCTGGGGTTTGTAATCGATCAGAAACCCTGCTGGTCATCACATGATGTTTTGCTTAATGCGCGGTGTGACCGTTCTCTGAGTATTAACGGATAATAAGTGGCAAATCTTGGGGAGCAGATAGTACAATGTTGCTCTGTTTTTATCGTGCGCTGGCTCGTTTCAGGTTAGACTATGGATGCATTGCGTATTCTTCAGTGCGACCGTCTGTGCTGAAAAGATTAGACACAGTCCATAATCACGGCATCCGTGTGGCTATTGGAGCTCTTCCGACCAGCGCAGTTGTTAGCCTCTACGCCGAATCGGTAGAGCCACCTCTGTGATGTCGGCATGATGTCCTGCTTGGTAATTATGGGGTTGGGCTTAACTGCATACCCTCACATCCTTCGTTTACGCCTTTTATATCTAATAATCTGGATGAACGTTATCATAATCTGTCACTTATTCCAAGGCTTGCAGATTTTCGTTTTCCGGAGTTCTTTAAGAAGCTGAGTATCGAAATGCCTAGCATGTTTTATAGGGGGGGGGGGAATGTGCATCCACTCTGGTTATGTGCTACATCCCATGTCAATCTCGGGATGACGGCAAATGGACTCTGCCCCAGCCTTGTATCCGTACTAGCTTTTTTTAGAGCTTTTATCTCATTGCAGTAACCGAATTTTTATATACACCGATGAAATTAAGTGCACCGATGGTGTAGGATGTACCATTGTTATTGGAACCGACGCCTATACTTTCGAATTACTCAATTTTATACTGCAGAGATGTATGCCGTATACCGAGCCCTTCTGTATATACGCTGACGAAACTTGGGTGACAGCCTTATTATGCGTGATTCAGAGCCTTCGTGAGCTGTACAGCCACCATCCCATTGTACAGTGTATCCGGGACACACCCTATATTTTATATGCTTCTGGCGTTAATGTGGATTGCGCCTGGAGTCCTGGACACGCTGGTTTGTCGGGGAAGGAATTGGCGGGTATGGCAGCAAAGATGGCTACTACAGAATCCAGTGTTTCCGTTAATTCTGTAGCGGCTGAAAGCTTTCGACTTCGTGCGCCTAGCAGTGCTTTCACTGACAGGAGTGGTCAGCTCTATGCGGAAACAAGTTTAGGGAACCGAAGGACCTCCATATCAAATGGGTAACTTCCTTTCGTTTATCCAGCCGGGAAGAGGTAATATTGGCTTGACTACGACTTGCTTACTGTATTTTTACCCACAGCTTACTTTTTAAGCAAGAACCTGCACCTGTCTGTGCGCTCTATGGAGAGGCACAATCATCCGTCATGTGTTGCTAGAGTGTCGTCACCTGGTACACATACGATCGTCTATGGACATGCCGGCCTCTCTTGCCGAGGTCCTGACTGATGATCCAAGAGCAGTGGACTGGTTTTTTAAATTTTGACAAGTTTCTTTTACTTTGGGTTTTAGTCCGTGATTGCTGTTTTCCGTGATAATGGAGCTAATTTTCAACTTTTAAACAGAATCTCAAAGTTTTAATTGTTTACAAGTGTTTTGATTGACACATTTATCGACACATGCCTTTATCTGTGGTCTATTAATTCCACTGTTTTATATTAAGGACGCTGATAACCTAGCAGTTCAGCGCTTTTAAATCCCAATCATCATCATAATCATCATCATCATCATCATCATCTTCATCATCATAGAGAGCTCAGTGTGAGGACCGATATTATGAAACCAAGAATTCTGTTAATCCGGCGGATGGCGACGGATTTTCTCGGGAGTAAAAATCCTAAGCATGTCTTCCTTCGGAAGGGAGGTAAAACCGTTGCTCCCGTATCGTAGATTTACGGCACTTAAAAGAACCTTAAGCCTGATAAAAAGGCATCTGAGAAAAATTAAGCGGTCTTTCACGCCCAATATAGAATGAGAAGCTAAAAGTCTCGGCGGTTAAAGAATATCCATACATAAAAGTCAATTTAATAATAATTTAGGATTTTCTTTAATAAAAGAGTCAACATGTCTTATCCTAAGTGCACTAAATATGAAGAAGAGATTAATCTGGACGAAATATGAAGGCCTAATCTGGTATATTGACAGTTGTAAATCCAGATTTGGAATAGGAGTTGCTCTTTATAATATGAAGCGAATCTCTCATTTAGCTTGGGCGAGAGATATTTGCTATTTTAGCTAAAACTTGGAAGACTATAAGAAGATGCTATAAAATAGACGAATTCTTATACTCTCAGACAGTTAGGCTCGCCTGAAAGCCATAATTGGTAATTATGTGCCAGTTGTTCTTAGCATGCCGAAAGTCTCTAATAACTCTAGCTGCTCACAATTCGGTTCAGCTGAAGAGGGTACCAGGGCATATCGGAATTCTGGGTAAAGAGAGGGCAGATAATACTGCTAGGAGAGGAGTTTAGTAAACTTTTATTAGACCTGGACCGTGCTGGGGCTGTCACCAGCATCGCTTAAGCTGTCAGTCAGGAACTGGTTGCTCAGAGAATACAAGAAATGCCGGAACTCACTTTAGGTCACTCCGAGGCTACCGCAAGGATAAACGCGACAACTACCGAAATTGTGCAGGACAAAGTTCTCATACGCAAAGAATCTCTTTGTTGGCTACTGTCTCCTTAGAGGGCACCTGCACAGAATGGGGCAATTTGTGATGAGACCGCACCCATGCATTGTGTGAGCACCCAGCGGCGCTTGTTCACCAAACAGTCCTCATTTTTGGAAGTCAATCACCAAAATTGGAGGAGCTTTGAAATATCACGGTCCAACGTTTTATTCAGTTCATTATGAACACCAGGCTGCTTAATACATTATAGAAAGATTGGGGACGCGCAATAAAGCTGTCGCAACCCTTACCTTTCCTTCTACGTCTCTTTTTTTTTCGCTGTTTCCCTAGAGATTTTCAGTAACAAATGCAGAGCGTCTGAAGATGCGCATCATACTTTCATAAAGCAATAAAGAAACAAGATACAGTGTAGCCCCGGTTCTATAACTGCCCAGCAGAAGATATATAAATTCGCTAAATAACCTCCGCCCCCCAAATAAAACAAATGAAATGAAATGCACGAGCTATGTGATTTTGCTCTCAGGAGAACAAGCTGAGCTAACCTTTAAAGGTATCTCTTAGAACTTCATGTGAACAACTTATTGTAATTGCATAATTTCCCAATTTAAATATTGCGGCAGTGCTTCCAGAAATCATCAACAAAAGGAGACAGAGTTTTCTTACAAATAATTGCTAATATTTCAAGTAGTTCTTAGTCAGAGATGTTTCATACAGTGGAAGGGGGAGATAAGGACGTCACGTGGCTGTGCAGGCTACTACCACAAAGCAACCGACATAGACACGAGCAACTTTTCCCTTTGGACTGACTCAGATGACTCTGACCAAAGGTTAGCATGCTTCAGCTAGTGAAACAACAGGCATTGTTACACATTAATTTCATTTATTCGTTAATAAAAAAAAGCTCTTACAATTCTGTTAGCAAATACCTTTCTTAAACGCCAGGCCTCTGAAACTAAACAAATATATAGTCCTTTGGAAATCTTAAATGTGTCATGCAACTGTCAATTATTCAGGCTATCTTGGCATCTCAATTGCATTAGACCTTTTACAGCAAAAGGTGTTATAAAATTCATGCCTCTTTTAAAACTCCCTGCGTGTAATATGATACTTATGAATTCTGCATGGCATATCATAAGCAAGAACTCTTTGACTCAAAGGAAATATAGTGTTGACAGATTAAAGAGGTCCATCCAAAACTAGACTTATTGCTCTTCTGCGGGTTTTTGCTTCACATTCGTGATGGTAATATCAACAACCTTCATGTTCTGCGTAAAGAAGTCTTCTTCAGACACAATGCGTCTATCGAAGGGGAATCCCATTGGTTTTGCATCTGGAATCTTTCCTTCTAATACTCCGCAGTAGGCGAGAGATGACAGATTTTCAATATCCTCTGGTTTCCAGTCTGGTCTAACCTGCAAATTATAAAATTATGTTGTTACTTCTCTCAACATTTTGAAGAAGTTTAAAGGAGGACGAGTTTAAGTTTAGAGCACATTAGGAATATCTTCTAAGCATTAGTGTTTAAATGCAAGCCAGCTATCAGTGAAACTGATGCATAATGATTTGAACATGTAAAATAATAAATATTTTCAACAATATCTCCCTAATAGTTTCCCTCTTACCCGAGAAGTTTGTTAGTTTGAATTATCCTTCCAAATAGAATGCTGGCTATATTCTCCTCCTCCGGCTAATACCTTCTCATCTTATCCTCTCCACTTTGTGTTTCGTTAAGTGGTTGGACTTTGTCCAAACAACACTATCTAGATAGGACACGGCTGACTACTGCTTTCGTAGAAAACGAAATGGCCGTTATATGCAAGGTATGTGTGCTACAGAGAACATCGCAGCTTTTACAGAATTTAGAGAAAGGTATGCCGGTTTGAGTAATTGATTTAAGAAGTTGTTGTTTATAATGTTTTTTTCCAACAAGGATAACTAAGTGATGTGTTCGTAACTGCATGGAAAGATATTACAATATCAGAAAAATGTGTATGTTCAAGTTCCCATAGGATTAAAATTTGAAGGAACGAAGTTTACAAGCCACTAAAAGGGTGAATTTTTCTCCGACAAGAAACTTGGATGCAAATTTACTACTGTTTGCTCTAATATTCGCAATCTAGGTGTACGTATATACCTACACAACCTACTCATAAATAATTGCTCATATTTGCAAATAAGTGTCAGTTTTTTCCAGTATCACAGTTCGTAATGCATTATTTGTAATGTATCTGTTTTGAATGCTGATGTTTAGTCTAGTAGGCAACCAATTATTTAGTCTTATATAGTTATGCAGGTATACAAGTATGTAAAATTCTGGCATTTGTGACATCCAACCTAACGAAACAGATATTAGTTTCCAAAACCATGTAGGTAGATCGGTATTTCCAAGCCCTTGCTTGGTTTCTCAGTGTACGTATGAGACTTTTTAAAATAAAAAAAATTAATCATATATTTTTCTGAATTAAGCAAATCTGATTTTAATTACTTAGTTAAATTTTAAGGTTAATAGTAATTTTCGGCAATGAGTATCGGCATGCTTGTAAATCAAGGCCTGCCAAACCTGCAGCCGTATTATTTGCGGAGAAAGATTCAAATAAATCAAGTCCAATAGAATGATTTAATAATAGACAACAAAAGTAAGTAATTTTATTATGAGAGAGAGAGAAAGAGAGAGAGAGTGAGTGAGTATGGAGAAGAAATACGTGCATCTAAGTGAAAAAAATTGCTTCTGGTGCTTTTTGAACTAGTTGTGCCTATTATGGAACACTTGTCATCACCTTATGCTTACTTTTATTCGTTAAATATCCCTGATTAGTACTTTGGAGTATTTTCCTTATGCAGCACCCAACTTTCACAAAATAATCAATGAAATTCTGCAAGTGTATCATATCAAATATAAAACTCAAACTTCAAGAAAGAGGCAGACTATTATTTTAATATTTCTATTTTCCCTAAAGTAGCTATTTATAGCGTTAATCATTTTAGGTGTTGATTCCCTCTTTCCATCGAGTAACAAATAATATTCACTAAATTTCTTCTGTAGTTTATATGTGAGCAATTGTAATGATATTGCTGTAAAGTTTATTTCTGCATTTACCTGCAATATGCCAAATTATCTTTGCCTCCTCCACAATTATTTTAGCGTCAGTAAATTTAGTTTGATATTACTTACAGGCGTTATTTTCCTCGCATATTTTGGGGGTTCCGTGAGGCTATCCCGGTTCTAATTCTCAGGTCCGATAGCCTCCTACCGTTGCGACACTTGACACAAACAATATCCTTGTACACAGGACATGATTGGGATTAGTGTGACAATTTAACGATTTAATAATTATATCAAATCACCCATAGACTTTCCATTGGTTTCTTAGAATGCGTCCATCGGAAGTAAATAAGCATTTATGTGCAAAAATAGAGAAATTTAGAATAATGGCGATTTCAGTAGCACTAGTCTGAAGAAATTATAGTTCTTTATATCAGAGTAGATCATTAAAACCACATTTGGCACAAAGACTTAAAGCATCATCTCTCAGGGTGCATGCACTGGTGCATTGTTAGGCGCAAGATGTCTTCGATAGGTTCACCACAATGCAAGCCCAAATTTCTCGATTTTGAAAAATAGAGTCGTATCTTTTCCTTAGGATTGTTTCACTCGCTTCGCCTGTCTCCCTCATTCTCAGTTTCCCGCTTTTTCTTCCTCCCTGTGAAATGTCCGAGTCGAGTAGATATGGACAAATGCACAGTACCTCTAATACCTCGGTTAGCGTGAGATTTTACGCATTTGATTGGCCCTGATTTAAAGCTACCGAAATAGTTGAATGTTTCTCTTTTCATCTTAGTGTTTTATTTGCAATAGTGTGAGTGGTAACTAATTTTATTAATACATATACCCAAAGTAATAACTTTAAAGATGAATACTTGTGGTTTAACGGTTTTATAATCCAGCCCATAATAAGTTCTCTTTACATTTTCTGTGTTTGGATCTTTTCAATTGTATCTTCTTTCACAGGAAATAAGATGATAGGGTTTCTTTCTATCATAACGTTAGCGTGTTTAACGTATTGGATGTTAGATTAATGACATTTTGACCAATGCACCCCGAATCATATAAGATTAAAGTTACCCAATATTCATCCTTTTAAGATAAGGCGAAACCTCGAAAAAATTCATCCGAATAACTCGACCTAACTGAAATTCGAAATTGGCACCTCCTGAATGTGAAGTAGACAGCTTACCACTACACCACGAGGGAGGGCTATTAGATGCTTGTTAAATACACTTAGCTTTTAATAACTGAACTACCCCTACTGCTCCTTGCAACCAATGGCCTACAGGGCACTCATTTTGTATTAATGCTAAAACCTTCCCTGAAGGTGATATATATTGGCAGCGCCATGGACGAGTGGTTAGACTACTCGCCTCTCACCTAGACGGCTCGGCTTCCATCCCAAGCGACCGCAGTGAAATTTGTGGTGGACAAATGGGCAGGTTTTCCCCGGGTTCTCCGCTTTCCCCATCCATCGCATTCCACCGGTGCTCCATCTTCATTGCATGTATCACCATTGTCATCACTTGCGGTGCCACAAGTAGGTAAGGCGGGCGTTAAACGCTACTAAAATATGATTATTACTATTATTATTAATAATAATAATAATAATAATAATAATAATTTACGGGTATCCACAGTTAAGATCAGAAGTGACTGTGTGACAATACCTTCAACTAGTGTTGTGGATATGTATTGCTACCTAGATCCAAAAGCTTAGGAAGGACAGTTTCCCAAATACCCTGGATGATGATAGTTGCCATGGTGGGAGAGTATCACTTATATACAAACCATAGTTTCCTCGTATTTTCAAGCAATATGATACCTTTTCGTAATACTGAAACTATAATTGAGACAGCTTATTTTGAAAACCGTGTGCATTATGTTAGTGCATGCTGAGATGGTAATATCTTGAAAGCCATGTTATTAAGCCCTTTGGGATTAGGCACTATACTAAAAGATGGATTAAGCTTTACTTTTATATAGGCTGCATTAGTTATACTGCATATACTTTCTACTTTAAAATGAAAAAGTTAATAATAATAATAATAATAATAATAATAATAATAGTAGTAGTAATAATAATAGTAATAATAATAATAATAATAATAATAATAATAATAATAATAATAATAATAATAATAATAATAAGTGACGCAATATTCTTGGGATAATATTATGAGAGAGAAACGTCATATATTTATGTTAATGTTATGCGCTGCCGAAATGAAATGGCGTTTTATTTATGGATGCTCTTTAACTACTGTGGTTCTCAGCATCCCATTCGGTATTGGGCGTGAAATACCGCTTAGTTTTGCTCAGAGGCCTCTCTATCAGGTTTGAGGTTCATTTACGTGCTGTAAATCTACGACACGGGACCCACGGCTTTACCTCTTTTCCGAAGGAAGCCATGCTAAGGATTTTTACGCCCAAAGAAATTCCATCGTCCTCCGCCGGGTTTGAAACCTTATGCGCTGCCGTAAACCATTCTTAATGCGCATGTGCTAGACTTGTAGCATAAGAGAAGCTTCTATAGTACCTCTAAAGCGTATATCCTATTTCAAGCAGAATTATTAAGATGCATATCTTGAATTTTAGCAATTGCTAAATATACACTATTGGCCACACAAATGGAACGTGTATGAATACCAACGTTCGTTTATTTTCGAACCTTCTGGGTTGCGAACTTGATTATAATGATGTATCTATATGAAGCAAGTTTCAGAGATTTGAACTTTACAGAACAGAGTAACCACTTATACCATGACACATTGCACTCATATGAAAAATAGGTAAGTAAGTAAGGCTAGAAAAAGAACTTACAATATCTTTATTGTAGTCGGTGATAATGACATAGAGTTTGAAAGTCATTCCTTCTGGTTTTCCCTTAGGTAGGAGCAGCCGGTGAGGGAATCCACAGTGGCGGTGGCACTGGAACAAAATGATGTTATGAATTTATAAGTGCATCATGGGCAAAAATGAAGACTCTCATTTTGTTATCCTCTTTCTGAAATATTTTAAATAAGTTTGAAACATAGTGAAACTCGGGCTTCATAGAAATTTTATTTTACTAAGCCTACAATGCCTGTGTTTAAGAACCGCAAAACATCATATTACGGACACATTGGAAATTGAATGATATGGTTAAACGTTTTTCTATTTTAAAAAGTGGTTTATAACATATTTTCCATTCTAGGGTAGACTGTAAGTTGGTAATATTGTGGATCAGCTTTGAAGTGACAAATTCCGAGTTGGAACTTCAGATTATTTACTGCATAAAAGATTTGCAGGAACCTGATGACCAGTTTTCTGTAAAGAAATTTTTAGTACTACTAACCGGTTAAGCAAAGGAAATTTTTTCAGTTGGATTGTTTCAACTTTGTCACATATACAACAGTGTTAGTTTTATAAATTGTGAACAGAGAGAGTCTGGGATAAAAATCATGTACAAGACAATTAGTAGGACTAACTCACACATGGGTAATTGTGGCTCCATGAAAGATGTCCTTGCTTTATTGCACCGCCCAACCCCTCTCCTTCTGATACCGTCTTCTCCACTTGTACTTCGTACACGTGGCATTCAGTAGCGGGTATAGTTTAGTTAGAGGGTTACAATTGAGTTGTTCTACTGCAGAGCCAAATATGTCGTTTTTAGTGAAGAATAAGAAACTCCGCGGGACATCAACAATAAAAGATGAGAACTAGCAGTATGAACATATAGTATACAGGGTGCACACAAATGAATATCGGGGTTTTAACTCTTTATAATATTTATTGTATCCAACTTACAGTTATAAATGATATGTCAAATGAAAAAGCAACTCAAACAGCTTTGTTTGTTGGCACAAGTGCGCATGTGCGAGCAGTGTTTCTGCCGCAATCCGCTAGACAGCTGTAGTAGCAAAGATGGCGACTAGTAAACAGAAAGCGTTTTGCGTTTTGCAGTTTGCAAAGACCAAATCTGTAGATACTGGGCAACGTGCGTTCCGTACTAAGTTCGGTTGTGATCCTCATAGTGATAAAAACATTCATAGATGGTATAATCAGTTTGAAGATACCGGCTGCCTTTGTAAAGGGAAGAGCACGGGACGACCAGGAGTAAGTGAAGAGACTCTTGAGCGAGTGAGAGAGTCGTTCCCTCGTAGCCCAACGATACACTAGAGCAATGGCTCTTCCCTCAGTTGGAAGTAAATGAGCCAGGGAACTTCATTTTCCAGCAGGATGGTGCGCCACCTCATTGGCAAAACAAAGTACGCGATTGGTTAAACGTCACTGTACCCGAGCGCTGGATGGGCCGCAAGAGCCCCAATGACAGGGCTTGCTATGCATGGCCTCCACGTTCTTATGAACTAAAACCATGCGATTTTTACATTTGGGGCTTCATCAAGGATCGTGTTTACGTGCCTCCGCTACCAGCTGACCTCCCTGAATTAAGAAACCGGATTGAAACAGCTGTTGCTACAATTACTGAATACACGCTTATCAACGTTTGGGAAGAACGTGTGCCGTGTGACAAAGGGTAGTCACATTGAACATTTATAAGCTTCTTGGTAAAACCGTTTGAGTTGCTTTTTCATTTGACATATCATTCATAACTGTAACTTGAATGTAATAAATATTATAAAGAGTTAAAATCCCGATATTCATTTATATGCCTCCTGTATATCGGTTATTGTGTAATTGTTTTAAACTATACAAACAATGGAACGTACCCACTTATCTCGAATCTTTATTTAAAAACAAATTTTTTATGTTGATCATATAACTTGAAAGTATGTTTTAAAGTTGGTTGCAATAGAATTTTTATGTTATTATTAAGGCGAAAAAATGAATCATATGATTGCATGGCAGTGGAAGATTGCGTCTTGTGTACAAGATAAAGCAATTGGTATAAACTTGAAGGTTATAGCTTGCTTAACAGCAATAGGTGGCTGTAATAGCTATTGCAAGACACAAATGCTTAATATATAAAAATACTTTCAGTACCAGCATAAAAATTATTACTGAGCCCATGCAAATCCAGCACTGCACCCGACTTAAAGGAAAAGAAAAGCGTTGTTCACCGGCACTCGAAACAGTATATGGAAGTAAAGCTACGTTCCCTCCCTACTGTGCTGGCCGTCCCCATGCCTGCATTAACTGAATCGTAAAAATGTTGTGTTTTCACACACTAGCTAAACCGTTTAATATATTCATTAGAACACGATAAGTACATTGGTAATTATAAATTAATTTGAAGCTAATTTCTATTCCAAACGATGGAAGGGAGCAAGTAATAGTGTGGCTTGGATTGAGAACGGAATTTTTAAATCAAATATAAACTTTAGATTTTGGTTCAAAATATCATCAGTTTAGCATCAAAATTAAGTTCAAATCGTGATAAATCTAAGTTGCCACAATCGTTAATGTACGTTACACCTAAATGGGAATGCAAATAATATAAAAATAGCCTGCTGAAATCGTTAACATGAACTCATGAAAGGGCGGTTTACGTTAATCCTCGTACCGGTAAGTGGCGGCAAAGTACTTAGATTTGGAACACTTCCATACCAAAATTACTTTCCGAGATATAATTTCATTGAATGTATGTGCAGCGTTCAACGCTTGTTGTGCCGTATGTAGTAAGAAAGTGTGCTCAACACTACAAAAAAGTGTATTTGGATTTAACCGACTTTTCGTTATTAAGTTATGCTGTTCAAAGACACAGGCACAGTCACTGAAGATTATTTTAAATAGAAGGCTGCTCAAAACGTATTTACGGCGAATTAATGGAATTTTTGGGGAGAGCATATTACCTTCCTTACCTGCTAGGTATATTATAATACGAGCTAGCGAAAGTAAGAATATCTAAACAGAAACAGTATGTAACCTTAAAACACTTGACTAATATGGATAGTAGGGTTAAATAACTCTTCGGAATTTCTTCCTGAATTATGTTTCCAGTGTATCATTTAATGTTACTGAACGAAAATATATATATTCTAGCATTATTTCTATATGGAAGGTTTCAAGACAATGCATGGCTTTGGCTTTGGATTTGGATGTTACAAAGTGAAACAAGTAATGGATTTTAAAAAAAAAATAATTACCAGCAATATTTTTAAATACATTTTGAGATTTATTTCCAAATATGTTATATTTTATACATCAATTCCCGTTCATAGGTTTGAAATGAGTATAAAGTTTTACTCATAACTAGCTTTTAACTTTTGAAGAAACTATATTTACGGTCTTTTCGTGTTTTGAAAATTATTCCTCATTTCTTATAAGATTGGAACGTTGAAATACATATGAACAATACAGTGGCATGACTGATGTTCCACATTTCTAGGTACCATGACGAAATATCCCAACCAATATTAAACTTCTATCATCTCACGTAAATATCTAAGATGGTCTTAAGTGCGTCGAGAAGCCCATATGTTGAAGGTACTCATTACTTTAACATTCTAGTTAAGCACGCTAGTGTTAATGCAATTCGCAACTCTGATTCAGCTCTGCAAACACAGCTTATACAGTTGTGATTATGTGAAAACGACAATTCTAAATGAACACCGTACCTTAGTTTTTAAAGCACGTTTCCGAATAATTGGAATTGGGGGTTTATGAATGCATGAAGCACATTAGGAAAACTAAATGACCATTTTATATATCTCCATCTCCTCAATATAGTTGAAAACAAAGGCACAGAGCACGTGAATTGAGGCTTAGCACTGTATTTTGAGAATTGGATTTAATTTAGGACAACTTTGCTTTTTTTTCATTTTTACAACTTTATCTTAAAACATATATGTAGGGGGTATTTTGCATAAATTTGCTTAGCGTCAAAGTTTACTCACATTGTTTTGAAGCTTACACTTTTATAACTCATTAAATAGATTGCCTTATGCTTCTAACGGAATTATTTGAAAAGCCTGTAAGCTTCGGTTTAGCTGTATTTGCGTTTAATAGGTCGCAATTTTCTAGAACAATAAGACAAAAAAAAAAGTACTTTCATTATAAAACTCGAAACAATGCAAACACTTACCTTATCAACAGTATATTCCTCTTCACCATTAATGGCTCTCTCAACATAATTGATGAGATGAGGAAAACTTCGTGGCTCTGGGATTGTGACAATTGAGTCCTCTGAGCTCCGTATTATGATATTATCTCCAGCCTCCACTGCAACAACAATTCCTATATTAAACTGTTTGGTAAATAACTTCAAATGCAATGAAAATCCAGTAATATTTATGTTAAAGGCAATATTAATATTGCATAGATCTTGAAGTACACATCTCCGAAACACAAATGTACTTCTACATTTTAAATAACATGCAAAGGATGACTGCTAAAGCAAACTTCTCAACAAAATAATAATAATAATAATAATAATAATAACATTAATAATAATAATAATAATAAATAATAACAAAAATCTAGTAAAATAGATTAAACACTGTATTAAAGAAAACAATCTATGATAGGGACTTTTTTATAACATATATCTTCCTTTTGCAATAATAAATATTCTGAGGGTATACTAACATTTCACAGGGAACCTGTCCAGCTCGATCATTCCCCATCGGGCAATATGAAGAGGAATCTTCTGACCAAACCAGTTGTGTTTAGGTGTCAGAAAAATTCGCGCAACTCCAAGAACAGGCTTCTTCGAATTCACAGTAATTACATACTTGAAAGGCTCATGGTTGAGTCGACTGACAACGGCCTATAAATGTCAGGAAAAAATATAAGGGTACTCTGTGAAATCAATCATTAGCACATATTTGTTTCCAAATGTCAGTCACATACATATTGTATATAACATAAAATATTTCTTCTGTGTAATTTTATTAGTTAAAGTAGTTTAAATTACAGGGATTTCTCGATTCGCCGTACTCTTTGTTCAACTCAAATGGTAGTACAGTGATAGTAAAACAACTCTATTATTTTAGCATTCCAATAATCTTACAATTTTAAATGAAATTACATTATGTACGACCACCCTCTTGTAATTCAGTTATGTTACTTAAAACGTTTCTGGTACTGCTAAGATCGCGTCAGCACGTACAAGTCAATTGCATTCAGCGTACGAATCTTATATACCTTCATTGGTAAATAAATCTATAGAAAATACATATTATTTTCTCTAGCACGAATGAACAGCAAACATAGTAGGTAGACGAGGTATTGTATTCCACAAAAAAAGATGTTTTAGAGTCCCCTGAAATCAAGAAAGCATTGTTAGAAAAAAGGTCCTTGTACGTGAGTGTGTGTCTGTGTGAATGCGTGTGTATATGTGTATCTGTGGACAGCACAACTCAAAAACGAAACTTCCGTTAAATAACAAACTTGGTATTTAAGTTCAGTCTTCCAAGAATACTACACGAATTTCTGGAAACCCCCACCATAAACCACCCTTCACATGGAAAGGATTTCGATTTTTTTTCTCAAAAATGGGAAATGTTTAAAATGCCGTATACTAAAAATATTTATATGAAAATTAGAATGACAAATATATCGTATATATTGAATTTCCTGGGAATAAACTCTGAAGTCCACTTCATTCTGAATTATTTTTGCTTGACTAGTAAACCGTAAGAGATAGACAAAAACTTACTCCACAAAGAATGTACATCTCGTCAAAACATACAATTTATATCCTACATATATTTTAGTTGTAGAGCTAATCGCTTCCGATATATTCCCTTATATTGGTCTTAATTTTAGAATGCTTAATACTTTTCTCAAACAGAAATCATGCATGTTTCCTTTGTTTTACTCCTGACCATTAAAGAGAACCGAATTTCAATGATAATCACATGGCAACAGCTTCTACAGGATTTGACTATCGCTTTAGCCTAGTGAGTTTCTTCAGTTCCATTTTACTTATCAGTTATTGGAACTAAGCAATAAGATCATTCATGTGGATTAGCATTAAGTAAATAGAAGAATCTTCTTTTACAGGAAGTTTGTTTGCAGAACAGGTAGAGAAATTCATATGAGTTATATATCAGATATGTGTTTTATTGTTCCCCTAGGCTTTCGCGGCTTGCGGACAGTATCGTTCATAATATGGCAACAATTCAGCCTGATTTGATGAAACTAAGATGTTGACAAGGGAATGTAAATGGCAATTAAGGAAGCTGAAGGAGTCCCTAGAAATAGCAAGATGTCTTCTTAATTTGAATCTGATAAGCGTGTGCAGATCAACAACAATTGCAACCTTGCGAGAAATAAGGGAAGCGCGCAAGAATACAGTAAGATGGGTACAGCCAGCGCCACAACATGGACTCATACCGGAGGACTGGCACAGCAGCACAGATATAGAAAGAGATTAGATCGGAAATTCCCTATCCTTATGCGTTGTGACTGTTAAAGCACGTTTTTGCCAAGCCGCCATATTTAGACACTATACTTTTTAGACGAGTACGCGTTGTGTGGGTTAAATGTGTACACAAAAATAAGGTTTTGTGGTATTAAATGTTCAATTAAGCAGTAAATTTAGACTCTAAGTTTTCAATTAGTATAATAATCAATAGGCGTGTGGTATTTAGTTGTAGTTTCTCGACTAGCAGGAGCAAAAACAAGGAAAGGGAAATGTGTTTCAATACACAGGTTAGTGTACTTATTTAAGTGATTTTTCGGTGGTATACTTAGTGAAATATGTTATACATTACCAACAGAATGATTATGTATTGTTTGTTAGACTTTATATTTCCAACTCGGAAAGACCGTTTAGAAGCTTGGATAAAGGCAATTCGCAGACGAAATTGGTAAAACTACTCCGGTTTATAAAAAACCCTCTTGCTAATTCACCCACTTAGTAGCCATCGCGATAAATAATTACTATCAAATTATGAGCGTACGATACAGAACCGTGAGAATAGGGGGCAATGGTAATTATCGCAACATTCCTCGACCGGAATTCTTCAGTAATATCACACATTCTACTAAAGCTTTAAGCCAATGCTGAAGTATATGTACTGCCTTCTTTTACATTAACAATAGTTTTAGACGAAGAAATTAGAACAAACTTAAGTTATGACTTTGCCGAGGTGTTTACTGCAACAATATTAATTTATTAATGATAACTTCTGACATGCTAAAAATGCGATTGTATTAAATATTCTTTCAGCCAGAAATCTCTCCCCTTCCATTGTTCTTTGTTTTTTGTTTCAAAAACATGGAAAAACAATTCATTTGACAGATATTGCGTATGGTAGTATGTAGTGCTTCCAGATGACGGCTGGTCACAAAACGTGCTTCAGCAAAACGCTAGCACCCTGTGGACAGCAGCGATTCCTTCTCGGGCCAATCTCCATTGCAGATGGCCCTTTTTATGTCCGAAGGGGAAATGACATTTATGTACCACGGGGAAATAGGAGTGTGGAACTCACCCTCAGCATGGGGACCTAATTACTATGCTCTATGAGATGTAACTTGTCCGATTTGGTTCTGGCCTTGTATTCAGGACACACTACCTGCTCGGTCCATATTCTTGGAAAGCACGCACCCCCTTCCAACCTTCTATTGTCTGTTAAAGGGCTGCATGCTCCTTGCAAATACATCTGTCACCGTAAAGAGAGAGACAATAAGAGAGTAAGTGTTTTTGTCTCTTTCTTTTCTAGACCTAACAAATTAAATCTCAGACTCTAAATCCCCTCCTCCGGGGTAGGAACGAAGATTTGATGCTGTACCTCATTAAGCACTCGTATAGTCCATAGAATAGGTGCCTATGTCTGGTCCGTTTTGTGGTAGCCAGAGGAGTGAGTTTTGAGAGCTACATGACAGGGTTGATCTGGTCCCTGTAAGGCTCTGCCTGCCACCATAATGGATTGAAGGAGAAGGCCGAACATATTTCAAGAATTTGAAAGTAATGCAGTATTTGGATGAATTACTAGTTATGTTTCACTTACAAGTTTCTAAGTGTGGTACTAGTAGGCCATGCATTATCCACATCGGAGCGCTGCCTCTATAGTAGGTGTATCTGCAATGTCTGGGTCGTGTACTACGAGCATTATAATTATGTCAGTTTCTTATTGTGGCCAGTCATTGCGTCCATTAGAAGAGCAATACAGCAGCGAAAGGAAATCGAAGGGTTGCGTAATGCTACCCTTCGTCTTTTACCGAATCACGGACATTCCTTTTACTGGCCGTATAGGGTGTTGTTTTAGAACGGAAATAACGGTATATGTTACGTTTGGAGATTGTTTGTCAGGATGATCACCCAACTCTATGGCATTGACCCCGAGAAAATGCAAACATCCCTACAACTAACAGGCCAATTACGGAGCAGGGAAGGTATTGCGCTTGCGGTTAATGTGGATAGTGCGGGCCAATGAATCGGAGACGTTTCTCTGGTCCTCCGATGTAAAAGGATGAGAAACCACAGCACAGTATTTTTCAGAACATGATGACCCTGCCCCAGTCTTCTTCCAAAGTCGGCCTGATTTTAAAGTTTGGTTTTAGAGTGTGTACGTTGGGAAACCAACCTTCGCGGTTGTCAAGTTTTCCACTTACTGGTCCCTTAACTGAGGCGCGATTCTCGACTTGTAAGCAGTATTTCCAGGGAAAAAATTACTATGTTGCCTCTCGCCCCTAGTACATGATAGTCTTTTGTTTGCTAATGGCTATTGCCCAGTGGAGCGGTTTCGCTTGAGGGCCATCATGTTTTGGAGAAAACTATATGCGGTTCATGCAGACCTGAAGACTCTCTCAACAAGGGGTAGAAACATTAGCGGGGAGCAATTAGTAGGCGGTGGCCACTTTATACAATTTTGAAGTTAATTTAGTTCTTTACTTCATATAGTATCAAAATATTTGTAATATGAATACTATTGTAATTTCCCTTAATTACCACTTTAATGAGGATTGTAAATATGAGAATAGCAACAATAATAACCGTAATAATGATCACAATTATAATATTTATAATAGGTACTGTCATGAATTAGACGTTTGAAGATTGCTTTTAAGGCATTTGCTTTAACCTACTTAGGTTACAAGCGGCGAGAACAGCGGGTTACGACAAGGAGGTTTCGAGGTTGAATCCCGCTCCGTTCCAGAGTTTTACATTTGTATTTGATACTGTATTTTATTTATACGAGTGCACAGTCAAAACTCGTAATTATTAAAAAGTTCATAATGCCTGAACAGTTGCAACCTATTACCAACATTATTGGCATGCCGTACATAACCACAAAATACCACTTCAAAAAGGGAACGGAAATTCGAGAAACAGTTATATGAATTGATGCACTTTACTCTGTTGTGAAACTATGCATCTTTTATTCATTGTGTTTAAGTGCATTTCTAAACAGAAATAAGAGGTTTAAGAGATTTTGCATGAAAATAGAGCACAGCTATCCAGGTTTATAACCCAAGTATTAAAGTTTCGAGGAGCAGAAGCCACGCCCGCCTGCGGTGCCATTAGTAGTTAAAGCGGGCGTTAAACACTACCAAAAAAAAAAAAAAAAGCAGAAGCCACGTGCTATAGGTTAAATGTTAGATCGCACTTCAAATGTGGTACAACCTTTGCATATTCCACTGTCTGGTCTGAAAGATCTGTAATTATTGAATATACATTTTGAAAGTAGAATTTATATTACAGGCATTGTGTATACACTGTATTGCACAGCAGTAGTGTAGTGTTTCCGTGTCAAAATTTATAGGCTAGTGAAGTATCTAATTTAGGTTAGACTACCAAATTTGGCAGCTTTTGCAAGTAAAGGTTGTACAAAACATTATGACAGCTCCTCCACTCTGAAGTATAGAGCGCAATAGCACCCATCAGCCCACTTGATTGGTAGGAGAGGTGGGAGTCAACGTTGTACTTGTGAGGGGTCCCTTATCTCCACCAGTCTTGACACGTCTTCTCATCTCTCCTCTCTTGTCCATATCGAGCGCGAAAGTGTTTTGTAGATGCCTTAACAGTTTCTTGTAATTTTGAATAGTTTGTCTGATGATGTTCTATTTTATGATGCTAGTTGCAAGAGAAATTCAGAGCTGTGCAATTACTTAGATGTTCTCTGGGAGGATAACCGTAAAGAAGAGCTCTACTCATGCATGTTTTTCCCTTTGAGCATTGATTTAGGCTTGGAAACAACAAACCAGCTAGCTTTCCAGTCTCTGAAGTGGAATCTCCCCTAACAGAGCATACGTTGTTTTTATATAAGTCCAAATAGTCTTGCAGTGAACACATACGCTCATGTTTCTAATAAATACATACATAGTGTAATTACATAAACCCAAGGCAAGCTAGATTTTGGGATTTCATTACTCCATGTTAACTCTTTGGCAAAAAGAAGTGTCTCACCTTAATATCCACTTGTTCCCGATGACCAGTGGTGTAAACAGCATTTCCTAAATCAATGTGAGATTCATCAAAGTACGTAATGAGATGATTAGGAACACTGGCTTTGCATACGCCTGTCACTTTTACTGCTTCCACAGTAACTTCTGGAAAAATAAGCTGAAACACAGCAAAACTGATAACGTGATAATTGGTAAATTGGAGACCTGGCAGTCTCTTGTTTATATTTCTATTAAAATCTAAAATATACTATTTCTTAGCACTTAATCTGTGTTTCAGGCAGCTAAGTTACTCTTTCTTTCACAAAACATTGTTTTTTTTAAAAAAATTTAAATAATGCTGATGTTTACCTCGTGAGTTTGATAGGGTGAGAGCAAGTCTTTGTGCGTTTTGAAGAGATTGTCAACATGCTTGTGCAGACGGAAGAAGGCAGGGTCACGTGTAGCCGTCTCGAAGTGTCCCATCACACCAGGAGGTAGACCATAGCGAAGTTTGGGATCTGTCACTTTTGACAACATTACGTGTCCGTCATTGTGCAGCTGTCCATAGAAAGCAGAATTCACACTGGATGCCGATGATTCAATTATATCTCCAAGCACGTTGATACCCTCCGTGTTATTTAGCCCGACAATTGTGCCGTTCCACTAGAGGAAAACAAAAACAGCATTCTAGTATGGGGTTATAATTGGATGCTGGTGATTCCATTAAATATTCTCAGTAAATATTCACCCTGATCATGAAAGCCCTACGTTTATGCATCATATTTCGGCACTAAATTGTGTCACCGTGTGGATATGATTTCATTGACAGATGAGGCAAATAAATTGATAAGAATGTTCGTCACTCCAAAAACAAGCCTGAGTGCATTCAATTGAACACAAACTCATATAATTAAATATCATCCTCTTCATGGATATTTATTCTATCTATAGTCAGTATACGGCCAAGACATACAGTGTTATGCAGCTTTTTCCTTAAGATTACAGTAAGTAAGTACAAAGAATTACTTTGATATAACTTACCGTCTTAACACCGCCTATGAAAATGGCATCTCGGATTCGTCCTTCATAAGTGAGCATATCATCAACAGAGGGACTGGACATATCCTTGAATCCAATCTTGTCAGGGCGCATGGGAAATTCCTGTCCGTTGTCGTACATGGCTCCTGGAGCGAATCCTTCAATGATAACTTGATTCCATTCCATAGGTTCTACCACAGGAAGGTTGTTCGAAAGTCTCTCGGCGTCAAATCTACGTATCATCACACAGAAATGTGACGTGCGAATAAACGCAATTGCGTTTAGAATACTAGCATATATCTGCCTGTATATTATATTGTTTTACCTACTATAACTTATATCTAAACGTACTTTTAAAATGTATAAATTATCTATGTGTGTTGCATATTCCAAAAGTAGCATATATTCAACAGATGCTTGGAATTACATATGTTTTGTGATTAGTACCTTAGAATATCTATCTTAAATACACATAGTTACCTGTAGATAGCATTGGATCTCAAAGTAAGTATTCCTACATGAAACATTTGGGCACATTTTGAGTTGTATTATTTGTTTTCAACAATGTTTAACACTGTCTAGGTTGTTTACGTTACTCATAGCCACTAATCGGGGAATGTGATTTAAAGTGAAACGGATGGAAGTGAGGCTCAAAATTTTCGTTCAAAGAGGAAATGGCTATCTTAGAACAAAGCCTTAGACTAAAGCAAAAAGTGCAAAAAAGAGAAAAACAACAACGGCCAGCTTAATTATAACAAAGAATAAACTATTTCATATGGGTTGCTAATGGTTTACCCGGAGCCAAGAAAAACTTAAGAATAACAATATAATACAATGTCGTTTAATGCATTTGAATATGTGGTAGTTAATTTATTTTCGCACAGTTTTGTGTAGAACAAAGCTGCAAAGGTAGATTTAGACTAAAAACGGTGCCAGAGTCTGGATTTCAATCACGGATGTACAGGTTACAATCAGGTTCCTCCAAAAGGAATTGGAGATCTCCATATGGTTTACCGGAGAAAATGTAACGTGGAGTAACGTGGTGCTGATATGTTGCCAGTTGGTTAGAGCAACCTCACGACACCATGATTCAAATCCCGAATGAGACATTTTCAATCTGATTGTACTCTTCCATTTGGAAATTCCTTGAAGAGTTGATGCTTCTCTGAAGGATGATTTGTTTCATGATCCAATTGAAACTCTAACGAACAAAGAGTGCATTTTCAAGGCAGAGACAAGTAACACTATAGAAAGTTAGAGAAACAACGTTGATAGATATTCAAGGAATTTATGTTAGCAATCACCAGACAGCTGTAATTTTAATGAGTATAGAGATCTACAAGGGAGCAAGAGAAATATATTATAGCCTCTCTAGTCACCACCAGTTAAGATTAATAGGTAAATTTACGAGTAATCCCAGTGAATGGAAAGCAAACAGCGAACTAGCGCTCGGCGATTTCGATCACGCTTACCATACGTGTTGGGCTAGTGCTCTGTTTCTGGCGTATATGCCTGAAGTAGCTGAAGGAAAGTTGTGATTTCTTATGTAAATATTAATTATGAAGTTGAATAGCTAGAGTCAGACTGAAAAATTCATAAAATAAATGAACATTTAGTTGCGCATTACTCAAGCAGAATCACAGACACAAGATTTGCAAGATTTAAGAGATTGTAACACGGAGGAAATACAATTAAACTTGACAGTTTATTACTGTAAGAAGAAAAGAATGTCAGTTACAAACGCTGTCTGGATTAAATTTGGAGAAGTAAGAGATAAGATCGTCCTTATTAGCACAAGATGTATTAACTGCAGCTCATATAAAACAGTGAATATTTTATAAGCCCGTTGAATACTCAATTTTTCCAACCCACAGATCCTCCCAGGCTACTTCTCGCACCAGTGAAGCTTGTGCAACTTGCGAAATTAAGCAGTCATTTTGAGGTAAGCGCGTTGAAGTATATACTAGGGGCATCTGTCTATATGTATAGCAGGCTATACTTCATTCTCTTAAGTCAAATATCGTTTTCGGTTGTTTTTTTATCTAGATATAAACATTTTGATGCTAATTGATACGAAGTGTAGTTTACTGAGAAGAAATCGTGCCAAAAATATTGGAATTCACATAACAATAATTCGTATGAGTTACTACTTATTTCTGGACAAAACTAACCACATGATTTTTCGATATTAAATTTGAGAAGAAATTTAAGGATTTCCTTCCTCATATGCCAAAGATATATGTTGCAATCTCACTGTTTAATTACAAATGCAGATTTTAATCATATAAAGCAAATTGGAGTTAACGCAGCAGTTCGGAAAACATAGGCTTTGCCACACCTCAGAGGATTTTTATTAGGACAGAATGTCCGAACACTTGCACCGCGTGCCGAACACTTTGTACATTCTTATACATGAGACCATCGCATATGGGTGTTACAATACTGACACTACGTTAGATGCATGTGCAAATTTTATTGGTGATGGTAAGCTCACCGAACAAAATATTAGCCACCCCTAGGTAAATCATTACAAACATTATTTAATATCGTGTAACTCAGCCTCCGGACTTACAACCACCTGGATTCGGTTAGCAAGTGAGTCCAAAAGGATGTGCAGGTGCGTTGCATCCAGGTTAAGTCATTATCTGAGGATTCTATCACGCAGTTCGACCAGATAGCGGGGTTGCTGGTGTCGCCATTTTACCCGCTGTTCCAATAGGCCTCGCGGATTTTCTATGGGGTTCAAGTCAGGTCCATTGATCTCCAATAGGTGGGAGAGTTTTTTATAGTGTTTAACGCCCGCTTTTACTACAAATAGCACCGCAAGCGATTACACTGATGATATATGGAATGTGATGGTGATGGAAACCGGAGAAAACTCACCCCTACGTCGCTTTGTGGGGTGGGAGAGTGTTCATCAAATCAGTCACATATTGTTCTATCCCAAAGAGCTCTGCTGTTAGCATCTTGAAATATAGGGGTTTCAATAGCATACTCGTCATAGAGATGCTGACTAAAAGGCAACGCCTGACCATTCAAAATATGTAAATAAACATGCTGATTCATGTTAGTGGTCACCTAAGTGAGCGGGCGCAATCCATGATAAGAAAAACATCTACAAAAGTTCACAGACCAACCTCTTGGTTGAACCTGACCTTGCGCACATCCAGGATATAATGCTTCATTTGGCCTTCGTTACACAAGACGACGTGCGTCATTTGAATAAAAGCTAAAACGTAGTTTGTCAGACAATATTGCATTCTGCCAGTCAGATACTGTCCACGTTCGATGATTTCTGCCCATTGAAGACCTGCAAAGCTGCTGTGCCTGTTTGAGCAACGGCCTCTTGCGAGATGACTGACTCCAAACGTTCATTGCATGCATTTCCCGCCACAATGTTCTCTCGCTAATAGGTGGAGATGGAACTTCATTCACTGAATGCAGCAATTCCTTTCTTTGAAAGCGATTTTGATTCACAAGTATTGAAACGCATCTCTGGCCCCTCTCAGTCAGGATCTTCTTCCGACCACAGTTCTGACGTCGTGTTTCGTGGCACTATTACTGGTAGGCACGTTAAACGGTTCACTGTGAAACAGCAATAAATCCAACAACTTAACACAGGGCCAAAAACGATTGCCCCTTTTTGCCACTTTGTTGTATCCCCACATTTAGCCACATTTACGTACAGCTTCTCTCATCTATCCTTTCAGATTGAAATAAAGCTCAATTCTCACACCCTTATACGCATGTACAGGATATATTAAAATGACACCGAACGAAGGTGCAGATATTGCTACTCAGATTCTATATGATACGAAAGTATAGTTTTCAACGCTATTAGCGGAACATGATCAAAACGTCTCCTAATCAGTATGGATTACGCAGTTACCCAAGAACAAAACCGTGCGGCTGGCTCCTCTACCGAAAGTAACAGAGGTAATTTGGGAAGCTACACGTCGCTTGCTTTCACAGTGTATTCCTGTTAACTCACAATAAGCTGATTGGCTTACGAAACCTCACTGAGGAAGCTATACATTTTATTATTTATTTATTGTTCCAGCATGCCTTATCATAATAGGCAATTAATGGAAGGTAACTACAGGAAAAATAACCTGGGACACATACGCCGCTAATATCAGGTGGCCAGACATCCCCGAATTTCGCATAAGCAGATAACTCTTTGTACGTTATAAATATTGCAGAACTCAGAGGGATAAATACAAGCATTAGGCGGTCTAGGGCGTTGTAAGCCAGAGTGACCTTCATTTTTCTCCTCTTACATGTCAGCGTAAACGATGAAGGAATGAGAGGTGGTTCCGGCTTGTACTAGAGTCAGTGATGGTATACAAAGACACTAAACACACAGGAACTTAACATTCCTGCCATTTCAATTACAGAGACTTTACTTTTTAGAGAGTAAAGTCAACTTTTAGATTCACAAGTAATTAAGAGGAATATTTAACCTATAACTATTATACATCAATAACTAGTTTTGTAAATGTGCAATACACTGTTCTCATTTATCATTAGAGACCAGACTTACTTTAGGGTTAAATAAAAACATTAAGCTACGTAACAAAAACCATGCATGAGAGCACGTATTTTTCTTCCTGGTGTTATTACCATTATTATTATTATTATTATTATTATTATTATTATTATTATTATTACATGGGAATCACTTTTCGAAGTTTCACATTTTTGTATTGATTCTTATGAGAACTTCACTTTATTGCGTTTCTGTATATCTCTCTCTACTTCTCACTGTATATATATATATATATATATATATATATATATATATGTGTGTGTGTGTGTGTGTGAATACACAAAATTACATTCATATTGAAGAAATACTCCCGGGGCTATAAATTATTTTATAAGGTGTATTGTGTAAATATGTTGCATAATCAAAATTTCCAACACATTCCATAATTTAAAACAATTGGTAGAAATTGCTGTAATTGGAACTTTGTGTCACAAGTTTAAAGACTATGAACGATATTTCAAATATATATGTTCAGCGAAATAGGAAATTGTTTATAAACCTATAATAAAATGTAATTCTTAAAATAAACCAAATTTTCAAAGAAAATTTATTATTCGTTTATGTTGTATCTTCTCCTACAGAACGTTTCTATGAATACTTGTGTGCCTTCTGGGACATTTTTCTGAATTTTAAACAAATCTGAAACCCATGAAGCGTTTTGAAGGTGTGAAAATGTATTTAAAAACTAACGTCGTATATATAGTATACTAGACAACAGCAGTATTGTTTTGTTTCGTAATCGGCTTAGCCTCCCCGTATTTATAGGACTGACACCCCCCTAGGACTTACAAGCCAATGCCTAGGGGTGAGAAGCATATTGGCGAACTAACGGCACCAAACCGCAGACTGGAGAACCTATTACGCGGGGTCGGCCCGTAGCCAGGCATGAATATGTGGAAGTGGATGATATGAAATGTAAGCAAAATTGGTGATTGGAAAGGTGATGATGGAGTAATTGGTGGAATGAGTGGCGGGGAAACCGGAGGACCCGGAGAAAACCCGCCCGGACGCCGCTTCGTCCACTACGGTTGGGATCGAACCCAGACCGCCTAGATGGGAGGCGAACGGTCTAACCACTCATCCACGGTGCAGCTGTATTGTACGATCTTTAAACGGCTGTAGAGCCCGAAGCAAGGATGTTGCATGTAAATGACTCTCTATGGATGCCCAAAGATTCTAACATCCATTTATTAGAGTAAAAGATAGATTTTCGATTTTTTGACCGATTGTGGTAAAAAATTCACAATGAGCCCCGTTAGTGGCCCTGAAGATGGAGGCAAGGAAGTTACAATGGCAACAAAGGCAAAAATGTTATCAGAATACTAATAAAAGACTGTAGATAAAGTTAAACAAAAATAATTAGAGATATTGAACTTACTGCCTTTAACTCGAAGTATTCAATGAACCATTTGGAAATTTAACAACAAGTTCATGTTAATTTCCGTTAGTGGCTGAGGGTTTACTATTAGCATGATCACAAAATGTTTAGGATGTTAAGTACAAGACACTAGTGGATGAGACGAAATACGTATGCTTCACATTTTTCAAACTCAAAGCTTCCGAGTCACAAGTTTTACTAGATAACTGCCCTTAAAGGGGACAAGATACTCTGAAATGGTAAAACTCCACATTTTCTTTTAGGCACTTATAAAATATTCAGTATTTCCAGTTTCAGAAAATATATACTTTTGGCAGATATGGAGGTTTTTACGGCTTATGAACATCATTAAATGCTAGTCTTCATTTCTTTAAAGCTGTGATGCAATGCACGTTTTTAGAATATCTGGGTCTTTATATATTCAGTTTTCTCAAAACAACATTTTTAGACACTTATGTGCCTTTTACTCATAAAATTTGAGAAATAGAGATTTAAACTTTTTAATACGCGTACACAACACATATTTGAAATTTCTGAGCTACAATGATAATTTGTTAATGTACATTAATGATATTAAAAGCAACAAGTTTGAAATTTTACTTCTTTGATTTTGAATACACACACACATACTGTCCCTCGTTAATTGTATCTATGCAACACGCAGTTTATGGTATAATGTGATAAAGTTGACCCTCTTAGCAAACAAAATGTTATTGTAGTTGTGCCCTTCTATTTCGTAATATAAGAGCTATCATTAATGATTAAACGCCTGAATAAGAACCAAAGAGCTGCGAAAGGCTTAAAAAAAAAAAAAAAAAAACATCTTTTCATTGATATAGTGCTGACAAGGGGGTATAGGAACGTTTTCCCGAAGAGCAGGACCAACTACGTGGGTTCTGGCCGAACGGCTTGGCTGCGGGAATGTTATATAGCAAAAGATAGATTCGAGTATAATAATACGTACGTAAATTTTTTTACCCCTTCTCTTTGTGTTCATTTTCTGTATTTTAGTATATTAATTTGTTCAATGTTGCTTTTGGCTCTTCTGTGAGCCAAACACATAAGAACTGTAATGTGTATTATCATGTTCACCCTTATAAGTTATGCTGCATCTAGAGCTGTAAACTGTGTTACCCTTTGGGCCATGTCGATGCTATTAAATCTAACAGTTCTTGTTCTTGTTTCATATTCAAATTTTATGTTTCACTCCTTCTACTGACAAAGGAGATGTAAATGGGCTAGGTTCACGGTAAACTAAATAATAAATTTGTCAAATAGCGTGTATTTCATAAAGGAAGTAAATATTCAAAATGACGCGCACATTTGAGTACGTAGCTGGAGAGACCTTCCTGCATACTGTAACATGCGCGGTGTAATTTGCCTGCATGTTTCCCTTATGAGTGCCTTAGATGATTTGGACTTTGCGGTTCTTGAGCGTAGGCCCCTTCCTTTAAAGGGAGAAAACCACCATGACAATACCACTCGACCAATGCTATCTTGGGAACTGAGGGTCCTATACGAATAAATAATCGCAGCATCAGCACTGGTATCTTTACACGTTTTAACTTAAATAAATAAACTGCATCAGCCATCACAACCACTGTATGAGCTGAAACATGCTATAGTTTATGACATAGGTGAAATTATCCACCTAATACTTAGCAGTTTTTGAGAAGGCTGTACAACGAACATTTATTGGCTAATGGCGTAAATTCCATTGGTCGCACTGCGTTGATTTACCATTTTGTTTTTAAACAGTTTTGTCAACCGATACACGTTATAGGTTGTTCCTTCAGCAGCGTTTACAAAGATGTGTAGGAACGTATGCTAAGAAATAAAAGTTTGTAAAATCGGCTAAATGTGCTACTGCAGCTACCAATGTCAAGGTATGATGTTTGTGTCATCCATATACATAGTGATTTGCATTTTGTCCCCTAAAATACCTACACACTGAGTTATCTATCCCTTCTCTATTGAGCGTTATGCAAATTATCCATTAAAAGTCATTCAAGAAGATAGTCACTTATTTCGCTTAGCAGGTTGCATAAATCCCAAAAAAATAGTGGCAGCTGACTCATCTGGTATATACAAGGTGGTTCACCTAGTCCTTATTATTTTTGGAGATAGGCAACAAGTAATAAGGTCGAAATTACCGTGCTTGTCGGCCATTTGGTAACCATGCAAATCTATCCTGCTCTTCATCGGAAAATAAACCTTAGCAGCAATAGTTACGTCCATTCCAAAAACATGCATTTAGTAACTCCTGTTACATACATGTTATATCAATAGGACCGTAGTCACACGTTCTGCAACGTAAACTATAATGAAGGCTAAATGAACGGCTTAAGCTATAAAAACATGCGTTTAGTAACTCCTGTTGCATACATGTTATATCAATAGGACCGCAGTCACACGTTCTGTAACGTAAACTATAATGAAGGCTAAATGAACGGCTTAAGCTACAAAACTGAGTCCACCACAGTTATAAAGACATCAAAAGTGGAGAAGGACGCATGTGTAATACTATACCTACGAGTTTTAACGAATTGATTGGGCGCGATGATTGTAGTTTTTTTTTTTTTTTTTTTCTGTATTAAAATACAGTTCCGGAGTCTGATCGGGACTCCGAAGCTGTATACCCTACTTTTTATTTACCTAATTTGTTTACTTTGATTTCTGTATGATTACTGAATTTCTGTTTTACTTTTTACACACACATACACAAACATATAGCACCCATGCCAAAGGCGGGACTTGAACCCACGATCCCCTGAGCTGCGAAACACCAAATCGAGACGCTTGTAGTTCAAGTGCTTGATGTCATGTTCGCACGTCACCTCCAGCTTGTCAGCAGTTCGAGTCACACAGTCAGCATGTACTTTTTTACTTTCTCTACACGTACTATGTACATAGTGTATAGAAAAGGTATTGTAATGCACCCAAAAATACGATACTGAGATTTCACCGGAAATACATGTTTTGAGACCCTCTGAATCCAAAAGAAGGATTTTTAGAAAAATGTCCGTGTGTGTGTGTTGCGGGGGGCAGCCTAGCACAAAAGCGAAAAGTCCGTTAAAACCAAACTTGATATTTAAATTTGGAATCTTCCAAGGATGTGTCACGAAAGTTTTCAACAAATTCCCCCCACCCACAACTAACCTTTACATGGAACTTTTTTCGAAAATTTGGATTTTCTCAAAAATGGCTCTAGCGATTTTGATTAAAATATCGTATATAGAAGATTTACCTGAAAAATAAAATGTATACCTTGAATTTTCTGGAAATAGCCTCTGAAGACTACTTTTCTCTGGATGAGTTTTACGGAATTTTGCATAACTGATAAACCGTAAGATATGGACAAAAACTTACCACACAAAAAATGTAGAGCAGCTATAACACACAATTTATGTGAAATACATTTCTTTCGTAAGGTTGGTCATTTGTTAGATATTCCTTGTTATTGGTTTCTGCTTTAAAAAAACTAATACTTTTCTCATACAGGAATGTGTCTACTCCTGTCCATACAAACGAGGGAACTTCAGTCATATAGCAACCAGCTTTTGACAATCACTTTAACTTATGTTATTCCCTTATTTCACTTCTACTTACAAGGAAGCATGTAATAAAACTATTTCTGCTAAATTTTCTCGATTAACAAGAAGTAAATAGAAGCATAAGCTTTATAATAATATTTTTGCAGAGAAATAGAGAAAGTCATGTGAATGGAATACATCAGATGTTTTCTTCATATATTATTCATCGATGTGCAGAGTTAGTTCAGTGTTTTTCAGTCTAATAATTTTAGGTGTAAACAAAAAGGTACACCATGAAGAAACAAACGACACTTAATGTTACGTATTCTTCAATCTTCAATCCTTAATTTTCTTTCTGAGATTTTAAATAATAAAGAAAATTTTCAAAACGTATAAATTTAATAAAAACAATTTCAAAGTACTAGAACACCTAACATGTTATTGATTCTTCTTCGTAGTTAGAGAATGTTCTCTACAAAGTTTCGGCAGCTGGAATCCTCGGTGGCTTAGCAAATATTACCGGAAGACACTTTAGGTCTAAGCATACCCTATTAGATACAAATGCACGAAGTAAATATGTAGGTATGTGCTATACCTACAGCTAAGGTTATCTCCTAAGAACCTCACAGCCCATTAAATAGGTAGACTTAGTTGGTCGTGAACTCCTCATCATTTCGAACAGCTGCTGCGCTAAATGAAAAAGTTTCATCTCTGAATTTCATGTCGGAAACCCATTATCTAGAGGATTTTGAGGAGTTTGTTAATTTATGGGGATTTCTTAACAACTGAAAGTATTGGTGAATATCTATATATTTGGCACAGTTTGTGATTGTCAGCCTAGATATTTTGGGTATTTTTCGTTTTAGAAATACCCTGAAAATGGGTCTGGTTCTGTAGTATTATATGAAATACCTATGTTAGTTTTAAAACATTGTAATAATGCTTGCATATTTAGAAGAAACTGAATTAATCTGTTCATTTTTATTTGTATTTCCTGTAACTGGGCTGATTAATTTAGAATAAACACAAATAAAGAGAACAGCAGCAATAAAAGAAACAAATAACCAAGTTAAAAAATATTCCGATATCCTATCTAGCTTTGTGCCAAATCAGGAAGAAAGAAGGCAGCGCCGTGGCCGAGTGGTTAGATCACTCACCTCTCAGCTAGACAGCCCGGGATTGATCCCAAGCGACCGCATGTGAGATTTGTGGTGGACAAAGCGGCGCTGGAGCGGGTTTTCTCCGGGTTCTCCGGCTTCCCCTGCCATCGCATTCCACCGGTGCTCCATCTCCAATCACGTATCACCAGTGTCATCGCCTGCGGTGCCATAAGTAGTTAAAGCGGGCGTTAAACACTACCAAAAAAAAAAGGAAGAAAGAAGGCAGGGAAAAAAAAAAAGAGTGAGTATCTTGATAAGATTGATAAGTTTCGAAACTCGTGCTAACACCGCGCGTTAATCAAATACGGTACTGTAGCTGTAACTTATAGAGCAGTATGCAGAAGATGAGTCTCGGGAAAATGTTTTCAGCTTAGACTGTAATCTGCGGGTTGCATAAAACCAGGGAATAAGGGATAGGTGAACCACTCTGTATGTTTCAATTTCTAATGACTGGTATAAATGAGGTTGGGAAGACAGCTGATTATTCCAAGAACAAGCATGCAAAAACGGAATTTTGTATTTAAAACGGTATCACAGAGAAAGATACCTACATGAATTCACAGATTTTAAGAGGAAACTTTATTATTTTTCTGCTGAATGAAATATTTTTTACACATCCAATCACCTAAGCTATCAATGCAAACAACCGCTTGAAATAATTTTCACGATTTATAGAATAATTCGTCAAAATTTCAGGAAACACTACTAGGAACCTTAAGTATTACCACTGGTAATTCAAATAACTTAAGGTGCAATTTCCGTATGGTCAAACTACCTTGTACCCACCTTCTGAGCTGTGAGTATGTGGGCATCATAACAATAGCTTCGGGCGCTGTCTAATAAAAAAATGGTGCAATTTTAATGCTACATAGAAAATTACCTTAAAGAGTATCGAAGCTGTTACATTAAAATTTCGGACTAGTTCCAATATCAACTGTTATATTCGAGTGAAAGTAAAATTAAAATAAATCTATTTGACACTCCCTTATTTCCTGAATATAATCTTACAAACCTAATTGTAAGAAAACAAACAGAAAATACGTGTGGTATGAAATATGGCATTATAAGCATGCGTATGAAATTGCAATTGAATTTTTACATATGCGTACTCTGTATGAAGTATTACTTCCACTGAAAAGATTCATACGAGGAATTCCGGCGCTCTTCTTACATTTTTCTAAAAAACAGGATTTAATAGCAAATTATTTCATATTACATACGTAGATAGGATGTGGTTTTTCTAAGCAGAGAATGTGTACCGCTTTACCCTTTATCATACCAACTACACAACATAAGTATATTAAATCCGTGATATATTTTTCTCTTTTGTGCTGAGTTTTGAAGCACATGACAGCAACATGTAACATGGAGCGTTTGTTTTTTAGTTGTTTTTGCGATTGCACCAGATTCCTATGGAGAGAAGCAAATTTCTATTTTCGTGTTTTCTATAGCCTACATTTTTTTGAGTAGCCCTCCGTGGTGCAATGGTTGCCATGCTAACTTCATATACCCAAGGTCGCGGGTTCAAACCCGGCGGAGGACGATTGATTTCTTCGAGCATAAAAATCTTCTATAAGTAGTCGTTTCATTTCGCTGCCTCCCCCGTAGTAAAAATGTTATAATCACTCCTGCCTAACATTTATAATGTTATATGAATTGATTTTAAATTGCATTAATTCTTACATTAGAGCGGGATTTAAAGTTCAGCATTGAATAATTAAAGTTATTAAGAGCAGTAAAGCAAATATCATGCTTATACTGCAATCTATGTTGTAGCATTTGTTTACCCATTACATTGCACGCATCCTTGCGCAGTACTTCATAACAGTAATTTACACACACGTTAGTAATTTTGCTGCGCAGTTATCAGTATTTGGAAGTATGCGATGTATAGGATATTTACATTAACCAGCGACCTGAGTGTAAGTGGTATGCTGTTGGCAGAGGTTGTTAAATAACTGTAAGTGTATATATTAAAAGTAAAATTAATCTAAATTCTTAGGCTTTCACGGCCGGTGTCAATACTGGCTGGAGTATAATCCGGGCTTGTGAGCCGTGGTCTACTGGGCTCCTCCTTCTTCCCAGACGTTTCGTCTGCGACTACGGCAGACATCTTCGGTGGCAGTGGCGAGGTCGAAGTGCTCTAGTAGACATTTCAACTGCGACTGTTGAAACGTCCACTAGAGCACTTCGACCTCGCCGCTGCCACCGAAAATGTCTCCGTAGTCGCAGACGAAACGTCTGGGAAGAAGAAGAAGGAGCCCAGTAGACCACGGCCCACAAGCCCGGATTATACTCCAGCCAGTATAAAATTAATCTGTTAAGGAATCGTTACGATTAACGTAAATAGAAACGCAACTTTTGTGACATTCCATGGGGCACATTGAAGATGGATTTCATATGTTTGCATTCAATGAGAAACCCCTTTTTTGTAAATCTGATTTCAACCATTTTTGCAAATTAAAATAAAGGAGAATGGATTTAATTTGTAACAATATTATTCAGGTTAGTTTGTTTGCTGTGAATAGCTTACTTCCAGGAGACACTCCTATATAGGCATAATCATTTGCTACATTTTAATTTGTAGTGTTTGAACATTTTGAAATGAGCATTAATTGCTTGGTTTCACCACAATCATGTTGGGCAACTTGCAACGAAGAAATGCAATGGTCGATTGGTCGGCTGTCGCTGCTGTGCTTTCGGAGTTGAATCCTAGTTTGGGTCCGACATTGTAAACACTGCTGTTAATAATAACAGCAAACGATAAGCTCCACTGGCAAAAGAAAAAAACGAACACGACGCGTTTCTGCTTAAAAAAAATGTCGTGTTATTTATGGACGCTCTTTAACTACTGTGGTTCTCAGCGTCCCATTCTAAATTGGGCGTGAAAGACCGCTTAATTTTGCTAAGAGGCCTCTCAATCAGGCTTGAGGTTCTTTTACGTGCCGTAAATCTACGACACGGGACCAAGGGCTTTACTTCCCTTCCGAAGGAAGCCATGCTAAGGATTTTACGCCCGAAAAAATCCATCGTCCTCCGCCGGGTTTGAACCCGCGATCTTGGGTATATGAAGTCAGCATGGTAACCATTACACCACGGAGGGCGGTTCGTTTCTGCCTAAGAAATCCAGAGTAGGGTGGTAGAATTAAAAGTTTCAAGACGTATTTTCGTGAAAGACAGATTTGTTTTTGCGTTAAGCATGTTTAATTAAAATATGTAAATTATTTATTTTGATACAAGAAGGAACAGAAAAATCATTTGTTAATAGCTCGCGTGTTCTCCGCCAAAATGTTAACAGATGGGTCCACCGTATGATATATATATATATATATATATATATATATATATATATATATATATATATATATAGCTGAAGGCTCCTACTACTGAAACAATAGCATAATTATTATAAATATATGTAGTTTTATTTACGCACGCTATGATAGGTGCGTTTTATTGCAAGCTTTGAAGAATTATGTTACGCGCTGAAAAATACATGCAGTGAAATGAACAAATGAAAATTATATGGAACGGTATTTTTATTTACGTTTTCTTATTCTTTTTAATGAATTGTGTGCTAAAGTGTAACATAGATATGTAACGCGAAAACTTTACTTGTCGTCTTCCCAAACCTGCAAGCTACGAGGTGGCTATGAACGTTAGCTTACAGATAGTGCAAAATAAGGTATAATAAAGCTTTATGTAATTGTCTTAAGCAATATCCCTTGGGTGCTCATGATTAATATCTTTCAGTATGAATGTTAGATATAATTAGCAAGTGATGCTTGATACAGCCTTTAATGCTGCTTGCTAAACAAAAGAATAATTAATCTCCATAAACGTGAAGTTGGAGTCGAGTAATAATATTTTCCTGCCTGGTCAAGTATGCATTGACAGGATGATTTGTATTATCTCCGCCCCCTTCTTGTTTTAAATTCTAGTCAATGCTTAACCTTCATTTGCTACTAAGAGAATATTCTACTGTTTTATACTACAGCATGCTAGACATGACACAAGCTTTACAAATGTATAAATGTATAGCCTACTATAGCTAGGTACTATGTTTATTCACACCTTAAAAATTATTAACTACTATAATAATTGGTGATGTTTGAAATGAACCATGACAGTGGTCGTCCGTTTAAATAATCAAAACATTTAGCATAAAAGTATTACGTACTTCTTTTATCTTCACAACAAAGCTTAGATTGGTTTATATTTTCTGAATTGAAGCAGGCAATTGCTTTACCGAGTGGTCTTGCGCCTTATTTTATATAAGAAGTGCAAGCTTCAAGAATATTCGAAGCACATACGTGACTGTCTGACATGAAATAGTAATGGTTAGTGGTAACTTACCGAGCCACCATCTGATGATGCATGTAGAAGAACAGTTCTCCCTTTCTATCTTTGCTATGGCTGTGGTCGTATTGTGGTTTCCACCAGAAAGGAAAATCCATATGCCAGTGTGCATGATGAGAGTTCATACCAATGTCTTCTCCAAAATATGCTACTCTCTGCTCTGGGTTATTTGCCGAACCCGTAAACTTCATTGGAATCAATATGGGTTGCTGCAAGGAAAGGCAATAAATCAAGTAAAGTACTGATGAAAACCAAAGTACATATTCATATAAATTATATTTAAGGTAAAACTTAATCCGTTGTTAATTATTTCATTAAATAGTGTAAGATTGAGTACCTCGTATTCTAAAATATAAAAGTTTAGCATTTCAGGGTTTCTGTTTCACCTGATATATTGATCACTATAGATGGAATTTCTTATTTATTTAGTTAGTGTATTCTGATGCCACTAATACTTGGTCCTGGTGTATTTTATTCCAGCATTTAGGCTCTCTGTATATATGTGTGCATATTTGTGGCAAAACTTAGCATCTCTGATAATATACAAACTAAATATAATATAGCTGTTATACATTGCTAGATGTATTACATAAAACAAATCTAAGATACGATTTTAGATTATATAGTTATGTGTAAATGTTGACCCAAAAGTGTTCTAATTGATATCAAGGCGCCGTTTTAAAATTGAGTTTATACAGAACATTGATTTAAAGTTTGGTGGTTAATAAAGATAATTTAGCTCAAAACTATATA
The DNA here is from genome assembly GCA_030762935.1 of Hymenopus coronatus. Classification (NCBI taxonomy): domain Eukaryota; kingdom Metazoa; phylum Arthropoda; class Insecta; order Mantodea; family Hymenopodidae; genus Hymenopus; species Hymenopus coronatus. Next base: position 309,789 of record JAUKNX010000035.1, on the reverse strand, counting down.
ATTACCCAGCATGGTAGTAGTCACATGTCTTTGACTCGTACTTATAATTCAGGGAAAACTTCTTTAATGAGACAAATAGGTATTACTATCCCAAAATACAAGTTTTCCTTATCCTATTTCAGAATAAACTGGGCATTGCACAACGCAGAGGTATTTACGTGCATGTACGTCGGCTTATTCTCAAACCTACCTGTAGTAGTAGTAGTAGTAGTAGTAGTAGTAGTAGTAGTAGTAGCAGTAGTAGTAGTAGTAGTAGTAGTAGTAGTAGTAGTAGTAGCAGTAGTAGTAGTAGTAGCAGCAGCAGAAATAAAATAATAGATATAATAATAATAATAATACTAATACTATTAATAATAATAATAATAATAATAATAATAATAATAATAATAATAATAATGAGAAGACGAATCTCTATTCTCTACTATATACTGCTGATGAAAAATTACTTACTCTTGTCATCTTTGCCTTATACGCTTCTCTGACTACATCGGTTGTGAGGAACATATGAGGTGTGATCTCATATGCAGGTGGAAGTGTCAAGCCGCGGCAATCTGGACGATGTAGAAGAGCAACACTGAAAGAGTAGAGGAATAGCCTGGGATTCATCTTGTCTCTAACCCACACTGCTGTATTAAAGAAGGTATCATAATCGATTGCAGAATAGAGCACTTCAAACAATGCCACCATTTCTTGTCGGTGTTTTGGATTGAACAAACTGAATACCGCGTCTCTGTCGAGCAGACTTCCCCTTTTTACTAGGTTCAGTAGGTGTCGAACGGCTTTGAGATTCTGAAAGTAAAGAAATTACAGTAAAACTGGCAAGCGCTGTGTGGTGAAGGTAAAACACACACACACACACACACACACACAGACATAAACACATACAAATAATAGTATATAAATCACAAAATACACATCTCAGCCAAAGATTCTTTCTTTTAGGTTCCCCATAGTTCGTATTGGAATACTATTACAAGCAGTATAAACATTATATATCTATTTAAATTCTTAGCTTGACTGTATAATGAACATTATTACAATAAAAACAAGCCATATACTCTCTACATATTAAATTATGCAGTATAGGACATTATTTGCCAAATTAACTGTAGTTGCATTCCAATGTTCAGTTGGGAGACGCCCAATGCCTCCCTTGTGTCGGTAATGTTTCCTGGCTATCAGTTCATTTAACTCAATACATAGCAGGCATCTACAAACACCCAAATCCGAGATTGAATTCGAAATCTAAGCTCTTTAGCTAGTGTGGTCTTAAGCATCGATTCTGCTTGCATTCATCCTTAAAAGAGTTTTAATTTATATCTGCAAACTCCTGCTGCATTTTTTACGTCATTAATTCATATGACGCAACTGCTAGCAATTGTCATGAAAATTGTAAAATAATTACTTAAAAGTAGCCAGTATCCAGAATGATAAAAGGAAAAATATGACAATTTATTCTTAATATAAGTAAAGAAACATCAATTTCCTTATGAGGTAAACAGCCAATGGTTAAAATTTACTGCTAAAGCGTTAAGTTTTTTGAATTTTTGCATAAATCATAGTAATTTAATGTCGTTGGTGGAGTTTTTTATTAATGGACTAAGAGTAATAACTTCGAAAGTCAACTTGTGTATTAGAAAACTTAAGTAAACTAACTATTATTACTTGCACTGTTGCTCTTATTGAAGTAATTGCCGATTCCGCAGCTACATTGTTAGGTACTGGTACTTCCCTGTCTCTCTCCCTCTCTCGCTCTTCGGCAACCGTATTTTTCCCTCAACCATTCTGTCTTCCCACCATTTTCTCTCTCGTCTATATGTTTTTGTCATGTGATTTTTAAAGAAGCGCAACGAAAATGTTTTAAGAAGTTCAGTAAAAATTAAGGCCCAGTGCAAATAAGTGTTTGTTCTTAATGCTTGCTATGCGACTAAAATTACTCTCTTCCCCATGGTAAGTATAAAATGACCTTAAATGATACAGAATTATGATGGGATTAACTGGCTTTATGCATATCATGTATGTATGTTTATATATTCATGTCGTCGAAATGTTGTAAACTGCAAAGTTTACACATACGATTTACTAATATATTTCTCAGTATTTTTGAGTTCGTACATTATTAGAATCCCATATTAAGATAGCATGTGCCATACTCTCTAACTGGCTCTTAATGTATGCTATATCTCCTTTAGCAGCAGTAAGTTATACCAATTCTTAATGGAAAGTATCACATACACACACACACACACACACATATCAGAGACTTGAAAAATGTCATCTTTGGCCTCAAGCTACGCTATTATAGACATTATATTAATCCAGAAGTATTTGTTACCTTAATTATATGCATAGATATACAGTAGGTGTGCACATTACATAATTGCATGAAATAACCGTTCAATACCCCTTGTGCAAAAAGAATGATTTAATCCTCACAAGAAGATGGATTTAATGTTTGCATTTCCCAAACTCTTATGCCCTAGAAAATATTTAAATGTTATTAAGCGCTATTTTACACATAAACTATACGGAATATTCTAGGAAGTTAAACACGGTTTGTTTCTATTTTTCCCTTTCGGATATATTGATTCCATTTCCACTTGTAATCATTCCTCGTCCTAAATAAGAGACTCTGAAGTGCTGCATACCTGGTATATAAAATACCAACTAATATTAAGGATAATTAGCTTAAAGTGAGCTACATAATGGTCGTTTAGCACAATTTAGTGATCATTACTTTAGCATATGATATTAAAATTTTGAAAGATGTAAAATACGAAGGTTAATAATAAATGAGATTTACGATGACAAGTGTTTCAAGGAAAGTAATGCAACGTATGGTTGTACTTCTGTGTTTATTGCTTCCCGGATGCTTTCAACAGATAGACTTATTTTTCTTCCTCCTCCAATATTAAACCATCACAGGCAATGGTAGAAGACCTGCAAATTACCAGTCCGAGAGACGAAATATGAGGACAAGGTCATCAAGCACCTAGCATATCGTGGATTGAAGCGTCATTCGGATGCTACTAGGAATCGAACCAGTGACTTCAACTATCATAGCCCACAAAACTGACTATTGAGTTAGTCTCCTGTAGAAAACTTTCAACAGAATCACAACTAACCAATGTGCAACAAAATTAGCAAAAGGCATTTATGAATGGGTTTTAAATAGTATTTAAAATGACTATCCTATAAAACATCTTAGATACTTTCTAGGCCTGAGAAGTAACTACTACAAATATGTTTTTGGACAATGTAACTGATTTCTCCTACTTATCGATACTGTTGTTACTGTACGTAAGTTAACATTCCCATATCTAGCCTGATTGCTATAGAAACAAAGGAAATCTCAATGCTGATATGGTCTCAAAAAGCATACTGCGGTAAATAAAATACTTGCAACATTTAGTTTGATATACTGAATGTGAAAGTACAATTATTACAATCATAGAATGATATTAAACGAAGACTACCCAGTTTCTTTATAAAAAAGAAGATTCTAATTAGGGTACCACAGATAAAAACGACTCCAGAGCCAGCAAACCTTGTTTATAAAAACAATGAAAAGCTACATAACGACTATCAAATGTTTCTTTCTCATAGAAGTCTTTAGCATTCAAAGAATACTTTAATTCACTTATTATTATATTTAATTAATATTAATCACTCATTGTCAAAGATAGTATGCGATACACATGTGCTAGGTGTATTGCAAAAACTCTTAAATCGAAAAGATCAATTTCGTTTCATCTTTTCAAACTTTTCCTCGTTTCCGGAATGCAACACTTCTCACACTTGTATTACAATATACTATTGGCTTACATATTTCAATTCCAAAAAGAAACAAAGGAGAGTTACCGCATGCAGCAATCATAAGCCAACTCTACATTTGAATCAAGAATGAACCCCATTCTTCCTTGTTCTGATAGAGGCAAGGATAGAATAACTATTATTTGGATCCAATAAGTGTATTTTCGTAATCTACCAACACAAGCAAAGAAGACCTGGCAACATGCTGCCAATTCTACCATTAATCTGATAGCATTGTTTTAATACTATTCACACCACTATTGAAATTACTCACATTAAATTTGTTGATTTGGTTAGCGGGATCCCAAGTTTGCTTCTTGGAATGAAGTTCGACGTCCGTAATCGGTTCAGAAATATGACGCAGCAGCTTCAATACATGAAGCTGCCTTTTTAGGAACGTTGCATCGGCTGAAAACATTATTATTATTATTATTATTATTATTACTATTATTATTATTATTATTATTACTATCATCATTAACATCATTATCATTAGTTTTATTATTATTATTATTATTATTATTATTACTATTATTGTTATTATTATTGTTACTATTATTATTATTATTATTATTATTATTATTATTATTATTTGTTAGTGAGTTATTATACAGGAGTTTTCCCTGAAACACTTTCAAAAATTCAGTTTTGCCTTATTTTATAACGTTTTGTCACTAATTTAATGTTTCTGTAGTTCTGATTTCCAATTGTCTTTCTTACCTTTCTGGTCAGCAAACACAGCTGCACAAATGCAGAGGACGACCAGAAAAGTTCCCGTCAACCTCATGGTAAAAATGTTAAGTTCAAAATCCGGTAAACTGCTGTAGCTAAACTCGTTACCTCCTCTAGTCCTGTTAGGACGAATCTGGGCGTAATTATCAATTCAACGCAACTACATATAGGTACGTTTGTTGCAAGATCCATCCCTCCTGAAGGGACATTTGTGTAACAATCTAGGGCCGTGCGCAGAGGAGGGAATCTCACACACATTCTAACTAGCAGCTGAATGATTCATTATCACATCATCATACATAAATATTAACCTTCAATAAAACGTCTCAAGTTTTGAAGATGATCTTTTGGCTTATTGACATACCAAATAAATACACAATTTGATTCGTAATCAACTAATCACACAGATAAGAAGCTTTCTGTCGCAATAGTTACTGTAAGGCAAGCCTGAGCCTTACATGAATCTTCTAAACCAAAACGATATTTTAGTATCTAAAGCCAATAAAAATCACATTTTATTTATCATATTATTACCAGCACAAAATATGTTAAGATTTCCCATACGTTACCCTTTTTGGCATTATATGAATGGACTTTTACATTATTAGGAATATATATATACATATACTCAATGTGAAAGTACAATTATCACAATTATTGAATGTTAATGGACGAACACTATCCTTTTCTTTATAATAACATTGTCAAATCGATTTTAATTTGGGTACTACAGATAAAAATATTTCCACAGCCAACAAACCTCGTTTATAACAAACCAGTGAAATATATCATGTTATTATTTAAAGCACAAACGCCAGAATGTAATAGATGTAGAAACTGATATTTCTTAAAATACTTTAAGAAAGGTGAATCAACGTTAGAAGTACTACACCAAAATGTAAATTTCGACTCACGTTCAGTTATTTGGATTGACTCATAAACATCAAAGGAAATCTACGGCATCAGTTCAATACTGATTTAAATAGATAGACAGGCAGGCAGGCAGGTAGGTAGGTAGGTAGGTAGGTAGGTAGGTAGGTAGTGTTTATTGCCAACAACTATTATAGTATAGCAACGTCATAAATTAAAAGTTACCAAGTTAGATTATAAAAATTCATTCACAGAATACAATGGATTAGCCATCAATGTATGGCGTATGGCCCTTTCAAAAACTGAGATAGGTAGCTCTCTTAATCTTTGGGGTAAAATATTATAAAGTTTAATAGAAAGAACTATAAAGCTGTTCTGAATTTTGTATGTTTAAATGTGTTTTTATATAAGTTCTGACAATTTCGTGTTGTATAGTTATGAATGCTCGAACAAACTGTAAAACTGCTAACATTTTCTTTAATATATAAGAGACAGTTCAGCACATACATTGATGGCAAAGCTAAGATATTTAAATCAATAAAAAGTGCTTTACAATGTTCTTTTGGATGAACTCCACAAATTAATCTAATAACCCTTTTTGGTAATAAAATAAATTTCGTTGCCAAGGAGTGATTTCTCCAAAGCAGCAAACCATAATTAGCATGCGAATAAATATGAGCATAATACATCTTTATCAGCACATCCTTAGTGACACTATAGCTCAAGATTCTCGACATGAAAATTCCTGTTCTGATTTTTTTAAAAATATTATTAATGTGTGTTGACCATCCTAAGTCAGAATTAATATGAATACCTCAAAATTTTAATGAGCTTCCAAAACAACTAATGTTAAATTTGTATTGAATATCAGTAATTTCCAAGTGTTTATGCTCAAATTATTGCCATTATACCAATTGTTAACAACTGATGTTACCGTGTGTACTTTAGGTCTTAATATATGCTCATCTTTGTCAGAGAAACTAATTGCTAAATCATGTGCATAGAGATAGGGAGTAAAATTTTCATCACAGATCGGGGCAGGAAGATAGTTAATATAAATTAAAAAAAATGCAGCTCTCAAAAGTAACCCTTGAGGAACTCCATAGTTTACATATTTAAACGCAGACAAACATAAATTAAAATAAGTTGGCTGATTCCTATTGCTAAAACAAGACCTTAAAACTCAATGCTATTATTCTGAAAAACATAAATTTTAAGTTTATCTAAGAGAATATTAGCTGAGACAGTGTCAAAGGCTCTTGAGAGATCAAAACGCCTGCTTGATGCAATATTAACATTGTAATTATTTTCATAACATTGTTTCACAAAGTTTGTAACGGCCTTTATTGTACTCATGCCTTGTCTAAAACAAAGTGGTTTACATTAAACAAGTTTGTTTCAAAATAAGACGATTTGTTTGCATAATAGTGCTTCAAATACCTTGTCTATTATTGGAATTCTACTGATTGGCCTATAGTTATCATAACAAGCTTTATCCTCTTTCTTAAATATTGGTATTACTTTGGGAACTTTAAAAGCATCCGGAATATAGCCAGTTTTAAGACAACTATTAATAACATAAGTTAGTGGAGCACACATATATGGAGCAGCTAATTTAAGAAGTTTTTAATTGATTCCATATTCATCCATGCAAGTACTATTATTCAGAGTCATAATACCAGAGTAAAGATCATCAACACTAAGTTCTAAAAAATTAAAATTCCAAGTTGGCTTGGACGACTTGTTTAAAAAGGACATTGATTCATTAGTAATAGGTACACTATTCACAATATCATTGACCTTATCAATAAAAAAGGAATTAAATGCTTCACAATTTAGATTAGTTTGGCAAATATCAGTCTTAGAATTAGAATTTAAGTGTTCTGAAATCACTAACCAGGAGGATGTTGATATATTATTAGAGCTTTTAATGAAAGCAGAATAGTAGTTCATTTTAGTCAACTTTAAGGTAAGTTGGTACTTCTTTTTAAACTCAATATATATGCTTTTATATTCATGCAAACCAAAATAAACATAAAGATCATGCATTTGTCTTTTAAAAGTCGAAGTTCATAATTGTACAACTTTTTATTGTTGCATTTGTTATACAGTTTGGGTCTAAAAGATATAAAGGGAAAAGGCACCTTAACAGCCTCATAAAAACTGCTTAAAAATATGTAAAAATATTAGCACAATTAACTATACTGTACAAATAGATCCAGTTAGTATTCATGAGTAAATACACAAAATATGTTACGTTACTATTATTGGTGTCCCTTACCGTTATTAATTTCCTTGGTACTTTATTGCCTTCATTATCAATATTGGCTGAGAATAATATTAGATCATGGTCAGAAAATATACAAGCAATAACTTCCACAGAACACTTGTCGTGGTGTATGGAAGTAAAGACATTATCCAAACAAGTTACCGACGCAGGTCGAGTAGTTTTTGTAAACAAATAACGTAACCCAAAACATTCCAACACATTAATTTCATCAGTTAACTCATTGCTTTTGGTATTAAAATTGATATTAAAATCACCGCTAATAACAATATTGATACCCATATTGCGGCTAAATATTAACTGCAATAAATCATAAAAACGAGTTAAAAATCAATAAAACAGGCTCTTAACTTACTAGGTGGTCTATAAAAGGTAACACATATAAGATTAAAACTTTTGATAAAAACACAAAAGGCTTCAAAATTGTTTTGAACAACAAGGTTAATAATGTCAATTAATTGGCTGGATTAATGCACATTTTTTATAAATATTGCAGAGCCGCCATGTTTACCACTTGGTCTGCAGAAATAGCATGCCAAGTAAAATCCAGAAAATTTTAACAAAAATAATTCTTTGTCACAAAGTCAATGTTCAGCAATACAAATTATATCGGCATCGTAAGCATTAACAATGCCAATTAAACTATCCATTTTATTCAACATGCTCTGTACATTCCAATACAATATTTTAAAATTTAATTTGTTTCTGTTCTTCGATTTATTAAATTTTATATCAGCAATATTTATGTTGTCGCTTTTTCTTTGAAGAAAGAAGTAGTAGTTTAAAGAATCCTTTGGAAAGTAAAATTTACTAATAAAAGAACCACTAGGACAGAATTCCGGCATATAGACTACCACAAATAATACTGAAGGCACACCAATTTTAAAGGAACTACAACTTGAATACTTAGTTTGCAATTTTTCTACAACATAGTGGCCCGGTTTACGTTCATTAAGGTATTCAAGGACGTAAGAGCATTCAATCCCTGGATTGAGTCGCAAAATAAACAGGAAATGCAGTTTATCAGCTACGGCAAGTTTGCCCTTGGCAGCATTACCTGTGAGAAATTCTTTCTTTTGTATGCGCTTATTAGAGTACGTATTGACTTTAAATTGAGTTTTGGATTTCAGCTTACTTTTATAGGTCACTTGTTTCCAGTCTTCTTCAGATTGATTACCTTGTTTAACACTATCACTAAGTTCGTTAGATTTATATTGTACTCCAGGTTTAAAATTCGTCTTAAGCTGAAAATTGTCGTCCCTCTTGTCTTCTAACCTGCTTATGCTGTCGGAGTACACCGACGGCAACAACATCACTATAAGCTGCACCACATACATCTTCCTGTACAATCACTTCCCGAGATTCTTCTAGTTGTGTCGTTAAATGTTCCTTGTTTAACTTTGAAGAGATTGAGTCTTTCTGTTTTGTTGACGTCTTCGTATGAGGTTCCTTATGCTGAGTATCGCGATCCAAAGTATGTAATAGCCGAATTTGAAGTTTTAGGGTGTCAATGTAATCCTTCTGTTGATTTATTATCAAGTCTTTTTGTTTAATAATGTACTTTAAATAAAACATTTCTGATTTATAATCCTTATTATCCACAGATGGTTCATCAATGGCACAGAGATCCAAATTTCCTGTGTTATCACAGCAATTTATAAGTCTTTCGTTTTCATTTATAACTTGTATAGATTTTAACCAAGCAACACAACTGCTGTGGGAAATTGTTCCACAGTTTACGCATTTCAAACCACTCTGCGCTATCTTAGAACACCGCTTACAAGGCTTAATATCATCCACTTTATCTTCCGCCATTAGAAGGAAAGAACTTGACAAGTAAACAGTAGAGTCACAAACGTAGTACGGAGGAATTAAAATTTTGAAATTCTGTATAGTTAGAAAACGAAAAATAACGCTCTCAATAACGTATAGATTATCAAAAGATAATGACACGTATCAGCTTATGCAGTCCATCATGCAGTGGTTAAACATGTTAGTGCATCGCGCCACGCCAAAGAAGACGTTACAGGGGCTACCGTCGAACTATTGATCTAATTACCAATGCATTTGAAAGTAATTTACATTCTGATAGGTACCATTGTATTAAGCTATAGCAAGCTTCTGAAACTGACATATTACTTATTTGGAAGCTACATTTAGACGTTTGTTCCAAAGCCATGGCAGGTGGCTCTGGCAGGTGCTATAGGGTAGGTGCAGCTTTTCTGAAATCCTTATTTTTTCGTATTTTTGTAATGGAACTGAAATAACGTAAAACCAACTAGAATACAATTTTCATGAAATTCGCATGTATCAAAACATAGCAAAAATAAGAAAATCTAATGTATTTAATTTCTTTAATCACATCCCGCTTTAAACACTTTAAATGACAAAACTATAATATGCAAAATCTTACACCGATTGGAAGCTGTATTTAATATCACAGAATGACATCCATCTCCGTGCATTTTTCCACTTCATGCATATCGGTTAGAAGTAGAGAGTGGGATATTCAAATTTGATGCCTAATGTGATGAACAACGACAAAGTTAGAATTAAAATTATTATATTGCACACAATTTTAATAAAACATTCATTCAATTGGTTTTCATGTTTTAGAAAAACAAACAAAAAAACAGTGCAATATAAAATAGCATTTGTTAACATATGTTTCATGTTTATTAGCATTTTCAGTATGTTATGGTTTTATGAATAAATATAGCGTTGCATTATATTCCTCAACGCTACTGAACCGCATACACAATCCAGCTAGACAAAACTGAGGTCGTGTAAGGTGAGTTAAAAGGATTTGTATCTTCTAGTGTACATAAGTACAGACAAAATTGGAGTTTTAAGAAATACTCTTGCAAGAGGCGCTTTTATTTATATAAATATCTGCACATTAAGGAAGGCTTTACAAGCTAATTTGCAAAAAAATAAAGTTCAAATTGTGACAGAAATTTTTCTTGTATTATTATTGTTATTATTACTATTATTATTATTATCATTATTATTATTGTTGTTGTTGTTGTTGGTGGTGGTGGTGGTAGTGTTACCGCTACTTAGTAGTAGTAAGTAGTAGTAGTAGTAGTAGTAGTAGTAGTAGTAGTAGTAGTAGTAATAGTGGTAGTGGTGGTAGTAGTAGTAGTAGTAGTAGCAACAGTAGTAGTAGTGATAGTGGTAGTAGTGGTAGTAGTAGTAGTAGTGGTAGTGGTAGAAGTAGTAGAAGTAGTAGTAGTAGTAGTGGTGGTAGTAGTATTAGTAGTAGAAGTACTAGTAGTAGTGGTAGTAATAGTAGTAGTAGTAGTAGTAGTAGTAGTGGTGGTGGTAGTAGTAGTAGTAGTAGTAGTAGTAGTAGTAGTAGTAGAAGTAGTAGTAGTAGTAGTGGTGGTAGTAGTAGTAGTAGTAGTAGAAGTACTAGTAATAGTGGTAGTAATAGTAGTAGTAGTAGTAGTGGTGGTAGTAGTAGTAGTAGTAGTAGTAGTAGAAGTACTAGTAATAGTGGTAGTAATAGTAGTAGTAGTAGTAGTAGTAGTGGTAGTAGTAGTAGTAGTAGAAGTAGTGGTAGTAGTAGTAATAGTAGTAGTAGTAGTTGCGGCAGTAGCAGCAGCAGTTGAGGTAGCGGTGGTTCTAGTAGTGGTAGTGGTACTGGTGGTTCTATTAGTGGTAGTGGTAATAGTGGTAGTAGTCGTAGAGGTAGTGGTGGTGGTAGTGGTTGCAGTGGTAATGGTGTTAGCGGTAGCGATGATGATGATGATGATGATGATGATGATGATGATGGTTGGTGTTTAGGGGCGCTCGACTACTAAGACCATTAGCGCCCTTATAAATAAAGTGCCAAGTAAAACGCTAGAGGTAAAAGACAATGTAAAAGCCAAAACAAACTAAAAAGGAAGGTTGGGTGTAAAATCCAGAAAAAAGTACTCTTGGTGAAGACGTCAGATGAATTCAAAACGGATTTTGTTAAAAGGCACAGAATGGAACAAAAAGAGGTGACTAGTTAAAAGTAACTAGTGAGGCACAACATGCAAGAACTGTCGCTCTATTAAAACTGTCTGGATAAAAGAAATAAAACCTAAAGCCTTATTGGAAATGTCTGGGGATAAAAGCGATAAAACCTACTCTACCGCTCTGTGATCATCGGCAAGAACATCCTTAAAGGAGGCCGCCAGCTGCAAGGATGAACGAAGGGCTGCTTGAGGAATACACTCTAGCAGGACATGCCGTACTGAAAATGCCGCTCCACAGAGTTGTAGATAGGAGCCGGAACGTTTCTAAAAATTTGGCTATGTGTAAAAATACAGTTACCGATCCGCAAACGAGGCAATATCAGCTCCTTTCAATAGGAAAAAGGACAGGAGATTACTCAGTTTACAGACACATCCATAACTTCCCTGAACTTGTTCATGCGGAGACGGCCACCCGTCACGCCAGCACGAAAGCTCTGCCTTTCAGATAACAAGCCGGCTGACCGCCGAGGTCAAAAAGGGAATCATGCTACTGGGCTACGTTGTTGCCGTTTTAGCTGCCAAATACGCCAGGCAGGCCGACGTGACCAGGAATTCAGCAGTACAAATGGATGTGCTACTATGCAAGCTAAAAGTATATGTCTCGGTCTCAGTAACAAAGACACATCCAATACCGTTGCCCCCCCCTAGGGTCCTACTACGGTAGGTACGAGTTAGGTGCACCCTGGGTCCTTAGTCAAGCTTGACTGCCTCTGTGGGCAACCTGAGTAGTGAGGGAGTCAGTTATTTAAAACACGCCCCCCGTCCAAGTGTAGGCCGAGCGTGGAGACCCTTGTTGGTGGAAAGGAATATCCTGGTTGGTTGAGAGTTGCATATCTAAGCCTGCGCTTCTGTTTTTTCAGTACTGGGGAGGGTGCGCAACCTAATACAGAGGTTTGGTTTCTGCTTCGCCTAAACAGGAGGCTAGGGACTAACCCACCCCTAGACAATCGGTAAGGACTAGGTATTATACCGAACTTCAGGGTGAGTGGGACGGTGAGCCTGTCATATCCATTGTAACCCTGTCACCCCAGTGAGGCGACCCTTCGTTAGGCTCCGTGGTGGGTGCGAGCACTGGGGGATGAATTTAAACCATATCTTTATGGAAAAACCCAAATTTAAATCTAACATACATGTAAAAGAAGTAGTATAGTTAAATGGTCCTCGCTGCTTAGTTATATCTAGGATACAGGAAGGAAGAACATTTTCGTCTGTGAGCCCTTTCGCCATCCAAAAGGGATTAAACAACATCGCTGGCCCGGTTAATTCTTGGTAATGGTACCCTCCTGGATGAGGCAACTACAAGCAGCAACGGTTCTTCGAGCAAAAAATTTAGGTAGCTACCAGTTAAAGTGGAAAAGCATAAGACTTTCAAACTCCTCACGTGGCGTTATCATTGGACGGTATGACCAAAGAGGAGCTTCAAGAAGATCTGCCGGACCAAGGCGTATCATTCGTCTATAGGGTTCAACGGAAAGTAAATGGTGAATTCGTGCCTACCCGTACACTGTTTCTTACCTTTGACCGGGTAGTTCTTCCTGAAAAGATTAAGGCAGGGTAGGAAACCATCGAGGTTAGGCCCTACATTCCGAATCCTTTACATTGTTACAAGTGCCGGCGATTTGGTCATACGAGCGATTTTAGTACTGGTCGGTCTGCTTGTTTTACCTGTGGTGACGCTTCGCACGATGGGGATTGCAGAACCCCTCCATCCTGTGTGAACTGCTGCGGGAAACACTCATCTAGTTCCCTAGATTGCCCCCGTTTTGCTGAGGAGAGAGCGTTCCAGGAGATACGGGTAAAAGAGAAGGAGTCCTTCTCCGAAACCCGTAAGCTCTTGCGTATCCGACAACCCTCTGTCCCGTGGTCCGGTTCTTATAGCTCTGTTACAGCTAAACCGAGGCCGAGCTGGGAAATCGCAACGCAGACCTGCGATATCAACGGGGCAACTATTGCAGCAAATATAATTGTTGCCAAATCCTTCTCGAAGACCTCAACAGCTACGTCCACGTCGGCATTACCATCGGCCCAGTCCGCTTATGTAAAGCAAAATTGTCGCTCCAGCTGTCAACCTCAGGACAAAAGACCGGCAAAACCTTAGAATGTTCTGCACCAGTGAAAGGCTTCAAACCAGATATGTCAGGACTGCCTTCCATAAAGAGCGTGTTGCTCCTGCACCCAAAACATCAAAGGGTGGTAAAAGTCCTCGTCACTCTCCACGGAGATCCTCTTCTGAGGAATCCTCTGGGAGGAGCTCCGATCGGCGATGTCCATTTTCGTCGACCAGTACCTGAAGGTTGGTGTGGTAGCTGGAATTCCATAATCTTCTGACTAACATCCAGTGTGGCTTTCGACGACGTCGTTCAGCCACTGACCAACTTGTCTCGCTCTTAATTCAGATCATGGACGGGTTTCTTAAGAACAGACCCACAGTTGGGATATTTTTTAACCTGGAGAAGGCCTATGACACGTGTTGGCGAGAAGGAATATTACATTGTCTCCATAATTGGAACATACGTGGACGAATACCGTCGTTCATTCAGAGGTTTATGCGGGACAGCGTTTTTCGAGTGAGAGTCGGTTCGGTTTTCTCTAACCATTTAATTCAAGAGAACGGCGTGCTGCAAGGCTCGATACTCAGCGTGGTGCTATTTGCTATAGCGATAAATTCCATATCGTAATGTGTTCTCACGGTATCTCGCCCTGTTTTTTTTTTTGTGGACGACTTTGCTATCTCCTGTACTTCTCAGTGTACACCGTATTTGGAACGCCGTACCAGCGATATTTGGACAATATCTCGAAACACGGCTTTCATTTCTCCAACGAGAAGCCAATCTGCGTAATATTCTGGCGCCGTAGGTGGCAATACCCGCCGTCTCTTCGACTCGGGCCTGTTTAACTTCCTTTTGGAGATGAAGCGAGATTCCTAGAGTTGATCTTTGATCGGAGCTTTGTTGAACACCACATATAGCACAGCTGAAAGAGCGATGTGACCGTTCTCTAAATCTTTTACCGATAAAAGTGCAAAGCTTCGGGTGCGGGTCGGACAGTGTTACTCCGTCTTTATCGTGCACTGATTCGATCGAAGTTGGACTATGGCAGCATTGTTTATTCTTCAGCACGACCATCAGTGCTGAAAAGATAAGACACAGTCCATGATCATGGCATTCATTGGGCCGTTGGAGCCTTTCCAACGATCCCGGTTCTACGCCGAATCCAGTGAACCTCCTTTGCGATGTTGGCATGATGTCCTACTCGCTAATTATAGCTGTGGGCTTAAGTGCATGCCTCGGTATCCAACTTTTCGCGCGTTTTTCTCCCCCGAGCTACACGAACGATATTGCCACCGCTCTCTGAGTCCCAGGCCATCAGGTTTTCGTTTCCGTGAGATTCTTCGGCAGCATCTTGTTGACATGCCTAGGCTGTTTTCCAAGGGGGCGAGTATGAACCCTCTTTGGTTACGTGCTACCTCTCATGTCGATCTCGGGTTGACGGTATACGGGAAATTTGCTACGCCCTTTTATAGAATTCGTCGTTGTTTTTCAGAATTTTTATCAAAATACAATGGCCGTATTTGTATTTATATCATGACCGTAAGTCTCCCGACGCTGTTAGATGTGCCTTTGTCACTGGCACCACAACTTCTACTTACGGTTTGCCTAGTAGTATATCTGTTTATTCTGCCGAGCTATTTGCTATTTTCGAGCCCTTCTGTATATTCGCCGTTCAAAATTAGGTGACTGACTTATTCTTAGTGCTTCGCTTAGTGCCCCTCAGAGCATTCGTGTGCTGTACAATTACCATCCTTTGGTGCAGCACATTCAGGACGTTCTCCACATTTTGCACGCTTCTGGTTTTAATGAGAAGTGCGCATGGATTCCTGGACAAGATGGCTTGCCAGAGAATGAATCGGCAGATTTGGTAGCGAAATCGGCAGTCACAGAGCGCAGTGTTACTATTACCAGTTCAACAGCAGAGGAATTTAGGGTGGTTGTACGGAGAGCCATAATTTAGAATTGGCATGCAGAATGTTCGACTCTCCATGGTAATACGCTGAGAGAGCTGAAGAACCTTCCTGTCAACTGCGTAACCTCCTCTGCAATATCCCGCTGGGAGGAGGTAGTATTAGCTCGCCTATGATTTGGCCACTGTATTTTTACTCACAGTTACTTTTTTAGACACGAACCTGCTCCTATCTGTGCGTTCTGTGGGAATGCACAGTCATTTCGTCATGTGATGCTGGAGTGTTGTCACCTGGCACACTTTCGATTATCTATGGGCATGTCCGCCTCTCTTGCTGAGGTATTGGCAGATGATCCAAAAGCAGTGGACCGGGTTTTTAAATTTTTAGCAAAAGTATCTTTAACTTTGAAGTTTTAGTGTGGTAGCAGATGTTTTAACTTTTAAATAGCTCGTTTTTAATCTTTTAGTTTTAATGAATCAGTTTTAGACAGAGCGTTGTCTCCAGCTCTAGTTACTGGGCTGGACAGTTCTTTTACTTCGGTTTTATACTCTTTTATCTCTACTTTTACCTGTATTTTCTTTTTAAATGGTGTTTTACTACTGATTAATGCCAAGGTGTTACCATAAGGGCCCTAAAGGCTTCGGCAATTGAACGCCCTTAAACACCATTATCATCATCAATACCGTCGGCGCACTTACTGCCGTTGGTGTATATACAGATGCGGTCAATAGCGGGATAAACAAGAAACAAATACGGACACTAAATAAAGCCATCGCAGATTTCTTAAACACCGCCATTCTAAGATCTACGTGGGATGTAGCACGTAACCAAGGGGGTTACACCTACTTCGTTGGAAAACATGCGAGGAAGTGAGAAGTGTTTCAGAAGCAGCTCGCGGAAACGGAAACCTGCGGACCTGAGACTGCGTGACAAGTTGCCACATCGTTCGTCCAGCTCAGGGTGGAAAAAGGGTTAAATGTTGGATGTGATGGCATGCTGAAAAGCCCACAGACATAATCACCCAACAGGACATCACGCCGAAATTGCAGAGGGGGTTCTGTCGATTCGACGTACAGACTAACAACTGGGCTGGTGGGAAAAACCCCAACAGCCACACGTATTCACTGATTATGGACTGTGTCTAATCTTCTCAGCACATATAGTCGTGCTGAAGGATACACAGTGCATCCATTGTCTAACTTGGATCGAATCAGCGCACGATAAACACGGAGTAACACTGTCTGATCTGCTCCCCAAGGTTTGCCACTTGGTATCCGTAAAATATTAAGATACCGGTCACAGCGCGCTTTAGGATGTGCTATATGTTGTAACCAGCATAGTTTCCGATAGAACATCAACCCCAGGTATCTCGCCTGATCAGCGAAGGGAAGGAAAGCTGGCCGGAGTCGGAGAAAGCGCCATTCGCTACCTATGGCGCCAGAAGTTAACGCACGATGTCTTCTGAATTGAAAAACGGAAGCTGTTTTTAAGCTCCAATCATAAAAATTGTCAAAACGGCGCTGATATCAGCGTTCCAAGAACGGCGTTTGCTGAGAACTACAAAAAATGGCACGTTCATCTACGAAGAAGCAGGATACCTGGGGGAATACATTGTGAGATAGAATTGATAGCTATTGCAAACAGCGTGACGCTCAATACCGAGCCCTGGGGCACACCGTACTCCTTATTAAAAATATTTGAATAAACCGAGCCGACCCTTACTCGGGAGATACAGTCCTTCTTAAACTTCTGAAGAAACAACGGTAGGCGTCCACTCTTATTTCAGTGCAGGAGGGAACGTAAGATCCCTCCTCGTCAACACGTATCACCAGACCAAAGAATATTAAAACTGTTTGATGGCTCTTAAGAATCCTGTCCATGATCTGCGTTGACAGCAATACAAAGTGGTCAAGAGACGAATAAGACATGGAAGGTGGTCACTAGAGTGGAGGTCAGAGATGATATTCCACGATAATGGGACCGCTAACTGTGGTGAAAAAATTGCTATATCAAAGTTGAAAAATTATGAAAGGAGTCAGAAAGAAAGTTTGGCTCCCCGGTTTTCAGAAGAGCTAGAGTTTTGGTGTCCAGGCAGTTTTCAATAAGCTGGCCTCTGGCACAAGCCCGAGGTGAGCCCCAAAGTGGCTGGTGAGCATTCACGTCACCTACCAATAGAAAAGGTATTGGTAATTGCGAAACTAGGTCCTCTATGTCAGGAGCTAGGGTTCAGCAGACGGAGGGATGTAGATGCTACAAGTGGTGAATATGACGGAAGTAAGCTTAATCCGTACTGCAACGGACTGAATGTCGGATGTTAAGGGCACGGATTCGGCGAATATATAATCACAGATCAGCATTATAGTGCCCCCATGTCGCGGAACATCCTCCTCCGGTGATAAACATGTTGTTCAGAAGCACCATCCTGTCCGTCTGGGAGTGGGGGCAGGATCCTCCTGTTCCATCTCCTCCAGGGGAAGGAGCCTGTACCAATAGAAAATGACCGTTCTAGTATCTGGAACCGATTAGAGGTACTCATCGGCAAAGTTGGTCGTCACCGATCTAGGCTACCCCCGGATAATTCCTCGGAAGAGGATCTACGTGGAGAGTGGCGGGGACTGTTCTTTCCTTTATATAGTTTGGAAGAGGGCTTAACACAGTATTTAAGGAAGTCGCTTCTAACATAACTGACCTTGAAAGACTTTGCTGGCGCTAAATACCCTGTAGAAGGACCGTTGCTGTTGCCCGAGGTTGATGGCTTGGTTGGCGCGGTGCCGGAGGTGCTCCTTCCCATGGTGCTCTTTCCGGATGCGGATTTGGCAGATGGTAATGCTGACGGAGATGCTGGTGTTGTCTTTGGTACTGTTCTGGCTACAATAATCTTCTCTGCGACGGTGCCACCGTTGATATTGCTGATGTGGGTTGTGATTTCCCGACGCGGTACCGGTTTAGCGGTAACTGAACTATAGGCACCAGAGCGCGGGATGGAGGGTTGGCGGAGGCACAGTAGCTTACTGGCCTCAGAGAAGGAAACCTTCTCTCGCACCCGTATCTCCTGGATCGCTCTCTCCTCTATAAAACGGGGCAATTACGGGAACTAGATGGGTGTTCCCCGCTGTAATTCACACAAGATGGAGTGATAATACAAGCTCGATCGTGTGATGCCTCTCCACAGATAGCGCAAGCAGAATGACCAGTACACAATTCACTAGTATGCCCAAACCGCTGACGTTTGTAACATCAGAATGGGTTCGGAATAAAGGGCCTATCCTCGATGGTTTCATACCCTGCCCTAATTCTTTGTAGGAGATCTACCCGATCAAAGGTTAGCAATAGGGTACGAGTAGGCACGAGTTCACCATTGACTATCAGTTGAACCCTATACACAGATTGAACACCCTGGTCTGCAAGATCCTCTTGAAGCTCCTCATTGGACAAACCGTCCAATGCGCAGGTGGTGATAACGCCGCGAGAGAAGTTCAAGGTCTTGTGGTGCTCGACCTTCATTGGGTAGCTTCCTGGAATTTTGGCTTTGAGTATATTACATGCTTGGGATGATGTGAATGTTTCAACCAGCAAGGTGCCATTGCGTGTTTCAACACAAGAGTGTACCGCACCAGCAATGTTGTCAAAACGCTTTTGAATTGCAAAAGGGCTAACGGACGTAAATTTGCGACCTTCCTGGGATTACTAGTAGCGCGGACCACTGCACTCGACTACCTCTCTACCAATTTTTATTTTATTTTTTGTGTTTGTTGTGAGATAAAAATGATAATAAATTTCATCCCCCCATACCTCCCCACTCATCACGGAGACCAAGAAGCGGTCACTTCACTGGAGTGAAAGGGCTACACAGGGGATATAGAAGGTTCCCGTCCCACTCACCCTCGAGTTCAGTATAATACCTAGTCCTGGCCGATTGATTAGGGGTGGGTTATTCGCTGGGCTCCCATTTAGGTGAAGCAGAAGCCGAAACGGTGTTTTGGGCTGCGCACCCTCCCCAGTTTCTGAAGATCAGAAGCCCAGTCTCAGATGCGCAACCCTCAACCTACCAGGATATTCCTTTCCACTGACACGGGTCTCCACGCACGACCTACACGTAAGTGGGCATTTTGATTGTCT